>CM046307.1:8812757-11292757 GCA_025267735.1 Mactra quadrangularis | reverse complement strand
ATAAGTATTATTATATTTTCATACGTTATTTTTAATATTATATAATATATCCAAACAAAATATCCATTCAATAGTTTAAGGACATGTTCCCCCTAAAATATTAACCAAGCATTGCTAACTGGTATAAATAGCTCTGAAACTTGCTACATATGATTGCCAACCAAGCTTCTAACTTACCTTGACTTGGCAGCTCTCTTTTTAGGAGATTTCTGATTTCTAGGTGATCTTGTATTGGTGACATTAGTAAAAGCTTCATCTTTTATTTGATTTATTTCACTAGATTCTTTTAGAGTTGTAAACCTGTTAGATAGACGTGACCTCACCCTAGGTGCGCTATCTGGCGTAGGGTTTCTGTATGATTGATATTCGTCCCCTAATTTCTTTATTCTAACACTTTGAACTCTACGAACTTTGACCTCTGTTTTGGGTACAGCTTCTTTAACACTTTGTTGGCAAACAGCCAAACTTCTTCTCCTTGGTTCAGTTCTACATTTTTTCGTTGAAGTAAAATCATCAGAGTCTTGTATATTTGATTTCTGAGGAGTATAACATGGTGTGCTCCTTTTTCTTGTACCCATTTCATTCTTTTCCTTATCATCTCCCTTTACTGTTCCTTTAATAACCAATTTACCAGGGGACAAAGGAGTTTTTGTAGCTTCAGAGATTGAAGAACCCCTAATTGTTAATTTTAAAGGGCTCTGATTGGTGCTTTTATCATTTTTCAATGTACAACTTCTACGAGATCTCCCGCTAGAATTAGTTGATGTGCTAGATAATGTTATAGTTGATATATCAGAAAATTCAGATAACTCGTCATCTTCTATCAATCTTGTCACATCTTCACCTTTCAATCGTGGATAGTTCTTACTCTTGAAATTTGGACTTGATAAATCTAAAAATAAAATACCATTGAATAACAATTTTTTCAATACAAGAAAATTTTTAACAGATACGTGGTCATCAAATTTTCTCCTATATATATGTACAAAAATCACATATTTCAAATTGCCACTTTTTCAAAGTTTGGGAAAAATTTGAAGTCTATTGGTAGTCTGCTGAACTTACAGTGAATTGAAATCTAACATAATTTTTTGAAACAGGGTCAAGTTGACAGTTTTTCAATTCCATACAGGTAGTATAAAAGACCATGGGTATTTATGTAGTTTGAATAATGGACTAGCTTGAACTAGATTAAACTATTAAGTTGGTACAATGTTTCAACCCCAAGTATCGTTTTTATGTATTTTATTTTACTGGGTTTACCGTTGTGTCAACACACTTTGGTCATTTAACGGCGTCCAGCACTAATAACCTAGCTTTCCTGGACCCTTGTCAAAAACCAGTACTCATCAACCCTTCCACAAGGCTGGAAACTTCTCCATATACCATATTAATGGAGGAAAATTGACATTATTGTCAACTTTTCATGGAGTGGTATAACCTCCCCCGGTGGGCTTCTAACCCATACCCCCCCTCGAGACACGAGATTCTAAATCCAGGCGCGCTTCCAACTGCACTACCAACGCCGGTTATCGTTATTTCTTTTTAATTTTTAGCAGGCCATGTCTATAAATGACCTATAGAAGTATTTTATTAAAATTTCCTTAGTCTCTAAACTTAAGATTGGCACTGTAAATAACCTGTAAAGTTACCTATAGTATGTAAAGTTCCATTTTGTCTGGATGATTTATTACTTTCACTTCTCTGATCATTATTTTTCATGTTCTCATTGTCATCATCACAATTTTCTTTATTTTCAATGCTATGAAATTTACGTCCATCATAAGTTAAGCAAGTAAAATAAACAGGTTTTCTTTGTTTTCTGGTACTAGGTGACTGTGCAGGAACACTTGAAACTACTTTCACCTGAAAGGTAAAGCCACAATGTTAAGACAAATTCATTTCCGGACAACATGAAAGATTTCCTACAACTGTGAAGATAACAAAATACAACATGCATAAGGCCACAACAAATTGATGATAAGTTCTATGGATTCGCTGGAACCTTAATTTTGACCCTTTTTAATGAAAAAAATCTCGCTCATAAATTTTTTTTCAAACCACTAAATAAAGCAACTGAATTAAGATTTAAAAAAATGTTTTTCTTTGCTCGCTCACCCGTTATTTTCCACAAAAATCCCTGGAACACATCAATTAGTAGTGGCCTATTTCAAACCATATTCCTTTCCAAATTTCTATATAAGATGGGTCTTTTTATAACAGCACTTTAAATGGTAATTATAAGGCGTTTGAAACAGATTGAAATATCTTCTTTGCACTCCATAGACAGTGTTACTTTAATTTGATTACCGAGCTTTAAACATTTCTTTTTGAAATGGTATTTTCCTTGTAACTGAAATGTTTTATACTCTAATCAAAACAGTCATGCTGAAATGCAAGTATGACTGGTTGAATACCTGAAATTCTGTCTTCAGCAGAATAAAAAAATAGAAACAAAACCCTTTCTTAAGTCTTGAAAATCCTAAACATCAAGTCACATAATAAGCCTGTAGTAAAAGTGTAGGGGCAAAACTCCAGAGTAGATAGTATATAAAAATATGTCTATAATTTAATATTTAAACTTGATAGAGGAAAAAAATGTTGGCCAATAGGAATAAACCAGGCAAAACAGAAATTAAACTATGTATAGAATGATATAAAGATTGTGTAGTTGAAGAAAACAGTGTGTATGGATCAATTCTTAACTCAACCTGATGTTTTTTTTTCTTAATCTGTGTTGCAATAATGAAATAACAAGTAAATCTGTGAGCTAATGCTCACTAGTGATACCCCCGCAAAAATCTAAACATATGCGACAAACAGGAAGAAGATGAGCAAGGAGCATGAAATCGCTTTACACCACATGGGACTATGGGATGAAGCAATATGCTGCAATAGCAATAGGCTGCTGCATGTTATAGTTGCTGAGAAAACTGTGACGGAAATTTAGTAACGGACGGACGCACGGACAAAGGTAAAACAGTATACCCCCCTCTTCTTCGAAGGGGGGGGGGGGTATAATAAATTCCTGCAGCACTCATGAATCCCGAACAAACAAACCATGATCAGCTGAAAAAAAACATGCATTCCTCTTCCAAAAAAGACCTATTAAGTTGTGTTGGATTATTATCATGATATAGAATATATTGGCTTAAACATGTTAAAGATTTTGGAGACCACTTAAGTCTTCGAAGACAGCTAAATTGATAAATGAACATACCTCACATTTCCCAGTAATCTGTGTTAAATCAATCAGATTAGAATCACGTGGATCAGTACTTAGTATTACTTCATTTATTTGTACATCATGACCACGACTTGATAATTGTCTTAATGCTGGCTTTGGTAAACTATCTTTTGTTAAGTAATATCTCACATTTGCTTGTTTCTGTTTTCCTGAAATAATGAACAATAAAATTACAAAATTAGAGATCTAAGTTGTCTGTATCTGTTTTGACAAGTAGTGAACCGACAGTATAAACAGGGTACCCAGCTTTGTAGCCAGGCTCAGAGTTACAGGGTTCAAACAGATTTTGAATACAGAATTTAAAATTTTTTCCATCATACCTCTCGGCTTTCCATGACACCACAGAAACACATGCATAACCCAAAACGGGTACAATTATATTTTTGATTACCTCCCCTTTTTTCTTTATACCGCTGATGATGGTCATTATAGTTTGTGAAATTCTTATATTTCTACCCAAGCATAATTCGTACCCAGGCGTGATTCATACCCAACATTAAGATTTGTTTTTCGGGGCATACTTTCGTGGAGCTTGGTCATGAAGTTATTTCTACAGCCATTCTCCCTCCTACCAATGATTTTTAATTATGTAGGGCAGTTTCAGTTACTGACGAAAAGTATGCGCTTAGTAGTTGGTTAACAGCTAAATCCAGCTTTTCCAGGAGGAGTGAGTAGGTTGACTGGCCGCTGTTATATGACCTATACAATTATGTTGCTTCCGCATTAAGCCCAACAAACATTAAGATTTGTGTATACATTTAGAAACAAGTGTAATATAGCATTGTATACCTGTGTCATACATATCTAGTAATTGATAAACTTGTACATGACTGCTGTTCAATCCACTGGCAACAATCACAAAATCACCTTTCTTGTATTTGATATCTTTTATTTTGAAACCCCTGAAAATAGAGAAATAGGAGACTGCAGACCTCCAATGACTAATCAAGCCATTGAAGGTCTGCAGTAAGTGGTGCCATTGAAACCTGACTGATTTTTTTAATATAAACATTTTATAAAGAAAAAAACCCATACACAGATTGCAATAAAAGATGGTCATAGGTAGACACATAAATGGTTAAAAAAAATTAAAATCCTAAATAATTAATTTCAAAATTTCAGTCACAATAACTGTGAAAAAACATGAATTTCAGGACTAGTCCAGAAAATTTTCACAATTGCAAACAGTTGACATTGCTTATTTAACATTGAGTGAAAATTGAAACTTGTAACTTGTTTCTACAATGGGAAAGCAGTCTTTTTCCATGAAACAAGCAAAAAATTGAATCAAGTCATGCAGGACTATTAATAAACAACATGAACATTCGTAAAGAACAATAAAATACATATTTTTCTCTAATGACACACTTATTTTATGTAACAACTGGAATACTACCCAAGTACAATACACCATGTTCACAAAAAATGATTATACAGTAAGTTGCAAAAAGTGGTCATTTCAATATCTACAGCAACTCAAACTCTCACAAGCACTAAGTCTGCTTAATGTTTTATAGTATTATAGTTAAGGATCAAATCATTAACCAGCTTGATTATATGAAGCATGGAATTTTTTCAAGCTGGAATTAATTTCCACTGGTCCAAGATGTACATCAAGAAGGTAGATGTAAAGACTGATTTACTAGTGAAAGAGTAATTTTGTACTTCATTATTTTACATTATATTTAAAGTTACGCAGTCATCATCAGTACATATCAACATACATATCTTAATACCATATTTAAATGATATCAAGAATGTAAAATGTACCATAGACCCATTACATAGTAAGATATACAATCAAGCTACGACTATCTGAAGTATTTCTTTTACTCTTCTAATCATTCTCCTTTGATAAAAAATTGTGATTCAAACCAGTGAAAACATTTTATACAGTCAAGCTAAATGATAATTTTGTCCACTACTAAAACATTAATAAAACCAGCTAATGCTTGTGAAAATTTGGGTTGATGACCATAATTGAGGGGGCAGTACTTCAGAGTTTGCTATCATCCTCTTAAATGACATAATTTCAAGTATATTAAATAAGCAAAATCAACTGCATGATATGTAAAAAATTTAACAACTAAATTTTTAAATAGCTAAAAATGAGCCCCCATCCAAGTTTTAGGATGAATGAATGGCAATTGTAGTGGTGCCAAGTTTCAGGAAACACATTTCCTGGGAACCAAGATCTGTCTCTCAATTAAGTATGTAGAACATTTATATGTGATATAGAATTTTGTGTTTGTTGAACTTTACATCCATGACCCTTGTGGCAGGTGAGTTTGGCCACCTGGCCTCATGTAACACAATTTCGGAGGCTGAACATGACGTGTATGGAATAGAATTATCTTACTTTTTTCTATATCAGTTGACCTCCTTTTAAATAGTTCTTATACACTACTAGAGGCAGTGCATATGCATTAAATACCAAATATAACTTTTATCTCTAATGTTATTCAGAGCAGCCCAGTAAAATCATTTCCAGAAAGTGCATAGTTTTAAAGTTTCTAAGACCGTTTTAAAATGTTCTGCTGCCCCCATTTAAAAATAGCCATATGAATTATATTTGGCTATACTTGTCTATGCTTTTCATAAAAATATTATATTGCTTGCAAAAAAAGTTAGGTAACATTAATTTTGAACCTAACACCCCCTTTATTTTCAATGTAGCACATTCCGCAGCATACTTGCTAACTTAAGACTTACAAAGAACTACCCTAAACCAATATTCCCACACTAAGAATCACAGTAAAATTGGTTGCAAGAAAATATTTTAATAATGGAAATACTAAGTGTCATAGATATTGACCAATATGTGGTGCAGCCATATTTATTTTGTCAGAGCCAGAAAGGAATACACATCAGGTTTATGTTAAATATCATCAGAAGAAGCAGAATCTGATAAGAAAATTGACAGAATAGAAAACAACAATGGTCTTGTCGGCTATGTAGAACACATATGACACTGAACTGTTCAACCAGGTAGGGGTTATATTTATATATATATATGAAGAAGGGAAAAATAAGTAATTCTGTGAGCTAATGCTCACTAGTGATACCCCCGCAAAAATCTAAAAATATGCGACAAACAGGAAGTAGATGAGCAAGGAGCATGAAATCGCTTTACACCACATGGGACTATGGGATGAAGCAATATGCAAAGTATTAGGCTGCTGCATGTTATAGTTGCCGAGAAAACTGCGACGGAAATTTTGTAACGGACGGACGGATGGACGCGGGTAAAACAGTATACCCCCCTCTTCTTCGAAGCGGGGGTATAATAAGGTAATCACTATATGACAACTAATTCAGTGATATCTGACCTTATTAGTAAAAGAGTCTTTTGGGAGGAGCACTCGAGCAAAGAGTTTCCATTATCTTTTGATGGAGTACTATTTATTGTGCTTGGATCTCAGAAGTGAGAGTGCTGTCATGGCGCTGACAGACATAGATCAGAAAAACTCAAAGCTGCAAGAGTGGAAACATATCGAAAGGTCTGTATATTGTTAGCTCTTGAGTGCATTCAAGGATGTATTAAATGTGTTTTTAGTGAAGTGTTGTGGATAAATCATCTATTACCTTAAGTATACTAAGAATTTGGTGTTCCTTGCTAAGACCAATGTTGAGACCAGAGATCTTCACTAAAACTGGGAGATGGGCAACATCGAGACGCAGCTGGCCACCCTCCGTAAGACTGCGAACAAGGACATTTTGCTTTTAGAAAGGTCCAAAAGCTCAAGGAGAATGTGTACTCATCTATGGATGTGTACAAGAGAGACTTGGTGGAAGCTGTTAATTTGTTTGAGACCATACGACTGAAGGAAAGACACTTTCCAAAGAAATATGACAATCCCAATTATAAGCCTGATTGCAAAGTCTGTGGTGCCATGAGGCCACGAGTGCGTCGCCAGACATGTTATCATTGTGCGGATTGTGAGGCTTCATTATGCATTGTGCCATGTTTTGAACTCTACCATACATACAAAGACTACAAATCTGCCAGAGAGAACTTGTAAATAAAAGAAATTAAAATGAAAAAAACAAGAAGAAACTTTAAATGTTAGTAGTCTGTGTGACTGTAAAATTCATCAATGAAATTGACCATTAACACAACTATTTCGATAAACGGTTTTGGATAGAAATGCAATATAAATCAATTTTTATGCATATATACAGTTAGTTATTGAGTATGTGCAATTAAATATGTATTAGAAACTGTATTTATTATTGTTCTAATATATTTTTTGCTTTATTCTGTTTGTAATTAAGAGAATCTCAGAAAAATACATTATTTTCTGAAAATTCAAGATGGCTGCCAATATGGCTGCCAAGGTCACATGACCATATGTTTAAAAATACATCTTTGCCAAGCACATGTCATTATTGACAACATATGAAAATTTCATGAAGATATCTGCAACAAGTAAATCTGTGAGCTAATGCTCACTAGTGATACCCCCGCAAAAATCTAAAAATATGCGACAAACAGGAAGTAGATGAGCGAGGAGCATGAAATCGCTTTACACCACATGGGACTATAGGATGAAGCAATATGCAAAGTTTCAGGCTGCTGCATGGTATAGTTGCTGAGAAAACTGTGACGGAAATTTTGTAACGGACGGACGGACGCACACACGCACGCACGCACGGACGGACAAGGGTAAAACAGTATACCCCCCTCTTCTTCGAAGCGGGGGTATAAAAATATGGAAATTATAGTTGTCTACATAATACTACTAGATTTCTCCAAGGCAATCCTGAAAAAGCCTGGCATTCAGCCAGATTCCAAATTTTACCTGAATGGCAGCGAAAGTGTTTAAAGAAATTTTGAGAAAGTGTCTGTGCTATTTTGCCAATATATTTCACTGATTTTTTTATAATGAAATACCACTGAGATTTCACTGAGATAACTGCTTTAATGCGTTATTTCAAACTGTTGCTGAGATACTCCTATAGTCCAACAAAATTAATCTGAGCTTGAACTATCTTATTATAATAATTACACACTTCACTTACATTAACTCGTGAGTT
This sequence comes from Mactra quadrangularis, assembly GCA_025267735.1. Taxonomy (NCBI): domain Eukaryota; kingdom Metazoa; phylum Mollusca; class Bivalvia; order Venerida; family Mactridae; genus Mactra; species Mactra quadrangularis. Next base: position 11,284,473 of record CM046307.1, on the reverse strand, counting down.
TCCATATGGGTGTATACGGATATTCACGTGTTTATAACAACCAATGTGACATTAAATCAATGTATTATAAGTGGCATGTTATCGTACTTTAAATTTTGGACCCATTAGTTTTAGGGGTAAAAATTAAGTCAGCAATTTTATGGCACAGTTTCTAAGTATTTATTCTTACGAAAAAAATATTAATTGTTCAGTATGTTTATTTTGCTGAAAGCTTCCGATAAAGCGCGATTTACAAACGAAGACAAAAATAGACTGTAAATACTAAGTTTAATATAGTCTAGCATAAAGGTCAGGTTAATTCTGTTGGACTATACATAGAGAAGATTTCATCCATGTTCTAAAAACTAGTCCCCTAATCTTAAACTGAAATCTGTGCTAGCGGACCTACAATCAATGTTATTATAACAATGGTGCTATGTTTTGGACATTTTTATATGAAGATAAATGGTCCATACTGGAATTTAGTAACTGGTACTATACTTTAGTATCAAGTACCCTATTTGGAACTATATTCAGAAATTAGACACCTTATCACCTTCCTAGAACAATGTAGGAAAGAACCAGCCATGATTTTTTAACTAAATTTTCACTGGAATTTTGAAAATTTCAAGTACCATATCAATGCCAACTAAGTGAAAAGCTGTCAGTAATCTCTAACAATGAATTCCAAAAAATCCTGTTTAATACAGTCACTCTTATTTTAAAAGCTATGACAAAAACCATCAACACCCAGCTCAAAGATTTCCTGCCAGAAGGACAGTTCAGCTCTCAGCTATCAAAATCTGACTTGAGTTGTACATTATGACTTTGCCCATACAACAGATCTTGGCTGAGAGCACAACTTTGGTGACCTCAACTCAAGTCAGAGACGTAGACCAGTGCTTCAATGCACCACCCCTTTTCGGTGCAACTGCTGAAAAGAAACCGTCAACCACCAACTTATGAAATGGTAAGGAGATTTGTCCACCGCACAAAGGTCAGGCCTCATTCAGAAAACCCGTAAAAAGAGTAAACTGTTACGTGGAAAACATTTTAAATAAGAAAATTCTGTGCCAAGAACAATACATAATGAAGTGAATAACTTATCCAAAAAGCATAAAGCAATTCCTGTTCAAAAGAACTACAAAAAAATCTAAACCAGCTAAAGAAGTCTTGGACAACGAATACAATGAAACAAATTACGTCTTTCAATCAGTTAAAGAAGTCCATGTAAACAATTATGTTGCGGTAGCTTATCAGGATACTTGGTATTCTGGAATTGTTGTATCAGAGAATGATAATAAATTTATGGTTAATTTCATGGTACCAGCCAGAAAGTCTTGCCATTTCAGTTGGCCTGCTAGAGAAGACAGACAGATTGTTGAATCTATAATTGTGGTTTTATACCAAATTGTGTCAACTCTGGAAGAATGTATACAATTAAAAAAATAAGTGATTATCCAATTAATAGTGCTGCATCTGACAGTAACAAATTTTACAAAGGTTGATTCAATGTGTAAAATGAACCGTATAGTACCGAGCAGATATAGTGCTACAGTGATATAGTGTATGGTGCGTACAAATTGACCCCGACCTTACCTTTCACATTTGCATCTAATTATCATCTACACATATCTCGGCGAAAATCAAAACAACGCCTACTCTACACTTCGACTGGTTACGTATTTAAAATATAATTAGACATGTATAGAGTATATACACAGCTCGCATGTATCACAACTTACGATTCAAATGCATTCAAACGGGAAACTCGTGTTCTTACATTTTTTATTACAATTAATAATAAAATGGGTGTGGGAATGGCGATTGTTGGGCTAAAACCCACAACCTTTGAATTGGTAGCTAGCCTCATCGTATAATCCTCTGGTCCGGTCTATGTGTTATAAACACTCATTGTACGTTTTTAATGTGCTTTGAAATTAATCTCTGCATTATAATTAAATTCGAGCCTTGATGATATAATCCGATTGCTATCGAGCATTAATACTACATTGGTATTCAATGTTATGAATATTCTTGCATAAAGGTCATGTCGGGGTCAATTTGTACGCACTATATCAGTGTGTTATACGTTATATCATATCAACAACTGGAAATAAATTCCAACAAAAAATACTAACACCATTAATCATTATCACTTACTAGAAGTAAAAAATTGCTTTTACACACTCAGTTAAAAATGAACAATGCTGTCTTGAATGTATCAATATGTAATTACTATGAACAGAACAGAACAGAACAGAGTATTGCACTGAATTATGTTTTCAAATTAAGACTTCTAGTGTAGGTGAAGAAGCTTTCTGGGACAGGAGGGGGGGATCTTCTCTTGGTTTTCAAAATTGAATTGCGGTTGCTATTGAAAGTGTATGCTTGTGAATTAAATGTGCTTGAATGAAGAATAGAGTGTTACCACACAGTCTAATTACTTACTTACAACAAGGCATTTTGATAACAGACGAAAAACTCCCACACTCAAGAGATATAGAAGTGGTTTCAAGAAAAGTAACTGAAAACCTGAAAAACTTTGACTACAAAGACTACAATCAGTATGTAGAAGTTGCTAAAGTAACATTGCTTCCATGGTTGAGTATTTCTCTAGGAACTTTCCTTTGGTTTGGTTACACATAGTAATTCCAAAACAAACTCAGAATACTTGAGAACTTCTAGTGAGGTATTACAGGAAGTCTTAACCTAAGACTTTTTGTTACCAGCAGCTGTTAGTTATGTCTGGAAGTTCGTCTCCAGATATGGCTAACAGTAAAGCTTATAGGCCAACAGATTATGTCACTACCCCACCCGTTTTGAGGCCAGGGAAACACCCTCTTGACATCAGTAGATACGTTGGCACCCCTTTGTGCAAGCAAGATGCCCACAGACTTGCCAACGCCGACAGATTTACGGCTGTTTTAAAATCCAGAGGCCCTAAGCCTCTACTAAAACACTACAATGTAATTCAGTTGGGAAAATTAATCTCAGTCAAATTACCAAATGTCAAGAGGTTAACTCCCCTGGGCTCTGGTTCAGTGATCATAGAGTTACCTGGCCACGAGCCCTTGGTTAAACTAATCAATGATAAGAATCAGTGGCTGGGAGAGTGCCCCGTGGAAGCTAGTCTCCCAAATGGTGATCCAGTTACAGACCTTGTCATTCATGGGGTCCCCCTAGATTTAGATCTAGAAGAGCTCCGCCCCAATTTAAATTTTAACCATCTAATGGGGTGGAGCTAATAAAAATAGAGACAATTAAAAACAAGACAGGACAAACGGGGACTGTCAAGCTAACTTTCAGAGGGGAAATTACCTCTCTATGTCTCAATTGGGAATTCCAAAATCAAATTTGCTACCGAAAAATTTATATATCCCCCAATGTGATGTTTTAAATGCCAAGGGTTCGGCCATAGGGCCAAAACATGTACTAAAGAACAAACATGTTCGAGGTGCTCAAAACACCACAGGCCGGAAACCTGCCATAGTAGGGCCTTCAATTGCCCGAATTGCAGGGGACAACACCTGACCTGGTTTCCAGGATGCCCTCAGTACATTAGAGCCCAGTGTATCACTGAGGTTCTGAAAAGAGAGGGTATCTCGTGGACCAGGGCGGGGGCCATTGAGGATGATGCTGACAGAAAACTAAAGCTTTCCCGTCAAGGAGGGCAAAGAGTTAAGAATTTAGAGAATCTGGCCGGTAGTATGCCATGCTCCCCAAGTGTCAGGACAAAAGATCTAAGTGGCTACACTTCCCCGGTCCCCACAAAAAAGGGATCGGGTACAAAAAAGACACCCACTGACCTAAATGTTAGTGGGTGCAGCTTAATGGACTAAGATTCCACCTCTAGCCCAATAAAACAAGTTTGTAACTCAGTGCCTGCCTCATCAACACCTCCGGGGGCCCCTGAGGACAAACCTGTGGATGCCGCAAACATGTTGCTGACCAAGATTTCAGAGCTAAGCTCGACATCAGCGGTCAGTGACTGTAGCGACTTCAATACTACAGGGGAAGACTCAGTGGTCTCCATCCACTCCAGCTATTGTGGCGAATCATATGAGGAGCTTACAATATCTGGGGTGGCTAACAAAGAGGTCACTCCCATTAAAAGTCTATCTGGGAACATAGCAAAATACCCTGGAAACAACAGCAACAAAAGCACCAACACCAGCAATCACTTCAAAATTACAGACAATCAAAGCATCACCAAAATTAGCACGCAGGATTTGGTTTCACTTGTAGAAAACATTATTTTGGATAAAGCACGCCCTGCGCGCAACAACCTCAAACCTTTTATTAAAGCATCACTAAAGAAATTTGCATTACAACAGCAAAATAACAGAACAAACAAGCAGAAAAAAGCAAAGCTGGTCCCAGGGAAACCAGGGAGACTCAAAAGAAAAACAGAGCACCTCTAGGCCCAAAATTCAGGAGGGTGGAAAAGACTCCAGGAAAATTAAAGCTAGGTAGGAGACTGTCCAAAATACCATCTCAGTCTCCTAGAAGGCAACAGTATGCCCTGAACAGAATAAAATTGCAAAAACTTATTGGTCCCTAGGAGGGAAACATGGACTCAAGTTTAAATTTAATATCCTTCAATGCTGCAGGATTAACTGCAGCCAAAATTTCTGAATTTAAAAACATTTTAGATAGGAACCCACATGTTGACATTCTTTGCATCCAGGAAACTAAATTTAATGATAGGACCACCAAAAACATTCCTGGATTCATTTTGGAAAACAAAAATTTTACAAAAAATAACAATACATGTGGTGGTTTGGCTTTTTATATCAAAAAATCTATCAATTACCAATATATCACTATAGACAACCCCAGGGATCAGGATGGAAATGTCAGAATTGAAGTCCAGTTACTGAAGTTACATTTGGCTAAAGGTATCTTCTATTTGGCTAATTTGTACTCTAGAGGAATAGATAGATGCTCTAGACCAAATTATAACAAAGGAAAGGCAAGGTCTAATCATCACAGGAGATTTTAATGCCCACCACTTTTCTTGGGGATCAGAAAAGAAAAGAAGGACCATCAGGGGAAAACTGTTTTTGAATGGGCAGATGAGCAAAATTTAATTTTCATTCATTTAACTGGCAGGAAAACATCCAGCATTATTCTTTTAAATGATAACTAAATTTCTGATCATAGAATATATATGTTGTACAGGCAATTCATTTTTAGGAGTGGATAAGACATTTAATTTGTGTGACATGCATGTGTTGTAAAGTTAGATTTAGATTTAGTAATATTGCATAGTAATAGCTATTTTAAGTAATAGTATTTAATTCATGACATGATTAAGAACATAAGTTACCTCGTCAGTTAGACAGGGTTACTTCCCTTTTATATGAATACTGCTTACACTGAGTTAAGGGTAACAATTTATGTATTTTATGACTAGTTTTGATATTTCTTTATGATTTTTGTAGTATCAAGGGATGCATATTTACTTAAATTGCTTTAGAATACTGTTTTGTATATATTTGTTCATTTGATAATTTAACTTTTGGCACTATGTATTTGTTAGTAACTAGGCATACAGATTTGTTGGGTTTTTTTTGTAGCAGTGGCCTCTGGGTAATTTAGAGATTAGATACAAATGTTTACTTTATGTAATTTAAGTTTATAACTTATAGTTTATTGTAATATCAGTATTTAACTTGCCCTTTTTAAACTACATATGTTAAAATCATAAATAATTAACCTTTTATGCAACCTTTGTTTAGAGAAATATAGTCTTAGTCATAGTCACTGATTTTTGGGGCCAAAATATATTGTTTAAAGTCACTGAATTTTGTTATAATTCATTAAGTAATTGTCTTATTGACCAATTTACCTCATGCCTATGTCAGAATATTCACATTTTAGATTTATATATATGTTATAACTTGTATTTTGTATTACTGTTGATTTTATAAGGGTCAGGAGAATGTAATAACCAATTGATGGAACAGCCACTAGTAATTAGGGTATTTTGTAAGAGTTATCTCCCTTCTATATAGAACAAAGAAGACTTTCTTTGTTTAGGGGTTTATTGCAGAGTTAATTCCCTTGAATAAGTAATTGTAGGGGTCAGCACTGTCCTGAGGCTATAAATATGGGCGCAGACTAAAAACGAATCAGTCTTGAGTTTCCCGGGCCGAACCTATGACAAACCTGCTCAAAAATAGAAATCTGTGGCTGGGTGATTGCCCTGTGGAGGCCTCTCTTCCCAGGGGTCAGCCAGTCACTGATCTTCTCATCCATGGGGTCCCCTTGGGTCTAGATATCCAAGAGTTTCAAAGTAACATAACTTTTAAACCTAGTAAAGATGTTTAGTTAATTTGTGCCGGAAGGATCACAAACAAAAATGGACCTACAGGCGCCATAAAACTAACTTTTAGGGGGGAAACTCCGCTATTTATAACTATGGAGGAAACTACAGTAAAATCTCAATATGCGACCAACTTGATTCTCAGACCAACTTAATAAAACGACCACATTTTCCCGGTCCCGAATTTTCTCTTCTTTAATTCAATGGTCGCTAAACTCAAAAATACGGGCAACTCAAAATTGCGTATTGCGACCACCATAAGAGGTCCCGATTTGTGTTCATATGCGTATTTTTTTACTTGAAATTACGACCGCAGTACGGGCAATCCGGATCGGTACGGACAGTATAAACTTTAGTCACGACGTCGGTCAAGGACATTGATATTGTTAATTGCAGAGTCGTTATCGGTAAAGAGATGACACTTCCATTGTTCTAGGCGTGAAAACTGACCAGGGTAGGTGTTAAGCACCCAATTTGATATGCTAATGACCCCTTTTATTGCTTTGTTAAGTCGCTAATTGTTATGTAAACAAACTGTATAGCATTTTTGTAGTTTGTGAATTTGGCCAGATTTATATTTTTACTTAGAGCTGAACACAACAATCTTACATTAAATGAATTAAAGTTTACTTTATGATGAGTAGAAAAAGGTCTGAGCTGTCTTTGAAAGACAAAATTAGTTTAATTAATGAGAGTCATGGCAAGAGTCAGAGACAGTTAGCTGAGAAGTACGGAATTGGGAAAACTCAGGTGACTAGCTTTGTACCTAGAAATTTGTTCAGGGCATTTTTTATTTTCTATAGTTTGCCATTGACAGCATTATTGAGCTAATATAAGGTCTATTTTCTTGTGGGATGGTAAATATTAAAGTTGTTTATATTTTCAAAATTTTACAGATTTACATGATTATGTTAACTTATGAAGAAACCAGATGAATCCTCCATTGATAATTCTAAGGATGATGATGATGACGACGATGATGATGATCAACCTCTTATGATTAAGTCAGACCAAGAATGTTTGAAGTGGTTGTCCCAGATAAGAATGTACTGTATGTCAAAAGATTTAGGATCACTTACTTCAGATCTCGGTAAAACTCAGGAGTTTGAGAAATATGCTGTGAAAGTGACATGTGCTCAGAAACAGTCAACCCTGGACATGTTCTTTAAGAAATAAGTGTTAAGTCAATAAATATCATGACCAATGGTAATGCTTTGATTTTATCATAAATGATGCTAAGTTATATGACTCATGTTACTGTTGTTTATATTACATAGTAGTTTTTATATTGTTTTATTCACATATTTTCTTGCTATTATATAAATAAATGATAAATAGTTCTTGATGTGTTTTCTTGCTTGTATTATTGTTTTTATTCTACATATATCAGTCTAAGATGCAACTAAGATGAGAAATTAAAAGATCACTCGAACCTGGAGTAGGTAAAATACACAAATGTACCTAGATCTCCTGATTTATTTTAGCTCAAACCTGAGTCTTCATACTGAATACTATACCAATACTATATACTATAGACTTTCTATCATAAGATTTACAGAAATACCAGCTTAGATTTTCATTATAACTAAACCAGTACTGGATGATGATTCAATGAAGAACTTGATAAAAAGACCACCTCAATAATAAGACCACTTGCAGTCGGTCCCTTTGATGGTCTTAATATTGAGATTTTACTGTAATATTAAATTCCCCACAGAGAAATATATTCACCCCCCTATGAGGTGCTGCATGTGTCAGAGGTTCGGCCATAGGGCCAGTACATGTAAAAAACATCAGACATGTCCTAGGTGCTCTGGTGACCACAGGCCGGAAACCTGCAGGAGAGGGGATTTCAAATGCCCGAACTGCAGGGGACCTCACCCGGCCTGGTTCCCGGGATGCCCCCAATATCTCAGGGCTCAGTGTATCACTACGGTCCTGAAGAGGGATGGTATCTCGTGGACTAGGGTGGGGGCCATTGTGGATGAGGAGGCAATGAAACTAAGATTGTCTCGTCAAGGTAAATCCAACAGCACTGGTAAAAAGAGTTAGGCTACATCAACATTAAGGGGTTTATTGCAGAGTTAATTCCCTTGAATAAGTAATTGTAGGGGTCAGCACTGTCCTGAGGTTATAAATATGGGCGCAGACTGAAAACAAGTCAGTCTGAAAGTAAGCACCACTTGACATTCATTCATGAACCATTACTCTTGTCTTACATTCAAAGAGAGCAGAGCTACTTTTGGCTTAAACTTTATTAAATAAGTTATTTTCAAAATTCGAAATTAGATATTCAAATTATTTTACGTATAGTATTCTTATATACTAAGTGTTGTATTGTAAAGTGTTGTGTTTCAGTGTTTATGTTTCTGTGCAGTGTCTTAAGTGTTTTAAGTGTTGTGCTTTGTATCATTAGTGTTTATTTGTATTTGTGTATGTGTTATATATAGGAATTATTTAGGAAGGAAAGGATCATATCAAGGATAGGTGATATAGTATCATTATTATATTAACCTTCCCTGACCCATCTAACACTATCTTTTGCCTCCTATACTGTACATGTATTTGATATCTGTTTTGTATTAAGAACTAATTTCTGTCTGCCAGCAACCCAAACCAAGCTCTGCCTCTTCAGCATAATACATATATATGATATACCTAATATGCTCCATCACATTTTTTACTATATACTATATCTTGTTATATATTGTATGTATTGTATGTATATTGTATATTATATATTAGTTAAATTACTGACTATAAAACTTAAATTAAGGAATAAGTAATAAATCTTAACCAAAAACTAAAACTAGGCATCAATCAATTTTCATTATCTGTATTTCTCAACCAAATCTCAACACTAAATAATTTTTGGTTTATTTAGACTTTTAACTTACAAAACAAACTTAAAAAAAAAACAGATAAAATAAGAAATAAATTAAAATTAGCACAACCAGTCTCTTACTGAAAAAAAACTTGACCAATTTTAAATGAAATAACTGAAACAAAATGGCCACCCAGAATGTAAATGCTTCCCTTAAAAGTCTAAACTCAAGTGGGAGCTGCGGGTCACCCGACCCCACAGCTCTTACTATAGACTTGTCTGCAGAGACTGACAACTCTGTAATAGAAATAAGATCTGATCAAAACAGATTAACATCCACACCAAAAAAAGATAAACACAGTAATACAAATGCAGTAGGCATAAATCTATCAGAAATTGAGGAAAAGACTACTCCTAAATTTATAGGAAAACCCCCAAAAAATAAAAGTTTAAAGAATAAGACACTAGAAATATGGATAACCATAACATTACAAATAAAAATTACTTCAGATTCCCTGACTAGGACCCTCAAACAGGCAGTAATAAGTAAATTTATAAGCCATGTAGGGGCAGCCTACATTAAAACAATAAATACTAATAATAATGATGAACCCAATACAAGATTGAGTCAATATAAAATAAGGAGTGACAAACTAACACATGCACAAAATTTCAAATATGGTAGCTATGACTTTAAGGTTACAACAGAAAACCATTCAAATAACCAAAATATTAATAAAACAAACAATAAAATAACTGTAACACAACGTATTACTGAAGTCCTAAATAACATGGGCTTTGAAGAATACAAAAATCAGCTACTAAAAACTCAACAGTAAACAAGGTACAAAAAACAAAAACAGGACAGGTAGCAGTACAATTCAAAACAAGTACTCTACCGAACACAATACAGGGACAAGAAGTCAAACCGTCCCTTCTAAACATCTTAAGGTGTAACAATTGCCAGATGTTTGGACACATGACAAAAAATTGCAGGAACAACCCAAAATGCCCTCACTGTGCAGGAAACCAAATACACCATCAGTGCACTACAAAAACAAACAAAAAATGTGCTAACTGCAATCAAAGCCACAGTGCAGCATATAAAGGCTGCAAAATCTATCAATACTTCATTAAATAAGTTATTTTCAAAATTCGAAATTAGATATTCAAATTATTTTACGTATAGTATTCTTATATACTAAGTGTTGTATTGTTAAGTGTTGTGTTTCAGTGTTAGTGTTTCTGTGCAGTGTCTTAAGTGTTTTAAGTGTTGTGCTTTGTATCATTAGTGTTTATTTGTATTTGTGTATGTGTTATATGTGTTATACATAGGAATTATTTAGGAAGGAAAGGATCATATCAAGGATAGGTGATATAGTATCATTATTATTTTAACCTTCCCTGACCCATCTAACACTATCTTTTGCCTACTATACTGTGCATGTATTTGATATCTGTTTTGTATTAAGAACTAATTTCTGTCTGCCAGCAACCTAAACCAAGCTCTGCCTCTTCAGCATAATATATATATGATATACCTCATATGCTCCATCGCATTTTTTACTATATACTATATCTTGTTATATATTGTATGTATTGTATGTATATTGTATACTATATATTAGTTAAATTACTGACTATAAACTTAAATTAAGGAATAAGTAATAAATCTTAACCAAAAACTAAAACTAGGCATCAATCAATTTTCATTATCTGTATTTCTAAACCAAAACTCAACACTAAATAATTTTTGGTTTATCTAGACTTTTAACTTACAAAACAAACTAAAAAAAAAAACAGATAAAATAAGAAATAAATTAAAATTAGCACAACCAGTGTCTTACTAAAAAAAAAACTTGACCAATTTTAATTCAAATAACTGAAACAAAATGGCCACCCGGAATGTAAATGCTTCCCTTAAAAGTCTAAACTCAAGTGGGAGCTGCGGGTCACCCGACCCCACAGCTCTTACTATAGACTTGTCTGCAGAGACTGACAACTCTGTAACAGAAATAAGATCTGATCAAAACAGATTAACATCCACACCAAAAAAAGATAAACACAGTAATACAAATGCAGTAGGCATAAATCTATCAGAAATAGAGGAAAAGACTACTCCTAAATTTATAGGAAAACCCCCAAAAAATAAAAGTTTAAAGAATAAGACACTAGAAATATGGATAACTATAACATTACAAATAATTATTACTTCTGGTTCCCTAACTAGAACCCTTAAACAGGAAGTAATAAGTAAATTTATAAGCCATGTAGGGGCAGCCTACATTAAACCAATAAAGACTAATAATAATGATGAACCCAATACAAGATTGAGTCAATATAAAATAAGGAGTGACAAACTAACACATGCACAAAATTTCAAATATGGTAGCTATGACTTTAAGGTTACAACAGAAAACCATTCAAATAACCAAAATATTAATAAAACAAACAATAAAATAACTATAACACAAGGTATTACTGAAGTCCCAAAGAACATGGGCTTTGAAGAATACAAAAATCAACTACTAAAATTCTCAACAGTAAACAAGGTACAAAAAACAAAAACAGGACAGGTAGCAGTACAATTCAAAACAAGCACTCTACCGAACACAATACAGGGACAAGAAGTCAAACCGTCCCTTCTAAACATCTTAAGGTGTAACAATTGCCAGATGTTTGGACACATGACAAAAAATTGCAGGAACAACCCAAAATGCCCTCACTGTGCAGGAAACCATATACATCATCATTGCACACAAAAACATACAAAAAATGTGCTAACTGCAATCAAAGCCACAGTGCAAAACTTTATTAAATAAGTTATTTTCAAAATTTAAATTAGATATTCAAATTATTTTACCGTAGTGTTGTGTTTCAGTGTTTGTGTTTCTGTGCAGTGTCTTAAGTGTTTTAAGTGTTGTGCTTTGTATCATTAGTGTTTATTTGTATTTGTGTATGTGTTATATGTGTTTAATATAGGAATTATTTAGGAAGGAAAGGATCATATCAAGGATAGGTGATATAGTATCATTATTATATTAACCTTCCCTGACCCATCTAACACTATCTTTTGCCTCCTATACTGTACATGTATTTGATATCTGTTTTGTATTAAGAACTAATTTCTGTCTGCCAGCAACCCAAACCAAGCTCTGCCTCTTCAACATAATACATATATATGATATACCTCATATGCTCCATTGCATTTTTTACTATATACTATATCTTGTTATATATTGTATGTATTGTATGTATATTGTATATTATATATTAGTTAAATTACTGACTATAAAACTTAAATTAAGGAATAAGTAATAAATCTTAACCAAAAACTAAAACTAGGCATAAATCAATTTTCATTATCTGTATTTCTCAACCAAAACTCAACACTAAATAATTTTTGGTTTATTTAGACTTTTAACTTACAAAACAAACTAAAAAAACCAGATAAAATAAGAAATAAATTAAAATTAGCACAACCAGTGTCTTACTAAAAAAAAACTTGACCAATTTTAAATCAAATAACTGAAACAAAATGGCCACCCAGAATGTAAATGCTTCCCTTAAAAGTCTAAACTCAAGTGGGAGCTGCGGGTCACCTGACCCCACAGCTCTTACTATAGACTTGTCTGCAGAGACTGACAACTCTGTAATAGAAATAAGATCTGATCAAAACAGATTAACATCCACACCAAAAAAAGATAAACACAGTAATACAAATGCAGTAGGCATAAATCTATCAGAAATTGAGGAAAAGACTACTCCTAAATTTATAGGAAAACCCCCAAAAAATAAAAGTTTAAAGAATAAGACACTAGAAATATGGATAACTATAACATTACAAATAATTATTACTTCAGATTCCCTGACTAGGACCCTCAAACAGGCAGTAATAAGTAAATTTATAAGCCATGTAGGGGCAGCCTACATTAAAACAATAAAGACTAATAATAATGATGAACCCAATACAAGATTGAGTCAATATAAAATAAGGAGTGACAAACTAACACATGCACAAAATTTCAAATACAGTAGCTATGACTTTAAGGTTACAACAGAAAACCATTCAAATAACCAAAATATTAATAATCAAACAATAAAATAACTATAACACAAGGTATTACTGAAGTCCCAAATAACATGGGCTTTGAAGAATACAAAAATCAACTACTAAAAAACTCAACAGTAAACAAGGTACAAAAAACAAAAACAGGACAGGTAGCAGTACAATTCAAAACAAGTACTCTACCGAACACAATACAGGGACAAGAAGTCTAACCGTCCCTTCTAAACACCTTAAGGTGTAACAATTGCCAGATGTTTGGACACATGACAAAAAATTGCAGGAACAACCCAAAATGCCCTCACTGTGCATGAAACCATATACACCATCAGTGCACTACAAAAACAAACAAAAAATGTGCTAACTGCAATCAAAGCCACGGTGCAGCATATAAAGGCTGCAAAATCTATCAAAAGTATTGTAACAAAATTAATACAATCAATAAAAAAAACATTAGGAACACACGGTACCAAAACTACAACTACTCAAAACAAAAAAACTATTAAAACAACCACAAACAAACAGGTTGATATACCAGCCTTAGCAAAAAAATTTTTGTTTGTTTACACTTATGTTTTATTCTAGACTCATTTGATACTTAAATTACTTATGTATTTAACATGTGGCATTGGTTTGCAGTTGCATTAAGTATCATCTTAAATTTGTTTATTTTAACCACCATTTTGATTTGTTTTGCCACTATTGCCATTCAACATCATATTTTGCAAACTTGGTTAGCTTTCTCTAATAAAGATTTCGCCTTACTATATAATGTAACATTTAAACCTTGCTATTAGAAATCCAGAAATATAAATTAAATGTTAGTTACATTCATAACATCTTGGTTTTGATATATTCTATTTTATTTCTTTTACTTATTTTGAATAGTTTCCATATTACTTTAAATACGGTGGTGTCATCCTGACATACGAGCTTCGATTAATCACTCGAACTAGCCTATCCTTGAGCAAGACTATCCCAGGATTTGAACTGTTACGTCACATTATACATACATATAGAGCAAGCAGACTTCAGTTTCACTTCACACGTAACTGTCACTTCATACAAGCAAGTGGCTGTCACAAGGCCACCAGGAAATAGCAGTCCAATATTTTTAGGACCAATATATCTGCATGACAGCAGTGGTTTTGAATCATGTAATTATTATTTCAATCAAAAAATATCCAAATTGAAAGACATGCCTTTAGAAAATTTAGTTATAGGAAGTGAAGATGAAAAAGCTTTAGTGAATGCTATCAAATCAGTATTCTATAACTCTACTCATGTGCTGTAAACACGTTATTTCAAGACAAAATTCCAAGCAAAAACTTATTGATGATACAGTTAATTTGGCAAATAGGAACATTACTTTTAACATTTTTGGTGACAATGGATTGATTGACAATGAAGACATAGTATGTTTTGATGAAAAATAAAAGAAGCATTAAACGCATCATTAAGCAAACAACCCAATTTATTTTTGAAGTATTTTCAAAGTAGATTAGTGCCTAAAAGAAAAAAGTTGTGGAGCCATCTTTATTAGACAAGATTGACAGTCATTGGACTAATAACAATAGTGAGACAATAAACCATGATTTAATCATTTACAATCAGCTATCTTTGACTTAATTCGTAGATATTTGTAAAAAGTTAGTAGAACTTGACTAGAAAGCCAATCTCTAGATTTAGACAGTGCACTAACTGGATCAGGAGAATAAGACTATCTTCGACATACTCACATTTTAGAATTATTACAACAGATTATATAAGAATGAATAAATTGCAAAGAACAAAACACTTTAATAGATTTAGGAATTTTAAATTAAAAAAGAAGGCACAATGACTTAAACAATAAACCGTTTGCAGGTGCGCAATCGATTCGACGGCGGCCATATTGGAGGTAGATGCTTGATTACCCATGACGCATCATTGGTTGCACACAAAAAGAAACAGCTGTCAATTTGTCTAAATTTCATTTGTAGTATGATAAATGGTAAATTATTGCCATTTATCGGCTGTCACAACATCTTTTCTAGGGAGAAAGACAGACATTACTATAGATTACCTGAGATTATAACAAATCAGTGAGAAAACTTTAAAGTTGTCTGAAGAAAGACATAGACTGTGGATAGCTAGGTTTCAACAAGACTTCAGGGGAAAGAATTTGAAGAATATTTGTGTTTGTTCTTTGTTTATTGCATATTTGGCACCATCAGTGAACATAGGGTGTCATACAAAATTTACACCGGTGCCGAAAGTAGCTGCAGAACGTTTTGAGAGATGGAAGAAACGTATGGAGTTTACCAGGTGCCTAGCGGAAGAGTTCTCTGTGGAGACCTGCACCGAGCAGACAGAGGTTGACAACAACCAGTATGTTCAAACTGACACTCTTGCATCTGACAATGAGTTTATGGGGAATGAAAACAAAAGGCTCAAGCTTGTAAATGAAAAATTAAAAGAATCTGTTAAAAACTTGTCAATGTTTTCAGAAGAGACATTAAAGAATAATGATGATAGAGTCAGATATTTTACAGGACTTTCTTGCTTTGCATATTATTTTACAATTGTAAAAAACATCTGCATATGGTAATGTGAAGGACCTGTATTTTACCAGAAGACTTTTCTGTAATTTGCTGTAACATATATCAACTTAAACTAGGAATAGATGTCTAACAAATTTTACCCAGTATATAAATATAAATAGGCACTTAGAGGGGTAAATATTTTGTAGATTTATGGTACTGATAGGATGAATTATATAGAAAAAAGTGACTTATTTGAGTGATTTCCTCCTGGATATTACGTTTAAAAGTTATGGAATCATCAGATATATCACTGAACGTTTGACAAAAATGTTCAACCTCAGCCAGTCTATTCACTATTGACTTGTTGGTGAGTTCAAGATCATTCACTTTTAATTTCAATTTTGATAAGTCTTGCTCAATTGGTAGTAACTTTGATACGTTTGTTTCAATTGTTTTAAGGCGAGAGCTCATCTCTTTGACTAGTTGGAAGACATTTTGGTCCTGCGTAGTCGCCATATTTGTTGGTGAAAACTGGCGAAGGTTAATATCAGGATGAAAGAAATAGGGTGGCATGCCTGGGTATGGTGGAATAAATACCGTTGGAGATGTTGAATGTTGATCCGACTGTTGTTGTTGCCGATTGTTGTAAGAGTTCGAGTTTTGGGTACCACTTACCCCACCCTTCGCACCTTTGTTTGAACCACTACTAGAGTTTTTACCAGTTTTATTGTCCGTCATGGTTTATATTTCAGCTAAAATTATATCTTTCTGTAGTCTAGAAGAATTTATAGTCCAAATTATCCAAACAATATTGATAATTACCCACAGAATATGGTTTGTTAATATACTAAGCGGCAACGAAAATTTTTTCAGCCCGCCATATTTGCGCAGTTGCATTAGGTATCATCTTAAATTTGTTTATTTTAACCACCATTTTGATTTGTTTTGCCACTATTGCCATTCAACATCATATTTTGCAAACTTGGTTAGCTTTGTCTAATAAAGATTTCGCCTTACTATATAATGTAACATTTAAACCTTGTTATAAGAAATCCAGAAATATAAATTAAATGTTAGTTACATTCATTACAACTTGGTTTTGATATATTCTATTTTATTTCTTTTACTTATTTTGAATAGTTTCCGTATAACTTTAAATACGGTGGTGTCATCCTGACATACGAGCTTCGATTAATCACTCGAACTAGCCTATCCTTGAGCAAGACTATCCCAGGATTCGAACTGTTACGTCACATTATGCATACATATAGAGCAAGCAGACTTCAGTTTCACTTCACACGTAACTGTCACTTCATACAAGCAAGTGGCTGTCACAAGGCCACCAGGAAATAGCAGTCCAATATTTTTAGGACCAATATATCTGCATGACAGCAGTGGTTTTGAATCATGTAATTATTATTTCAATCAAAAAATATCCAAATTGAAAGACATGCCTTTAGAAAATTTAGTTATAGGAAGTGAAGATGAAAAAGCTTTAGTGAATGCTATCAAATCAGTATTCTATAACTCTACTCACGTGCTGTAAACACGTTATTTCAAGACAAAATTCCAAGCAAAAACTTATTGATGATACAGTTAATTTGGCAAATAGGAACATTACTTTTAACATTTTTGGTGACAATGGATTGATTGACAATGAAGACATAGTATGTTTTGATGAAAAATAAAAGAAGCATTAAACGCATCATTAAGCAAACAACCCAATTTATTTTTGAAGTATTTTCAAAGTAGATTAGTGCCTTAAAGAAAAAGGTCGTGGAGCCATCTTTATTAGACAAGATTGACAGTCATTGGACTAATAACAATAGTGAGTCAATAAATCGTGATTTATTGCAATCTTTGACTTAATTCGTATATATTTGTAAAAAGTTAGTAGAACTTAATTAGAAAGCCAATCTCTAGATATAGACAGTGCACTAACTGGATCAGGAGAATAAGACTATCTTCGACATACATTTTAGAATAATTACAACAGATATATATAAGAATGAATGAATTGCAAAGAACAAAACACTTTAATAGATTTAGGAATTTTAAATTTAAAAAGAAGGCACAATGACCTAAACAATAAACCGTTTGCAGGTGCGCAATTGATTCAACAGCGGCCATACTGGAGGTAGATGCTTGATTACCTATTACGCATCATTGGTTGCACACAAAAAGAAACAGCTATTAATTTGTCTAAATTTCATTTGTAGTTGTCAAAAGGGTAAATTATTGCCATTTAATGGCTGTCACAACATCTCTTCTAGGAAGAAAGACAGACATTACTATAGATTACCTGATATTGTAACGAATCAGTGTGAAAAATTTAAAGTTGTCTGAAGAAAGACATAGACTGTGGTTAGCTAGGCTTCAACAAGACTTCAGTGGAAAGAATTTGAAGAATATTCCTGTTAGTTCTTAACTTTGTTATTGCATATTGGGCACCATCTGTGAACATAGGGTGTCATACAACATTTACACCAGTGCCGAAAATAGCTGCAGAATGTTTTGAGAGACAGAAGAAATGTATGGAGTTTATCAGGTGCTTCTGGGGAGACCTGCACCGAGCAGACAGAGGTTGACAACAACCAGTATGTTCAAACTGACACTCTTGCATCTGACAATGAGTTTATGGGGAATGAAAACAAAAGGCTCAAGCTTGAAAATGAAAAATTAAAAGAATCTGTTAAAAACTTGTCAATGTTTTCAGAAGAGACATTAAAGAATAATGATGATAGAGTCAGATATTTTACAGGACTTTCTTGCTTTGCATATTATTTTACAATTGTAAAAAACATCTGTATATGGTAATGTGAAGGACCTGTATTTTACCAGAAGACTTTTTTGTAATTTGCTGTAACATATATCAACTTAAACTAGGAATAGTTGTCTAACAAATTTTACCCAGTATATAAATATAAATAGGCACTTAGAGGGGTAAATATTTTGTAGATTTATGGTACTGATAGGATGAATTATATAGAAAAAAGTGACTTTGGAGACTAATTTTATAACAAGTAAATATTTAAATGTTTTAAAATTGTTTTCGAAGACTATTGACAAAGTTATAGGCAAATATAAGTATGCTATTTCCTGTAGTAACCAGAATACTAGTTAGATGAGCACACAATATATGTTGTTTTGCTTGATTTTGTCAATTTATGAGCTATAAGCATTTTAACTTTTCAAATGGTTTTAACTCAACATAATCATATATTCACTTTTTCTCAAGGTAAGTAATCCATCAATATGTTTATTTGGATTAGTAAGGTTTACACTGGTAGATGAATAATATGTGCTTATTTTGTAATAATATTGTTTTTAAGAGTTTATTAGCAATTTAATGATTTTATTCATCAAAATCACTTTCTTACTATTCTATGATATCAATATGTAAGTTTTATTCAGAAAAGTGTACAGATCTATAATATGTAGCTAGTTTTGCTTTAATTTTGATTTTTAAGATTTAATAGCAAATATTCATCAAATTCAGCATTTTATTATATGTTGAGATATTACATTCATCCATAGGCTCATTTTCAGTCAGAATGACACTTATTAACTAATGCACAGACTGATTTTGGCATTCTACAGCTTTCTCCAAGCCTTGAAAAACTATTCTTATATGTAATTGCAAATGCAATAATCAAATAAGTTTAATATAGTTTAGTTATTGATATTTCATTTTAGTTAAGTTCTAATTTTGTAACTAGATTGTGAATTCTATTTTGGAAATGGACAGACAAACTGGTAAATATTAATTTACTTAGAACTTTGTGGTGCTAACCGTCTAGACCGAAGTCGTCCGAATGTTCCGGAAGTAGCTGGGCATCTTGGGAACGATAATATCAGACAAATTCCTGCTTCCATAGAAAAACTACGTTCAGAATTACCACGTATATGATCAACTAATATCAACTGTAGAAACCATCATCCAGAATTGGTGAGTCCATATTTAGTTACATTATTGTTCCATTTTCACATTGGTAAAAGTACTACATTGGTGGCAGCGGTGTAACAACTTTGTAATTTCCCTAATCATTAGAAGGCAATTCAGAACTACATTATATCCAAGTATTTAGTTCAATTCTCAGCGGGCTGTGACTATCCCGTACAAGTTAGTCACTGGTGTCATCATGAAAAACCACTAGTTGAAAATAAGCTAGCTTACTAGCACCTATTTGAACTTGAAATTATTCAACAAATCAAACAAGCGACCAAATTCGGCAGAGAGAGAGAGCGGGGTCAGGTCTGCCACAGCAAAAAGCTCTAGCGAATTTGCTCCATAATGGTCCATATAGACCAGATCTGGGCTGAAGCAAAGTTGGTATAGTATATCCTAGTAACTGTGATGAGGATTTGTTTGGCATAAGTCAATGAGCTCTTTCATTTGTAATATGTTTCCCTTTTATCAATTAGGAACATACTCAGCATTCATCAGTACATTTCTCACTGAAAAATGAGGTAGAAGAAATTCTTTCTGAAGACATTTTGAAACGATGGACCAAGAGCTTCACTATAAAAGCACCCAATGACGCAGAATTATAACAGAGAGAACTTAAGATTTAAAGTCTTTGTTTTAGTACTTCATCATACCAAATTTATTTCAAACTGATATACAATGGCATTTATAAGGAAGTAGAAGAATTTCAGGAAAAAGAGAATCAAGGGCCATTGGTACACCCAAGTCCGTCAAGAAGCTTTGCAATGGCGAGCTCTTGATTGAAGTAAGTAGAAAGCAGCAAGCCAAAAATTTAATGACGCAGAAGTCATTCTACCGTTTACCAGCTTTTTGTACTATTCACAAAACACTTATTTCCTGCAAAGGTGTTATTCGCTGCCCTGACTTAACATATATGTCAGAGGCAGACATTGTACAAGAGCTAAAGTCTCAGAGCGTATCAAACACAAAAAGAATATTCATCACTAGAAATGGTAAACATGTATCTACACACACTTACATTCTGACTTTCGACAACCCAATTCTTCCTTCTTCACTTCCGGTAGGGTATCTTAACATCTGCATTGAGATGTTTATTCCCAACCCGATGCAGTGCTACAAATGCTTTAAATATGGGCATCATGAATCTAGATGCACTCGAGAGAATATATGCCGTAAATGACATTTACTATATTGTAAACATACAAAGAAATGTAAAACCTTGACATGTATTATTACTCTATGTAACTGTATAAAATGTATTATATTTATTTAATTTTCATTAATAAAGACTAGTAGTGTAGATGAGTAGAATTCCCAGGATAGGTGCTGAATATTATTTTTAAGAGTTTATTAGCAATTTTATGTTTTTATTCATCAAAATCACCTTCATACTATTCCATCAATGTTAGTTTTATTCAGAATAGTGTACAGATCAATAATATGTAGTTAGTTTTGCTTTAATTTTGATTATTAAGATTTAATGGCAAATATTCATCAAATTCATCATTTTATTATATTTTAAGATATTACATTCATCCATAGGCTCATTTTCAGTCTCAGAGAGTATCAAACACAAAAAGAATATTCACCACTAGAGAAGGTAAACGTGTGTGTACCTACACACACTTACATTCTGACCTGAGGATGTACCCATCACAGAGACAGGTCACAGACCTGAAGGAAGAAAAAAGCCAAGAAGTTGTACTCTAAGACTTACACCCAGAGAATGTATAAACAACATGTACTTCTTGTTGAAATGAGTAGGTAACCACTTACTTGGTGACAGTCAAAGTTAGATAAATGTACATAACTTTATTTTTGTAACGATTATTTTAAGTCAAGATAAGTGTACATAACTTAATTTTTGTTTCAATTGTATAAGCAATAGGTGTTGTATAAGATTTATATCCGGGAAATCACACAAGTTGTAATGTTAAAGTTAAATTGGGGGGGGGGCAGAAATCTTGTAATGTAGTAACATTACAATTGTTAAATTTAGAAATAATCCCAAAATATAGATATATGAAAAGTTAATTCTATTATTTATGCTTACCGGTGTGTCTCATTCTTATATGTATTTTTATTGTTGTTTACAGTTTTAAATACCATTGACTATCTTTTGTATAACGTTTAAGAATATGTATGATAATGTTTTGTAACTACATATTTAATACTTATAGATTTGTATATTTATTATGGCCTGCACCTGGGGATTTAAATGTTTTATATTAGTTATTGCATCATACCTTGAGTAATCAACAATGTAGGAAAGCAAAGAAACAATGTTCTAACAATGGTTGTTATACATTGAAAACTGTTACATGAGTTTTGTTTATTGTTAAATTGTATCCATATAGCAACCGGCAACCATAGTTTCATTGACTTAGGTTTATACGGACCGCAGGACCGTCAGTTAAGACATAGAGGTGCAGGCACGAACATCGCCTTAATAAGTTTCTGCTAAATTAATAATATTTCAACTTTACTTAAATACAATTGATGACTTTATAACTTTATAACTATAACTATTTTGTGGAACTGTGATAATTAATACCACATTAATAAAGAACATTAAAAATGTTAAACTGTGTGTGTTCTATATAATTACATTACAACGTATATTTTATGGTGCCGTGAACTTTGAAGAACTTGGAGTTGTAGAGGCCAACAGAAACTACCACTTAAAGATCATCGAGCCGATTAAACGAGGTTACCACCACTAAATCACAGTGGAAAATAGCTTTACTTATGGATGTTTCGTTGTTTAGGACAACCCTAGATAAATTAGAAACAGACATCAATTCTGCAGAAAACATATCAGATAGTATGCTTGCAGCCTATAATATACCCGAAAGTGATCAATCTGGTCAACAACAAACACACGACAACAAAAATATTGCATTTAGGGACTCTTTAAGACATTTAAAAAATGAAATTCAATATTTAAAGTCTGTTCATCAACAAATCTTAGAAAGCTATCTAGGCTATTCACCGTTGCACATAAGACAAAAACGATCTTTGTTACCTCTGTCTGGGTTGTTCAAATTTGTCTTTGGAACGGCTTCCGATTCAAACGTTTCGGCTTTACAACACAGTGTAACGAAATTAGCAAACACACAAAAATCAATCCTTTATGTTCTAGAATCAAATTTATCGATTTTAAATGTCACACGTCATGATATCTCGCAAAATCGCCAGGCTATAAATAGCATCATAACCGCTTTAGGTGACGTAAACGTCAAACTTGATCACATGGTAGGAAAAATAGACCACCGCCTGAACGATTTACAACAATATACTCCTATGTACAATAATTTACAAGTAATAGTTGATGAAATCACAGGATTAACCCGTCATGCGCAATTTTATTTAGAACATTTTGAGCGTCAATTAAACATGCTTTCTTTGTCTAAACTGTCACCAAGCTTAATTACACCTTCAAATTTACAATCACTTTTGACTGAAATTTTAAGCCAAGTTCCGCCAACTTACACTCTTCCGGCCGATATTCAAAAAGAACTTTGGACATTTTACAAAATATTAAACTGCGACGTTTACATGTATAATAATGAGATAGCTATTTTAATTCATATTCCTCTTTTAGACTTAAATGGAAAACTAGATGTACTTAAAATTCATAATTTAGATGTTCCTTATTCAAATTCTAGTGTTATGTCTGACAATTCCGAAGTTACAATGACCGCTAAATATGATCTTGATACTTCCGCGATTATGGTAAATACTGAGCGTACTAAATTTGCCGTCTTGTCGTCCGCCGAATTACAAGACTGCAGTAAGCCCCTTCAAAAGTTTTGCGAAATTAAATCCCCTATGTATCAAGTGTCATTATCTCAGCGTTGCTCTATAGCTTTATATTTAAAGAATGACGATAAGATTAATTCATTTTGTCATACCATGGTCACACCTTCTCCAAAATTACCAATAGCAGAATATTTATATGAAGGCCATTGGGTAGTTACCACGAAGTCACCTATCCGTTTCGTTATTCTATGCTATCATACTGACCAACAAAAATCTCAAGTTGTGATTAATCCACCAATCGGTTTTATTAAACTAGACATGAATTGTAGGGCTTATAATGAGTATCTCACCCTTACTGTATGGTTTTCAAAATCATCTTCAAAAACTATTAATGATAGTAATGACCTTCCTCTTTTCCCAAATCTAACTAAAACAACATTGTGGAAACCTCTCCATGAAACATTGGGATCACAAACTCTTGTAAAGCTCCCGCAAAAATTAGAAGACTTAAAACAAATACCCATGTCACAATTGATCGATCAAATTGCATACCTTAAATCGTTGAACATTTCTGATAGTTCGTTTACATGGCCGTTTTGGTACTATATATTAATTGCCTTCGGAGCCCTCATTGTACTTATAATGGTGGTAATTGTCATTAAATTTAAGTTTTTTGGTAAAAATGCTTCTGTCATAAAAACCAAGCAGGCAACAAATATCAAGGCACTCCCGCTGTTACAAAATGTAAGGATGTCCGATATTGAAGAGAACAAGTTAAATTATCCGGATGAGGACATCAAAGTAACACCAACTGTTATGGATAAACTTTACCCATCTCTTAATGTGGACAATGTGGCCTAAACAAAAATTTTCTACAACTCAGAAATTTGGCTTATTGAAGAATATTCAAAGAAAATACGGATAATCGAACTTTATATTCACTCATATTATTGACACTATTGTTCTATAGTGATCAAGTATTGTTTGGACAGTAAAAATCTTTCACCAGTATTGTTTGGACAGTAAAAATAGTTCAGTTTATTGGACCAGTTATCAATATCTTTCAAATGGTTCCAGTCGGACATTGAATAAAGTCTTCATATGAAGAAAAAGCGCCTCTATAAAACAATTTCTAACAACACGCCATGTAACTCATCATGTTAGAAACAAATTAACTGTGGTATATTTGTAACCTTATTTTTATACATCAACATAATGTGCCTTTAACTTTAACAATTATGTTAAATAAATACTACAGACGATGTTATTATTTATACAACGTCATCTCTCCAGATGTAATTAATAATATGACGTCATCGAAGGCAACTTTACTTCAAATGCATAATCATTCAACGAGATAAAATTGGAAATTTTTAAATGACTGACCATTATTCTACAATTATGTTCATCAAGATGAAGTTATACTACAATTATAAAATTATTCAACGAGAAACATTGTGGAATTTCATAGAATGCTGAATAGGTAAAATTGTGAAATTTTAAAAGAATGACTGACCATTATTCTACAACTATGTTCATCGAAATGAAGTTATACTACAATTATAAAATTATTCAACGAAAAACATTGTGGAATTTCATAGAATGCTGAACATGATGCTACAATTATGAACTCATTCATCAACTAACGACGCCGAAAAAAAAGGAATTAGCGAAAAGTAGTGAACTATATATTTACGCGATGTGATTGTTAACATTTGATGGTATAACGATCAACGAGGATCAAAATTTTATATTAAAACGTTCTTTTAGAATAAACAGTTATTAAAATTTCATTATTGTCGCACTGAAGGATCAGTGACGAAGATTATCAAAAGAACTTTTCCGATGTACCAAATTTTAACACATGAAGACCCAATTGTACAAGGGTCTTATTTTTCGATCTATCAAAATTTAAACATTTCTAATTTTAACCATATTTAAAACATGAGTGATAATTTATATTTTTAAAATTCTTACCTTATTTGCACTTGTGATGCTGGTAAAGCTTGAAGTTGAGTGTACATTTGTCGTATTATTTTATGGTTTATATATGTTTTGTGAGATGTGTTAAGCATGTATGAAAATAACACTCAATTATTTTGTTGAACTATAAGACGTTTGACAGATGTAGCTATTAATCAACTGCGGCATAATGTTTTCAAAAAGTGACATATTTCATGACATGATAAATACAGATCATATGTGTTATTTGTTCGCACCCTTATCAATTAACGATATTTTTAACAATTTTGTTTGTATGTTTGTTTGTCCATATTTTACTAACAGTTTGTTTATTTGATTGTTTGTTTTTTTCCTTTTATTAAAAGATAAGAAAGGAAGGAGTTGTAATGTAGTAACATTACAATTGTTAAATTTAGAAATAATCCCAAAATATAGATATATGAAAAGTTAATTCTATTATTTATGCTTACCGGTGTGTCTCATTCTTATATGTATTTTTATTGTTGTTTACAGTTTTAAATACCATTGACTATCTTTTGTATAACGTTTAAGAATATGTATGATAATGTTTTGTAACTACATATTTAATACTTATTGATTTGTATATTTATTATGGCCTGCACCTGGGGATTTAAATGTTTTATATTAGTTATTGCATCATACCTTGAGTAATCAACAATGTAGGAAAGCAAAGAAACAATGTTCTAACAATGGTTGTTATACATTGAAAACTGTTACATGAGTTTTGTTTATTGTTAAATTGTATCCATATAGCAACCGGCAACCATAGTTTCATTGACTTAGGTTTATACGGACCGCAGGACCGTCAGTTAAGACATAGAGGTGCAGGCACGAACATCGCCTTAATAAGTTTCTGCTAAATTAATAATATTTCAACTTAAATACAATTGATGACTTTATAACTTTATAACTATAACTATTTTGTGGAACTGTGATAATTAATACCACATTAATAAAGAACATTAAAATGTTAAACTGTGTGTGTTCTATATAATTACATTACAATCTAATGATTGAGGATAGGTTTCCACCTTATCCGATAAATCAGGGGGAGTGTTGCATTTGCAATGGACTGTTGTTGTGCCAGTATGGTTTGAGGTTTTAGTCTAACCCAGCTTTGTAGAGGGTGCGAGCATGCGTAGTTTACTCTTTTTCTTTCTGTTCAGCTTTGCAAGATAAATGCATGTGTGTTTTGTAGCTTAGCTAATATTCAGCATGGCACTGAAGAAAAGTTGGTGAAGGGTTATCTAATCCCACCCAAAACTCTCTTCGAGGAAACTTTAGGTATGGCTAAATGGTTACCTGAGGGGGAGTTTAAACGGTTAGCTATTCTGGCATATCAGTTAGCTGTCCATAAGGGAAACAGGCGTTGGGTAGAGCAAGCCCAACTCAGCGCCACAGTTTTCTTTGCTAATTCATGGATTCTTAAAAACATACACAATAAGAATCGTAGAAAGAACAAAGTCAGTGTGCCAAAGGTCAATGTCATTCAAGATGTTCCTACTGTTATGGTTAAGTATGTGAGGTTGCAAGACAACCCTAATCTGGCTGTAGTTCAGGATGATGCCTCTGAGTCAACTGATAAGCTTCTCGAGAAAAAGGAGCCTCTGTTAATGAGCACACCTTCCAAGGATGCCCATGCCCCTGCACCCATATGTATGTGGTCACTGACCCACCATGTGACACTGCTGTTTCATATTTCAGTATGGCACCTTCTCCTGCAGTAGTTTCAAAAAGGGGGAAGACCAGGATAAGGAAAATGTGAGTTCAAAAACTAGGAAATCTAAAATTTCATATTGCCCTGCTTTAGATTGCACCTACAAGGCCCGTCTGTTGAGGCAGCATGCAGTCTCTAGACATCTTCCTGGGTGTTTCAGGTCATTTAGTAGGGCTAAATTTGAGGTACATGAGAAATTTATGGTAGGTCAAGTATCCTTTCTCCTCAAATTAAGTGAAATGGTCCCTAATAATGCTGGCAAAGGATTGGATGGCCTTGTGAACATATTGAAAAATTCTAAGGTTATCCAGGTTAATACCCCTGTCAGTGAGGCATATGGATGTTACTTTAAAGCCTTTGTCCGTTTAAGGGTTGGTCTACCCCGGTCGATGGGTTTAGGTTGGCACATTTAAACTCCACGGCCTGTTTGCTACACTGGCACTCTCTAACGCCGGAGTTTTGTGTCTTATTCTGGACCACCATTGAAGCCTGTGTCTACAAACCAAAGTGAGGCAGGTAGGGGAAGTCTAACCTGTCGGCTGAAAATAAATCCAGTTCAACTCAAACGGTCAGTAAGGGTAATATGCCTCATTTTCTAGCTTGTATTGATAGCCACATGCAAGTAGATAGGTTAAGTAAACAGATTTTTAGGTCTCCTAATTGTGAGGACTTCTAACGATAAGCTCCTAAACCTTAGTCCTCCAGTTACTCCCTCTCATCCAATCAGGTTAATGGGTGTAGTAGCTGATTACTGTTGCCCCGATACTTTTCCAACAGAACTGCCATCTAATCCTTTGGTTAAAATATCTCTGGGCGTCAGATGTTGTTTGACAATTAAAGGTTGAATTTTCTCAGCCTTTAGATGTTATTGAGGAGATAGTTCAACCCACAGATGATGATATCTTATTCACAGCTGTTCCATTAAAAATGAAAAGAGACTGTGCTTCACTAACAGAAACAAACCAATGTTTGACATTGATAACTTTGTAAATGACAATGAAGGAATTCTTTTCTACACTGGGTTAGAAAATTACATGAAATTCATGTTTGTATTGAATACACTTGGACCTGTGGCTTATAATCTTAATTATTTATACCACAATATCATATCTATCTCCGTACCAAATAGCCAAGTGCAAGCCGTCGACTTTGACTCCTGGAAAAAATCTGTAATTGTACCAATACCGAAACCAGGTAGAGACAACGCTGACCCCCTTAACTATTGACCAATTTCTTAACAAGATGTATCTGTAAACTTTTGAAACCATGATTAATAAACTTCTTATCTGTTATTTAGAATCAAACCGTATTATTACTTATTTTCAATCTGGTTTTCAAAACAGCAAATTACAAATGATCATTTAGTGCGTCTCGAGACATTTATAAGAGAGGGAAACAACAGGAAGTGTTGGAGGAATTGTTGTCACTGGCTCCAGAATCTATCCCAATAATCCTGCACCTTTGTGATGGAAGGGGAGAGGAAAGTGTTAGTCAAGAATGTTAAGAACATTGAGGGCAAACTGAACTGTGCACCAACACAGAAATTTCAAAATCTTTGTTTTACTGGAAGTGTGGGAACTGTAATAAGTTATACCAGCAATTTTCCTGTTATTTTGGAATCACAGCAGCATGTATCAAGTTTGACAACTAACAACAGGCAGCTGATAGAAAGATCTGGAACAATTAACTCTTAATAGAATCAGATTAATAACCATGTTTTAGGAGAATTTACACTAACATTACAGCTTATCTGGGAACAGTCTGTTCCCCAATTATGTGCTATTAAATTTGGGAGTGTTTATATTAAAGAAATTATTAATTAAAAATTAATTATTAATTAAATTAAGAATAACATGTAGCGTTTTTAAATAGCAATGTGAGTTTAAATTGATAATTTTAATCAATCTCAACCGAGTTGAGAATTCTTCGGGCCAGACGTCGTCAGGTTTCCAAGACTAAAGAACCCGGACTCGTACCTGGCAGATGGGAGGACAAAGCTGGCATCTGGACCAGCAGGTACAAGTGTATGTGGATGGGTAGGGGAAGCCTACGACTGGATAGCCTCCCTGGAGAGATGTTGACAGAGGCCTTGGCGCACAAGCCTGGTGTTGTCATTCTGTCCCTTGGCTGCAATGACATATGCCAGGACTCGGCCCTGTAGAGATCTTCGGATGTCTGAGGGACCTTGCCTTGCAGTTTTACTTTGCCTCGGCAAGGGGAGTAATTATCTGGGAGTTGGTTCCCCGCTTCTGGTTCAGAGGTGGACTGACCAAGTCAACCTTCAACGAGATCGGCCTGCTAAAGACAAAACAGAACAGTTCAATTCTTAGACAAACATGACTCCAAGAAATGCTCTTGAATACTGAAAAAAGCTATCCTCAATGTAAGAAAACAAAGAAGCAGACGTCATATTAATCAAAAAGACCTACAACTGGAACTGATAAAGAGACAAGAGAGGCAAAGAAACAGGCTCGTGATTTAGCCATTAGAGCTCAGCTTGAAAGGAATTTAAAATGCTAGGGGATGAAGCTGTTCTGGTCGACTGTCCATTAAGTGATTCTGACAGGATTCTTGTTCTTGATATCCTCGATATAACAGAACGCAAGATTGTTAATACATGTATGGAACAAGAATGAAAATCTCAGTTATTTCCTACAATGGGAAAGATTGAAAAGTTTTAAAAAAAGGGCCCGCTAATTACAAAGTTGCTTACTGGAGCAAATGTGGATCTTATGACAATGTATTGTATTTTGTTTGTTTACAAATAAAATCATTTAATTATAATACGATGAATTCTATTGGTCGTTCTTCAAGGTCATTATGTTTATAAAAAAGCTATTCATTGGTCTGTTCATTGCCGTGAAGAAAATTAATGCTCTACACAAATCATGAAAAAATTTCGCGGGTTTTGTCACAGTCAGTTCGGCACTTGGACAGTCGACATTGTTGATTCTTTGTTAAATATTTGATTTAAATCTCACATGGCATGATAAAATATCTGTTTTAAATAATATGTTTGAAACCAATATGAACAGTTAAAATTTATTTGTATTACAGATATACAAGTAACGATTTTATCAGATTCAATGGCCAAGTATGTAGATGATATTGATCATACAAGAGTAGTTGCGTTTCCGGGGATTAATATATCCAGACTCAGTTATCGTATATCAAGAAATCCAGAAATAATTTCTTCGAAATTCACAATTTTACATGTGGGAACCAATAATATTACAAGTTATAATGAAGATGAGATCATGGCCATGTTCAATAATTTAATCACATTAATCAAGAGATTGTCTCATACTAAGTTAATTATAAGTAGTATACTACCCAGACCAATAGACCATGAGTTAAATGGAGACGAGGTTAAAAACGTTAATTTAAGATTAAAAACTTTGTGTTGTCAAAGAAATTTGAAATTTTTACATTCTTTTCGTCCTTTCTTTAAATTTGGTAAACCAGTCAGAGAATTGTTCGCAATATTAGATGGAGGTTTACACCTCAACAATGAAGGCACACGTCGTTTGAGATTGTTTTTTATTAATACAGTGGCACATTTGTTGAAGCTCCAGTAAGATACTTTTTAATATGTATACTTTGCAATAAATTGTGGTAACATATGTAACATTGATTATATATATATAATTATGTGGGTTGGGTTTTTGCTTCTTAAAGAAAGCATTTATTTCTTTGAAGTGGGGTCCTTTTAAAGGTGGTATTTTACACCTTTGAGGATTATTCTGTTAACAACAGTACTGTATGTTGTTCAGAATACATTTTTTTTGGGGGGGGGGGTATATTAATAGAAATATGGGAGGGATGATTTCTATTGGTAGATGTATTGTTATCACATTATAATTGATTTAGTATGTTATTTGTTCAATATATTTATATTGCAGTATGGTTATATCTCAGAATGTGCTATTGTTTATGATAAAATTGTTTGTTTGTTTGCTTTTTGCTTTTTTTTTTTTGCTGTTGTATTGTTGCTTTTTTATGGGTGCTGGGAGTTGGCATGTAAATTCTTGAATTTGAAGCATTATGACATGTCAAAATATGCCCTGGCTGTTGATCTTATTTCTGGAGATCTGGTAATCTCCGAATAACTCTTAAAATTTGATGTTTACACTGAGTGACATCTTAAAAATTATTTAATGATGTTAACACTGAGTGACAATGATAGATAAAATTGTAGCAGTAACCTGAGTCTGGAAAGGGCAGGGGAGAATTTGGATGAGGATTCTCAGTTGAAGCCTAGAGAGGAAATGGAAGCCTGCACACCAGATGATTCCGTGATGACTAACAGCCCAGACAAGCCAGTCAGCCCTGTTAGACCTCTTGCCTGAGGGGTAGAGGACTTAGTTTCTTTACCTGAGCTAAGTTCACTTTCGTCTGACACAGCTAGCCCTGCTACAGAAGTTAAGCAGGGTGAAACTGTCATCATCTCATCATTTAATATCTATCATAGTTCACATTGACCCTGAAAGACAATAATCAATAATAGAACCTTAGAGGGTTCAATTTTGTTTTTGGACCGCAACTGAACTGAAACTAAAACCCATCAGATAAAATATTTAACTATTATAAACACCACTTACTGAAAGTACTTTTTGTTCGGTTCATGTCTATCCTTGCATTTCCCTTCTCCTTCCCATGATATTAAGTTCTTGTTAGCATTCTGTTTTGTTGAAGTCATGTTTCTTTATCAAGTTTACTGTTCGTGTTCTGTGTCGTGCATGTGAAGTTTTCCCGCTGTAAGAGCTGTGTTTGATTTTTGGGAGAATATTCTGCGGCACAAAAATTCTAATCGAACCATTTTTAACGGTCACGGTACAACTCAACCCGTGGACAACTCAACCGATAGACATCTCAA
The DNA here is from genome assembly GCA_025267735.1 of Mactra quadrangularis. Classification (NCBI taxonomy): domain Eukaryota; kingdom Metazoa; phylum Mollusca; class Bivalvia; order Venerida; family Mactridae; genus Mactra; species Mactra quadrangularis. The sequence continues at coordinate 11,252,461 of CM046307.1, read as the reverse complement.
TACGCTGATAACGTAACCTAAATTTATTGATGATTATTTCAGTAAAAATATCTTTAAGCACTATAAAAGTACTTCGCATAAGAGAATTATGATACATCTTAACCTTAAGTACTGTAGTGAGTACTCAACTCGTTAGTAGAGATAACTCGGAATTATGACAACTCTTCTTCTTCCTAGGTTGTATAGTGAGATTTCTTTCACCTTACGAAGGTCAAAGTGCATTGAATATTCATGAGGAAGATCCGAATGCGGTGAACAGGTGTGCAATACAATACTGTCGAGCGTTAATTACAATTATTTTGACGCATCACACTAATCGTTATCCTTAGCCCAGTGGTAACGTGTCGGCCGTCAGACCTAAAGGTTTAAGGTTCAAATCCCAGTAGCATAATATTTTTTCAGACTAAAACTTTGCTAGTTGTTTTTCCATGTTATTTATAATATTGTGTCAGTATTATATAAATTATCCAAGTTTTTCTCCCTCGTGAATCTCGTGCACACAAAGAGTGTATATAGTGACCCTAATGTCTTTAAAGTTTTAGTTAGATCATCATGTCTGAAACGTGTAAGCCCGCAAAAAATTGTAGAAAATGTAAAGAAATTATATATAATGTTGCTGATTTTTTTGAAATCGGGTGTAAAAATAAAAATCATTTGGAACTGACTTCTGAAGCAACGAAAGTGAACCGAAATACTATTTCGAAAATTAAAACGAATTATAATTCTTCAGGAACGTTTCAGCAACCTGCAAAGTCAAAGGTTGAAAAGATTCACGTTGACTCGTTTGACAAAGACGTCATTAGAAGAAAGGTACACGAAATATACGTCCATGAAAGACGTGTGCCAACTCTTAGTTCTTTACACTCAGTGTTAGCGAGAGACAAAAATTTTTATGGAAGCATCACTTTTTTGAGACGGTTACTGAAGATCATGGGGTTCAGATGGAAGAAATGTTCTGACAACAGACGTGTACTAATGGAGAAAACTGAAATTGTGAGTCTACGCGTACGTTACCTACGAGAAATTAAGCGGTACAGGGAAGAGGGCAACGACATTGTGTATCTAGATGAGACATGGGTAGACTCGTCTTGCGCAGTGCAGAAGTGTTGGCAGGATAGCAAATACCGTGGAGTTGTTGTTCCTAACAATAAGGGGCAACGGCTTATTGTAGTGCATGCCGGAACTGACAATGGCTTTGTACCCGGTGCCAAGTTGGTGTATAAAGCCTCATCAAACACCGGCGACTATCACCATGAGATGAATGGGGAGAACTTTGAAAAATGGCTAAGGGAGAAGCTTTTAAAAAGAATTTAACACGGAAGTCCGTCATCATCATGGATAATGCATCTTATCACTCCGTGCAATCAAGAAAATGCCCATCATCCTCAACAAGAAAGGCTGAGATCCAACAGTGGTTACGTGACCATGGAATCCCGTTCACCGACGACATGATCAGAGCAGAGCTGTTACAACTCGTCCGACTCAACAAGCCAAGAGAACCTGAGTATGTAATGGATAAAATTGTACGTGATGCCGGCCACAATGTACTGCGTCTTCCACCGTACCACTGCGACTTAAATCCTATCGAATTGATCTGGTCATCGGTGAAATCAAACGTGAGACGCAGTAACACAACTTTCAAGTTTAGTGACGTTGAAATTCTTACACACGCGGCCCTGGATGCGGTGACCCCGGAGGAATGGAGGAACGCTGTGCGCCACGTTATAAACATTGAGGATTGCTACCGGAAGTCGGACCACATTACGGACGATCTTGTCGAGAGGTCATTATCCACTTAATGTTAAGATATGTAAATAATTAGAAGAATATTTTATTTAGGTAGTAATTAATTTAAATAGATTAATTTATTGATAATAAAAAACCTTTATATTACATTATTATATATTGTAACGATGTCTAACTTATGATTTTCTGTTTTGTACATTTTCAGGTTTGTCATTGATCTGGTAGAAACCGACTCAAGTGGGAGCGACTCGGCAACTGACACGGCCAGTGAGAATGAAGGCGATTACTGAATTGTTGTATTAGTTTTTTTTTATTGTAATTAAATGATTATGCAATTAAATTTCGGTGAAATAAAATGAATAAAAAAACAAAAACAAAAAAAACATTTAAAATATCCAATGAAAAAAATGTTACCAGCGTAGGATTTGAACCTCCAACCACTGTGTCAAAAACGTTAAATTGGACACAGTTGCATCCACTGTGCTAAGCCGTCTTTCGATAATTGCTACGCTATAACTTTGAATACAATTTAACATCGACCAAGGGGAATAAATCCTCGGAGAATAAACCTTCCGAACAACCTATTTTATAATGGTTTAGCCCATAATTACAAAGGTAAGCGCCGTGACCTTCGTAAGGTGAAAGAAATCTTACTATAATACACTCGGACTCCCTCATTTACTTTGAGGATTATGTGTACCCGCTGGGAAAAATAAAAATTTGGCTAAAAAATAACAAATTTATGCCTGGTGATCACTTATTTACAGTGATAAGTTTTACACAAAAATATAATGTAATAGTAAAAACTGTGTATATTTCTTTATTTCCCCCGAAATGGATGACTATAAGTAAAAATAACATCAAAAGTACATGCAAAATAGATACAAACATGAATGTAAGAGATTTATAATAGAAATTTGGCGCTATGCTGGGTTCATTTTTAGGAGGTATAGATATTAATATACTCGCTCAAGATTCAGGTATACCGCCAGGAGCATACCAAATTGAATGTGTAATCAATAAGCATTGTAAGTCATCCATAATTACACAGAGTAATTAGTCAGCAACTGCAGTCCGTCCTATGCTCTTGTTTATCCCAAATAACCATGTATAGTATGTCATTTATCCATTTCTCTATACTAGACGGTAATTTAACTGGACAAACAGATATGGTAGAGAAAAATGCACTGATTAAAATAGAAGTTTAAAGTTGGCTTAATCAGATCTGTACAGTAAATTAATTTTCTCTTCATGTCATATTTCTTGTATGTGACGGACATCGAAACAGGACTATATCTATGCTCTTTAACAATAAATACTTAGATCGCTTTCTTAGATCTTAGATCATAGTTTGGAACATATAAGTGTAATTAGCAGAATATGTTCTTGGAAGCTATGCGTTTCGGTCCCATGACGTTTCGATCCTTATTATTTTACGAAGATACTTCCATCCCAACACATTTCGATTCCAGAGTTAGGGCAAAGAATGTAAAATTGTGTCTGGCATCCGTGTTTTTTTTCAAATTTCTCCGTCAAGAGATTTGTATCAATCCGGCTATAAATAGGATAGGTTCTTCTGAGGGCGAATGTGTCTTGGGACAAATCGTCTGAAAGCAGTCGCTTTAATGACACAGATTCACAAAAATGGCGAATAGAACCGTAAAAGATGCACACTCAGTTAAAGGAACAAATCCTCAATATTTGGTGGAGAAGATTATTCGCACAAGAATATATGAATGTCGGTATTGGAAAGAAGAATGCTTCGCGCTCACAGGTATGATATCTGGCGGTATTTTTGAACGTCGTTTCTTTACATTCATTCGGATATAGTTGGTTTCGGATATTTTAAAAAATATTTCTTTTTGTCAATTTTCTCTCATGGTAAAGTGTTTGCAAATCAATGAACATTGCCTTTTTTAAAGTCAGGCACCCTGTTTATGGACTGCTTTGTTTCTGGGCCGGTCTAAAACGCAGACGCTTATGCAGATAAAAGGAATATAGAGTAAAAGGATTATAATTTATGGAGACTTCGGTAAATGACTATATCGGTAAATTGATTTTATATAGTAACTCGTTTGGAGAGATCGGTAAATTGATATTGTATAGTGTAATTATTCTGCATGTGTGATAATTAAAGTTCATTATGATTTGTTTGTATATTATTGTTTGAAATTGTTTGTAAAAATATTGTTATATTTTAATAGAATCATAATTTCTCAATATTGAATAATCTTTTCTTTTTTCTTGATATAATATACGAGTGATTTATACAAGTCATGGAGTTCAGATCAAATTGCATATTTTACCGCTGTGTTTAAATCAATCATGATTGTTCATATTTGTTCAAACTTTAATAGTTTGAATGGCTTAGTTGTCATCAATTGGCCAATTAAAGTTTGGTCACAAATCAATCAGGCGTGCGCATGATTAGCACAATATTTGTTGTACCTCTTTATTTCATATCAGTCATTAAGTTGATAAAAAAGTCAACAATAAAATTGCTTTATAAATTTTATTTACTATTTCATCTAAGTTAATACACATTCACAATGATACACTTTCTTTACTTTATCAAACATGAAATTATTTTAATACAATGAATAATAGATACATAGAAAAGAGAATATAAGATCAGACAAAACACAGTCTTTAACATTTTCATCCAATCTTTTACTTCATATATGAACATCTTCAAAAGCGAACAAACAACGATAAATAAATGATATTATTATTATAATTTTTTCCTGTCGCTGCCAATGTATCTTAATTGTCTTCTGTAATAGTAAAATGAAAAACAACAACAGTGTGTAATTGTTATTTTTACAATAGTAAATCGTAAATAAAACCTCTTAATTTCAAAATATAATTGTCAAATAGGACAACTTAAATTATAAATACTTTGTTTAATGTAAGTACATTTTAATTAATTCATTTTTATTTAATCATTAGCCACAAACACTTATACTGTTATTCACACCTACTTAATTTACACTATAAAATATCAATTTACCGATCTCTCCAAACGAGTTACTATATAAAATCAATTTACCGATATAGTCATTTACCGAAGTCTCCAGATACCGAGTAAAACGCAGACAAAGGGAATATAGAGTAAAACGCAGACTAAAGGAATATAGAGTAAAACACAGACAATATAGATATATAGTGTTTTCACTAAATGCAGGCGATATACATTTTTAGATTAAAAGAAGGTGTGAATTAGCTTATGTACAGCTTGTCAGATAATTACATTAGTTTAAAAATAAGAGGTTAATAGAAATTATTTGATAATATTTACTAGATTTTTAAAGATCAGAAATATGTTATTTATATATTTTGGTAGGATAATATTAAAAGAATAAACAGAATAGTGCTATGGGAAATTTTCATTTTCTCTCAATTTTCTTTATATTTTATTTTATATTTCTATTATGTTTGCGTTTTACTCTATATAACATATTGTCTGCAATTTTCTCGATCAGTTGAAAAGATTAATAAAAATATGTTCCAAACATTTCACTCTATTTCTATAATGTCTGTGTTTTACTCTATATAACATATCGTCTGCAATTTTCTCGATAAGTTAAAAAGATTAATAAAAATACATAAACAGTCATGTCCACTCTATTTCTATTATGTCTGTGTTTTACTCTATATTACATATCGTCTGCAATTTTCTCGATAAGTTGAAAAGATTAATAGAAATAATTTACAAAAATTTCACTCTATTTCTATCATGTCTGCGTTTTACTCTATATTATATATCGTCTGCAATTTTCTCGATAAGCTGAAAAGATTAATAAAAATATGTTCCAAAAATTTCACTCTATTTCTATTATGTCTGCGTTTTACTCTATATTACATATCGTCTGCAATTTTCTCGATAAGATTAAGATTAGTAAAAATACGTAACAGAAATTTCACTATATTTATATTATGTCTGCGTTTTTCTCTATATTAGTTTATTACATATTGTCTGCAATTTTTCGATCAGTCAGGGCTTTTTTAGCCTATCTCACGGGGCCGATATTCGGCCCCGTTCCCAATGCCAAATAACGACCATTTTTCCCAATTTCAAGAAAAAAATTCCCAATCTCGTTGAATAATTCCCCTTTTAATAAGATGCCTTTGGACTTAACAAAAGAAATCACGAAACTTCAACTTTCGCGGATCGTTTGTTTACTTTTGATTGGTGACCCGTGAAATCCGCTGTCCGTGAAAATCATAAGTAATATTTATCAAACTCCCCGCAGCGGTAATCTCCCTTTATCAAATCAATAACAAGTAGCAAAGCGTGACGTAAGCACTGTGAGGAGTTTTGAAATTTATTCGTAGCACTGCGGGTTATTCAACGTAAAATAACAGTTAAAACTAACAATTTTGTCATCAATTTACCTTTTAATAGCCTTTATTAAGTTTATAACGCACAAACTTATGTTCTATTGTTTGAAACGAAATCACAAGAACCATTATGATGTAGTCATATATTTTCGCGACCACCTCAAGATCGCAAATTCGTTTGAAACATTTTTGATCCGCGTTTGTTATAAAATAAATATTTGTTTATATTTTTCATCTTGATTAAACAATAGTTGCCTCAGGGAGCGACTTAAACAAAAAATTTATTCTGTTTTCGTACGTGTGCTCTCAAAATAAACCCTAAATAACAGTGATTTTCTTCTTTGTCAACAATACCTTAACTGGTTTAGTTTTAAGAATTTTCGTCTGACATATCTGCTTGTGTTTTAAAACAAACAGTTACAAAATTATTTGATTTAACACCTATACACCTTGGCAGAACCCATTGTGAAGTGTAGTTCAATACTGTAACTTTCATTGGTTACCAACTTACCAGGGATGCACAAAAATGTTTTTGATAATTCAAGGTCTCAGACATATTTCATTATGTTTGGAAATAAAAATAACTTATCATTTATTTCATATTATTTTACTTGTAAAGAGAGCATGGAATTTAAGAAATAAGGAAGTAATCAAGTACAATCAAAATAAGAATCATAAAAATTATGGATACATGAGAATTTGCAATGAATACTTTACTGAATTGTCAGAACAAACTCTTGAATGGCACTGCAACACCTTCAGAGACACCAAAGCAATTGTTTATGCATACTGTATAAAGATTTATTGCAGAAAAATTAAATTATGAAATATCCAAATTGGTTTGATTTGTCAATATTTTTTCCCAAATCTGACTATTTACCGCGTTAAAAATTCCCAATTTGGGCAGGGGCCTTTTTCCCAAAACCCCCTGAAAAAGCCCTGTCAGTTAAAAGATTAATAAAAATATATAACAGTGATAACTATACTTCTTTTATGTCTGCGTTTTACGCTATATTACATATCGTTTGCAAAAATTAAATTTTATGTTCAAATTAATAAGGAAATTATAACAGTTATTCTATGGTTCAGTATTGTTATTCTTTTATGATATTATTTATATATGCACATGTTAAAAACAATATTTGGCTCCTTTGTTATTCAAACAATTATTTTTTGTATCAACCCACCATTTCAATACTATGTGACAACAAACTATTTTTCCTTTGACCTTTCATCCTTTAATTTGTTGTAATCATTTAAATACATAATTACATTTGTTTTACAACAACATACAATAAGTTATCTTTTAAGGTGCAAATTATATGCAAACAATAGAAAGATTATCAGAATACAATTAAAATTCTAAATCAATAAATAATCTTTGATATATATATCAAAACATGCATGTATTTATCAATGACTTAATTATAATGTAAATTTATAACTTAGGGCTATTATCCTCCTTTACCCTCAATTTTCATGACAACCATAATCACTATATATCTATATTGTCTGCTTTTTACTCTAAATTCCTTTTGTCTGCGTTTCACTCTATTTTCCTTTTGTCTGCGTTTTACTCTATTTTCCTTTTGTCTGCATAAGCGTCTGCGTTTTAGCCTGTGCCTTTGTTTCTGTCTTTCTAATTATCGTGAGTCATTGTCTATTTTCAGCTGAACTTCTTGTTGACAAAGCCATGGGGTTGAAATATGTTGGTGGTGTGTACGGTGGAAATATCAAACCTGCACCTTTCTTATGTTTGTTGTTGAAAATGCTACAGATTCAACCAGAGAAAGATATTATTGTAGAATTCATCAGAAATGAAGACTTCAAGTATGTTATAAAATATCTCTAATTTATCTAACTTTTCAATAGGTGGCCTTTTTATTTGTTTTTTATACTGTGAGTCAACACAATTTTTTTTGGTTTATTTTACAGCGTCCAGTGCACCTAACTTAGCTTTCTTGGACCCTTGCTTATAACAGTGTTTGTAACTGAACCTGAGGTTAAGGATTGTGTAGCCTGAGTAAAGATTGTTGTTCTTTATAAAATCTGCTGAAACCATGAAATTTAGTCTACCATATATTTGTATATTGCTATTATATTTCTTGTAGGTATGTCAGAGCTCTTGGATCTTTGTATATGAGGCTAACAGGATCTTCAATTGATTGTTACAAGTATCTGGAACCACTTTACCTAGATTATAGAAAGTTAAAGAGACAGAAAAAAGATGGCAGTATGTATTGGTTTTTTAAAACTTTTATGAACATATTTAGATATTATTTTGTTTTATGTGTTGCTTTACTCTTGTCATTGTTTGCTCCTGCGTGCTGGTTTTCTGAAGTTATTTACTTCTAGGGTTGTCATGATACAGAGGAAGAGAGAATTTCCCTTTAAAATGAAAATACTGCTAAATACTGGTACGTTAAATTCATACTGCAGTACCTATTGCTGCAGCTGTGTAATGCAATATACCTGTATACCAGTATAAAGTGACAGCCCTATTTACTTCACTACTAGAATTTTTCTCATGTAGAGCTTTTTCGAGTACAGGTGCCATACACAATTTTCCATCTTTCTGTATATATAAAGAGAAAATGTCCTGTTTAATAGTTGTAGTTTTCAAATTGTTACCACACTCACAAAAACGGCCCAATTGTCAAAACTTTTTCACTCTCTGCTTTAGAATCCATTATTCTACATAAAAGTACTTTTTAGTTTTATTATAAGAAAATTGATCTACAATAAATGAAATGGTCCCATATATCTTCAAAAAACCCTTAAATTAACCCATAGCCAAGTGGAAAAAATTGTGTATTCCGCACCCCTGGTTTGTATAGCATTAATGATGATTTATTATAGCTTTAAAACTACGTCATGTTTTATTTTAGCATTTGAGATTGTACATGTTGATGAATATATAGATGAGTTATTAAGAGAAGAAAGGTCATGTGACATCATCTTACCTAGAATACAGGTAGGTTTATGTGAATATTTAATTAATTTTTGCTGGATGTCAAGACACTACATGGTTATTTTTCGGGGTTCAGCGCACCTAACCTAGCTTTCTGGGACCCTTGTCTATAATCAGAACTCGCCTACCCTTCCACAAGGCCGTCAACTTCTCCATATACCTTATTAATGGAGGAAAATTGACATAATTGTCAAAACAAGTGCTGTATTATACCTCTGCGACATTGCAATAAAAGCTTGCTTGGTGTAGATGCTTCCTGAAAATGATGTCCTCAGGATCTTTAAGCATGGAACTAAAACTTAAATACAAGTTGATTTTGGTGTAAAAAACCTTAACCCACAATGCAATAGTTGAATTTGTTTTGTAGCCGCTGTGGTGTAGTGGTTAGCATGTCTGACTTCAAAACTGGCGATCGTGGGTTCGAGCTCAGTTGCGGTAGGTCATACCCTATACATGAGTTTTCAGCCTTCTGATAGGGTAAGTTAGTATTGATGATAGAGAGTGTCCAGGAAACATTTATTAGAAGCTGGCCGTTGTATATATGACCTAGATATGTGTTGAATACTAAGTGACACTCGGTTTAAATTAAATGAATTTTTGCTAAGGGTTAGTAATGCTAAAATGATAGTAATGAGTTACCAGCAGACTTGAAATCATCATAAAAGTTTGAGATTTATTTAATATAAGTCATGTTTCGTGGAATTGTAAGGTTATGTAAGGTTTATGTTAAACTTAACTAAGATTTTTATATTATACAGAAACGTATGGTTTTAGAAGAAGGTAATTTGTTAGATTCCAGAGTTAGTGCCCTTGATGAAGATTTAGAGGACATGGATACGTCTGATGAAGAAGATATTATTGTATGTATACTCTGGTTTCATAATATACTGATTTACTTTACACCTTAGGGCCGTCTTCGGAAATCGGGATATCGATGTATCACTGATTCTTGGCAGACTATTTGATATTGATGCCTAATTTGGAATATCCATACATTCTAGCATTTTGTAAGGCTATAGACTAAATGAAGGTGAAATTTTATATTACTTCACTTAGTTGTTTTTATCTTCTTTTTACCTGAATAGATCAAGGACTTTTTTATAATTCCAAGTTTTCATGCTTTCTGTTAAGTATTAAAACAAATGTGAATATGTCTGAAACAACTTTTATCATTATCAATAACATCGTGATGACAATATATACTATAGTACATGATATAAACTTGAGTTCTAGTGGTTTCTGTTACACTCATTGTCTGACTCAATATATGGATATATTACCCATACTTGCCTTTCAAGATACCTATACAATATCTATCAATGACAGCCCTAATACACCTTGAGTATTGCAGTCATAGTCGGCTTGAAACTCAATAGTTCATTACTGGACAGTACGTCCTGTGAAGATCAAAACTTGACAGGACCTAACCAATTTTACAAGACCTAAGACATTTTACTTATTTTGATGAATTGAAAATTGTATCAATGAGATCCAATTTTATGTTGGATAGTAGATTAAAGGGTACAGACATGTTTTTTTTGCTCTGACTTCTTATATTAATAATTAGTGATCTACTTGGAATAACAAAATGAAAAATATATGTGCTTGTGGATAATTTTTTCTGGATTTGGATTAGGATACCTTATATTATATTCTGTTACTACAAAATTAGGAAATTAAGGATTAAACTGTTGGATTTAGGATGTATAAAGTTGTTGTTTTTTAACACTAGGTAACACAAACTGCCACATTGACATTGCCTGAGGACTCAAAAACTTAATAGTGTTTCACTATCTAACATACAAAAGAAGTGTCTATCTACTGACAGCTATCAGCTTCATCAGACAATAAATCAGTGATTTACCAATATTTACAGCAACTCATTTTATAGCCAAGGGACTCAAACATAAAAACAATGGCAACTAACCATTCATCATTAGATAATGAGGATTTTGAAGGGTTTTCTATCAGTGACATATCTGATAACAATGGAATGAACAACATGTTTGATATATATGTTAGTCCAATTAGTGACAATGTACGTGTCACCTTTTTTGAGAAATCCATACACTCTAAGATGCAGAAAGTATTGAATTCTATGTACAATTTAGTGCCAACAAAGGACAACACAGGCTTGACAACAACAATAAGTATTTCCAACAAGAAAGTTGTAATAACAATTTATCTTAACACTTTAACAATGCTTATACAAGGTACTGGTTGTAGAATGTGGCTTGATACTATTCTTGAGAAAATCAAACATGACATGAGTATTCCAGAATCCAACGATGAAAAACCACAACAGATTACACCAACAACTTCAGATACCACAAAAGTTAAACAAGGCACTTATTATATGTCACCTGTCATATCATCAACACCAGATGTACAAAATAATCCTAAAAACAAAAGTTTAATTAAATCACTATTTGGATCAAGTGCTCTGAAAAAACTCAACAAAGAACTAAAAAAGGCAATTAAAACTGAAAGAAGGGGTGGGCCAAAAGTTGATTATGTGTATTTTCAAAACAAGACATCAGAGCTCCAAGAAAAAACAAAACAGAGAAATCTAATAAGATCTAGACCATTGAATTATCAACCAAATTTAACCAAAGCTGATTCTGAAGAAACCAATTTAAAACAAATACATGTAGATGTATCTATTACAAGCAATGAAATCCCTAGTCCAATATTTCCATCTCCTGAATGCATGGAAACAAATTCAGATACTACTTTGGACCCCACAAATATTCCTGGAAATTGTACCATTGGCTCATCACACCAAAAAGAACAATCTAGCCAAGTCAATGAACAGCTTATAAGAGAAAACACCTACATGGCAGAAGAGAATAATCTCTTAAAAATAGACAATAAGAATCTCTCAACTAAGCTAAAACAACTTTTAGAAGCTACAGAAATAATCAAGCAAACATTAACAGACTGTGAATCAAAATCTTTGGAACAATCTGAACAAATTAATTTTCTATCTGGTAAACTGAAAATTACTCAAAATGAACTCGCAAACTCAAATGCCAAGTCACTAATCTTAGAAGAAGAGTTAGAAAAGGAGCAAAATAAAGTTGAAAAACTCAAAAAGGAAATAAGATCTCTAAATAATCCTCAATCACCAATAAAAGAGAAAAACAACATGAAAGGAAGTGGAATAGTAACAAAAGTTTCAAGTCTAAGTGATGATATGAACTTACTCAAAAGAGAAATTGAATTATTAAAAGTCACTGTTGATAAAATAGGAGATAATCAAAATAGAAGCAATAAACAACAACTACAGCAAACGCTTACAGAGAATCAGCCCTTTAGTCAGAATAGCACAATCGGAAACATCATTATGGAAGAAATAACCAGCAATTCATCTAATAACCCTGATAAAACAAGAAATACAACAATAAGATCTAATTCAGCAAAAGACTCTTCAAGTTTATCCACACCTACTGAAACTAAAGAAATCAATAGAAATGAAACAAAGTCTGTACTTATTCTAGGTGACTCAGTTACAAAGTGTTTAAACATCTCAAAAATGTCATCAACCAAGGTTAATGTACAGATCAAATCAAATCCTGGAGCTACAATTCAACACATTAAAGATAAAGTTGTTCCAGATCTCATGGCTGATAATAATCATGTAGATGCAGTCATTATACATGTAGGAATAACTGACATATCTGATGGCCACACTGCAGACAAAATATTAGAGGACTACAAAGACCTAACTACAACAATGAAGGATAAATATCAATCATCTAAACTCATCATATCTTCTGTACTACCGATGAAACAGATCAAAGTTACTCTACCAGTCATTACAGAGGTAAATAGAAGACTTCAACAACTTTGTAAGAAACACAACTTTCTATTTGTTGATCATACACCATTATTTATGAACAAAGCCTATCTTTATTATGATGAAGTGCATTGTAATTCTTCTGGAGCAGCAAAACTTGGAACATCTATAAAAACAGTGTTAGGTGATATATTTCAATTAAACTCCCGCAACTACCATTTTCGTCATGGTCAGACAGGAAGGAAGCCTCATTCTCCATGGAACCAAAGAAAACTGACTCCATCAATGAATCGAGGATTAAAATCCAACCAATTATTCCCAAATCCATGGATGTACAACCAATTACACTGGAGACAACCATGGAAACAAATACGGACAACAGGACCTTAATAGCCAGTGACAAAAATCAGTTAACTCTTAACGCTAGCCCTAAGGATAAATGGTTTGAAAAACAAGGCATCAAAATTATGCATCTTAATATCCATTATTTGTACCCAAAATTTGATGAAATTAAAATTCTTGTAAGTGAACATCCAGAAATAGATATTTTAGGTTTATGTGAAACTTTTTTAAATGATCATTTTTCTGACAATGAGTTTATCTTAAATAATTATCAGTTGTTTAGAAAAGACAGGAAATCAAATGGTGGAGGCATTTTACTCTATATCAAAAATAATTTACCTTGTATTCGACGCTTTGATTTAGAAAGTGAAAACATGGAAATCATGTGGTTAGAAATTCGCCTTGTTAATCAAAAACCATTTATTCTTGGCTATGTTTATAGACCACCATCTGCCTTAAAAACATGGACTGAGGATTATGAACTCATTCTTGAGAAAATTAGTAATGAGGATCAAGAAACTATAATCATGGGTGACTTTAATATTAACATGTTGTCTAATACATCTGAAAACTGGAAAACCATGAACAATTTATATAATTTCACTCAATTAATTGATATTCCTACTAGAGTCACTCCTACTTCAGCTACTCTCATTGATCATGTTTATTCTAATGTTCCATCTTTTATCCAAAATATTTGTGTTCCACCTCTCTCATTAAGCGATCATTATCCAACTTGTTTCACAAGAAAAACATCTTCAAAAAAGTCTGACGGTCCCATGCATAAATTAATCAATTACAGAAATGTTAAAAATTTTAATGAGCAACTTTTCCTTCAAGACTTACAATGCAAGCCATGGAATACTATTGATATTTATGATGACCCAAATGATGCTCTAGATTATTTTGTTCAACTTTTTACCCAAACATTAGATGATCATGCACCTATGAAATCAAAACGTGTAAAATTTTCCAATCAGCCTGAATGGTACACATGTGAAATAAAATCAGACATAAAACTTAGGGATAGTTATAAGGCATGTGGAGATAATGAAAGCTACAAACTTTATCGTAACAAAGTCCGCAATAAAATAAGAAAGTCTAAAAAACAATTTGTTTCAGAATCAATTAGTAAAAATCATCAACAAAATCCTTCAAAAGTATGGAAAACATTGAAAGATTTAACTGGAAACTCCTCATACACTCAGACTAATTTTATTAATGATGACCAGGGAAACCCTATTTTAGACAACAAAGAAATGGCAGATACTTTTAATAATTTCTTCATTAATATTGTTCAATCTTTTCAAGGCAACACAAACAGTAGCTGTAGTAACTTAGCTGAAAATACCCTGAAGATAAATAATAATGCTTTCAAAATCCCACTTTTACAAGATTGTTATGTTGAAAAACAGCTTCTAAATATTGACCCAAAGAAATCTACAGGATTGGACGGTTTGAGACCAAAATTTTTAAAACTTTCAGCTGAAGTGATATCAAAACCTATCACAAAAATAATGAACTTGAGTATTACAAAGAATATTTTCCCCAATCAATTTAAAATAGCTAAAGTGACCCCTATACATAAAAAAGGACCTAAAATGATAAAAATAACTACAGACCAATTTCAATTCTTCCTGTCCTATCAAAAATTATTGAAAGACATGTCGCTAACCATATCCAAATCTATCTTGAAGAAAATAATTTACTGTATAAAAACCAGTCTGGATTCAGACCTGATCACTCTTGTGAAACAGCATTAATATCCATTGTTGATAGATGGATAAATGCTATAAACGAGAACCAATGTGTAGGTACTGTATTTTTGGACTTATCAAAAGCATTTGACTTAGTAAATCATTCAATTTTGATTAAAAAACTTGAGTTCTTTAATTTTAGTCCTATGTCACTTCAATGGTTTACATCCTATCTGTCCAATAGATATCAAAAAGTCTGTGTTTCTGGTAAACTATCAGAACCAGGACATATTACATCAGGAGTGCCACAAGGATCAGTCCTTGGACCATTACTGTTCATCATGTACATAAATGACATGCCAAATGATTTAAAAAATATTTTTACCGATATGTTTGCTGATGATACTACCATAACAGCAATTGGTCATTCTTACAATGAAGTACAAAATCAGTTGCAAAATAATATTGATATAATAGTCCAATGGTGTCAGGATAACTCTATGGTATTGAATTCTAAAAAGTCAAAATCAATGATCATCTCAGCATCCAATACAAAAAGTTCAAATAAAAAATTATCCTTAAATCTTGGACAAGATAAAATAGAGTTTTCAAATTGTGAACGTCTTCTTGGAGTACAAGTAGATCAAAATCTTACTTGGAAAAGTCAAATAAACACGATAATCAAAAAATGCAACAGTAATCTCTATCTTTTACAAAGAATAAAGCAGTTTATCAGTATTCCTATAAGAAAATTGTTCTACAATGCTTACATTCTTCCTCATCTAGAATATTGTTGCTCTGTCTGGGGAAATTGTTACAGCAATCAAAGTGAAATCCTTATTAAATTTCAAAAAAGGGCAGCAAGAATTATTCTTGACAAAGACTTTGACACACCATCACAAGATCTTTTTTCAATGTTAAACTGGATGAAATTCCCAGAAAGGGTCAACTTCAAAAAATCCATTATGATGTACAAATCTATAAACAATATTTGCCCTCAATACCTAAGTGAAAAATTCACAAAAAATAATACTGACCGTACCCACAACTTAAGATCTTCTGAAAATCATCAACTCCTTTATGTACCTAAACCAAGACTAGAATTTACCAAAAAATCTTTAAATTACTCAGGCCCAAAATTATGGAATGCCCTACCAAAAGAGGTACAAACAGCCAAAACTTTAAACTCATTCAAACAGAGATATAATGTGTGGTGGAATACAAAGTCATCATAAACCATTATCACTTGTTTCATTATATATATTACATTGTTTTAAATATGTTTTTATCACTCTTCAAATGTTTTACCTTGCTTGTTGTATATATGTTGTATATATTATGTAAATACTGCTGTTAAGAGGCTCACAGGGAAGATTGGGCTTTGCCTAACTGTGTTGCCTCTATAAATAAAGTCTTTATTATTATTATTATTATTATACAGACCTTCTGTCTTTTCACAGGATTAGTCGGCGGTCCGCCACGTTTGGGGGAAACAGTCAGTCTGTACACTGCAAGTCTACTGACTGAGGTTTCATAGGTGGGGCATACTTTCATGGACTTAGGCCATGAAATAATTTCTACAGCCAATTCTTCCTACACACTAACACTGATATTAAATCATGTCAGATAGTCACTGACATATGTGCCTTTTAACTGGTTAACAGCTAAATCCAGAGATTAAGCCTTTTTTCAGGAACAGGGATTAGGTTGACTGACGTCCCTGATATGACCTATACAATGTCTTGCTGCAGCATTAAACCAAACAAAACAAGAAAAAAATAGTTTGCTGGTTTTCTATACAGCACCATGTTATGTAATGGTTGTGTGCCACAAGACACTGGGCTGCCATTTCACGATATTTTATTCGCACATTTAAAAACTTGGTTTCTCTGTGTGTTTGGGTGAATGTAATGTTGAGCCAATGGTCATTTATGGTTTGTGTAAGTATTTTATTAGCTGGATTTTTCAATGAAAAATTTGGCTTATAGTTTGGCAAAACCCAAGCGGGTGGTCGGGTGGGCATCCAGTGTCTTTAACAATTGTGTTAAAGTTTTTCTTTACCATATATTTCTGCCATTTATTGTCAGATCTTTATGAAACTTCATACAATGATAATATAATATGCCATGAACAAAATTAGACAGTAACAACAACTCTACCTGCCCTTATTATGAATAATTTCCCTTTGTAATTTTTGCGTTAGTTTTTATTTCTGGCTTTTATGTGATTTCCACATTACTTTTTTTGTTTATAGGATATATATAAAGATGCTAATAAAGAGAAGAAAAGTTCTAGAATAAATAAAGAAATAGAAAAATCTAAAAGAAGTCCATCACCAAAAAATATACGTTCACAGTCACCACATCGCAGGTATGTTCATTTATTGTATTTTCTGTACATACATAGTTTGAAGACTAGTTCATTTCTTACACTAATATTCTTTTGCTCAGTTGTGAAACATGTAGATAAATCACTATCAAGTTCAGTACTGGTTTGAATGCATGAGGAATCAGAGCTTCCCTTGTTCAAAAGATAAACAGATAAAGTTTTCTATGTTTTCACACATTTCTGTTAAACTGCTTTTAATGTTGAAACCATTTGTTGTGATAGTTGATTGAATATTTTAAAATATGGCAGCTATTTTTTTATTCATGCTCAGTAATTTTTAGGGGGCAGAAATAAGGCATTTTTAAAATAAGAAAATTGATGATAATTTACAAAAGTTATTGAGAAAATTTCAAATTCCTCATAATTTTTGTTTGTTCAAAACTTGTCTATATTGTCCTTCGTAAACAAATGTTGTTGGAGTTCTAAATCTACTCTGACTTTTCAAACTTGAACAAAAACAGCACCTTCAGTGCTTTGATTTAATTGTTCCTTATGAATACTTATGTACAAAAATTCAGAGGGTTTGTGCATTTCTTACAATTATGATTGATTCTTCACATACTGGACCTAAAATATAATAGTAGCTTTGTCAATTGATCAGTAAAAAGATATGGATGTATATTCTTTATTTATTGATATATACTGGGTTTCACACCATGTCAACAAAATTTTATAGGTTATTTTAAGGTGCCCAGCGCACCAAACCTAGCTTTTCTAGATCCTTGTCTATAACCAGTACACACCTACCCTTCCACAAAGCCGGAATCTTCTCCATATACCTTATTAATGGAGGAAAATTGACATTGTCAAATTTTCATGGAAGGATATAACCTCCCTAAGTGGGATTTGAACCTGTATCCCTTAGAGACACAAGATTCAAAACCTGGGTGCACCACCAACTGCGGTACCAACGCGTTAGTTGTATACGCATTAACAAGATAATGTTATATATATTACAGAGACAGAGATCATACACGTAAAAGATCTAGATCAAGAGATAGAGACAGAGATAGAAAATCTGGTAAATATTATACTCACTTGACTTCATAATTTAAATATACAATAGTTTTTATATTGCATTGACTATTCTGAGAATAGTGCATCAATGTAATTGTTCCCAATTAAAACAGCTGAAAGAATTCATCTGAAACTTCACTCATATTTGCTAGGTCACCTTTTGAGGTCAAATACCAAGTTTCATAAAGCTAGAATGGATTTTAACCAAATTATGGCCCTTTTTACTCAGACCTTCAATATGCAAATTTAATAACTTCAACGAATGAAGTATCTACTTTAAATATCATTCATCCCAATGAGATTGCATTTATCAATGATTAATTTTGTTTACATAAGTGCACCAAATAGTTGAGAACTCAGGCTGTTGACTGCTATTGTTTTTTGCAACATAAAATTATTCACCACATTTAACATTAAAGGATAAAAGAAATATCGTTATTCAAAAATCTAAAATGTTTAATTGCAAAGTATTTACAGAGCTCAACATCAAAGGCTGTCCAAATGACCATGGTGACCTATATTTTGGTTCAAGCAACGTGTTATTGCTATCAATGATATGGTTCGGGCAAGTTAAAAAAATATGACTGTCAATTTGGGCAACCTACTTTAAATTATTGTGTTGAGCCGTGTATTTATGCTTATGAAACAAGTTTCATTCTTATCGACTTGCATTAAAGATGCTGCATTCTTTGTGTTACATTACATTTGATTATTGTACTTTTTTCATATTTTATAGACAAAAGATATAAAGAAGATGACAGGTAAGCTATACAATGTGTACTTTATATTTTGTGTTTAAATCAACAGCTGAATATTCAGAAATGGGCGTGGCGAAGCAGATATGATGTTGGACTGGTAATCATTGGATAGCCAGCTCTGCATTGGTTTGAATCCCATCCAAAACCTACCTCATTTCCTTGAGTAAGAAAACTTTATCCTACTAGTTCAGTACTGGGGAACCAGGAAGTTCCAAAAGGGATAAATTTAAGTTGTAAGAACTTGTTTCATAGCTAAAATAAATATGTAATAACTAATATTCAAGCTATTTCAGTTACGCATGCATTTGTTGTCCCTGTAGTTTAGTTTTTGAATAAGCGGACTAAAGTAAAGCAGGATAATTCATTTGATAGAGTCAACTATGTTAAGGGGCTGCCAAGCATTATTGTATCAGATTTAATAGTTGTATTTATATTAGAAGGGAGATAAGTACACCAGATATTTCATTCAGGAACTTCTGTATTATTGAACCTACTTATTTTAATCAGTATTGTACGAGAGAGGTCATGTTTAAACATTTGAACTTTTTCTAGTTGTTTTCTATGAAAAAATACTATAGAATATGCACATGTTTAGATTATTTCTATTATTCTATTCTACTTGAATTTTTCTTAGACTAGTATAATTGTATGGATAGGATTAATATAATATCTTTCTTGTTTGCATGTAGTTGACCTATTTTAAATGGTGTGTGTATATACCTTTAACAATACGAGGTGAAATGTACAAGGAATGGTTCTGAAGTTCAGAATTGTTGGAAAATCATAAATGGTTCTTTTCCTAGTAAAAACTATGGAACGTTGATATTCAGGAATTCACTGATTTGAACTTAAACCTATGAATATGGCTTGGATATGTTGCATTTGATATTGCTTTCAAAACCTGTACATTCAATAGAAAATAATTAGCTCTATTGTTACTAATATTAGGGGTCATGGCAATATTTTCTTTGTACTTTCAGAAAACACAAAAGTCATAAAGGTAGAGATGGCAGAGACAGAAATGACCGAGGTGAAAGAGGAGAGAGGGGGGATAGAGGGGACAGGGGTGATAGGGGTCGTGGTGATGATAGATATAAGGACAGCAGACATAGGGATCGCCATAGGGACCATGGTGGCAGACAGAGTAAACATTCAAAGGATGATTTAGATATACAAGAATCTAATGAACTTCGTGCAAAATTGGGATTAGCTCCCCTTAGACCTTAGCTTGACTATAATAAGATCTTAGCTTGATGAAATTTAAGACCTTTTGTATGATTCTGTAAAATCAATGTATTTTTTCTTGTCTTTTTTGTATGGCAATAACAAATTAATTGCCTCATTTTCTTCCTGCCTACCTGGCAAAAAATACTTCAGTAAAAATCTTGATACATTTAAAAAAAAATGATAATAAAAATCTTGATTTTTAATGTTTACCATGTCCCATACAAAATAGCCCAGTATGTTATACGGTATTTATTCTTTATGATATGCATAAATATTATCTTTGTAAGTGGTAGTTGTTTATCAAACAGCATATTTTTATATACTGGCCTCCAGACTGAGCTTGGAAAAAATAAAACCTACCCAGTCACCCCATTTTCACTTGAAAATTGAATGAGAACCTAGCAATTTATTTGATATTGCTTATATTGACTGATGAATACATGGTTAAAAGTTTTCATGACTGGTACTGAAGTTAAGGATTTTTGGATGTCAGAATTGGTTTTTTTCGATGTATAAGTTGCTGAACTAATGAAATTCAGAGTTTGAAATTTTTGACCCTCCATGCATGTGAACAAATTGTAACTGACTATAGCTGGTATAGTTTTTCTGTTTTTGATTTCTGGCTTGAATAATAATGATGTATCTTTTTAATATCTTTGTTTTTAAATGTTGAGAAAGTGTCTCAAAGTAAAAATATCTGTATTGTTTTAAGGAGTAAAAATATCTGTATTGTTTTAAGGAGTAAAAATATCTGTATTGTTTTAAGGAGTAAAAATATCTGTATTGTTTTAAGGAGTAAAAATATCTGTATTGTTTTAAGGAGTAAAAATATCTGTATTGTTTTAAGGAGCCTCACTTGAGCTTAGTGGTGCGAAATCCAATTGCATTTCTAGAATTTTTTTTGCCCACTGAAGATAGTTTGAGTAGGCAATAAGAAAATCAACCTAGACAACACTAAGACTTTCATGATGGAGTATTAAATGGGATAATGTATGTACATTAAGTATGTATTGTCAAGCTTTTCTATTGAATAAATATGCAAACATTTCTATGTCAGTTTGTTATAATTATGTTTATAATACTTAGATGTCATGCAATACCCTGTTGCACTTGACATGAAACAATTTACTACCCTCATATGGTAGGCATCTGTCTTCATTATGTTGTTTTAGAAAATACACTGCCCCCAAAAAATTTCTTCACAGTACAATTTAATAAATTGGTACAATTTCTAAGTTCGAATTTGAAGAATTATTTATCATTGTTTATTTTATTCATTACTCGTGCATTGGAAATGGAATTTCTTTCGGTACATTTTATTTCTTGTGTTGCAGCTAAAGTTTCCAGGGGCGGGAAAATCAATTTTCCGTGTTGTCCCAAGGCAAGTACGGACAAGTGGATTTTTTCGGCGCAGCTGTCTAAGCCATTATTTGACCTATATTTTAACCAATACAATTTGCTCTACCATAGCTCTTTGTCCAATGAAATTCTTTTACGGTATAGAGAAATGGATAAAACACATGACATCATTTGCTATTTGTGATAAACAGGTGCGTAGCATGTACAGTAGCTGCTGACTATTTACTCTGTGTATTATGAGTGACACACTATGCTAATTGATCATACATTCGTCGTGGTATGCCCCTTGCGGTATAACTAAACTGCGAATATATGTATGACTCGGCGCACCCTCGGAATGGGTTTTCATTTTGTCATATGTGGGCCGCCATTGAGCATTTTTTTTTTAAATTATGTATGCCAGAAAGTAACATATAAATCGTTTGGTCATTCTGGAAAGAAGTATTGTTATTAAAGATGTTTTTAATTTTAGAATCGGACAGATTTTCATAATTGACAAATTGGCAACATGGCAATATATTTGGACAAAAATTGTCAGTTGAGACTGAATTGCAAATTTCGAACTAAACATTTGACCTATAGTTAATACATGTACACCGTACATGACCAACATGTATACTTCAAACCATTGAAAATAAACCCAGCAGAGCGCCGAATATCTTTTTAAAAGATATTTCTTGTTCCTAATTTTGTTCTATTATGTTCATACGGACAAGTAACTTTACCAGTTGGCAAGAACGGATAAGTGAACAATTTTAAGATTTCGCCAGCCCTGTTGTCTATCAGCCTCGGAAACTATGGTTAATGTATCTCAATAAATCAATACCAAGTTCGAGATTTTTTGTAATGTCATATCCATAAGACAAATGTACTGATTTGAAAAAGCAAAATTGTAAATCCTTTTACTATTAACTGATTTTACAACTTTTAAATTCTATTTAGTACAGTATAAATTGTGAATGTGTGAAGGAACTTGTGGAGGGCAGCATAGCTTATCTGATACAAAGGTGGCCAATACATGGTGTTTTCCACAAAAGTTCTTAGGAAAAAAATCTTCGTAAGTCAAAAGCAAGAAACATCAATAATATGCTCATTTTTTTGGCTTATCAATTCAAAATATTATACAAATTGTGTAGAATTGTGCATACCTTTTATTTTGAATATCAAAGTTATGCTTATTATCCGTCTGATTTTGAAAAGCTAATTATATGAAACTGACTTATGAAGATTTTTTTCGTAAGAATTTTTGTGAAAAGCACCACTGGTCATCAGACTGACACTGTAGATACATGTAATGTCTATGTATACAGCTTTATTGAAAACATCCTTCAGACAGACAAACCCTCACTGTACCCATGGTGTACATCTGAGTGGAGTGGAACAACTGTAGGTTAATTTCTTGCTCAAGGACCTCTTGATCCCTAAGTATGTGTCTCCCCACTGGATCACTGCTCTTACATGTATATTAGGGGTGTAACAGTTAACGGATAAACCGTAATTAATATTGCAATACATTTTTCCTTAAACCGGTTTTTTGTAGTTATGTGTCATACTGTTTGTTTTATCAAAATCTAGGAGTTAAATGTGTAAATAAATGTTAAATTGTATTAAAAACTTGATATAATCTTATTGTATGTATGTATACGTGTTGTGCTGATCCAATAAGGATGATGAACATGCATAATAATTCATACATTGCATGTCTACGCAAAAACCGGTACGTATTGCAATATTGCAATACAGGTTTTGCATATTGAAATATATTGCAATACGGTTTTACCGTATTGTTACACCCCTAATGTATATGGAATGGTAATTCAGTACTTTTGAAGAAGAGTCTAGGAAAGCTGACTTAATTTTATTGAAGACAGCAGTCATAAATGATACAATAAATGAAATTGTTATTAAAAGTGACACATTCACTTTCAATTCTATACTACTCTTTTTCTTTGATTACTGGAAGCGTTCCCTAATTTAATAATAATATGTCTATCACATGTGAAAATTACATACTTGGTCTTTAATCTATCAAATACTGGTACCTCCTCATGTCATCTTCAATAATCACAAATTTTTTTAGTAATGTGATAAAACTTTTAAATAAGGAAGACTAAGAGTCAATACCATCGGTCCTGCTATTTTTAGTTCGACTATTCGAAGAATAGTGGGGCTATCCTACTCAGCTGTGCGTGGGTGTTGGCGTGACACTTCTTGGTTAAGTTTTTAGGTGCAACATTTTTGTATCTTTTATATCTTTGCAAGTACTGGAGGGATTCACTTAAAACTTTATTTGCGTTTACGGGGTTACCATTGGAGGTCAGATACCAAGTAACATAACTCTAGGATGAACTTGGACTGAATTATTGCCCTTATATACTTAGAAATTTCTTGTTTATGTTTTAGGTGCAACATTTTATCTGTTCAACTACTAAAGGGATTCCTGTATACAGGGTTACTAATTGATGTCAAATACCAAGTTGCATAATTCTAGCATGAATTTTGACTGCATTATGGTCCTCTAATACTTAAAAAATTTTTTGGTTCAGTTTTTTGGTGCAACATTTTATTTTTGAAACTCCTAAAGGGATTTACTTGAAACTTCACACATGTCAGCAGGGTTAGGAATGAATGTCAAATACCAAGTTGCATAACTCTAGCATGAGTTATGATTGGTTGTTGCTGTCGTTTACACAAATACCCTGAATAGTCTAGCGCGCTGTCTATGGACTGCTCTTGTTCAGAATAAAGCCTGACTCAGACTTTTGATTCCAGCTATTGCCTTCTTTGTGTATAAGTAAACATGGTATTTTCAGGTTTAAAATGGACATTTTAGGTTATTGGGAAATGTGGTAAATGCTAGCCTGTGTCAGTTTTCACAATCTAACAATAAAAATCATTGTAAGTCAAAAGCAAGAAACATTAATAATACGATCATACTCCAAATATTGAATTATGTAGAATATTGTATACCTTTTGAATATCATATTATAGTTATGTTTATTATTCTTCTGACTTTAAATTGTAAAATTATTAATTTGACATACGATGACTTGTTTCGTAAGAATTTATGTGAGAAGTGCTCTGTATGTAGCACAATGCTTAAATAATGCACGGTGCAAGATGTTTATTACATTTTTATTGGCCTACATGTTTCTAGAAATTTGTAAGTGCTATATAGCCTGACATTATTGTCATTGTCATAGTATGGCTAATAGCCCCAAACAAATAAAGGGTTCATTTTTTAGTTGAAAGCCATAAACATAACAACAATAAATATCTAAGAGAAGACAATGGATTTGAATTTTTAAAGGTACATGTTCACAGATAAAGTTAATTTTTTCTATAATTTCAAAACACCATTCAGTGTCAGTAATTGTGTAAATAAGAGTTATTCCTATTATTTTCAGACAAACTGATTGATATGTTGCAAGAAATTTACAATAAACGTCAAAAAAAAACTGTCTATACTGTCACATACAATTCTGATAGTTTTAGAAAAGGTTGATATTTAAGTTAAAATCTGTGAATGAGCACCTTAACTTGGCCTATCAATTTAACAAAAAAATAGTCTGTCAAAATAGGGATGGGTGATTATATTCAGAAATTTTCTTTTATTATCTATATAAAACAATTGAGTAATATCTACACTCTTATTCATTGAGCCACTCGTACTGAATAATTAATTTTGATTTCACTTGAATAAAAGCTTTGAAACTGCTACATAATAATGTGTACTCATGTCCCCGCCCCCCCAACAAAAAACAAGATCCAAAATTAAAAGAACAATAACATGCCATGTTTTGAAAATTGATAAGCTAATTTTTCAACAAAAAAATTCGGCTCATAGTTTGGCGAAACCTGGGCAGGTGGGTGTCCGGTGTCGTTAACAATTGCCTTTAAGATTTTTCTTTATGAAATTTCATACAATGATGATATACCATGTGATGAACAGAATTAGTAAGTAACCACAACTCTACCTGGCTTAATTATGGATTATTTCCCTTAGTATTTTTGCGTTATGTTGGATATCTCTGTCATTTATTATCAGGTCTTGATGAAAATCCGGCTTTAATGTGATTTCTACATTACATTTATTGTTTATTCAGTTTAATTGATTTTAGAAGGAAAGTTTGATTAATCGATTCTCTCACGTGGATTTGTTATTTAATCAATTAATTTGATTTTTTGCATAATACATATAACTTGTCTTGGCTTTTTACAGAAATCATTTCTAAAAATTGTCTGGTTTTAGTCTGTCTGGAAATATTGTAAAATATGATTAAGTTTTAAAATTTGAATGAGTGATAAAAGTTGTGCTATATTTTTAATAATTTTGCTTGTATGACGAAGGCTGGTGCAGCTTTTATGTTGGTAAATATATTTAAAGACACATGTATGTATTTTGAATTGAAATTGTGCTTTATTTGGAAAAAGCAATAAACATACAATGCATGCATATTTATTCCACTTCATCTGTATTCTGGCAAAAAACCCAAAGCACCAACAAAGCTCCACCATTTAGATGGCATTTTAAGTCATCAACCATAACTCAGTTTTTTCTGCCTTTAATACCAATCTATATATACAAAGACAAATTAAGCATCTCTACTACATGACTCATCCAACTCAACTAATTTGAATCTGCTATTGTATAAAAAAGTCTTGTCTTTTTCAGTACAAATCATATAACATTTTATAGTGCTCTACAAAATTTGGATAATAGATTTGAGTAAAACTGATCATGCATTACAAATGTAACTATACTCTAATTAAAGGTACTAGTTCACAGGTTTGGTTAATTTTTATACCATTCAGTGTCTGAAATTGTGTCAAAGAACAATTCTTATTACATGTATTTTAAGACAAACTGACATACATGTATATGTTGCAAGAAATAGACAATAAAAATCTCAAAATGTCCTAAAAGTGTCTATACCGTGACATGCAGGGTAGATATTTACTACATGAAACACCATCATTTGTAGTTGTATATCAATTTGCACTAAAATTGTCATTATCAGAACACTACTTACCTGGTTCCAAAAATATTTCCATTCAATTTTGATAGTTTTGGAAAAAGTTGTAATCTAAGTTGAAATCTGTGAATGAGTACCTTATATACAGGACTGAGTACTTTCGGCTCTAATTATGTTAAACAAGTTGACTAAATTTATCGTCTGGTTACTAAGTATCTTTGTAATGTATCAGATGAATACAATATATCATTCTATGTTAAAATTTATACCCTCCATGAGAGATGTAAAAGCAGAACTATCCGAGTGAAATGGATTTATTGCAGTTGCATTACTCTAATTATTTTACTGAAGTTGTCCATTGTCGTCTGCTTACTTGGTTGATAGTAAAAGACAACTAGACTATTTCAAATGTGTTAGATGAATGCAATAAATCATTCTACGTTAAACACCGTATTTTCCTGTGAGTGATGCATTTTAACTCTAGATTCTTCCTTAAATTTAATAACATCAATTTGTTTAAAGTACCACTGTGGCTTAAGTATTTCTGATGAAACAATAGGACATATATTTTGATTTCTCGCCAAGAAAATTGATTTTGTTAAATTTCTAGGAAGTTCGCAAAGTAGAAAAGACAACGGAGACAATACCATTTGGTTGTACAGGGAATGGACTATGAAGTCATAGAGATAATTATGATATAATACCAGCCTCCATCATTTGCCATTGTCCATGGAAATTGTTGCTATCGTTATATACATAGACGTTGAAAATATCAACTGTACGCGGTGTCGCACAATTCATCGTAGTTATCGGCCAAAACCCGGGTCGGTAGTGCAGTTGGTAGCACGCCGGGATTTGGAATATCATGTCATGAGCGGGGTACGGGTTCGAATCACTCCCAGGGAGGTTATAACCCTCCATGAAAATTTGACAATTATGTCAATTTTCCTCCATTAATAAGGTATATGGAGAATTAAGAACACTGGAATTTCAGACCTATGATCTTTTCAGGACTCTGGCTCACCCGGACTACGGCCATTTCATTACACTGACGTTCCAGGACTACAGTTGTTTTAGGACTAGGACTTTCCAGAACTGCAGTTGTTTTAGGACTCTGACTTTCCAGAACTACAGTTGTTTTAGGACTAGGACTTTCCAGAACTGCAGTTGTTTTAGAACTCTTGACTTTCCAGAACTACAGTTGTTTAAGGACGAGGACTTTCCAGAACTGCAGTTGTTTTAGGACTCTGACTTTCCAGAACTACAGTTGTTTTAGGACTCTGACTTTCCAGAACTACAGTTGTTTTAGGACTCTGACTTTCCAGAACTACAGTTGTTTTAGGACTCTGACTTTCCAGAACTACAGTCGTTTCATTACTCTGACTTTCCAGAACTTCAGTTGTTTTAGGACTCTGACTTTCCAGAACTACAGTTGATTTAGGACTCTGACTTTCCAGGACTACAGTTGTTTTAGAACTCTGACTTTCCAGGACTACAGTTGTTTTAGGACTAGGACTTTCCAGAACTACAGTTGTTTTAGGACTCAGACTTTCCAGGACTACTAGGGCTGCAACGATTCGATTCGATACATCGAAACTCGATTGCAAGGGTGCCGATTCGATTTCGATTCGGGACCCGCGAGTTTCGATTCGATACTGACTTTTAAAAGTGTCTTCATAAGTTATAACGATAAAAGCAAAGGCGCGCCTAAAAGTCAAAGTATACGTTGACAGTGAAACTGGGTTTCACTTTGTTACCTTTCTGTTAAATTTCCATTACGATTTTATGTAGCATGATTGGAAACTCTGTTCCTAATATACCTTCTATAGTATATGCCCCGATCCTCCGCCAATTGGGTCGGTGTGATTAAATTTTACCTGTTCTGACAAACTGGAAGATTTTAGGCTCCGCATGAGCAAGCCTGCAAGTTTTGTTGTTAGTTTATTCAAATTTAAATAGTTTTGCATGTACAGTGTATGTTTAACTAATATGTACAATAGTATACCAAGAACTGCATCTTTCTACAATTTATGATCCATGCTGTCTTTACGTTTTAAGTCGATATTACATTAATAATACATTTTCGCGAACTTTACATTCGTACCCAATCCATTTCGTACTTGAATAAAGCAAATATTAATTATCAGATTTTCGAGTTTCGCGTTATCCAATTTTAGTAACAATTTTATTTAATTAATATTATTTAGTTTTAAGCTCAAATATATGTATAAATGCATATTTGTAGTAAATTGTATTAATAAAAGAATCGAATCGAAAAAATCGAATCGAAAAAAAAAAATCGAATCGCATCGAATCTTTTGTTTTAGGACTCAGACTTTCCAGGACTACAGTTGTTTTAGGACTCTGAATTTCCAGGACTCCTGACTTTTCAAGACTTCATTTCTCAGGACATTTGAATTTTCTATCATTGTGATTTTCAGGACTATGGTCTTCTCAGTATACAGGGATTCCAGAACTCAAGATTCTGGCTGCTCAAATTTTTCCATGCTTCATTTTTTTGTCACTGAAACAATAATTTCTGAGCATTTACACTCGTTGTGTGGTTGTCACATAAAGTCATAAAATATGAACTGTAGTGTAACACCATACCTCTATACTAAATGTCAATTGTTTTCAAGATAACATTAATTATTTACTTTTATGTCCTGTTTTCTACATAAATGATAATTTGAGTTATTATATTGGCATAAATGTAGGGATTGTTATAAAACAGAATATAGTTCAGACGTACAGTGGGTTTGTATTTCTTCATGGTTAGTTACAGGTTCATACAATACAAGAAGGGTCACGTACTTAGCTCAGGGAACATTTGAGTATAGCTAGAATCCAGGCAATGTGCTAGAAGGTACAGATGCACCAGTCATTAAAAGCCCACCCACTCATCCCCGGGAAATAGGGGAGAATTCGACTATGAGCCCTGCGAACCGTTGTAGATCTCGGGATGTGTGGACATTTTGAAGATAAAATTCCTTGTTAATAGTACCAAATACACTCGGAGTTACGGAGACGTGCCAGCCACTGCCTATATTGTCAAGCATCTTACGACCGATTTTAGTCGTAAACCCTTCTATATTGTATTGTAATTTTATCGTAAGAATTTTGATGATATGCTGCCTAGACACGTCATAATTTACACTACTGTTATTCCAATGTATTTGTTATGTAATTACCTTAATATTTCAACTCCGAAAAGTACTATGTCACAGTCCTTTCGTGACCTTATGGAGAAATGACCGAGAGAGGAATGACTTACTGATGAAATGATAAGTGTTTTTGGTCCAAGACACGTGCCACAGTAGATTTAATGTTACATAAAAATTACTCACGAGCTTTAAGAACACGTTTCCCACGAGACCAAACTTAAACAGTAATTAGGTTCGTGATTTCAATCTTTTGTCTTATATCAAAGAGGTTTTAGTAACAGGACATAAACTTCGCAAAGCAAGTGAACTTTTTTTAGTTTGCATCATGCAGAGGCGACCTATGTTATTTTTTCCGGTGTCCAACTAAACCAAACTCACTGCAGCGGTAATATTCGTTTATTGAGTTAAAGAAGCACTGTGTGACGTAACCGCCGTGAGGATTGAGGAGTTCGGACATCAAAATCAAAAGTCATTCCATATTGTTTTTATTCTTCCTCTATGTATTGACTACTCTTAAATACCTTTGATCTCTGCTGGATGCAGCTGTCTCTGTCACCCGATGTACACATTAACATTTAAATTATAATGAATTCAATTCTGACTACCTTTGAGAAATGACAAAACAAAGCACGTTTTTAACATTTTGAAGTTAATGCATTTTAACTTAGTGGACATTAGGAATATAAGTCAACACTTAGTGTGGCAAATCTGTTCAGACAGGGTGATGTAATGCATTTTATGGTGTAAAATTTCCAGAACACCCTAAAAGCTTTTCAAACATAAAGATAAAATCCATTTATTATTTCATGAGCTTTAAAAGACCCTTGGCTTAGACCAGCATATTTATAACGATGACAAGCTACTGCCTTTCTGTCATAAATTTAGATTAATACCGCTCACTTGCCATTTTCCTGTTATGTTGCAAAGGTCTGAACAAATACTCGCTGTCCTTGGGGAGAATTAAACATTGAATCAGTAGAAAACACATTTTACAGGTGGCAGACAACTGCACAGCTTTCACTAGTATCACAGTACATAGTGCTTTAATTGAAAAATACGTCTGTAAAAGGTATTTATCAACCACTGTTTTATGGAGATTTAATTTACAAGTTGGCTATAAAAACAGTGGTTGTTTCCCAACTTTATTTGTAAGAAAAATCTGTAAGTTCAAAAAGGAAGATATTAGCTTTGTACTCTACAGCGTTCAGCGGGCATGGTGATTGACCCTTACATAGCGGGTTTAGCGCAAAACGGTCGTTACTCAATATAAGAAAAGAGTAAGTTACTACCTTTTTGCGCTAAACCCGCGATAAAGTTCACCTTGCTTATCTCTTTGGTAGTTTGACGGTTTTGATAATTTATGAAGGGTTTTATGTAAATCTATTCTTTTTTAAAAATCGTAAATGATCCACCTGTTTCTTACATTAATGGTGTTGTGTTCCTGATGAGTTAACTTCAGGTGCTCTGGTCGCTGTAAGGTCATTGAACACTTGCTTTTCACCTTGACACTACTATCAGCTACTTCATTTTTATGTGTTTGTGTGTTTTTGATCGCAACTTTGTCGAGTGAAAGATGGTTTAAAGCTTTTTATACGAAGACACTTTCATTGTTCGCTTTCGCATTTAACTGTTAGGAATAGTTGCAAGCAAGCGTACGTGCACCCTAGAACCTAGCCTGATTCCCTTGTAGCATGTATTATATGCCACTGACTACTCCAAGGAGAAACTCATTAGGTTCTTGTGTTCGTTATTTGTTTGTTGCGTCTTTTTTAAAACAAAAGATGAAAAATCTAAAACATCTCTTTGCCTTTTGGCTGTTTGGAAGGTCCATGTTTTTACTCTTGCTGTATATATGTATATAGGAATATGTACAACGTTACAAGGAAAAAAGCCGTGGGCATTACTTAATGATCAAACTACACTAAATTACATAGGTACAGCCAGACTTTTAAGACCAGAACATCTGAGGTGCATTCAACCATGCGAGCGCTCGATAGTGCCTGTTTCGCGAATTGTTAGCCTATTGAACGATTGCAAGCGCTCGTTGTAAAATCAAAGATGGCTTCAAACTGCACATTATTGAAAATAGCGGGTGGGGGAACAATTATTTTTGCTGATACAATAGGTTTTTACATATTTCATCATATATTAATCATTATGATACAATTTACTGTACCAAAAGTATATTCTACGCATTGCGTGTATATGTTATGTGGAACAAATAACACATATAAAAAATGATTTTCTTCAGCCGCCATCTTTGATATCTAAGCGAAACACCCATCGAGCTGAATCGCGAGCGCTATCGAGCACTCGCGAGGGCGCCCGCGTTCAGAACGTCAGCGCTCGGTGTTGCCCCGAGCGCTCGCATTGTTGAACGCACCTATGGATAGACAGTCAGGTACGTAATCTAACTAAAACTCGATTTAAATTTTCCACTCGCCTACTCATTAATTTAAGCTATTTTGTTATGGGGTCACGGTCAGGCGACCATTTCTCATGATTATATTCATGACACAGTCATTATGTTTACTAACTTTTCTACATCGTCAATGTGAAGCAATTTGAAAAGATCCGTTCAATCACAACCTTACAAAAACACCGTCAAATTCGCTCGCAAACATCGGCCTAAAACTAGAAATAACGAAATTAAGATTAAAACTTAACATTGATTGGGCGACACAAATGTCATCTTGACGTGATCCTCGGAGAGACCGTACACAACCCTCTACAACAGCGGCCTATAGGATATCTGTTTACGAAGATTGTCTGGCGCGCAATTTTAAATGTAGAATGTATGATTTAATAGGGAATCTACTGTGTCTTCCGCACTATCTCTTGTGAATTGTACGGTAATAGGAAGATCAAATATCCCTGATTTTAGTATATATTTCAAGCAGTTAAAAAATGTTTTTGTATAACACTTATCTGATCGGGCAACAAGAAGTGAATGTCCCAACTAATAGTCATGTAGCAAATGATAAGACCTATATATAATATCCATTATCTAACGTTAGTATTTAACGGGGCCCTCGTCCTGATCACATGTGTACACTCGCTCGTATGGTTGATCAGTACCATTTGTCCACTTAATGATTAAATCACGTTTTTCTGTGTTACATAGGTCCACGCATCCAAACATGTGAGAAACGCAGTATTTAAGCCGACTTGTTTTGAGCATCGAATTAAAGCCGATCACAAAACCAAACGATCAAGTCAGAGACACTCTGAAGTCATCATAATGAAGTTATTCGGACTTATTTTCGCTATCGCTGCTGTCAATGCCCAGACACAAACAACTGTTGAACGTTTGAGCGCTGAAGGTTTCACAACACTTGTCGGTTTTCTGGACTCCACTGGTTTGTCAGCTGTTTTGAACAGTGGAACTTTCACTATCTTCGCTCCAACTAATGCTGCTTTCTCTGCTCTCCCAGCTGCTACTCTCACCGCTCTTGGAAATGATCCAGCCCTTCTCAAAGATGCTCTTCTCTACCACGTGATTGGAGGAAGTATTTATAGTACCGCTGTCACCAACGAGCTTACTCTAACCATGGAAAATAACAAGACGGCTAGACTCAATGTCTACACACACAACAACAAAGTAACAATCGAAGGAAGTGAAATCTCACGATTCAATCTTAATGCAACTAACGGCGTTATACATGCTATTAATAGCGTCATGATAGCTCCAACACAAGACATCGTAGGTTACGTCGCTGGCAATCCCCAGCTTTCTACACTCTTGAGTTTAGTCACTCAAGCTGGATTGGCATCAGCATTACAACAAGATGGTTTAACACTCTTCGCACCAACAAATGATGCTTTTGCAAGATTGTCTCAAGCCCAAGTAGCCGACATTACCGGTGACATTAACAAACTTACAGCTGTTCTCAAATTCCACGTTGTTGGAAGCACCGAATACAGTGTAGGACTTTACAAAAAAGAAAATCTACCAACTTTGAACCCAAATGACAACCTTGCAGTCCATATGGTTCATCATGGCGCTGATGTGAAAGTCGAAAATGCTCTCGTAACTTCTGCTGACAACACAGTAACCAATGGAGTAGTTCATCTTATCGACCACGTTCTTCTTCCACAAGACCCAGTACTTGGATAAATTCTACGAATTTTGTCATATGGTTCGTTTTACTGTATTATCCATGCCGTAATGTCTGTGTTTTGCCTTTAATTTATTTATTCAAAAATGTATTTGTTTGTATGTACACGTATAATAACCATGATAAAACGTATATTATATCAACTATTGTTATTGTTTGTACTATATCAAAGTTATCGGTAGATCTTTTTCACAAATATTCTTCAGATAGAAAATATCGTAAGTTCATTTTGATTTAAATAATTTGTACAGAAAATCCGAAAAATTGAACTTATTCTGAAACAGATTGAACATTTTATCATAAATTTTTGGCTGTTGACTTACGAACTTACGACGTTTTTTGAAAGATTTTCTGTGTCATTGGTCATTGGAAAACTTTCAATTGATACTAAAAGCCGCTCGTTTACATATTTGAATATAATTATTAAATTTTCTAAACCCTCAACACTGTACAGAAACAATTTAGAGGCAAATAAGCTGTGCCTTGATTATGACAACTGTAGTGAGAATGGACACTTAACTGTACAAAAAATGTGATTCTTTAGCGAGAATACCTACACAGTTAGTAACAGCATAGATTATTTCAGGGCGTTTTTGTGGCTTTCATTTGATATTTCTCACAACCTATACAGGTTATTTCTCTTGAAATATCAATAAATTATGTTCTTAACACATTTACAGACACTTATTTGTAATTTTTATAATATCAAAATGAAATAACAAAAATCTGTGAACGAGTAGCTTTAAAAGGACCCGTTGACTGGCTTCCATTTTCGAGTGCAAATGTGTGCAAAGGTAACAGAATTGTTAAAAGGAAGTAGATAACCCATAAAAACTAGCTCCCGGAGGCTACATCGGTCTTATCAAAGAGGTTCCTCTCTACATTGAATATTTCATGCTATCATTTCTCCAACTTAGAGTACAATGCATTACTATTTTGTATTGGTAAATTTTACTCAACTGTCAGGGGCGCATATTATAACCCCTTGTATTTAAATACTTACTTCTACACTTACAAACTCACTATCGATAAAATAGTAATCACGTGTCTATGTAAATAAGCGGGGTAAATGTATGCGTCCCTGGCAGTGGAATATAATTTAACGATACAAGAAAACTTTAGAATGAATTTTTGTACTGTTTGACTGAGACGAATGTCTCAAACTTGACACATAGATTTGACACAACATATTCTCGTGGCCCAACGTATAGAGTTTAGATACGTAGAACAGCCCCGTGTTCAGTAACTACTGTTAGCTAACGTTACGGGTACGGGAGAACTCCGAAGACAACCCAACCCGTGCAATACTCAACTCAAAGTTGGGACAATTCAATCCATAAGTAAGAGATTGAGTTGTCTCGGGTTGAGTTGTCTATGTGTTGAGGTCTTCCGACACTTCCGTTACGGAACGTTTTTGAACGTTCAGGGTAACGGAACACGCTGCAGATCTATAGTCTCATGATGTACATCAACAAATAACAAAGTAAACAAACGCTAGTTTTTCGGCGATTTAATGACTTAAAATAGATCATAAATAACTCCTACTATTCGCTCCGATAGAATTCGCTCTTTGATTTCCTAAGTGTTCGCTGGTGCAAGAACTCCACGAAAGTCAAGGGTTTGTTGACGTTAAAAAATTCAGTGCAATTCAATAACTTTAGTGCATGTGGCTCATGATAAAAATCACTATTATACCATGTCTATATACAAATACTGGTACAACGAATACAAATGTAGATTGTGTTAATGCGTAGCATATGCCAAACTTAAAGTTCTAAGAAATCCTCTATGTACACTATTGCAATCAACTATTGTCCGATTTTTCTCAACTGTCAAAGTTTGAATAATTTCACGGCGACTGAATACAGACTATAACAGAATCTCGATTTTTAGAAAGCGAACATGTTAACAGATAACACTCGAAGTCATCATGGAATTATTCATGTTTTCACCGTGTAAATAATAAAACTATACTGTATTGAACTGAACGAAAGAGATTGATTTGCAAATTCCACTTCATATGGTATACGATATTTTTATGATTTTAATGACGCCATTGCTAAAGTTTAACTTTAGTTAGATAATTTAGAAAATTGAGTGACAGTTTCTTCTGTTTGTCGAGATTAACAATATGTTTGTCATTGTATCCATTAACAACAGACATAACACATTCATATATTACTTTCAATATCTAATTTCTGTGATAAGTATTGTCTATAACCAGTAAAACTTAGCATGGTACTGCGCTTTTAGTGTCAGATGAAAATGCATATGTACGTAATAAATGTGCTTAGGAAGATGTCTTGAAGAAAGTAATTAGCTTTTCTCTAATAGTTGTCCCTAGAATACAGTATTGTAATAAGGGAATTCATGCATAATGTATAAACATCCTATTTGAAACAATGGAAATATATAATGGATTTGACATTTAGTTTGACTCAATCTCCGTAAACAGAGATCCTGTTCTACTCACGTTGTCGTACTGGATCTCTACTTAGTCAATGCAAGGTCACGTCGAGATGAACTTTGTGTAGACCAATCAATGCGTAGCTTTCATCTAGACGAAAATACAATTAATCACATTTTGATTTCGTAATTTCTATTTTTAGACCAAGGTTTGCATGCAAATTTAACGGCGGTATTATTCACAGTCTGCGATTGGGTGGCTCATTTCAAATTGTGTGACGTAGACGATGAAACAAGTTACGTATCATAACAATTTCGTCATGGATATTATGATGAGAAAAGGTCGCCTGAACGTGACCTTCGTTTGGAAAAGGCCAGATCTAAATTAGCGAGTATGCGAGCGGTAAAATTTTAGATAGGGTTTTAATCAGATTGAGTTTGACTAAGCCAACGAATCATTTCGAATTAAAGCCTTTAAACCGTGGTAATTGTGATCATTTTCCAAAGCTTTTATGCTATTTTTGTTGCGTTGGTAAATTATGATTACGATGAAAAATTAACCAAAACTAAAAAGCATGTTTATATAGCGATTCAGTAGGCCTACAAACTTAAAATGTGTCTAAACGTTCAGTGGGTACATTCACTGTATATGTAATTATGTATTGGATTCATTTGTTTCTCGTATTTACGAGATAAATACCTAGAATGAATTAACAAATCACAGTATGACCATGTAAACATTACCAGACAAAAATGCATATTTTAATTAATATAAATATCTCGGAGAAATAATTGTCAAGAAAGCAATTATTTTTCCAATCTGTTTTCCCTAAAAGCAATCTTGCACCAATAGTTTGCATGCATTATTTATTATGCTGGTCTCTTTTATTATAACAAAAAAGAAGCATATAAACATATAAAATTTTCTTTGAATAGAATTACACCAATAACCTAGTAGGGTAGTCAGTTAGTACGCTCTCATCACAGCTTAGTGAATACTGCACCTTAACTTCACACCGTTGACATTTTCTATGAACTTTGAACGACCAACGAAAGTTTACTAAATTCCACTCGAACCGAAAATCTTTATACGCATTTTTATTGGTTGAAACGAATCCCTGGTTTAAAAATATAATAAAAAGGGTATTACCACACGTTTTTAGTTAACAACACCATATTTGGTTTGCTCATACTGGTAAATGGTAATTTATGATATTGACCATTACTATGACTTTAAACGACCAATGAAAGTTTACCAAATATCACACGAACCAAAAATCTTTATACGCATCTTCTTTTGTTTTTAAACGATCACCTGACTAAAATAAGTAAATTAAAGAGCGTTAAACTGCATTAAACATGTGTATTAGATTTGATTAGATTAGTTGATTTTTTAATAAGTTGTAACAGTAACTACTTTATAACTTACGAGTTCCAGAAACAAACTGATTACATTATGACTATTCAATAGTCTTCTCAAAACAAAATATCATTATACGAAATATTTAGGGAGTTCTGTATTCCGCCACTGACAAATTTTCATAAAACAAGATCAAATACATTGTTACTTTTATAAAAGAGTCTTTTCAAAGCAAAACATTATTGCACGAAAGATTTAAGTAGTTATTTATTCAAGCACTGCATAATTGCATGCCGTTTTATTATTAGTGTTGAATCAACATTATTTCTTTTATATGCAATAGAAATGCATTAAAAATATTCTCAACTCTCTTGACACACAAAGCGAAGGTTATGCGAACATGAAATGCTATCATTATTTTTATTTTTGGCTTTGGAAGAAAAAACGATTTGTATTGAGTGTGTATTAAATGTAAAATGAAAGCGTGTCGTTAAACATTAAACCTTTTCATCGAATTTAAATAAAATGTTGCTTAACTTAATTGATTTTGGTGTATAAAGCACCAAATTGCATCCTTTTTTATGTCATGCAATGTTCTGAATGTGTTTCTTGTACAATCTGCACAGCATTTCCCATAAAATTGTCAGAAAATGGCCACGATCAATTTTGTTTTTCAGACATTAAATATTGCAGAACTTTATCTCATTACATGTTAAAAATATATAAAAAATACATGTTGTCACTTAACTATATGTAATGTTTTTGTCTCGTAACTGCTCCCACCTCCTAATGATATAAACATGGTGGCTCTCTGACTTTGTGTTATAACATTAACGAATAAAATGGGGTTGGTATTTAAGATTTGAGTAGCCTTTCAACAATCAAGGATTGCTGAAACTGTGGTATGTTATTTGCCAAAATAAATGTAAGAAAAAAATGGATGTTATTTATACAATCAGGATCCTTTGTCACGCAATCTACAATTTAAACTAATGAACTTAAAATGCACTTTGATTTGTTCTATTTTTGTTTTGTTTTGGCTGTTGCATGAATGAATGAAAAGCGATAGTTTGTTTATATTCTGAAATTCAAGTGACTTTACTCCGGTATTAGAAGTCACTGGACTTTCTAGACTTGATAAGTTCAATGGCACCAAGCGCAGTCAACAACTAAAGACATTATACATACAAGTATTGTGTATCTGGTTTATGGTCGTGCCAGCCGTCTATGGACTACCCAGCGTTAAAAATATAAGTATTGTTTGTTCTAATTTGTGGTAACTTTGTTTGCAAATCAATTTTTTTAAACATGGCATGTTATTGTATTTTTAATTTTGGATTCGACTGTTTATGGGGGAGCACATGAGTACACACTATTGTGCAGTAGTTTCAAAGTATTTATTCTTGTGAAAACAAAATTACTATGTCAGTACGTGGGGCTCAGTGAATAAGAGTGTAGATAATACACACTCGCTTTTATATATAATATTAACATAATTTTTGTGAATATATTCATCAATCCCTACTTTTTGACAATCGGACTGTTCTTTTGTCAAATCGACACACCTATTTAGAAAAATCACTTATACTGAATATGTCTTCTTGCATATTGTGTAAAACTCTGACTAAAGATACTAGGCTCCTTCCTTCTAATTGATAACACACCAGCAGTGTGACTGACATACTGCAAGACCTAAAATGGGAATCTCTTGAATCACGTAGACAGAAATCTCATCTCATCATGTTTTTCAAGATTATACATCATCTCGTTGACATTGAGCACAACATCTATTTACTAGAATCCAAACCTATGCCAATGCATCATAATACTAGATATCTACCCTTTTCTTGTCGGACAGACTCTTACCGTAACAACTTATTCCCTAGATCTTTGGCATCATTAAAGAGTGGGCTCAGAGACCTTTTAAGGGGATGCTTTCTCAGTTATTCAGTACTTCCAAATGATGGGGTGAAAGTAACTGGGGGAATTTTTTCTACTTCTAACTTTATTTCTCTTATATGCTTTTTATTTTTTGACCATTCTATTTTTTTTCTTTTGCTATATTTTTTTTCTTTGTAATTTTTATCTCGCGCATGGTCAAATAATTGTCAACTTCTGATAGCTTGACGTCTAAATGTAGATGTAGATAACTAGTCTTCGTCTGCTTGGTTGACTGCTTGAATGCTTAGTATATTTATGTAGTTACATGTATGAGTTTTCTGACTTTATTTTTTTTGAAAGTAGATTACAAGCTAGTAATAATGCACAAGATGTGATATATTATACTATTGATTTATATTTTGAGCATGAGGAGCGATTTTGATAGATGTTTACATTATTTCGTGCACATTATAATGAGTAACTGTAGCTCAAGAATCCATAGATGCATTTGAACCCAGCCTTTTATACGAGAAAATGAAATTTCTTAGTTAAGCAATTAACTCCTTTTATTTCGCCAATCAAATCCAATTTACGATCATTAGAGAGTTCGTATTTGGCCTTTGATTTTAATATTGACATTCGTCTTAAATTATATTTCCATGTAAACCTAGTTTATTGTCAATTTATTAAACCAGAGACAAAACTGGTCTCTGTTTGGTTACCGTGCAAATGTTTCACGAAATAAGATGATACAAATTTAACCAGAATGCAAATTGTCGGCAGAACTGAATGAGCTTAATGGTTTTTCGAGACAAGTATATTTGTATTAAGGAACGCATCCGCTTAGAATACTGTACATTTAGATATTAACGCTTCATCGTTGTGCCAATGATATGTTTTTCATATTTTGCTTAATTTTTTATATCAACCCCCGTATAAGGTATTATACTTGTCCGGCTGGCTCAGTCGGTAGAGTCCTACATGTAGATAGATAGCTATTTTATATGGACATTTAGTAGATATATTCTAAACTTTGATACATTAGGTTAGAATAAATGAATAATTTGCTGACAAGTATGTCGGTGTTTGTAACATGGTGTTTCATATATACGACCAATGCATATAATATCTAAGACGAGCAAATCACAATTGCCTCATCTTCATGAACGTCATTGAACGGACCGAATATCTTCTTTTAGAATTTGTAAGTATAAAATTCAGCCTCAGATTTAGATCATGCGGCTCATGATAAAAATCACTATAATAAAGTGTCTATTTACTAATTACTAGTACAACGAATACAAATGTAGATTTTGTTCATGCGCAGCATAATTATTCCAACTTAAACATATTTAAATTATTTCAATTAGCTATAGTCCGGTTTTTTCTCTCTGACAAATTTTAAATAATTTCACGGCAATTGAATACAGACTGTAACAGAATCTCGACTTTTGGTCACCAAACATGTTAGGAAATTATTCACGTTTTGACTGTTACTATTTTAAAACTATACTGTATTGAACGATAGAGATTGTTTAGCTTATAACTATATTATAACACGCCATTGCTAAAGTTTAAATTTAGTTAGGCAAGTTACAAAAGTGGGTGACAGTTTCTTCTGTTTGTCGAGATTAACAATATGTTTGTCATAGTATCCATTTACAACAGACATAACACATTCATATATTACTTTTAATATCTAATTTCTGTGATAAGTATCGTCTATAACCAGTAAAACTCAGCATGGTACTGCGCTTTTACTGTCAGATGAAAATGCATATGTACGTAATAAATGTGCTTAGGAAGATGTCTTGAAGAAAGTAATTAGCTTTTCTCTAATAGTTGTCCCTAGAATACAGTATTGTAATAAGGGAATTCATGCATAATGTATTAGCATCGTATTTGAAACAATGGGAATATATAATGGATTTGACATTTAGGTTGGCTAAGCCACCGAATCATTTCGAATTATATATAAAGATGTTTCATCGTATAATAAAGTAACGCGTCTCACCTAACTGTACCCACCAAAAGTTTGGGGACGAAAGAAATTTATTATAATCCTTTATTATTGATGATTATTTTTAGCAAATCATTATTTGTGATATATATTAGTAAGGTATAAACAAATGTAAACACATTTTATGCATGTAACACATTTATAATATTGAGTATCTGACATCCTTAAGCCTTTAGTTTAAACCATGTTAATGGTATCATTTTCCATAGCATAGCTTTTATGCTTTTTTTGTCGCGTCAGTTATAAATTATGATAACAATAAAGAAGTAAGCAAAACTAAAATTATTTTTTAATAAAGAGTGATCAAATTTTAGATAAAATTAAGTAAGCATACTAAATGAAAATGTCTCCAAACGTTTGGTGGGTATATATACTGTATATGTAATTATTTATTGGATTCATTTGTTTCTCATATTTACGAGATAAATAGCTGAAGCGAGTTAAAACAAATTACAGTATGACAAGATATACATGACCAGACAAAAATGCATATTTTAATTAATATAAATATCTAGGAGAAATAATTGTCAAGAAAGCAATTCTTTTCTCAATCTGTTTTCCCTAAAAGCAATCTTGCACCAAGAGTTTGCATGCATTGTTTATTATATTGGTATACTGGTCTCTTTTATTATAGCATAAAAGAAGCATATAAACATATAAAATTTTCTTTGAATAGAATTACACCAATAACCTAGTAGGGTAGTCAATTAGTACGCTCCCATCACAGCTTAGTGAATACTGCACATTAACTTCACACCGCTGCTTTATGGAGTGTAGATTTATGATATGGACATTTTCTTTGAACTTTGAACGACCAATAAAAGTTTACCAAATTCCACCAGAACCGAAAATCTTAAT
The DNA here is from genome assembly GCA_025267735.1 of Mactra quadrangularis. Lineage (NCBI taxonomy): Eukaryota > Metazoa > Mollusca > Bivalvia > Venerida > Mactridae > Mactra > Mactra quadrangularis. The sequence goes on along the minus strand of CM046307.1, from coordinate 11,210,033 downwards.
ACGCATTTTCATTGGTTGAAACGATTTCCTGGTTAAAAAATTGTTAAAAAGGGTATTTCCACACGTTTTTAGTTAACAACACCATATTTGGTTTGCTCATACTGGTAAATGGTAATTTATGATATTGACCATTACTATAAACTTTGAACGACCAAAAAAAGTTTACCTTTTATCACACGAACCAAAAATCTTTATACGCATTTTCATTAGTTGAAACGATTTCCTGGTTAAAAAATTGATAAAAAGGGTATTTCCACACGTTTTTGTTAACAACACCATATTTGGTTTGCTCATACTGGTAAATGGTAATTTATGATATTGACCATTACTATAAACTTTGAACTACCAATAAAAGTTTACCTTTTATCACACGAACCAAAAATCTTTATACGCATATTCATTGGTTGAAACGATTTCCTGGTTAAAAAATTGATAAAAAGGGTATTTCCACACGTTTTTAGTTAACAACACCATATTTGGTTTGCTCATACTGGTAAATAGTAATTTATATTGACCATTACTATGAACTTTGAACGACCAATAAAAGTTTACCAAATATCACACGAACCAAAAATCTTTATACGCATCTTCTTTTGTTTTTAAACGATCACCTGACTAAAATAAGTAAATTAAAGAGCGTTAAACTGCATTAAACATGTGTATTAGATTTGATTAGATTAGTTGATTTTATAATAAGTTGTAACAGTAATTACTTTATAACTTACGAGTTCCAGAAACAAACTTATTACATTGTGATTATTTAATAGTCTTCTCTAAACAAAATATCATTATACGAAATCTTTAGGTAGTTCTGTATTCCGCCACTGATACATTTTCATAAAACAAGATCTAATACATTGTTACTTTTATAAAAGAGTCTTCTCAAAGCAAAACATTATGGCACGAAAGATTTAAGGAGTTATTTATTCAAGCACTGCATAATTGCTTGCCATTTTATCATTAGTGTTGAATCAACATTATTTCTTTTATATGCAATAGAAATGCATTAAAAATATTCTTAACTCTCTTGACACACAAAGCGAAGGTTATGCGAACATGAAATGGTATCATTATTTATGGCTTTGGAACAAAAAAGATTTGTGTTGAGTGTTTATTAATGTAAAATGAAAGCATGTTGTTAAACATTAAACCTTTTCATCGAATTTAAATAAAATGTTGCTTAACTTAATTGATTTTGGTGTATAAAGCACCAAATTGCATCCTTTTTTATATCATGCAATGTTCTGAATGTGTTTCTTGTACAATTTGCACAGCATTTCCCATAAACATGTCAGAAAATGGTCACGATCAATTTTGTTTTTAGACATTAAATATTGCAGAACTTTATCTCATTACATGTCAAAAATATAAAAAAAATACATGTTGTCACTTAACTATATGTAATGTTTTTGTCTCGAAACTGCTCCCACCTCCTAATGATACAAACATGGTGGCTCTCTGACTTTGTGTTATAACATTAACGAATAAAATGGGGTAGGTATTTAAGATTTGAGTAGCCTTTCAACAATCAAGGATTGCTAAAACTGTGGTTTGTTATTTGCCACAGTAAATGTAAGAAATAAATGGATGTTATTTATACAATCAGGATCCTTTGTCACGCAATCTACAATTTAAACTAATGAACTTAAAATGCACTCTTTGATTTTTTCTATTTTTGTTTTGTTTTGGCTGTTGCATGAATGAATGAAAAGCGATAGTTTGTTTATATTCTGAAATTTAAGTGACCTTACTCCGGTATTAGAAGTCAATGGACTTTCTAGACTTGATAAGTTCAATGGCACCAAGCGCAGTCAACAACTAAAGACATTATACATACAAGTATTGTGTACCTGGTTTATGGTCGTGCCAGCCGTCTATGGACTACCCAGCGTTAAAAATATAAGTATTGTTTGTTCTAATTTGTGGTAACTTTGTTTGCAAACCAATTTTTTTAAACATGGCATGTTATTGTATTTTTAATTTTGGATTCGACTGTTTATGGGGGAGCACATGAGTACACACTATTGTGCAGCAGTTTGAAAAAAAATTAATAATTCAGTAAGTGTAGCTCAGTAAATAAGAGTGTAGATAATACACACTCGTTTTTATATAAAATAATTAAAGAATTCTTCTGAATATATTCATCCATCCCTAATTTTTGACAATTGGACGTTTCTTTTGTTAAATCGACGCACCTTTTAAAAAAACCCACTCATAACGAATATGTTTTCTTGCATATTGTGTAAAACTCGGACTAAAGATACTAGGATCCTTCCTTCTAATTGATAACACACTAGCAGTGTCACTGACATGCTGTAATACCTAAAATGGGAATCTCTTGAATCACGTAGACAGAAATCTCATTTCATCATGTTTTTCAAAATTATACATCGTCTCGTTGACATTGAGCACAACTAGGGCTGCCACGATATACCGGTATACCGGTATATTGCAATACGCAGCTGCAGCAATACGTACCGCGGTACGATTTTAATGTACCGGTATTTGGCGATATTTTTTATTTCGTTGAAAAAAATCTTCCCTTCGCGAAATTACAGTAGCGAAACGTCAGTTTTTTTATTCCATCTAACCTGAAGTTGCAAGAATTTAACCGATTGGGGCGCATCTCAGTCCTAAATGACCGTAAATACTTAAAGAGGCTAGATTATATCAGTAGCTGCATATAAGATTTGCAATTTTTCTGTTTAATACAGCGGAGGAACAACGAATCTAAAAGCTCGCAAAATATCGTGGTACGTATCGCGATACGATGACAGCGTATTGCAATATATCGCGGTACGCTTCTGGCGTATCGTGACAGCCCTAAGCACAACATCTATTTACAAGAATCCAAACCTATGCCAAGACATCATAATACTAGATATCTTCCCTTTTTGTCGGGCAGACTCTTACCGTAACAGCTTCTTCCCTAGACCTTTGGCATCATTTAAGAGTGGGCTCAGAGACCTTTTAAGGGGATGCTTTCTTAATTATTCAGTAGCTCCAAATGTTGGGGTGAAAATAACAGGGTGAATTTGTCCTACTTATAACTTTTTTTCTCTTATATACTTTTTATATTTTGACCATTCTATTTTTTTTCTTTTGCTATATTTTTCTCTTTGTACTTTTAATCTTGCGCACCGTCAAATAATTGTCAACTTCTGATAGCTTGACGTCTAAATGTAGATGTAGATAACTAGTCTTCGTCTGCTTGGTTGAATGCTTGAATGCTTAGTATATTTATGTAGTTACATGTATGAGTTTTCTGACTTTATTTTTTTGAAAGTAGATTACAATCTAGTAATTATGCACAAGATGTGATATATTATACTATTGATTTATATTTTGAGCATGAGGAGGGATTTTAATAGATGTTTACATTATTTCGTGCACATTATAATGAGTAACTGTAGCTCAAGAATCCATAGATGCATTTGAACCCAGCCTTTTGTACGAGAAAATGAAATTTCTTAGTTAAGCCATTAACTTCTTTTATTTCGCCAATCAAATCCAATTTACGATCATTAGAGAGTTCGTATTTGGCCTTTGATTTTAATATTGACATTCGTCTTAAATTATATTTCCATGTAAACCTAGTTTATTGTCAATTTATTAAAACCAGAGAAGACAAAACTGTGCTCTGTTTGGTTACCGTGCAAATGTTTCACGAAATAAGATGATACAAATTTAACCAGAATGCAAATTGTCGGCAGAACTGAATGAACTTAATGGTTATTCGAGACAATTATATTTGTATTAAGGAACGCATCCGCTTAGAATACTGTACATTTAGATATTAACGCTTCATCGTTGTGCCAATAATATGTTTTTCATATTTTGCTTAATTTTTTATATCAACCCCCGTATAAGGTATTATACTTGTCCGGCTAGCTCAGTCGGTAGAGTCCTACATGTAGATAGATAGCTATTTTATATGAACATTTAGTAGATATACTCTAAGCTTTGATACATTAGGTTAGAATAAATGAATAATTTGCTGACAAGTATGTCGGTGTTTGTAACATGGTGTTTCATATATACGACCAATGCATATAATATCTAAGACGAGCAAATCACAATTTGCCTCATCTTCATGAACGTCATTGAACGGACCGACTATCTTCTTTTAGAATTTGTAAGTATAAAATTCAGCCTCAGATTTAGATCATGCGGCTCATGATAAAAATCACTATAATAAAGTGTCTATTTACTAATTACTAGTACTAGATTTTGTTCATGCGCAGCATAATTATGCCAACTTAAACATATTTAAATTATTTCAATTAGGTACTTTAGTCAGTTATCTTTCCCTGATAAAATCTGAAGCAATCCAATTGGTAAGTAGGTCCTTACAGTTGGAATTCTCGGATTTTATCATTGAATTCCTATGTAAGGATAAGAAAATATTTCATCTAATATCTTTCTTACTTATTGAGATATTTAAAAAAGTGATGAAATTTAGATAGTTCTTTACCCTAAAAATACATAGCTTGAATTTCAAACAAATTAAATGATTTACAAAAAAGTTATTTAAGATTAACTTTGGCAAATTGGCATTAAAAAGTAAGGGTAAAATCCGAGTAATCCAACTGATAGGACCTACCTATTTGAAGAGTATACAAGGGGAAATAACTGACTAAAGTCCCGTATTAGCTATAGTCCGGTTTTTTCTCTCTGACAAATTTTAAATAATTTCACGGCAATTGAATACAGACTGTAACAGAATCTCGATGTTTGGTCACCAAACATGTTAAGAAATTATTCACGTTTTGACTGTTACTATTTTAAAACTATACTGTATTGAACGATAGAGATTGTTTAGCTTATTACTGTATTATAACACGTCATTGCTAAAGTTTAAATTTAGTTAGGCAAGTTACAAAATTGGGTGACAGTTTGTCGAGATTAACAATATGTTTGTCATTGTATCCATTTACAACAGACATAACACATTCATATATTACTTTTAAAATCTAATTTCTGTGATAAGTATCGTCTATAACCAGTATAACCCAGCATGGTACTGCGCTTTTACTGTCAGATGAAAATGCATATGTACGTAATAAATGTGCTTAGGAAGATGTCTTGAAGAAAGTAATTAGCTTTTCTCTAATAGTTGTCCCTAGAATTCAGTATTGTAATATGGGAATTCATGCATAATGTATCAACATCTTATTTCTTATACTCAAAACAATGAAAATATTTAATGGATTTGGCATTTCGTTTGACTAATCCAACGTAATATTTAGAAATATATTTTGTCTTAGTTATGTATCAGTGCTACAGTACCAAACTTTATGTCTTGTTCAATACAATACAATGCAATGCGATGAGACGCGACACGACACGACACGACACGACACAGCACGAGACTATCCAATCCCACCCAACTACACCCCACCCCACCCCAAAAAGAAGGAAGACCTACATTTTTAACAACTGACTCTATTCTTTTCTATGCATAAGGTCATAATCAGCAGTTTATATAAATGATACATGTACATTCCGAAGAATAGCTTGAATAAGCCAATGGGTATACAGCATATCGAAGAGTAATGCACAACGATTTTGTGTTCATATGCCAGGATAGAGCCCATGGGCCGATTACTGCGATGAGTAAAGAGCCTATTAGAGCTATTTTATCGTGTATGTATGTAACGCTTCTCACTGTGTATGTAAATAATATACATAGGATTTTTTTGTTTCTCTTTCTTACAAGATAAAAAGCTAAAATGATTAGCAAATCAGAGCATGACTATATATACATTACCCGATAAAAATGCATATTTTAATAAATATAGATATCTCGGAGAAATAATTGTCAAGAAAGCAATTATTTTCTCAATCTGTTTTCCCTAAACGCAATCTTGCACTAAGAGTTTGCATGCATTATTTATTATGCTGGTCTCTTTTATTATAACATAAAAGAAACATATAAACATATAACATTTTCTTTGGTTATAGAATAACACTGATAACCTACTAGGATAGTCAACTAGTACGCTCACATCGCAATTTAGTGGATACTGCAGCTTAACTTCACATCGCTGCTTTATTGACTATAGATTTATGATATTGACCTTACTATGACTTGAACGACCAATGAAGTTTACAAAATTCCACTCGAACCGAAAATCTTACATGCATTTGTATTGGTTGAAACGATCATCTGACTAAACAAGTAAGTTAACGAAAGAGCGTTAAACTGCATAAAATATGTGTAGCATAAATCCTGATTGATCAGATTAAAATTGATTTTTAATATTTTTAATACATTGTAACTAATTTATAACTAATTTTTGTACTATTTCCAGAAGGAAACCCTTATACATTGTAACTCCATGTATTTAAAACAGTTATTTTTCTTAACAGAAATATTATTATTCGAAATGTGTAAGGAGTTCTTTAGCCACTGAATAATTTTCAGAAACATGTTCAAATACATTGTTACTTTTTGTAATGGAGTCTCTTCAAAGCAAAACATTATTACAAAAAGATTTTAGGAGTTTTTTTATTATTCAAATACTATGTAATAGCATGCCGTTTTAGCATTAGTGATGTATTTAAATTATTTCTTTTATGTGCAAAGACGTCACATTATAATTATTTTTAACCTCTCTTGACACAAAAAGCGGAGAATATGCGTACATGAAATGCAATCATTATTTATGACTTAAAAAACGAATTGTACTTAGTGTTTATTTATGTAAAAATTAAATCGTGTCGTTAAAAATTTATTCTATCGAATTCAACATGAAATGTAGCTTAACTTAATTGATTTTGTACATAAAGCATCAAATTGCATTCCTTTTCTATGTCATGCTATTATCTGAATGTTTTTATCATACGATTTTTACAAGAATAGAACTATAAATGTGTTCAAGGCAGAAAATGTCTAACAATCAATTGTTTCTTCATAATTATATAAAACATTGCAGATCTTTAGCGCATAACTTTTTTTGAAACATATAAAAATACATGTTGTTCAATACACCGTGCCCACCGAAAGTTTGGAGACATTTTTACTTTGAAGGCCTACTAAATAGCTTTTTATCAAAGATTTGATAACTGTTATTATGAAATGCTTTTCATTTTTGATTTATTACTGAAGTAGCTTAAATGTGTTTTAGAATAGAATTACATTGATCATTATTTTTAGGTTTTGATATATCAGTTGCTGAACCTATTAATTGTGATGCACTCATGAAATGAGCATTTATTTTTTCACCATCATACTAAATGTATTGAAAGTGATAATTTTTAGAAAAGAAACAATCGTTGAACATTCAAATTTATTGAATTTCCTTTGTCTGCAAACTTTTGGTGGGCATTTCATACAGGGTTTTTGTCTCGAAACCGTGCCAACAGTCTAATGTTAAGGCAAATGATGACTAAATGACTTTGTGTTGTGAATAATATGGCTTAAGTATTTAAGATTTGAGCAACCTTTCAACATATACATAGTTGTTGTACATGTATATAGCGGTTATTAGGTCAGTAATTACCTATGAACATACATGTATAATATACTACAATTTAATTTATAGATATATTGTGCATGAGGAAGAATTGTTAAGGATGACTTCATACTATTTCGTGTGCTTTGTATTGTGTAACTATAGCTTAAAGAATCCATAGATGCATCTGAACACAGGCCTTCTGTTCGAGAAAATGAAATGTCTTATGCAAGCCATTTATTCCTTTTATTTCTCAAATCAAATCAAATTTACGACCATTAGAGAGCTCGTCTGTGGCCTTTGATATTTAATGTTGACATTTGCCTCAAATTATATTTCCCATTAAACCTAGTTTATTGTCCTTTTATTGTAACCTGAGACTATTCTGCACTCTATTTGGTTACCGGTGCATTTATTACTCGAAATAAGATGATACTAATTTACACTGGATGCAAATTGTCGGCAGATCTAAATGAACTTTAATGCTTATTTCAGACAAATGTGTTTGTATTAAGGATGGACGCAGCCGCTTAGAATACTGTATCTCTTCAGACATTCAAATCATTCAAATCTAGAGAATAATTTGAAATAAAACAATTGGACAATCAAAGACACGTTCATAAGGTTTTGTTACGAAACGAACTCTATCAAATGAATATTAGCACTACAGCTATTGTGCAATAAGTTAAATTTATGTATTTATTCTTAAATTTTGCTCAATTATTTATATGAACCACCGTATAAGATATTATAATTGCCCGGCTAGCTCAGTCGGTAGAAGCCCTGACACTTGTTTCTTTGGGTTTTACGGCGCATCAACGCAGAAAGGTTATATCGCACCGAAAGCAATTGATGTTACTACTAATGTAACTGAATTCTAAGGTTTTCAGTCCTATATTATATGATAAATATTTATTCCCTTCAGTTAGTTCAGTATTGCATTTGATGGTACCGACAGAAAAAGATCTGTGAGTTAACCTTAAAATGTTTGTCACAGATGTATTTAAGATCCTGACAGTCAAGGAGAACGTGTTTTACATTGAAATGTTTGTCACTTGGTATACAATTAGGTGCTTCCTCACTTTCTAGAAGATATGAATGTGTTAATCTAGTATGACAAATTCTACATCGCGTAATCACTATTTGATTTCGTCGATTAGCGAATATCCATGATAGAGGAAGACCAATCAAGGGTTGGCTTTATGTCATGTAACTTATTAAATAAAGCCATGACACACAATTCGGGTGGCTTGGATGTGTTTCCGTCAATCGGAACAACATATATTTTTAAATTAATTTATTTATAGATAAATATCTATTTCATATGGACATGAAGTAGATATATGCTATACATGGATACGTGAGGTTAGAATAACACTTGCAAACTATAGTTTTTACATAATAACATTACGTGTTTGTGTGAACATTAAAGTAAACCAATCCATTCCAAAAGTAGTATTGAAAATATAGTTTGTACAGTTTAGTTTAACAAAATTAGTATGGCGGATAAACCACCGCCTCTTTAATTAATCATGTTTGTAATGGTAGAACACTTTAACATTTCACTAATAAGACATTCATAAACATATCAAAATTGATACTCCATATTATTTTTGTCATCTTGAGCATCCACTGTCGTGGATTAATGCATTTTATTGTTTACATGAACAATAGGGTTTAATTTTTGAACGAACTGTAGTAGGTAGTTACATGTATTTGAAACATGGTGTTTTATATATACGACCAATACATAATATGTATTGAGACGAGCAAATCACAATTTGCCTAGGAAACTATTATTTCGAACTAAATTCTGTCTTAAATTATGCATTACTTATGCGGTACAGAAAAGTTTTGTCTGGAACATGTATACAACTTATTGCTAATGGAAATCTAACACTTCAATTTTGATATCCTCGACCAGGTAACAGACGTCTGTGTGTAAAAGTACTCATCGTTTATGGTATGCTTTTCCTCTTAGTTTAATACTTACTTAAAACTATTTGGTTTGTTTTCCCCGAATGCTGTTGAAGAAAGCTTTAAACTGGAATAACATTTATAAAATGTACTTTACTGTGACGGTCACTGATTTGACAGTGATTTCGTTGAATATGAGATATCTTAGTACATTGAATATGGAAGTTTATATTTGGAACATTTTATTTATCTTTTCTTGTGAATTATCACATTTTAAAGAATATCTTTATATCAATCTTGTTTTAAATTCATGGGGCTGCAAAGAAAAAAGAATATTGAGTCTGAATGCAATCAAGACAGATAACTATCATGTTTGTAATGGATGTACAATGTCTACATCAAATAAAATATTTGCCTAACAAGATATCCCTGCTTTTGTGGTACCATATTTTCTTAAGCTGAACTGAACCCGGTTTCCATGTTACTACGTAAATGTATACTGATTTTGATATGTTGTATTGCTTTACTTATGCCACAGTCGTGGCGTAGAGGTAAAGCGCATAATTTCGAATCCAAGGTTCAGGTTAAATTTCTCATTCGGAAGCTCACAAGTCTATAGATTGTGGGATCGAGGGTTCGATTCCAGGGTGGGGAATACTTTCGTGGTGCTTGGTCATGAAACATTCTCCCTCCTATATACGATTGTAAAACATGTAAGGCGGTTGTCGGCCACTGACGAAGGTATGTGCCTTAGTAGCTGGTTAACAACTTAAACCAGGTGTTTAGCCTTTCCAGGAGCGTCGAGTAGGTTTTCTGTCCGCCGTGATACGACTTATACAATGTGTTGCTACGACGTTAAACCAATCAATTTAACTTTAAATGCATTTATTAAAACGTCGAACAAGCGAAGCCCTATCAGACGGATGTCGTTAAATAATGCCATATCGATGGCAATATGTGTTCGGCAATCTATGACAAAGAAAGACAATGGCAGCTTCTCATTTTATAGTAGTACTGTACGATTGGACTGTAGTAGTGTAATTTGATTTTGGAATACATGTAGTCACCTGTCACAGCGATGACTTGCAGTGGAATTCATATAACATAAGAACAAACAAAGACAGTTTTAGTTTTATATGTATTATTATGAGACAGCACAATGTTTGTTCGCTGAACAACGAGAAATAAAGGGTAACATTGTAATAACAGTTTTGGAGACGATGTGTACAATGAAATGAATTTAATCAAACATGTTTTGTCAAGAAAATATGTAATATCTATACAGAGAGTATGACTTAATGTCCCATCTTGAAAATATCCATGAAAACCGGCACCAATAATTAAATATCCAAAAACTCTGTTGTCTATTTTGTCACAATGTTGATCGACTTCTATCTTCTATCTCAATTTGAAAGTCAATTCCATATCCGACGTAAATACGGATTTGAGACTGGATGCTTTTATTGTTATATTTTATTCAATTGTCAGTGGCGCAAACATCATTAACCCCGCAGATTTAAATATTCACTAAATTCTTCTGTACGAACGATCGATAAAAAAGATATATGCATTTATGTACTAAGATTATCAAAAATTGTCCATTATTTAAATCAGCGGAGTTACTGAATGTACAACTAAGAGTTAAATTACATTTTACAATATCATAACTGTTTATGAGAAAACCGATTGGTGAACGGAGGGCAGTCTTAGACAAGCAATCACATTTAAGTTAAACAATTCAATTGGATTCAAATCATTTACAAATACAAACACCTACAACATTGACTTTGTCTGCAATAGGACTGTACAACGATTCGATTCGGTACATTGAAAAACGATCGCGAGGGATTTCAATTTGGAACCCATGATTTTCGATTCGATACCGGCCTTCAAACTTGTCTAAAAATTTCATGAGAATTTAGACTTTTAGACTTTTAAATAAACCAAGATAAAAATTTACTCGCTTCATTGATCTTGTTCTAAAATAAATGTTCTAAATTTAAGAAAAAAATCATAATATCAAAAGAAGTTAGTTTTCAGCTCAAATGAATGTATTTTTGTACATTTTGAATAAAATAAACTATTAAATGAATTGAATCGATAAAAGAGGAATTGAAAGAAAAAAATCGAATCTCATCAAATAGACATTCAAGACAATCGTTGCAGCCCTAGTCTGCATTAACCGTCTACCAAGAGATGCCGCCTTTCTAAAGATGTGACATACTACGCCAACCTTCTTTTTAAAATTTTCCTCGTACCCTTATTAAACACCAGTAATGTCTTCATCACTAACTTCATAAACAATATGGTCTCCGTGATCATCTAATGTATTCTGGTTCGACAACATATTCCGCTGTTCAGAACAAGTCCACCGAGAAGGGTAGTGATCTTCACCAAGGTATGACACTTCTGTTTGACTGCGAAACACTTGTCTGCGAATGTATTCTTTCCCACGCAAACATCCACAGAGAGACTTCTTAAAAGTCTGTCGAAAGTTTTTCGACATAAATCCATACACGATGGGATTCACACAACTATTGAAATATGACATGACATGGAAAGCTTCTCTCATGTACTTCACATAGCCAAGATGTAACGTGGGTAAGATCTTAAAAGCTACTAGTAGATTGTTGACTGTGATTGGTGCCCAGCAAATCAGGAACGTGACTATGATGGCGACTAACATTTTGATTACCTGAAACCAGTAATACATATGATAACCAAATACAATGTAACATATAATATTCTAGAATGCCCAACTTGTATACAGTATATACAGTGTTACATGATATTGCATCATTTCTATTCTTAGTTTTGTTAATAGAACATAGTGGAGTAATCTTGGATAAACTACTCAGTCATTATTTCTATAATCATCTGGAACTTTATATAAAAACACCGGTGATGGGTCACTTCCATTCAGTTATTAAAGTCAGTCATTAAATGACAATCAATTTGGGTGTTCATTAATATAATCAGACAGTGTTGGAATAATAGAATTAACATCTTTTTAAATTTAAAATTTGGAAATATTTATAAATTGGACATTTAACATAGTTTGAACCACGACCAAGAAACCCAGGATCAGTAAAGAATTGGACGTGCATGTATTAAGGTTTTATTTTATATTATACAATTTTCTTCTGTTAGTAATTTTCTATACAATTATGTTGTTAAATAAATTTGTATTTGTTCTTTGTAGTTTGTTGCTGGTTTTATTCCCTTTATGTACCGCAACATCATTTTCTTTTCATTACATTTCAAAACAAGTTTGCATGCTGGTATTGCTTTGGTCTAATGACATATTAATTGAAGCTCATTAAATATTAATGACTTAGGGGAATAATTATACCGTCGGCATGTTAACAGCCTACGACAAGACAACACGTTTAATATTTGCATTCTGGACTTTTATTAGACTTCGTTAAGATTCTGTCACAAAACAGATTCCTATTATCTTGTCTCGTTGCAAATTAGCTTTTAATTGAATAATTGGAAAACCAAAGTACAAGCTGATGACAAAATAATGTAATGCAAAAAGGGCTGCAAAAATAATTATAATAATGATGTCGACGGGTTACGTTTTGCTCATAGTCTTTAAATCATGAGTCATAGTTTTAACTGAGCGACGTCGTAGATAAATATATCGCTCAAAAGAATTAGCAGTGCCACTAGTGTAGTTTAAACCCGAGACCCCTCGATCCATTAGCGCGCTTCCTACAACTTAAACTCTGCTCCTAAAATAAGGGCTTATCAATTCCCTAGGATATGAACATTGTGACATAATAATTTGTACTCATATTTCTGCTGAACAGCCCTGCGTTCAGTTACCGCGAACGTTCTGTAACGTTCTGTAACGTTCGCCAACAGTAATAATTGAACGGCCTGTTAGCAGAAAACGTTTAAGGCCAACAGCTAATGGTTTTAGTATATAGTACGCGAATATGAAACAATCTGAAACAAAATAGTTACAGTACATTTTGCAAAATAGTAACTGCCATAGCGAATAGACTATATCTGAAATTCAAATATTTGGGTTTTCCCCTCCAATACAAACAAACTTTCACTGTTTCAATGAAAACGTGTGTAAAAAAGAACAGTAGTATTTAATCCATAGTTCTTGTTGTTTAGCAATAATATGTAGACAACTTTGTTTGTACTGCCTGTGCACGGACGGAAAAACCCATAAATTTAATTCTGGATTAGGTCTTACGAAGTCGGCGGTGTTACTCCCGTTGATTTAGATCAATACATGTACAAAAAACAAGTAAACAAGTCCTCCTCTCCGAATTCTTCTAATAAAATAGAAGTAACGACTCTCTTGCCCGCCATCTTTAAACGTTCGCACTTCAACGGGTCGTTCAATTAACCGTTCATAATGGTAACTGTGTTTGGCTAACGCTAACTGAACGCAGCCCAGATTCATAAATTAACACATGAAGCAATCGTCCATAGCGTTTTAATTTCTGATGGGCGACCAAAGATTTTTAATTGAAGGCCCAGCCGGAAAAGGAAATGAGAATATGTAAACAAAGCGATCCATCATTTCGTATTACTTAAATTATATGTTTATAACCAGTACTCACTCTTATTCGATGCACTAGGATGAATACCTGCGCTTAGCCTACAGCGCATCTGACGTGAGTTAATGTTTTAGTAAACCTACTTTTACATTTGGAAAGTTGCACTAAAACATGCATCTTAGACTTAAGTGAGATCTATATCATGATTGTGTCAAATTGATAGGCAATGCTCTTGCCATATCACAAATAGTTACATGATGGGCTTAAGGTTCAATAATATTTTACCTGTTTCTTTGTATTATCATCATCGTTCGACACAGAAGCCTTACTGGTGGTGAAAGTATGACGACTGAAATGAAAAGAAAACATTCTGTATCAGCTTATTGTTTGTTGATTTCCACATAAAACAATGCACATAGATGTACATGTTTAAAGTTATAACATCGAACAGTGTGTAACATAATAGTATGCTACTAATTAAGTACAACAATGTCTGTAGCCACTGGCTATTTGCAAGTACTGCACTTTATCAAGATTGATAGAGGGCAGTACAGTTAGGAGTATAGTTTCACCAGCCAGAAAAGACGGTCGTTCCTTGGACACTCGGTAGTGTGTAACCCTGTGTGGGAATGCTACCTGGTCGGGTGTTGGGTGCTTTGAATCCATTCAAAATTGAAATTTTCTAACTTATTCAAACAATTGCATAATAGATCATTTGATAATACAAATACGCAATAATCTGTATATACGTATAATGTTGATCAAATTAAGACAACGCACGTGCATTATTTCATGCTTCGCATTTCTATGCAAAAACAATACGTATTGCAATATATTACAATACGGGTTTTTGTGTATTGCAATATATTGCAATGCGGTTTAATCGTATTGTTACATCCTTATTAATGAACGTCGAAAAAAAAAACAATAAAACACCGTGTGTGATATACAACACCATCTTGAGACAAACAACTAATCACTGACAAAGAGATATACAGTAAGAAACAAAAATTATCATATAAATTGAATGTGTTAAAAATAAGAAACAATTTATAGAATAGTTGATTTACTGATAGTGTAAATTGATTTTCCATGCGTTGGTTATCAATAAGGGTTTTCACGTTAAGTACAGTCTTGAAGCAATTAAGAAAAAATGAAGTTGTCTGGTTGTTTTAAGTTTCGTTTCACAGACAGACAAATAATGATTTAATTATCACTGAATTTGAAATTTGCATCTCTCTAGTTATAACATATACGTAAATATTTTTTGCTTTGTTTGAAGGCTATACATCAAAGTGTCTGGAAACGTGAGGAATAAAAAACTGATATTGATAGATAATTTTACATCACAATATTTCTTTAAATTTAGTAAGTAGATTGACGTGCAAGCAATGTTTAAGGAAACTTGAATATGATGATGACTATATATTACATTTGATAGCTCGTTCGTTTAATTGTTTCGAAACTGCAGAGCTTATTTCTCCTACTGAATATCGGATATGTCATCCCATTGCCTAATATTGAATAATTTGCCATTTCCATTTGAGTATTTATAAACGTTTGATTAAGGAAATTGTGCAAGAAAATTGGTAAGGTAAATTGGATGCAAGAATATCATATGACAAAGAAGTGTTAAAGGTACTAGTTTACAGATTTGGTCAAGATTTTTCTCTATTTTAAAATACTATTCAGTGTACTATGTAATTGTGTCAAAAAATAATTCTTTATATTTTAAGACAAACTGACCTATAGATTGCAATAACTATACAATAAAAGTCATAAAAATGCACTAAAATTGTCTATAACGTAACATACGGGATAGATTTTTACTACTTGAAACACCATCATTTGTAGTAGTTGTATGTCCGTTTGCACTAAAATTGCCATTAATAAATCACCAATTTCCTGCTTCAAAATGTGTTTCTAAACAATGTTAAGAAAAAAGATAGTTTTAGAAAAAGTTTATATTTAAGTTGAAATCTGTGAATGAGTGCCTTTAACAATCGACGAACAATATTCAATATAACAACGAATGTGATATATACAAGACCATCTTGAGACAAACAACTTATCACTTACAATGAGATATACAATAACAAACAGAAATTATCATATAAATTGAAAGTGTTAAAAAACAATAAACAATTTATAGAATCGTTGATTTTACTGATACATGTATTGTAAATTGATTTTCCATGCGTCGTATATCAATAATTTCATCCAATTCGAAATAGTCTTGAAGTAATTAAGAAAAAAAGAGTTTTATGTTTTATGTCTCGTTTCATAGACAGACTGTCTGGGACTAATATTAATTAAATTATCACTGAACTTAAAAATTGCATCTCACTATGCAGTTCGTGAATTTTTTTGCTTTGTTTGAAGGCTTTTTATGAAAATGTCTGGAAATGTGAGAAAATAATCATATTGATACACAATTTTACATTGCGAGTTTTCTTCGAAACGACCTAATTTAGAACTCAAATTTATGGGGTTTTCCGTCCGTGCACAGGCGACACAAACAAAATTTTCTCTACATTATCACTGAAAGCACGAAATAAAGATTAAATCTTTTTTGACGTGCTTGAAATGTTTATTTAAAGTAAAATATAAAGATGACTAAACATTATATTTGACTGCTCGCGTGTTTTTGATCCTGTGGAGAAAAATCCCTTCAGAATATCTGCTTCATAATTATAAGAACTTATGACGCCTACTGAGAACTTTATTATATATTGTTGAGGAAGTTTATTTTATCACAAGACTTTATCTTAAACATTGTGTGATCAAAACTTCTGTTTTAGTATTGACATCCAAATTCTCCTATCGGTCGGTTTCGGTTTACATTCCCTTTGCCTGAAGCATATGGAGTGAAAATGCATTTGAAGTTTTGTTTTGGTTTCGAGTCATTAAAATAATATAAAACAGATTATCGCAGTTTAATGTTTGATTCAATTTTGCAGTCCATTGGCAGTGTTAGTTTTATCATAGGTCCTTAACCTCTAACTTATAAATCGTATAAATTAAAGACACTTACGATTTGTTTGTCATGGCAGAACGATGTTGAGACATAAACCATAACTCTTGGCAGATTCTAATGTAAGCAAATGACATGATACTTGTTGGTAAAGCCAAAATCAAAGCAAACATATAAATCTCGTACAATATACTGAAAGCTGGATCGTTCCATTCTTTTAGACACCATGTTGCTTTTCTGTATAATCCGACCGTTATATGAACCTGAAATAAATTATTCATATTTATATTGGAGGACTGTAGAGACGAGCTATAGCATATGATGATATATCTGTTTGCAACTAAGCCGCCCGGCTAGATCAGTTGGTAGCACGCAAGTCTACTGATCGAGGGGTCGTGGGTTCGATTCCAAGGCGGGGCATACTTTCGTGGAACTTGGTTATGAAATTATTTCTCAGGCCATTCTCCCTCCTACCAATGATTCTTAATCATGTAAGGCAACTGTCAGTCACTGACGAAAGTATGCGCTTAGTAGTTAGTTAACAGCTAAATCCAGAGATGTGGCCTTTCCAAGAGCAGTGCGTAGGTTGACTGACCATCGTTTGATGACATATTTAACGTATTGCTACGGCGTTAAACCCAACAAAAACAAACAAATAAATGATTAATCATTGTATACTAGAATGTGTACACACAAGAACACTTTTTCATTCTAATAATTTGTATGTCCGTTATATAGATAGTTAGTAAAAGAACAATGTAGCCTGATCTTTATCACACCATTTAACGTTTTTCCATGCTTAACTGGTAATAGATAATTAATAAAATATGTTCCTTGTTACGGTAAACCCGAATAGGTAACTCGGTAAGGAGTCCCACAACTGATCAAGGAATCGCGGACTCGATTTCCGGGCGAGACGTACATACCTTCATTAAGTTTGGTCAAGAAAGATTTCTTTGATATTCCAACAAGTCACAATTTAGTAGACAAGAGACTAAAATCATCTCATGCAGATTTGCTTTAACTTTACAAATTATCTTACCCGTCCGATAAGAATAGGGAATGCCAAAGTGAAGGACATGATCCATATAACCACACAAACACGTCTTGCTTTGCCTACAGTACACGAATACTTGGCCTTCATTGGATGAACAATGGCGTAATATCTGAAACAATATAATATTTCAGAAATTATCAAATCACTAACTACAATACAGCTAATTAAAACAAAATCTCACCTACTCTTCCGCAAAACCGGAAAATTATCCATATATCTTATTATTGGAGCAAAATTGACATAATTGTCAAATTTTCATGGAAGGGTATAAACTACCCGGGTGGGATTCGAACCAATTGCATCTAATTGTTACTTGAATTGATAAATGTAAAATTAAGAGGGTTTGATACCCACTACATGTAGAGGAATGCTACTTCCCTAGAGCAAGTAATTAACCAACAGTTGTTCCACTCCACTCAGGTGTAAATGGACACTGTAAGGATCACTTGCCTGAATGTGATTTCAATGAGTCAATGATATTGTAAAAAACGAAGTCGGCTAAACATGAATATGAAAATGGAAACCGCATTTTAACTTTCAAATGACTTGAATAAATTATATATATAAATCAAATAAACACCTACCTCTCCAAGCTCATACATGTTAAAGTTGCAACCGAACATATAGCTGATACATTTTGTATATAATGAACTGTCTTACATAAAAATGCTCCAAATGTCCACATAAATGAGAAGAACGCAGCAAACTGAAAATAGATAAAAATATTGGTCTTCATATTTACAATATATTTTAAAATAAGCAATAACTACGGAATTGCCAATGAAATATGAATACATTTTGTTCAAAACAAATTGCTGAACTTTTACATGTTCCTTAACATCTCAAATTTCAGACATGTTGGAGTTTGTTTTGGATGCCTAAGATGTTCGAAACAGAGACAATTGCTAGGAAGTCAGAGAATTCCAAAAGTTTCAAGGTTGTATTCCATATATCTTATTTTGATTTTCAGGCAAGTTGACACATTTTATTACAAAACATGTTTAGATATTCTTTGTTTGTAATTGCTGTTCCTGAATTTATATACATGAACTTGTACTTTCTATGAATAAATGGAATAAATAAATGCACAGCTTATGAATATATCAACTTAAAATGCTTCTAAAATGGAAGCAAATGACATGCAATACTCGAGCTGATCAACTTCAGCAGATAAAGTAAAAGAGTATATGAATAATGAAAACTTATTAATACGTTCTCACAAATGAAACATTTAAACGCTGATTTGAACATCATTTGTCTGGAATTGGTAATGAACAATAAGTGTTCATGCAGTTAATAATGCAAATGTGATTATGCACAGAGAAGACTTAATAATGTCCCATCGCATAATAAGTAAGTGTAACTGTGACAACATAACGTTCAGAGGTTGACAATGGTCATATTCGTGAAAGGAATGTAGATATTATAACATAACATACATACATCTTTATTTGGCATAAAACGGCATTACCTATGCCTTTTGCCATTTACAATATTCAGGGCAAAGACCACACATTTATAAGAAATATATATAACAAATAGATATTAATTATTTTTAAACAGTTAAATACAATGTAATACAACAATATACTATAAAAATCAGTAATGAAATGTTTAAAGTTCACTTTCTAATGGACATTGCTTCTTTCATAAATTTGGTTTTATTATGATGTTCTTTTTAGATTTAGTTTTCATAAGATAGATGAATTTGTCAACAGTGACCAGGAACAGTTACGAAAGTATATGGATCTAATGGATGAATATTAACTGCAACAGAATAAAATGGTATTCAGACTCGACACATTGATGTCATTTCTCAGTATTTTTATGTTACCCGATAAAATCCATCCATGGTCCGAACTGAGATTCGAACTCACGACCTCTCGAGTCGTTAGCGGGTATTCTTCCACATCGCCATATAAGCTAGCTTGAAGGCAATGGAGTACAAGTGCAGAATTATACCTCTGCTACATTTACATGCTTAGTAGATATAGAAAGGTGTATAACGCATGTTTAGATAATTGCTTTGCAGTTGTCTTCGATAAAGGTTCAAGAAGACAAAAGAGATTGTTTTAAGCAAGTCAACAGGTGAGTCAAAACACATATAGGAATACACTAGAAATATTTTCCATAAATGCATGTGATACAATTTCACTGTCAATATGAAACGTGAAAGACGATATCACACTCGAGTAATACACGATTTGTTTCTTTTGTAAACATAAAATGGTCAAAATGGTTTGTGACTTAATCCATCATTTGCGTTTCGCCAAGATGTTTTGAGACTATGTAATATTGGCTGTAATAACTTCTTGAGCGCGCTATTGAATCCAATTGTCAATAACATAAACTAAGTCATAAAGGCGTATGGTTAAGATAGTAAATGGATTTGAAAGACACAGTTTTTAGATTGACCCATTTAAAGGAGTGGCGCATCCTTGTCGATAGATTTTTATTAAATATCGTAAGACTTCTGAATTTCATTTATATAAAATGAAGCCATGTAAGAATAGATTACATGAAAATAATTATGATTAAGACATCAAGGTAGTTTAATTTGAAGTCATATAAAATATCATGCAGCTCTAGTGACTCATTTTTGTTTTCTGTGACATAAAAACTTAAGTAAAATCAGAAAAAACAAGAAAATTTACTGAAAACATTTTTAATATTTTATGTTGAATTAGATGCACTGCTTTATATTGTTCAAATTTACATGCTTGTTTATGTTATCCTCTTTAACGGCACATTATAATTGTTAAAGGATATATCGTATGGAAAACAAATACACTTAAAGATCATGAAACTAAATATGTAAAAGAACTACATTTGCTTTCCAAATAATTAAAAATTACATGAAAACCATGTTGGTATGATAGCTGAGAACGATATGAAAGACATATACATGTTTTGATTCTCGGTAAGCATCAAGAGAATTTTTCCTTTTGAAAGTCACAAATGTGTTTATTTACTAAGACTACTTCTGTAGGCATTCTTAACTGACTGTTGTGAGAACCGGGTTGTGGTAGATCCGGGTTTTATCTGTGACCGGAATTGAGTACTGGGCATGCGCCGACGGTTGGAAGCGTCAGTATGTTGACGATAAATGTGATAAAGACGTAGCTATAGTATTGTTGTGGAAATCCAAGAAAATTTGCGAGTTGAACAGTCATCCCTGTGGGTAATCCTTCTGAATACGTGAGCAAGCTTTTCTTTTATCACTTGCAATTACTATATGCCTATAAAGATGCAGTCGAATGATCTATGTTTTTTGTATAACCCGATTTGCATTTTCTAATGTGAATGCATAGTGAACCTAATTAGCATATATATATATATAAATCACCAATTGACGCCTTTTTATCTGCTGATTAAATTTAAAAGATTTTGTTAATGGTTAATTTCCATGAATTCCATTATGGCTTGTTATAAAACTAAGTTAAACTGACTAGGATGAATAAATATATTAAACCCGATAGAGAAACCTGTTGTTTCAATACGTTTGCAAAATATGTAATTCAAAAATGTAGTATACTAATTAAAGAGTGTTGGCTTTTAAAATGATCTCATTTCAGATTAATTTCAATATTATCATGGAATCATTATTGTACTAAGTAATGTAATACATATCCAATAACCATGAAGTGCTAGCTTTGCAACTTTGTAATTGTCAAGAAACTTTGAAGTTTTTACATATTAATTTAACATGTTACATGCATGATATTGTTTTCAAAAACACTTACTTTCAAGTAATTAGACTAAATTTAATGAACCGTACACTACAACCAGGAGGGATTAGATGACGAGTATTTAACATATATCGTGGTTTTAATAATCTCAAATATGAAGAATGAAACGTGTAGGCAGAATATCTGATATTCAATTTTATAGCGTACACAAGAGGTTTTTTAACTAGACAACACATGCTAGCTAATTAAGAGGACGATGTCAACGTAGCCAACACAAGCAACGATATTTTTGTCGTTGATCATAAGACTTTATGAAAATGTATCATGTTGTATCGTAATTATTAAGCTTATAAAGATACTCTGCAGTTTTGCATTTAATCAAAGATGTTGAAGGCCTACAAAATCAGAGTACTGTTCCTGGAGAAAATTGCTACACTTTCTTCAGTAATATATTCTAGATCTTTCACAATGTATCAGTCATCAAGAGTAGATACTTTTAATTTTACAGTAAAGTACATCTAAACATTTTGATACATTCAGTTTATCTCGCTTAAATACAAAGGTGAATTAATATGTGTCAAGTATGAGGAAAACTTCCATCAAGAAAAACATTTCACTTTTGATATTTATTGGAAAAGTCTGCCTCGGGGCAAACCGTTTTCTGATTAACTTAATCACTTGAAAAGTAATTATGGTATCATCGTTGTCTATTTCTGACCTTGATCTATTTAAACAATAATCACTGGTTTAAATGACATTTTTTTTCAATATTTCAGAGAAAATTGTGTTTGATCTGAACTTTAACTGTAATAAACTACAAACGTGATTTCATGATTTTAGCAAAAATATCTTTAACACCATTACACGAAAAAAATCAGCGAGAAGTCAATTGTGCGACAATAGCATACGCTCGCGGTGTATTTGCTTCTCTAATGAACATGAAATCTTTTCCTAAAAAGAAATGAATTGCGCTTGTACTTATTGGTAATTGATGTAGTACACTTTAAAGGAAATTCAATTTCATTTTTAAAATCTAGAAACCCATGACAGTAAATAGTTTATAATACGGTTAGTTAGTATAAAAATATGTTCGTTATGCCATTCAGGAAGGAGTTTTAAGAATTTGTCTCTCTCCTGTCTCGAGTCATGATTAATTGATTTTAGCAGATTAACTTTCATAAAAACATTGCATCACTATTTTAATTTTATTTAGGTAAATTGTTACCGAAAGGTATCAGCTAAAAGCTCTCCAGAACTGTCCTTGAAGTGAATAATTTGCTGGAATCTAACAGTGAAAATGTCAATTTACTAAATGTTTCCCATATTTCAGTCAGTGCGAATACATTAGTGGGCTTATCTCTGGAGAGGTTTGTTATTTGAAGATGTAAAGCTAATGCACTTTTAAACAATTTTTAAATCTGATGAATATGAGAAGTTTTCAGATCTCAGGAGAAGAAATTGTCATTTTGACACAACATCGGATACTGTTCAAAACACTCCAGGAATAAAAGTTATTACAAAAATATGTACTTAAAATACACTGAGCGTAACACAACTGTGTTGTTTCAGCTAAAAAACATACAAAGATTTTCATCTTAAATGGGTACTGTATGTATTGATACCTTTAGCCACGATCATTGGATTTTACGCCGTTTCTTCAAAATGTTTTATTACGTAATCTTCGACTTCAGGGTAACAGCAATCGTTGTCCATGTGTGTCAATATATAAACTAGCCTATCCAGTTGTTAGATTTAAATTATAATTGGACATCTTCTTATAAAGTTTCTTTAAAGTTATTATTTTTTCAAAGGAACGGAAAATATGATAATTTATTACATGTGGTGACTATATAAATGTATATCAATTCTGACTTTTTTTAATTTATCAATATCAGTTGTATTCTCTGATTACGGCATTGCGTATGTAGGACTTTTATTAAATCATAAAACGGAACTTATCTTTTTGCGATGTATCCACTATTTTAACATTTTCATCTGTGATAGAGATATCACAAGTACATATAATATTTTCTACATAATATTTTTTCTGCAAATCCTTTTCTATTTTACCCCAAACATTCTGATACCATATGCAACCATTTCCTGCATTCAAAATAGAATTATACAAAACCCTAACACATCTCGTGATATAACGATGTTTTGACGCTCAGTCAGTCAGTATGGGGACAAATGCCATCTTTATCCAGCTTTCAATGGTTTTACGAATTTTCAATACACAAAACACTATTTGTAAATTGTCTAATCACTTACTGGTATTTCACAATGTTATATTTCGATGTCTCTTTGCATTCTGACATTTCTGTTAAACAAACTTCAGCGGTAATTGCATAGCTTTGAGCATTTAATGTTAATTAGTTAAGAAAAAATACGAAAGAAGTCCACGGGTTTACGTAATTGGACTAGAATTAATGCGTTTAGTTGAAAACACAACGTTTTCTGTTACAGTAGTTTCAACTTATAACTAAACATGATAAACTTGTGCTCATAGCTTTAAACATTCCTGCTACAATCGTTTAACCTCACTAAAATCGGGGAAAAGTAATTGATTGTGTCAAATGTAGGCCCTAAGGCAATCACAAAAGGCCTTTTCACATTTGTTCGAGATTTTGAAAAAGGCCTGACTCCAATAAAACATTTCCTGGTCATTATTGAAATTGTGTTTAATCACGAAAATAATAATTTTGATTTTTTTAATCTGACATAGAACTACTTTGGCGTATTATTGCTTTGTTTCAGTTTTATTTTATGACAGTTAAAAGGCAATGAAAAAAGAAGGTCTTTGTTCAAGTCGATGAAACAGGAATGTAATTCTGAAGACGTAGAAAATTTATCTCCAGTCAGAATTATTCTTGATAAAATGTTTTTAATCTTCCATTTTATTTTAACGTTAACTTCTTAGTTAGATGATAGACCTTTTTTCTCATTCTTTTAAAAGCTTGATTGATATTTGTTCACTTAACGTCAGTCACATACAGATATACAATTTTAGTAATTCAATTAAGTTATCTGTATGTTTCCCATCACTACCAGAGAACTATGGTATGGTTCATGAACAGTTTTCGTGTACAATATATTAAATTCTCTGTTGCTGTCACTTGTTAAAGTCTTATTATCAAGTTCTTTACTAGTATGTGCCGTTCTAATGAATGAATTTTCGCCCTCGTGTGTTGATTTGTAAAAAGTATTTGTGTCAGTACCATATGTACTTTCAGAATAAGTTTTCTGCCAATAAGCTCGATGGATACTAATGTCTTTGTGCTAATGGCAAAACATTTTTCTTCATTAGAAATACATTACGCATTTTCGCTATCATTTTGTTTCAAAGCCTTTTTAAAAGTAAATGAAATGCTTTGTGAATACATAATGATAAAATAACTTCAGAAATGCTCTAAATACAATCTTGTTTTTCTTTGCAACAAATAACCAAAAACGTCTTAGTTGTTTTTTTGTGCTTTTATGTTTACTTCAAACAATGGATACAGTTAAGGAACTTTTGTTTTCAGTGAAGTGATTTACATTCTTTACATACTCAGGATATGTCGCTACATAATCAAAGAACACACTTAAGCGTGGAAATAAGGGCGTTCTTTGTTGTGTTATCCAGTTTATTGATGTACTTTGACATAGGTGTTTCCTTTTAATGAATATTTATTGTTTTATTCATGTTTGATGTAATGTTTTATGTATATTTTCATGAATTAAAAATCAATTTTAGCGCTTTCACGTGCATCGATGAAAACAATAACTACAAATATCAATAAAGGAAATAAACTGTCTTAAACATGCAAAATGGTGTTCCAACATCGTTTTGTATCTAAAAAAAGAAATACGAACCTTTCAGTTTCACTTTCAGTTTTACTCGAAAGAGTTGACTTAGATCTTGATCAACGCACGCGCATAGCGTGAAATTGTTTACACGGTTTTTAAAAGGTACTAAGTTTTAAATGCCTCTAATGTGCTTTTTAATACAAATTAAGTTACCTTAACTAACAAGTTTAGGCATTGTTTATTCTGAAATGTCATAAAAATCCTGAAAAGTGCATCGATGCGGAGACAGTGACAAATGGCCGACGGCTGACATCAAAAAGCTGCTAACGAACCAGATTATTCTGCACTTTTCGGCTCTACGCATAAACAAGTACTTGAAATTAACGCAATTTATCATGAATCAGTCGACAAATTTCGTCTGGTAAGGTTGCAATTAAAGGATTGGAATCATAGAAACTGACTTTCATTGAAAAATGAAATGTGTCATTTTACTGATATCGTATTTGCATAAGCCCCGATGAATGTCAGTTTCTGTGATTTAAATCTTTAAATGAATAAAAATGTCCGCGGTTCACTGTCGACAGAACAATGATTAGTCGTTAATCGTTAAGGTTTGTGTTGTAATATTGTGCATTCTACATATCCGTACTTATTAAGTCGATTCTGGTGTCAACAAAATCGAAATTATATATGTCGACATTGGAGTAATAAAGGAACACTATACAAACCCGATGTTTGATATACGACGCTATGTTCTAAATGTTTCATGCATTGAATAAGCTTAATGTAGTTTCTGAAGACATTAGTTATTGATATCAAACAGTAATGCGTTGGTGATTTATGGTAAAGTGCATTAAACTAGACAACGATAGTAAAAAGACATACTTTATTTTAAAAAAAGAAATTAAAAT
Source organism: Mactra quadrangularis (assembly GCA_025267735.1). NCBI lineage: Eukaryota > Metazoa > Mollusca > Bivalvia > Venerida > Mactridae > Mactra > Mactra quadrangularis. The sequence continues at coordinate 11,183,716 of CM046307.1, read as the reverse complement.
GCCTGCAAATACTGAAATAATTAAATATCTGCAGATAGCGGATTTGAATAATGGCAACATTACCTTAAGTAAATAATAAAAGCGGTAAATTCTCAAAGATAGCAGGGAAATGGCTCGTTTTTCATGTTTGAACTTTCAAAATACTATCAATACCGCATTACATTCTGTGAACTGGTGACACAATTACAATATATAATAGTGAACAATACTGTAATTGAGTTTATTTGCCTCTCAAGCGAATACATATCATAAATATTCCAAAACATTCACTAAGAATTGAGTTGCATTAGTAGTGGTTGTATAATGCACATTTGGTACAATTTATATCATATGACTAGTATTTGTGCGCCCTCAGCTATTTCATAAACCATACTTGTTTAGAAGAACACACACAGAGCTCCTATATTTGGCAAATGTGTATAAGAAGACGCCTTTTTCTATGAGTATTAGAACTCTTGAGTGTTCAAAATACAACTAAAAATTCAGACTGAATTATCAATCGGTCAATAATCAATTAACAGTAATATAGTACGTATATCACAATGAAAACTTGTATACAAGAAACCACAGAACAAAAAAGTGCAATATGTGGCTTTTAGTAATACTATTTATAACATATTCAAAGATCGTTGTCATAAAAAGCATATACATGTAATGAAATATAGGATTACATTTCAATATTGCAAAAGTCAAATATGGCACCAACCTAGGTATTTACAAAAAACATGTTGCATCACCTCGTTGTGACTTCTGTGTTTAACTCCATGTAACCATTTTAATATATGATCTGTCTAATCTTAAAGTTACTTGGCTTCTTTTAATTTTAAAGTCTCCACTCCAGTCTTCAGAGTCAATATTAGAGTTGAACATCTCCAAATACCTAGCTTTAAGTTTGAATCGTATTTTATTAAGTTGAACAAGTTACAAGTTATGTTATGTAAATTGTTACTGACTGCTAATAAATCATTTTGTTTAAGTGGACGACTGTAAGAATCCTTTTACTTAACACATAAATCACAAATTGGCTCCAATTATTTAGTTTTTTTAAACAGTGTAATGATAGATAATTGAATGTTTAATGTAGAATATTTTTGATCTTTCTTATTAAATAGACATTGAATCACTATAAAAAGGGAGCGTAAGAGGTGGGATCATTTGATTGTTGTGAAAGTTTGTGAAGTTTCATAATTGACATTATTAAAGTTGAACTAAAATACTTTGAATTCTGCTGATAACGTGTAAGTTTGGTGTAAATGAATATGTTATCCGAATTAAATAATGTATAGTCGTTATTATCTTTATTATTATTATGGTAAACAACAAAGTAGGCATGCATTTCTACATCACATTTTTGGTATGGTGATTTTTCAGTCTATTTTAAATCCCATCTGGTACATGTAGTCAAAACTCCGAAATTTGAAAGTAGTAGATTCAGCTTTCTTTTTCGTACATTTGAGATTTCGTCAATGTATGTTCATGAGCAGTTAATACATTATGTTGACATGTACTGGTATACTAAATTTAGCTCATATAGTATACACAAAGTTAATTAGAACAGGCATCTCTGTTACTAAATTTTGTACATAAATATAAGTAAAGATCTAAACAATGGGTTACTTAGATACTATTTTTTTACATAAAGTAAACAGAACGACAACCATATAGAATTGAACTTTTTATGCGACCTATATTTATTTTATTGAGAACACAGCAATGATTTTGTCTCTGATGTATTGCTTAATTGTAGATATAACGTTAATGTTAGTAAAACACTATCACAGAAGGTATGAGTACTGTTAGCCTAGTTACAAGATATGAATGTATCACACCGGGGAGTGCAAATTTTCACTTATAGTTATACGATATTCCCAATACATTACATAGCGTGTGATACATATCCTCTGTAAACGTAAAGGACAATCAGAGCACGCATATATCCCCTTGTGATTAGATGTTGAAAACACAGCATCAATACGTAATAGTCTTTTAAACGTTTATACTACACAGATGATATGTAATGCATTTTACGAATTATACTGCCTGTGGAATCTACTTATACCAATGAACACCTAATAAAGAGGGAGGGTACTATCGATTTGGACAGCTTGACTTGTCCAAGTTGTCAAAAAAGTTATTTTGAAGTGTAATGTATGTTTTAATAAGTAATATGGAGTTGATTTGTTTCGAAATCCTAGCACACTTAAAGCATGGAAAATCCTAGTTTGCAAAATGTTGGATCGAGTTAAAATGTTTAAAATTTTAAACACGTCTGACCAGACTCAATTATAACCGAAAAAACGAAAAGTGACAGTAGAACAGCTGCCCATGTTTTAATGCAAAATACTAAATTATGCGTTCATATGTCGACATGTTGCCTCTATAGCACTTTAAAGACTAGTTCGTGATATAAAATATTCGGAATGATAGTATGTATAAAATAGACCCGATCGTACATTTATTTTGGGAAAGTATAAGCTATGGCATAGCTTAGACCAATGCCTTTAATTTAAGGCTAAGAGACAAAGAGCCTCTAAAAATCCAAGATAGCTACCAAAATGCTCGATGTTTTCAAACATTTAAATTAAATGGAAATTTCCCATGCATTTTTTACATTTTAATATTTCATTATAGATGTAAACTTATTTGTTTTATTATTTTTGATTAATGACCTCATCAAAAAAGTCATGATCACAATGAATGTAAAATGCAGTTTTTAGCAGAAGGTTCAGTTTTCGTGCATACCATTTATTTCATAACTATACCATCTTGATAATATTTAATAAACATAGCTTAGTGTTATTCTAGTCAAACTAAGTAAATCGTTTATATGTTTAAAACAATGTGTCGATCATTTCATATAAGCGAAACTTTATACGATTTCAAACGGAATTTTATTGCTTGTCTGTTTAATGCTGTTCGACAGGACTTTTATTATATGTTTAAATAATATTACATAGTTCTGGAAATACTTAATTGTCAAATATGATCTTGATAGAATGTGTGTGTAAGGTTATAATCGATTTAAATTCTACGTTACGTGCATCAACATCCAATTTTCATAACAAAATTAAAGTGTCATACATAATCCAAGTAGAACAAATTGATATAGTTGTATTTCAACATTATCTATAGTCTGCGATTTTGACAAGTTGTATTCCTCAACTCGACAAAATAAATGAAAGTGTATTCCCGACCGTACTATTATATGCAATTATTTATAATATAAAGGCGCTTTTCGTTTTAAGTGTAGGTGGAATTTTGAGGAACGGTAATACAGATTTGCCAATTAATAGGATTGACAAATCCTGTTTTGTGTGGTTTAACTTATTATTTTTAGCTTTCTGAGAGTCATTAGGATTTAAAGATGACATAAAATATAGATCTGATAGTAATATAATGATGGTACCAAAACATATTATTTATTTTAAATTGAAGTATTGTCACGTACGAAAACCGTTATGATAAAAAGCCTTTCAATGTTAGTCATTATTTTGGAGGAATAAAAGTATTATTATTATCTAAGGAAATACCCGTTCAGTCAGATAAAGATGTCCATAAAACATTTGTTTAGGCATAGTTGTATTCCGGATAAATATCAGACAAATCATTCAATTTAAAGTTGGTGAAAGTACTTTAATGTCAAGAAATCTTCATAACCTTTATTGTGTCACGTAATTATTAGTAGAGACGATTCGTTCTCTGTACAAACGCATAGTAATGTCAAAGTAATATTCAGACGTAAAACGTAAGTATAATACACCAAATTAATTTAATACAAACGGCTTCTATTAGTATCTAAATGTTTAATAAACAATATTTGTATATATTAACTTTAATATGCAAAGTAACCGAAAAAGATAAAATAAGTCATATTATAATTTCTTAATGCGTACTCTGAAAGCAAAATACATAATAATAGTTTTTAATGAATCTTACGCATAAAACTTTTAAGTCTTTGTACCGTATAGTTTGTATGATAATGATAAAATTTATAACAATAACCTTTTAATTGTATTTTAAACCTGTTATTAGCTTCATTTCGGTGGCTGACATTTTCGTTACTAGTGCTCATCGTAACGGCGTTTTTAATACCAGCTTAGCTAGTTACAATAGCTTTACTTCCCTACGATTGAGATAAAAATAATTTTCTCAATAGTATTCTAGTTTCTAGCAATGAAAACCTCAAACATTTTGCTTGTATAAAACTTGCCTTTGGGCAAACAATTTTCTTGACACAATTTTCTACTGTTATTTATTATTTCTTACAGAATGGGAATTTCTTTAGTTTTCGTAATCTTACATAAATATTCTTAAGCGTTTCCATTGTAGATGCTAATTACTTTATTGAGTCTTGAAACACATGCGAATTTAACAAAAGTATTAATCGTAAATGAAACATGTTTTATCAAAACAATGTGATTGTTTTATAGGCCAATGAACAATGCCATGCTTTAAACCATGCTTAAGATTTTATCTTTTTCTTAGATAATTTCGAAATTATCAGTATTAAACGAATTATTCTAACATAGGCACGTGCGTTTTCACTCTTTATTTAATGTGACGTCATCTATGCTTTATTATTCAACAAAATATAGCTCGTGACGGCTGTTGAAATTTTACTCCCCACGTTAAATGCGCTTAGCCGAAAATGGCGCCCGAGTTTAAAAGGGTTGACTTTTACAATTTGGTTTCTATTCTATAATTAAGATTTTAATATTTTTTGTTCGGAATAAGAAACACCTATCCGTGAGAATTGTGTACATAAATGCTATTTTCGGCCTTTGCACTGGGGTGGATTTCAACAGCATGACGTTTCTGACAGTTAAAAATAGTTCTATAAAAATATCTTTTCTACGGATGTATTTTACGATGTTAGAATCTAAATTAATAACTTACAGTTGTCTATATTTTGTTGTCTAATAAAATATAGGCACTCGTTTGATGCGCTTATTAAATCACTCGTGCTAAAGCACTCGTGATTTAATCATACGCGCATCACAACTCGTGCCTATATTTTATTAGACAACAAAATATAGACAACTGTAAGTTATTTCTTAAACAAAAAATCAAATAGTAACGTTCACTCCGTTAACATGATTACCTGACTAGTCAACCTAATTCCATTCTACACTTGTGGGAAAAGTTTTTTATTCAGAGACATTATCTTAACAGTTATCTCTTTAAAAATCATTGCATGAAATTGCACACTATAAATCAGTAGTACTGAGCTTAGACATTACTCTTAGTAAGTCATCGAAAAGTTTCTTCGATTGATTTATTTAAACTGAACTCGAACAGCTGAATTTGACGAACTAGACTTCCCCTGACAGTAACTCAATTAATAAAGTTAAATTGACATTACATACAATTATATAAAAGTATTCGTTTCAAAACTGACTTAATAATTAAAATAGCTGTCTGTTATACTTAAAAGTCCATCATGCCTATTTCATATCTTTAATTTCCAGTTACTTATAAAATGTAAGAATAAAACTAAAATAGCAGCTGTATCCGTATTGTAACCCTTCTGAGCATCGGTCGAAAGTTTCCCTCGTTCACTTTCTACCCTCTGCTTAAAGTCTTCGTGCAAACCGCTGTTTCTTTTTTTAAACAGAAAAATTCACAAATATACTTTCAACTAATCAGTGGCGAGCTAACAGCTAATACTTGCACATACACGTTTTAATCGCATGTCTATCACGTGGTTTTTAAAAATAAATGCATGATCGACTACTAGAATGAAAAAACCCTCTCACGCCTATATTTTCAAAATGTCGATATGCAAAGATGTTTAACTTAAATACAAAGTGAAGCCACGCAGCTCATAGTAAAGGTCAATATCATAAATCTACACCCAATAAAGCAGCGGTGTGAAGTAATGGCAGAGTATTCACTGAGCTGGGAATGGGGCGTATCGTAATTGTCTGATCACTAAAACAACAAATACAAATTTTGATGCGCTTGACCTTTTAAAAAATGGGACATTTTGAGAACCTTTATCTAGAATCATCAAATTACGAACAATATATCTCTTTGGTAAGTTCTTTAAATGTTGTATCTTCTATTGGTAATGACTTCTCTAGAATATTTGCCACGAAATAACATCTAAGGTTAGCTTTAATAATGTATAAAGGGTGATGCGTTAAGAACAAAAGTCGTTTGTAAAAGATATAAATGACAATGCTTGGATGGAATTTTAATTTTTATAGATGAGACCACTTTGCACTTTCACCTACATAGCAATTGAATAAATTCTCAAATGGCTTTTATTTCAAGACAATTCTGCGAAACTCATAGAAGATGAGTCAACGAAAATACATTATTTTTGTTTTGTTCTTAAATGTTCAAATTTCCCAACTTTCACGTATATCAATAAAAATCCATTTTCCAAAGAGAACTTCTATATGAGGAATAATAAACAAGTCTGACCAATATACTCAAAAGACCTTGATATTACAATTATTTGAATACATGTACAATACCAAAAACCATATCTTTATAGCAAAGCAATCAATTTGTATCAATTAATTAAATTCTCTTTTACTATTCACCATACAGATTAATTAATGTCCACCAAAAACATACTTTAATCATCATCAATGAGCAACCATGTACGAACCATCTAAATTACAACATTATTATTATTCCGACGAAAATTATGTTTTGCAAGTGGACGTAATAGTCGTTACGATCGATCTATTCTAAAGTAGTTTATGCGTGAGGTTTAATAGTTAGTAGGTCAGCATGGCCGATGAGAAAGAAAATAATGAAGATCTCAGTTTTATTTAATTTTACCACATTACTTTAAATATTATTGAGATATTTAATGTCTCCTTGTTCCTGATTCCATGCCCCTTCACGTTATATAATATTCTATCGTATTGAATTATTATCGGATCTTAGTATATTTTTAATAACGTAAACAGTTATAAGATGTTATAAAATAAACTTAAGAAATAGTTTGCTCTAAACGCTTTTTTAAATATCGATATCAGTTCAAAATTATCTCGTCAGAGAAAGTTTTGGTGTGTCCAGACATTATCTTGACCCATCAGTTTAATTAAAAGGAGAAACAATAAAAATCATGTTGAAGATAATATGGTCATAAACAAGACACCTTTCATTCTATATACAGTGCCATGTTGTTTATATCGTCCCTCTGAGACCGTGAAAGAATATAAGATAGCTAAGAATTTTTTAAGAAGTTTTTTTTCACGTATCTTGGTTAATCTCAAAATTCTGAATGTCTGACAAGAACTATGTGCTAACCTTTAAATGACCACACGGACAGCAAATTTACTTAAATACATTTATCTTAAACAGACAGCTAGTCAGCTAATTAGCAGTCTTTGGTGGTGAAACCGATCTAAAGAAATACTAATCCGGAAAAAAACTCTAATGCGTTTTAAAAAGACATTAACCGCTTGAAAATAATTAATGTTCCACGGTCATGCAACAAACGAAAATCTGTCTGCACGTTTTAATTTTGTTTGTTTCAACTTCTTAATTCAAGTTCCTCATAAAAAGATACATGGATTGGAATGTAATTTTCAACATAAGACCTCTTGATAAAATCAAACCCTTTTTACACTTACTAAAAAAGTTTATGGAAGCTCATATTTTATTCATTTAAATTTTCAAGTACATTTAACTATTTAATATCCTCAGTCATTTGTATTTTAGTACATATACAAACAGCCCGTCTGGCTAGCTCAGTCGGTAGCGCTCACGTCTACTGATCGAAGAGTCGTAGGTTCGATTCCTGGGCGGGGCATACTTTCGTGGAGCTTGGTCATGAAAAAAATTCTACTGCCATTCTGCCTTATATCACTGATTCTAAATCATATAGGGCAGTAGTCAGTCACTGACATGCGCCAAGCAGTTGGTTAACAGCAAAATCCAGAGATTTGGTCTGTCTTTCCAGGAACAGTGAATAGGTGATATAACCTATACAATGTGTTGCTACGGCGATAAACACAACAAAAACAAACAAAACAAATCATATACTGAAATCCTTGAATCATATTTCTTTCATATAACATCATTATATTGTACTAACCGTCTCAAAATGTTCTTATCTACCCTCTGAGATTGTGCAATAATATATAAAAATCTTATATAGAAGTTTCTTCACGTATTTTGGTTAATCTGAAAATTCTGATCGTTAGACATATTTTATCCTTCAAATGACCGCATGCACAGCTAATTCACTCAAACGAATTACATAGGATGTCAAGTTGTCTGCATACAAATTTTACATTAGGGTCAGTTAAGGGAATGTTTGTTTCCAAGACGTATATACTTCCAATAAGTGAATGTACTAGCCGTGTCAACTCAATTAAGGTTATTTTACGGCGTCAAGCGCACCTAATCTAGCTTTCCTTGACCCTTGTCTATAACCAGTACTCACCTACCTTTACCCTTCCACAATACCTGAAACTTCTGCTCGTCTCTAAGTGTCACCACTATATCTACTTAATTTGAGACATCAGCAAGAACTTTATAATATTCATTGGAAACTATTCCAGCATATACAGGTAAATTGTCAAAAATACAAATAATGTGTTTGAAAACATTTTATTTTATTTTTATTATGTTTTGCGATGCTAAATATAAGATTTGAACGCAAAAAAGTACGTAATATAAGATTTTTTCTACATACGAGTACAGAGGACATTACATTTATTAACAATTTATCAACTATGAAAGTGATCAAAGATGATGCAAAGGGTTCAAGTAAACAATAACATAATACAACAATTACAATTTTATCAGTGGATAATAAAAAAAACCATTTAACATCAATATAATTGTATAGTGTTATACATAATCATTGGGTCAAGGCAATTTGTTTCTAGCGAGGAACATATATTCCCAGGTGGAATTAACCAGCACTAAATAATCTCTTGTCGGAAATAACTTCTAGATTTCGAAATGCTATACGCACAGGATTTGTCTTCTTAAATGTATTAACTGTATGCGGGAAAACTAATTGTACTGACTTGGATATAAATAACTCTGAAAAAATGTCTTATAGTCAGTACACTTAAACTAGTACTATGTAACATTTCTTATGTTCATTGAAGGGCGAAAACGAAAGGAGTTTGGTGCATTTTACACATTTTCACAAATGAAGCTAGTAATTACTTACAATTTATAAGCAGTAAGTGAATCAGTATTCGATTCCTGGGGCAATAGAGTAAACAGTATACCCCTATATTAATTTAGACTTAAAATAGATTAATTGCCTTTCTACCAGAATTCAGTCCAGCATTGAGCGGTTCCTTGAACGCAGAACTTGGTATCATCAAATGATTTATTACTTGGTGAAAATACTTTTGACTTGCAATGTGCTTTAGGTAATTATCAACATTAACATTGTGTCATGCAATGCAAATTTGGCAATCATCTCTCTAACAATAAGTGATTTGGACGACATGAATATGTGAAGAATAGTTGAGATCTTACTTATTTTATTTATTGGAGTTAACGCCGTATCAACACAATTTTAGGTCATTTCACGGCGTCCAGCGCACCTAACCTAGCTTTCCTGGACCATTGTCTATAACCAGTAGTCACCTACCCTTCCACAAGGCCGGAAACTTATCCATATTATTGAGATTTTACTAATATTTATCGTAAATATTAATATACCTAAACATAATAGTAAATATTGTAAAATGAAGATGATTAAAATGAGCTAAATAAGCATATTCAAATAGCACCTTTTAAAAACTCTGTTCAATTATAATAGCAATTTCCACAAGAAAAATATGCATTTAAAAAGTAAGAATGGTACAGACACTGAATACCAGAAATACCATATGAACCAGTATAATATATCAAATAAATATATGTGTAAGTTAAGTACCAGTAAATTATTTATAGTTTATCAGAAACAACTTCCGGAGAATAGCCATATATTAATAAACACGTCTAGGTATTTGACGTATGAAGGTCACAGTTTTAGTGTTCATATCTTGATCAGTAGTTACATTATCATAACATAGAATCGTAGCACACAAGTCTATTGATCGAGGGTTCGTGGGTTCGATTCCCGGACGGAGCACATTTTCGTAGAGCTTGGTCATGAAATTATTTCTACGACCATTCTACCTCAAACCAATGATTTTAATCATGTAGGGTAGTTGCCAATCATAGGCGAAAGTATGCGCCTTGTAGTTGGTTAACAGCTAAAACAGACATTAGACTAAGCCTTTTAGAAACAGTGAGTAGGTTGACTGACCGTCGTTATATGACCTATACAATGTGTTGCTACGGCGTTAAACCCAACAACAACACAAATATAACATAGACATTACATATAAAGATCGTTGAATTTTGTAAATGCATAACACTAACGATTTACAACTTAAGATGCAAAATAACTACATGCATTACATTTTATTGTCATTTTTCGGGTGATAAATGATAAAGCAATTACTGAAGCGTATGTAATAATAATAAATATCTGAGAAAACAGAATTAAATGTCAAGAGATAACAAAACTTAATTGATAATTAGTTGATTATTAATTGATTATTATTTGATAATGGAGACTTTAAAGAATAAGTATTGGTATACAAACAATTTACAATAAATTTGTTCGCTATTAACCATTTAAAAAGTAAATAAATTACTATTTCAAATGCATGTTATTACGTATTATAATGTATCATTATATCGTTATGATAAATTGGACACAATCCCAGGTTTTTCTTCTATATGAAAGCCAAGAAATTAAATAATCTGTCTTGTCAATAAATTAAGTCAATTCATACTGGCGTCGGTACATTTACAAGCGCTTACTGACTACCGAAAATGTTGAAGAACATGATAATTTCCAATAATCAATTTATGATGTTTTAAGACGAGCAGTATTACCAAAGAACAACTTTCATTGAATTAATAATGAGTACTAAAGTAGAAAACAATAACATAACAGACATAAGGGTGCTATATCATAACTAAATATTCTTGTAGCATTGACACGAGTCCAAACTGTACTAAAGCAATGCAATCTGATTTTGCAGATACAGAAACTGTAATAAGATATATCAAAGTGTTTATCTCAACCAAACGGTTCAACAGACTCCAAAATGATTGATAAAGTTTAAGGTATTAATAAGATTTTTTTATGAAATTCAAAATCGGTTACCAAACTTGACCATGAGATCTGTTCAATTCCGTGGTAAAATTAAAGTGAAACTTTAATTTAACAGAAAATGAGTGATTAAATCCTAGTCAGTTTGTTCTTCCACTCTGTTTGCACGAAAGAAACATTAGCTATACATCGAATTGTGCTTATTAAAGTTAACAATATGTTGATAAAATAAATATTAAATAGTTGTTCTTATAAACAGTTTACGTAATATTGTGTCTCCTCGGATGGCCAGCCCTTTTAAAAGAAACTATCACTATTGACTATGACCACGTCATTGACATTTCGTATTGACGACATACTTGAAATAAGTGTGGATACAATAACTGTCATTGTAACTAGTCAACATGCATTCTTTCAATCTCTATATTTATCATTCATTTGTAAAATGATAAAATCATATACTTGTGCAGCTTATGTAGATATTCAGTCACAGTCTAAACATTATCTTAGAATCGTCGGTCAGACAAATTCTTTAATTTAACCTTTTAATGACCACAGGGATGACTAATATTGTTGCCTTTGCTTTAAGGTCAGTTGAGATATATTTAGGTCAAAGGCGTATGACGTAAAATGAAACGAAATATGTTTATCGTCTTGTGCAACAATGGTATAAAAACCAATACTACGATGGTGGGTTAAACTGATGAAAGATAAAAGATCTGACTTCTAGTTTAATAATTTCGTTCGTCCGATGTATAAGTATACATAAAAAACGAGTTTGGTTTTGTAAAACATAATAAAAAGGTAACCATGGCGACAGAAAGCTGACACAATGTGGTCAATAAAAATGTACGCAATTCCTCTTGTTTTCTATTACGAAATTATGGTCATTTAGTATAGCAGGAAATGTTTGTTCCGCTTATTAGGCTTTGTTGTCTTATCATGCTGAGCACTTAACTCTTGTGTAATGTTTTGTTTAGGTTTAACGGCGCTTCAACACAAAAAGGTTATAACGCGCCACTTGTATAATGTACGCACCGGAATGGCAGCACTCATTGGTACTCATAAAGACTGATTACAAAATTAAAATAAGATTTAATTTTAAGGTTATTACACAGCGATTGAATATCAAAAGCACTTAAGTTAGCAGCAAATGACAGAACTTAAAGCTTTGATAAAGGAGGCGATACTGTCATGCATAACCAATTAAACACTAAACTCACAGGACTTCCAATTACAAAGGAACTGTCTTTGAAATATGACTTGTTATGTTGAGGTTTTATAGTTGCAGTAAGTTATGAAGGTGTACACAGGGAAATAATAGCCATTCGATAAAGTAACATTCTTGGAATATGTCAAAACAATTTTTGTCTTTGCTTATGATTAATAAAAGAAGCCCACGTCTTGTTTCGAGAGTGGAAATGTAAAGATGATTAAGTAATTAAAAGTAACGTGGTGGTATTTACCAACGTGTAACATCTTTTAAATCCATAATTAGCAATAATATAAGGAACGCCGTTTCGTTATCCGTCCTTTTAGGTGAATGCATTAGTAATAACAAACTACAAATGAAAAGGCTTTTTATATATTTTTATATTAATGTCTTTATACTCATCTTACCGCACACATCTGTTTTAGAAATAAATGTTTACTAACAGTACGCCAACGATTTATGATATGTTTTGTAGCCTTTTGCGGTAAGTTATTGGCTCACCCTATTTTATTAAGATAATTTAACTAGTATTTAGTATTGCTCATTTTATCTTTAAAAACTTCAGAACGCGCTATCGAAAGTAATTTAATTATTCTTAAAAACCTGGTTAAGTCTAAATGATAATGAAACTGTCTACACGACAAACCAAAATTTACTTCATACTATTTGTTAACTCATTGCTTTACTATATAGTAAACTTAAAGAACAAATACGTGCTCACATTGACTAACACCTTTGCAATTGTGTAACAATGTTTCTCGTATTTTAAATGAAGAAAAACATTTGTATCACTAGCGAACATCTTTTTTAATCGCCTTTTATTGACCTAAATGCATTCGATTGATACACTTACTATAGCTGTGAGTTGTGTGATTTTGAGCAAGTTAAAATCATTCCTTTTAATGAGTTTTCGTAACTAGAGATAATCTTAAACATATGTAATGCATACATCGAAATACATTGTATTCACACTTACGCAATAAACATGTATATATTTTAAAATAGTGAATATATATTTAGACATATTTTACACTTGATGTAGAATTCACTTATTTAGTAATCAATTAGATCATTAACAGTTTAATGGTTGAATCTACAACGACAAACGACATACATTTTTTGTATATTCAAGTTGTTCCTGAAATGTCTTTTTTCGTAAATGGTTTTTAGAATGTTTGGAATTCTGAAATAATCTATCTTGAAAAACCTTTAATAATGTATGTAGGGCCATGATTGTAGGAAAATTGACATAGAAATTAAATATTCATCATAGCGTTTGATTGAGTTTGAACGTAAGTAAATGGAACAACTTTGCACTTCCGCCTACATAGCAGTTAAAGTTCATACAATGATATTAATCTAAGTCAATCTTTTTTTAAATCTAGCAATTCAATGGTAGTTACATAACATGTTATGCATTAGGATATTTTAAATTGAAATACTATCTTTGTATGACAATCAATTGGAAGACAAATTCATTCTTAAGGATATTTGTGCTATTTTAGAAATAAGAGAATGGTATATTATCTAGAGGTAAATACACAGCAAAAGAGGGCTTGATGACAATTATTGGTCGGTTAAAATAAATAATGGCCCGAAACTTAAGTTTATAAAAAAGTTACACAGTCGGATGTCAGTATATTACACCAGTTTGTCAACTGCTTTATTGTGCAGTAGATATTTATATGTAAATTACCGACAATGCAGTAAATTATAACCTCTGCAGAGCAGTCCTCTACAGATCAAAAACTCTGATCAACAACATCTTTTGATACTCCCAGTGAGCATAATTTTAATTGAATTATTGAATTCACCTCTGTAGAGCCGCTACCTCTATACAGAAAACACTTTAGTTCCTCCCAGTGGGTGTTGTTCAACAAAAGTTTTACTGTACATGTTTAATATACATCTTAAAGTTGATAAATAAATGCCAAACAAGTATTATGTCTAGGTAAAAGGTACCAGTTATATATTAGTTTTGTGAAGACAATATTCATTGTTTGTTGATTTATTGTATGTTTAAAAGCGTTATCCGAGGCCCGACAAGTTGATGGACACAATGCTTCCTCGGATTACAATAAATGTAGTAAACGGTCGACCAATATTATTACGTTAAAAGTTTTATTGCATCATTTATCAATATTTTTCAGTAACAAACAAGATTATATTAGACAGTTAAATTCATATCGATAAACAAAGTAACAATATTGCATCTAATGTTTATTTTACATTGATACTCGTCCAAATAATCTTGTCTTTTCATGTGTAAGTGGACTTTATAACTCGACGCGTCATTCTAACATAAGAATAGTCTTACGGTAAAAATTATGGACGAATTTATACTTTGGGAAGTATTTCATGACTATCGAATTAAAAACGAATTTCTTATAATTTGATCAGCTATGAGTAGTACTTAACTTTTTTCCGTCAGTATACAATACTTCGAAACTGTGCCACATTATCACAGACTTGTTTGCCAATGAACGGATACGTCCATAATTAAAAGTACAAATAACATGCCATGTTATCAAATGGATTTATACTGCTAAATTTAGACAAAAGGTGTGTACAGTAATGTTTATTCAGAATGTAATTGTAATATCACAAAAAAAAGAAACTGCACACACAGCATACAGCGAGCTTAACAGTGATACCTTAACTGGCAGTCATTGGAGAATTGCAATATTTCCTAAGCGGATAATGTACTTAAATCCAATAAGAAATGAAATTGCTTGTCTATTCAACTAGACAAGAACTGTTTAAAATTTAATCAGAAGCTTTCGTCTGTGATTTGGACAATAAAAATCATATTTATGTAAAAGCTTTGTTTCAGTTAATAATCGTGTCATTATCGCAACATTCCTACTGGTTGCATGATCAATAATAATACAGATCAGCTGGAATGTAGAGAACTCATACGGGTTTGCAAGAAGTTTTGGTTGCTCTCAAATAACAATTTTCTGTTGTTTGCAAATCAAAAATGTCTTTACTTTTCTTTCATCTAATGTATATGTCAATGGTCTAAACATATCAGGAACGACAATAGTTAATGATAAACAGACTCTCCACGCAGCCGAAAAGCAAAGAGAAAGATGTTTCAGATTTTTAACATTTTGTGACGCCACCAACAAATAATGAAAACGAGAGCCTAAAGGATTATACCTTAAAGGCGACAATGACTAATTTATTGCTACAGGGGTTTTAAACAAAGTTTTATGATGCACCAACCTTACACCTTACCTAACAGTTTGATGTTAGAACAAACAATAACAAATTATTTTGAAGAAATTATGGTCATAAACAAGACACTTTTTATTCTACAAACTGTGTCATGGTGTTTATATCGTCCCTCTGAGACTGCCAAAGAATATCAGATAGCTTACGTGTAAGTTTTTTCACGTATTTTGGTTAATCTCAAAATTCTGACTGTCTGCCAAGAACAAAACGTTAACCTTTAAATGACCACATGGACAGCTAATTTACTCAAACGAATTATACAGAATCTTGACGATGTCAAACTGTCTGGTAAAAAAAATAGCTGAAGGGTCGTTGGTGAGAATATTTATATCCAAGACGAATAAACTTTCGATTTATGAGACGGAAAGTGTAAATCTACTAGTGTGTCAATGTTCTTCCCTTCATTATCTTGTGAAAATATCTGGATAAGACAAACTAACAGTGCCGTGATATAGTAACAAATAACTAATTGTATTTATCCTGTTGTTTTTGTTATTGCTTAATGTAAGTGAGAAATTACACCCACGTCATTATTATTTTAGTATGACGGGCAATTGGTTCCAAGCTTTTCAATATGTTTACTATTGCTCCTCTTTTCGTTTAAATGAAGATAGGCCTCGAGAAGTTTCTTCCATTCCCGTCGTCGTGTTCGTAGTGATTAAACTTTAGATGCTCTATAGTCTCTGTAATGGCATTAAGTACTTGGCTATTATCTTGGCAATGTTATTATCTTTTTTGTTTTTAAGTGTTTGTGTTTTTGCAATCCAAATTGTCATGTAGAAGAGAGGGTTGAAGTTTTTTTAATTGAGAAAATTAGTTTTTTTGTTCATACATGAAACTATTGGGGCCAATTTGAGGTTGCTGAACCTTAGAACTTTAGATTTAACCTCTAAGGAAATTGTTTTACCACTGTCTATTCCATTGCAGAAACCACTAAATTTCTTCATTTTTTTATATCTTTGTTCTTTTTAACAAAAAAAATATATATATGAAAATATCGTTTTGTTTGCTTTTGGCTGTTTGGGAGATCAGTACATTTGACTCTTCCTATTCCTGAACTGTTATGACATTCATTTTAAGATTAGTAGGCGCTTGGCATGTTTTCACTATAATTAGCCGTAAAACATGCCAACTGAACAGTTAGCATTCTTCGTCGTTAGATCCTCACGAATGACTATAGAGGTACCATTAAGCTGCCTTCTCTTTTTCAACACGGCTCTCTTCATTTCTCAAGATCTAAATTTGCAGATAATGGGTCTATTATCGTCATATGTGAAATGTCAATATAAGAACTCTTTTAAATAGAAAGTGTGTTATTTAGCTTGCTTACTATTTTTGAGTCACGTTTAAGTATTTATAACGCGTCTATATTTCTGTTGCCGTTTATCTCCTCCGGCTTCTTTCTCCGTAGTTATGATACAGTAATGATTTGATCAAAATTTGATTCAATATTGGCCCTAAGCTTTTTTAGTCTTGCATTTGTTTTAAAAATACACATCGGTGTATAACTAATTATTCTACATAGGATTGCATGAACAGTGAAAACTTTCGAAAAGCAATTTACCGCTATATTCGACTACTCGCTCCGATCGAATAACGCAATTGACACGCAAGTGGAAGTGTATCCGGTGCGATCTAATGATACAAGAACTTTTTTTAAATGTATATCGTAATGTACTTTCGAAATCGCTGCATAAAATTCATTTAAGAAATGTTTTTCTGTTAAATTTCAAACAATGGCTTAACGTGCTTTAAAGTCTTCCTAAGTAAACTAATATCACACTGAGACACTAATTGAACTGAAATGAATATAGATAACTTTTCCAATATATTTGCAATTTCACAGTATGTGAGGAAATAGATTCATACTAATTAATTAACATTGACGGCTATGTCAAAGTATTCCTAGTGCATTTAACAACAATATACAAATGCACTTCGTAGTATTTGTCTATTGTCTACAAATACATGTAATACCAAGACTAACATGACTATCCTCTTATTAAAGCATGTATTTATGGGCAAAATTTATATGAGATGAATAATATGAATGATAACACAAACGCGTGTCGAGAAATATATAACAGTTCGAAACTTTCAGCCTTTAACCTTTCACCTTTTTCATAATATTTAGTTATTAATTTTTATCAGTTTCTCTGTCTACAAGTGTGTTTGATCATCCAAACTTGAAACTATGTAGTTTTGCCATTATGGTCTCGGTTGGGTGATAATAATAAATTGGTTGAGAGTTTATGTGTTGACAAACGTAGTTTTAAATATACAATCCTTTTAGTCTGAAATCATTTCTGGATTCCGTATATTTGATTTCAGGATCTGCGGCATTTTCTTCAACTCTGTAAGTGTTACTAGCAGTTCATACTTGACCTCTACCCATATTCATGGATATTTAAATTTGACTTTCAATACTTTCCAGTTGTTCATCTGTAAAAAGTTTACGTCAATCATACAAAAATGTCAAAGCAAAACATGCAAAAATCTCATCCGAATGATAGTTTAGAACCGACGATAAAAAAACGTCTTTCTATTACAAGAGAAATAATATGTCTAAATCATCAACTTAAAGCTAAAAAACTATTTAATCTTCTCTCAATTAAAGTTAATACCGACTAAACTTTTAAAGCTGTATTTATTCGTCGCTTCAATGAAGTAATCAAATGGATTTAGTAAAATGATTCCATATTTTCTAATGTAATAATCTAGTATCACTAGTGAGCATTAGCTCACAGATTTACTTGTTTCTAATGTAATATTCTACGTCTCGATGATATTATGAAAGATAATTTGTCAAATAATTTCAAGAGCTTAGCTTCCCTAGAGAATCAAATAAAGGTAGTTGTTATAATAAATGATCAATTTATTTTTAATAGAAGATTTGCCAATACGTAGAGACATTCATTTTAACAATATACAATAGCTATTAACGTAAGAATTAAGGTTGGTCGGTACCTTACTCGGAGAAGAAAACGAAACAAATATTTTGTTCACCGATTATGATAAAAGTTGGCAGGCAGATACCTTCATGCTTCTTGTTTGTTTTTCTGGTAACCTTAGCGACGTTGTCGTTCTTTTCACGACGTCATGTACGTAACAATTTAGGATCAAAGCACAATAACCTCTATCAAAATTTGTAACTGTACTATTTTCAGAGCCCCTCTATGACTCTATCTACATTTATTTAAAGGCATTACATTATTTTCCGTAACAATAAGTTAATCAAACTAACAATTTCACTAAGTAACAAATACAGTTTTTATAGTCATCATTTCATGATAGCTACAGTAGATTTGTACACGCATAAATTTCGCAGTAAAAACCTGCTTATACAGGTACGAAGATGTACGTTTACTTCTCTTGATCGTAAAACATAACTTTACGTGTTTGAAATAGAGGAGATCGATATATGATATTTAAATGCACAATAAAAAACAACACGAAGTAAGCAATATTCAACAAAAGCAAAATATCTTAGTCAGCACAAAATAACTCGAGTAATAGCAATTGTTATGACAGTTTCTACTTAAACTTGTCATGTACTGAGTTGATGTTTACGTGGCTTTCACATTATTTCCTGCTCGCATAAACTTTCAATACATCCAATTTCCCGTCAACTATTATCATGATGATTTGTTGCATGGAAGTCATTCCCAAAAGGACAAAGGTAATTTCTCAATTATGTACCGGATTCTTACCAATATACAATTGTCTGCTAAGATAAAGTTTATGCTAGTAACCGTTCGTGACATTATCAAATTTACGTAGATATGTTGATGTAAAGAAGCTATTTGATTTATTAAAATCTTCAATGCAACCTTGTGTGTGTCATCGAATAAAATTTCGTATTCAAATGTGATTAATATTGACAAACAATTCTTTGCTAAGTTTAGTTCAAATATTTGCCCGAGCGAAAGGAACCTAAACCATATCAGCAACATCACCAATAAATTGTTGAATAATATATTAAATTAATTTCTATTTTAGTAATTATCGTGGTTACTCCATTCTTTACTGCTTAAAGTAAATACTAGCACTATTAAAATGTCATGCAACTCAAATTGTTTTACTATACTTCCAATATTGATTTTAGCTGTTACTTTATTTATAAAATATATGTACTTCTAACGATAGTTTACAATGTGACTCGTACGTTTCTTTATTTAACTTATCACCTTAGAATGGGGCACCTTAATATTTAAATTGTTTGACAATTTCAACATTTGAGCCCCTGTTGTAAACCTAGTAGTTTGATTATATTATTTATGTATTCTGGAGAAAGTAAATTATAAGATTTATTTCTTCTTTTAGGAAGAAGTGGCAATGACTTTCCAACTGTACGATGCCACGTTTGGTCCATTATAACATACATAAGACAGATCTCTGTGGGCAGATCACCTCGTGAGAGTCTGTCAATAGGAATCACTGGGGGATTGCAGTCTTATACATCTTGCATTAGGTTACAATAATGTTTCATCTTATAAATAATTAAACTCAAGAAATGACAAGAATAAAAAAGACGGGAATTCTTGTAAATTCCCACGGTCGCTTTTTTGTCATTCAAAAACAGATGATACAAACTGATATATTTTACATATTTTGAACATGCCTGATGATTTGTCACAGACCAATATCTTGTACGACTTTAATGCTTCTTTGTATTCCTTTGTGACTTCTAACGATGACACAGTGTAGATGTTACTAAGTTAC
This sequence comes from Mactra quadrangularis, assembly GCA_025267735.1. Lineage (NCBI taxonomy): Eukaryota > Metazoa > Mollusca > Bivalvia > Venerida > Mactridae > Mactra > Mactra quadrangularis. The sequence continues at coordinate 11,163,440 of CM046307.1, read as the reverse complement.
TGCTAATGAAACAAAACCATTTGCACGTCCAGTGAGAATAGTGTCAGCTACACTGAAGGGAAACTAATTGGTTCACTATGTGTATTTTTTGTGCAAATATATTTTTTAGAATTCGTTAGTGCAATGTATGATAAGTCCCACAAGATCAGAAAATTGAACTTCAACTACTATTATAATTGGGTTTCCATTTATACAACGAAATAAAAAAATCTAATATAGATATACTATGTAGCGATAAGTGGAATATTAGATATGCGGGTTACAACTTTTTAGTGCAATGCATACATCTTCACAGTATTAGTTTCAAATTTAATGACAAAAAAGTAGGACAATGACACTGACTTTCGTAGCAAGTATAAGGTCAAATTTAATTAAGTATTAGCATTTATAGAAAGCCTTTGAAGCTAATGTTAAAGCAAGTGTTTTTGAAGTCTACTATCAGTATCACTATTCAGTCGACTCTTGACATTAACTTCCCCGATCATCGGGTCACACACAAACTGTTAACATACGAAAATACAAAAAAAACTTGATATTTTCATACACGAAATTCCACAATTTGGCATCTACGCGACAATTTACGTGCCAAATACTTCAATTCTATTATTACTATACACTAAACTGCTTCTCGATAATTTTATTACGCTTTCTCAATTCTTTGTAACTGATTGGATAAACTTTAACACTAATTTTTGTATATGTTAACTATTGAATAAACATTACATCTATTAACCATTTTTCTTGATCAACGTTTGAGATTTAGTGGTGTACTTTTGCAATGCAATCTTTCTATTATTGATTAAACAAAATTAAAATAACGAGTGTTTATGGTTGGTTTTAGTACTTTGCGTTTGTTTAATACCTTCTATCTTGTTACTATAAAAAAGATAACTTTATCCATCGAATGTAGGTTATTAAGATATAGCTTTATACTTGTAAAAGCTATCAAATGAAATGCAAACACGTGATATTGTTCAAATGAAGTTTTCAAACCTAAAATATAAACTATTTTGCCAAATTTAAAGACGCACATACAAATGTTTTAAATATTTTATTAGCGCATAAACGCTTGCAGGCCTAACACCATGAACGGTGTAAAATATATCACATACTTAAACATAATATTACTATGTCATGTCTACATGTGAATCTTAATTAAGAGCATTAATCAGTATAGACTTGCCTTATCCTCCACAATATTTATGAACTTCTTAGTAAAAGATGTCGTGCCAAATCATATCAGCATATTTTACATAAGGTGTCATTATCTAAAATGTAGAATATATTTTATGTCTCTGAACTTGAAAGCAGTCTTTTGTATTCAGAATCGAGAATAGCATGAGTAAGGTTGTCTGATTTAATAACTTGTTCACTTCCTTTCTTAGAATATTTATCTGTGCAGGAAGTCTTATAAGACACCAAGTTTTATATTAATAGGTGTATTACTATCATTATTGCATGTTTAATTGCATCAGTTGCATTTACGATTCATCTTGAAAACTGTGAATAGGGAATAACACAGATGATGATACAACATTCTGCACAAAGTTCGGCAATTATTTTGATTATGGCTTTATTGATGCAATGTACATGTACCAATAAATTCGCAAGAACTGTTTTAGAAATATTTAATTGTTTGACTGGCAGCCCGGTGTATCGATTGGTGGCAATATTGATATCGGAACAGATCATTCTTGACAAAGTCTAGACCAGATTCTATTGTATGACAACAATTTCTTAAAAGTAAATATGAATATTCACACTTCGTGTTTATAAAAATGATTCAAAATTTTAAGTTTGTGATAATTAACAAAACATATTCATTGTTTTCTTAAATACCAAGTCTGATTTGACTAAAACGTTCTTTTGTGTCCTTTGGTTTAGTTATGTTGGTTGTTTTGGTGATAGTGTTAGAATTTTAAACATTAAAGTTTTAATTGAATCTTCTTAGATTATCAGTTTTATCGGCATCAACTATTAATGATATTTTATCACTATCAATATTCCTATACAAACAAGTGTTATACTGATTTATTTTAACTCTATTGTGAAACAAGCTCTTACAACTTTTGATTCCACTTCCTGGTCCCCAGTACTAAGCTAGTAAAGTTTCTCACTCAAGGAAACAACATGGTATGTTTGGTTTGAGATTCAAACCAACGCGGAGTTGGTTATCCAATTATTACCATTCCAAAGTCGTAACCGTTCGACTCCTTGACAAACAAGTCTACAACATTATATTTACAAATAGGCTATGTTAAATTTATCAAGTGAGCAATAAAAACAACCTATATGCCACACGAGACTCGATACGAGTAAAGTAAAAATACTAGCCAAAAAGTTAAATGACATTAAAGTATTGACTCAAATGTAGGAAGGCATGTTTTCAGAAATCCATTATCACAAAAAATATTCATTTGCAAATAGCAGAGACAGAAAAACACACAGTTAACTAATCTATATCTGACAGTGTCATGGAGAATACGCATTGGTTTGGGAAGATCAATGTATTTTTGAAAGTATGAAATGTGATACTAAATGACGGTAAGTAGGATTTCTTGCTACGTGACTAGACGATCGTAGAGTCAATGTGATAGTGTCACAGGTGGTATTGCTATTTTGAAGAAGATTGCTAATTAGATTTACCGTACTACTAAACTAACCACAACAATAGTGTATGTTTCTTGATGCAATTGTGATTGATATTTAGTCGAGACATAAATTAACTAAAATTATAATTAATCACCATGTGGAAGTGACTTGAGACAAATTAGATCAGCTTGCTTTGATATGACACATTAACTACATAAATACTCTTTGAGATTACGAAAATGCTCAGTACATGTGGTTAAGGTTGTAAAATTATTCAAATATAATTATTATATAATAAGATATAGAGCTTTTCATCATTAACATCGTTTGAAATATTAGTATCATTGATTGCTTTCGGCGCGATATGATCTTTTTGTGTTGGTGCGCCGTAAAACCCAAACAAACAAACAAACAATAAAAGCTAAAATTGTTTGTTTGTTTTGGGTTTAACGGCGCATCTACACAAAAAGGTTATATCGATCCGAAAGCAATTATGATAACAAATAATGAAATCGAATAATATTGATAAAGGTATTAAGTTCTATATTTTATAATAAATATGTATTTCCATCAGATAGAAAAGTTTCGCATATGATGGTTGAAAAAGTTCTCTAAGTGAGCTAATTTTAAAATGTTTGTCGCGGATATATTTAAGATCCTGAAAGTCATGGAGAACGGGTTTTACATTGAAATGTCAAAGCTAAAAATATCACTGTTATGAACGTTTGGGTAACATGTTCCAGTAAAATCAAACGACTTGCTATCGACTTATATCTAAGATCGTCGTGGATTCCGTCTCATTTGACAATCCTATCGGTTATGTTATTGCTTTTCTCGGGTTTTATTAACTTCTTGACGAATGCTTATTTTATGAAGTAGGCGTTAATAATGTTTCGTTGTTTTTGACTTACGACCTTTCCAGTCTGTAAATATCAGAAGAATTCATACTCCAACGCATATTACATTAAAACTAGATGGAAATACGTTTTATTAATGTAGAGCCTGTTTCAAAATGACACGTTACATCCAATTTATTATTAATCTTCAAATGCCAAGACACCTACGTTAATTTCCATGTGCAAGCTAGATTCTAATAGATACTTAATAGATTAAGACTGCAAAGTTTTCTTGTTAAACAGTATGTGAAAATCCAATGTCATTGCCACGCATCACACCATGTACCGTTTATTTTTGGATCTACTTAAGTTTCTTTTTACTGCACATTTAAACAATTTGGTAATTTAAATGAAGAATTTTACTTATCATATTGGTTTTCTTACCACCCCATTATTCTGACATTTCAAACTTAGTTGAAACTATAATGATGGAATCAGCAGGGTTATTAGTTTTCACAAATGTAGAAGCAAATAATTAAGAAACTATTGGCGATCCTACGCCTCTATAATGGTTTCATCCCATTTCCAAGTCTTATATTAATACATTACTAGATATACAAGGTAACATCCGTCAAGACACTTTTTAGATGCAGGAAAATATTTACTGACAGACTTTAACGACCGTAGATTGTATTTTGTTTCAGTATTTTATGCAAATATAAAACACTATTCTAAATATTCTAATGGACCGTATTGTTAAATTTATTCAATTCTTCGATGTATATGTATTGTTTGTAGCAATTTGCAGAGCCGTCATACTTTGCCACTAGATCTTTAACAATGGAGTGTAGATTATCTGTCAAACATTCGTGAGCATTGTCAAATTATGCATCGTTTAGACCTACCGCACATTGCTCCATATTAAAATACAACAGTCCGTTTGCCATTATATCGTGCATGGGGCGACCTGAATTGGGATGTTTTCCTAGACATCACTCTTTGTACTTATTAGGTATACACATTATAAGCTGGCTGCGTATGATGAAAAGTGTTTGCTTTACCCTACTGTTCAGAACATGTGCTGTAGATTTAGATCTTGACAATGCCATTGTTATCTATGTTGTCTTTCCAAGATTCAAAGATATCGATAACGCTACCAGATAGTTAGTATGTAAATATTAATGACTGAATATTAAACAACTTTTTAAAACCCTAAGTGATGTCTGTCTTAAAAAAATGCTTGAAATTTTTGCACAGCATATTACCTTTAAATATGTATCTTCAATACTAGATAATAGATTATATAACTGTAGGTTAACATTTTATCCTAGTCTGAACGAATTGCTGCTTATAATGATCAAAGCGCTAAAGGCTCTGGAGTTGTTCGACAGAGAAAACATGTTGTGCTTCGGTCACTTAATGTGCTTAAAAATGTGACAAAATATGTAGAATAAGATTTCGTTTCTTTAAACATAGACTGCAGAGCTTTCGTTGTATGAAATGTCTCTTCAAAATGGTGCCATTTGTACTTGTAAACTATACATGAAAATCCAATTTTAATTCGATTATCAAATATACCGATATCCAAATGTTCAGGTAATCTACTTTAGAAATTGATTACAATGCATACTCCTATAATTGCACAGGTATAATAACCATAGAGGAGTACAGGGAAATACAATTGAATGTTCATACAAATTAATTGTATATGTTACTAAAATGTATATATGGATAAGTATTCCTGTAGTTATAAGCCAGCATTTTTTACAATTTAATCATCATGATTTTATCTTTAAAAAAAAGAAAAAAACATACAACGGTTTTATATTCATGTATACGCCGCACTACTTCCTGTGCGTTGTTGTTGTGCGATATAAGTTAAGCGTCTGAGACAAGATATGTTTTATCGTCTACGTATAGAATGAGAGATTAATACGTCACGCCCTTTAAAATTGGGGTTCACCACAGGGAATCTTCGAACAATTAATGAAAACTCTGTATTGCATAGGTTTGAAGAGTTGAGCCCCGTCGTGTACCTAAACAAAGTAGAATCCGTAGTAAGGTTGCTACACCGATTTTTTCAAATTGGCGTATATAGTTGTTCGACAAGCGAACAACTAAAAACTACAGGAATGCAACGCTTCAATCACCCTACTGCGGTAGTAGTTGTCAATCTCGCTCCAAAACACCAACGAGAAAAGACTAATCACAAACTTTTTGCAATTTTCAAATTATAATAGATTTGATATGTCGTGATAGGTAATGTTTTTTTTTCTATTGATAAAATATATCATTACTCATTTAAAACCTTTAAAATTCCTATTGTTTATTCGCAGAAAAACGCACATGTCAAGCATTGATAAAAACTAAGTGAATCAAAACACCAATATGATTTAAAAGGTACTAGTTCACAGATTTGGTTTATTTTTTCTTTATAATTTCAAAAAAAGTGGGTGTTATTGTGTAAAAATAATTCTTATTTTTATAAGACAAATTGATCTATATGTTGCATGAAATATACAATATAAGTCACAAAAATGCACTACGAATGTCTATACCGTGACATACGGGGTAAACATTTACTACGTAAAACACCATTATTTCTAGTTGTATGTCAATTTGCACTTAAATTGTCATTATCAGAACACTACTTTCCTGCTTCCAAAACAAAATCATATAATTTTGATAGTATTAAAAAAAGTTGAAATCTGTGAATGAGTACCTTTATTATATTCAGTTTATGTAATTCCGTCTCGACAAAAGTCTTTGTCATACTCACGGAAATACTGGTGAATTAGAAATGTCACGACACAGTTTGTTTTGCAATCTTATTTTGTGAGTGACTTAACTAATCATTAATAACAAATTTATTTTCAATTCAGTTTCCTTAATAACACTGAAGACGAATGATTTTCGTGACATCATTTAAGTTGTTCAGGAATGCATGTTTTACGTAAGTAATTTTAAACATGATGTTTTATAACCATTTACTTTTATAATCAACATTATTGCAAGTGATATTGAAACAACAACTATGGAAATAAGAAATGTTTTATGGATACATGCACGAATAAAACAGATGACAGTTTAAACTTACGATAAGAAGTACATTGTATGTCCTTTCTGAATCTGTTCCAACTACTAGTAATGCTTGACAAAAAGTTATTGTTAAATTTTATTCAACTGTCGGTGATTTGCAGTGGTACATGCATTAACACCGCTGATTAGTACACACATTGCAATATGCATGTACTCTCTATCGATAAAATAGTTGTCCGTATTGAGTGTTCAAATCACTTGGTTTAATATTTGCGCCTTTGACAGAGGAATAAATTTACAATGTATGAATAATTATAAGCATTATTTTAGAGGCAATAATTTGACATGCAATCAGTTATATCAAAACGTATTGTAAATGATTTTTATAGAAAACTACAAATATCAAATTCTTATTTTAATTTCTCTGAGAAAATAGTGCACAGTGTTGTCATTATTCGCCGTACATTTTTTTCTTTTTCCTACATTTTTTATGTAAACTTTTGGACTGTTGTCTGTCAGATTATATTGTTAATGTTCATTGGTAATTATAACATTGTAAAAACATTACATATTATTGATTTAACCAATGCAAGTGAGTCTTCAAAGGGTGTACTTCATCGACGAGAACATTTGTATATTTGTTGAAACTGTCACCACCAAATATGTTTAAAATAGCACCTCATTGATTACTTTTTCAATTAAAAAGATCGCTAGAAACATACAACGAGTACAATAGGAGCGCTCATAATATTGTTTCTATATATATCCACTCTAAGGCTTTCAATGCAATTCAAGTAAGACGAAACTAAAACTATTGTTTTTCCATACTTTGTATTCGATGTTTTGTCACCGCAGAAAAAAACTCTCGATTTGAATCTGGATGTTTCTTATAGAATGACCAAGATGTCTATACAAACAAAATTAGCAATGCGTTAACTTGTGTATAATAGTGTTAAGAAACAACACTCTACGTAGAACTATTGTTGTACGTATTCCAAAGAGAGAATAATGCAGATGTTTTACTCCGACTAGACATTCTAATGACAGGCACACACTGTGTTGGATAATTCCTATTTCGTGTAGAATGCATTAACTGTAATTCAAGTCGTCATAAATTGTCAGCTTTGCTTAATAGAAGGTGCCTGTGTAGACGCATTGACACTTTAACATGTTATCTAAGACATTCCTCTTTCAAGTTTGTGCCATATTCAAAATTACAATACAGTATTATACGAGTTGTCACATTGCAATAGTAGAAAAGTATGCACAATTATGTGTCGCCGAGAGATAGTTTGGTTAAATCTACGTCGTCAAGCACCATTAAAAATTAATTAAAACATGTTCATCTGGCTATAGAATGTGAAATACCAATTGGGGTTCAAACTGACAATTTGATGAATTTAATAAGTTTATCCTTGGAAACTTTCTCATGGAAACAGATTTAGGGATCGGCAATTATTGCAGAATTCTATAATTGAAATTTGTCAACATATGTTGTATGTTATTGGTTTGTAGTAAAAGAACTTATTTAGTATACGTTTCTTCCTTAAACTTGTAAAAATACAAGGTATTTGCATCACTTATTGATACAAGTAGTCTCTGTCTATATTAGCGTCGTAGTTAAATTGATGTAACATTTCCTTTTGTCCTTTTGCTTCGGCAAGATATATTTTATTTCCATATCATTTAACAACCCTGCCGGTACTGTTATTTATGTTCGTTTTTAGTAGCATGTGAAACACGCGTACGTTGGCGTAAGTAATGTGAATTATGACTTTACATCAACATACACTTTAATGGTCAATAATATTGATACTCGAACACAAGTTACATAATCAATCTGAAGATTTTCTTTATTCATTAATTACAAAAATGTTTTTAATATAAATATTGATCTTCTAGTAGACTCGTTGAACATACATGTATTCTAATCCAATTATACTTACCTTTACATGCACAGAATTGCATTTTTTTCTTTTTGTTTGTTTCTTGACTTATCCTCTGATTTCATTTATGATATATATAATTTCTAATCTGTTTGTTATTGATTATATGTAATGTCATTGTCACGTGATTGTATATTTATGAAATTCATTGTATGTTCACGCGGGTCTATTGACCTATTGATTTGAAAATAAATCTTCTTCTGTATGTAGGACAACAGAGGTCTAATATAATTTCTAATCTTGATTTGCGTCAAATCAATATCACCTTTGTCCTATTTTCATGCGCTAACTTAATTTCTTGAAATACGAACTGAGTTAAACACCATTATGCAAAACATTTTGTTTCAAGTCGGTACTTTAAGATACATTGTAATCTTTTAAACACTGTACTATTGTCTTTGTCATTTTCAGTATTGAATACTCTAACCAGTTAATGATGTTTCGAATGAGATTAGTTATATAATACGATACCGCATTCAACCCACTGTACTTTTTACTTATTCTGCTAAGCACTCAACGGAGGCATTGTTTAAGACATGGATAGTACATTCAACCCCATGTTCCATGGTCATACCAGCGGTCAGTTAACTTACCAACGTGCTAAATTTGATCCAATTTAAAATCTAGTCAGTAATTTGATTGATTGGATGACAATGTCTTTCTTTCGTTCATTAACGATAAACGTGTCCTTTCCCAGTTCATTAACACTGATTGCAACTGATGTACGTCACGCGACTTTCTGGACACTGGCTGAATTTTATTTACCGCCGTCCATATAATAGTATGAATTCCGTTTTCAATATTTGTAGTGCTTATATGTTGAAATGTTTAGGGAATATACGTATAAACACTCAGATTCTGAGCTAACTTGAATAACATGCTTTTATTTATATATTCAGCAGTTTTATTGTTATAAACAACCAGGAGTGCTTTATAAGATATAATTGGCGATTCCATTTATATAAGATATATTTTTCAATATGTCATTACACCGAACAATACAAATGACTGACTAGAAAGCATACAGGTATATTGAAAATGGAGAAGCGGTCCTTTTCAGAAATTATATAGGAATATAATGTACTAAGGCTTTGGGATTGTCTCTGAAATACAGCACATTTTTTGTCCGACCAATGCGTCCCGAAAGGATCGTAGGATAAGTCTGTCTCTAATTACCGTTGATTTACTTGGTGGAAATAGGAGCATACTTTTTCCACAATCATAGACAATCGGGAACGTTGTGAAATGTCGTTGTCTTACACTGTATACACATAAATATTTTAAATACCTGTCTGGTATCAGATTGATCTTATTTTTGTAGTGTATCATGATGATAGAGATCTTGCGTGTACAATTAAGGAGTTAATCAAGGCATTGTCGTCTAAGATTGTCGGTTTTAAAGACATACACAACGAACAAACAATACGCCTATACAAACAAGTCTACGATAGAACATCATTGGCGATTTAGTAAATTAAGCACAGAACGTAACACAAGAGACACAATACAAAAGCAATACTGTCTAGATTATTTGTTAAAGTGAATGTAAATGTTTAAACAAGTGTAACATTTTACCTTTGAAACAAACTCATCATAAATGTATTTACGAATACAAGAGACAGCAAACGTTTCAGTTATTTAGTTTAAACATTTCTTTTTCTAACAATGTATATATATACATATATAAATAATTATAGTGATAGACATAAATGAAAACGAGATTAAAGAAATAGGTAAATGAACAAAATGCTAAGGGCTTAATAACGTTCATTACCTGTCAATAAACTTAATACAATATCATATTTTATCATGACAATCCTTTAAATTTAGAAGAAACAAAATTATTACAAATTAACATAATTATTTGAGTAGACAAAATAACAAAAAGAGAATAGGCTTACTTAATCCGTGGGAGAAATCAAATATAGAAGAAATGTAAGATGTAATGATTGCTGTTGGGGAGAGTGATAGAAGTTATTTAAATAAGACTAAGCAATATGCTGAAGAAAATTACACTGGGAATATTAGATTGAAGGTATGATATGTGCTTTGGAATATAGTAAATTGTCATTTTATGCTAAAGCAAATAAATCATTAGTCATCCTTGGGATGTTGATTGTGTTTATAATGATAATAATCTTTTTTTAAAACTTTTTCAAGTTTATATTAGCTAGAATGGTGAATTTATGAAAGAGCACTTTCTTAAAATAAGATTGATGTCTATCCATGAATGAACAGGGAATTACTTACTTAAACATTATAAGATAATACTTTGTGTTAAATATCATCAACAGTCTATGCAATTTACAATAGAACAGTAAAAAATGAGGTTTAGAAATGTCTTCGCATTTGATTACGCTTCTACATTTAAAAGTAAAAATTTCCAATCAGTTATGAAACCAATATCCAGTGACTTATGAAACCCATTCCCAGTCACTTATGAAACCAATATGTAAAAGCACTGTCAGCATTATCTTCCCTTAACCACAAACTAAGAAGGTTTAATATTTGTTTTCTTCTAAAAACGAGACTCTTACATCAGGTTGCAAATCGCTCGTTAATAGTAGCAGCTTGTTTCAGAACAGTAATCGCCATCGACGTCCAAATATTCATTTTCAAATGAGTTTTTATAGACGATAAAAAATAAAGTCAGTGTAGATTCCATTTCATTTAACCATTCTTTAAGTTTAACAAGTACAGTTACGTCTTGTTGCATTTTTAATTCATTACATGAAAACACGTTTAGGTGGGTATAAATAATGTTTTATTTGTTGTTTTCTAAATGTCTCATATTAATACTGCAACAGGCGTCTCATAAAATAAATTCTGACAATATAAGTATAATGTTTTCACTAAAAATAAATTACATACAGTTATTCAATGGAAATAGAACCGAATCTTACGAGTTAAAGTATGTCTATGTTATCTAAATAGTTGGCTGTAGGACGTGGCAACTTACAATGTAGAAGCAGTAGTCCAGTATAGGACGCGCGCTTAGGGACCTACTACTTATTTCCTTGATCTAGAATTTTACCTACAGTTGTGCCATCCCACCCAGGTGTAAATTAGTAGGAGAGGTCGCCTGCTTAAGGGTGATTTCAATGATCAGGGGTTGTCGTACAAAATAAAAAAGTCGGCTGAACATGTATATGGAAACAGACTTATTTTACATTACACATGTTTTATATGTGATGATTAGCATAATTTGGCAAATGTGTGTAAGGGTAAGCTACACCGATCACTCGCTATTCAAAATTCAGTCCTAACACACTCATAAATAATCCAACCAGCTCCGTAATTCTGTAAAACTGGATACTAGCACCTTTATAACAATAATGAGGCATGGTGGCAACATCTTAAATTGTGGGATAGTAATTAATTAAAAGTAAGGTTTGTCAAAGCCAACGTCTAATTAAAGCTACAGTCCCATAAACATAAAAATAGCCGTGAGAGTACCGTACGGACGCCGTGCGATCAAGCTCAGCAAGAGCCCGTAAGAACTCTTGCGTACCCGTACGGACTGTTACGTTTTTACCAGGGTCTGTGAGATGAGCCCAGGATACACGTATCAGATTCAAAGTCAAATCGTGAACATAATCGTGGGCGAGTATAATTTACACTTGCATATCTTCCAGCTATGGCTCTGTACGTGTGTTGTTTTGTGCCCTGTGCGTACCGTCAGCTTAATACGCAAGGCTTCCCACGACCTACGGCTATCTGCACGTCCGAGTCCACAACAAGCCGCGATTTTATGGGACTGAGGCATAAATTATTAACAATTATATGTGCTGATGTGAATTAGTTGTGCAATTGCTTAAAGGATACATTTAACATTCAATTATACGTGTTTTACCAAGGGCTTGTTAATTATAGTTGAGGTTAAAAATATGACATAAATTATTCTGTTCGTGTACAAGTTCAGTTAATTCAAATAGTGATGATAACATCTTAAATCATCATGCACATGCAGAAGGTCTAATCCAGATGTGGCATGGGGACGAATCAACCACTTTATGCATTGCTATAGATCCAAGGACGGTCAGAAATCTAATAAGATAACACAATTTATAACAGCCCACATGTGCCATGCTACTCTTGAATTTCGTCTTGTCCGTTAGAAACCTTTTTCATATTGTCGTGATGTCATTTATCACTTAATTTGTCGTAATAACATTTAACATTCTCATGGGAGATAACTTGTTATTTTCAGGCATTCAAAACTTTCCTGTATTTGTTTCATTGGAAATGTCAGAAATTTCACCACACTCTACGATACTTGGATCTTATAAAACATCTTATATTACACCTTAAATAAAAAAAATAAAAAAACAACAATAAAATACGAAACGAAACGACACGATACGACACAAAACAACACGACACGACATGACACAACACGACACGACACAACACGACACAACACAACACAACACAACACAACACAACACAACACAACACAACACAACATAACACAATAGTTCTTTATTCAGCATAATCTATGTACAGATTATTTAGGCCTTAAACGTATTAAATTGTACTATACACATTTCTCACATGGATATTCATAGCCAATGTCAATGCTCGACTATTTTTTTATTATTTGCTCTGTATATCCTACGTTTCGGTACAGGACTTCGTCTAGGGTATCTTCTTTGTTTATAGAATTACATGCTTTAATTACAACTAAAAGCTAGAAACAAGATGAAACTGCACACGATACTGGCCTATTTACATAACATAGTTATTGTCAACGCTTGAGGTCATGACCCACTATTGAAGGAAAAAACTATTTAATACGACTTTAAAAAATTCAATCGAAAAAACAACTTTGGAAATATTAAAAATCGCAGCTCCTAAAACATTTCCCTTAAGTGTTCGTGTTTAACACCTTCAAATCAATCATTGTAACATAATTTAATCTAATCATTAGTCACAATTTTTTTTTTTCATTAAGCCTCTAAGGACATATTTTAGTCACGATTTTATACTAGAGAATTTTGTAAATAAGCAGCATTTGTATTTATCATTCCAATACATGTATTCTTTGTTCAATTTGGAAGCTAGAGATACCTCTAGGTTATGTGTCGGTCATGTGACACTGCCTTACTTGTCATCACAATAATGTCAGTCTCCGTTCATTGTTCTATGAAGTTTCAATTTAAATTTTCAAATAAAAAAACGGTAAAAGTAAAATTTACACATACACTATCAATTTCAATAGATTCATCACTACGCCCCCATTGCAGTTCAGTGAATACCCTAACGTTACTTCAAAGTGAACGAGTGAAACTTTCGGCCGATGTACAGGAGAGTAATTCATTACGTGACTATGATGATAACATTTTAGTACATTTACTGTTAATTAACATCTACTTTTATTTTATTTTATAGATGATTTAGTATTAAAGTCATTTGACCACTTTTGCTCTCCTAATACAACTTATCGAGAAATACAACACCCAAGCTTAATCCGTAATAATCATGATGTACGACATTAATGACTGTATTATCCAAACTCAAAGATACATTGTCCAAGTATTATCTTTATAAAGACATTAAAACTATCGGAAACAACTAACAATACATCAGTTTAACAAAACATAATTCAGATGCGATGGGTATGTCAATGTATATAGTAAAGTACTGGTGTTTCATTTGCCATTCTCATGTTTGTGCCTAAGTCTAAGTTCGTTATAACTAAGGCCAACATTTTTTTATTGTTTGTTTTACGGGAATTTTTTCAAAAAATTGAGTCGGGGGTCGAAATAAAAATAAAAATAAAATCCAATTTTTCGTCGAGTCGACAAAATAAAATTGAAAAAGGTCAGCATATTTTTATTTTTCGGAAAACTTTTTTTTTGCTATGATCTCAAATATTATTGAAATAAGTTCAGTAAGTATAATCATCCATTGTTATAATATGTATTTTATATCATATATCAAAGAATAAATCTAAAGGAAGACTTTTGGTTATTGTTTTTTTCAGTTTAAATATAAAAAGCTATAATTAGTATATGAAGTGATCTTTTTAATGTTCTCAAGGGTTTTCAAAATTTGACCAGATGACCTAGTATCTGTCTCAAGGGTCAAAGACCTTTCAGTCAAAATTTTCAGGGGTCAAAATCAATTTTTCAGGGGTCAAAATTAATTTTCAGGAGTCAAACTATACTTCATGGGTTTTTGTCCATTGATTTTAATGTCGTTGTTGTAGCTTTATGCAATAACTTCAATTACTAAGATTTCAGGGTTCTCACTAGGATTTTACAAGAAGGAGTCCAAGACTCTCTTTAATACTGAGAAAAGTAGTCCCACAGACAAAAGTTGGACTCCCATATTTACTGCATAAGATTTTATAAAACAACAGTTACGTTATAGTTTCAGTCACATTAGACAAACAGACCCATGCATAAAATCACATTTAGTATGGCAATGCCTTTGTTGTAACTTAAATTTCGTAAACTTCACAGAATATAGTGATTTTGCATCAAATAGTAAACTTAAAATATCTAATTTTCATTTCAATTGATCAGATCTTCTGGTTTAGCATGTTTGCTTGCTGGTATATGTTCATCAACAGAGATAAAAAACATTAAGGACCACTTTAAAAATATGTTATAAATTTTTACATTTTTTGTTTAAACATTTTCTTTAAAACTACAGTCTGCTATAAACATTATACCTTTTGTTAAATCATGCTTTTCATGTAGCAATAGATGGTTTTTATTGTTTTTAGAGTCTAAAACGCGATATTAACAGATAGATTATGGGACGAATATTTTTAAAATTTTCATATTTTCAACCGATGTTTATTATTGAAATCGATAAATTGAGGGAATTTCCCCTTACTTATTGCTAAATTAAGAAAATCTAAAAATCAAAATGATAAAACATTATTTAATTACAACGTAATTTGAACGATGTTTCACTTTATTGGCGATAGCGTCGGTCGCGAAAATGTATGACAGTTCGAAATAAAAAACTTAATTCGTTTTAAAATGATTTGTATTTATGATTATTTTGACGTGGAATTCAACGATTATTTTTATCATTTAATCAGAGTTAATTATTGGTTTCAATTTCAATTGTCATTTAAAAAAACATTTGCAAACTGGCTAGTACGTCTATTTAAACTGCGTCACAACATACTCATAATTAAATACAATTATCAATTTAACGGCTAGCATCCAAAAGCTTGTCACTTTTATCAATGCAATATCACAGTTTGGCGCATGTTTGATAATTGCAACAGTTTGATTACGTAAACAATCTTATCGGGCCGACATGTAGCACTATTGATTTAAGCGGACGTCCATCGGTCTTAATGGGCGACAAAAACACAGGTGTGATCGATAAACAAAGGAGTTACTTGTTATCGGCTTTTGAAGCGTGTTAAGTAACTGCAACCCCGCGTAGCGCGCATCCCTGATTGGTCGATGACATCAAATAGGCGGACGTAACATACGCTCCACTTGTTGTCGATCAGAGATCATGATTCAACTGTGACTCTTGAATTCAAAATATACGCGGGTCAAATTGACGCATGGGCGATTTTGATATTCAATACCTATTGAGTTGTCTAATAGGTGTTGATTATCGCTATATTTTTCATAGCGATACGTAGTGAAATCGTTAGGCAACGCGCCCTAGTTCTCTGACAGATCGCGGGTTTTTTTTGCAAGGGAGGGAATTCATCAACTCGGCGGCGAGAAAAAAAAAGACAATTTTGTTTCTTTTATTTTTATTTCATTTCGCCAGAAATTAGGGTCGGCGCTCCCGTAAATCAAAAAATATAAAAATGTTGGCCTAAAATTCGAATAATAATTCCTAACAAACAGATGATGTACATGAAACCACTTGTATTGATAAACTTATCTTCAAATGCAGATATACGAAAATATAAATGTCTTAATAGCATGATTTGAGAGAATAGAGCATATACAATTCCTATACAAACAAATCTACGATTGAGTACCATTGATGACTAATGTAATAATGTGAGTGATAGAAACACAAAACATGTCACAAGAGACTACGTACAATAGCTACATAGTCGAGACGATATGTATGTAAGTGAATCGAAATGTTTTAACAAGACTTTAGTGTGATTATTTACTTTGGATATCAAATTATCACGGTCAGTTAGCGGTCAGTTAACTTACCAACGTGCTAAATTCGATCCAATTTAAAATCTAGTCAGTAATTTGATTGATTGGATGACAATGTCTTTCTTTCGTTCATTAACGATAAAAGTGTCCTCTCCCAGTTCATTAACACTGATTGCAACTGATGTACGTCACGCGACTTTCTGGACACAGGCTGATTTTTATTTACCGCCGTCCATATACTATCATGAATACCGTTTTCAATATTTGTAGTGCTTATATGTTGAAATGTTTGGGGAATATACGTATAAACACCCAGATTCTAAGCTAACTTGAATAACATGCTTTTATTTATATATTCAGCAGTTTTATTGTTATAAACAACCAGAAGTGCTTTATAAGATATAATTGGCGATTCCATTTATATAAAATATATTTTTCAATATATCACTACACCGAACAATACAAATGACTGACATAGAAAGCATACAGGTATATTGAAAATGGAGACGCGGCCCTTTTCAGAAATTATATAGGTATATAATGTACTAAGGCTTTGGGATTGTCTCTGAAATACAGCACATTTATTTGTCCGACACATGCGTCCCGAAAGGATCGTAGGATAAGCTTGTCTCTAATTACTGCTGTTTTACTTGGTGGAAATAGGAGCATACTTTTTCCACAATCATAATCATAGACAATCGGGAACGTTGTGAAATGTCGTTGTCTTACACTGTATACACATAAATATTTTAAATACCTGTCTGGTATCAGATTGATCTTATTTTTGTAGTGTATCATGATGATAGTGATCTTGCGTGTACAATTAAGGAGTTAATCAAGGCATTGTCGTCTAAGATTGTATGTTTTAAAGACATACACAATATGTATTCTCTTGTTATAACAAACAACACGCCTAAACAAACAAGTCTACGATAGAACACCATTGACAATTTAGTAAATGAAGCACAGAACGTAACACAAGAGACACAATACAAAAGCAATACTGTCTAGATGATTTGTTAAAGTGAATGTAAATGTTTAAACAAGTGTAACATTTTACCTTTGAAACAAACTCATCATAAATGTATTTACGAATACAAGAGGCAGCAAACAGTTTCAGTTATTAAGTTTAAACATTTCTTTTTTTAACAATGTATATATATACATATATAAATAATTATAGTGATAGACATAAATGAAAACGAGATTAAAGAAATAGGTAAATGAACAAAATGCTAAGAGCTTAATAACGTTCATTACCTGTCAATAAACTTAATACAATATCATATTTTATCGTGACAATCCTTTAAATTTAGAAGAAACAAAATTATTACAAAATAACATAATTATTTGAGTAGACAAAATAACAAAAAGAGAATAGGCCTACTTAATCCGTGGGAGAAATCAAATATGGAAGAAATGTAAGATGTAATGATTGCTGTTGGGGAGAGTGATAGAAGTTATTTAAATAAGACTAAGCAAAATGCTGAAGAAAATTACACTGGGAATATAAGATTGAATGTATGACATGTGCTTCGGATTATAGTAAATTGTCATTACACGCTAAAGCAAATAAATCATTAGTCATCCTTGGGATGTTGATTGTGTTTATAATGATAATAATCTTTTTTTTAAACTTTTTCAAGTTTATATTAGCTAGAATGGTGAATTTATGAAAGAGCACTTTCTTAAAATAAGATTGATGTCTATCCATGAATGAACAGGGAATTACTTACTTAAACATTGTAAGATAATAATTTGTGTTAAATATCATCAACAGTCTGTGCAATTTACAATAGAACAGTAAAAAATGAGGTTTAGAAATGTCTCCGCATTTGATTACGCTTCTACATTTAAAAGTATAAATTTCCAATCAGTTATGAAACCAATATCCAGTGACTTATGAAACCCATTCCCAGTCACTTATGAAACCAATATGTAAAAGCACTGTCAGCATTATCTTCCCTTAACCACAAACTAGGAAGGTTTAATATTTTGTTTTCTTCTAAATACGAGACTCTTGCATCAGGTTGCATATCGCTCGTTAATAGTAACAGCTTGTTTCAGAACAGTAATCGCCATCGACGTCCAAATATTCATTTTCAAATGAGTTTTTATAGACGATAAAATATAAGGTCAGTGTAAATTCCATTTCATTTAACCATTCTTTAAGTTTAACAAGTACAGTTACGTCTTGCTGCATTTTTTTATTCATTACATGAAAATACGTTTAGGTGGGTATAAATAATGTTTTATTAGTGGTTTTCTAAATGTCTCATATTAATACTGCAACAGGCGTCTCATAAAATAAATTCTGACAATATAAGTATAATGTTTTCACTAAAAATAAATTACATACAGTTATTCAATGGAAATAGAACCGAATCTTACGAGTTAAAGTATGTCTATGTTATCTAAATAGTTGGCTGTAGGACGTGGCAACTTACAATGTAAAAGCAGTAGTCCAGTATAGGACGCGCGCTTAGGGACCTACTACTTATTTCTTTGAGCTAGAATTTTACCTACAGTTGTGCCATCCCACCCAGCCAGGTGTAAATTAGTAGGAGAGGTCGCCTGCTTAAGGGTGATTTCAATGATCAGGGGTTGTCATACAAAATATAAAGTCGGCTGAACATGTATATGGAAGCAGACTTATTTTACATTACACGTTTTTTATATGTGATGATTAGCAAAATTTGGCAAATGTGTGTAAGGGTAAGCTTCACCGATCACTCGCTATTCAAAATTCAGTCCTACCACACTCATAAATAATCCAACCAGCTCCGTAATTCTGTAAAACTGGATACTAGCACCTGTATAACAATAATGAGGCGTGGTGGCAACATCTTAAATTGTGGGATAGTAATTAATTTAAAGTAAGGTTTGTCAAAGCCAACGTCTAATTAAAGCTACAGTCCCATAAACATGAAAATAGCCGTGAGGGTACCGTACGGACGCCGTGCGATCAAGCTCAGCAAGAACCCGTAAGAACTCTTGCGTACCCGTACGGACTGTTACGTTTTTACCAGGGTCTGTGCGATGAGCCCAGGATACGCGTATCAGATTCAAAGTCAAATCGTGAACATAATCGTGGGCGAGTATAATTTAAACTTGCATATCTTCCGGCTATGGCTCTGTACGTGTGTTGTTTTGTGCCCTGAGCGTACCGTCAGCTTAATACGCAAGGCTTCCCACAACCTACGGCTATCTGCACGTACGGGTCCGCAACAAGCCACGATTTTATGGGACTGAGGCATAAATTATTAACAACTATATGTGCTGATGTGAATTAGTTGTGCAATTGCTTGAAGGATACATTTAACATTCAATTATACGTGTTTTACCAAGGGCTTGTTAATTATAGTTGAAGTTAAAAATATGACATAAATTTTTCTGTTCGTGTACAAGTTCATTTAATTCAAATAGTGATGATAACATCTTAAATCGTCATGCACATGCAGAAGGTCTAATTCAGATGTGGCATGGGGACGAATCAACCACTTTATGAATTGCTATAGATCCAAGGACGGTCAGAAATCTAATAAGAAAACACAATTTAAAACAGCCCACATGTGCCATGCTACTCTTGCATTTCGTCTAGTCCGTTAGAAACCTTTTTCATATTGTCGTGATGTCATTTATCACTTAATTTGGCGTAATAACATTTAACATTCTCATGGGAGATAACTTGTTATTTTCAGGCATTCAAAACTTTTCTGTATTTGTTCCATTGGAAATGTCAGAAATTTCACCACAATCTACGATGCTTGGATGCTTATATTACACCTTAAATAAAAAAAAATACGAAACGAAACGACACGATACGACACAAAACAACACGACATGACATGACACAACACGACACAACACGACACGACACAACATCACACAACACAACACAACACAACACAGTAGTTCTTTATTCAGCATAATCTATTCAGATTACTTAGGCCTTAAACGTATTAAATTGTACTATACACATTTCTCACATGGATATTCATAGCCAATGTCAATGCTCGACTAATTTTATTTTTCATTTGCTCTGTATATCCTACGTTTCGGTACAGGACTTCGTCTAGGGTATCTTCTTTGTTTATAGAATTGAATGCTTTAATTACAACTAAAAGCTAGAAACAAGACGAAATTGCACGCGATACTGGCCTATTTACATGACATAGTTATTGTCAACGCTTGAGGTCATAACCCACTATTGAAGGAACAAAACTATTTAAATGACTTAAAAAATTCAATCGAAAAAACAACTTGGGAAATATAAAAAATCTCAGCTCCTAAAACATTTCCCTTAAGTGTTCGTGTTTTACACCTTCAAATCAATCATAATGTTGTAACATAATTTAATCTAATCATTAGTCACAAAGTCTTTTTTCATTAAGCCTCTAAGGACATATTTTCGTCACGATTTTGTACTAGAGAATTTTGTAAATAAGCAGCATTTGTATTTATCATTCCAATACATGTATTCTTTGTTCAATTTGGAAGCTAGAGATGCCTCTAGGTTATGTGTCGGTCATGTGACACTGCCTTACTTATCATCACAATAATGTCAGTCTCCGTTCAATGTTCTATGATGTTTCAATTTAAATTTAAAATAAAAAAACAGTACAAGTAAAATTCACACATTCACTAACAATCCAATAGATTCATCACTACGCTCCATCGCCGTTCAGTGAATACTCTACCGTTACTTCACAGTGAACGAGTGAAACTTTCGGCCGATGTACAGGAGAGTAATTCATTACGTGACTATGATGATAAAATTTTAGTACATTTACTGTTAGATAACATTTACTTTTATTTCAGCCGCCTGGCTAGCTCAGTTGGTACATGTAGCACGCAAGTCTACTGCTTGAGGGGTCGTGGGTTCGATTTCCGGGCGGGGTATACTTTCGTAGAGATTGGTCATGAAATTATTTCTACGGCCATTCTCCCTCCTACCAATGATTTTTAATTATGTAGGACTGTTTTAAGCTACCGACGAAAGTATGTGCTTAGTAGTTGGTTAACAACTAAATCCAGAGATTAAGCCTTTCCAGGAGGAGTAAGTAAGTTGACTGACCGCCGTTATATGACATATACAATGTGTTGCTACGGCGTTAAACCCAACAAACAAACTAACAATACTTTTATTTTATTATATGTATGATTTAGTATTCAAGTCAATTGGCCACATTTGCTCTCATAACACAAGTTATCAAGAAATATAACACCCAAGCACAATCTGTACTAATGATAGCGTCACTCAATTTTTTTAATAGACGTGGCTATAAAGAAAGGTGATTTATGTGTGATAATCTTAGCAATTCGAATATCATTTAACTTTTAGATATTTATTAAATGTACGATATTAATGAATGAATTATACAAACTCAAAGATACATTGTCCAAGTATTTTCTTTATAAAGCCATTGGAACTATAGGAAACAACTAACAATATGCCGATTTAACCCAAAATAAATTAGATGTGATAAATAAATTAATGTATATTGTTAAGTACTATTCTTTATATAGAAAACTTATTTTTTTTGCCTAAGTCAAAATCGTTATTACTGAAAATTCGAAATTGCTGTTCAGAATTGATCATTCCTTACAACAGAATGGCCATAATGTTCATGAAACCACGTGTATTCACAAAAAAATGAAAAAAACAAAAAAAAAAAACATTTTAAGTGTATTGATAGTTTTATCTTTAAATGCAGATACACGAGAATGTGAATACTTCTATTATATAGCATGATTTGAGACTATAAAACATTTACAATTCCTATACAAACAGGTCTACAATTGAGTACCATTGATGACTAATGTAATAATGTGAGTGATAGAAACACAAAACATGACACATGAAACTACGTACAATAGCTATAGAGTCCAGACGATATGTTTGTAAGTGAATCGAAGAAATATTTTAACAAGACTTTGGTGTGATTACTTACTTAAGTCTTAAGTAAAGACATCAAATTATCACAAAACATAAGTCGCTTACAAGTAGCAGCGACAACAAATGTGTTTAATTGGTAGAATTTGACTCTACAATGGTTTGAAGAAAATTTGGAATATCAAGTAAAACATCCTTCGAAATAACGTAAATTACCATTTCTAGTACATGTTATAAGTAGAATCAGTGTTGACTGAATTTATAACGGTTATATTCTTCAGAGATTTACTTCTATAATAATTTGCACGGAATAGAGAATAATTTTTTTATCAGGAGTTCTTATTATTTGTTGATAGTCGCAGCCAGTTTCAGCACAACATGAATCAATGGTGTAACATTCCCATGTAACATCAAATGATTTGTTACATGTATCAGCAAGAAAATTTAAGATCAGTGTAGATTCCATCTCGTTTAACAGTTATGTCGGTACAGTTTTAATTCATTACATAACAAACACGTTTAAGTGGGCGTAAAATGTGTTTTGGTGTTGTTTACACTAAACGTTTAATATTAAATACTCCAATACTCTTCCAATAAAATCAAGTAATTCGATGTTGTTTTGGCAAAATATAAATACAAATGAGTTCACCAGTTTAGTAGAAATTAAACCTACTTTCCTTTTCGAGCAATAAATAAAAAACAATGATTTTGTCATTTAGAACATAATATAATTATAAACTTTATGATCATGTTTTAGCCTTGAAGCCATTACTACATGTAACGAATTTATTTAAAATCTTCTCAGATATGTAACCTAAGAGTTACAAATATCGCGTATAATTACCACGCTAAGGGAAGAACACTCTAACTATCTAAGTTCACCCAATTTAAAATACCATCGCAATTGTGATTGATTTGATGGCAGTTTCTTCCGTTTGTTCATTAAGGCAAATAATTTATTTCTTGTAACTACCAAACGTCACGAGACTTTGTGGACACTACTAGCCGATGTTTAACCCACAATCTGACAATATAAGTATAATGTTTTCACTTAAAATAAATTACATACAGTTTATTCAATGGAAATTGAACCGTATCTTAACTAGTATATGTATATTTGTGATGTCTAAATAGTTGGCTATAGGACTTGGCAAATACGCATGTTTTATACCTTTCAATATACAATGTACTAGAAACAAAGGACACAAGTGCATTGTAAAATGTGCAGCCAAATTTAACATACTATATTTGAATTTGTATATAAATGGGTTTATATTCTTAGGAGGATATGAGACAAAACAGTTCTTAAAATTATTGGCTGCTTTTGGTATTACAAATGTGACAGGCACACTTCATATATTTTACATATTTTTTGCTATCAAAAAATCAGTCCTATTACATACTGTCATATAGCAGAGGTGAATCGGTTGTAAAGTTAATGAAATCGGTAGTAAACTTGATTTATTCGAGTTTAACCTAGGGCTTGTTCAAGTCATAACTAGTTTTAGATAGTTTAGTAGTATGTGACATAAACACGTAAGTTTTGTTCTTAATATTGGTTATGACATTTCAAGCGGTAATGTACGTAAAGGTGTGTAATCCAGATGCTGTATGTAACATGTTGACTATTTCGTGCTTTGCTCAACGTTCAAGGACGGTCACAAATCTTATTAGAACACTTAAAATGTGTCGATGTATTCTTCCATTACGTCTAGTCTCTTCGTTGGTATTTTTTATCACATAGTTGTTATTTATTACATAATTTGGCATGAACAGATCAACCGTCCCCGGAGACTGGTCTGTCTCTTTTTATGCCTATGTCTCCAAAGTAAATGTCAAACTTAGTGAAAAGGAAAAATAACCTTACCATGTTTGTCCTATTGGCAGACGTGGGAAGTGTCAGAAATTCCAACACAATCTCACGATTCATACCTTAAAAATATGATAGTAATTTATTGCTAGTGCTGTGTGACTATTTATTATCGCCTTTCCTCTGTTAGTCATTTAAGTCGATAGCCTCGAATGTTTGAGAAATGTGAGGAACAGATGGCAAAGCTATTTAAGAACACCAATTAAGCGATAATGGCATTCGTTGATATTTTAACAAATGTCTTTAAACGACTAAAACTTTACTTATTAAACAAAAGAAACAAAAAGTATTTGATTTTGGCACAATTACATGACACAGATATTGTCAACGCTTGATGTCTTGAGCTACGATACTAGGAACAAAAGTGTTTAATACGATTTAAAAATTCGAATCGTAAGAACATCTTGGGAAATATAAATTTTCATAGCTGTAACATTTCTCTTTAAGTGCCTTTGTTTTACAAATTTAAATCAATCATCGCAAAATCATTTGATTTGTACATGTATTAGATTTTTTTTGTTAAGTCCTTTGGGACATACTTTAGTCACGATTTTACATCAGCAATTTCCGTTACTGAGTCACCTTTTTATCGTTCCCATACAATTTTCCTTTAATTTCCACGCTAGACAGACACCATGATAAAAATGTAACTACTTTTCATGACAAGATTGTCAGTTGTAGTTAAATGATCGATGAAATGGTGCCAATCCTCAGAAGTTTCAATATTGTATTTTCAAATGACTAACCTATGAAGTAGGGAAATTTACTTTTTTACTATTTACAGATTCTTTTTTTATTATTATTATACCAAATGTATAGCGCTCTTTTCATATTATATGTTCAAAAGCGCTTCACAATCATATGCATAATTAGGAAATAATTAAATGAAAATGGTTCAGAGATGATAAAATATAAAATAATAAAATGAAGATTAATAAAAAACTAAGAATTAGTGATCAATAAAGTGCTCATAGTAGTTAAGAAACAAGTGGATTATTTAACAGTAAAAGATAGTGAAATGAGTAATTAACGATTGGTGGTAGACAGGCAGCTAAATGGTCAATGGGGAATCTGGCTAGATGCCCTAAAAATCCATGATTGCAAGATGCAAAGTTAAATTCTAATCCAAGACTTCCGCCCGAACATCTATCATTTTAAGACTATATTGATTACTATTAACTGTAAAACTGTTAACTATAAAATGATATTTATTAATAGCATCATAATAACCGAATGTTTGCGCTATTTAGAAAAAAAACATCAATATGACATTAAGCCTCTTGTATTGATGACATTAGCTTAATGTATGTGTACTAGATCATGGATACTTCTATAGCATGACTTCAGCCGCCAAAAAAGTATGATAATAATAAAATGATAATTTCATTTCAGCAACCATGCCATGGCACATGGCATAGAAATGGTGAATATCACAGTACGTAAATGTCATATGTCATGCACATCAATACCGGGGATCACGCAAAAAAGAAACTAATCTCTTATTTCCATGGCGGCACTCGATTCCCATTGCTTGGTTCAACATTTGTGAAACAATTGAAGTCTGCAATCGCAATTTCATCGTCCATGTCTTATCAATGTTCAAAAAGCATATACTCTTTCTACACAAACAGGTCTTCGATTGAATCTCATTGACGACTAATGTAATAATGTAAGTAATAAAAAAACACAGAGCGTGACACATGAGACTGTGTAAAAGAGCTTTAAAGTCTTGACAATATGTTTTTAAGTGAATGAAAGTGTGTTAACAAGTTTTATCTTTACATTGAGTATCACATTAGCCAAAATATATATAAGTGCTTTAAAAATAGCAGCGACAACAAAGGTGTTCAATTCAGGGATGGGGCCAATTAATTGCTCTGAACAATTAATTGCCAATTAATTACTGTGTGAAAAACAATGGTAATTGTAATTAATTATTTTATCAAAAAATGGAAAACAATGGTAATTATAATTAATTACTTAGGAAATTTAGGCAATAATTAATTGATTTCAATTATTTTTCAATTACTTCATGATGATTTGCACATGTTTCATTCAGAACAGAACAGAACAGAACATTTTATTTGCAGAACACATTGGTGTTCGTCGCCATTACAACAATTTTGGCGGTACACCTATATACATGTATAAATACATATGAATATAAGACGAGTGATAAATAAGCAAACTAGAGAAAAGTGTGAGTAATATTATACATATGGTTAGTATAATGAAACAATATTTGAGTATATAGATATAATACTATATTTACAAATCGAAATACTTCAAAAATAATATGACTGATATCAACCCCTTAACAACATAGCTTTATAGATAAATTTTGCTAATTTAATTGTAACGGATTTATTATTGCAATACAAAAGATTTTCAAATTTAATTAATGTAGGCCAGTGAGTATAATATTTTGGAAGAATTTCTTGTCGAATATTTCTGTAAAAAGGACATACAATAACAAAATGATATTCGTTTTCAACACACTTCATGCTACATTTTGTACAGATTCTTTCATTCCTTTGAATATTATTATATCTACCTTCTTCGACAAACAACTTATGAGCAGAACATCTTAACCGTGTCAATGCAATTCTATGACTTACATTCTTAACAAAATTTAGATAATTTTCAAATTCAAAAACGCGTTTGTACAATATATAAGACTTAAGCCGCGAGGATTCCTGAACTAGACATAGCCAATTTTGCTTATATTGGTCATATACAGTTGTTATTAAAAGATTCAATTGATAATTTGAAATAGGTCCAACATCCCATAGATAAGTAAACCCCAAATCATCTATAATATGTTTAATATTTCGAGACCAAAGATTTACAAAATTACCTAAATTATCACGTTGATTAAACAATTTAAAACATAAAGATGTAGGATCTCTTATAATTTTGAACCAGAACTTAAGCATTCTTACTTTTCTAATGACAAATAAAGGAAATCGACCAAGTTCTCCGTAAATAGCTATATTAGGTGTTTGCTTGCGAACATTTAGCAATCGTTTTAAAAATTTAATATGGATTTTTTCAATATCAGGTCCTTTGTGAGACCCCCATATCTCACTACCATACATCAAAATAGATGATACCATGGAGTCAAACAACTTTAATTTATCAACAATTTCTAGGTCTAATTTTTCAAATAAACCATATAAACTAAAAACGGCTTTAGATGCTTGACGAGAAAGATATTTTTGTGCTTGGTAATAGCAACCATTTGCCGATATTACAACACCCAGATATGTAAAATTTGAGACAACACTCAACTTTAATCCATTATAAAATAGTTCGACATTTTCTTGTCGATTACCTTTCTTACATACCATTACAACAGTTTTATCAGTATTAACAGAAATACCCCATGTAGAACAATATTTATATAGATTATCCAACAATTTTTGAAGGCCTTCTTTAGAGTAAGACATGAGAACAGTATCGTCAGCAAATAATAAAAGAAATAAACTCAATTCTTCGACAGAAAATGCATCAATAGAATCATCGTATAAAGCTGTATACATATCATTTATAAAACATAAAAATAGTAGTGGTGATAGTGGTTCACCTTGTTTGACACCTTTAAAACTATCAAAAGTATCAGTGAATGCACCATTTACTCTTACACAAGATTTAACAGTTTCATACATTTTACGAATCATGTTAACAAATTTAGTCGATACACCAATATTTAATAATTTATAAAATATACCATTCCTATAAACAACATCAAAAGCCTTCTTAAAATCTACGAAGGCACAATAAAGTTTTTTGTTTTCATGCTTTAATACTTTGTTAATAATAGACGTTAAAACAAAAATGCAATCAGTTGTACTTTTTTTACTTCTAAATCCAAATTGAAATTGGTTTAATTTATTATTATTATCAGCCCATTTTCTGAGTCTTGTATCAAGAATAATAGAAAAAAGTTTTGCGAAAATACTACTAAGACTTATGCCTCTATAATTATTTACATTGTTCAAGTCTCCCTTCTTGGGAATTGGTACAATAATACCATTTGTCCAACTTTTTGGATAAATACAATTTACAAACATAAAATTAAACAATTTACATAAAAGTGGTGCCAATTGAACTTTGCATTCAATAAACATTTCAGGTAGCAATTTGTCAAAACCACTACTTTTACCCCTTTTAAGCGAAGAGATAGCGTTTATAATCTCATCACATGAGATATCAGAATCTAGCTGCTCAACACTAACATTGTTTTCTTCAGAAATTAAAGAACGTTCAACATCATCATTAAAAAATCCATCATCATCTGAAAAAACCGTTTTAAAGTGATTAAAAAATTCTTCAGGACTAATATTAATCTCCCTACTACTTGGAGCCTGTTTTAACCGTTTTACTTCATTCCAAAACTTTTTGGGTTGATGAGCAGCTAATTCATGAAAATTTTGTTTTTGACAATATTTGTATTTCGCGCGAGCTCTTCGCTTTATACGCCGATAAGTACGACGTTTTTCTATCAACAAATTACGATTATCATTTGAACGATATTTTTTATAAACTTTATTTATATGACGCAGTTCACGTTTTGCATTTTCGCATTCAAAGGTAAACCACGGACTTTTGTATCTTGGATTCTTACCAGTACACGTCCTGCATACTTTACCGAAAATGGAAAATGAATTATCATATAATAAAGATGAAAACTGGTCAACCCCAGAGTCAAGATCAATATTTTTAGATATGACATCATCTACAATGGCATTGTAATTGTCTAAATTGTCACAAAATAAATGTTTATATGCATCACAATTTTCATCATTCCAAATTATTTTATAAGTAACACTATTTTCAAAAGCAATGCTTGGTTGACTGTGTTTACTTTTCAAGTTAATCTGTATTGGAACGTGATCGGAAAATGAATATAAATCATGAACAATAAAGTTATTAATTAAGTGAAAGACATCATTGGACAAAAGTACATAGTCAATCATGCTATTGCCTTTGGAGGACATATAAGTATAGCTACCAATGCCAGCATCATCGCCAACTCGACCATTTACAATTTTGATATCACTACTTAAACATAGATCTAATAGCTTATTGCCTAGAACATTTACTGATTTATCCATAGTGAATCTATGAGGTAGTATACAAACATCATCATCGTCATCATCATTGATATGTGACGAGACAAAAGAATCTTGCTCTAACACATCAGATTTTTCACCACATCTGGCATTTAGATCACCAATAACAGATATTTTACCCATATTACTATATTTTTGAATACTGATTTCAAGCAGATCAAATATACCTGTATCATTATACCAGTAATACAGAGAATTACTTGGAGGAATATAGATAAAACATATAAACAGATCGTCATCAAAACCAAAAAAAGAACGATCAAGTTTAACCCAAATACTGCCACTGTCACTTATTTCACATACAGAAATACCATCACTAATAGAGTGTTTATACATCAAGCAGATGCCTCCATGACCACGTTTGGACTTCAAACTTTCTAGTCTAGGTACACTTACAACATCATACCCCTGAAGATTAAATGTTTGGTCCGTATTTTGCCAGGTTTCACCAAAAAACAAGATATCAAAATTTTGTACTAAATTTAAGAACTCTTCATCGTCAATACATGGTTTTAATCCACCTACATTCCATGACAAAATACTTAAATCGTCACACTTTTCATGACGTCATCATTCAGACGAATAAAGTTGGTTGTTGATATAAAGTTTGTCTCTCACTAGGACAGCTTTTTTGCCCTGTTTACGAGCATCTAACATAATTGGAATCAATTCCTTCCTGCGTTCCTTAACTTCAGTTGGATACTGATCAGCCACATTATACACTGTATGCTTCAAATTAATACTCTTTAGAGCATGCTTAATAATTAATTTTGACTGTGAATCTAACTTAGCAACAATTGGTCTAACTTTTCCAGGTATTACACGACCAATTCTATGAGCACGCTCAATTAAAATTTTAGATTTGGCATTATTAATACCCAGAACTTTTTCACAAAAGACAATACACTTTTCAGCACAGTTTTCACTTAAACCACCATGTGATGCTGATTGTTCAGAGGGCTGTGATTCCATAACTATTGGCTGCGATAATATATCAATCGAAGGCGTGTCTTGTGACTCAGGTATAACATGGTTAGATGTTAATGACGTAGGGTTAAATGGTTCACCTTCGGGGATACCAAAAAATAGCAAATTGTCTCTCATAGAGCGACATTTCAAGTCAATGATATTGTCATTACATTCAACATTAGCCTTTTTTAGCTTTGTATTCTCATCTTTAACATGCCTTAAGTCAGTTTTAAGTTGAGATATTTCTTTTGAATTTTGGTCAGTGCTGGCATTAATTTCTTCATACTGCTCACTGAGAAATATATTAGAGCGTTCAATTTCATTTATTTTACTGTCCATAGAGTTTAGACGCTCTGTGATTTTGTCAACTGTTGATTGTATTTTATTAAGTTGGTTCAGCTTAAGGTCCATGCTGTCTAAACGCTGAAGAATAACTTGCATCGTATCATTACTAACAACGCTTGTATTCTGATTAGTTTGTGTACTTGCTGGATATGGTATAGGCGATGTTTGATTAATATAGTACGGCGACGAAGGGTGATGATATAATGGTGGTAGTATAAATGATTGTCCAACATTTGCAGGTGTGGAGTTTGTGGCATTATTTGAGGGTGTGTTGGATGCCATTTTACGTTTTGATTCAACTTTGTCGTTGTTGGGAGAGATAATATCTTTCTTCCGTTTCCTTGTCATCGGACGAAACTAAATTGGCATCGGTAATATAAGTTCAAAAGTTTATAAAATCATCACTGCATGCCATAACAGCAGAATCATAAATCAGATGTAAATATATTTATCACCGTATACGCCACTGCAGATAATGTTTATAGAAGAGTTAACTGACTAGTACTCAACAATCTCGTGTGTACATACTTCAAGCACTGGAGCGTGACGATTTTTCCATCATGACCTCTATACAACGTGTAATTGAAGATTTCAGGTACCCCACCCGTTGACAACGAGAAATACAAAATTAGTCAATAATAGCAGATTTCAGTTTAACACAAGTAAATTGACAGTACCGCTAGTTTTAAAAGTCCAGGTGTACCGCAAAATATATTTATAAAGTCCGTATATAACTCGAATAAAACTCTTGTTTACAAGATCTAAATTTTAGCGTCCATCTTGATTTAACGCATGCGCAAACATTAAATGGGACTTAGTTTCCAAACTGGCCCCCTCTTTTCTGTTTTTCACACCTTTCACACCTGTTGAATGGGTTCTTTACTGTCATAACAGCAGTATTTGTAACATGAAATCTATAGCTAATTGATTGATAACCCTGCATGGTGTTATAGTAAAAGATTAAATTGTCTGACTGGTCACTGACAGTTAATCATTGAGGTGATCATCTTGAATACACTTGAGTCATTAACACTTTATTACTAAGGTTATGAGATAATGGACCATTCCGAGTGTGACCTTTATTATTTGAATAACAATACATTTACCCACAAATATAAGCATGAGCTCTTGTTCGTGGGACAAAATGTAACTGTAAACCTTTGTTACTATGTACTATGATATTATGCAAATGTATATAATTATGTTCATGGCGATGGGCCTCAAGGCTTAAGCCTAAAATAAAATTTATGTTATGTTATGTTAAATATGCTAATAAGTTAGGTCATGGAAAGGTCCATCCACTAATCAAGTACTACAGAATTCACTAACCATTTACAAGTGATTTTATAACTAAGAATTATTGGAAAAAATATCTTATCTTCTATTTAGTGTTTTAAAGGTAAGGACAATAATTAATACATGTCAGTAACTGGAATTTCATTTTTTGCCTAAATACGTCATTGAAATAATTAATTAATAATTAATTGTTTATGTAAATAATGGTAATTGTAATTAATTATTGTCCTTTTTCAGGGTAATTAACAATCAATTATAATTACTGAGGTTGAGAATAATGGTAATTATAATTAATTACTTTGCAAGTAATTGACCCCATCCCTGGTTCAATTGTTTAAGTTGAACTAGTCCGTGTTTTAATACAATGGCATTGGGAATATCAATAATTATGTGACTGAATGTATAAAATGTCCTTCGAAATATTGTCATTTCATGCTATACATATGTCTTCCATGGGGGCAGTGTTAATTGGGTTATATATTCCTGTATTCTTTGAAGAAGAATAACAAGAAGTTTACAATACAAATAATAGAAACTATATCTGCATGTACATGTAGAAATTATATTGTTTTTTAATATTCGCAGCCATTATTATCACACCAATAACATTGGTGTACAATTTTAAGTAACATCAAATGAGTTGTTATTGACAAGAATATTTCACATCAGTATAGATTCCATCTCATTTAACTGTCCTGTCGGTACAATTGTTTCTAGTCGCAGTTTTAATTCATTACAAAGTATTATTAACGCCCACTTACACGTTTTATTGGCTTCCTTCCAGACCTACGCAGAATTTAAATCATGTTTTAAGACGACAAACTATCAAAACAAGTATTATAAAGTTTGGTAACAATGACACCTACGTCCAATTACAATGCGCAGAAAATACAGACACTTTCTGCATGATCGGCGTAAACTCCAATAAATAAAATACTTTCTGCATGATACTTAATGGCACCAACAGTTTTTTAAACACCCGTAAATAACATTTCATCGTATCATGCTAGATAAACACCTAGATATTCTACTTGATACCGTATGT
This sequence comes from Mactra quadrangularis, assembly GCA_025267735.1. Taxonomy (NCBI): domain Eukaryota; kingdom Metazoa; phylum Mollusca; class Bivalvia; order Venerida; family Mactridae; genus Mactra; species Mactra quadrangularis. The sequence continues at coordinate 11,130,366 of CM046307.1, read as the reverse complement.
GTTGTATATGTGATAATGTACCAAATATTGTTGTCAAAATGTTTGAAAGACATGCACGATGAAATTGTGGTTGTTACCAAAATTATTGTAGCAAGCATTGTAGCAAATGCTATGAAACAATTTTCCTTCATGGTTGTCTGCTATAATACAAATGCAGCGCATTGACAGTGTCATTCAAAAGCTGGAGCTTTCGGGGCATTATTCATTCAAGCTTATTTTTTTGTTATATCGCACTTGATGATAACAATCATTATACCAGCGGTAAGATAACCTAAAATCCACTCGATTTCCACCCAATTTAAAATACAGTCGTAATTTAGATTGATGGGATGATCATACCTTTTTTTAGCTCATTTACGCTAAAATACCGTTTCCCAAGCTCATAACTAGTAATGCCAAACGTCACGAGTCCTTCTCGGCTTAAGAAGGTGATATCTAACCGACAAATCAGACAAACTACATTGCCTTGAAAACGTCGTTGGACACAAGTCTTTAAAGAATCAACCAAATTGATTTTTTCCCATAGTAAACATAGAATAATGTAATTAGCATTTATTAATCTTCCAAGTTGTGATTAGAACTATGCTATATGACCAACTTTTAATTTATGTAAAACTTCATGTAGTACGCACGATCATTTTTTCTGAAAACATTGTTGTTTTCCGTTGTTCGTATCGCTGAATTTGATATGTAACATGCCACTTCCCGTGTCAATGCTACATTTTGTAATAGAATGCCAAATATTTTTTTTAATTTCCCGTAATTGTTTTAATGACAAACTTTTGGAATTTCAAAAGACTTCGACGACCACATTGTGTTTTGGAGGGAAGATAGGAACTTGGGTTATTATTGTTAATAATACAATCTTTTCCGTTATCGTTAAATGCAATCCCTTGACAAAATTTCATGTATTTAAGTATACTTTAAACAAAATGTGCATAACTTTTTTGTACAGTCTGTATCAACATTAAATGGCGACTTCTCTGTGTATAAGCATGTTAAAATATCTAGATTTCTTGTAGAGTAATAAGCAAAATCTGGACATTTAAGAACGAAAAATCTAATTGAGTGAGGTAACATTCATCATATTGTCTGCAAATGTTTATACACGACGTAAATCTTTTCTTACTAAACAAACAGACCAATGAGGTTACCTACCCCATGTTCAGTAACTACTGTTAGCTAGCGTTACGGGTACGGGAGAACTCGACCAGAAAACAACTCAACACGCGCAATACTCAACTCAAAGTTGGGACAACTCAGTCCGTTAGTTGGAGAATGAGTTGTCTCGGGTTAAGTTGTCTATGGGTTGAGTTGTTCCGACACTTTCGTTACGGAGCGTTTTGGAATTTAAGGTAACTGAACACGCTGCTATATATAAATACTTATTTGACAGTGAAAGTGTAAAAGCTAAAGGTCTTGATTAAGCTAAGAAGCTAGCACATTTATATTTGTATAACAAAAATCCAAATGTTAAACCAGCATGACAAATATAAACTTATTTAGCTCCAAAGTACAATCTTAAGCATTGTTGTTTAAAATTCAAAATCAGTCATCGCAACATGATCTGATTATACTTTCAAAGTTTTTGTTTAGTCCGAAGAGACATATTCTAGTCACGACTCCGCCATTTAACACTATTTCGTTAACTTAAGAAAACATTTCGATCTATCATTCTAAGGTACTAATCTTTAATTGTTTACTCTAGACAGACACCAGGGTCATATGATGGTATTGACCTACTTTTCATCAAGGGAATATCAGCGTTAGTACAATATTTGGTAAAAAAAAATATCTAGTTCAAGAATTATTTAAAATCTTGATAATTTAAAATTATAAACAAGAGAAATTGCGAAATGCTTTTGATATAGTTATATTGTTTAAAAAAACAAGAAGCGACCAATTGAAATGTTTAATTTCAGCAAGTACGACATATAACAAATCTATAAATAGCTTGGTGATTCCCTCAGTGTCCTACTTTTTACAACAATGTGTATGTCACATGTTTTAATTCGTTCAGTTGAATGTTATAAGTGACAAATGTTATTAGTAAGTGATTTCTTACGTTCTTAATACTGTTTCAAAGACTAAACTTGGTTCTATACTTTTGGCAGAGTCATTTGCCGTATATCCCTTTAAGTTAGTCAAATATCAATAACGATGGTATACTAAACGACACGATTAAGATACGCAATAGTAAGTCAAGATGCATAAAAAAATACCATACAAAACAAAAATATAATTCATTTTTATTGCAATGAATAATTTTAACATAACCGTTAGTGACAAACTATCTGTATCTGTGATAAACCTTACGATCTCAATAAGTGTTAACATATTGTTTGATTCAGTCTGAAGATAAGATTGATATTGTCGGCATATTATCACCTTTAATACATTATCGAACTAATGAATGGTGAAGTTGCGACATATGGTAGTTTTGTTATTCATAATAAACGTCCATATCAAATTCGTAAGTATCGAAGTGACACCGAGGGAAATCAGGAGTGAATAATGAATTCAAACAATGTTACATTTAGGTCAAACGATTCATAGTATGACCTGTACTGTATCAGAAAACTTTACGATACTTTATATTCATGATTGTTGCGCGCATATTTCACTTAATCTGAGCATAAACGGGTAACATGGCGTTTTATAATTGACGCGTTGAAATGAAAAAGTGGTTATCCGATTAATTACGAGATGGAAAAAACTTCTACAAATGGCCATGTAAATAAATAAGGTTTATCATACTATCAGTTTGAAGTAAAATAGTATTTTATACAATAATTAGGCAGATCACAGTTTGATGCGGATCGTTTATTCACGTCATATGCACAATCTTGATATGAGATGTGGTTTGATTGTTTGTTTGGGTTTTACGGCGCACCAACACAAAAAGGTCATATCGCGCCGAAGGCTATTAATGATACTAATAATTCAAACTATGTTAATGATGTAAAACTCTATATCTTATTATAAACATTTATTTCTTTCAAAAAGTTAAGTATAGCATATGATGGTACAGATTCAAAAAGTTCTTTAAGTGAGTTTACTTTAAAATATGAGATGTGGATGATATCTATAGAGAAAGATTGGAAAAAGACAATATTAGCGACTATAGTTTTATACTATAGTCGCAGGTTATACATGTAGCCAACTTTATGGTCATTACGCCTTCTTTAATTTGTTTCTCTTTGACCCTATATTATGTTCACGATTTTATAAATTTCACGTTATGCTTTCCTGACCACAAGTTTCACGTGCCATCACTTTCGATACAGAAGCGCACAGGGAAGGTTGGTAAAATTTGGTTTTGATTTTAAAAGAAATTCATTGGAAACATGAGTTCGTTAATCTTAATTTAATTATTTGAAGTCTTGTTTATGTGTTAGTGTGATATCGTTTACTTATCTACACCTTAGGTTTAAACAATTTAGTTGGTAAATGTATTGTTCTATTTAAAACATTGGCATGAAATGTGTAGCGCTGTTGCCACGTGTTTGTGTTGAATAATTTTAATAGATGTAGAGTATTAGTAATTTAAAATTTCGTTTCACTGAATTAGGTTTTAGTTTATACGTATATTTAATATTAATTTTAATAATTTAATGTAATTGCCCAAGTTCACTTCAGTTTAAACTTAGCACGTGGAACAATGTTTGCATTGGATTTAACACGTTTATCCATTTGATTTAAGCAGTGTTACATTTAATCATGCTGTTGTAGGCTGAGGTGTCTGCCAAGGAACACAGGAGTTCTTGGCCTGGTATCTAGGGCTGAGGGACTTCTGGTTTCTTTGTGCAGGCGGGTTTTCAACAGCATGGTTAATCATTGATAATACAACTTATGTTTAAAAATAAAAAGAATTAAGGTTGTGATCAATGGTGATATTCATAGCAGTGTAATATGTAGTGCTATTGTCACGTGTTTGTCGTATGATTTTAATAGGTGAAGAGTAAAATCAATTTAATTTGCTCATGTACTTATTTCCGCCACGCTGTTCGAGACTGAGGTGTCTGTCAATGAACACGGGAGTTCATGGCCTTGTACATAGGTACTGGGTGAAGGATTCTTGGCTTCTTTGTGCAGACGGGTTTTAAACAGCATGGTTGATCATAGATATTGCACTTTAGGGTTTAAAATTCTTAGTTTGTAAATTAATGAGTTATTTATGGCATTGTATTTAAACGTGCAGGGTTGGTGCCACGTGTTTGCGTTTAATACTTCAAAAAGTATAGTGTAATATAATTTTAATTGTCATTAAATGATAAGTTTCTTGAGTTAAGTTTTAGTTCATACGAATTATTGATTGTAATCAATATAGTTTTGATGAATTTCTATTAATTTTCACTTCAGTTTATTAGAACGTGGAATAAGGTATAGTATAGAATTCAACACAATTGTCCATTTGATTAGTGCAGTGTAACATGTGCTCAATTTAACCATGCTGTTCTAAGCTGAGGTGTTTGCCAAGGAAGTTCTTGGCCTCGTAGGTAATGAGGGACTTCAGGCTTCTTTGTGCAGGCGGGCTTTCAACAGCATGTTTGATCAATGAAACTGTAATTATCTTTAGTTAAAATAAGTGGAAATGAATTATCTAATGCATTTAATATGGTATTAAATAAGTGTAGTACATGTAAATGCTTGTAGAAAGGTACAAAGTCGCGATCGTGGCGTAGTGGTTAGCATGTCTGACTTCGAATCTGGAGATCGCGGGTTCAAATCCCTATCGAGGCAGGTCATACCCTATACATGAATTGTCGGCCTCATGGTAGGGTTAGTTAGTACTGATGACAGATAGTTTCCAGGAAACCTATAGTAGGAAGAGCTGGCCGTCGTGTATATGACCTATATATGTGTTGAATGAGACGTAAGATACAAGTGCTTATGATCAGCATTAATGTTATTAACCGTTTACTTATTAAATATATTTGCTTGTCGAGGCTCTTTTGTGTATAGCCTGAACGTAAAGAGTTTAGTAATGCAAGCTTCAGTTGCCGGAAAATTCTACAACTTAGTAAGTTTACTTAACAAGTAGAAAATTAGATTTTAAATAGAAAATGTTAAATACAAATAAATGAATATTGTTTTAATATTCTCAGATTAAATGAAATTTGGATTATATATGAGAGAAACCTTGCTTGTTGTTTGTTTGCATTTTTTTCCAGTTCATGATCGGGTACTGATGGCGAAGAAAACACTGGAAGATTTGAAATTTCACCACACAATGGAGTTTTTCCAGCAATATTCATGCAAATATTACTCAAATTCCCTATGATGAAAGAATTGAAGATAAAAGTCCAAAGGTAATGGTTTAACGTTTAATCAGAACTTAACATTGATTTAACTATTCAGAGCAAAATAATGAATACTGTTTATTCTGATTTAAGGATTAATATCTCTTAGACAACAAAGGAGAAAGTTGTTAGCGGCCAATATATAGAATTTCATACTTACTTAATAATATTTAAAAGTATGGCAAAAAGTAAATCAATTTTTATGATACTTCGGCTTGCAGTATTATCATTTACTTAAGAGAAATCAACATCTTAAAGAATATATAGATTTATCCATGTCTGTTTTATAGATATATTAGTTATATTACTTGATTTTATATGTTAACTAACATTGCATTAGGCTTGATATGACCTTTTGTTGTCGGTATGTCGTAAAATCCAACAAATAAACAAAGAGTAAAAAAGACAAGCACACTTGTATCTAATGTCATATTAATCAATTTTACATGTTCTGTTTCAAGAATAATTCAAAATCAAAGTTTAAAAAAAAAATAGCTTCGCTCGTACAAGTTGACTGGTTAACTTATTATTTAGACCTATACCCAAACTATGCAAACTATACAAATATACAGTTTATTTGAAGAATAGTTTTATAAATGGCTTAAGAATTCAATATAACTTTCGATAAAACTATTAAAAATAAATCAGTTATTTATGTCCTTAAGTTTTGCAATCAAAAACTTAAATAAAATTGGATCACGTGGTTGGTTAATTTCAGATCAACCTTTCGATAATTTTAAACTTTCGCCAGTCAGATATTTTTTTTCGGAAATTGGAGCTTCATTACATATCTCTTTTATCTACCTGTTAGTTACATAAGTGACGGCATTGAAAAAAGATAACGTCGGTTGGTTTCATAAACTTCATTTGACAGCGTAGCTAATGTATCTAAACTAGGACAAGGCTCACCTCCGGTAAAAAGAGATATTAAGTCTACATTTCGCTTGATTTCAATTCATCCCAATCATTTTTACCTGCTAGATATGAAAGTGACCAGGAAGTATTACATAGATAAAGTACGTCCTATGGGACTAAGTTTGAGTCATTCTATATTAAAATGTCGACTTTTTTACATTGAGTCGTTAGTCGAAGTAGTTGTTTCCCTCGATCACGATTTCAACTTTTTGAATCATAAAAGTGCCAATACTTGTAAAATGTTAGCCGATATGTTTGCATTCGTATGATATGAATTAGGTGTTCCTATAGTCGATGTTAATTGTGTGGATCTCACTACAATTTTGATATTTTGTTAAGCGATTTACTCAGAAGGCATGTGCATTCGAATGCCAATAACTAAAATGTAAGAATTAAAACAATTATAGTCAGATAACATGTATAGAAGCAAATTATCTCTTAATGAATTTAGAGTTCGATTGAAAATTTATTTTCTTTCTTAGAGGTTTCTACCATTTAACGAATTGTGTATAAACCGGCACATTATAGGAAAATGGTGACACAGAAACTTTAAAATAAAAAGGCTAACATGGACTTATTACCTACAGACATTTTTCAACGGTACGACGTACATTCCACATTTATTGTAGTTAATGACTGTATGCAATTGTTTAATGATTGTTTTGGTTCAATTGATTATGGCCGTGGTTGCTATTTAATGGTCGATGGACACTAGTCTTAAACAGATGTTATTGTGTTGTTGTTTTTTTTTAAAAAAATAAAAAATATTTTAGTGATACCTGTACTTGTAGCTATTTAGTTATGGAGTGGTTTTTTTCTGAAGTCGATAACAAGTTTCTTTTAAGTATATTTTATAGACAATGAAGCGCTGGTATCAATTATAATAAGGCAGACATTATATCTAAAAGACTAATGTTTCAATACGGGATTTTGTATTACTGTCAATGATAAATGACATTTGCTTTAAGGCTAGGCATGTACTTTTTAAACAAAATCCTATTTCTGTTTCTATTTCCTGTCAACAGTGGTCCAGAGTCCGAACGTAAGCATTAGAACCCATATGAGGTACCTGTTTAATTCTATATCAGAAATGAAGCTCAAAGACTAGTCTAAAATGCGTCTGTAGTCAACACGCAGGACTCATCATTATACGAATAGAATCAGGTTGTGTCAAAGATTTAGATCAGAATATCATTTGAATCAACCATGGCCACCGACAATAGACCAATCAAAACAGACGAATCTGAGATGGCCAATAATCGACCCACAGTTAGTGTCAATAATATATAAGTTGGGTAATGACTGTTCGAAAAATTAAATGAGACTGCTTTTGGCAGCTTCTTGTTTGGGTTTTTTTTTTTTTTTTTTTTTTTTTTTTTTTAATTTTTGTCTCTTCGGGGTTGGTTAAAAAACGGTGACAAAACAAGAATATCTGTCTTAAAATATTTTATCATTGATATCGCTTTTGAAATTGGTAATTACTAATGATATAACTAAGACATTCTAAAAATGACCGAATGAGTAAATGGATACTAAGAAGGTAAACAAACCAGTTCGCTAATGTGTCCTATTAGTGTCCATAAGATACTTACTTTAATCTGAGACCATTAACTCGTTATCAATTTTCTGCTGTTATAAGGAGAAAAACACTAATTATCAATGTTAATTATGATTTATATATAAAGCTTATTCATTCCGTATAGGTGATGCTTCTGCAGCAGCAATTTGAGTCAACTTAGATTAGCAAATGAAGGATTCGGATATTATTGCAGTTATAGTGCAAGTCTTCATTTAGTTCATTTGCATTTGCAATTGCATATAATCATATGTGCATTATATAGTGATAAACAGTTTTTGCCTGCTAGTCTATGTGCTTTTGTCAAGTGAAATATCTGTTCTGTTATGGGATTGAACCCGTTAATTATAATAAATAGTTTATTTATTACCCGTAACTAGATTTCTTGCATTGTCGGGGAAATTGGCTATTAAAAAAGAACTATAGTGATGTCACTCATTCATGTGTAATATATCAAAATTTATATATAAAAAAAAGAAAGATGGCGTATACATTTATGATGTGGTAATAATTTGAAACTGCAACAGGTAAAAATGTGTTGTAGAATAAAATGTCTATCAAAGATTAATGTTATATGGGCGTGACTGGGTAGTGTAGTTCTTATTTTTTTCCATCAAGTAAATGTGAATTGAAATATTAGAGTAATTGATATATGAACTTAAAGAAAATGATATTTGTGTATGAATTATTTATTTATTTTGCGTACTGTCATTGTCGAATTGACATGCAGATCTTGCTTTTTGGGGCTTATGAAACAAAACTTTTGATTTGCCTTGAGCCCGGGAGCTGCCCTTATTACAAGCCCATTTGGCTGGTGCTCTCTCTCATAAGCCTTTATTGAATTGTTGATCATACATTATATTGAGTATGAATTATTTATTTTATTTTGCGGACTGTCATTGTCGAATTGACATGCAGATCTTGCTTTTTGAGGCTTATGAAACAAAACTTTGGATTTGCCTTGAGCCCGGGAGCTGCCCTTAATACAAGCCCATTTGGCTGGCGCTCTCTCTCATAAGCCTTTATTGAATTGTTGATCATACATTATAAAAAAAAGAAAAAAAAAAATTATAATAATATTGAGTATGAATTATCTATTTTATTTTGCGGACTGTCATTGTCGAATTGACATGCAGATCTTGCTTTTTGGGGCTTATGAAACAAAACTTTCGATTTGCCTTGAGCCCGGGAGCTGCCCTTAATACAAGCCCATTTGGCTGGCGCTCTCTCTCATAAGCCTTTATTGAATTGTTGATCATACATTACAAAAAAAAAAAAAAAAAAAAAAAAAAAAAATATATTATATATATTGAGTATGAATTATATATTTTATTATTTTGCGGACTGTCATTGTCGAATTGACATGCAGATCTTGCTTTTTGGGGCTTATGAAACAAAACTTTTGATTTGCCTTGAGCCCGGGAGCTGCCCTTAATACAAGCCCATTTGGCTGGCGCTCTCTCTCATAAGCCTTTATTGAATTGTTGATCATACATTATAAAAAAAAAAAAAAAGAAAAAAAAAAGAAAGAAAAATTATTGAGTATGAATTATTTATTTTATTTCGCGGACTGTCATTGTCGAATTGACATGCAGATCTTGCTTTTTGGGGCATATGAAACACGACTTTTGGTTTGCCTTGTGCCCGGGAGCTGCCATTAAAACAAGCCCATTTGGCTGGCACTCTCTTTTATAAGCCTCTATTAAATGTTGTATTCGATCGTAAAATTTACTGAATGTAAATGAATTTTATATAGGATAATGTGAATTGCAATATATAGAGTGATTAGATATATATATGTATGAGATAATTGAAGTTCTGCTCGCTTTCGCAAACAAATATTTCCTGTATATTCTGTTTGGCGGTTGTCAGTTTTTAGCAAAAACTTTTTTGCTTACTGCCAATATGGCGGTCAGCGAGCAGTTTTATGTAGTATTTTAAGCTTAATTTATGTGTAATAATATTATGTTCGCAGTTGAAACAGTTCTGATGTACAATTTGATGCATCTGTGATCAGTTTAATTTATTTATATATGAAGATGAATTTCTGTGAACATAATAATTATAAATATCAAATCCAGTTGCGCCCATATTTGCCAAACAAACAATTATCTTGCCAGTTGATATTCATGCTTAAATAAACTTATAATTTGATAATAATGTCTTGTATTTATTTCAATTTCTCATCTTTGACGACAACAGAGAGTATGTGTCTATTTCTACAATATATATTGTGCTCTCGGTTGTCGTCCTTTGGATATCTTGTATAATAGCGACTATAGTTTTATACTATAGTCGCAGGTTATACATGTAGCCAAATTTATGGTCATTACGCCTTCTTTAATTTGTTTCTCTTTGACCCTATATTATGTTCACGATTTTATAAATTTCACGTTATGCTTTCCTGACCACAAGTTTCACGTGCCATCACTTTCGATACAGAAGCGCACAGGGAAGGTTGGTAAAATTTGGTTTTGATTTTAAAAGAAATTCATTGGAAACACCCACCCTCCCTTAACCCATTTTAAATTTAATGTTTATGTATTATGAATGGATATTTGTGCTTCTCTGTTATATACTTTCAGTTGTAACTATGTAAACCTTTAATTTTGACAATATGGAATGGTATTGATGACATGAATCCAAAGTTCAGCTTCTTAATTTCGACTGAAATGGTTATTGACTTTCATACGACACAACATGGTGCTCTGGATTTAGAACAGTCAGACAAAACTATAATAGATGCAGTAACTTTTTACTGATGCAGTTATGATTTCAAGAATTATGTGAATTTCGACCACTGTTACCCAGGGTCTCTTACTACATAACAAATACACTGATGAACAGTTTTATTTGTCGACTGTGTTTGTGTGATGTTCATTCGATTGGAGAATTTACTGAATGTCCATTTGTAAATGAATTTAATATAGCTTAATTTATGTGTAATAATATTATGTTCGCAGTTGAAACAGTTCTGATGTACAATTTGATGCATCTGTGATCAGTTTAATTTATTTATATATGAAGATGAATTTCTGTGAACATAATAATTATAAATATCAAATCCAGTTGCGCCCATATTTGCCAAACAAACAATTATCTTGCCAGTTGATATTCATGCTTAAATAAACTTATAATTTGATAATAATGTCTTGTATTTATTTCAATTTCTCATCTTTGACGACAACAGAGAGTATGTGTCTATTTCTACAATATATATTGTGCTCTCGGTTGTCGTCCTTTGGATATCTTGTATAATGTGTTTTCGCTACATTTGAATATGAGCTTCATGACTTAGTTGTACAGTTAAGTTAGTTACTAACTAATTTAAAAAAGAACATGTAACTAAATAGTTCGCACGATAGCTACTACCGCACAATCGTAAATATAATAATTGTGTTGATATGTATTACATGCCAAATTATTGTTTGTTTGATTGTTTGGGTTTTACGGCGCACCAACACAGAAAGATCATATCGCACCGAACATGCCATATTAAATCAGTTGTTTATTAATATAGCTGTACAATGCTCGCATCATTTAAACGGTACTTTTGACAAGTTAGTATTGTGAACTTTAGTGTCAGTTACTTTGACTTTGTCTGATTTTTTATACGCCCGAAGGGTCGTATTATGTTATGGCGCCGCTCGTCCGTCCGTCTGTCCGTCCGTCCGTCCGTCCGTCCGTCCGTCCGTCCGTCTTCTTTGTGTGGACAACTCCTCCCTCATTTCTTGGCCAATTTTCTTCAAACTCCCTCTGATGATAAACATTGATGCCTAGTTGTGCGTAAAGTGGAGATAATTCAATTTTTTTCATTCGACTTTGAATACTTCCCCTTTCATATATCTCTATATATGCCATATGTTAATAAAGTCAAAACGGCAAGCAATGAAAAACTTGTCCGGACAATAACTGAACCACCAATGTACCTAGGTTCACCAAATTTTGTGTGAGGGTAGCCCTTGTGTCAAGGATATGCCCTATTGGTTTTGGGGCTCCTGGGTCAAAGGTCAAGGTCACAGGGGCATCATATTGAAAAACCTTGTCCGGACAATAACTCCTCAACGACTGTACCTAGGTTCACAAAATTTTATGTGAAGGTAGCCTTTGTGTCAAGGATGTTCCCTATAGGTTTTAGGGCCCCAGGTTCAAAGGTCACAGAGGCATCATATGGAAAAACTTTGTCCGGACAATAACTGAACCACCAATGTACCTAGGTTCACCAAATTTTATGTGCCAGGAGCCCATGTGTCAAGGGTATGCCTTATTGGTTTTGAGACCCCTGGGTCAAAGGTCAAGGTCACAGGGGCATCATATTGAAAAACCTTGTCCGGGTAATAACTCAACAACGACTGTACCTAGGTTCACAAAATTTCATGTGAAGGTAGCCCTTGTGTCAAGGATGTGACCTATAGGTTTTTGGGCCCAAGGTTTAAAGGTCAAGGTCACAGAGGCATCATATGGAAAAACTTTGTCCAGACAATACCTGAACCACTAATGTACCTAGGTTCACCAAATTTTATGTGCGAGTAGCCCATGTGTCAAGGATTTGCCCTATTGGATTTGGGGCCCCTGGGTCAAAGGTCAAGGTCACTGGGGCATCCTATTGAAAAACATTGTCCAGGTAATAACTCAACAATGACTGCTCCTAGGTTCACCAAATTTCATGTGAGAGTTGCCCATGTGTCAAGGATGTTCCCTATTGGTTTTGGGGCCCCTGGGTCAAGTTTAAACCATCAACCAGAAGATATCAAATTACCAAGCAGTGACTTCAAATGTTCAATCAATATGTTAATAAAGTCAAAATGGCAAACAATGGAAATAATGCTATATTTAATAAGTAACATGAAATAAGTTCACCAAATTTTATGTGAGGGTAGCCCATGTGTCAAGGATGTTCCCTATTGGTTTTGAGGCCCCTGGGTCAAAGGTCAAGGTCACAGGGGCATCATATGGAAAAACATTGTCAGGACAATAACTAAACAATGCTTGTACCTAGGTTAACCAAATTTTATGTGGATCAGCTCATTTGTCAAGGAGTAATGTGTTGATAGCTCTTTGGTAGAGGATGTTCCCTTTTTATTTGGAGACCCTAGGATCTAAAGTCAAAGTCACTGGGACTTAATTTATATTAAAACATTTTCCGGACAATAACTCAATAATGATTGTACCTAGGTTCACCGAATTTTATTTAAGGGTAGCCTAAATGTCTAGTATATGCCCCTTTGGTTTTAGGCCCCTGGGTCAAAGGTCAAATTCACAAGGAAATCATGAGAAAAAACCTTGTCCAACAACCAACTTTATCTAATATCACCGAATTTTATGTACCAATACTCTGGGTCAAGGGTGAGAACTTTTGGTTCTAAGGCCCCAGGGCAAGGTCACTGGAAGTTTGTATGGGAAAACTTTGTGCCGGTGATAACTCAACCATGGCTGTACCTAGGTTCTCAAAATCTTTGCTTTGGATAGCCCTCCAGTTAAGGATGGGACGTATTCTGATATCCAGGGGTCATTTATCAAGGTCACAGGGACTTCATATGAGATAGAACACAGCATGGACTGCACACGGGCGTATGATGCCCCGCCCAGCGGAGCTCTTGTATTTTTTATCGACACACTGTGTTATAAAACAAACTATAACAAACCCTTATTATTTATAATATATATTTTGTATTTTTTGTTACAATATTCGTTTAAATGTTTCATTATATTGAATATTGTATTTGATATATATATTTGAATGTGTGGTCTTTGCCATGAGTATTGTAAATGGCCAAAGGCATGTGTAAATGGTGGTATTTGCCAATAAAGAGGTATGCTAAAGTTATTAGATTGACCAGGTTAATTTGAGTTGTTTTGCCAAATGCACCATGTTTAGTGTGACTTTGGTAATAATCGGTTATTATGTATATTCATCCTCATCAACCTTAAACTATCATTTTAGGCTGAAAAATGCTAATAGTCTATACTTGTTTTATGAAAATTGACATTTAGGTTTATCAACTAATGGTTCTTCCTGTGAATGTTATCAACATCTGACTCCTTGTTGTTCTAAGAAATTGTCTTGTAGACATAACATAGCAGGCTTTAATATATCAGTGACATTTACCTACTTGCCCACAGCTTGAGTTCCATGAAAAAGTTATATTAAAGGACATAAAGTAATGCGTGTATACCTGTATACACATTTTCTGACCGAATATAGCAAGTCACGATAGAGATTTATATAATCGGTATCCATTTTATACTTTACTGCAACTATTGTATAATCACAACATATAACAAAATTACAATACGTTGCAAAATTACGATACATTTTTAAAAAAGACATAGTTTACACTTTAATTGCAATTTCTTTCCAATTTAAATGTTCATTAGCATCGGCTTGTAATACATTTGACTAAATAAATACGTATTAATCAAAGGGTTAACATAAATATTATATTTACAAAATTTGTTTAAAAATTTAATTTACACTATACTTGTTGACAAAAGCTTTTAAATGGATTAGACCATATGAAAATTACAATAAATTATAAACTCAAAACGGTAATTCTGAAGTAGCACAATTCAATAGGTTATTTTACGTTTACGAGTACCTCAGTTAAAATATGATTTTAAAGAAAATTTAAATTTAGCTGTGATAACGCTAATTAACATTCTGAAGATACACAATGCCCAAATGAACGGAGTGTTTACTCTGTAATAATGATAAGAAGATATTAGACCTTGAAATAATGTGTCTATAAACTTCCCTCTAGAATAAAATTGTTAATGGCCTTATCTTTGTTGTAGCAGAAGCAATTCGTGAGAAATTATGATCTACATGAATGACTACGTATGATTAGGATTAATGACATCTGCTACGCTTAGATTACACGATACCTTAGATTTATCTTGTATTTTCAAAGAAAGTTTATTGTATATAAGGCTGGTCGTTTTACTTAGTTATATTATAAATATGGTGTTTTGATGTTCCACGGACAGGTAATGTATAATTTGCAATAATGGAAGGTGATAATCTCATTTTTATAGAGATTCAAAAATCAAAGTGTAGCCCTAGGTTAAGAATTAGCTATCGTTATGAATTCCGATAGTGGCGAAGGGTCATTTGAAAGATTGAGGCTAGAGTTTCCGTAAATAATGTTAATATTGTAAAGTAATAAAAGGTTTATACATTTTTGCTTCTACTCAGTCGTCATGACCTTTCTGTGTTGTTGCACCGTAAAACCCAAACAAACAAACAATATAATTAAGTTGGCAAGCAGACACTAGTCGATATAGTAAATATATGAAAAATTATTAAGCATCAGTCTAAGTAGTTTGCATAAAGTACCAGATTTATGTTTGCAAATGGACAATCATTGCTGAAAGGGATTCTGCTATTCGAGAGGACAAATCATTTTATAAAGCCTAGAAAAATCTGTCTATGCAAATTTAAGTTGTCCTATCATTATTCTCGTTGATTTTCTATTGAATACGTTTTCAAAGTGTGAAAGGTCATTCATACTGACGTTGCAGATGATGCACGTTCATCATGATATCAATTTTCTCCCTAACACATAAAAAACAAGAATATTTTGTATTTCTGAATGATTTACGACTATTGATTCATTAAACAGTGATTGAAAATCAAACAAGGGTAACGATATCATTACCGATCTTTGTTATTACAGAAACGATTCAGGAAAAAATAAGGCCATACCAAACAAAATTAATACATGCGTGCAGTTAAGATATGGACCAAGCATCAGTGTAAATAGTTCGCATGAAGTACCAGATTCATGTTTGCGAAAAGAGAATCATTGTTGAAAGGGATTCTGCTATTCAAGAGGACAAATCATTTTATATAGCCTAGAAAAATCTGTCTATGCAAATTTAAATTGTCGTAGCATAATTCTCGTTGATTTTCTATTGAATAAGTTGTCAATGTGTGAAAAGTCATTCATACTGACGTTGCAGATGATGCACATTCATCATGATATCAATTTTCTCCCTAACACATAAAAAAACAAGATTTTTTTTGTATTTCTGAATGATTTACGACTATTGATTCATTAGACAGTGATTGAAACTCAAACAAGGGTAACGATATCATTACCGATCTTTGTTATTACAGAAATGATTCAGGAACATGCAAATGTGTGCGTGCAGCAATGATAACAGCTGAAACGTTTATGTTTGGGGTATCACTTTTGATCGCAAAAGAGAGTATATGATATGCAGTATTTGCATTCTGATTATAAAAACGTAAACAATTTTACTAGATATGTTCCGCAGTCAGAAGAGGAATGGTTAGCACCTATCGGGGGCTGAACGAAACTCCATTTGAAAATAAAGGGAGTTACAATAGCGTTTCGCACAATCCTCGTTATTAAGTCTAATTATAGTTATATTCTACAATTCGACTCATCGGTAAAAAATGGTTGATAAACTGACGTTTTATTCTATTTTTGTATCTCACGTTCAAAATGGTTTTAAATGTCAATTGTAGTGACCATTTGGGAGTGCGATGTCAGCTAAGGGGCAATGCTTAACAAGTTTGAAATAATAAATGCATGGTAATCCTACTTCAGTATTGATACTATTTGGTTTTGAAAACATAGTTTAACTGAATCTTCATGTGCATCATGATCACCGTAAATAACCATTGTCCTTACTATCACGAGCATGTAAAAACCGATTTTTTTTACATTCATAATGCAGCATGGA
Source organism: Mactra quadrangularis (assembly GCA_025267735.1). NCBI lineage: Eukaryota > Metazoa > Mollusca > Bivalvia > Venerida > Mactridae > Mactra > Mactra quadrangularis. The sequence goes on along the minus strand of CM046307.1, from coordinate 11,113,860 downwards.
GGACAACTATAACGCTTCACTCTAAATCCGGGAATCCGGGTTTAAATCCTTGTCAGACAATACTCTTAAATGTCCAATAATGTAGCTTTTAGTTGTATGGATGGATATGTTGTTAGCTTGTTGTAGAAGAGTTTGATTCCGTATGCAATTACTGAAAAAATCAAAACAACCAACGAACGCTGTACATATGAGTTTGCCGTCATACATAAAACTGTTTGCACAATTCCATTACATAAAAGAAGTCATTACAATAGAATTATGAGAAGACATAATAGTGTTATATTTATCACTATGTCTCGATATTATCAAATTCGCCTGTGAATTGCTACAGTACTATCCAGTACTTTTACTAGTTTCGGTAAACAACTCGCCATCACTCGTATACATGTAAACTTAAGAAGTTAATATATTTAATAAGATATATAACACAAAGTTCAGTAACATTGAACACGTCTGGTCATTCCGAATGAACTTAATACGATTAGACGTTCTGACCGCTTAGTCGTATTTACTGACTAATAGGCGGATAATTCAATAGACATAATGAATTATGTAATTGATGGAAAACCCAAACAATCTTTATTTCTCTCTAACACTTAGTGCAACTTCTATAGCTATATTTCAAGTGATTCATGAGACCGAAAAAACAATGATTTGTTATGTTCTGCCATTCTTGGAAATCAATTTTCTTTGCTTTTATCAGCTAAATAACAAAACTCAATCCCCACACAAAAAGCGTAGGAAGAACTGGAGATTCAATGAGTAATGTTCCTTATATTTTTTTATATACATTCGATGCAATACTTAAATATAACATTGCCTCTTTAAGTAAAAGATACACATAAAAACTATCTAACACTTATTAAAGTTACTTATTCACAGATTTCAACTTCAATATCAACTTTGTCTAGAACTATCAAAATTGTATGAACATATTTTTGGAAGCAAGAAATTAGTGTTCTGATAATGACAATTTTTGTGCAAATTTATATACAACTACAAATGGGGTTGTTTCATGTAGTAAATATCTACCCCGTATGTAACGATATAGACAAATTTAGTGCAGTTTTGTGACCGTTTTTTGTACATTTCTTGCAGCATATAGGTCAGTATATCTTAAAATAATAAGATTTTTTTACACAATTAAAGACACTGAATGGTTTTTAGAAATTGTAGAAAAAATCAACCAAATCTGTGAACTAGTACCTTTAATTGTTACTTCTACTGGATGTTAAGCGTTAAAGTTGAGGTGAACTAATTTATTTACCGATGTGAACTTCTATTATATTTGTTACAATTAAAGTTCCGGGTACCCAAATGAATCTTAATCTGAATTTAAAGATCGACATATATTCAGATAAATGTAAATGAATTAAAACGACAGCCAAATCTAAAGAATGGGCAAGTCAAGAGAAAAACAAGTTAACATCGAGTATCTGTGGCTGAGAACAATGACGACAATTTGACTTGCCGTGGCAATTTACATAGCATGCGTGTGTAAGATTAAGTGTCAATTTCTACTTCAAAATTTATCAGATTCAGACGAAAACATTTTTGCACTAAAAGTTATTGGTATAAAACTATTATAAACATGAATTAGTGTCTTGTATTGATAGCACTTCGTAGTTGAGATTTAATTAAAGAGTTGCACTAGCAGACGATATTATCACAGAAAGTCTTGACATTATAGAAAAAAAGAACACGCGATGTACCGAATTAAGCAATATTGTCTACATATCTTTTAGTGAAATTGTGAACCCCGAAGGACATTTTTATTTATGCAAATCTAATAGATGTAGTAAATGTAAGTCGTCTTTAGTCCATGAACGGGGTCAAAGATCAACTAGGTGCATATGTTCTCGAATATTACGTATGGTCTTATTTCTAGCTGGGAAAAATGTCATATTTTAGCTCGAAACTGAATAACAAAATTGTGTTACGCCTTCATTTTCAAAAAATGAAGACTGCCAATGAAAAAATATTTTATGCATATTTTATGAATGAGCGATGCCTACTACAGGCTTTCGTGCTGGTTCGAATAATTACATAATGTTATCGGGATGTTTTGAACTGTGTCGTTTCAAGTAGCAAACCGTCTACAGTATATTGGGTAATAATAATGAATTGTAAACTCCATTAAAATTATTCAACCGGGAATTAACTCAATTTTAAAATTTACATGAATTTGTTTAGACAGACAACAAAATTAAGTAGAGAATAATATGTAAACCATGACAAGAATATAGTTGTTCCTATCGTACTAGTTAAGTGTTCTTTAAGAACATTTTTATTTTAGTATCCAGCCTTGTATTAAAGTCTCATTATCAAAAGTAGCACTGTCTGTAGACTGCATTTCATAGTACACGTTTACTAACACATGTGTATAGTATTCTCTAATAAAACAACACTTTTTTAAAAAAAAAATTGGGCTTTGTCAAACTAAAATTTAAAAGCAAGTTGGTTTGAATGTTTATTTTGTCTCTTATGCCTGCCTGTTATAATTTAGCAATTTTAATGTCGTGAAACAGTTTTTATTTCTCCTGTAAATAAAAGTACCTTCATATAGAGGCTTTAAGTTATGCACGGCAATTGTTCATCAACAAAACTTTGCTGTACACTTGCTTACTCGTTCAGAAGTAGCCCATCTCTTATTGCATTATTAAGAAAAATGGATAAATCAGTGTATATCTTAAGGTGGGTCGGTACCTTACTTGGAGATAAAAACGAAAAAAATATATGTTCACCGATTATGATAAAAGTTAGCAAGCAGATACCTTCATGCTTCTAGTTTGTTTTTCTGGTAACCTTAGCGACGTTGTCGTTTTTTTCACGACGTCATGGACGTCACAATGGTTCGCGCTAAAAACAGGCATGTAAGTACATTAAACCCATATTTTTAAAGTATTGAATGTCCGAGTACAAAGATAATTATACCAAAATGTTTCTGAAATGCTGTTGCATACAAATATTTTGTTCCGATTATCTAAATATCATGTCAATCGTAAAGATTGTACATTTCATCACTGAATTTAGGGTTTTCACGTCTAACGGGTTTCACCAATATTGCCGAGTTAAAACGTTTATTTTCAAATTAATGCAGAACGGTGGTCAAATTCTTATCGCGATTTTTGAAATCTACACACTTTTTGTGTCATTTTAATGAAATAAAAAAGGAAAGTGAACGTTCTCAGTTTTTCACAATATCGCTTTCAAAGTAAAATTACCTTCAAAACAACGACGTTAATATTACGTTGCGCTGACGTTGTGATTTTGCGTTATGTATGTAATTTTCTCGTAAATTTAATTTTGTAGTTTCTTTCCAGTTCTTTATTAATTTCTTGTTACACTCAGCATCTGATCTGTTCAAAATTGATTTAACATAAGTCCGTTTGTACTTATTTTTGCAACAAATGCTTTAATCACAACGTAGCGTAACGTTGTATTAACATCGTTGAAATGAAAGTAATTTTACTTCGAACGCGATATTGTGAAAAACTGAGAACGTTCACTTTCCTTTTTTATTTCATTAAAATGACACAAAAAGTGTGTAGATTTCAAAAATCGCGATAAGAATTTGACCGCCGTTCTGCTTTAATATGAAAATTAACATTATAACTCGGCAATTGGTGAAACCTTTTAGACGTGAAAACCCTAAATTCAGTGATTAAATGTACAATCTTTACGACTGACGTGATATTTGGATAATCGGAACAAAATGATTGTAGGCAACAGCATTTCAGAAACATTTTGGTATAATAATCATTGACCTCGGACATTCAATATCTTAAATATGTGGTTTTAATGTACTTGCATGCCTGTTTTAGCGTTAACCATTGTGACGTCCATGACGTCGTGAAAAAAAAACGACAACGTCGCTAAGGTTACCAGAAAAACAAACAAGAGACATGAAAGTATCTGCCTGCCAACTTTTATCATAATCGGTGAACATAATATTTTTTTCGTTTTCTTCTCCGAGTAAGGTACCGACCCACCTTAATCTTCTGAACGTAAGCATTTGTTTTTCATCATTTTTGCAGCAGTCGAAACATAAAGCAGATTCAAATAATGCTTAAACTGAAGCAATTGTTCCATTTCTTTGTCCAAAAATGCCCACCGTGATGCTTAGCCTTGAAGTTGATAGTGTTAAATCGGAATATTGTACCCAATTATTTTTGCACATGATGTTTTTTACTGTTCGTCTCAAATTTTGTGCCGTGGATTTGGTGTTTACGATCAAAACTGAGAGCAGCAATTAATTGTTTTCGTAGAGAGAAAAGCAGTAGTTAAATAATGCGCTTTTTGTTCAATTCTTTGCCTGTAATGAAATTGGTGAAACCCATTTTTCGCTTACAATAATAGTTTTTAATGTAGATCATGTGACTACATGTATATGCCCTGTAGATGATCGGAAAAAAATTTGATGTGATGTGATTTAGTTTATACTTAGATATAAATACAACTTCTGTCAAAACTTGGCTAGTTTTCAATGCCAAAAATGAATGAGTAAGTGTATTGTAAAGTCGCTTGATAAATGGCTTATAGCAAAATTGCACATAAAACTTTTGTAATGTTAATAAATATATTACGACATCATATGTTAATAAATGTTATTTTGAATTATGTCTGACTAGAACTCAACTGCAGTATTGCTTCTGATATTCCCTTGATTAAATGTTATTAACAGCGCAGTAGAATAAATGGTAAATTTAACATTATTATAGTGCATTCCATCTCAGATTGAAATATATATACCAAGGAAATTGTATTCATCTCGATTTAAATATTTTATTAGATAAATCCTGTTCAAATAAATAAGCTATGAAAAGACATTGTGTCTATTACTATTCGTCTCAACAAAGAAGTAAGGACTATAAATTATATGTATTGAGTTTCATCAACCAAACGTCTGCATATTTACTTCTCAAGACGTCTGTATCAGGCAATTACAAATAAATAACTATATTCTCATCCAAAATTTGGGTAAAATAGGAATATAGGCGTTTCTTTTATTTTCAAGCTTGCTTAGAAACTGTATTAGAATATTGTTGTTTGATAAACAAATTCTACGTAAAATGTTATATGCACATATAATTTATATAAGTGAATATTTTAACTTGGTGCGTCAGTCTAAAAGTATTACCTAACTGTCAAAACAGGAATTAATTAATATATTTGAAAGTTATGTATTTTCATGAATTAAAAGCAAGTTTTTTTATAAAGTTAGATGATATAAGGCGATGGAAAGTAATAAACAATAAAATGTGCTGCCATAATAAATGAAATACTTTAAACTGAATCATAATATTTCGAACTTATGTGTTCCCCTATAAACAAATAAGTCCAACATTTAAAATACAATAACTGAACATGTAAACATAATTAATTTATACATAAATAATCATTTCTTACTCGGCATTCGCAAACACTATCTTAAGAAAACATCGGTGGTCCTATGACAAGTACTCGTTTGTATTGCGATATATTTTTTAAACATTTGTTATTTACAATTTTGAACACATTTCATTTTTGAACTATTTTAAGATTACAATGATATTATTTGGAAAATCAACCCCCAATCATTCTACTACATGTGTTTGACCTCGGCTCTGTTCCTCGCGTCCAATTAATGGTTCATTTAGTGCTTTCGACGCTTTGATTGTATTTCGTCCATTAGATCTACATTGACTTTCAGCTATGTTTTATGAGATGTTCATAATATAGAGGACTGGTTTGCGCACTTTTTCTGTATAAAACACATTATGTACAATTTTGTTTAGTTCTAAAAGCTAAACAAATCACTATTCACTTCATCACGATCTTGAAAAGCCAGTAAGATCACTGCTCGTGTGACTTATCGACGCCTTACCAAGGACATATCCGATGTATTTCAACTTTCACAAGGGATATATACCCATAAGTAGGCGGACGGCACGCTTCCAAGTGCTTTCGGTTGGGAACGTTGCTAGCCGCCTAATGATTTATATGTGCACTTTAAGATACCATTTCTAATTAATACATAATATTCTTATGTTATATGGAACGATTTCCTGCATTCAAATACGTTGGTACAAATTATATAACTTGATGGCGTTTTTGGCGTCAATATACGATTGTATATTATCATGTTATTTTACAGGTATGTTTGGCAATATCGATATTGTGCGATATATATAGTAGGTTTCCTTTCACAACTTTTGCTTTGTATTTTATTGTTGGTAATATGAAAAGCTCCCCAACTTGTAGAAAAAAAGAAAGAAATAAAAACATAATTTCAACAAAGAACTTACCTTTACCGGTACACAAATTAAAACTAGCAGCAAATCTGCCGATGCCAAGCTTAACAAGAACGTGTTGGTCACAGTAGTCATTTGATGGTACCTGGTCACTGAGAATATCACTAATATATTCCCTAACATGCCGAGAACCAGCGTGAGTCCATATACTATAGACACTGGTATGAGCTCTCCTAATGGCGGATGGGTCACCATTGTATACTCATAGTCTTTTATAGTAATATTAGATGTTACGTTTGATATATTTAACATACTAACAGTGGTTCCATCATCAAAGTCAAAATCTGAAAAACTTGTATAACCTTCCATCGTAGTTTCAATTGAATATTATCTACAAATGAAGAACACTCTTTTTTCTTTTGCAGATTCTCCCCTTTTGACAACTTTGACAAACTTTTTTCTCCTAATGGCAACTTCAACTAATTTATTTTCTATTATTTTATATCAATTTTCACTAATCTATTTTTTTATTAATTTTTATCTTTTTATTTATTTTTATTTATTTCTATAACTATCCTTAATAATTATTATCACACAACCTGTAAGATTTACACAATAAATCATTTAACATAGGATAATAATTTCTTCATGTATCAATATTATTAGATTTACACTCTAGTTATCTGGGCAAATATCCCTTACTAACTTCGTCTGGTGAAAATCAAGAAACAGACGCCGTGCCTATTGACAGCAGAGTAGTCAAGTTTTACGTCGCTAAGATAATGTCCAATACGTTCCACGATCGCACAGTCGAGTAATTGAAGTCAAAATAGTGATGTACGTTAGAGTAGTACAGTTATTTTCATAGTTGTGAACATTGATTTCATATTTTTCGGTGTTTAGATAATTCTAATTTTCAAATGAATACTTCGACAAAAAAGCATGTACTAAGTTCATTTCATGTATATGTCGCAAGTCTGATGATTCAATACATTTATACAGAGACAAAGATGATTACTAAATATTAGCAGCGGTCGTATCACTCTCCGTAAACAGATATCCTGTTGTCCGTTGTGGTATAGGTTCTCTTGTCATCGCACAGTGGGTCACGTCAATATGACCTTTTGACGACCAATCAATACGTAGCTTTCATCTAGACGAAACGCTATTAATATCCTTATGATTTCGTAATTTCTATTTTTTACCAAATTTTGTGAGATAAATACGACATGAAAGTTCCATATTCATAAAAGTGTTCTACAACACTTCTCGTAGATGCGACCTTAAGGGGTGGTTGCGACGTAGTGTTGCGATGTTTAGCGTCAATTGCGACGTTTAGCGGCGCTACATACTTTGTATACATGTTGTTATTTACATGTTTTTATAACGTTTGTCAGTACTATGTTCTTAAATAATAGTTAAATCAATTGCAGACTGTATGATACTGTAATAACATGTACTATAAACACGTTAATGCAATAAAAGTACTTCATAAAAGTTTTAACACCAATATATAGACAAATCATAGACAATTTGTGAAGAGAAATATCTGTTTCTACAGAGACGCCTACAGCAATCCGACAAATTACCATCAGCATTAGATATGAGCCAGACAAAACTAAGCAGTGATGACTTTTTAATGGCAAAATTGTGTTTGAAATAAATCGATCCTCACAAAATAATCGAAAAAAGTGCAAACAATTGCATTGAATACGTGAGACAACAACACTGCTTTTGAAAGCGAATTGTAAAATTAAGTTAATAAAATGTTGAAACATCTTAGACAGTAGATTGTAATCACACCAAAACACATATACCTGTCTACATTATCGTGACGTCTGCTCATTATACATTAATATTCACAGAATATTATCAGAACGCTGGAACCGACATATTATTGACTGAAATGAAGTAGTAAATTGCATTAAATATGGAGATCAGGATAATATATTTGAATTGTTGTAAACAGGATTTGGCAATTCTAAACCTGAATGAGTCTGTTAGACGATAATTTAACCTACCATTGGCTGAATAAATGTAAACATGCATCTACAATGGGAACGGCTAGAAGGCAGCAACATCTATTCGAGTGTATAGACGTATAATAAGTATTAGTCTGATTCTTGTGAATAACGTAACTTTTCAGGGATTTTCTATTTTCCGGTAATTTTACTTTGAGTTGTATTATTTATACCAATTTTAATGTACAACATCATTCTCGTTTCCAGAGGCTATTAAAGATTATTTATACATTTTGTGTACGAAAATGGTACAACAGCCACTCGTATTCAGCAACATGTAAATTTGATTTAAATAGTGCGACAGTTTATTGAGCTTGTATACTATAATTTCAATTCAAGAAACTGTAAATTGTGTTTGTATTCTTCAATATATGTATTGGTGGCAACCTTCTGGTTTTCGTCGTTGAAGCTAAAGACTCAATGAAGTATCGAGTAGCAACAATTTACTAGAGCCTGTCTTTTGATTCCATGTCCATGTCAGTTCTTCGTAAAACAAACGGCGGTTTAATTTTTTATTCATTAAGGCTAAGTTCCATTTTTAGAAATTGGATTTTGAAGCACCTAGCAACTTAACAACTCAAGCTTCTGCTGCTGTGTTCAATGATTGTTTCACTATGCCCTAAAGAAACCATGTTTCTGTGTCATCTGTCTTATGGATAGTTGATTTCTTTTATTTATTTAACCTGTTTTTTTCGGCGTAGCTGTCTAGGCTGGATTTTGACCTACATTTCTGTATAATGACGTCTGTCTGGGGATTTCGGAAATCCGCCGTTCTATTGGATGATTTTATAAGCACTGAAAATGACGTACGGGGGAAACAGAGAAAATCCCCTCTTCGATTGGATGGCCCTGACACGCGCGAAAAAATAAAGGCCACACTATTGTAATGCAGTGTTTTACGAAATTTTGCTTCGTTCGTAGATTTTTTTTTTGGGTAGACTTCTATTGCTTTCCAAAGTGTTTTTTATATTGTAACAATAAAAAGTTACGTGTCAAACACAATATTTTATGGGTAAAATGAATTACGTCTCCAGATGTGAACCGGTTTCTAGTAAAAAGTCTGACATATTACCCAATAATTATTAAGTAAGCCTCACTACGTCCAGTTTCCGGGGTTTACACTTTGAGAGTCACAGCTCCACATCTATACTATTAAATTTGTGAGTTTCCTGTTTTGTGGAAGAAACTGCGCAGCTTTAAATAAATCTTTTGTTTGTCGCTGGAGCACACATATACCGGCATATCAAGTTGACAATTCTTTTTTGACAAAGCCTCTTGATATTTGCAAAAACTGCCAAAAATCAACAAAAAAATGGGGGGGGGGTTGTGTCTAAAAATAGATAAAACTAAAAATAGACACGTCAAACCAAACTCTCCGCAGCGGTTATCTCCCTTTATCAAATCAATAATTAAGTAGGTTTTTTCCCAAATACCTATCTTCGTCAAGTTTCGTAATTGCTATTTTTAGAAATTTTCACCACGTGACGTGGGATTTTCCAGAAGTCATAGGGTAACGCATTTTCCGAAAATGGCGAAACCAGACGCTCTACAGCGTGATCGTAGTTAGTTATCGTAAAAATAATGGTTTATCGACATAAAAACAATGAAAAGCCGTAGTGGATCATAACTTTTGCGTTGATTCTGTTTGTACAGATGTAAAATACATTTTTTTCATCTTTTTTTTGCGATGTAAATTGGGTATGACTGAAACACGAAATGGAGATTTTGAGGCGAAATGGACGAAATGGAGAATTTGGGGCAAAATGGGGTTTTGATTGTTTAATCTATTTTGTGTACTGAAAATGAACAAAGGTAAAATAAACTACACAAATATCGATAAACTGGAAAGAATGTTTAACTTATATTGATTTATTGCCGAATTCCCACAAATAATCGTACCAAAGTCAGCATATAAAGACAAAATCGTTGCACATTTTCTGTTATTAATATCATCATATTCTAATTATAAAAAAAACAATACAATCAACAGCATAATTTGAAAGCTAAGGCACATAATATGCCAACATTACTAACTCTAGTGTCCAACTGTTAGTGCAAAAAACGACAACAGCAGAAAACATAGCTGGTACAAGTTTAATCCCCAAATAGTCCCCTCAAGCTTGCCAAAAAGCAATGGAGAGAAGGTTTTTATATGATAATGCAGAGTTTAACATACATTTTCCATCTCAAATACCAATTTTAGATGATATATTTGTATAAAGTAGTATTATTTGTAATTGACCATTTTGACGTTATTTTTTCTCTATAAAATCTCTTGCAGTTTCAGTACAGTAATCTAATACAAATTCTTATAAAAAATTTTAGAAACGGTAAAATTTCTTAAATTTTTCATTATATGGGCAGTTAATACTGCAGAAAATTTTAAAACTAGTTGCATGTGTCTAACTAACTTCTAACTTGAGATATTTGCTTTTAAAGATAGGGTAAATTTTTTAACATTCTCAAAAACTCGGATTTTTGCTTGGGGGTACATGTATGCAAATCTCTGTATTTTTATATGTATTTGTCCAAAGTGTAACCTGGTTGCTCTGATTTGTCATTACATGACTGTATAACAAGAAAATGGATTAAAACTTGGAAATAAAACAGCAGAATTTGAAAAAAAAGTTCTTTCACTTTTTGTCCCAGCACAATTTACGGTCTTTCTAAAAATGAAGGGTCACGTTATAAAAATGCACATAACTTAAGTTACAGACGGTAAATTTCTTTAAAATTTCAGCATTCAATGTCTTTAATAGTACAGATCAAGAAACAATATCAGTATAAGAATTGTGGAAGGTCACCATTACAGTTCCAGAACCTTAAGAATAAATTCATAATTTTTGTTTTGTAGCATTAATGAATAGGTTTTCACAATGCAATTCTCAAAAATCTTCTTGTCTGAAACTACAAGGCCTAGAGCTTTCATATTTGGTATATAACATCATCTAGAGGTCCTCCATCACAGTTGTTCAAATTATGCCCCTGGGTCAAAATTGACCCCACCCCATGAATCACAATATTACATTGAATTATATAAGGAAAAGTTCAAACAACATCTTCTCTTGAACCGCTTATGATAATTTGCCCAAACTCAACAGGAATGGTCCGTTGGTGGTTTCCTACCAAAATTGTTCAAATAGGTCTGATTGGTTGGATAAGTAGGTCACTGGGTCAAAAAATAGGTTTTAACATTAGTGGTCCTCTGTAAATGGCTCTTCTGTGACCTTTGACCTTTTCCTCAGGTGAGCACACTTGTTTTTAAATCGACGCCGTTTGTCTTTTTTAAAGACATTTCTTGTTTCTCATAAGAATAATTATGTATTTCAGGCAGCAGCAATAAACCCATGGCTATACATTGAATCAGCAAACGAGATTTTGAACGAGTATGCTGTCTAAATTCCTACATTCGGTTTATGTCCATTGACATAACGTATTAGTCTCGTCGGATGATTACACACTTCTATTCATAATCCAATTTTATATGATTCACTGTAAAAGCTACTATAATCAATCTTCTGCAGATGGTGGACGCCATAGTCCCTGCTTGATTTGTTTCTGACTTTTCCGGGGATTTATTACCGATGTTGGTGTGCAGTTGACAAATTGAACTGTCGCGTAATTTGACACATGTTTTACTGATCTATTTTTCAACATATTTTCCAAATGACGTCGTTTGTCTTTTTCTGCCAGTCTAAATGATAACAAATGCCCTTGAACCTTTGAGACATACGGTAAATCACGACGATGACAATCATTTTTTTCTCATGGGAAAATGACTCTAGCTCATAAATGGAATATTTTTTACATTGCTGCAAGCAGTTATGTTGTGTCAATGTCTATTACATTTGATTTAATTAGAGAACTAGGTTGTTGTAAGACAGTTGATTTATGTAGAGACGTTTTACTTTGTTATTGTATAATAATTACACTCTTGGAAACAATCATATCCGATGATAGACACTTAATTTGGGACATCTTTTATTCACTCTATACGCACAACCTTTCGACCGAAGGCCCTTATCAACGGCGGTCTTTGTAGAAATTTAACCAAAATGATAAAAAGTAGGCCAAACGATTGATGAAAATTTCTTAACAAAAATGTACTGGATTAATATTACAGATTAAGTATTTTTACACATACCATTTTTAAAGGCCTTTGGCTGAAACATTGGGTGTAAAGTGTAAATAAAATAAGTTTTAAGAAACATACCTCTCAATTGATTTATATACGACGATAGTTAAGTTATGGGTAAATGTAATAGAACAGTGTTACAGCTGATAAAATACTTTTAACAGTTTATCTATAAAACTTTCATTTACGTGTATTGTCCGTTTTTTCTCAACTGTCAAAGCTTGAATAATTTCACGGTGACTGAATGCATTGTTTTTGTACTGGCGGTCTAATTGTAATTAAAAATATGTTGACTAAAACTTATCATACGGCATAAGAAGCTTTACTCAATCACTTTCGGAAACCCATGTGTGTATTACGACAATAATTTTAACAAACGCATTCACCGTGAAATTATTCATGTTTTGACAGTTGAGAAAAAACGAACAATACAATGTACTATTTCGTACCAGTCCCGTATCAGCTGAAATCTCACTTATGGAATATACATATAAAATATAACGAAACGTCTTTCGAATTAAGGACGCTGTTTAAAATACAATAATCAAAATTGCACAGTGCTTGTCTCGATTATCTGTCCTCACTAATAGTGATGACCCTCTGCTGGTGTTGAATTTAAATTAAAAACAACCTACTGGCATTGGTATGGCAAAAAGAAAACCCATGAATTATGATAATTATATATATCACCAGATAAAACCAATATTGCAGAAAAGTTTATTAGAACTTTACCTAACAACATGTTTACAAAGAAATATAACTGTTTGTCTTTATTGCCAATATCTAACAATGTGCAAGACGATCACCTCATTGATAATAATTCTACTTTTCACAAAACCCACTACTTTTTATACAAGAACATTTGCTTAGTTAAACTGGAAACACTTTCACAATATACATCTATATACACAGTTTACAATAAATGTAATGATAAATGCTCAAGTTTCACTCGCTCATTCAGTACATTTCAAAATGTAAACATGTTCAAGTCATGTTTAGGTTTCATCATATTTTTTTCAAATACATCTAAATCAGGACAGATAGCATTGAAAACTTTCCCCACCATTGCATACAAAATAATGTCTTAAGAACAAAATTGATTACCAGATCTTTTCTGACATATTTCTGGTACTAATCTTGTGGAAAATGACATTGAGATAATTTAATGACATAGAATAGGATAAAGTTCGATGATTTATTTACTGTTTAAATATTGCTTACAGAGGTTATGTTTTGAATGAAAAAGCTTTAAATGTTATACATTGATATGTACATACGATGGTAGCGAAAATAAAATCGGTAATAAGACTACAAGGCATTCAGGCGCGTAGCTACCTGTACGCAGAGTACGCAGCTGCGTACACATTGGTCCACAAAATCGTAAAAATAAAAACGCCAAAAAATGCAATAAAAACTTGGGGGGGGGGAGGGGATAGGAAACAAAACTGAGTTATTTGTCGCGAATTATCTTTCTTTCGAAATATCTCTACTCAAATAAGTTGAACAATTTAAACAAATGCTTGTATGAGACTATGACGCCTGTTGTCACGCTATCTTAGTATAGAAGTGTATTCTGTATGGTAAATTTTTGAGTTAACTCCCGTGTAAAGTTTGTATATAGCGCGTGATTTTAAACATGTCAGGTTTGGAAACAGCCCCGCCATATCCCGATATTTTTGAAAGCTTTGCATTTTTGACGACGAAGTGAAATACAATGTCCTATCAAGAGAATGGTCGTCAGTTCATGAATACGCATTCCCTTAGCGGTAAGTATTTTATGTTAATAACTTACGACTGTCCTTAAATAACTATCGAAATTTTGTACGGTTTTTCCTTGTCAAGTTCCAAAGGGATTGAATATAAATTACGATGATATATCATCACAAGGTGGATGGTTCAAAAACATAATCTTAAAGACCATATTAGAAGTTATGATTACGTTTTTACGTTATAGGTCCATTGTGCAGTAGGACTACAATTGGCCGGGTAATTTTTTTGTTGAAGTATATTCATATGCTTCTGTTATTGTAGTAAAGCATATGGTGCACATACCTACTTTATTAATTTATGTCAATATTCTTATTTTTTCAATTGAAAGCGATTTGTTTATTGTTTTGACGCTGACAATATTACTTTTAACTGTGTTTGTGTTTATAACAATACCAAAAAAGAAGTGGAAAGTTATATGGGGAGTAGCAAAATCCCTGGACAGAATTAAGAGTTCATAAAAATTCATACTATAATATAGACGTTTCACGCATCTGACCGATTAGCCAATTTTGTTCAACAATTATAAAGCACGGTAGTTGAATGGATGTATCAAATTGATACATCGACTCCGATATGAACTTCTATCCTAAGAATAGTTTTATTTTTCCAAACTATATTAGGACACATAGGCTGTTCATTTATTTTATACTTAATTGCTTATTCATCTTAGAATGGACAAAATTCTGAGGGTCTTGGGTTCAAAACCTGTTCCGACCATTACTGGTAAAATGGTAGTTTAAGTTCGAGGATATGTGTATACTACTGATGATATCCAGGACAGATGTTTAGAAAACTTAACGGCTGTATGAAACTGAAATAAATGTTAAAAACGGATCATTTAAACCAACAAAAACAAAAAATTACTTTAGTCCCGAGACATGATTTATATAGTTAACTACGATGCATATTTTTTGTTATGTCTCTACGATCTTCTGGTTAAGGTCATGGACTTGTAATCGCTAAAACCTCTCGCATCCAAGTTCGTGGGATCGAATCTCGCATCTATGCATAGCATAACCTTACATATGAGAGCAGGAACGATGTCTAGAAACCACCCGTCTGTATACAACTGACAATTTGTGACAAAGAATGTTAAAACAACAAAGAAACAAAATGTACAACCAATGGGGATTACTAAGTGTTAGCTCAAAAGTCGTGTTTCTTGTAAACTTGACAAACAAATACTTTCCTTTGCATTTAAATTAAGTTCTGTATAACATTTAAAACGCTTTGAAAATGATTTATTGAAGTAACCTCACACAGAATTTATATGTTCATCTGTAGAACACTGAACCTTTTGTTTTAGATTATTTGGAACAACATATAGAAGAATGAAGGCCAAGATGTCTGTACGTTGGTAATGGAATTACAAAATATATGTTGCCATAGGCAATGTCTCATGGTGGTGCATCTAATGCGTTTGTTTACCATATCTGCATGTGGTTGCGTTTTTGAAACTAGTCTCGACCACATGATTTATGCAAAGAATGGTCAGTTGTTTATTTCTGATACCAATAGTACTACTGTCAGAAATCCTTTGTTTTTCGTATTTATTTGTCATCAATTTAATATACATGTATAAAACTAACAGCGTTATACTTGAACCATATTTCTTTTTTAGAATGACAATTTGATAATTTGCTAGTAGCCGTAGTGTGATTTCCTGATTTGAAATCGCACTGCTGTTTTTTTCTGGTGGCAGATCAGTTGTAAAGCACTGAGTCTTTAGTTATTAAAATACATTATGTACGCGTACAAAGGTAATAACAAGTATTATTAGAGCAATTAGCCTCTGTTTGTTTGTTTTGTTTGTCTTTGTTGTGTTTAATGCCCTAGCAACACATTAAACAGGTCATTTAATGTCGGTCAGTTCAATTACTCACTGCTACTGGAAAGTCTAAATCTGTAGCGCATACTTTCACCAGTGACTGACAATTATTTCCTGCCCTATATAATTAAGGATCATTAGTAAGAGGGAGAATATCAAATAGAAATTATTTCATGACCAAGCTTCATGAAAGCATGCCCCATCGGGAATCGAACCCACGACCCGTTGATGAGTAGATTTGCTTGTTACCAAATAAGCTAGCCGGGCGGCATTAAAGCTTAAGTACTGTACAAGTCTAAATACAATATACAAATTGCATGGTAATTTCGAAGTACATTTCAGCTTATATGTTATTTAGAGCTTTCGGATGATTTGCAGAAATTGTTTGATTCGAATAACATTTTTTTCGTACTTGAACACCTAACTTTGTAATTAATATTTAATCACAACGTGGCAAGTAATTATTCAGTTTGATTTCGCGTGTGTCGTCAACGCAAATGTGTTGTTTCGGGGTTGCTACATATAGATATTATCATACGCGTTATGACCTTCACTTCTGCTAGTATAACCCTATGTCAAATTGCGTTGAAATGGGAATTCCCTTTTGCATGTCGAGTTTACGGATTGAAGTCGTCGTTTGTCTTTGGCTCCAGTCTATATAATTCTTTAACAGCTGGTAAGACATGAATGATTATTAACAAGTACGAATGTTGTCTACCTATACTTGTGACGGAAATGAATTACACAAACTCTTGTTGAAAAACGCTCTACAGAAAAAAAGGTCGGGAGTGCATGCCAATTACCCCTAGGATTCTGCGTACACATTAAAAGCTCTTGCTACGCCCCTGGCATTACACAGACGCCGTCTGCCTTCTTAATGCAAATCGCAACAAATAAATGTTTATTGAATTGTCATAATCATTCTTATAAGGAATGGTTACATCTCGACTGCTTTATTTAGAAAATTATATTTAAAATAGAGTCATTTAAACCAATTATATTTTCCTATATCTTTTAAAGTATTAATTTTGCCATTTCCCGAGAAAGACTGAACAAATCGTTTCCCTCTCAATCAAAGTCAACATTAAATAGTAATCAATACATAATATGAAAAATGTTTTTCTATGTTATGTCTTTTCAATATTATACTATTATTACCGTAAGAGGCGGGGGTTACCGATACGAGCCATAATCCCCCATCTGATTTGTTTCTGACTTTACTTGGAATGTATTACCGATGTTACTGTACAGTTGACAAATTGAATTGTCGCGTAATTTGACACATTTGAATTGTGATTTTCTGAAACAAATGTATTCTTTTAAAATTATCTAAAAAAGCAAGTGAGGCATTTAACGTTCAAATAGTGCTAGTATTTGCATTATGAATGAAGAAGCTTTTAAAGTCATAATCGAATATTTTCTTTAGATAGTTAAATGAAACTCAACAAGAGTAAGTGAAGACTATCACAGTCGCCGTCTGCTTTCCAAATTCGAAACGCGGGAAACAAATATAATTGCGTTATTAGAATCATTCTAATTTGGAATTGTTACATCTCGACTACTTTTAATCTTAATTTCAATTTAAATAACGTAATTTAAACCAAATGAATATACTTTCCTAATATTTTCAATTAGATTTCTTATTGTCTGAGAAAGGCTGAACAAAGCGAGTTTTACAAAATCTAAATTATGATTGAATTGTTATCAATACAAGAGCTGGAAAGAATAGCAATTTTTATTCTATCTTTTAGATAAATTCATTATAAGAGTAAAGCATTTTCACAAACAGTTTGTTGTAGCTTGTTCTGAACTATAATTAGCAACAAATCCAGGCGCGCTACCAACTGCGCTACCGATCCGGGGTTACACTTTTGTATTACTTATATCATAGTGTGCAGCATTGTCTCTTCTTATAATAATATTACAAATAACTATAATGGTTTACTGAGAACTTTCTTCGAAACATTTTGCATTAAATATTAATGGACAAAGACGAGTTCTATCACGATTAAAACGTGGATTTTATTGGAAAAGTGTAACCCGGGTCGATAGCGCGGTTGGTAGCGCGCCGGGATTTGGATACTCGTGCTTGAGGGGTTGCGGGTTCGAATCCCACCCGGGGAGGTTATACCCTTCCATGAAAATTTGACAATAATGTCGATTTTCCTCCATTAATTAGATAAGATGGAGAAGTTTCCGGCCTTTTGGAAGGGTAGGTGAGTACTGGTTATAGACAATGGTCCAGGAAAGCTAGGTTAGGTGCGCTGGACCCCGTGAAATGATCTAAAATTGTGTTGATACGGCGTTAACTCCAATAAATATAAATAAATTATTGGAGAAGTAAGAGATTTTGAAGACAAAAATGGGATATTATATTGTGATGTCTGTATCATGCATTTATAACATGACCAATACGTGTACCCTACATCACACGTATACGAAAGGTTATTTTTACAATCACTAGAACTACTAAAAACAAAGAAGTTCAAAATGTAGATAGACAAAAGGACACTATTGTCCGTTTTTTCTCAACTGTCAAAACATGAATAATTTCACTGTGCATGCGTTTGTTAAAATCATTGTCGTAATACACCCATGAGTTTCCGAAAGTGTGTATTATGATTGAGTAAAACTTCTTGTGCCGTATGATATGTTTTAGTCAAAATATTTTTAATAACAATTAGAACACCAGTACAAAAACAATGCATTCAGTCACCATGAAATTATTCAAGCTTTGATAGTTGAGAAAAAAAAACGAACAATATAACTAAACTAAAATCAAGAGATATTAAACAATTGCACTAGAACACGTGAATGTCGTATAATTTAACACCATTTTTCTTTGAATCCGGGTTAAGGTCAGATATAGATAATCCTATGTCTCATACCAAAAATTGTATCTGCATACCATAGTTACTAACAAAGGCTTGACAACAAATTGCAGGTATATTTTTTTACTTATATATTACACATATAGTGATTCGCTAAGCAATAATTTATGATAAAATCCGTTTTCTATTCAATCCTTACAGTTTATATCTTTTATACACTTCAAACAAATAATGTTCCGAAGTTCTGCAATATTTAATGTCTGAAGACCAAACCTTTAGCTATTTTCCGACATGTTTATGGTATTAATCTTTGTGAAAATTGTAAAAGAAAAACATTCAGATAATTGTATGGCGTAATAAAGGGATAAACGTCGGTGCTTTATGTACCAAATAAGTCAAGTGTCATTTTAATGATTCACCAGAGAGGAGATATTTCAGCAAATAAAATTAATTGAGATTTTGCTTGTGAAACAATGATTAAAGTGTTAGTATTTCATGACCTTGATTAACGATCACATTTCATTATCGCATTATCTGTCAAAAGATATTCAGTTTGTTTCTGTGCGTATTTTTAAATATCTAAAACAATCTTGTTTTTCTCGACTGTAGCAAGAAACTATGAGAGGAAACTATCTTTATTCTGAAAGTGCCAACCATCTGTAGCATTTACAGCTCTACCAATCAACACTATTAAAGCCAAACATGGTAGTAATGAAAAACTGTATTAACACTGAATTACCAATCGGCTTTAATGTCTTATATCACCACCTTTTCAATACCAGCAATGTATCTTAACATACTAATCATTTTCAGATTAAAGTGCAGAAAGTTAACTGAATGTTTGCATTGAGACTAAATTAGGTTGTTGAAAAAATTAAGACAACCCAGAAAAAATCAAAATTGCATAAACAAATAAATGATGAATTGCTAAGTACGCAGGTATTGTGCGTAAAATTTGACCCCGACCTGACCTTTATGCAAGAATATTTATTACATTGAATACAAATGTACTTATTAATGCTCGATTACACCGTGGCCGTGAGGATTATGAGTTAAAACTTAACACACAAAGATACTTCTATAATTTTACGATCGCTGCCGAAGTGTAGAATAGGTATGGTACTGACTTTCGTCGGGATATGTGTAGATAATTATTAGATGCAAATGTGAAAGGTCAGGTCGGGGTCAATATTTACGCACTATATGATGTACGAATAATAAAAAAATATGCAGTACAGTAATTCTCTACAAATGTTGAGAAATCGATATGGTATTTTTTTGAATTATATAATATTTTGTGATGTGTGTCTCGCCTTACGCAAGAGGTAATTATCTAAATCAGACATTAAATAGGAAAGTACGGTTCCTGTTCGTGATATGAAACAACAGTATAATAACAATTTTCATCCGTATATGAAACATGTTGTCTGTTCATTAGTGAAGGGTGAGTGCAGATGAAAGTCAACTGTCTATGAATGCTAGATATCAATAAATCGTACGCACTTATTTCAGGACAGCATTGACACTTTTATACGTACATTAACGAACGTTGGTAGCGCGCCGGGATTTGGATACTCGTGCCTGAGGGGGTGCAGGTTCGAATCTCACCCGGGGAGGTTATTCCCTTCCATGAAAATTTGACAATAATGTCGATTTTCCTCCATTAATTAGATAATATGGAGAAGTTTCCGGCCTTGTGGAAGGGTAGGTGAGTACTGGTTATAGACAATGGTCCAGAAAGCTAGGTTAGGTGCGCTGGACGCCGTGAAATGACCTAAATTGTGTTGATACGGCGTTAACTCCAATCAATAAATAAAATATTAACGAACGTTATTGTGTTGAAATAGCATTGTAGTCGGCGGGTGGTTCGTACACTATATTGAGTGCTTTCGTGATTATATTCGGTGGTTTGATCAATGTATGATGTGCATTTTTCGTTATATTGGGTGGTTGGATCATTAAATTGAGTACTTTCTTCATTATATACGGTGGTTTGATAACTAAACAATCATATCTTTTGTGCTGAACATTATAGAAAAGCGCATTCTTCATTTTATTCGATGGTTTTAATCGCAATGAAGCAAAAGTACATCAAAAAAGTTATCAATGGCAAAATACACACAAATCATAGACAGTTTGTGAAGATAAACATCTGTTTCTACAAAGACGCTTTCCCAAACAAACAAACTAAACCAACACAAACAAACAAAACAAAGACGCTTTAAGCAATACAGCAAATTACTATCAGCAATTCAGCAATATATAAATGTGCGCCAGACAAATGTATTGTTCAGTAATGAATATTTAGAGACAAAATTGTGTTAGAAATAAATTGGTCCTTGTTAAAATATACAATTATTTAATGAAAATGTGCTTCAAAGGCAAACTGTATGCTTAAGTTAATAAAAAAAGTTTTACATGATAGCTAGTATAATGTAACAATAACAAAACATAGATGTCTGTCTACAATGGCATGATTGCCGCCTATTATGCATACATACTCACTGAATATGATCAGAGCGCTGCAACCGACATAATGTTTTCTATGACTACTATGTAAATTACATTTAAGAGACACTAATAACAAATTTCAAACCCGAATGGGTTTGTAAGACGATAAATTATCGTTCCATTGACTGAATGAATAAATATAGCCATCGTCAATTGGTACGACTTGAATGCAACAATATTACATTCGTGTGTATACAAACTTTACAGTCAATGGACAAATATCAGTGACCTAAAGAAGATCTTCTTCTAATTTAATCACTATCTGTATTTTGAAAAGTTGATTTTATGTATTTATTGATTCGTAATTTTCTCGTAAAGAAATGGATTTCAGCCAACAACCGTCCTTTATCTATGGCCATAAATTGAATCACAATAGCGATTCTGAACGAGTATGCTGTCTCGGTCCTAACATTCAGTTTATGTCCAATGTCATAGTGTATAAGTCTCGTCGGACAGTTACACAGTTCTAATCATAATCCATTTTAAGATAATGCATTGCAATAGTTACTACAATCAATCTCCCGGTGATTGCGGACGTTATAGTCCCCATTTGATTTGTTTCTGACTTTATCGAGGAATAATTACCGATGTTGGTGTGCAGCTGCAGATGGAACTGTCGCATAATTTGACACATGCTTAAAACTGATCTTTATTACAACATATTTTCTTCCAGCGTGTTTTGGATTTTTCCGCAGCCTAAAATGATGATAAAAGCCACGGAACTTTTGGGACAGAAAGTAAAGCAAGACTTTGCCAATCATTACTTTCACTTAGGAACAAGAATTTAGAAATGGCTAAAATATTAGCACGTTGCTGCAAGCAATTATGTCAAGTAAATGTCTATTATGTTTTATTCAATTCTATGTTGTTGTCAAACAGTTGATTTCTGTAGAGACGTTTTACTGCACTACTGATTAAATTAATTAAAATGGTCAAGTATCTACAGATATGTTGCGATTAATTTAAATTCACATTATTACAGAATATAATACTACGAAAAGTCTTATTCTGTTTTAATATTTATTGGCATGTAAAATGAATAAAGCGTTGTTCTATTATGCATTATTATTTTAGTTGTCTTTTTCAAATTAGCTGAAATCTCGCTCATGGACTAAACATCTAACAACATTGAAACGACTAACACCGTTCAAAAACAATGAACAATGAAGTTCTATGGTGATTGTACCCTACTATCTTCACTACTGTTGATGTTCCCTGCTGGTGTATACAAATTGTAATAAAAATAATCTTGTAACCTTGGTATGAAAGAGACATTACCTGCAACATTAAGTCATGTAACAAGATAAAACTATCATTATCCCTGTAAAAGTTCATTCGAGGGTGACCTTTCAACACGTTTAATTAAATGAATACAATAACGATTTTAATGATTTGATCACTAATGTTTAACAAAGTGATAGACAACCGTGAAGCATTTGATAGTAATTATTATTGTTTTGTACATATTTTTTTCACTGGGAGCAATATTAAATCAAAGCACAGAAGACGCTGAATTTGTTTGAGTCTCGGAATATCAGAAAGGTGGAGGTTGTGTGGAAACAATGAGATATATTTGTAATATGGATGCTATAAATTCAAGAAACGATCACACAGCGTTATAAATTTATATTTTAATGAACTGAAAATAATGTAACATTTCAATATATTAAAACTTATCTAAACATACAAAAAAGTATCCTATATCTAAACATGCAAAAAAATAACATTAGTATATCCAACATATCTTACAACAAGTATAACTTACAGTATATTTATATAATATGGTCAACATGTTTTTTTTAAGTTTAAATAAGTAATATTATCGCTGTCACCAACTGGTTTGTCATGTGAAATCAACTTTACATATATTTCTTGTTTATGAATAATACCAACAAACGATAATGTATAATTGCATGAAATTGTATTTACAAACCTTCTTTCTTTCTTCTCCGTAGGTTGTTTTGTTGACTCTTCAGCGTGGTTTTATCACGTGACAAATTGAATTTGTTATATAAACTAACCCATAGACGAACGCCTTTAAATGGAAGAGTTCAAAATTGACGTGCGTTTAATCAAAATT
This sequence comes from Mactra quadrangularis, assembly GCA_025267735.1. Taxonomy (NCBI): domain Eukaryota; kingdom Metazoa; phylum Mollusca; class Bivalvia; order Venerida; family Mactridae; genus Mactra; species Mactra quadrangularis. Next base: position 11,090,451 of record CM046307.1, on the reverse strand, counting down.
ATTTCAATATATTACCAGTAATTTGCGGAAATGTTACAGAATTGCACAATATTAGAAATCTTTGACCAATCGGGAACTATATTTTCTTCCCTGAGCAGGTTTGAAAATTAATGCGCCTGTTATTTGACAATTAATCTGGTTCCCTGTCCTATTATGGTTCGCAGGGGGGCAGTCAATTTGACAATCTTCACGCAGTGATCTCCCCTGAATTTGTCTGCGTTAATGTCCATGTAAAGGGAAGTAACCGCTTCAAAAAAGCGGACTACTTTCGGCATTTGCAATTAACAGCATTCGTGTCTAAATTTCGCTACCATTATTTGTTTGGTCTGACGACCCAAACAAATAAAAAAATCTATTTATGTAATGATAATTGTACAAGTTATACACATCAATCTACAAAAATGTACTTGTTATGACAAGGTATCAACCTATATGTTTCCAATATTTCTAAATCAGAGCAGATAGTATTAACCCCCCCCCCCCCCCCACTATCGCAGACATTTAAAGTAGCGTCTTGAGAACAAAATGCATTATTAGATATTTCTGACATGTTTATGTTGATAATCCTGTGAAAATCATACAAGAAAAAACATTGAGATAATTTAATGACATAACAAATGATAAAAAAAATTGCGATTTATTTATCGTTCAAATATAGCTACAAGAGGTTTTATTCTAAATAAAGAAACTTTAAATGCTATAATGTGATATGTTTTATGGTATAGAAAATAGCACCAAGCAACAGAAAGTGAGACTTAACACATTCAGATGTTTTAGTAACATAGTAAATAAAAATTTGGTGATTTATTCTGTACATCTCCTGTGCATCGCTCGAAAGTTTCACTCGTTCACTTTCTACACTCTGCCGAAAGACTTTGTGCAATTCTATTTCAGACAGAGACACAAACACGTTTTAATCGCATGACTGTCACGTGTTTTTCTAATAGATGTGTGATCGACTACCAGAATGCAAAAAAATCTCACGTCGATAATTTCAAAATGTCAATATGCAAAGATGTTGGACAGTTTTGCATTAGTATATTAATGGAAAATTAACTAACGTGAAAGTAAACATTGATATTTTTTTCCACTTATATCTCTGATCTTTTTAGCAGAAAACATAGAACATATGCGCTATCAAAAAAGCTACTACATTTAATCTATCTCTGATAGTGGACGCCATAGTCTCTATCTGATTTGTTTCTGTCTTTACCGGGGATTTATTACAGACATTGTTGTGCAGTTGACAAATGGAACTGTCGCGTAATTTGACATAATGTAATATTTGCTGCAGCTGAATATGACAACAACTGTCCTTGGTCGTTTGGAACAGAAGGTAAAACAAGAAGTTGACAATCATTACTTTCTCAAGGGAGAAGGACTGCAGTTAATAAATGAAACTTTTGCACATTGCTGCAGGCAATTATGTCACGTCAATGTCTATTACATTTGATTTAATTCTATGTTGTTGAAAGACACTGATTTCTGTAGAGACGTATTCCTTCAGTATTGTAGGATAATCATGTTCTGGATTGTTCATATCGTTGACAGTTATGTTGGCGCTAACTTTAATGTGAAATCATTACAGCAGATTGTAATAGTACTAGAAACGACTTAATGAAACTGCCATTTGCATGGCCTATCGTGTTTTGCTTTTGCATTCAAATTTAAGTTGACTTTTCTATATTAGCTGAAATTTCACTGATGGAATAAACTTACTGAATCGTCTTACGACAATCGCCGTTAAAAATTCAATGAGCATTGCAATGTACATGGCTTATGCAAGACGACCGTAAAACCATTGATAGTAATTACATTTTTGAACATACTACACGGTACACTCGTACACGTGTTTCAGTTTGACTAGAAAAAAAGTTCACAATTTTTAAAAATGCGATGCATGTATTGACAAATACTCAATTTTTAGTCGCTCATGCAAACGTTTTATCAGCAAAATATGTACAAATAAAGGCCAGATTATGTTCAATGTTTCCCAAATATGTCTAATTTATGACAGATATAAATGAAAACTTTCCACACATCTGTAGACATGTAAAGTAATGACATAAAACAAAATTAATCATAAGGTATTTTCTGAAACGTTTATGTTGATATTCTTGTGAAAATTGTTCAAGAAAAACATCAGATAAACTAATGACATAGAATAATATAAGTTAGTAATTTATATACATCAGAATTATCACTAAAAGTTGTTATATTTTAAACGAAAAAGTAGAAGTTTAATCCTATATTGTTAGATGGTAGTGAAAATTAGTGCTGTGGATCGTTGAGCTAGTTGCGATCCGATCCGAACCACGATTCATGTGTAGCGATTCACGAATTGAACCACAAATCACTTGTTCATGGAGAAGCATTCAGGAATTCATGTTATAACAAAAATAAGTGAAAATTTACACTATGGAAAACTATGTTCTCCAGGCACAGACGTTTAATGCGCATTTCAGTGATAATGTGTATCAATCAAAAGTTTGACAAAAACGTAAAGTTTTCATAAGTATTGCGGCTTGTTTTCAGTGTTAATTAAGCTTAAAATGTTCTTTATTGTTTTCAAAAATTAGATCACGATCCAACGATTTCGGACGGGATGAATATTCGTACTCGATTTTCTGGTCGAGATTGCGAATACCCGAGTACTCGGATACTCGCAGCAGCCCTAGTGAAAATAACACCTAACAAATAAAAATTAGGCCTTAAACAATCACTTTCTGATTTCTAAATAAAAAAAGGTAAAAAATATTTTGCATTAAAAGAAACATTAAATGTGGAATTGTAACATTTCTACTACTTATTTTTACTTCTAAAATTCAAGCATGAATTGTTTTAACAAATATAGTTCAGTACTTTCTCAGCTATCCATAAAATGGCAATAATCTAGGTGGGCTGGGAAATTTCTTTCGAAGTTAATGGGAAAAGACGAGCTCTCTGACGATCTTAACCTGGATTTATTTGATGAAATTAAATTTTATAATGTCATTTATAAGATATTTCATTTTATTATCTGTATTAAATAGCTCTTCCGATGCATAATGTTACAGAATCAGACAATGCAGAAGAAGAATGCATCTAACAAAACCAGTATTCGAAAACATCTTTCTTTGCAATCGCAAAAACTCTTTTAAATGAATGAGTTCAAACATAAAATTTAATAAATATAAGAATGTGGTGTTGTGATATATACTGATTTTATACAATAAACCAAAACACATGTACATCTTCTATTTCAATATCATATTTTACTTCCATAAATCTGAACCAAGATCAGATCTAGATAGTTCTGTGGTGTACGACAGTATTATAGCTGCAGACCACAGTTTCTGACACCAGCTCGACAATCAGTTGAGGATATAAAATCACTTACGTATTTAATCGACCCATCTATAAGTAATTGGTGATACATTTTAAGATTCCTTTTTTAATCAATCCATAAAATTTAAACATGTATTTTATATTGTTTTAAACAAACAAGTTTTGCAATATTTTATGTCTGAAGGACAAAATTGATCGTTAGCTATTTTCTGACATGTTTATAGTAATAATCTTGTTAAAATCGTACAAGAAATAACCATTCAGATGATTGCATGACGAAATAAAGAGATAAATTTTGGTGCTTTATGTACCAAATACAAATAAGTCAAGTGTCATAAAATGCTTCATCGGAGAGAAGAAATTTTGAGCAAATAAAACTAATTGAGCATTTGTTTGGGAAACGATTTTGGTTATTAGTATGTCATGACCCTGATTAACGATTGCATTTCATGTGTGCGTAATTGCCCCTTTGTTTGTCAAGAAATATTCATTTTGTTTCTTTCGGTTTTAGCATACTTTTTAAGTTTAAGAATCGTATATGATCCCCCTCTTTGTCTTGTTGTTGTGTGGTTGGTTTGTGTACTTACCTACGACTGTTCCTGACACGTTTTCAAACTCCTCTTTGTTGGGACTTTGAAAAAAACAACGATAACTGCAACATTATCAAAGTTTTATTTTACGAAACAACATCTGTAATTCTTATCTCAAATATATTGGTTTCAATGAAAGGAAAATTCGTATTCGTAAAAAAAAATTGTGTCGTATTTTCTTAAGTTTGAATCAAATTTGTGAGAAATATGATCTGGCTGTTTTTACATTTTTTCTCCTGTTTATAGCAGAAAATATTAATATTAGGTAACATTCAAAAGTTACCAAAAGTGCTAAAGTTCTGCAAGGTTTACAGCTTCTACGTATTATGTATTATCAACAACATACATTTATTAGCTAGTCTAACTAGTCTAAAAAGATATTAATTGAAATAGAAATAACACTTATTTAACACTTGGTTCTCACACAAGCATGGTTGGCTTTAATGTGTTATATCACACCCTTTACAATACCAGCACAGAAAGCCGCCCGGCTTGCTCAGTTAGTAGCACGCAAGTCTACTGATCGAGGGGTCGTGGGTTCGATTCCCGGGCAGGGCATACTTTCGTGGAGCTTGGTCATGAAATCATTTCTATGGTCATTCTCCCTCCTACCAATGTTTTTTAATTATGTATGAGTTATGTAATTTGGCAGTAGTCAGTCACTGACGAAAGTATGCGCTTAGTAGTTGGTTAGCAGCTAAATCCAGAGATTATACGTCGTTATATGACCTATAAAATGTGTTGCTACGGCGTTAAACGCAACAAAAATTTAAAAAAACGAACAAAACCAGCACAGGACATGATCTTTATATAAGATTTTTTCCTGAGTAAAAACAAAAAACACAACTTTCTGATGTAGAAATGCAAATGCATACAGTGTACTGGACGTGTGTAGATTGCATTCAGCTGGTGCGAAACATGCATGTAGTGTACAGACAATATCTAAATTAAAATTGCATAGGCCATATGAGACAAATAAATAATTAATTGCAAACTTTGCCATTACATATGACATTGTAATTAATTACTATTCAGTACACATTTTCCCTCAAATGTCCAGGAATTAGATTGAACCAATATGGTACTTGCGATCAGAAGACATATTTTAGAATACGCTTAAATTATGGAGTTATGTATTAGCTAAAAGTAGGTGACTCGCCTATGGATGTTCTATACAGACATAAGATAGACATGTATGATTCCAACTCGCGATATGACACACCTCTTTAATAAAGATTTTTATCCGAATTAGGGATAAGTTATCTACTCATTTGTGAATAGTAAACGAGTGCTGGTGTAAGCAATTGTCAATGAAAGTTAGATACACATATAAGTGTAGGACTCATTAAGTAGGTATATTGATACATGGAGTAAAACGTAAGAATTAAAAGTCTAGAAATAACGGAAATCATTGAATAAGTGTTCACTTACAAATATCGGTATTATGCAGTGATGGTCGGCTATCGACTCTTGAAGTAGACTATTAGCACAACTTGGTAACTTAAGTTAATGCCGTGTGTCTAATGTTTTGAATATACTACATTTAAAAGAGACAAGATCCATTAATTATGCATAAATAAGTTTAGTATATAATACGTTTTTAGATAAGATAGATGCGAAAAGTAATTACTTTCTTGACAATTATTTCTTCAATGTATTTATATGAAGTACAATATGAATTTAAAGTCTGGTACCATGCTGTGACTTTTCAGCAATTTGATCAATAAAATAATTTCATACATGTGAAGTCAATGTTTCTTCAACAGTCGCCTTCTTCTCTAGTACATAAATATACCAACAACAGACTCATCTTAATAGTCGACATTGTCAAGTTTGTTTCTAATGCAAATGAACCCATTACACGTTCACTACTGGAAGAGCCAGACACTTGATTGTAGTTCTACCACTGACTGGTTTAAAAGAGGTTTCTTTTTGTCCTTATTAGTTATTAATAATTAATATTTATTTGGCGTAGTGTACACATTGCAAAATTACAAGGAACACATATATCACAGAGAGCATGTGGTAATTATTATGACAAGCACACCAAACACCAGGGGTAGCACAAAAAAGGTAAGCCCTCATTTCCGTTGCGGCCACTACGTGTGGGTGGCGTGACATAGAGATTTTGTTTGTTTGGGTTCAATGGCGCATCAACACAAAAAGTTATATCGCGCCGAATGCAATTAATGATAGCAATTTATGAAATCGAATAATAAAGGTATTCAGTCCTATATTTTGTGATAAGTATTTATTTTCTTCAGATAGTTAAGTATCGCATATGATGGAATCGACTGAAAAAGTTCTCTAAGTGAGTTAAACTTAAAATGTTTGTCGCGGATATATATAAGATCCTGACAGTAATAGTGACAGTAAGGTCTTGTCTAGACGTTGCTGTTTTGTCTGCACTCTAACGTAAAATTGTCCAAATTTTTAAACGTAGAACTTTTTTTACTTAATTTGTCACGTGCAAGATATCTGCAAGACGTAGACAATAATTATTTTCTCATGGGAGAAGGATTTTAGCTATGGAATGAAATATTTGAACATTGCTGCAAGCAATTATGTCAAGTAAATGTCTATTAGATTTGATTTAATTCTAGGTTGTTGTAGGACAGCTGATTTCTGTAGAGACGTTTTACTGCACTTATGTAGAATAATGGTAATATAATTGACAGCTTCGTGGTTATTAAATTCAATGCTGCAAATCGTCTAGTTATAATGCTATAAAAAAGTTTGTACTTTAGTTTCCGGATCTACTATCTGACGTCCAATTTGAAAGAGGTTGTATTTCAACCGAAAAAAGGCTTTGCATGCTAAAATATAAAACATCATTTTGAAATGAACAAACATTTTTTCAGCAAGAGAATGGGGAGACGGAAGACAAATATCGCCTGCTTCCAAATACAAACATACAATCGAATAATAATCAGTTTAGTAATATTTTCTGACAGATATCTCTGATATGGTTAATTTATTGTCAAATTCCTTTTCTTGCCCTGTTTGGTTTACCCTGGAAACGTTATTAACCCTGATATAAACTTCAGACACATTGTACGCTCGTTGTTAGAACTACTGCCCGAAATTGCATAAAACGACGCTAATTATAAGTATGCTTGTCCAAACAACGACCGACTGTTATAACTTTCATACTAATTTCACGACCCGAATATTACAACAATACAAACCTGAGCGCCGAAAAAACAATAATTTCAGTTTTTATTACAGTAATGTAATAAAAACTGATTTTTTTTCGGCACTGCTGTCTAAGAAGACTTTTGACCTTTATTTTAACCAAATATAATTTGCTCTACAATTCCTGTTTATCCAATGAAATTCTCTTCAAGTATAGATAAGTCGATAAATGATAAAGTGTCATTGGTTATTTGTGATAAACAGGTGCGAAGCACGGACAGAAATTGTCGACTATTTACTCTGTGAAATATGGGTGACTCCCTGTGCTAATTGATTACACATATGTCGTGATACGCTCATGGTGGTATGAATAAACAGCAAATATGTCTTAACTTTAAAGAAAACGAACCCTGCATAGCGCCGAATATCTTTTTAAAGATATTTCTTCTTGTACTACGTGTTGATACAACTAGAAGTATATCTATATTGTCAAATATCTATGACGAATTGCGCTTACCTTATTGTCTGTTATCATCATCATATTTTACTTCCCTACACCATGGATATGTCCAGATTTAGTTAATTGTGTGACAAAAACATCATAGTTGCAGATTGCAGATTTTTACAACAGCTCGACAATCATATGAGAATGTAATATCACCTTCATATATCTAAGCGACTCATCTATTAAAAATAGATAATAAAATCGAATTTCAAAATTAAATTCTTTACGTTATATGATATAATTTTTTATATTCCAAGCAAACGATTTTCCGAAGGTGTGCACTTCTTTGTCTTGGGAACAGCATTATTCATGAGCTATTTATGGTTACAATATTGTGACACAAGAAAACACATTTTGATAACTACGTGACATAAAAAAGGCAAAAAGACTTGGTGCTGTATGAATCAAATGCAAATACATCAATGGCCATTTGTCGGTAGGAGAAATTTTCCATGATATTTAAAGTGAATTTATTGGTAAAGCAACGCTCAAAGCTTTATGTTTCGCATTGCATTTATTAACGATCGTATTTTATCTATGAGTAATTATTGTCGCTGTTTATGCCAAGAAATAATCAGAATAATTCTATAGGGATTCCATCCTACTAAAAATTACTCGAAATTCAATATAAGTATAAATTTACGAAATTCTTAAATTGACATTTATAATTCTTGTTTTTTGAAAGGTTTGTTAGTGTTATGAATTTTCTGAGTAATAGTATTTCGAATAAACTTGATCAAAATAATGCCAATTGTAAAACAAATCTATTCTGACAATTAACTCGATGTTATCGGAGGGGAACATATAACGTGTTAGAATAGAATAACAACTGTGCCAACCATCTGCAATGTATTAAGCTCTACAGATGTACCGTATATCATGGGTAAAACTAGTTTGTCTATAATACAATAGATGATATAGTATCAAAATTTATTTAGCACTTGTTCCAGACTTGCTATTCAAACTAACATGGTTGACTTTTCAATAGCACAACTTTTATCATGCAGGCGAGGAACACGTTCACTAGGTAATGATTCACCATTTTGAGTTTTAAGCAAAACATATTTGTTTTTCTGGTACATAAGTGAAAACAATATACTAAACAGTACTGTGGTTGCATTCAGTTGTTGCAAAACATAAAGAATTAAGAAAAAACAAAACAATAACAAATTTATGAGTGAAATGTATGAGTGAAATTTATAATGAATTTACAATACATGCATTCGAGGTGAAATTATTAAAACTGTTTAGTACAGATTTTCTATTAAAATGAATTATAAGATCAAAACGATATAGAACTCGCGAACAGACGACAAAATATTGAATTGCTCTTAAATCATAGAAATTACATACACGTACCAGTATTATTAGTTACACAGTCAGTTACTGACCGGATACGGTGTGATACCGGGTCAGTAAATTAATATTGGGTGAGAGCGTAGCTCGAGCCCAATATTTATTCACTGACCCGGTATTACACCGTATCCGGTCAGTAACTGACTGTGTAACGAATTTATCTTACCGAGTACCCCCATCTGAATTTATCTAGCGCTATCATTTATAAATTTTGTTACTGACTGGATATTAGAATCTACTGACCTAATATGGGATAATACATGGTCAGCACGTGACCGCTCTCGGCCAATGAAAAACGAGTATTCTGTACGAGGTAAGATAAATTTTCTTAACTAGTATGTCACGCCTCTTGAAAGACTTGATATTATTGTACTAATACAGATGTATGATAAGACGATAGGTTTGCTGGTGGAGCCATTATAAACTGCTATAATGAAGATTTGTTTGTTTTATTGATTTTACGCCGTCGCAACACATTGTATAGGTCATATAACGGCGGCCAGTCTACCTACTCACTCCTCCTGGAAAGGCTAAATTTCTGGATTTAGCTGTTAACCAACTACTAAGCGCATACTTTCGTCAGTGACTGAGAACTGTCCTACATAATTAAGAATCGTTCGTAGGAGGTAGAATGGCCGTAGAAATAATTTCATGACCAAGCTCCACGAAAGTATGCCCCGCCCGGGAATGGAACCCACGACCCCTCGATCATTAGACTTGCGTGCTATCAACTGAGCTAGCCGGGCGGCTTATGACGATTTGTATCTATTGGTCTATGAAAGATATATGTAAAAAAGAAGGGAATAAGAGAGTAAAAGAGACGGCCCTAGACAGTACTTTTAATTTTGTCAATCGGCATAAAGCCTATGGCAAAAACATAATTGAGTATATATGAGTTTAGTATAATACTCGTAGATCGATATAATAATATAAAAGTCGTTCATGAAATCTCTAAGTATGTCATCAGTGGAACTGTGTTACTTCAATAAATGTCATCGTTAAATTGTTTCTTATATGTTACATTATAAATATATATGTTAAAAGACAAGTTATATAAATTATGCATGGATACATTTAGTACATAATTAAGTTTTTAGAGGAGATAGATACGGAAAATAATTGCTTTCTTGACAATTATTTATCTGAGATATTTATACGAAGTTCAATATGCAATTTAAGTATAAAAAGTTAACATGATGAGAAAAGAGAGATAAGAATAACAGTTTCCGTACATACATATTCAGTTAAAGCTCCCTGAACATACACCTCTCAGTATTACTCATATATCAACAGCAGCCTTTGGGTGTGTCAATCTCAAACTTGCCCAATTTTTTGGATGAAAGAACAAGCAATAACATGCTGTCTTGGTGACAATAAAACTCATCTAAGGCTTCAACTCGACATTGTTTTTTTTTTGTTCTTTTTCCCTTCACTCCTGAAAAATTCATAGCATTACAAAATAAGTTTTCAATATAAAGCAAATGCATGGAAGAGTATAGATTACAAACACGAAAATAATTCATTACTTTCATATATTTCGTTTATTAGATTGTTTATGTAAAATGCAAAGTTAAAGTACGTAGATATTAGTCTACCATAACGCGGCATCCGTTTGTTATACGATATACTCTTGACATGAACAGAACGCTTGAAATAAATAAGCTTTCCTATGATGAATATAAAGATTAATCAGATGAAAATGGACTGAAGTATTGGGTAAAATGTAGATTTTTTTTTCAATCCTATAACATTTTGTAAAACAATTATTTGATGTATAATTGACGGAATAAAATAATTGAACACAACCACGTCAAACAGTACGACAAGAGGCAACAGAATATAAGTCCTGCATTTTTGTATGTTTCTTTAAATAGAGTATGCATGAAGCAATTACCCAACCTATAAAATCAACTACATACAGGTAACAAAGCCCACAGTCAATCAATCGCAGCTGCTTCAGTTGATGACCTTGCGGGGTATTAATTTCCGATGTGAGCAAATAAAAATTGTCACACATTAAAAAATGACATTTATTTCAACATAAGTTTACAGAGCGGTTTCTCTTGCTTTCTACAGCCTATATCTAAAATAAAATTGTCAAAAGTTTGGAAAGTTTGAAATCCAATTTGTCAGCAAAAGAATATAATAATACGTATTTGCTTCAAGTTTGTCAAGAAAAAGTACAAATAAGGCATAGCCAATAATTACTATTTCATGGATGAAGGACTTAGGCTAGATAATGATAATATTTGCACATTGCTGCAAGCAATTATGTCATATCAATGTCTTTATATTTCATATAATTCTAGGTTGTTGTAAGACATTTGATTTCTGCAGAGACGTTTTACTTCAGCATTTTAGAATAATAACGCTCTTGGAATGATCATATAACTGACAAATATGGTGTCGTTTAATTTAATGCTACAAAACTGCTAGAAAGTATAATGCTATTGTAATGCTAAAAGATGAAGCTGCTATTTTACTAGTGTCCTACTTGTATTATTTCACATTAATTTTGTGTTGCAAGTAGAAAGCATTTTACCGATTGTAAACGTGGATGCATTTTACGAAGAATGTCGTTGAATGAAGCAAAATGACACGTGGACTAATGCATACTTTTGTCTGTACTTCTGTTACTAATTCCTGCAAGTAGAGAATCTAATAAAGAAAGAACCATGCTGTTTTTATAACCCAGAAACTGCTAATGACACGTATTTGCATAGAATCAATTACTAATAAGTAATAAACATGATGTCGCAATACATTTTCATGGGATTTTGTTACACAAAATTCTATGAAAATGTATTGCGACATCATGTTAAAAATTTAAATGATATTAATGTAAAGTTAGTAACAGAAATTAAACAATGCATTTATATATACTATTGAACTAACATCTACATGTATACAAATATTTAATCAAAAACATGAAATAGAATTTGTTTACAAAAAAGCAGTAGATTTCTATGTACATTTTTGTACAACGCCATTAAATATATAGTACAGAAAATAGCCGTTTAATCAAATGAAAAAGTTTATATTATCAAGTTCTTACTTGATATGGTATATTCATTAGGCCAATACCACAAAAGAAATTATTCAGAAGTTGAAAGTGCGGTTTGAAGTCGGCTTTCATATACATGTTCGTATAGCCGACTTTACAATATTATACAATATCCCCTGATCATTGAAATCGTCTTCAGGCAAGCGATTCCTCACAGTACCCAATTACACGTGGGTGGAGTGGACACTTTGTAAACCCTAACAATTAAATTGTTTGTAACATTGGAGAAAAGACATTGTATTCGTTCGATTAAAAACTCCTGTTACAAAGATGTAATGTATAAGAAGACATTTTTATTAGAGATGATGTCGACTGTTGACTCCTGTAATTAAATATTTTTTTCACGTTGCAGTCCCTCTGAAAGGTTTGATCTGTCTGACTTTTCAATCATGACTTTCATGAGGGTATACGTCTTTGCATAAATTTAAATGTTTCTGTTGATTTCATTTTAACTAATGTCATATAAATTCTACGACAATTTATCATCGTAGAATGTCTTTCCAATGTTGATCAAATTAAAACAAACAGAAGCAAAAATCTCCCCCACACAATCGTAGATATTGAAAAAAGAAGATATTGAAAGAAACGACTTCAGAACAAAATGAATAATTAGACATTTTCTGACATGTTTACGATGATAATCTTGTGAAAATTGCGCAGGAAAACACATTGAGATAATTGCATGACATCGAGGAAGAAATAATTGATGATTTATGAACAAAATGTCTGTTACATGCCTGTCTCAAGTTATGATTTAAGAGGCTGTTGTTTTTTTAAAAGAAGAAATTGTAATTAAATTGTGTTTCTTCTTGAATGTTTTACCATCGGGAGTTCGATTATGAACTATTGCCAATGGACATTCTCCTGCTTACATCAGGTAAATCAATTGTTAGTCACGAGCAACATTGTTCCAGAAATATTCGCCTGCATTAATAGGGACGGTGTGTGCTATTGACTGTCCCAATATGACTGGAAAACAACATTTGGATGCGGCATAGAACACCCAAACATAGCGTTACATTCAGCTACCTACTGTGGTACAAAACAAACTGCATCAGTACAATTTAAAAACATATCTTTACGTGTTAGTGTAAAAACAATAATGGTTTATTAATAAATAAAATTACTAACTTAATAAAAGAAATAAAATCAACATTACAGATTTGTTGTAATTCTTAGTTATAACAATATCTTAAGAGATTTTTAATCATACTCAATCGTACATAATTTCAAGATAGATGTTTTAAATTTTAACATTATCTTTGTATTACCCTTCATTTCATTTGCTGATTTCGCGAATACATGCAAATTTCAAGTTATGATTTGATACATACATACATACATTAATATGTTTACCCTATGTACATGCTAATGTACATGTATAACTAGTCGTTTCACATAAATTTAGTTAATTAGACACCCTTTTAATCTATGGAATGGTGCCTGATTGATTTTTCTTGCCTAAGGTTTAAAGGGAAGTGATAAATTTTGTACCTCAATGTACTCATTCACTGTCGGTTATTAAGATGTTCAAATAAAGTACTTCAATCAGATCAGAATCCAGATGAAACATGTCGGTACATTAAAACAAGGTCCAATTCCGATTTGGATAAAGATAGTATTACTTTCACAATAATTACATCTCTCAAAGAACTGTTTTGCTTGCGGCAGACATTGTACTGCAATAACAAACATGATAATTATCTTCTCTGATTGAGTTTAGACTCACAGTTGACACAAATTAATTCATTTTTATCCTGATCTTAATGTGATTTGTCGATTGTAACAAGAACTTTTGAAGTAATTATCTGGCTGATAATGCTGAGTAATCTACTAAAATCATACAGAGATCTTTTTGTGCGATACGATAAAAGTTCAGAAAAATCTTTTATCATCTATATTGTGATAAAACAATCACCCCTTACGTTTCTTTCTACAATGTACTCGACGGTTTAGCATGAAAGTGAAAGCCGCGGCCATGGCGTAATAGTTAGTATGTCTGACTTCGAATCCGGAGATCGCGAGTTCTAGCCCAGTCGCGGTAGGTCATACCATATACATGCGTTATCGGCCTCGTGGTAGGGTAAGTTAGTACTGGTTACATTATTTCAATAATAATATCTTAATGCAAAAAAGGTTAAGATGTGAGACACTCTGCTTTAAATGACAGACTGTGCTAGACATTTGAATGAAAATATAATGTTAATCTCTGAATTCGTAAAATATGACATGGTTTATCTTTTACTTGTATTTGTGCTCTATTCTCCCTTACCTTGTGTTGAGGTTCAATTTATCGTTCACAGTGTTTTCCTATAGAACTTCAACATTAATTGTTTATTTTCTATCCATATTTTCTCATAGAAAGTTTCTCAGAATGTCTGGTCTAAAGGTTCTTTAACAGATTGTAGGGCAGATTAAACATGTTTTGAGCTCTATAATATTAATCTTTTTGACAGGAAATTTTATTACGCTGGTTTTAATTTGGAGAACATTCAAATAGTAAACGTCGAAGAAAGTAATCGAGAAAATTAAATATACACAAAATGTATGTATAATGTTATCTCACTAAATGCAGCTATATTCAGAACTTTTGATATCTCTATATCCATGGTGTTGATTTAGGCCGAGAATGCTATATGGGTAGCCTCTCTGCTTGAGCAATAGTTCCACATAAATCGCCAAATGACAAACGGTCGAATTTAAGGTTTTATGGTTACCACATTTGCAAATATCAAAATAAGATATGGTGTGAAGTGTTTCAGAACTATTTTCTTGTTCTTTTTCTTTCGAAAGTACTGTTTAAACAGGTAATAAAACAGTTATTTTATGTATTGTTTTGGAACAGACAATAGATGTCCCTCGGTGTCGGGGATAGTACATGTATTTTGAAAGGTTGCCTCCGGCCTACGGCCTCGGGTACAGGCTCAAAACACTACATGTATAACTTCCACCTCGGGCCAACAGTTCGACTGTTCCCAAACCACATGGAATAACTGTTTGTTGATATGTGTAAGTTTTTAGATTTACTAGGAACGCAATTCCGACGCAGACGCAATTTGTTCATATAAACAAATAACTTAATCATTTTAAAACATTTGGTTCGTTTTTCATCTGCATAAACTGTGAACATAATTGTCAAGTGAAATGAACTATGTGTTTATCACCATTTAAACAGCCTGCAGACAATTCACCAAAACAATTGCTGTCACCTTTCATTTAAAATACTGGAAAGTGATATTGATTACTGTTGGGAAAATTTTCATCTTATTGTTGCGGGGTTTCCTCCATGATAAGTTTTGAGCGCTTATTTTAGACGAGTTGCATGAAATATGGATGCTGTGTGAATGGTTTATATATTTTGCTAAAAAACGTAATTGTTATGAATGCCATTTCATAAATAACCTGATTGTGTTACCTTTTTATGCAAATGCATGATGTATTACCACTGTCCATATGGCTAGCTCGGTTGCACGCAAGTCTTCTGATCAAGGGATCGTGGGTTCGATTCCCGGGCGGGCTATACTTTTGTGGAGCTTGGTCATGAAATTATTTCTACGCCCATTCTCCCTCCTACCAATGATATTTAATTATGTAGAGCAGTTGTCAGTCACTGGCGAAAGGATGCGCTTAGTAGTTCCATGGTTAACAGCTAAATCCATAGATTTAGCCTTTCCAGGAGGAGTGAATAGGTTGACTGACCGCCGTTATATGACCTATACAATGTGTTGCTACGGCGTTAAACCCAACAAAAACAAACAAGTATTATTATATTTTTGTGGTCGATCAAATGTATTTTTTGCCTATTTAACATAAACATGCAGTATTTGATTCCCGAATAAATGCACTTCTTCCCAAATGTACTATTCAATCATAGTACAGTAATTTCACTATGAGAAGAGTACCAGAAATCCTTGCTTATTTGCACTTAAAGACTTACAATAAGATCTATAGCTTCCAGCAAAAAGTTAAGTAATGTATTGTTCTTTCAAGATAATATTAACATGGTTGCTATTGGGGTCTCTGAACGGGAATGACTTATAAATACACTTACTTTTTGTTCTACAAAATATATCTTATTTCAGAAGAAGATTCATCTCTAGAGATAAAACGAAAACATTCCCATTACATTTTCCAACTTAAGGTAATAGGAATTTCATATTACTTATAAACTTTGTTTTGTAGGTTAATACGGTCTTATCCCATGCAATTATGGTACAAAAAGATCAATACCTGGAATAGTATTGTAGCGCTGCTAAACATCACAACACCGCTAATCGTCGCAACACTAACGCTAAACGTCGCAATCGCAGTGATATTTTACATCGCAATTGCCCTGACGTGAATTGCCTAAATTAGTATATAACTAAATAGCTCCTTTAATTGTCCTGAATTCATGTCCATACAAAGTATGTTTAGCAATTATTATATCTTTGTCCGTCAAAAAAGGTAATGTCATATAAACTATTATGTGTAAAATACGTGAACATAGTTGTTTAATATTAAGAAAAACAAAAATGTAAAATATCACAACTTCTCCCTTTCTTTGAGGATTTCTTTACGATCATTTTTTGAGAATATATAAAAGTGAACAAACAAACACTAACCAACTCGTGGAACTATTTTCTGCCGAGAAAGTCGCCAAAGGTTTACGTTACGTGCGCTAGGTTGAATATAAAACAATTTCCGTTGTGATTGACATGTAATTTAAAAGATTCCTCCCTAGCAAAAACAGTTTGGTTCAAAATTGACCATTTTCTACGTTGATATGACATATCCATATATCCTGCTGTCATCATTGAGGACATGTTTGGTCAATAGAATTGACTATTTCCATACATAATCATAGTCTTACTTCATGGACAACTGCTTATACTGATATACGGAAGTTCGTAAAAACGGATATAACGATTCCAGGGTAGCGTGACTGAAATAAATAAAAATGGCGGATTTTTTTCCTCGTGGTAACCAGGGTTTTCATGTAGGTATCAAATTTCTTAATTTTTGTTCTACATAACAATACCCTGTCATATGGTGGTTGGTTTTGGGTTAAATTTGACACATTTGCTTATGCTTTTATTTATTTATTGGAGTTAACGCCGTATCAACACAATTTAGGCCATTTCACGGCGTCCAGCGCACCTAACCTAGCTTTACTGGACCATTATCTATAACCAGTACTCACATACCCTTCCACAAGGCCGGAAACTTCTCCATTTTATATAATCAATGGAGGAAAATCGACATTATTGTCAAATATTTTCATGGAAGGGTATAACCTCCCCGGGTGGGATTGGAACCCGCACCCCCTCGGGCACGAGATTCCAAATCCCGGCGCGCTACCAACAGCGCTATCGACCCGGGTTTTATGCTTTTAAACATTTTAAAGTAAACTCACTTAAAGAACTTTTTAAATCTGTATCATCATATGCGATACTTAATTTTTTGAAAGAAATAAATGTTTATAATAAGATATAGTGCTTTACACCATTGATTTCGTTAGAATTAATAGTATCATTGATTGCTTTCGGCGCGATATGACCTTTTTGTGTTGGTGCGCCGTAAAACCCAAACAAACAAACATTTATGCTTTTATAATTTGGTTAAGAATAAACTACTCATAAATTTACTGGTATATAATTACTAAATTAGTATTGCTACTTATCAAATTACTACTTCTTAGCTCAATTTAGTTGTCATTATATGACAGTGCTTTTATTCACTACCAATTTTAAATTTTAAGGGTGTGTTTAATCTATTAACTTATTTCTAGGTGTATATTACATATTGTAGTAATGTCATACATAAGTTACCCTGACAGTCGTAACAGACTATCCTCGATTGTATTATGATAAATGGTATATTTTTTATCATATATGAACGACAATCAAATTTACATAGAGTATTATGTCCAGCAACTATCCTCACAATAATTGCACCACGGGTCTGTCCACATATGTTACAATCAAAGACACTAAGTCATGACCTGTTCTGTTCGTCAGAGAACATCGTTGATATGATTATAAAGTTCGTGATCAGAATTCGTATAACTTCTTTAGACACTTTTGGACAACAAACGGACAATACTTAGAGAGTATGTGTAGACAATCCCTTGTTATTTATTTTTCTGTGTACAAACGGTCGTTATTTACAAATATTATTACAGAAAATGTCAACTTTAAAAGTAACATTACTAGATCGTGAACATGTTTTAAAGCGAAAAAAACCATATCTTCATTCAAAACAAAAAAAAACGGGTTTATGCTCTGAATTTATTCATCTCCAGTTTGTATTTTTGTACATGTATATCTGTTTTAATCGTACAAACGTTAGGCAGACGACTCAGATGAATAGGCTTTGATAAAAATGTACTTATAGATTACAACTTTTCAGAGCTATATTTCAATCAATAAAAACAAGATTGTATGCCTTTTCGAGAATACAATACAAACTTAACGCCAAACGCTTGATTTTTCAAGCGATAAGGGTGAAAATGTCCACTTGTCATTACAATTTCTCTCGACGTTGCCATAATCATTAAATTCCGTTCTCATAGTCATTTCTTCATTAAAAATTAATTACATTTGGGAATAATTAAGCAGTCAACATCTTAAAAACAGCGACAAGTCACAATATTTAATATTCGTATTTAAAGAGTTTTTGTGTTGGATTTAACGCCATGGAAACACAATTCATAAGTCATATCACGGCGATCAGTCAACGTACCGTTCCTGGAAAGGCCATTTTGTTACTTAGCTGTTACCTAGCAACTAGAAATATACATCAAACAGTAACTGACATCTATACCCTATATGATTTAGAATCAGTGGCAGGAGGGAAAATGACCGTAAAAATAATTTCATGACCGAACTCCAGTAAATTAGACCTCGCCCGGGAAACAAACCCAATACCCCTTGACCAGTCAACTTGCGTGTTACTAAGTGAGCTAGCCGGGCGGCTAGGAAATATTAACATGGTCCAATGATCAATGATATCATTTTGTTCCCTAGTGTTGAATCCGCCGTGTCAACACAATTTAGGTCATTTTACGGCGCCCAGTGCACTTAACATAGCTTTCCTGGACCTTGTCTATAACCAGTGCGCATCAACCCTTCCACAAAGCCGGAAGCTTCTCCATATATCTTATAAATGGAGGAAAATTGACATTATTGTCAAATTTTCATGGAAGGGTATAACCTCCCCGGGTGAGATCGTACCCGTACCCCCTTCGGGACTCGAGATTCCAAATTCCGACGAGCTACCAACTGCACCACCGACCTTGGTTACCTCTGAACGCGGTTTAATTATGACGTATACTCGTGCACATTTTTCTTTGTTACAGATCTTTGCGTATGACATTTTAGTTTGCTTGCCAGTAAAGTAATGTTTCACAATTCTACAACCACAATAATCTGCTTGTCCTTGCATGTCTGTATGCGAACTGCATCCTTAGCCCTAAAATTCATTTCAGCTTGTGGGGAAAGTATTACATTTAAACTAATGTAGTTTATATAGCTGCAGGAAAAAAGGCAAATGCATTTAATTATGTCCTATATTTATCCAAATGTATCCACTTAAGTCTAAAATAACGTCTAGACAAAATATGAACAAACTTATAGGATCAACTATCCAGGGGCCATTTTCGCAAAAAATCTTGCGATAAAAATCATCGTAAGTCAAAGGCAAGAAACATTGATATTACGGTCATTTTTTGGCCTATCAATTCTAAATATTATTTAATTATGTAAAATATTATATAACTTTTGAATATCATATTTATTCTTCTGACTTTGAATTGCCTTTTTGGAAC
Organism: Mactra quadrangularis; assembly: GCA_025267735.1. NCBI lineage: Eukaryota > Metazoa > Mollusca > Bivalvia > Venerida > Mactridae > Mactra > Mactra quadrangularis. Next base: position 11,070,667 of record CM046307.1, on the reverse strand, counting down.
GATGTCTTAACATCGTTCCAGAGTTAACAAACCGTAATTTCGGCTCCAAGCATTGAATCTAAGCAAAAAAACCGATCCACTCCGCATATCATTACTGCAAATTTTGATTCGGATGTTTCCGGTAAGTATATTATCCTGATAATCGCTTGCTACTTATTTCCATAGATTTGATTTTTCATGCGGCAATAGAGCAACATGATACGGTTTACTGCTGGTATGACTAAAACACGCAATAGAGAATTAGGGGCAAAATGGACGAAATGCAGTCAGTAGCGAATATAGCAACATGATACGGTTTACTGTGGGTATGACTAAAACACGCAACAGAGAATTAGGGGCAAAATGGACGAAAGCAGTCAGTAGCGAAATGAAGTTTTAATTGTTAAATAACTTTTTTGGGCGTTAATATATTATCAGCAATAAAACAACAGGATACGACTTAAACACGCAATGGAGAATTCTGCGCAAATGGACGAAATATAATAGACATTGGCGAATCGGAGATTTAACTGTATAAATCCAGTGTTCAATCTAAAGTGCACCATTGCGCAAATGCACCCTTATGTACGCAAATGACAAAATGTCAAACGTCTATTGGGCCCGTCGGGCGCACTCGACGAAAATATGGCTATTTGCCTATATCAGACCAGGGACTTCATGTTCGTGTCTCTAATCGATCAGGGTTTTTAACGACTTTCGTTTATTCTGTGCCCGTTCGTCTCTTTTAACTATTTCGTTAAATAGTTCTAGAAAGAAGAAGAAATCGTTCTAGTCGTATTAGAGACAAACATAATTAAATGTCACACTGTTTGAGCGACTGTACAGATATTGAAGACAAAAATGTTGTTCATTTGACATCGAGTAATGTACATATGCAATAATTTCAAAATCGATGGTTTTCCAATCGATGGAATGGTAGTAAACGACCACAGCGATTGACTAGTTTACAAAATAATGTAAACGATAGTTTCGATAGTCAAGTTCCAAAGATTACGCGATGCAGACTGCAGGTGTCCGATTAATTTAAGATTTTCAAAAACTTGGTCTTATTTATCAAACAAATGCTTAATTTGTCGATTGCATATAAAAGCTTATTAATGAAAAGCAAATGAAGAAAGTTATCTGACGTTAAACAGGAAAAAACGTTTAATCGTACCCTATCTGATCTACCAAAAACCCGTTTCCTTCCCAAACGTAACACATAAATGTGCACGTGGAACTCCGATAAAAATGAACTAAAAACAGAAAAAATAATACTTAAAGTCACTAGCCTCTCTCACAGTGGTCTAAGACAAATCATTTGATCACCATCATAAATTTCCTTGACTTGTCGTGAGTTTTTTCCATAAAACGGCATGAGTTCGGTTTTAGCCTAGACTTCTATCTCAAAATGGAACAATTGTTGCAATGACATAATCATAAAGTGTCTAGTTAACATGTGCATACTTTAAGTCAATTAAGATATCAACATGAAAATAGATGTGCTAATTAATTGATGGTACGTCTTCTTAACTTTGAAGGGACGTTACTATTGAGGTTTTTCACGCACCTGCTAAAAATAGATCGCTAACCGGAAGTCGGCCATTTTGGAGGCCAAACGGAAATTTCCTTGAGTCAGACGTAACAGCTGATAATATTTATCGTATTTTATTTGTTTATACCAGTTATCTCGTGATAATGGCAAGTGATAAGAAAAAGACATTGACAGATATGTTTTCTTATCGTGATAAATTAAGTGGAACGGAGTTAAAACGGTATGATGACAAGATAAACTTGCTTGGGGGTATTGATCCATATCAGATTAATAAGACTAAGTGGTCTAGTGATGTATCTATATTGCCTACAGTTACATACATTGACATTGTGAACTACCTTCTTTGGACACCTAGGGCCACTTTCACAAAAAATCTTAAGTTTTTTCATAAGTCAAGACTTAAGCTTGGACTTAAGTTAAAAGTTGTGGTGAACTTAAGTTTTTACTAAGTCAGTTTCTCGAAAAAACTTACGACAATCTTATATGTTCCTGACTTAAGTCTGGTCTTAAGTTTTGACTATATCAATGTTTCAAAGTTACGCTGTTAAATCTGTCAATTTTAAACCGGTAATGTGTAAACCGCCAATAGCTTGCTGTAATACATGTACAATCTTTTAGCTATAACTTATATACACATCACAAAAACACATTAAATATCAATACACGATGTTCTCGTGTTATCCTTGTACAAGCAGGGAACGAAAGTAAAGCAAAAAGAGGTTAGTGTAATATATACAAGTATGTAGAGCCTGAAAAACAAAACAAAATCACTGTGCTGGCAAAGCTTTCATGACTAATTAGAAAGCAGCCAAATAACTGGTTTTATGAGTTTATCACTGAAAAGGTAAATCAATAATTTCTTATTTAAATTCTGCATTTCGTTGCTTTTTAACATTCACTGATACATAATTTAATTTGTTTGCTTTTATTTTGCATTCAACCCTGAATTTTGTTGTAGGATAGCTTTAATCGTCTTTAAACACATTTTTATTTGTTCGCCTCTTCATAGAAATAGTGATACATATTTGTATTTGAATGCCATTTATTCTATGAGTCATGCCATTTGAATTCTGTGCCAGAAGCATAGAACTTTAATGCAACAAGATCTTTCATGTAAACTGACTAACTATGTGACCTGCTTGTAGGTCGCACGAAATGGCCTTGCAGTAACTTGCTGGTCTGGATAACCTGTACATATTTATTAAATAATGGTCGTCAAACACTTCTAATGGGTTAAATATATTCTAATTATTCGCGGCCTACTCAAATGAAATCTCCGAATTACAACATTGGGCGCAGCCATATTGAAATTTCTGACTTAAGTTGCCTGCTTTTGACTTAAGTCACCTCCCTAGGTGACTTAAGTTTTGTCTTAAGTTTATGTTTCAAAATCGACTTAAGTTTTTTTGTGAAACAGTGATAAGATAAAAACTAGACTTAAGCAACAACTTAAGTTTAAAAATGAACTTAAGTTGTTTCGTGAAAGTGGCCCCTAGTCCCTACACTAAAGAAGATTTGAAAAGCTATAAAGGCTTAGATGCTTATAATCAATTTGTCAACGGCTGGGTGAGAGATAAGTCAGTCACTGAATGCAATGGATATATAGTTGTGATAGCCAAGGTATGTAAAAAATGAACATATCGACCTTTTTTACATTAATGAATAACTTCATTGGATCAATTTTATAAAAATATCAATGTAGCAGAGGTAAAAAAGGCATTTGTACACCCTTGCCTTCAAGCTAGCTGTTATGGCGACATGGTAGAATGTTGAGTGGCAACTCGAGAGGTTGTGGGTTTGAATCCTAGATCAGATCATGGAATTATATCGGGTTACATTTGGCGCCCATCGTGGGGCTTCATCAATCTTATGATATTTCCTTCAAATATTTTTAGTATACTGCAGTATATTTTTAATTGTGGAAGAGTGTATTAGGTCACAGAATTCCAACCACTTGTCTCTGACCCCGGTATTTTTCTGGTTACAAATTCTTTTTTACGACAAAGATATCTAAATAGTTTACGGTTTATTGGTTTTTCAACTCGAGTCACTTTTTTTGGGCCAAGTATATTAACAATTTGGCTCATAAAGTCCAGAATTGTGCCACCTATGTGACATGACATGCACTGTGTTGTAGGACTGTCAATTGGAGTGTCAATTGTATTAAAATTTTATGAAAATAATTAATTTTAACATCTCTTATTTCTTGTTTATTTCAGGTCCTTCATTCCCAACGTTTAAATGAGAAGCCATTGCAACCATGGGTTGTAGCAGAAAAATCTGGGACAGTGGCTGCTGCACATTGTAACTGTATGGCAGGACTAGGAGAGGCTTGTACACATATAGCCGCTCTCCTTTTTGCCATAGATGCAACTGTACGTATAAGGGATTCGAAAACTGTAACAGATGAAAAGGCGTATTGGTTGTTGCCATCAGATATGAGAAAAGTGAGTTATGAACCTTTAAAGAACATAGACTTCACATCAGCAGCAACTGCTAAACGTAAATTTGAACAGTCCCTGGATGCTATCTCCAGTCCAAGCACAGTATGTCAGACCCCAAAACTGCCTAGAGAAGACCGCACACCTGTGGCTACTGATGAAGACATGGACATTTTCTACAGAAAATTGGCTAAATGTAATCCAACGTCTGCCATTTTATCAATAGTTGAGCCACACTGTGAACAATTTATACCAAAGGCTATAAGTGAAGATTTTCCAAAAGTATTGACTGAACTAAAAGATGAAAATTGTATGACCATGAACCATAGTGAGCTAAAGAAACATTGTGAACCTTTAATGAATTCAATAACATGTGATGCTCAACAGCAGGATGCTGTCCAGAATGTAACTCGTGAACAGTCCTTATCCAAATTCTGGAATACATTCCGCGCTGGACGGGTAACAGCTTCACAAGCAAAGGCCGTGTGTACAAGTGACCTAAATGACCCTTCTGCCTTACTGATCAAAAGAATCTGCTATCCTGGGACTAAAACCTTCAAAAATCAGGCAACAAAGTGGGGAATTGACAATGAAAAAAAAGCATTAAATGCTTTTAATAAGGTCATGATGGAAAGCCATGAAAATGTATGTTTAGAAAGTTCAGGCTTCATAATTTCAACTAAATTTCCATTCATAGGAGCATCGCCAGATGGTGTATTTTCGTGTGACTGCTGCGGAACAGCAACTGTGGAAGTTAAGTGTCCTTTCAATATCAGAAATGAAGGTCTTGACAAGTGTGACTACTTGATAACTGATGACAATGGTGATAAATGTTTGAAAACAAATCATCAGTATTATTACCAAATGCAAACTCAATTGGGATGTTCAAATCTTGAATTTGGCTATTTTATTGTGTGGACAGAAAATGATATTCATGTTGAACAGATCTTGTTTGATCAGGCTTTGTGGGAGAAAATAACATTTTGTGCGAAAACTATCTTCAATGCTGGTATTCTTCCTGAACTTGTAGGAAAATATTACACACGTAGTCCTACTTTAAGTCAGGCATTGAAACCTACAGCATCATGTAGCACACCACCAAAAACAGTTCTTTCAGCGGTGTGTTCAAACAGCAGTCGTAATGATCAGTCTCAGTCCAGTGAATCAAAAACACTCTACTGCTATTGTCAGAAAGAAGCTTATGGCAAAATGATTGCCTGTGACAATCAGAATTGTAACAATGAGTGGTTTCATTATCAGTGTGTAGGAATTAAGCGCAAACCTCGTGGAAACTGGTATTGCAAGGAATGCAAGCATTAACAGACTAAATCCGGGATTCAAATTTTTGGGTTTTTCCCTGTATGTACAAACAAACTTTCACTGTCGCAATAAATGTGTGTCCAAAGAACAATAAGATTTAATCATGTTATTAGTTATATGTTTAGTTATGTTATTTGTGTTTTTCATCAATAATGTTTAGCAAACTTAGTCTGTACTTGCTGCACATTGGACGGAAAAACCCACAAATTTGAGTTCCGAATTAAGTCTATTGACACATGACAGTTATGGAAAAACTAAATTAATATAGAAAAAGAAACAACTATGAGTATATTATTAACACTTCTTTAATATTGTTATTATAAAATGATGGTATAATTGTGGTGAAATAGAATAACATGAGAAAGAAAAATATAATAAAATTATTAAGTACTGTTCAAAATATATCAACTGGTTAACTATGTACTTCTTTCTCTTATCATTTAAGTATACAATAATACATGAAAGTATGAATGTATAAGTTTGAACTTTTAATATAATAAAATGTTATCTATTTACATGTATACCTTAAAGATACTTATTAAAAGTCATGAAAAATCTGAAACATGTTCACTTTGTTGCACTTTATAACTTTTAAATAAGCATAAGGCCACAACAAATTGATCATATGTTCTATGGATTCCCTCGCACCTTAATTTTGAATTTACTTTACAAAAAGAATTTTTATTTTATCGATCGCTCATAAAAATGTGGTCAAACCGCTATATAAAGCAACTGAATTAAGTTTTTAAAAAGTTTTTTTCTTTGCTTGCTCGCCCATTTTTTTCTTAGAAAAATCCATAGAACATATCATCAACTTGTTGTGGCCTAATGCATTTATGACAATAAATACAGTAGTCAAGTGTATATGAAAAATATTCAAGATTTTCTCCAATTTTAGTTAAAGTTCACTACAGAATCACATAGATTTACCAATCCACAAGCTACTGTTACAACTTTATCCATTGTGGTCATACCTTCACTATCCTTGGTCATTAAAAAGTTGATAGGTATGCAGCCATTTAAAATTGTATACTTTTGGCGAACAGACCCGATTACTCTTTCCACATGAATTCTACAGTGGGCCAGTTTTCTTGTTGACTCAATGTCTAAAGCCGATAATTGGTCTTTTCCTTTAGTAAAAGCAGGTATTTTCACTTCCGCACAGACAGACCCTACACTTTCTTTTACATCAAAACCACGATCTGCCAGCACAAGATCTCCTGGTAGCAATTTATTTAAAAATCCACTGTTTTCAGTAATGTGCTTATCACTTACTCGTCCACCCCATCCATCAGAAATGTAAGAAACACTGCCCTGTGGTGTGATTCCAATTAGATACTTAATGGTATGATGATGTTTATATGATGACCAGGTTTGAGCTCGAGCTTTCAGTCCTGTAGGTTTTTCTATAAATACCTCAAAACAATCAATAATTACTGCACATTTTTTTCCGAAGTACTTGCGAAATTCCATGGGCATTGTCTTCCGAAGTGTTTCTCTTTCTGGCCACTTTATAAGTTTTTTCATTCTTTTATACATAACATCAATAGTTTTTGAGAAAAGTCTTGACACACTGGATTGATTAATTCCAAAAACATAACTTAAAAATATGTTTGACATGTTCATTCTTAATTTCATAAGTGTCATTGACATAAGTTTGAATTTGCTCAGCACAACACAACTAGGTAAATGAGGTTCTATAAATTCAAATAGAAGTTGTATCATTAAAAATGATGGTAATCCTGTCAAATGCTTCACCCTGTCATCATTGTCCCTAAAGAATTCAACATCAAATTTATCCAAGGAATTTATAGTTAACTCTAGTTCAAATTTCTCAGTTCTTAACTTCTGCATTTCCTCAAAATGCGCTGACATTAAAGGGGCGTCTAAGTCTGTTTGAACAGAAACACCTGGGTGATCTTCCTCTTCTACATGTTCACTACCCTTACTATAGACATGGTCGTCAACTAATTTCATCTCCTCGGGAAGCTCAAACTCAATCAGACGGCATACTGGTCGGCATACCACCCAATTTCACACTTGGTGCCCAGTCAGGGTTCAAATGGTCATACAAATAAGCTTTCTTACCTGGAAAAAGAGAAAAGAATAAATTTATAACAAAATGAAAGAATTGACACTTTGCTGTCATGCTGGTTTTTTTTCTTTCCTTGGGTTTAACACCATAGCAACATGTTGTATAGGTCATATAACATACAGCAGTCAGTCAACCTTCTCATTTATCTCGGAAAGGCTAAATCTTAGGATTAAGTTGTTAATCAGTTACTAGGCGCATACATTCGTCAGTGACTGACAACCTGATGACAACTGTCTCACTTGTTTAAGAGTCATTGGTAGGAGCCAGAAAGGGCGGAGAAATAATTTCATGACCAAGCAACACAAAAGTTTGCCCCGCCGGGAATTGAACCCACAGCCGCTTGATCAGTTGAATTGTGCAAAACCAACTTAGCCAGCTGGGGGTCTTGCTTTAATTAATTTACACTGTAGTTTATAAAATACATGTATACAGTATAGGCCAGAATTGGTTGAATATATATGTTCTTCATTTCTCAGAATCTTAACTTTACATTAGACCTAGTAAACAAAATTTCATTTTCATTTGAAATTTCAAGACGACCACACACATACAGCGCTTCGAAGGGCAAAAAGTGTACTGAAACGTCTAACTAGTCAACTTGTTTGTCTTATATTAACTTATAATTAAGTCATTAGAAAAAATAGAAACGTACCGCTGACGAAATGAGCTGAACATACACGGACATTATCCATGTTTTTGTTGGTGAAGTCCTGACCTATTCTTGCAAGCCATACCCGTTGCCGATCTGAACTTAATTTCTCACATTCTGACCCTTGGTTTGTGATCACTGCAGGTATACGATAATACTGTAGGTCTTTCTCTCTATCTTTCCTATTTACACAACCAAAAATAGAACACTTTATCACCATAATGGCTAAAAATAGTACAGTAATTGAAACGTGTCGATGACTCATCGGGGAAGCCTCCAAAATGGCGGCCACTTCCGTTAGTGACGTCACGCGAAATATCTCAATAGACTTATGTTATAGCAGTTCTGCCTCTTTTATATTTATATGAATTGGTTAATTATTATTCTTTGACTGATTTATTTGTTTGATAAAGTAAGATAAACCTTGCAATTAGCAAATTACTCGAAAAGTCTAGTTCTATCCTTGGACTGCTCTTGTTAAATTCTATTAATTGATACTTCTTACATTATTTTATAGATAATATAGCTGCACAAGTTTGATTTTTTACATAATTATAATTTTTATTTATTAAATCAGTCCAGGACATCGTTCCTCCAGCACTCCAGTGCTTTGATTTAATAATATCGCCTTTTCGACAATAACTTTTTCGTAATACTTTTTCTGAAAAGGTGCACAGACTATTGTAAGCTATAGTGTTATTGCATCGCAATCGACATTAATTCCGTACATCATGCCATAGGAAGGTTCTCATTTTATACCGCGTTATAAAACTAAACGTTGTGTTAAACATTCAAGTAAATTAAAAAATCTCCGTTGCTTTTCAGTCGAAGTAATTTATGCACAAACATGAATGTCGGTCATGACCTATGTTTGCGCCCTAAACTTACTTTTTGGGTTTAACGCCGTAACAACACATTGTATAGGTCATATCAAAGCGGTCAGTCAACAATATATCTCGATTTAGTTGTTAACCAGGTACTTGGCGCATACTTCCGTCAGTGACTTAAAACTGTCGACATGAATTAGGTAGAATGGAGAAAGGCCGTAGTAATTATGTCATGCCCCGCCCGGGAATCGAACCCACAATCTCTCGATCAATAGACTTTCGCACTACCTCCTGCGCTAGCCGGTGAGTTACATACTCTGCAATACTTAAACTTCATAGAAATAAACAATAGAGGCAAGTTATATTAGAAACCGCCCGGCTAGCTCAGTTGGTTGCACGCAAGTCTACTGATCGAGGGGTCGTGGGTTCGATTCCTACGACCATTCTCCCTCCTACCAATGATTTTTAATTATGTAGGACAGTAGTCAGTCACTGAAGGTAGTATGCGCCCAGTAGTTGGTTAACAGTTAAATCCAGAGATTTAGCATTTCCAGGAGGAGTGAGTAGGTTGACTAACGGCCGTTATATGACCTCTACTATGTGTTGCTACGGCGTTAAACCCAACAAAAAAACAACAAAAAAGCAAGTTATATTTACTTCTACATCGTTGCAATAAATCAAGATCAAAAGCGATTTTGTTTTCCAGGGTTGATCGAATATAGTATTATTTGTGACCTAATAGTAGACAGATATGTGTCTCTGTCTTTTAGACCATGGACATTCGTTTCTAGGAAACATCTATTCATTTAGATATTATTTTTCATGATAGCAATCAAGCTAGCTATAAATAATATTTATATGTCAAGTAAAGGGAAATTTGTAAGTTGTAAGACTTATAGTGTCGATAAACATGATTATTCATCACATGAACAAATTGCTGTCGTCAAATTTCTCGAAAAAAGATATTAATGATGGATACAATCCTGAATAAATTATCTGTTAACCAGGCTTTGTCATTTCAGTATTTTCGTCACTTACGTAGGTATGACTTGATGTCTTTTTACATTTGAAGTATATGCCTACAATGAATTTCATTGTATTTTCGGTCAAGGAACTTCACGATCCATCACACGAAAGTCATAAAATAAGGGATATGGAGGAAAGCATACATTGGTAGACATATACGTTAGTAAATTAAATATTTTTAAATCCCCAATACCATTTAAAAATTTGGACTTCGTCATGAAATTATTTCTGCGGCCATTCTCCCTTCTACCAATGATTTGTAATTATGTAGGGCAGTTGTCAGCTACTGACGAAAGTATGCACTTAGTAGTTGGTTAACAGCTAAATCCAGAAATTTAGCCTTTTCAGGAGGAGTGTGTAAGTTGACTGACCGGCGTTATATGACCTATACAATGTGTTGCTACAACGTTAAACCCAACAAAAAAACAAGTTATATTTACTTCTATGGTGTCAACAGCTACACATGCACCCTTAACATCACCATTTGATTCTAATGAGATTGTACTAAAATGTTTTCATAATAATTTCTCATTTATACGAATAGAAAATATCCGCTGAGAATATTTCATGAAATAAAAGCGAATGCTCTTTATTTTCATATAAATATTTAAACCCCGCGGGTCACTGAAAAAGAGTTTACTGAACTAAAATGTAATTGTACATTTTGTAGTCCTGTCGCGATGCATGATTTAAAATGGTTAAACGCTGCGTCGTAAATATCTTACTTTGCTGCTATACATAACCCATGGTTAAAGCACAATTGATTACATGCTGGACAAACCGGGTCAGTGGCACAGTTGGTAGTGCGCCTGAATTTCGAATCTAGTGTCCCGAAGAAGGTACAAGTTCGAATACCACCCGGGAAAGGTGTACTTCCATGAAAATTTGACAGTTATGTCAATTTTCACCCATTTTAAGGTATTTGGAGAAGGAAAGACGAGTACTGGTTATAGACAAGGGTCCAGGAGAGCTAGGTTAGGTGCGCTGTACCAATACAGTGTGTTGCTACGGCGTTAAACCCATCAAAAATACACGCAGGATTTTGTATCTTGGGTTTCTGCAGGGATTGCTAGGTCGAGATTTATCTGAGCTAACGTAAAAATATATTCCTGCATGTAGAAGATTTGTGTTGTTTTCTTGCAATCTTAACTAAAGAGTATTGTTGTTTACTTGCATCCAGCTTTTACATAATTAATACATTAAAAATATAAAACCGCTATAAAATCGTTTGATGTCATAAAACAAATAAATACCTAAATAATTGCTTTTAGAAGAAAAACACATTGCTAAGAACCAATAAGCCGATATCTTGCATTGTAAACAAGTTTTTCTAAGCAAGTCACCGTAAATCTCAGTAAACAATCACTGTACTAAAAATGTTCAAGGAGAAGTTGTTTGCTTTCCTAAATTAAAGAATAAAAGGATTATTTGTTGATGTGAATGTTTCATTTCAAAGACATAGCATACATACTATATTATAATTAGTGTTTTTCTCAACAATTTCAGAAGCTGATTCAAATTTTAATCATGCTATCTTTCTTTTTATGTATTAATAATTGAAGGTTTTTTTAACTCATTAGTACCAGGTATAAAGTCCAAACATTTAGTGAGACTACAGAGAAAATAAAGTATAGGATGGTATTATGAATGTATAGACGACATAAAAACAAACTATATTTAGCTTAATGAATACGGCTTTTTTACTTTTTATGACAAGTGCGAATCTCTAAAATATAATGTTTTGTAGACGACTGTAGGGATTTGGAATTTAGTGTTCCGAACGGGGTACGGGTTCGAATTACACCTGGGGAGGTTATACCCTTCCATTTAAATTTGACAATAATGTCAATTTTCCTCCGTTGATAAGATATATGAAGAAGTTTTCTGGCCTTGTGGAAGGATAGGTGAGTACTGGTCATAGACAAGGGTCCAGGAAAGCTAGGTTAGGTACAATAAACAAAATTGTGTAGACACGGCGTTAAAACCAATAAAATAAATAGATAAATAGAAGATTGCACATTGATACATAAAATCTATTAAACTTTTGTAATTTTCTTTATACGTTCGTCAACAAAAAATGTTACTGTTAAAAAAATATATATATATTGTTTAAACAAAAAAAGAGAAGAGAAGTTTAAAATTAGCTATGATATCTCTTTAATCCTCTTGATTTTCTATGTTCATACTATTGTATATGTACTTGCTGATTACCAAATTTTGTTTGTTTGTTTGTTTGTTTGGGTTTTACGGCGCACCAACACAGAAAGGTCATATCGCGCCGAAAGCAATTAATGATACTTTTAATTCAAACGAAATTAATTATCTATAGCTCTATAATATCTTATTATATACACTTATTTCCTTCAAAAAGTTAAGTATCAGAACAGAACAGAACAGCAATTTTATTTAGAAGAGTACAAAGTACATATTCATAAATACATAAAATATAATAACACACATAATCAATATAGTAATGCATACAGTACATTTGAATTTTGACAAGAAGATGAACATATTTTACTAGGAAATATAAATATAAACAGGTAGTATCTCACATAATCAGAATATAAATAAATATTTGGAAATTAAACCTATGATATCACACAATATTTAGTTGAGTTTTCATTTTAATAGCTTCTTTAACAAAAATTGAGACTTTAATTAACGTTGAAACATTTTGACAATTTAATAATTCAATAAATTTAAACATAGGTTTTTTGTAAAAATATGGTTTTATATATTTTTTTCGTATATCAGAGTAAAAAGGGCACGTACATATAATATGAAATTCGTCTTCAATTTCGTTCTTAGAACAAAATCTGCAGAGCCTTAAATTATGAGGAGTGTTATTGTTAGAATATCGTCCGGAATGAATACGAAATTGATGACCAGCAAGTCTTAGTCTACAAAAATAGAATCTATATTTTCTGGGTAAAACGTTCAAATATTCTTCATAATGAAACAATGTTTTACAATAAAAATAATTTTTTAACAAATTGCAATGTTCTAGCTTATTAAACCATTCTTGTTTAAATGAATCTATTATTCTAGATTTAAATATATATGGAAACATTTTTATATCTATAGAGGTGTCATTATTAAAAATATTACAAAAACCATATTTATTCAATAGTGTTTTTACATCAGATACCCAATTGGACATGCCATTATTGCAATCTTTTAAATTTTCATCGTACATAGATTTTAAAATAATATTATCAGAATGTTTTACCTTTAACCAATATTTTATTATTCTTACATAACGTTTAATATATAGTGGGTATCTCCCTAGCTTACCGTAGACAGCTATATTCGGTGTACTTTTAGGGACCTTCAAAATAGATTTACAAAACTTTAAATGAATACGTTCTATTTCATGTGATTTTGAATACCCCCAAATCTCAGACGAATAGCTTAGAATGGATCCTACAAAAGAATCAAACAATTGACATAAAATATAAGGCTTTAGATCAAATTTATTACAATAATGAGTAAAAGTATGTAATGCTTTTAAGGCTTTACCACATAAATGTTCTTTATTTAAGTTAAAATTACCAGTATAATTAAACACGGAACCTAAATAATTAAAACTGTCTACTATATCTAAAGTTTCCCCATCATAGGTCCAAGATTCATCTTTTAATAATTTACCCCTTTTCCTAAAAACCATAACTTTCGTTTTGGATGTATTCACCTTAAGACCCCAAGTGTTGCAGTAAGTATTTAACAGGTTTAAATGGTTTTGTAGTTCCAGTGGAGTTTTAGCTAAAAGAGCCATGTCGTCTGCAAATAAAAGAATAATAAGGGCAATATCGTTGAAATGTAACCCCGATTCACTATCATTTTGTAAAAATAACTCCAGATCATTGACAAACAATGAAAATAAAATAGGTGATAAAACTTCACCTTGGCGTAAACCAACAGCATAATTAAAATAATCAGAAAAATCAGAACATGATTTAACACAGGATTTAACTTTTACATACATATCTTTCATAATACGCAGTAATTTACCTTGGATGCCCTGTTTATACAATTTCAACCAAAGTGCATTCCTATATATTGTATCAAAACATTTGGATAAGTCAACAAAAGCTACGTATAATCTTTTGTTACGATTTAGATATGTTTGTACAATAGACGTAAGAATAAAAATTGCATCCACAGTTGAACAGTTTTTACGAAATCCAAATTGAGCATCCGATAAAACATGATATTTTTCACAAAATGACTCTATTCGTTTATGTATGACAGTGGTAAATAACTTAGAAAAACAACAGACCAATGTGACCCCCCTATAACAATTTACGGCATTAGAATTCGATTTCTTAGGAATTGGTATAATAATACCCTCAGTCCATTTCTCAGGGAAAACTCCAGATTGTAAAATTGCGTTAAAAATATCACATATATGAGACCCAATAATATCGAAACTATTGATAAAATATTCGTTTAGTAAGCAGTCAGCGCCGAACGCTTTGTTTGTTTTAAGAATGTTCACAGCTTTTTTAATTTCTAACAATGATATCGGCTCGTCAAGTTCCTCAAATCTAGGATTAACAGTATCATTAAAATCATGCTCATGACAGAAAGACTCAGCTTCTGCATTATTGCATTGTGTTATACCTTCACTTACATTAGCAAAGAAATCACGAAAACTATTCAAAGAAATATTATTGTTGCTGTTTAATCTTTTATTTTTAAAGAACTTCCAAAATTGTTTAGCGTTTGAATTTCTCAAATTTTCGATTTCTCTCATTTTTACGTTATAATATCGACGTTTCTTTTTACGAATTAATTGTTTATAAGATAATTTTGCGTCACAGAAAATACGTCTATTTTCAGAAGAGTTACATTGATTAAGTACACGTAATGACCGTAGGTACTCAAGTCGTGAATTAACGCATTCAAAATCAAACCATTCTTTGTGCTTAATACTTGATGAATCAATAAAACGTGACGAGTTCGAAAACTTTATTTCTTTGCTAAACAAAGGATCCGCAATATTTCGCATAATATCAGTAAACCCGTTAAGAACATTATTTATCGAATCCCTACTCGAAATGTCGATACTAGTGACTAAAGAATTTAACTCGGGTAATCTGGCAAAAATTCCAGCTCGAAAATCACGTAAACGAGAATTGTCCCATTTAAATGTAGTATCGATGTTTTCATGTGAATTATTTTCATAGTGATTACAGTATAAAGATAGTATTAACGGACAATGGTCACTCCATTCATTAGGCGCACAGACCGTGAAATCTTTAATTAACGTGAAATAGTTCTCATGTGTTAATAAGTAATCTATGGTTGATGCCCCATTATTAGATATATATGTGTAAGAGTTAGAATCACCGATTCTACCGTTGGCGATACGTATACACGATGCCTTACATAATTCAATTAATTTTCTACCGTGAGTATTACATACTGTATCAATAGAGGCCCTGTCGAGGGTCAAATCTGGACAATAATCATCATCGTCTAAATGAACATTGGTAGAATCATTACATATATAATCTTTTTTATTACCAATACGACTATTCCAGTCACCCATCAAAAATATTGACCCTTGGCTCTCAAAATCACAAATATCATTTTGAAGAACATCAAATAAATCAATATTTACAATATTATAAATAGGTGAGTTCTCACACTAAATATATACACCACATAAATATACATCATTATGAAAGTGGAAAAACTGTTTGTCTAATTTTAACCAAATTATAGCGTCATGATGAGATCGTACAATCTTAACACCATCCGAAATCGACTCTTTAATATACACTACAATACCACCACTATTGCGTAAAGCACGTCTATTTTGATACTTCCGGTAAAAATTATGACTCCTATAACCAGATATATCAATTTTACTATGTTTATTGGTCCAACTTTCCGTTAAGAATATTATGTCATTTGATGTTATAAGTTCAACAAATTCCGGCGAATCTTTCTTTTCGTCAGTTAATCCATTAACGTTCCATGATATCACATTAAGTTCACCTTCTACGCACCCCTAGTCACTACACGGTACCCTTTTCCCATCAATATAAAGCGTGTCATACGCCAACCATGCACGTTTGTTCTGTGCTTTTGCTTCTTTAAGTTTTGGCAAGAGTTTTCTTCTTCTTTCAATAACAGACTTTGGGAATTGTTCGGATACATAGAATTGTGTTCCAGAAAGCGCTTTCCACTGTTTTCTGACATGTTCACGTTCCTTAAATAAGGTAAATTTAGCGACGATCTTACGACCTCTGCCATCATTGGAAACTGGACCCATTCTATGGACCCTCTCAAACTGGATCTCCTTCACAAGCTCCTGGGCTAATTTCATTTTATCTATCAAAAAAGTTCTCAAAATCTCCTCAGTATTTTCCTGTACACCATGACGGGCCTCAGGTATATTACCAAATAATAAATTGTTACGCATAGACTGCGATTGTAAATATGACAAATCGTCTTTCAATGAATCATTGTGTTTTTCGAACTGAATGAGTTTTTCATTTACAATACCCAGGTTAAAATCTGAGCTGTTTATATGATCCTCAACTTTATCCACCCTATGGCCAATATCCACCATTTTATCATTCACATATCGCATATGATGGTACAGACTCAAAAAATTCTTAAAGTGAGTTAAACCTGTGGAGGTTATACCCTTCCCATTTAAATTTGACAATAATGCCAAATTTCTTCCGTTGATAAGATATATGAAGAAGTTTCTGGCCTTGTGGAAGGATAGGCGAGTACTGGTTATAGACTATGGTCCAGGAAAGCTAGGTTAGGTACAATAAACAAAATTGTGTAGACACGGCTTTAAAACCATTAAATAAATAGATAAATGGAAGACTGCACATTGATACATAAAATCTATTAAACTTTTGTAATTTTCTTTATACGTTCGTCAACAAAAAATGTTACTGTTAAAATATTATAAAAAATAAAATATTGTTAAAACAAAAAAAAAGAGAAGTTTAAAATTAGCTATGATATCTCTTTAATCCTCTTGATTTTTTATGTTCATACTATTGTATATGTACTTGCTGATTACCAAATAAAATATTGTTTAAACCAATTATTATTGTTTGAACTTATACTCGTATTAATCCCATTATCACTATATTGAATGTTATTTAAAATAATGAAATGTGGAAATAAAAAATATACACATATTATTGTTCTAATATTTAGAATTTTATACATTGCTGCGGGTGGATGCTCGGAAGTAAAAAGTTTAAACACATTTTAAGCTTGAATCATACAAATGTTACACACGTACAATTTACCTCAAAATTATTAACTTAAACATGTACTACTCAAAGTTTGCCAAGTACCAAGTTTTCCACATAGCATCGTGCATTCTACGTCATACAATATTATGAAATTAACATTGTAATTCGTGTAGTAATGTATCGAGAGTGTATCCTGTAAACTCATAGCCTTGATTGATCGATTGATTGGATTTTACGGCGCACCAACACAAAAAGGTCACATCGCGCCGAAAGCAATCGATGATACTATTACTTCAATAGATAATGAAGATTTAAAGTCCAATATTTTAGGATAAACATTTATTTCCTTCAAATAGTTAAGTATCGTATATGATGGTACTGACCCAAAAAGTTCTCTAAGTGAGTCAACCTACAAATGTTTGCCACGGATGTACTTAAAATCATGACAGTCAAAGAGAACGTGTTTGATATTGAAATGCTCATCACATCTAGGCGCCTCCTCTCCTTTGAGAAGGTATGAATGTGTTAATCTAATATGACCAATTCTACATCGCGTAATCACTATTTGATTTCGTCGATTAGCGAATATTAATGACGAAGATGAATCAAGGCTTGGCTTTATTGTCATGTAACATTAAATACAGCATTATTCTACATTGTTTGCCATTTTGACTTAATTAACGAATTCATCGAACATTTGAAGTCACTGCTTGGTAATTTGATATCTACTGGGTTTGTTTGTTTGTGTTTTACGGCGCACCAACACAAAAAGGTCATATCGCGCCGACAGCTATTAATGATACTAATAATTCAAACTATATAAATGATGTAAAACTATATCTTATTATAAACATTTATTTCTTTCGAAAAGTTAAGTATAGCATATGATGGTACAGACTCAAAAAGTTCTTTAAGTGAGTTTACTTTAAAATGTTTGTCACGAATGTATTTTAGATCCTGACAGTCAAGGAGAACGTGTTTTACATTGAAATGCTCGTCACATGGTATGCATTTAGGTGCTTCTTCTCTTTTGAGAAGGTATGAATGTGTTAATCTAGTATGACCAATTCTACATCGCGAAATTACTATTTGATCTCTGCAATTAGAATATATAATTGACGAAGATGAATTAAGGGTTGGCTTTATGTCACGTAATTTATTAAAAAGTGCACTGTTCCACAACGTTTGCCATTTTGATTTAATCAACGTGTTTATTGAACATTTGAAGTCACTGCTTGGCAATTTGATATTCACTGGTTGAAGGTTTAAGGATTCTTTGGCCAAAATATCAACTTTTTCATTTCCTCGTATACCAATATGGCTTGGTATCCAGCAGAGGTGTACTGTTTTAGATTTTAAAATTTCATGCAATTTTAATTCGATACTTTTAATAAGAATATTGTTTGAATTACGATTTTTTATGGCCAATAATACAGAGAGAGAATCTGAAAAAATGATAAAATTACCATTAATATTATTTGATATGTATGATAAAGCAAGATCTAATGCTTTGACTTCAGCTGTAAATATGGATGCCTGGTCAGGCAATCGCATTCTTGCAACAAAAGAATTTCCATATGCAGCGCAACCTACTTTGTTACCATCTTTAGAGCCGTCAGTAAATAAATGTGTACAATCTTTATATTTTTCTAAGATGTTAACGAATTCTGATTTATAGGCCTCTGGGCTGGTAATAGATTTACGTAAGTTAGACAAATCAATGTTAATGTTTTGTATGTTGTAGGTCCAAGGAGGGACATTTTCATCAAAGTTCTGTAGAACGGTGGAGGTGTTAATATTAAGCATTTCTAAGTCGTTTTTAACGCGCAGGCCAAATGGTTAAATTTCGTTTGGCTTGTTGTCAAATTTATCAATGTAATTTGGTTGAAAAACAACTTTTCGCGCCGGGTTACTATTGTTAGAAGATATTCGAGTTGCGTATTGTAATGAAAGCTTTTGTCGACGTAATTTTAGTGATGGCTCGTTAGCTTCAACATAAAGACTTTCAACAGGTGAAGTTTTAAATGCACCAAGGGCGATACGTAAGCCCTGGTTATGTATTGTATCAAGCATTTGCAAGTACGATTTACGTGCTGATCCATACTTGATATCTACTGGTTGAAGGTTTAAAGATTCTTTAGGTAAAATGTCTACTTTTTCATTTCCATGTATACCAATATGGCTTGGTATCCAGCAGATGTGTAGTATTTTAGATTTCAGTATTTCATGTAATGTTGGTAATTCAATATTTTTTTATAAGTATATTTTCTGAACTACGATTTTTTATGGCCAGTAATACAGATAGAGAATCTGAGAAAATAAAAAATAAAATTGTTGAATGACTGGCCATTTCCACGTGCAAGTAGTGCAAACAAGGTAACCCTGTATTTTGATAGTCTTTGTTAGACACAGCATACACGTATCGACACGTATAGGGTGTTCATTCTTCATTTTCCATTGCAATATTTAACATTTAAGACTGAATAATGGCGAATGCAAATGTTCGGAGGCATTTATTAGAAGCAGAATTGTGGCGGGCAGTTGGTATGGTGGGGCAGGGGGGCTCGACATCGTGAGGTTGGTGAGAGAGGATCATACGGTTATCACCCGAGCCTGGGCGAGGTGCCAACAGCATGGTACACCTGTTAGACGACATGGTGGTGGCAGAACAAGGGTGACTACCGGGATTGAGGGTCGTTTTCTGGTCATACAGGCACCATTTTGACATATCAAGATAACAACTATCATGTAACAGCTCGCAATTGCTAAAAAAAGTTAACTGACATCGGAGAAAATTAATCTTATGTAATTTGTATTATTAAAACAAACTTTATTTACTTATTGCATGTACTTTGTCAATTTATCAAAAGAAAGGTCCATCTCACTGGAAAAGAAGATGTTTGCAACTCTGTGGCTGTTTGGAAACCAAGAATCATTTAAAAGTGTGGCAGATCGGTTTGGCATCAACAAGGGAACATTACATTAAATTGTGATAATTGTGTGTAATTGTCTAACATTGCAACAAAAGGATGTGATAGTATGGCCAGCAAGCAGATTAGGTCTTGAGCAGAATTCCCGGAGTTTTAGCCAGAGATTTAACAACCCAGGTATTGTTGGTCTCATTGACGGAACATACATAACTATCCCAGGACCATCTGACATTAGGGATGCATATGTGAATAGGAAAAGACACACCAGTATGCATTTGCAAGTCTTTTGTGACTATAAGTTGAAATTCATTGATGTGTTCACTGGTTGGCCAGGGTCTGTCCATGACAGCAGAGTTTATAATAATTCTGACATTAAACATGTAATTGAAAACATGCCAACCGAGTACCAAATTTTAGGTGATTCAGCATATGGACTGCCAAACAGTTTAATGGTACCCTTAAGAGACAATGGTAATTTTCATGACATTGAAAAGAAATACAACACAGTTCACAGTAAAATCAGGGTGGACGTTTAGAGGGCCATAAGTTTATTAAAGGGAAAGTTTAGGAGGTTAAAAATACTAGACGTGACAGAAGTAACTGAAATTCCATTTGTAATTACTGCATCGTGTCTTACAAACTTACATTTTAAACCTCAGTTCTATTGAAAAACGCTATCGCTTTTGATGACATATATTACTAACTTAAAAGTCAGTTTCATAAGGAAATCGCTAGCTAGTGCTGCTCAGAATGCTACCTCTCTAATGTTACTAATGATCAGATAATGTTTTAAATTGGTCTCATTTGACACACACTTTCCGGTACTTGTTATAAATCATTCAGTGATTTATTGTTTTCAGAAGATGCTAATTTTTATGCTCCCCGTATTGCTGGTTTATAGAAGAAACGTTACAATCTTGCCACACTCGGTGATGACTTAAAGGAAGTGAGGATTAGGGGCTTCCCAGATTGTAAGATCCTTGGCCAGCTCTATAAGGCAGATGATACGTGTAATAGAGATCAAGGTAACATACTCGTCATCATTTTATGTTAATCTTTTATCATTTGTAAATTTATTCATTTTTAATGATTTATCTTGTTTTAAATATTTGTTTCAAGTTCTACATGAATCTATAATCAGATTTTTGAAAATGATTTGGCATGCCTGAATTTCGAGATGAGATACATTGAAGGGAGATGGAGGAGTTAAGGAATTAATTTGCTGGAAGGAAAGAAGAGGCAAAGACTTACGGGAGAGGAAATGGTTACCCAAAGATATCCATATTCTACGGGGAATCTTGAAATGGTGAGGCCAGCTGGCCCACTTTTCGAGGTGGAAGCACTACTGGCAGACAAGATGTTTTCCAACGAAAATATCTTTCTAGGCATTAGTAGAGCATGTAAAGGACAAGCAGGGATACGATCAGGAGAATTGGACCGAACATGACCATAGAAACCGTCATGTCAGAGCTAGAATCGTCCTATGGCAACATGGAATCTTCTAATACTATCATGAAGAATTTCTACAACTGTGTTCAAGCTCATGGTGAGTCAGTTGAGCAGTTTTCTTCCAGATTGGATGAACTGTTCAACCTGGCTATCATGACGTTAGGACAACTCCACTGTGGCTTTCTAAGACGAATTACTAACTCAAAAAATTGGATAATTGCTTTACGCAGAATTAGGCAGTTTACAAATTAAATATAACAATCAAAAGTCGAATGATAAAGCAAGAGCAATAGATCTTGCTTGAACATACATATCAAATAGTAATAATAACAATTTTATCATTTTTTTCAGATTCTCTATCTGTATTATTGGCCATAAAAATCGTACTTCAAACAATATTCTTATAAAATGTATCGAACTAAAATTACATGAAATTTTAAAATCTAAAATAGTACACCTCTGCTGGATACCAAGCCATATTGGTAAACAAGGAAATGAAAAAGTTGATATTTTGGCTAAAGAATCTTTAAACCTTCAACCAGTAGATATCAAATTACCAAGCAGTGACTTCAAATGTTCAATTAACACGTTAATTAAGGACTATGTAATTTACGAATGTCCTTCATGACTTTAAAATAGGCGTGGTTGCAATAATAGAAATTTACAAATAAGTTTCATAAATTTCAGTTTTCATTTTAATCCTAATGAAATAAATAAGTAAGTTTAATAAAAAAATATCAAAAAAGTGGTTTAGTAATATTTATTTTTTATGAAAAAAGTGACTTTAAACATGTAAACTTTTGTGCAAGTTTACATGAAGTACAGTGAAAAAAGTTAAAATAAAATCTTATAATCAGATTGTGTACACCTCCGTACAGATGCACTAAGAGTTAAAAATACAAATTAATTCATACATTGTCTGAAATCAGTACACTAAAATATCTCTATATACTAAAATTTATAAATTTCAACATGTCCAAAATATAACTTTACACAAAAGAAGTAGTACAAACAAAAAGTACGGTGTGCAATAATGGACACAGGTAATGAAAGGTACACACTTAAAATAGGTATAATTCACTAATGTCATTATTGAACGGCCTGTTAGCGGAAAACGTTTCAGGCAAACAGCAAACGGTTTAAGGATATAGTACACGAGTATGAAACAATCTGAAACAAAATAGTTCCAGTATATTGTGCAAATTAGTAACTGTCATTACAACGAAGTCGGCGGTGTTACTCCCGTTCATTTAGATCAATAAATTTCCACACAAAAAACAAGTAAACAAGAAAACAATTCCTACTCTCCGAATTCTTCTAATAAATTGAAGTAAAGATTCCCTTGTCCGCTATCTTTAAACGTTCGCGCTTCAACGGATCGTTCAATTACGGTGATTGACTAACGTTAAATGTTGACTGAACGCAGAGCTGATAAAGAACTGGGACTGTCTCATAAGAATCTTACGTAAGGTAGCGAAATTTCCGAAGTAACTTACTTACGTTGAACTTACGTTTACGATGAGAGAATTTCAAAGACACACTCGAAACTTAAAATCTTTGCTACAATACGATCTGACTTAAGTCAACGTCAAGTAGTGAAGCCCTCAAATTTTGGTCACATGATTTGTTGTCAACAATACATTATAAACTACAAAACATTTAAAGAATACAATATGTTCCACAAACTTCAACGAACAATTTCACAAACGGAGATTAGAAGCTCTCGAAGAAAATGCACGAGGGCTATACCGAGCCACCATACTCTTGATTTTTCAATACACGGCCAATTTAAACAAAGGTGGTATGACACAATAAATGGTAATCTGCTAACAACACATCGACCAATTTAAGACGGAACCGATGGATGTCAAAATAAAGTAATTAGGCACAAAAAAGTTCCCACGTGGCGTCAAATAAATACCTTAAAACAATAAATCATCAAATCTACAGACATATATAGTAATAACTTCATAAAAAATAAACCATTCTTAAGACATTTCATCGAAATCTTGCAATCTTTAGATAAAAGTTCAGTTCGTGTATGTACACACGTTTTTGTGATTAGCCCCCCACTTCCGTAAAGATGTGTAATAAATAAGTTTTTAATACACACAAAATGGACGCCAAAATTTTGATTACAGAGCCCACTTATTTGTTTGTTCATATACGTAAATTCAGTCACAGATATAGAAAATGTAAGCCTCAGTGCATCTAGAGTAATATTAGTGCATTCAATATCTGCATATGTATTCTGAATTTGTTCGCTAGAATAAAAGGAAACTTGCACAGAAAATAACGTATTTATTTCTGTATTCACAGGTGATGTGAAGTACCTACGATAACATTGCCTGGCCCAAAAGATTTCAGGCAAGAGGGATAATTAAACAATATGATATTTTTAGCACTGCATTCACCCTAACCAACTTTTTGAGGACCGGTACTTAAAGGTACCTTTCTGTAATTTCAACTATTACATAGTCCTTAAGTCAAAATGGCAAACAATGTGGGACAAAGTAATTTTTAATAAGTTACATGACATAAAGCCAACCCTTGATTCATCTTCGTCAATTATATTTTCTAATCGCCGAGATCAAATAGTGATTTCGCGATGTAGAATTGGTCATACCAGATTAACACATTCATACCTTCTCAAAAGAGAGGTAGCACCTAAATGTATAGCCTGTGACGAGCATTTCAATGTCAAACACGTTCTCCTAGACTGTCAGGATCTAAAAGACATCCGTGACAAACATTTTAAAGTTAACTCACTTAAAGAACTTTGAGTCTGTACCATCATATGCGATACTTAACTTTTTGAAGGAAATAAATGTATATAATAAAATATAGAGCTTTACATCAATATCGTTGGAAATAATAGTATCATTGATTGCTTTCGGCGCGATATGACCTTTTTGTGTTGGTGCGCCGTAAAACCCAAACAAACAAACTTACGACCACTATTGTAGGGCTCAAAATCTGGACAATGGTAGGATTTTTTCTTTTTTCCTTTAAGTTGAAAATACCAAAAGGAACCAGTCTGGTATGATGCATCTACCAGGTCTAATCTACAACCGGAAACAATAGCTTATCTCGCCACAAAAGGGCTTCACCCAGAAATCTTGCAATGCCGCAATCACTTAAAACACTAGAAGATGTGCGAAATGCAGCGTTAGTGACTGAGCGGTGTGTTGGGGAGGGCACTCCAAACAATAGACTTAACTTATAAAGTGTGTGAGCAGGTTATTGCTGCTCTTTCTACTAAACTGTATGAACAATCCATAAGTTCCAATTTTCATCAGCAAAATCAGAACAGAGAAACCAATACGATGACCAGTACAGCGAGAACCAGCAGTATAATGCTATCTGACATCTATGTTTTTAATTCACTTCAATATTTCAAGAAGGTATAGAACATATGTATAATTAAATTCCTTACCCAACTTCTGAAAAACATTTGTTTTAAATTGAATTAATCACTTGCCCATATTTGTCATACAAACTATAGAGCAATGACTTCGAAAATAATTACCACGATTACAAGTGTCATCGACATACCAACGAAATGAATTTATAAGACAAACATTAACGAATCTTCATAGTTTCGCCTACTCATATTTTCGTTCAATTATCACATCCATTTTAATCATAAATCACAATTACATAAGAGGCATCAAGAGAGTATGTTGATGTCACTTTGTAAAGCAAACAATTGTAATTAGTTTTGTTTCTAAGATAACACATTATTCATCAAATGAATCAATTATAATGTTCGTAGGTAAAGACGTTATTTATTGCACTCAAGTATATATGCATTCAATCAACATCTTCCAAAATAGCGCATTCCGGAAACCATATGGTTACATATGTCTAATTCAACAAGGCTGGTTACACAAGTTGTGTTATCTTTTTGTAGCAACGACTCAAAATTCTAAAATTACAAACATGCAGTCACGGCTCAACAGGTAAAATCGGACTATAACTGTGCGTAATCAAGTTACACAAGTGTGTATACACGAAAAATATGATTTAATTTGTGTGACATGCTTTTCAGCAAAACTAATGTAAAATAACTTCGTTGCACGGATGTATCCCATAGAAACACGACTTTTACAGAATGAAAACATAAATTCGAGTTCCGAAAAGAACTATTGTGGCCTCGTTTAATATTTCGATAAGCTATTCAAAATGGTTTAAAAATTTAAAGACACAACTTATAAATCTTGGACATCAAAAGAAAATTGTAGTATAGTTGTTACATCATAATAAAGGTGAAAATTTCAAGTATTACACGTTTCATGACTTTTTCGTGTTTGCTAGCAAGTAAAAATAAATTGAGGCCCATGCATAGTTATTGATAATGTTATTAGTACTGTATTTGTGGATATCTTTGGCAAAATTGAGAAAGTAAATTTTTGCGGCGCCTGGTTCCAAACTGTTTGTCATTCAGACAATATTCCACCATTTTTTTAAAACAATAAATAAAATATTAATTTAGCAGACAACATTTAATTGAGCATACGACAGTTTTCTTCGTAGCTGGTTAACGATTAGACATACGTAATGCATAGGAAAATATTTTTCTATTCACAATTCCATCAATATTTGTCAATGGATTTCAACAAAAATTTCACAGAAGTATTGTCATCAAGTGCCTTAGTGTAAACCAAATCCTATTTATCGTCCATATGTGGGTCACATATGGCTTTTCAAAGAGAACGAGAACTTATTACTGTCACTCGGGCGTGGGTATCCGATGTCTCACCGTTTGTATCGGCAGACTTTTATCGTTTCAGTTGAATCAAGATTTTAACTTAAACTCAAACAGCACAAAAATGAAGTCAATTAGGGACAGGCAAGTTTTTTACTGTTCGATACAAAGATCCATATATATAAACGCTACATTTGAACTAGGTTCATGCACTCATTGCAGGGCCTCAATTATTATATCCATTCTACGTGAGACACTGAGATTCTACTGTTATATCTAGCCACGAAAAAGCATGCAATACATGTGTCAAAATTTATGATAAGTTGTGTCTTTAACTGATGTATGTTATCATTGCATATTCTATAAATCACCACTGGTATAATCCATTTTTTCTCAAATATCAAAGTTTGAATAATTCCACGATGATTTAATACACACTATTGCAATATCACGAGTGTTTTTACAAAGAACACGAAGTCACCATGAAATTATTTATGTTTTGACAGTTGAGAAAAAAAAACGAATTACAATAATTGACTGTTAAGTTCAGCTTATTTTATGTGTAGAATATGGTTGTATGCTCGAATGCATCAGCAAATATTACACATTATTCATGTTTAAGAAGAGTCTCTATATCCGCATAATCTTCTTAAAAGACTCCATTTGTTAACTATTCTGTTTATTAGTTCTGTGTTTTGGTTGAACTCATGGATGGACATTTTCCAACTAAATATTTCTTTAACCATAGATTATCGCATTTCGCAGACAATTCACGGTCATGTAATAGAGACCATGCAGACATTTATTTTAGTAACTTGGTAATATTGACAACAATGCCCTATAGTCATCAATATCAATATGGTTTATTACCAAGGCGTAAATGTTAAGCGGACAAGTAATAAATCTGCAGTACAGACAGTTTAACTAGGTTATGAAAGGATCATTTGGACATCATTTTTTTCGTGTCTGTTCGTCTTCTCGAAATTTAATAAAACTGCTTTATAGAATTGTTCATAACATTAATTCAGACAACCAGTGAGATGTTTCAATGCATGCTTCACCGAGTACATTTACCGAATGTAACAATACTCTACTGATACCGAATCCCTACATCTCCGATACGCCTCTGTGGAATATTGTCCCTTTTCTCCTGCAAAGCCTGACACATTTGAGCTATGTTTTCTGCGGTATTTGCACGACATGCACACCATGTTTTAGCATATCCCAAACAAGCTCAATGAGAGACATTTTAGCTGACAATAAAGACCAGTCAAGTACTGGTATGTGATGTTATTACAATAGGTTACAGGTAAATTTAGCGGTGTGTGGTCTGGCTCCACCCTGCAGAATGATGCATTCAGCGCTTTCGCAGATGAGAGATTATTGTGTAGTGGTCCTGTCGTTGAGTAGTATCATGTGGTCTACCAGGTCAAGGACGGTCGTTCACACTCCAAGTCTGCTCATGTTGGGCCACAAGTCAAGAAATCGTCGAATGGTGACATCATAGCCGCCTTGATATAGCAGTTATGGAACTTCCGGAAAAGAACAGAAAAGAAAGAGTTTTATAATACCACATGATTTGAGAGCTAAAGAATAACCAACCCTATGTAAACTTGTATATTTCCATTTAGTTTAAACAACTCTAAACTTTAAACAAATAGCATACATATATATATATATATATATATATATATACAAAACGTGCACCGTAAGTCTGTTATATTCCCTATGCTTTCGAGCTCGCTCCAGGTTAAAAACAAGGCCTTGCAGCACTTGGGATACTCAAGTTATGGCTGACACTTGATCTGCATGTTCTTCAAAGAGACCTGAATTTCCTTCTCCTTTTCCACCTCCAGCGTGGAAACAATCGTTTGATTTCCTGATAAAAGTTGAGGCAAACTATACATATTCATTTTCCAGAACAGAATAATACATACATACATACAATTCACAGAATGATAAAGAATGACGAAGTACCTTTAAAACAGGCATATTTAAGAATAACGTAACTATTAACAATGGTACAAGTAATTAAATATATAACTTTTAACTTTTCCAGCATTAAGATACTGAATGACTGCGATGAACTAATAACACGTTAGTTTTTAAAAAGGGACTTCGTACTTATGTCCCAATTCCCCCTGATTTTTTAGGTTTTTAGTCGAAAAGAGCAACAAAATCGTTGCAAATACAAGCGAAAAAAACAAAGGGATAAGATAAATGAGATTTATTACCACATGAAAATTACAAATCTGCCAACAAAATTTAACATTTTAATAAAATCGTAAGATAATTTAGAACGTTTGAGACGTATATATTAACAATGTTTTATGATAAGATATCTGGGACAGAAATCTTTAGAATATTCTAAAATCGTAAATTATGAGATAGATAACTTTAGAACATTCTAAAAATATTTACTGACCAAAGAAAACATTAGATCATTCTAAAATCGTACAACATGAAAGCGAAAACTTTAGAACATTCTAAAATCGTACAACATGAAAGCGAAAACTTTAGAACATTCTAAAAGTTTACTCTAGACTATATCTGTGGCAGAAGTCTCATATCTAACAAACACACTTTGAAGTAACGTAATTTTTAATACTTTTAATTTCGTGTAACTCATGGTAACAACAAAAGAGAACAAACTTGTACTATAGTATATCAGTTATATATAGAATAGGAACCGTTCAAGGAACGGCATAAAGGGAACCGTCAGATTAACGGTTCCAAAGATCCGTCATATGGACGGATTGTTTAACAAAAACATTCAACACGCAATATTTGCGACAATATCTTCCTGAACACAGAAAACTTTAGAATATTCTAAAATCGTACAACATGAGACAAACTTCAGAGCATTCCAAAATTTCTAACTAAAGGAGGAACACTTTAGAATATTCTAAAATCGTACAACATGAAACAGAAAACTTTAGAACATTCTAAACAATTTTCTCTAGACTTTATCTTACTGAACACAAAAAACTTCAGAATATTCTAAAATTATACAACATGAGACAGACATGTTTGATCAAAGCACCTGTATGTAATGGAAACTCCTGCTTCTCTCTGTTGCCTGATATTCCGGTTCCGGGGATAATTAGTTCTTCTCTAAACAACGCAAAACATTTCCTTTAATATTAAGGACTATGTAATAGTTGAAATTACAGAAAGGTACCTTTAAGTACCGGCCCTCAAAAAGTTGGTTAGGCTGAATGCAGTGCTAAAAATATCATATTGTTTAATTACCCTCTTGCCTGAAATCTTTTGGACCAGGCCATGTTATCGTAGGTACTTCACATCACCTGTGAATACAGAAATAAATACGTTATTCTCTGTGCAAGTTTCCTTTTATTCTAGTAAACAAATTCAGAATACATATGCAGATATGGAATGCACTAATATTACTCTAGATGCACTGAGGCTTACATTTTCTATATCTGTGACTGAATTTACATATATGAACAAACAAATAAGTTGGCTCTGTAATCAAAATTTGGGCGTCCATTTTGTGTGTATTAAAAACTTATTCATTACACATCTTTGCGGAAGTAAGGGGCTAATCACAAAAACGTGTGTACATACGCGAACTGAACTTTTATCTAAAGATTGCAAGATTTCGATGAAATGTCTTAAGAATGGTTTATTTTTTATGAAGTTATTACTATATATGTTTGTAGATTTGATGATTTATTGTTTTAAGGTATTTATTTGACGCCACGTGGGAACTTTTTTGTGCCTAATTACTTTATTTTGACATCCATCGGTTCCGTATTAAACTGGTCGATGTTTTGTTAGCAGATGACCATTTATTGTGTCATACCACCTTTGTTTAAATTGGCCGTGTATTGAAAAATCAAGAGTATGGTGGCTCGGTATAGCCCTCGTGCATTTTCTTCGAGAGCTTCTAATCTCCGTTTGTGAAATTGTTCGTTGAAGTTTGTGGAACATATTGTATTCTTTAAATGTTTTGTAGTTTATAATGTATTGTTGACAACAAATCATGTGACCAAAATTTGAGGGCTTCACTATTTGACGTTGACTTAA
This sequence comes from Mactra quadrangularis, assembly GCA_025267735.1. Lineage (NCBI taxonomy): Eukaryota > Metazoa > Mollusca > Bivalvia > Venerida > Mactridae > Mactra > Mactra quadrangularis. Next base: position 11,040,400 of record CM046307.1, on the reverse strand, counting down.
GTAAAATCGTATTGTAGCAAAGATTTTAAGTTTCGAGTGCGTCTTTGAAATTCTCTCAGCGTAAACATAAGTTCAACGTAAGTAAGTTATTTCGGAAATTTCGCTATCGTACGTGAGATTCTTATGAAACAGTCCCAGTTCTTTATCAGCCCTGCGTTCAGTAAACATTTAACGTTAGTCAATCACCGTAATTGAACGATCCGTTGAAGCGCGAACGTTTAAAGATAGCGGACATGAGAATCTTTACTTCAATTTATTAGAAATATTCGGAGAGGAGGAATTGTTTTCTTGTTTACTTGTTTTTTGTGTGTGTAAATTTATTGATCTAAATCAACGGGAGTAACACCGCCGACTTCGTTGTAATGGCAGTTACTAATTCACACAATATACTGGAACTATTTTGTTTCAGGTTGTTTCATACTCGTGTACTATATACCTAAACCGTTTGCTGTTTGCCTGAAACGTTTTCCGCTAACTGGCCGTTCAATAATGACATTAGTGAATTATACCTATTTTAAGTGTGTACCTTTCATTACCTGTGTCCATTATTGGACATCGTACTTTATGTTTGTACTACTTCTTTTGTGTAAAGTTATATTTTGGACATGTTGAAATTTATAAATTTTAGTATATAGAGATATTTTATTGTACTGATTTCAGACAATGTATGAATTAATTTGTATTTTTAACTCTTAGTGCATCTGTACGGAGGTGTACACAATCTGATTATAAGATTTTATTTTAACTGTTTTCACTGTACTTCATGTAAACTTGCACAAAAGTTTACATGTTTAAACTCACTTTTTTCATAAAAAATAAATATTACTAAACCACTTTTTTGATATTTTTCTATTGAACTTACTTATTTATTTCATTAGGATTAAAATGAAAACTGAAATTTATGAAAATTATTTGTAAATTTCAATTATTGCAACCACACCTATTTTTAAAATCATGAAGGACATTCGTAAATTACATAGTCCTTAAATACTTACTTTTCAGTAAACGGCGCTTGTATGCATTTCTCATCTGCCTCAGCAGGTTACAGAGGTAAGATTTACTTTTGTCGAATCCAATGTTCTCTTGATTTGATGTTGTTTAAGGCTAGAAATGCATTTTTGTTTACAAGCATGGTGCTGATTGTCCATCGAATAACGTTTATGTCCAAGGCGTCTAGTTCTTGAATTCGTTCCCACGTGTACACTGGCTATGCATACGACTTCTTTGCTGCCGTCAATATATTTATTTGTAGCTAAGCTTTTCTTACACCTAAGATACAGTTACAATTTTGCCTCAATTAGTTACCATATTTTAATCTAGATCTTTCATTTTCATACAAAAAATCTATATTTTTATCCCTTAACCCAAGTTGTTTACTTTTGTTCCAAAAGCTTTTCCTTACAATGTTGTCGAATGCTTTTGTAAGATCTATAAAAACACACAATATAGCTGTTTCTCCTGATTTCACATGTGACTTGCTAGTGTATATAAAAAGAATAATTTTCAGCCTAGTTTTCAAGTCTATTGTTTAAAATTCTTGACATTAATTTGTCTAAACTACTTTATAAAGTTATACCACGATTGTTATTCTCATCATCAATGTGCCCTTTTATTCAAGCAAATAAATTTATCATCCTCCCAGTAAACATTAGTTGCATACCAAACATAAAATTTAGTATTGTTTCTTTATCTTTGTAACTACAGTCAGTTTTTTGTAGGTAATTCCTTATGTTATCTTTCATATGCCTCATAACAAATGTTGGACATCTGGGAAATTAGCGTTCACCATTGCCTTATCTTCATCAGTTCCTTTTTTAAGAGATCGGCAGCTGAGCTCATTTCTGATAAACGCGCTGAATTTGTTGTATGTACTTTGTTCAGCATCATAATGAAAACAAAAACTGGTCCTTGAACTCTAATTGGTCCTCACTTTTCCTTCTTATTACAGCTCTATTGTTATATGTCGTGGCGGTTACAAATACTTTTCCTAAATTGTAAGTTTTATCAATACCTATTACACTTCAATTCGTTTCATCACAGTTCTTCTTCGTGTCTAGTATTTGTTCTGATGTAAATAACACGATACAGAGGAGTTCTTTTAGTTTGGAAAAGGCGACTTCTTGAATTAATGGATGTTCCTATATTTTACTTAATATTAACAATGTTGTCTGCTAAATTATTATGGTGGCATTCGTTCTGTTTAATTTTCTTTTGTTTTTGCTTTGCGGTAAATTTTATCTTGTAATTGTCTGCTACTCGCGGTGCTGTTAAAACAAATAACATTGACGACTTCCGAGGCTTTCTTAACTCGGATTTTCCCTAAAACAGAGTTTAGTAATTCTGGATCAGTTCTAATATAGGGCTCGCAAGATTTAGAGTTCCAATATTTATCTTAATTGGTTCCCTTTCATTTTCATGTAGTGCCTTTAATTTAGAATAATACCTTTGCATTGCGATCATAACTGGAGGAATGTCATTTGAATCTTCCAATAAATTTTATTCAACTGTTTATCAACTGAAACTTGCGAAGAAACTAATAATGTGCAAGACACATAAAGCAACAAATAGATTTGAAATAATTGTCATCTTATTCATTTCCAGCTTTTTTATCTTATGAACTTACTCTTTAAAAGACCAATGGAATGTTCCACATCAAATTTTGTTGAACTATGAACTGCATTAAACCTTTTTTCAACCAGTATCAAATGCCCATTGTTACTAAAAGGTACTAGCACATTATTTGATAAATCATATGCAGAGTCATCCATGATGTTATACTCTGGCATATTGTTATTGTTTTACATCTGAGTTAAAAAAACCAACGCTCATGTACTGATCCTGAATAACAAGAAAACCATCAATAAATTTCAATTCATAATCACAAGATTTAACAAGTTTATTTATATAAGCTCCAGAAGGTCATACACCCATGCGGTCCACATATACATAATGTGACAATCATGAAAACTTAAGTTCCGTTCTTTTGACTAGGCACATGAAAACTTTCAGCTGACACTTTGTTATACATTCACAAACACAACTTGTTATTCGGTGTAAACTTCCTTTGCTCATGCCAAACCGGTCAGCAACACTTCGAAAAGATTCTTGGTTATTTAGATACCATATTGTTACTAGTAGCTTCTTTTCGCCGTTATGCCCTGTTCCTTCGGAATAGATGGTGCTATCCACTCACATAGAGTCTATAATAAAAATTATATTAAGGATAGATTGGTTTATAGTAATGATTGAATACTGGCGCGATATGACCTTCCTGTGTTGGTGGGCCGTAAAACCAAAACAATCAAACAGGAGAATAGTTAAAGAAGAACGGCTGATCCAAAGTAGAGCTAAGATAATCCTTGGATCACCGTAAGGATTTTGAAACCGTGGCCTTTGACTATGGTGGGGGCACCATTTTCAAATACGAGTACATCTGCTGTAGCCGTGGTGATTTTCTCACTGTCGACCCCATACTCTGTTGGGTTGGTCTAGTATAGTATGTCTTGCAAGGATAAAATCAAATCTGAAAAATACAGGGGATATAATGAGTTTCCATTATCATGCGTCTTACTCTGTTATTGTGAATTCGTCAAAAAGCATTAAAAGCAATAGAAATCGGACATAGATAACTTACTTTGTCAAATTTGACAAGATTACATTTCCTTTATATTTCATTGAAATCGCTACTTCCCCCTATTGTTATTAAAAGCTATTGAAAACTAATCCTGATCATGTGTTGGCTCCCATTAGAATGGCGTCATGTGGAATTAAGAGTGTCGCAAATTCAGACTGAATTAAGACGTGGGATAAAAGTTGGAAACTGCACGTTCACGTATTTATGTAAATTATGAGGATAATATATGTTGAGAACAGATTATTCAGAAAAGTAGAGCAGTGACCGCTTTATACCCATACAATATCTTGCAATTTCTTTATATTGATGGTAATAGAAAACTATTTTATTTTTAACAAAGATACAGAGCTCAGTATAAACGCCTAATTATTCAAACGCATCAGAATAGGATTATTAGACCGAACATTATTATAATAGCGTATCTATTATTATCAAACAGCTTGAATATGCAGATAGATAAATGTTTATCCCTGTCAAACTTAAAACAGTTTTGATGTACCCATCATAAGTAAGTATACAGTGCGTGTTCTTAAAAAGCAAAAACAAATAACTTTAAATACTTTATTTGGCATTTATTTCAATTCATTTCAAGTTATATGTTAATAATGTCAAACAAATAGGCCGTGAGCCAGATACACTTGCTCCCCCCCAGGGGGAATTTTCAAGACCCATATTTTTTTATTCCCCTATCTGTCCTGAGTACAACAGTACAAAGTTTGCAAGTTTCCAGTGGGGCATTGCTGAGAAAATCAACTTTTAATTGTATAGGTAAATAGCAATTTTTGTTCCATTTTTATCGATTTATTTTTGCAAAAACCATTAAATAATGTTTGCAACACCAAGTTCTCATTATATTGTTTGTCAATTAAAAAGAAAATGTGTCTTTTGTGTTTAATAAAGGAAATTGCTGTTGATACTGATCTCATAAGTACCCCAAAATGTAACATACGTTACTGTCGTAAGAGATTAGTGCGCATGCGTTGAAAAAAATGGACGTAAAAATTTGAAAAGAAATAAATTCGGGTGAAAAATTAATTATTAGTGGATAACAGACCGGAATTTATGTAATTCGTACAATAGAAACAATGGATTTAAACAAAGAACCTAACGCAACGTGTGATGAATCGGATTATAGTGATTTATTTGAATTATCCGTGAAAACAACAAACCGGTTTGAAGGCGGGAATTCTAATAACAATGGATGGCAAACGGTTGAAAAACAATCTAATCGTAAAACAAAACGTAAACGATATCACACTGGTAGCACGGATAGCCCAGGTAGTGTAAGTAACTCAATATTTACTGGATTATCAACTGGTGAACAATTAAAATGTGTTTTTGAGACACTCAAATCTAACTCAGTGATCCTACAGTCGTTAGAAAAAAAATCAACGTATGTGCATGGCAGAACTGCAAAAGGTAACTACAAAAACCCAATATAGACTAACAAAAATAGAAAAATGCATTGATACCCAAGCTAAAAAGTTAAATATGTTAGCTTACCGATCTATAGAGCTAGAGGCTAGGAGTCGACGCAACAATTTGATATTCTTTGGAATCTCTGAGAAATCCAAGACAAACTGTCAAGAGCTTATACTTAACTTCATGAACGATGAAATGAATATTGATTCAACTGGTATGGTTATAGATCGGGCCCATCGACTACGTTCACTCAGATACGCTAATCGTGCTGATCCAAAACGTCCCATCATAGTTAAAGTTATAGACTACCAAGACACGGAAGTGATACTACTTAATGGGTATACGCTAAAATCCACCCCTTTCAGAATCGAAAGAGACTACCCAAAAGAAATCATGCTTGCAAGGAAGGAACTATACAAATCTAGCGAAGCACAAAAAGCTCGTTATGGAAGACAGAAAATACAAATTAAATACCCAGCAAAACTATATATTAATGATAAACTAGTTACTGATAAATTTCCAAACTACTTTAACATACTAAATGAGAGCAGATTGGACAATATAGGTATTGAACCAATACAGAAACATTACGAAATTCCTGACACGGACTCAGAGAGTGAGGAATTAATGAATCAGTCACAATACTCTGTCTCCACTGAAGTCAGTGATACACAGGACCAAAAACCGAATTCACAATATAACTTGGTGTTAGACAGACAACATAGTCAACAATCAACAATTCAGGAATCGAAACAACAAACCACCATTAAGGAATCATCACAACAAGAATCCCAACATACTTCGGACCTACTACGACGTGGAAGAAAGAACAACAAGAATCCAACAAAAACCCGCAGTAGATCCATCTCAACCAAGGGGAAAACCAGATCTAACAAGAGCTCCGCTGGGCGGGGCATTATACGCCCGTGTGCAGTCCATGCTGTGTTCTATCTCATATGAAGTCCCTGTGACCTTGACCAATGACCCCGGGATCTCAGAATAGGTCCCATCCTTAACTGGAAGGCTATCCAAAGCAAAGATTTTGAAACCTAGGTACAGCCATGGTTGAGTTATCACCGACACAAAGTTTTCCCATACAAACTTCCAGTGACCTTGACCCTGGGGCCTCAGAACCAAAAATACCAAAGGGCTATCAACACATTACATCTTGACAAATGGGCTGATTCACATAAAATTTGGTTAACCTAGGTACAATCATTGTTTAGTTATTGTTCGGACAAGGGTTTTCCATATGATGCCCCTGTGACCTTGACCTTTGACCCAGTTTTGACCCAAAACCAATTGGGAACATCCTTGACACATGGGCTACCCTCACATAAAATTTGGTGAACTAAATTCATGTTACTTATTAAATATAGCATTATTTCCATTGTTTGCCATTTTGACTTTATTAACATATTTATTGAACATTTGAAGTCACTGCTTGGTAATTTGATATCTTCTGGATGATGGTTTAAACTTGACCCAGGGGCCCCAAAACCAATAGGGAACATCCTTGACCCATGGGCTACTCTCACATGAAATTTGGTGAACCTAGGCGCAGTCATTGTTGAGTTACTACACGGACAATGTTTTTCAATATGATGCCCCTGTGACCTTGACCTTTGACCCAGGGGCCCCAAAACCTATAGGAGATAACCTTGACACTTGGGCTACTCTCACATAAAAATTTGTGAACCTAGGTACATTGGTGGTTCAGTTATTGTCTGGACTAGGTTTTTCGATATGATGCCTCTGTGACCTTGACCTTTGGGCCTGGTGCACCAAAACCTATTGGGAACATCCTTGACACAAGGGCTACATTCACATAAAATTTTGTGAACCTAGGTACAGTCGTTGATGAGTTATTGTCCGAACAAGGTTTTTCAATATGATGCCCCTGTGACCTTGACCTTTGACCTAGGAGCCCCAAAACCAATAGGGCATATCCTTAACACAAGGGCTACCCTCACATAAAATTTGGTGAACCTAGGTACATTGGTGGTTCAGTTATTGCCTGGACAAGTGTTTCATTGTTTGCCATTTTGACTTTATTAACATATTGATTGAACATTTGAAGTCACAGCTTGGTAATTTGATATCTTCTGGTTGAAGGTTTAAACTTGACCTGTTTCCTCAAAACTGATAAGGTATATCCTTGACACATGGGCTACTCTCACATGAAATTTGGTGAACCTAGGTACACTCATTGTTGAGTTATTACCCGGACAATGTTTTTCAATATGATGCCACTGTGACCTTGACCTTTGACCCAGGGGCCCCAAAATCAATAGGGCATATCCTTGACACATGGGCTACTCTCAGATAAAATTTGGTGAACCTAGGTACATTGGTGGTTCAGTTATTGTCCAGACAAAGTTTTTCCATATTATGCCACTGTGACCTTGACCTTTGAACCTGGGGCCCCATAAACCTATAGGGCACATCCTTGACACATGGGCTACCTTCACATGAAATTTGGTGAACCTAGGTACAGTCGTTGATGAGTCATTGTCCGAACAAGGTTTTTCAATATGATGCCCCTGTGACCTTGACCTTTGACCTAGGAGCCCCAAAACCAATAGGGCATACCCTTAACACAAGGGCTACCCTCACATAAAATTTGGTGAACCTAGGTACATTGGTGGTTCAGTTATTGCCTGGACAAGTGTTTCATTGTTTGCCATTTTGACTTTATCAACATATTGATTGAACATTTGAAGTCACAGCTTGGTAATTTGATATCTTCTGGTTGAAGGTTTAAACTCAACCTGTTTCCTCAAAACTGATAAGGTATATCCCTGACACATGGGCTACTCTCACATGAAATTTGGTGAACCTAGGTACATTCATTGTTGAGTTATTACCCGGACAATGTTTTTCAATATGATGCCACTGTGACCTTGACCTTTGACCCAGGGGCCCCAAAATCAAAAGGGCATATCCTTGACACATGGGCTACTCTCAGATAAAATTTGGTGAACCTAGGTACATTGGTGGTTCAGTTATTGCCCGGACAAAGTTTTTCCGTATTATGCCACTGTGACCTTGACCTTTGAACCTGGGGCCCCATAAACCTATAGGGCACATCCTTGACACATGGGCTACCTTCACATAAAATTTGGTGAACCTAGGTACAGTCGTTGTTGAGATATGGTCCGGACAAGGTTTTTCAATATGATGTCCCTGTGACCTTGACCTTTGACCCAGGGGCCCCAAAACCGATCGGGGACATCCTTGACACATGGGCTACTCTCACATAAAATTTGGTGAACCTAGGTAGATTGGTTGTTAAGTTATTGTCAGGACAAGTTTTTTTCCCATATGATGCCACTGTGACCTTGACCTTTGACACAGGGGCCCCAAAACCAATAGGGAACATCTTTGACACATGGGCTACTTTTACATTAAATTTGGTGAACCTAGGTACATTGGTGGTTCAGTTATTGTCCGGACAAGTTTTACCTATTTTAAGTCCCAGTGACCTTGACCTTTAACCCTGGGGTCTCAAAATCAATAGGGAACCTCCTCCACCCATGGGCTATCCACACATAAAATTTGAGGAACCTAGGTATATCCTTTCTTAAGTTATCATCCGGACAAGCAATTGTCCACGGACGGACAGACGGACAGACGGACAACAGCATAACATAATACGACCGTTTTTTCAAAACGGGCGTATAAAAATAGACAATCTACACAGTCTCAACAATCTATTAATAGAAACGGGGAAATCCAAACGACACAAATCGCACACGACACTAGTGATCAAACAGTAAAAACCCCGAATACAGTGATTAACCCTGACATTTAACAAATTACGCGGATTGTGTTCTTTTGTGAGGAATGTTTAGAGAAACATTGTTCATCAAAACAAAAGTATTGCATACATTATGAAAATTCGAACAAATACTTACCTGGTTATAAAAATAATGAAATATTCAACCCATCAAAACGAGTTTTAGAAACAGACTATATTTGTTGTTACAACACCTCGTTTAATTCACTCGATACGGACGAGATATCATCTACCTACACAATAAATACTTGTTTTAATCAATCTTGTAACTCTGATATCACAGTGACCTATGAAAACCTAGGGACACCTTGCTATAAAACATTAAAATTAGGCTTATTGAACGTTTGTGGCCTTAAAAGGCGCTCTTCCTACCCAGACTTTATTAATATGATAAATATGTATGATTTATTTTTTGTTTCAGAATCAAAGCTTGATATTAATGATGTAATCATGATTGACGGGTATACTTTTATTAATGTGCCGAGAAAGAAAAAATCTCTACGGAAATCTGGTGGAATAGGCGCGTTTATCAAAAATGATTTGTTAAAATTTATAGATGTAATAGAGACTCAATGTGATTATCTAGTTTGGTTTAAGTTAAGTTTGAACGACGATATAGTGTTTGGATCAGTATACACTGGGGTCCAAAAGTTTCTTTACACATGTTAAATTTTGATGTTTTGGCGTATACTAAGAGAAAGGATACATGTATTATTCGTTTAACAATAAAAAAAACGGTTTAACATGAACCTTCAATTATGTTCTTTCATATTATCTCCCTTTTACAATCAAAAGGCATGTTTTAATGAAAAAAGTTAGTTTGATTGCATACCAATAAAATTCTCTACAAAAATTTCAAGTTTTCAGTGAACAACTAAACTGAAACCTTAACAGTAACCATAAACAAAAAACAAAATAACCCATACATTTTGCTTCTCCAAAGCTCTTTATGACCTAATAGACTATTCATGAACTTAAACCGTTTTTCCTGATGATGGCGCAAGCAAGAGAACAGAAGAGGTATGCATGCAAGCTTTTGCATGACCAAGGTCTTTCGGTGACGGCTATTGCTCAAGCAGTGGGGTATTCAAGGTAAGTTTTTCATTCAAATTTTCACTAGTTCACGCATTTTTACTGTTTGGTAACAATAGCTCTTTTTGGCATTAAGAAAGTAAGTATTTTTCTTAAGACTGACAATTTTCTTCCTTTTTTACTTTTAGGCCATCTGTGTATGCAGCTCTGAGGAAGGCGAACGAGCAGGGTAACTTCACTGACAAGGCGAGAACTGGCAGACCGAAGATTTCCAGTGAGCGACAAGACAGGACACTGGTCAGAGAGTCCCTCAACAATCGAAGGTTGACTGTTCGCCAGCTTCAGAACTCCTGGAATGCAACAGGAGTAACAGCATCCAAGACTACAGTTCGCCGACGACTTCATGATGTAGGTCTTTATGGAAAATTGGCTCGAAAAAAGCCACTGCTGACGCAAAGACACATACAGCTTCGTTTGGGCTTTGCCAGAGAACATTCTGATTGGACTTGGCTTGACTGGGCAAATATTTTGTGGACCGATGAGTCAAGATTTACTCTTTTTCAGAGTGATGGTCCAACTGTGGTTCGTTGGAGAAGTGGTGAAGCTTTGAGGCCTGACTGTGTTGTGCCTACAGTCAAGTTTGGAGGAGGAGGTATTATGATGTGGGGTGCTATGTCATATGGCGGCACAGTATTTCTTACCAAGGTTAATGGTACTTAAAATAGCCAAGGGTACATCGACATTCTGGCAAATTATGCCATTCCTTCTGCCCATCTTCTAGGGTTTGGTAATAATTACTGGTTCCAGGATGATGGTGCACCTTGCCATATGTCTAAAGTAGTTACGGAGTGGAAAGCCCAGAATCATCTCAGATGTTTGAACTGGCCTCCACAAAGTCCAGACTTGAACCCCATCGAAAATTTATGGAGAGATGTGAAGATGGGACTTCAGCATACTCGTTCTAACAACCTTCGGGACTTGGAAGTCAATGTTCTTCATATATGGGATGAAATCAGTGTGCAACGATGCCATAAACTAATTAGATCAATGCATAGAAGGATTCATGCTGTCATTGAAGCTAATGGGGGCTATACGAAGTACTGAGATCACTTTTTGGTGAGGTGACTTGTTGATGACCCATTATAGTCCTTTGTTGATCAAATTTGTTATTTATCCAGTATTTTGTGAAGTATCTGCATTAATACTTTTTTTGTATGAAAATTTGAATAAATTATGTTTGTATAATAAATATACAATAAAAAAAAATAAAACAATATGGGTCTGCAATAATATTGCAATAAAAAAATAAGAGCAAATATGAAAAAAGTACATGTGTAAAGAAACTTTTGGACCCCAGTGTATGTACCGCCTATACATTCACGTTTTTATTGTAATGATGACTATGGAATATTCGAAAATGAAATGTCTGATATGCGCAATAAATATTCATATGTTTATTTACTTGGCGATTTTAACGCACAAACGGCTGAAACATTAGATTTTACAGAAAGTGATAACTATGTATTTGAATTATTTGAAATGGATTATGATGCCCAATCTTTTTTAGACGGAAAATCCTTAATGGAGCAACATAACATAAAATTATATAGAAAATCACAAGATAAAAAGAAAAATAGTCATGGTTTTAAATTATTAAATACATGTAAAAATAATAACCTAGTTATATTGAATGGTAGACATAGTCATGATTCTGGAATAGGAAAAATGACCTTTAGGAATACATCTGTCATTGATTACGTAATTTCATCAATAGAAGGGTACTCTCTAATAAATGATTTTAGTATAAAAGATCTTGATACAGTGTTTTCAGATGGTCATTCATTATTAGAATGTTGTATGAATTTTACAATAACAAATGAATGCATAACTAATGTAACAAGTCAATCAAATATACCAAAATGGGATGATAAATTAGCCACTAATTATATCTCTAATATATCAGACACAAACCTTGATAAACTTATAAAAAATATAAATGATGGCAAAAAACAATTAATCAGTCAACCATTGATGAAATAACATGTCAATTAAATAATATATATATAGACAGTGCTAAAATAACCTTGTTTCAACCGAAACATGTACGCTACAAATCAGTAAATAAAAGAAATAAACCATGGTATGGGTATAAATGTAAGAAGGCACAAAAAGTTTATAATAAAGCAAGAAAAAAGTACTATAAATATCCATGTGAGGAAAATAGATTAAATTTAAAAATGTATAGTAAACAATATAAAAATACTATGAATAAATATATCAATGAATATAATAAAAATAATGAACAAAAACTAAGAAAGATGCAGAGTAAGCATCCAAAAGACTACTGGAAATATCTTAATAAAATAAATCCAAGAACTAGGGTAGAAATGCCACCACTAGATTCATTATATGACCATTTTAAAAGTGCTAGTAATAATGACACTCATGAGACAGATGAAACTAATATATTAGATAGTATTGATATTAATGATGATGATATGATTCTGAATACACCAATCACATCAAATGAAATAAAAACATGTATAAAAACATTGAAAAATAGTAAATCTGCTGGTATAGATAATATACTAAATGAATATATAAAATCAACATGTTCTAAATTTTTACCTTTGTATGTCCCATTATTGAATCTTATACTAGATCATGGAGTAATACCTAGCACCTGGACTGAAGGAATTATCATTCCAATTTACAAAAACAAAGGATCTACTCAGGCCCCGGAACATTTCAGACCCATAACTCTTCTGAGTTGCATCAGTAAATTATTTACATCAGTTCTTAATACAAGGCTCAATAAATTTTTGACTGAAAATTCCATTTTATCTAACAATCAAGCTGGTTTTAGAAAGAGTTACTCAACTTTAGATCATATTTTTACTCTGAATTCACTTACTGAAATATTGAGACACCAAAAAAGAAAATTGTTTTGTCTATTCATCGATTTTTCAAAGGCTTTCGATTCAGCCTATGGCAAAAATTACTTAAGAATAATATAAACGGAAAGTTTTTTCGATTAATAAGAAATATGTACACTAATATAAATCATGCATTTCTAGAAATGGTGAAAAATCTTCCTTATTTAATTGTAACTGTGGTGTGAGACAAGGCGAAAACCTCTCACCACTTTTATTTTCATTATACTTAAATGATCTAGAAAATTTCCTTGAAACAAATGGTAACATATGTATTCAATTACAAAACTATACTGACACCAAAAAGAAACTGTGCACTTTTATATCGATTATAACATTTTTATTTCCTAACAAGGAAAAATAAAATTTTCAACCATGCGTGTTAAAGACATGGTCTACACATTGCTCAACTCGACCGACTTTTTCAGCCAGAGGTCGTCCTTGTAAATGACATAACGCTATTATGCAATTTTGGCACGTGCAGCCCGTGCCGTGTGTGTACAAGGACAGTTTGTTACTGACCGATATCTTTAGAGGTTACCAAATGATAAAATCACTAGTCATTTGAATTTCACTAGTTTTAAAGATGCCACGGCTTCGAGAAAACGAGAGAATTCAAGCACTTTTGCAACTTGCATCTGGCGCCAGCGTCACTGACGTCGCCAGGCAATTCAATTGCCATAGAAACACCATTACTAACTTGCGTCAGCGCTACCGACAAACTGACACTGTTAAAGACTTGCCGCGGTCCGGTAGACCAAAGGTAACGACAGTTCGTCAGGACAGATACATGACGTTGACGCACTTACGTCATAGGTTCAAAACAGCAACAAGCACTGCTGTAGAGCTTGGGGTGAGTAGGCAAACCGTTTTAAACCGTCTTCGAGCCAATGCTTATCCATTAAGGGCTAGGAGACCCTATGTTGGTCAGATCCTCACAAATCGTCATCGCAACCTTCGATTGGGCTGGGCCCGACGTTATCTTCGTTGGAACCGTGCCATGTGGTCAAGGGTGCTCTTTAATGACGAGTCGCGTTTTAATCTGAGCGTTGCTGATGGGAGAGTTCGCGTGTTCAGACGTAAAGGTGAACGTTTTGCCCCAAACTGTTTGTTGAAGAAAAACCGTTTCGGAGGGGGAAGTGTCATGGTATGGGGAGGTATAATGGGTGGGAGAAAAACGGAACTTGTAGTAATTCCAGGAAATTTAAATGCCCAGGAATATGTGAACCAAGTGCTACGTCCAGTAGTCGTTCCGTTTTTGAGGCAAAATCCCGGTTGTTTAATGCATGATAATGCAAGACCATACACGGCTTTGTTGACCAGAAATTTCCTTGCAAGACATAACGTCAATGTCTTAGAATGGCCTGCATGCTCACCAGACATGAATCCCATCGAACATCTCTGGGACTGGCTTGGACGGAGGGCTAGAAAACACCATGTAATAAACAATATTCACGATCTCAGAAGAGCACTGATTGATGAATGGGACGCCATACCTGATGACGTCATAAGACGCTATGTCAGGTCAATGCGTTCCAGAATACTTGTACTAATGCGCAGACAAGGAGGACATAACAGATATTGAATAATTGTTACATTTCTTGATGAACAACAATGCAAACCACACATTTGTAAGAAAATTAGAGATCTGCAATTTTTTAATTTGACCCCTTCTTAATTTAAACTAAAACAATGCAAATCTGACTTCATCGATTTGAATGGAACATGACAGAACATATTAAAGAACGATTTTCAAACAATTTGGTTCGAAATTTAATAAGGTTTGTGTATTAATTCTACAGAAATTTGATACTAAAACAAGTGCACAGTTTCTTTTTGGTGTCAGTATATGACAATGAAATTGATACATTCTCACAACTACTGGTACTTTTATATGCAGACGACACGATTATACTGGCTGATGACCCAGAAAATCTACAAAAATGTTTAGACGACTTTATTCAGTACTGCAACATTTGGAAACTTAACATAAATATAAATAAAACTAAAATCGTAATCTCAGGATCAAGAAATGATGACAGGTATACTTTTAAAATTGGAGAGACCACCATTGAAATTGTGAAATCCTACAAATAGCTAGGTACCCTTTTTGAAAAATCTGGTAAATTTACAACTTGTATAAAACAATTAACAACACAAGCTAGAAAAGCTTTACATCTTTTGTATAAAAGAATATTTAATCTACATTTACGTTTTGATCTCATATTTAAACTATTCGATAATACAATAGTACCTATTTTAGTATACTCTTCAGAAATTTGGGGGTACGAAAACTTTAATATAATAATAGAAAAACTTCATTGTGAGTTCATAAGAAAAATATTTCGTCTTAGACAAAGTACCCCGTTATACATGCTCTATGGTGAATCCGGTCGATACCCAATGGAAATAACAATTAAATGCAGAATGATTGGCTTCTGGAATAAACTTATTACAGGAAATAGTGAAAAATTATCGTACAAAATTTATAAATACATGTGTAACATACCAAATTTCGAATCAAAATGGATCAACAAAATAAAATCAATTTTAAATGAGACAGGAAAAACCGAAATGTGGCTAAATCAACACACCATACAATCTAACAATCTAAAATATATTATAAAACAAACTCTTATAGATCAAAATTCTCAAAATTGGCATAATTCTTTAAATAGTTCGAACAAAGGTAGAGACTACTCACTAATCAAAGATAACATTAAGTTAGAAAAGTATATATTAGGACTTAACCGACAAGACTCAATTAATTTAATTAAGTTTAGAACTGGTAACCATTATTTTCCAATAGAAACTGGTAGGTGGCAAAATATTGATATAAATAATAGGACTTGTAATTTATGCAATTCAAGAGAAAGAGCTAATGAGTTTCATTACTTATTTAAATGCCAACATTTTATGACAGACAGAAGAAAATAGCAGTTGGTAGAGCGCCGAGATTTGGATACTCGTGCCCGAGGGGGTGCGGGTTCGAATCCCACCCAGGGAGGTTATACCTTTCCATGAAAATTTGACAATAATGTCGATTTTCCTCCATTGATTAGATAATATGGAGAAGTTTCCGGCCTTGTGGAAGGGTAGGTGAGTACTGGTTATAGACAATGGTCCAGGAAAGCTAGGTTAGGTGCGCTGGACGCCGTGAAATGACCTAAATTGTGTTGATACGCCGTTAACTCCAATAAATAAATAAAATAACAGAAGAAAATATATCGATACATACTACTATGAAATGCCTACTCAAATCAAGTATAACAAATTATTAACTAACTCAAATCAACCCGAGCTCAATAAACTATGTTCTTTCGTTAAAATACTACTCGCAAATGTTAAACCACCATAACCCTATATTGAACAATTATCTATTTATTTTATTCACCATATTATAACTATGTATACATTGCTAGGAAGAATTAGTCATTAACGTTTGTACATGCACATAAATACTAAGCTTATCATATAAATAGCTTACCTGACACATCCAAAACTTTATTTTTGTAACCTTGTAATATTGTAATCCGATAAAACACTTTAAATTTACCCTTCTTAAGTTTCTAATAAAACACTTTTAAGTTATATTATTAACAAAAATCTATATTCTTACTTATATGTTTTAGTGAACTCAAATACACCGCTTACACAAGTATTAATTAACACGTGTTCCACGTGCGCAAATCTCTCATTCCTCTTGCCTTATCTATAGTCTATTTCAATGAATTATCTGTAGTCCTTTTTTTCCCAACTGACAAAGTTTGATTAATTTCACGGTGATTGAATACACGCTATCATAATATCATGAGTATTTAGAACACGAAATCACCGTGGGATTGTTCATGGTTTGACCGCTGGGAAAGAAACGAACTATACATTTATATAAAATGTTTATTACATATATCCGCGAACGCTATTTTCTGTTACTTTATATATTATTTTCATATGTTTGTTTATACCATCATTCTTTGTTCTCATGTATTACATTGTAATTTGAGAAAATAAAGTTCTGTTCTGTTCTGTTCTGTACCTTTGCGCGCAGACTATGAAACATAGCCACACAAAGTAGTCATAATACACTTGCTTTTTAAGATATACTATGTTGCTGTATGTAAGAATAAGATTTTTATCTTGTTCCTCAGAAATATTAACTTACACACAGCTCTTAAACTTTGTCGCCAAGAGTGTTGAAACATACATGACCATAAAAAAATCCATTTTTTCAAATTGGAAAAGATGTTATAATTGTAAAATATTTTAAAACATCAGATCAGATATGTATATAAATGAAATAAAAACGATTGCCATTAAGTATTCAAAGACATTTCATTATATTTCACATTTTACCAAAATTTTCGGTTAGACATTTAAAAATGAAACATACGTGACCATGGTTTTTCAACTAATGTTAAATATCTTGGTTGAATTCACGTTTACTAATTAGTCTCCCCTCCTCTCTTTTTGGGACATCTTCGTGGTGAGGAGGAGTAACATGTGCCCATTATGTAGGTGCTTTTTGTGCCTGCATGATGGGCATATGGCCAACACCAAAACTGCCCGTTTGCCGTGGGCAGCGTCCCGTAACCGGGAAAGGAGGATCCTGGTAGTTGAGGGAGACCCAGGGATCTCCAGTCTTTCCAACACATTACTTTGGCCTCTGATTCAGGGTAGACGGGTGTCCAAGTGGGCCCGACTTGGTCAATCTGCTGGTCATGCCTTGCCCTTGAATAGTTGCATACTTGCAAAAGCCATTTCATTCTTGTAAGTTCACGTACTCCTTTATGTGCACTATCTCAAAATTATTAACATTACTAGCATACTCACAATTTGAAAAAACCTAGTGTACTCCATTACGGTCTGTGAGTGCTTACTGGATTTAAAGTACTTTCTTTTAATACGTTCAAAACACCTATTCAAGAAGGCGGTGGCTCATGGGCCAATTGTGTTGATTGTAATCATTTGCAATTACATGCAAGTATATTTCTCAGGTATCCTTGTGGTGCGGAGGCTGGATACCCACCTCCATTGCGCTTCCCCTTGTTGGAGTCCGAGGTGGCTGGGGAACCTGAGAGATGAATCATTATTATCTCAACCATGGATCCTTTAACCTCTTCTAAAAAACGTAAGTCTGACGAATCACCCAACATTTCAAATGAACAATCAAGTCAATCATCTTTTCCACGCTTTCTCGTGGTAGAAGCGTTGGGAGATGAAAAATTAGCACAGTTGAACCCGTTTGTCATTGAAAAGTCAATTTCTGCACTCATAGGAACTCCAAAATCGGTCAGGAAGCTCCGTGGTGGAGAACTCCTGATCGAGGTGCAAAGAAAACAACAATCAGATAATTTGCTTAAATTAAGATCCTTTTTCAATATCAAATCTTTTTGCACTGCACACAATACCCTCAATTCATCCAAAGGAGTCATTCACTGCCCTGACCTTGCAGAAATGTCAGAGGCAGACATAGTAAAAGAGCTAAGCTCTCAATGTGTTTCAAATGCCAAACGTATTCTATCCACCAGAGACGGTAAACGTGTTCCCACACACACATACATTTTAACTTTTGATACCCCAATTCTTCCATCCTCACTTCGAGTTGGGTATCTCAACGTTCGCGTTGAGATGTACATACCAAACCCGATGCAGTGTTACAAATGCTTTAAATATGGACATCATGAAACTAAATGCACTAGACAGAATATATGCCGTAAATGTAGTACTTCTCATGCTGGTCCGCTTGAAAACTGTTCTAATGATGTCAAATGTTCAAACTGTGGAGGTAATCATTTTGCAACCTCCCGTTCTTGCTTAGTCTGGAAGACAGAAAAAGAAGTTCTCCGTGTTAAATAAACACAAAGTTTATCTTTTCCTGATGCACGCAAGCTTGTAGAAAGTTCCAAGAATAATTCTTATTCAGCTGTTGTATCAAAACCAGTTAAGATGGTTGATTCTGCTGTGCAGGTCAATTTATGTAAGTGTTCTCCTCTTGAAATCACTCCAGTGCAAAAACCGTCTCCTATACTTTCACGTAATACGTCCAAAGCAAGTACAAGTTCACAGACAACATCTACAAGTACCTCATCTGTACCTCAGAGGCGGGTCTCACAGGCTTCTCCGTCTCCTGAGCGGGTTATTCAAAGACAATCACCCAAAAAGAAGGTCGTCCTAACCGACCGAGTTAGAAAAGCGGAGAGGGACCTTGTCCCGTCCTCCAACCGATTCGAGGCTCTTATGAGTGACATCGAGTCGATGGAGGACGAGGACATGGGTGTCCACAGCTCTCCTCCCCGGACTTCGGCGCGAAGTCCTGTTAAGTTTCCGAAGTAAGTTTTTTACTTTTCGTTGAACCATGAATCAAACTATACTTCAATGGAATTGTCGTGGTCTTAAATCAAATTACAACGATTTACTTCTCTTATTATCGGAATACTCCCCGAAAGTTGTCTGTCTTCAAGAAACATTCCTTTCTACAAATGATAAAACATCAATAAAGGACTATACGCTTTATAATACAATTTGCACAGACGCAATAAGAGCATCTGGTGGCTCAACAATTGCGGTTTCAAACTGTATCCCTCTACGACAAATTCAGATACGAACTAATCTGCAAGCCGTAGCCGTTGAAGTAACTTTGCACAGACCTATAACAATGTGCTCCTTATATCTCCCTCCCAGTTTATCTATAACTGTTGAAGACCTAGAAAATTTAACTAAACAACTCCCAGAACCATTCTTTTTACTCGGCGATTTTAATGCGCATAATCCAATATGGGGAAGTACATCTACGAATAACAAAGGCAGCATTACAGAAAAGTTCATTGATAATGTTCAACTATGCCTTTTAAATAACAAGTCACCAACTTACTTACATCCAGCCACTGGAAGTTTTTCTTGTATAGACCTCACATTATCACATCCATCAATATACTTGGATTTTACTTGGTCAGTTCTAGACGAACAATATGGCAGTGACCACTTTCCATTGTTGTTAACTTTAAACGACTCTGTTCCAGTAAACAACCGCTCTTATTACAAATTCTCCAAAGCGAACTGGGAACAATTTAACAAATTGTGTTCTGATGATTTAACAAGCCCGAATTTGTCCAACTCTTCGGATAAAGCTAATCTCTTTGCGTCCACTCTATCAAAGATAGCTGATGAGTGTATTCCTAAAACTTCAATGAAAAACTCAAGTAAAATTAAAAAACCATGGTTCAACGATGAGTGCAGAACATCATATCGGAAACGAAAAGCAGCACTTAAAAAAATTCAGGTTTGCCCTACAGCTGCAAATCTAGACAATTATAGAATCCTACGAGCACAAGCTCTTAGAACATTTAAGTTTTCTAAACGTAAATCATGGCAGTCATATGTTTCTAAAATTAACGCCAACACTCCAATTAAAAAAGTTTGGGAAGCAGTTCGTAAAATTAATGGTAAACACAAAAAAGTTCCCCTTACTGCTCATCTCAAACGTAAAGATTCGAGCGTAGCAAAAACTACAAAAGATATAGCCAACACGCTGGCGGAAACTTTTGAACATAATTCTTCTTCAGCACACTACACTGAAGAATTTAAAAAGGTCAAATCTAACTCAGAAAAACAAAATATTAATTTTCATTCAAACAATGTAGAAGAGTATAACACCCTCTTTACAATTGACGATTTAACCGATTCTATTAAACATGCCAAAGATACAGCTGCTGGCCCTGATGAAATTTATTATCAATTTTTAAAACACCTCCCATTGGTATCTCAACATTTATTATGCGCATGCATTTTTGTCGTATTTATCTGTAACTGTATAAGTATATTTGTGTGTTTTATATCTATACTGTATAAATACTAGGACGAAAAAGAAACGCCGGGTAACCTATAATGATTGTTTTAAGGGATAAATTGTATTATTGGATTATTATATTTATTTTTGTATGAAATGTCATCTGTATGGAACCAGCTGTTGAAATTTCAATCGATTTCCGATGCTGATTATGTGAAAAAATACCCTCTTTTAACGATGACCCTTCTTGTTTTGCGAAACACGGCCGGACATGTGTTGCATATTTTATGTACCCGGCGTTTCTTTTTCGTCCTAGTATATGTTATGCTCTTCAAAAATGGAGGAAATAAATAAATAATAATAATAATTGCACAAAATTGGTCAACACTTGTAATACAATGTATTCATATGTGAATACTTGATTGAGGGCGGGGTAGTGAAGTTCCGCGTAATTAAGGATTGTATCAAAACGACATGACAATAGCTTCATTCTTGATGATTTCCTTTAGTCATCAAAATTACTTTGATATGGCAGATATCTTAGGTAAGGCTTCTATTGAATTACGAAGCACTACACAAAGTACAATCATGATCAAAGCGAACAAATGCATAATTATATTATACTAGTATATCATCAGCTCTAGCCCTTCCTATGTAATAGTCAAGAATAATGAGGTAAGAATCGTGATCTGATTGCAAATTGTACCCCCAGCAAGTCAACAAATTACATTAAATGAAACCATACAAGGAAAACAATCAGTGCTTCTGGTTTAATTGTTGCTACGATAATAAAATCAAAATTGAGTTTTTGGGTTTGACTTGTACCTATAAGATACAATAAGATAACATGTTCAAATATCCGCTCAATAGTTCGTACAAAATAACATAACGTGTTTGTGCAAACATCAAACTAAACAATCTTTTCCAAAGGTAGGATAGTATTGAAAATTAAGGTTGTATAATATTACACAAAAGTAGTGTGACAGATAAACCAATACCCCATTAGTCAATAATGCTTCGCGAAATTACAAAAAAATACAACATGTGCGGGAATCGAACCCGGGGTATTTCGATTGACAAGTCAGTACTTTACCTCTACACTACATATTGTTTATTATAATACAATCGTTACTTTTCCATCCATATTTTACAGTGTCACTCATTAAAGCGACGAAACTTGTCGAATGTGTACGAACTAAGCCGGGAATCGATACGGATACTAATAAACTGCCCATTTAATGTTGCCAAATAATAACACTGCATGCTTTGTTTTGAATCCATTGTAGCTATTTATGTTTTTTTGTTGTTGTTGTTGGGTTCAACGACGTAGCAACACAATGTAAAGGTCATATAACGGCGGTCAGTCAACCTACTCACTCCTCCTGGAAAGGCTAAACCTCTGGATTTAGCTGTAAACCAACTACTAAGCGCATACTTTCGTCAGTGACTGACAACTGCCCTACATAATTAGAAATCATTGGTAGGAGGAAGAATGACCGTAGAAATTTTTTTCATGACCAAGCTCCACAAAAGTATGCCTCGCCCGGGAATCGAACCCTCGACCCCTCGATCAGTAGACTTGCGTGCTACAAACTGAGCCAGTCGGGCGGCTTTAGCTATTTATGAGACTGAAGCTGTATTATAAATGACAACAGCACAAACAATATCATTTGAATCCGTATCTTCATTATTTTTGTAAAACTACTGTGATCGCTAAGGTAATTGGGCATACATAGTACATCTATATTACAGTAAAAATCATTCTTGTAGACTTTGTGAAACATTACAAGACTTAGTGTAAATGTACCGGACATGACAATCTATCTGGTATATTTCCATATTTGTGAAATCAATGTATAAATTCATAACAAGTCTTATGTTTTATATAAATGTACTGACATACAATTTGTCTCGGTGTCAAATACGGATACATCTAGGTAATTTACTGTTTCTGAATGATTTGTGTAAAACTACCTACTAGGGATAACATCGGGAAAACGTTGTTAAATTATTTTCTATAAATAGAGAACAATTATTTCTTACATATTGTCATAGATTCTGCAATTCAGGACAAAATAGGTACAAATCAAAATTTAAACTCAACAACCCAAACACAGAGTGATACTAAGAAAGAAATAATATTGAGCTCCCTTTTCTCCAATGGTTCAAGATAGTGTGTTTGTTCAAACATAATTAGTATAACTGCTTCTAGTGACTTGTTTTGAAATAAACCATTTGCTTTAATGTATAAATGAAGGCTCTAGTTAAGTATCTCGGAGGATGATGGCCAGTTTTCTTAGGCCATTGCTTCCTAGCGGTCCAATGGTACCCGTCTTACACCAAAAGAAATAAGTATTTAGTATCAAATTCGGGGGAACCAGAGACGAAATGCTAGCTTCGATTTACGTAAGAAAATGTTCAATATGACTGTACATATAATCATTCAAACTTATTGAATGTTTGATATAACTGTTTCATTGAAACGTTACATTATTACAATTAGTGCTTGGTAACTTTCAGATATTTCGACACAACATGGACTACTAAATAACCACATAAATCGTTATTGACTTTCTTCATTTTATATTAAGCACCTGTACTGACTTTCTATGTGAATATGATACAAACATATCAGATGTATGTTTTTCTTTAAGTGCAATAAATATAAGTTTTCGAAAAAGGAATTATTATTTATAGATATGTACTGATGTTTCATTTGTTTCTATGTCCAATTTGGTTATTTTGAGAAATTTTACGATCTGCTTCGATATGTTTTAGGTAATCTAGAAATATCATTTGGAGGACGTTGTAATTACTTCAGGAGAATTCTCAAAAATCATTTGCTATAGACTGCTGCAGTATTTCTTACATAAATCATAGTGGTGTATGTCTTCAATACAACTAAAACCGTTTGCATTTATTCAAAACTTCTTGTTCATTAGAGGTGTTTTAAGAAGATAAATGTCTGTTTCCTTTGTAGTCCAAAAAACAGAGTTACTTTTGATAATGGGGCTTTAATCTTGAAAAAATTACTTAGTTAAGTAATGAATATCCAAGATGAAAATACTGCATACTAAGAAAGGTAGATACATACACATCAGATAAACAACGTAATTAAATGGATTGTAAGATTAAAATTGAAGTCGGGGGTTGGGAATTCCTATTTCCTTCTACGATGATCACATTTTCGAATAACTCCATTTTGAACTACGATATACAGTCAGTCAAGCAACGATAAC
Organism: Mactra quadrangularis; assembly: GCA_025267735.1. Taxonomy (NCBI): domain Eukaryota; kingdom Metazoa; phylum Mollusca; class Bivalvia; order Venerida; family Mactridae; genus Mactra; species Mactra quadrangularis. The sequence continues at coordinate 11,016,555 of CM046307.1, read as the reverse complement.
CCATGACAAATGTATACGACCGATTACCGCAAAATAATTCATACATACTATTAACTTTATTATTACCACACCTTAAACCTTCCTGTGAATCGTTCTGCCCTAAGATAGTTGCATTATAAACAATTATATCTTAAAGCAATATTCACATCAAAAATAGCATTAAATTGTCTCATAAGTACGCTTCTCTAGTCAATCCCTCATGGTCTTTAAACAATTTATTTATATCTCCAAAAGCGTATTGCGCAATTACTATCGAGATGCATCAATACAAGCCGATAATAAACTTCTATAGTTACTCGATAAGAAAGAAAATTGTGACTTAGATGTTTTATGTGTTTGCCATACAAAAACATATTCCAATTACAACGCATATATGAAAGTGGGCGAAGATAAAAGATACCGTCTTGATTAGTTATTGTTTACAATGTAATCTTTGTATTTCTTTTGTTAAAGTTATTAATTAGTAATCTTACAAAACAAATAGAAAACATGCTAAGTAATCTAAACAACGTCTATATTTATTAATAAATAAGAAAGTAATAATATGTAACAATATTTAGGTTGTTGTATTATGAGAAAGAACATTTCTAGTTTTAAGACAGAATCGCCTTTTACAGAACTATGAGTAACAACATTTCCAGTAATAAGGTTAACCCCCTTTACTGTACTGTGAGTAACATCATTTCCAGATTTTTGGTTAACCCCTTGAACTGTGAATAATACCATTTCCAGTATTAAGGTAAAGCTCCTGTACTGAACTGTCCAGTGCAACCCCACTCTACTGTACTCTGAGTTACATCATTTCCAGTTTAAAGATAAAACCACTTTACTGTACTGTAACAACATTTCAAGTTTTAAATTTCTAGATTACCGCTAAGTTCTTCCAAAAATCTCGATATAATCTAGAAAACTAGAACCGTTGTGGGGTTGGGAGAACAACCACTAGAAAGAGAATTTTGTGCTGCTTAGACTGCACTAGATCTGATAAATATAGGATAGAACATGAGTAGCAGTTTGATAACCAGACTGCACTAGATCTGATAAATATAGGATAGAATACTCGTAGCAGTTTGATATTGGAATTTATCAACTCGCTTCGCTCGTTGATAAATCCCATATCAAACTGCTACGAGTATTCTATCCGACTTAGACAACGGGTATAAAATTGTAAGTTAATAATGTCTATTTTCATTCATTTTGTCACGTGTTTATACTACTGCCATCTTAAAGCCACATAAAACTATAAATAATATAGTGGGCCTTAAACTTAAACAAACGATATTATAGTGCGTACAAAAAAAAAACAACACTATTTATATTAACAATACAGTGAACTAACCCTCGACAAGGGATGCCCAGGATGGCTTTAAAATAAACAATTGTGATATGTATTACAAGTGTCTTAGTTGTTGGTGTAATGGAAAGAGTTCTACCATAACAAGCATGATTTACAGTGGTGGTGGTTTATTAACCATACTAATTTTGTTAAAATGAATTACACAAATTTTATTCAATTACTGCCTACCCCTGAAATGAATTGTCTCATTTTAATGTTTACCAAAACACGTTTTTTTTGTACGCACTATAAATTTTGTGTCGTGAATTTCGTGCGAAGGTTTATTAAAACTCATAAACACAATTAGATATTGTTATGTAAATATTATTAATGTGCTTATGTACATAATGTGCAGTTAAACAATTGTAAAAGATTCAAATTAACAATTATTTTTTATGAATAATCACAGTGGTGATTCGTCATAGGAATAATTATTTTTTCACAGAACTAAATACTGTTTTGGCTAACCAGGAGCACTATTAAGCTGTAAGTACATGTTATTGTTTTATATATTTCATCACTTTTTAACATTGTTATAACTAGTAAACGTGTGAACATTCAATTTAGACCATATTTTTTCATAAAAGTAATGTAAGATAAAAAGTACAAAAGAAAAATATAGAAAAAGAAAGAAAATAGAACGGTCAAGATTAAAAAAGCATATAAGTCTTACTATTTGTTATTAAAAACTACATTAAATTGGCACAAAGGGAGGCAACAATGGCAAGTGCTAAGATCCTATTTAACTCCCATGCCTATGTATTAGATAATATTAAATTTAGGCCCCGGGGGCATGTTTATGATTTTAAACACAGGGTATAGAAATATATAAAATATAACGCGTGACTGTATAAATTTTGTTTTTGATTAATTTGATAAGTCTTAAATATATTTTTGTAATAATATTTAAATATCTAGTTAAAAAAAAACAAAGAATCTGCCAGCTTAAGTAAGACAGAATTAAAGACCAATTGAATTTAATTGACATAATAAACTGCTTACTTTGACAACCCATTCGTTAGTATTTAATTTTTGATAGAAAAGATCACAGTTTTAATGTGTATGTCGTTATTTTGGCTTAAATGTCATACATAAAGCCAAGCGTTTGCATTTTTAAGCGAAGCATTTGACTGGCTCTGGTCGTTCCTAAACACCATGCCACTCCTTTTTCATAGAGAAAGGATATAAAACATGGTTACCAGAGCTGTTTATGTTTTGCTAGGAATTGGCTTACGCTGTTGATTTTGGTGTTTGTCTCCGAATGGAGACGAACCGATCTGCATGAGTCGTGCATGTGGTCGCACGATCATGGCGCTTTATTTCCATTCTCATTTAATTCCCCTCAAAATATTTAAAGTAAGAAGGTATACTAAATTTATTTAACTATCAGTTAAATAAAATTAGATCCTATTGTAATGTTATGTTACAAACTTTCTATAGGTCTTTAATATATTCAGTCGGGATTTTTTCAAAATATTTGCCCATTTTACATTCGAGTTCCCATTTATATTTATTGGATTTAACGCCGTATCAACACATTTTAGGTCATTTTAAGGTGTCCAACGCACATAACCTAGCTTTCCTGGACCTTTGTCTATAACCAGTACTCACCTACCCTTCCACAAGGCCGGAAACTGTTCCATATTATCTACTCAATGGAGGAAAATTGACATTATTGTCTAATTTTCATGAAAAGGTATAACCTGCCCGGGTGGGACTCGAACCCGTACCCCCCTCGGGACACGATATTCCGAATCCCGGCGCGCTACCAATTGCGCTATCGACCCGGCTTCATTCGAGTTCCTTTCCACAAATGCCTTTTTAACAATCATATCACGAGGGGTTAAATAGATAGGAAATGGTGCCAATGCAGTCTCACATTTATACATAATCACATAATCTGCAAAATAACGTAGTTATACGTATGCAATTTAAAACCAGTACGGTAAAACGGTAAAAAAACATTACGTGTGTTAACGTTAAAATAAAACAATCCAGTCCACTTCATCAATTTTCAAAACATAGCACATGCGTCCACACTATTGTGGTACAGTGACAAAGTATTAATTCTTGTGAGGACTTAAATTAATCATTATGTACGTGTGGCTCAGTGAAAAAGACGTAGATATTACTCACTTGTTTTTACATAGATAATAAAAGAATATGTCTGCATATATTTAACTAAATCCATTTGTGACGGACTATTTTGTTCTTAATTCGACGCACCAAGTAACAAAATTCACTTATAGGGCAGTATTGAAAACATTCTCGTTCCCAGAGTCTAGTAGGATTCTCAATACTAGTATTGAGAATCCTACTAGACTCTGGGAACGAGAATGTATTGACAATGAAGGTTGTGTGATTTATTTCAACAAACTTAGTGTGGCTGTTAAACCACCACCCCTACGTATATACGTATGCTAACATTTTTTGCCAATGAAACATTGTGTTACATAAAACTGGTCGTTCCATAATGTAGGAACAAGTGGAACTTTGAATCAAACCCTATATTTTTGTTCACCTGCTTCAAAACCATCAAGACCAATTTCGTGAACATAAATGGTAGAAAAATCTCAATTACATAGTAAAATACATAATGTTATACAAGCATTTGTGCACGATGACGCATTAACAATATTGTCTTGTTTTGTTTTGTTGCAAGTATGAACTATTCAAAAACAATTGATCGAAAGGTTTCTCTCTTAATTATAGTTTCTTGGTTTTCTTTAAATTAACATAACATATTGTATTAACTTGTTCGGATGAACTCAATAAATCATTTGTTTGCAATAGTTTTTATAGACTAAGCAAATAATGCGCTTCCTTGTCTCCCAGTAATACTAAATAAGGACAGTTAATTTCTCAAAACTTTGGTTGGCTATCAAATCAATACAGATAAGCTTATTGAAACATTTCACCTTGAAAATATACATGTATATTCTCAGCAGTTGATTGTATTAAACTGTAAATGGGGTAGATCTATACTTTTTACGATGGGTTGTACCATTCCATGACTTAAGCTGGTCCACAAATGAGATCATGAATAAGAACTTTCCAATTTTCATTGCCGATTTAATACAAACTATAACATTGCATTTTGTTCTTCGTGTGCACAAAACTTGAAAAGTCTGGATCCACCCCATACTTTCACGCACTGTTTTATCGAGTTTAGGCACGGATAAAACGGTATAATAATATCAAACACTTAAGCCTATTTCACATCACGCTTGCGGCAGCCTTACGACAACATTTTCTGAAAAATCGCAGAACTTCGTACGGACGCCGCAAGACAGTCGTGCGTTTTTTCAGGTGATCGCATCGTCGTAGACGTCGCAAGTCAAATTTTCAACATGTTTATTTTTCATGCGATCTCTATGCGATTTTTGGAGCCCGCAAGACAGTCGTGCGACTGCCGTAAGACAACCGTACGTCATTCTTGAGACAGTCGCACGTCAGTTAAAGAATTAGGCGTTCGCATGAATATCGTACGACTCTCGTACAAGTTTGCGTTTGTCGTGCAATTGACGTACGGATGAGTACGAAACTTTTCGAAATCTCACGACAGTCTTACGGCAGTCGCTAGTGTTTGTACGACAGCCTCGCGATTATCACACGGCAGTCGTGCGTAAACACGTGCGAAGAACAACCTACGGGTCGTGAGAGCGTCGTACGACCGCCGTACGACGATTGCACGGAAAGTTTGATGTATCTGCGGCGGCTGCGATTCGTCTGCGATTTCGTTCGCAGTAAAAATCGTACGACGAAAAACTCGCACGGCTGATGTGAAACAGGCTTTAACCGTGTGGTATGAGATTCATCAAACACTTTTTAAGCAAATTTGATTGGCTGAGAGGGGGGAACCGTTGTCTAAAAATCGGTTTTCGTATAAATGTCATTTACCTTGTCTTTTCCATCTACATTTTTGATCTGGTCTTCATTTTTGCCATGATAGGATCCTTATAGGTCACGTGGTCCCCAAAACTGACAAAGTATGCATTACATATATACTTTACTGCGATATTTAAGGCCACCGGCCCATTCACATACAACAGTACATACATACAAATACAAATCAAAATGATGGAGATACATTTTAACAATACATTTAAGATATATCAATGATAGGTTATCATTCATAAATGCAACCTTATATTCATGTAAAGAATATATATCTTTTTAACAGAAAAGTTACTGAGTAAATTATGATATTAAAACACAGTATACAAATAATTACCATAAGTATACAATTACTCTAACCTCCCAAGATAGGAATTTCATTTTTAAGGTATAATGTATTATCGTATCAAAACATACACTTAACAAAAGTTCTAACCGATCACTTTTCAAATTTTGATTATTTATAACGGGCCAATAGATCCTTACTAAAATTTGCAGAGGTGATTTTTGTGTCCTTTTTTACCGATTTGTGGAAAGAAAAATAATTTGATACGGTCCGATGCACTCAAGCGGGGCACATGGTGTGGTTTACACATTTGTGCACGAAATATTCGTGCAGAGCGTGGTGAGTATCAAATTTCACTTTGCATAAATCTTTGTTAACTTTATAAGTGAAAAAACAAAACATTGCACGAATGTCAATGCAGGATCGTGGCGTAGCCAATGGAATGTTGAATGCTGGAGCCTCTATCAAACAGGTGAGTGGCTCTGTTCATGGAAATATCTTTAAAAAATATCGATATTTAAAGTATTGTTTAAATAGAAAAATGCTATAATTTTATTATTCTCAATGTGTTCATTCCTATTTCAAGTTTCATGACACTTCAATCGGGACTTTGGACGAAGTACCAAGAGACCGGCAACGTTTCTGACTGACGCCGAACAAAGGTTACAACTCGCCGACAGGATCGACATTCGTACAATATTATATGTTTTTTCACTTATAAAGTTAACAAAGATTTATGCAAAGTAAAATTTAATACTCATCACGCTCTGCACGAACATTTCGTGCCAAAATGTGTAAATCACTTTCCGCAAATCTGCAAATTTAATAAGGATCCATTGGTCCGTTATAAAATAATCAAAATTTGAAAAGCGTTCGGTTAGAACTTTTGTTAAGTGTAGTATACAAGTACTTTACATAAGTATACAATTACTCAAACTTTTCAAGATACAATTTTCCTTCTTTTAAGGTATAATATATATTCATATTTGAACATAGTATACATGTAATTTACATTTATAAGCATACAGTCACTCAAACCTTCCAATATAGGATTTTTTCTTTTTTAAGGCACACGTATAATGTATTATCATATTTTACATACGTGTTTAAACATATTTAAACATAGAACACAAATAATTTACATAAGTTAACAATTACTCAAACTTTTCAAGGTACAAATTTCCTTGTTTTAAGGTATAATTTATAATCATATTTAAACATAGTACACAAGTAATTTACATACATATAAGTATACAATTACTTATGTATTTCAATATAAGAATTTCCTTAAAAGAACATAAGATAGTGATTAAGTCTGACACACTTTAAGTTAAGTGTCAATATTCATAGAGTATTCTGAGGTCAAAAACTAACTGAAAAAGTACACCATTAGGCGGGACCGGATATGCGAATTGCCTTTCCTAGCGTGTCTGAAAGCTTTTGAGACAATTAGAGCCACGTTATCCAAATGTCATAGTAGCACGTTGATTTAAAGAGAGGTATAGTAGTAATGGCTTTGACAAACACAGAGTACAAATATTCTCCGAGTATATAAACTATATTTTTCTTAACCTCAAATACTGCTCTGTATACTGGTTAAACATACTTATAAGCTTTACCATGTCGATGAGAAAGTGCAGAACTAATCTACAGCTTTCTTTATCTTCATGCAGGTAGAATAGTTTAGCACTGGTTCACTGATGCGTTTCATAAGTATTCTATACGTAGCGAGTTTACAGGAAACGTTCATTGAATTGTCACAATAACTTGTGATTAGGTTGAATGTACCAATTTGTTTATTTTCTTTGAGCAATATGTAAGTCATATGCCAACAGCAAATGATTTAGTTAAAAGCGCATGACGAGTTCCTTTTTTTAACTTCCTGTGTATTTAAACCATACGATGAAACGCAATTTGACTTAAAAAGTATTTTGTAATACTACGAACAAGATGGTTCTCAAAATGTGTTATTTTTGTGACCGAACATTCAAAATTGAAGTATATCGTTTCCTACGAAAGTGGGTTACCAATATTTCATTACTTCGAATAAAGGTCATTTAAATGGCACATATTATAATGTATCATACAAGATACCTAAAATTCGCTGGTTTCAACTCTCTACCATTCACTGTGTCAATCTTTGATACACGTGATATGTATTTTAGTCAACTTGCAACCTTAAAGCCACTTCCGGTTATGATGTTTCTGACATTTAGCAGGTTAGTAGGACTAAGGTAATTTATTACGTGTTACTGCCACGTTATATTGGCACATGTGGTATGGTCTGATTCGTGGTAGTCTTAAAAATTATCTGATGACGTTTGGACGAGATACTATATAAGCATGATCATAAACAACAACCGCGCAATATCACCCCAGATCGTAGGATATTCATACCTGGCAGGTAACACTTTAAACTACATGTATATAGATACTAGATTATTGATATTTAATATTCTTTACATAAACGTTTTCTTCTAATTGTATGTTTTAAACATAATTATTAAATTAATACAATGTTTCTCGCTAAAGAAAAAACGAGGTATATTTTTGTATATGTTTTGAACCAACAGAGAGCTGCCCTGCGTTCAGTTACCGCGAACGTTATAAAACGTTCCGTAACGATACATTTGGAACTCCTCGGCCATTCCCTGCGAATAATCTCGGACATTTTAGACGCTATTTTGAAACTACCGGTGTTAAAGTAAACAAATATATGATCGTTTGACATTGAGTGATGTTTCGTTTTTAGTCCGTAAATTTTGAAACATCACTCATTGCCTTAACGGTCTCATATTTGTGTATTAGATTAGGTTATTCGCATCGAATGGCCGAGGAGTTCCGAATGTATCGTTATGTAACGTTCTGTAACGTTTTGTGTAATTGAACACGCTACTGGCTATCAAATTGATACCACTTCAACATCATAATCTCTCTAGTACGGCCGCGCTACATTATTGTCACACGATTTCTACTTATAATACTAGTACATGTCTGCCAAGAGATTTATGTGCTTTTCTATTGGTCATTCAGAATATTTCATAATAATGATCGTTAACTGATTAATTCATGGTTGTCGTAGTGAAAATGTGTTGTAAAATGAAATTACATTAAATAATGTTTTACTAATAAATAGTCGATTATGTAATGCATTGTGAAAAAGACTTGGTTACATTACTTTTAACTATATGAGATACATGTTGAACAATGCTCGAGTATTTGTTCCTGTCTCTCGCTTTGTCTGCGTTCAACAAGGGCAAACGGCAGGTAATAGCAGCTGTCTTTGTAAACGTGAACAAAAGTGCTTACCGAACGTTTCAAAAGCTTGTTCCGTTTTTGTTTATATGAAGTAATTCATTTTTCCTCAACATTTGCAACCGCAGCCATCTTGAATATTTTCTCACACTATCTTACCAAATTAATTAGCTAACGATAGCGTATGTGTTATTACTTAACTCTCACCATATTAACAATATTTTACATTGGCGTGATGTCCAATGAAATAAAATAAACGTAAGTAATTAAAACTTTTTTTAATTGCAGGTTACAGATAATTCATCGAAAATGAGGTTGTTTTTGATTGGATTTCTTACTCTTACTAGTGTTGTTTTGGTATCATGTTATCAGAAACTTCTTAACATGAATGCATTGGGTAATTACTTTGATATTTTTAATTACAATTAACAGTGACCAATACTAAGTAATATTGCTCCAGGTAGTGTTCTCAGTCATAATTTGATATGATGGGGTATAAAAAACAAGTAACTAGTTAAATACTGAAAACCTATGTCGGCTAAGACAGGTATGCTGGTGCATGTCTGACTGTCATTTCTTGGACAGTGAGTTTGCTTCTGCGGCGAGACCTACATACTTGTTATGAACTTTGTAAATAAGATATGGTCTACATACGATGAATGGAAGTTGTGCGACCCTTGAGAAAGTTACCGCTATTTACTGTAAAAGGGCTTTTATGAGAAAATCTATGCTGTAATATTATAGTTCAAGGATGCTTTTTACAAACGTCTTAAAATGAAAATCCCCTAAGTCAAAAGCAAGAAGCATTAATCATACGACCACCTGTTTTGGCCAAGCAAATCCAAATATTATTGAATTATGTTGAATGTTGTATACCTTTAAATACCTTATCATTGTTATTTTTATTATCCTTCTGACTTTGAACTGCAAAAGTATAAAACCTTTACCGTAAGAATTTTAGAAAAGATGCACAGTTTATTTAGTACTACATGCAATTTAAATTAGCTCAATTTTTAAACAGATGCTTGAGTCTATACCATCACATGTGATACTTAACTTTTTGAAAGAGATAAATGTATATGATAAAATATAGGGCTAAGGATCATTTATATTAATTGAATTAATAGTGTCATTATTTGTTTTCGGCGCGATATGACCTTTCTGTGTTGGTGCGCCGTAAAACCCAAACAAACAAACAATAAACAGATGCTTTCAATTTACGTTAATAACTCTCATGATTATCAATATGATTCTGTTTGGCTACATCAAGAACGAGTTGCTGCTTTGATCACTTCAGCTCATGCTTTGATTTGTTTTTGTTGGGTTAAACGCCGTAGCAACACAGTGTATGTCATATTACGGTGGTCACAATTTGCCATTTATAGAAAGGCCTAGGCTATAATATGATATACATGTATCTTTATATTCCACAGCTCACCACTATCCAGTGTATGGTTATGGTTATAATGCTTACGGTGGTGTACCCGCTAGAACCAATAGTGGTGGTGAGGGCTACACGGGAGCATTTGGTGGTATCTTTGAACTGATTATTTTCAGTAAGTAAATTCAATTATTTACGTTTTTAGATCATGGCTCTACAACTTCAGATCATTTATGTACCAGTTAGCAATGTGATTTTGTTTTGGACTGTTCAATTAAAGAATCTATGGCAACGTTGTAACTTCCAATTTTTCTTACTTAGAAATTTTATAGTTGTGTATGCAAAATATATAAATAGCTATAAATTTCAACTAAAAGACTGAACTTTTATATTTTTCTACTCTCGATCAAAATTGAATGAAAATCCTACATATAGAAGGGTCTATCCCTGACGACCGGAAATCTAAATCGCGAGTTCTGGATTCGAACAATCCTACAGTCTATCATTGCGACACAACTGTGGTTTCATTCGTAGCTACTTCGGCGATCTTCTACCCAGATATACCTCTGATATCATCAGGTGAGAAAGAAGATCTAACATGGATTCTGTAGAAAACGTGAATTTATGGAATTTGGTTTCTGTGGTTATATAGTCTGAACTACAAAAAAAACGACATGTGAGACATTGTTAAGCGTGTAAAAATGTATAAGTGCTGTACGTAAAAATGTCGTGTTTTAATGTATTATGTCGACAATCCATGAAAATTTGCTACGATTAAGACTTCTGAAAGTTGTTTTGTAGCTAATTTATAGAAAACATTGACTTTACACGTCCATTTATAAACAATAATAGAACTACTTGCCGGAGAGTTAATCAGCGGACCTAATAACTTGGTTGTATTCCTACTACGTCTGATTTCCGAGGTACATGTATACATAGCTTCGTTGATGATCGCCGAGTTTGATCCGAATGCCGTGTTTTATGAAAAATGTAATTTATATTTCTTTTTCCATGCATGTTTTTATAGTTGTTGTATTTATGTTAATCATCAATCTGTTGACTTCATCGTTGGGTGATATGACCATCGGTAGTGGCAGCCGTGGAGGATATAGTCACCACAATAGTGGAGGTAATAGTTACGGAGGAGGACACAACACTAGACCTAGTTATGGCCACAGCAACACTGGACATGCAGTTGCTTACTAATCAATGGTAAATGAAAAAAAAATCTTCGTAAGTCAGTTTTATGTAATTAGCACTTCAAAGTCAGACAGATAATAAGCATAACTATGATATGATATTCAAAAGGTATACACAATTCTACGCAATTTGTATAATAATTAGAATTGATAAGCCAAAAACTGAGAGTATTATTCATGTATCTTTCTTTTGACTTACGAAGATTTTGTTCGTAAGAAATTTTGTGAAAAGCACCACTGTTTTTTAATTGATTCACCTTCATGGTAAGCTCTGTTAGTAACACGTTGCATTAGGTATTAAACGGTCTTGGGTTTAAGACCCGATTAGAGCTTGAATACTGTCCTGTATAGACATTTGAATTTTCCTTAAAACCGTTTTACCCAACAGGTGTCAGTAATTGGTAACGCATGTGTTGATTAAGGATTTGTTTTAATTATTTATTATCAGCTTCACTATTTGTGAATAGTTATTATTTTGTGTTGTGTAAATATTAATAGGCAAGGTCCAAGCAACCTATGTACGAGTATATCAAAAGGCAGCAAAATGTCCATGGATTGCAATTGTAAGTCTTAAAAAATTAAATGAAAGTAACTCGCTAGAACTTTGCTGCATTTGAATCCTAACGACATACTCGTTATTTATATAAATGTCATCAACATGTATATATAGGTTTGCAAGACTAGTAAGTGCAATGTGTAAAAGAGCGAGTTACTTCAGTTTTTGGGGCAATCCTCGATATAGAAACTTTTGAATACTTTTAGAAACTTTGATTCTGTTTCTTTCAGTAAACACTGGCACCACCACAGACACATTGACCGACCCACCAAACGTTCACGATTACTGACTGCATATCGTCACATCATTCGTAGATTTTATGTCTTTATGTGGCTTTATGTATTTTATATTTTACAAGAAACACATAGAAATAAATAACTAGAGCATTCATTTTGTGTTAAGTTTTATTTAGAATAATTGCAGCAAGATATGATTTATACTTTGTGGTTACACATGAACAGTGTATTCTTTTCAATTGTTAAGAGCTTAACTACAAAAACTCTACTCGTATTCTTTAAGTTCAATATATTTATGTAGTAAGGCGTATAGGCATAGTGTGTACCACATTGTGTTCGCCTTTGACCAGTTGCAAGGATATAACTAACTAGCCATTTGTCCTCTTGTACCCTTCTAAACAAAGACAGTTTATGTAAACAGTTCAATGAACTCATCGACAGGGGATGCTCAGAATGACAATAAAATATTAAGCAGTATTATTTTTTAAATGTCTTGATGAGTGTCTTGTTGGTGTAAGGGTATGGTGTTTTACCATTACGAGTATGATTGACTAAGAAAATGGTGGTTTGGCCGTCTTACAAATAAACTATACTACATGTACCTTTGTGTTCAATACTGAGCTACTTTAGAAATGGATTGGTTTATTTTAGTGTTTACAAACTCACACATACTATTATTTTGTAAGAACAACACACACTGTATATATTATATATCTCTTTTGGTCAGTGGATCGAACAGCTGCGTGTTCAGTAACGACTGATAGCTAACGTTACGGGTACGGGATAACTCAACCCGAAGACAACTCAACCCTCGCATAACTCATCTCAAAGTTTGGGCAACTCAGTCCGTCAGTCGGGTTGAGTTCACTTTGGGTCGAGTTGTTTAGACACTTCCTTTACGGGTCGTTTTGGAACGTTCATGGTAAAAGCCCCGTGTTCAGTAACTACTGTTAGCTTACGTTACGGGTACGGGAGAACTCAATCCGAAGACAACTCAACCCATGCAATACTCAACTCAAAGTTGAGACAACTCAATCCGTAAGTAGGAGATTGAGCTGTCTCGAGTTGAGTTGTCTATGGGTTGAGTTGTTCCGACACTTCCGTCACGGAACGTTCAATGTAACTGAACACGCTGCTGATATCCTGTGGACACAACTCAATACCTCACGTCATATTTATAAGTCTTGCTATGATGTGCGCCAATGTAGCTTGGCATGTTTTATATGCTTGATTTTTAAGGACATCGCTACCTATCGTTTTGTCCGCTAGTCCCATTCTTACACTGAAAGAAATAAGTGTGTGATATCAAATAGATTTTTCCACTGGTCTGAACTCGAATTATAAAATGAATGCTTCAAATGATCTTACAATATCGTTTGAATCCGTGAAAACCCTATTTCCATCGGAGGATGCATCTGTATTTACTTCCGTAGTGACATCGATAGATAAATTCCTGTGGTCGTCTTATACCATGAATAGGCCTACTATTGATTGAAAACATAACCAACTGAATGATAGACTTGATGACGATGTTTGCCTTTAAACTTCCACATTCCAATTCGAATATAAAAACTGTCCCACTAAACCTTATATATACGTCATCAAAAGCGATGTCGAATAATAAAAATTGTATGAACCTTAACTACTTCAAATTCACACACATGACCCTACTAAAGCCATCATTATTGTTTTCGATTGTATAACAGATTTTGTGCGTATTAGTGATATTAAAGCGTTTGTTTGGTTTAAAGATACTCACAACCAGATTAGTGCTGTTTTTTAAAAGTGGCTAATTTGACGTACATTCCTATCCTAAATAAAAAAAATAACCCAAATCATGACCTAGACGCTTGTAATTAGCACATTATCGTTCTGACTAGTTGGGAAAATAGTCTCTGTCTGATCTATTTATAACCAGGGATTTCTCCACTAGTGGGTTGTACTTATTTATCACGTGACGCTACGGTTAACCGATCTGCAGTATAAACATTACACAACATGGCGGAGCAACGCACGTCTATCGATACTGTAAGTATGTTTTGTATACGTCGTTAAGAATATGAATCTTTGCAAATAAAGTTAATGTAGCTGTTAGGCGCATATTCATTGTTTTATTATCGTGAACCTATTAATAATGCAAAATGTACGGACATATTATGGGTCTGTGGAAAACTTGTCCGACAAGTTCAGAATTGACAACAATTGTGTCCATGGATGTCAGGAATGTCTCATTCTCACTTCTATACCTAAGACTATGTTAGTCTAGCTTTTGTTTTAACATGTTTGTAAGGTCAAAACGGTCCACTCTTGTATGATTTATTATTGTAAAAATAAAATCGATGACATTAGCACTTGACATTTATTCACGATTCGATAGGAAATCACGAATAAGAGTAAAGTACACTCACTGATATCTTTTTGATCATGCCATTGACATGACATGCAATGTTTGGACACTTGGGTCTTTTAGAATACTTAATTTATCTGCAACTTTTACAGTTAGCTGATAGTCCAGCAGACTATTAAAAAGTTAAAAAAGTGCATGTTGACTGCCTGATATGGGTTTGAGACCAAGCATCAAATATCTTTTGCCAGTTTTATTCCATATTTTTGTTTCATAATCTCACTGAATTCAGTAATAGAAAATCATTTTGCATTTTCTTTAGTTAGGTTCTCTGAATAAACAATACTTTTTTCAGCGCAAAATGAACCAAGAAATTTAACCATCCTGAACATCAATTTTGTTCCTTATTTGATTAAAATTAAGATTCATGAGTATTTCAATGGTGTTTAAGTGTTGATGCATATGTGAAAACACATGTTTGTCTTTAACACATAACATAAATGAACTTATACCGACTGAATACTGTTAGTGCACAATCCATTGAGATTAAAAAGTTCTGTAATATTCTTATGGATTGAATTTTATTTGTTTAAGTTTATGTATCATCTGAACCTTACTATGGCCAGTCAGTGAATATTTGTGCCTTATCTTTTAGGATGAAGAAATGTCTTCGACAAGAGAGAAAAGAGCTAGGCAGTCATTGGTGTTTGAAGATACTGGAACTGTACGTTTTCATTTAATTAGATTTTGTGATGACATTTGCTATTCTAAATCAAAGTTTAGAAATTAAGTACAATTATGTAGGATTGCTGTAACTTAGTTTAGAAATTTTCAAATTCAGACAAATTTTTCATTATCTTGATAATTGCTATTATATGACCTGTTTATGTAATATAACTTGGTAACAGTTCACATGTTTAGTTTTGACCCTAAGCTGCATACTTTTAATAAAGCTAAGAACTAAAAAAGAAATGCATTCAAAATCAATTCTGAAACAGAGTTTTGAGCATGGTTATCATTCTCAAGTTTAACAATCTTAGGCCTGTATATATATGTAATTGCCATTTGTGACTGTGTCTGTTTTCGGTGTGCTTAAAAAGTGGTAAGACATTGGTCTCACTTTTTATGGGGTGGCAAAGATATATGGATCCAACTTATAAACAGTACTTACATCTGCCCTACATGATATAGAATCCTTGGTACAAGGAAAAATGGCTGTACAAACAATTTCAAGACCAAACTTTATACAAAAGTGCCCGAATGTGAATCTAATCCAACGACATGACTCTCCAGTTAGCCTACTTGTGTGCTACTGAATGATTAGAAAGGCAGACGACTTGAGGTCAGAAGACTATAACTTATTGTTGGAGAAAGTAGACTACTGGTAGCAGATGAACTGTCCCAGACTCTTGATTGGTGAAGTTTGGTGAATCAAGAATAAATAAAACAACAGACTATGTTGTCTGTCAACAGATACAAAGTTGATATATTTACTATACATTTTGTTACAGGATACACCAGAATCAGAAGAAGATGTCATGCCAAAAAGACTTCGTAGTACTACTACAAGGGGTGGGAGAGGAAGGAGAGGTGGTAGGGTGTTTAGAGGCAGGGAGTTTGAGGAAGGAGACCAAGAAAGACTAGAAAGACTACACAGAGAAAGGTCAGAGAAAGCTGATGTAAGTGACTTATAATGTTTAACCAAACAATATTAAAAATGATTAACCAAATTAAATTTGACTGTAACATGTGAATTTGGCTTGCTAGGTAAATTGATGCCAGTATACATATTATTAAGGTCTATCAATAGTTAAAGCTGAGTCATCTGTCTATTGTATTATTAATAATTTATATGTGAGGAGCTAAGTTAGTGTATCGCAAAGGTGAAATTTGTACAGATAAATGCATGTACATATATCAGGCAGCCCCTGGCAGACAGCAAAGTTTGTTAACCCTTTCAATAGGCTCTTACAACTTTTGAATTGAAGAAAAAGTCCTTAGTTTAAATTTTCTTAAATATGTACTTATTGCAATGCTCAAAGTTCAGTAAACCTTGCACCATGGTTGCAAATAAATAGGTGATCACAGAAGATAATGTACAGATGCTTGTATACACCTAAAAATATGGAATATCTGTCTGTTGCTCTAATAGCGCTATAACCTTGATAAAACATTTATTGTTAAGATATATATGTTTGACATTTTACTATGTTTTGTAAAAAAATGACAAAACATACTTATCTTTAAGATCAAAGATGTGAAGAAATTGACCTTTCCTTGTTATCTAAATTTGGCACAATCCATTTAACTGCTTAAATGTGCATAGATATACATGAACACTTACTCTAGAAAAATAGCTGTGTTATGCTGACTTACCTATCAGGTTTTAACACTACAAGTTGTTATACTATGACACCAATATGTAATACTTGAAGACAGAGGTTTTTAAGTCAGTTGGCAGACATCTTTATACTAATTTAGATTATGGCCATTTTTAAATACATAAATGAGAAGAAATATCCTGCAAGGTGTTTAACTAGTCATATTTATATTAATCTGTTCTAATGTTATCTTCAACTTGTCTTTTTTATTTCAGGAATTAATTGATAAGTTAGAGGAAGGACAGTCTAAGAAGCTACTGAAAGAAGTTGCCATTCGACAGCCAGCTATAATTTTAGATGTTGCTGCCATGCTTTCAAAAGACCAGCCACTAAGTGAGCCAGAACCTTCAGCATCATCTCCAAGCTGGTGTATTTGTACAATATGTCCACCTATGGTTAGAGATGAGGATAAAGTATGTTGTGGTATGGCTCCACAATATTGTAATAGTAGGAGACCGGTAAGGAAATATTCCATATTATATACAGTTTTTATTTTAATATTGTATGTATATGTCTCGGTCTACAAATTCACTTAAAAGAACTCACACCTTGATGGTCAAATAAAAAGTAACCATGCCTTACGGCTATATGGTTTTGATCTTAGTGGGTTGTGCTTTTTGAAAGATAATACTTTATTTATCAATTTTCTTATGGGAAGAGCATGTTCAAACTGGCTTGAATACAGTCCAGGAAATGAGGCATAATCAATAAACAATATATGATGTTCAGAGTAATGTTTATCACAAACTCATATGTTGTCGAAGTTACTGTGAAACCTATTTTTAAATAACGTAATCTTAAAATGTGCTTGTCTAGATAGCATTGACCAGATGTAGTGATATTATGCAAAAATGCAATTATTCTTTATCAAATTATAAGTGCTTATTTCTTCTAGGTAAATGTTCATTTTAGTATGCTACAGAGCTAAGTTAAACTATGGTTTAATGACATTGACTGTAGAATTATGTTTAATATAAATCTAAGTATTCCTAAGTAGATTACCCCTCTCTTAACAATATAACTTTTTTGCATAGATAAACTGAATGTAAGCTTCTAGATGAGTAATATTGACTGGTAAGAATATGTTTGGAAGCTTGTAAACTATACTTAATTAAACTGTGATTGAGTTATAAATATTTGTAACAAGAGTGTTGTACAATTTTTTTTCAGGAGATGAGAATTAGTATTATCGATCCCTTGACACTGCATATTCAGCAAACATTTCGCAATGATGTGTTTGCTGAACATGCAGTGTCACTAGAAGACACAAACAGAGCCTATAGGCATGCTGCCTATAGGCAGTATACTTTATGGGTGCACGGAAGGTTAAGTAAAGATGACAGGAGGACAGTTCCTGCATGTTGTGTAAAAATTATTCGGGACAAGTATCCTAGCCCTATTGGACAATATCGAGGGTTTGAACCTAGCCGGCATGGTGTTGGATGGTGATGTATTTTATTGTGATTGTGAATTGAATACAGTTGATCAGTACATTATACTTGGTTTTGTTTTAATTCAGTAGTATGACAACAGTCCAAAGACGATAAGTTGAAAATTGTTAATGAACAAATACTTGTTTACATAACATAAATTGAGATTAATGAGGTATTTAAACGATTAGACTCTATCTATAAAAGCAACTTGTAAAAGAACAATAGCATTACATTGGTCATCAGCAATGATCAAATTATCGTCTGTGGATTATAACAAAAAACACATCAAGCCTGTTATCATGGGTATCATGTTATTTGGCCGAATAAATTGTGTCTAATTCGTTTCCATGATATTGTATGAGCAAAATAGGTAGAATAGATGACAGCTGACATTATGTTGTTGTCAAGTTAAAACCTCATAACTTTACCTCTTTGAATTGAAGTTACGAAGTTTTGGCAAGACAACAGGGATAAGTATTTAACAAGGCATATCAACTTGTGAATTAATAGACCCAAATTTACAATGCATTAGACATGTAAATTTTCTATGTAGTCATGAGACAATTAAGCGGAGATACCTGCCTAACTAGGCAAGTGACCATGGTCATTAACTAGATCTATATCTCCTTGGGAATAAAAGGCAATGCACAAGTAATGGTACTTAACATGGCTATTTAGTTGCACTTACAGAAGATTGGAATCTACTTCAGTTTTGTCCAAGGACTGTGGCCAACTTAACTCTAGTCTAGTCTAGTATGCAACTAATGATGAGGGTCATAGCCTCCAGCTTGTTCAATGGTAGCACACAAGTCTGCTGATCAAGGGGTAGTTGGTTTTAATCCTGACAGGCGCATACTTAATCATGAAAATATTTCCAGGGCCATTCTCCCTACGACATGATTCTTTATTATGTAGGCCAGATGTCAATCACAGAAGAAAGTGTGTGCTTAGCAGTCAATAGTTGATTAACAGCTTGATCAAAGATTAAGCCTTTCCATGAATGTAAATTATAGGTTGACTGACCACCATTATATGACCTATAGAATGTATCGCTATGGTGTTAACCCTAACGAAAGTAAACATGAAAAGGGACAGAAAAGAAACAAACATACACACATATACACACATAGTTTAATATATTTCAACTACATCTCAAGAACTTTAAATCAAAGAATTTATATTATTGACAAAAATTAAACAGATAATATATAGTTTTATTACATTAACCTGTCACAACTTGAATAATTACACGGTCATTGAATGTGTTATTATTTTACCTCTTTTTAACAATTGAGCCACCAATCCATACTAATTATTGATAATCTAACTATATATGCGACGATTTTGAATATGGGGGAAGTAACAAGTTTGGAGAGGTTAAAAATAATACAATCAGTGATTGTAGCTACACATTAATAGACAATCGATAGATGATTTAGATACATAAAATCTGCCGATATCATTTTTTTTGTAAATAGAAGGCTTATGTGTGATTACACTCTCTTATTATATTCATCACGTCAGCAAACTGTTTAAATTCTTCTGTCGAATGATTGTTTTAGTTCATATATTTTGATATGTTTTTCCACAATTTCAAAGCCAACGGGTCATATTGGTGATATACGTTTTCTAAAATCCAACCATTAAAAAGGCCGTTATCTACTTTGGACTGCAACGCAAATTTAGGAAGAGAAAATGTTCATTGTAAGGGAAGTAATTAACAAAATGAAATAACTTATACTAGATAAGTAGATATTTGCTTACTATGTGATCTCCCTTCAATCATCATGCACATGTTTATCAATCATATAAACAGCAATGTACTTAATAAATGATTATGATTTACGTTTCAGTAATTAGCACTTCTACTTAATATATTAATATGTACTTATAACATTATAACAATATTTCTGCTGGATTGTTTAACTTTCATGCGTGTTGTTTAGATCTATGTGAAAAGGGTAGCGTGGACACACTAGTTCTCGAACCTCTAAGGACTCAATGAGCCATTTTTAACCAATACAACAACATTTTTAGAAAAACACAATGAAAACACACCTTTTAACCTTTATTCCACTTTTCTATCATATATGTGTTGATATTTTACTTTTAAAACAAATCCAAATCGTTCCAAAAAAAAAAACACTACCATTCTCTGAAAACTGTAATGGCGGCTAAAAATAGATGACCTAATTTCGAACTTCTACCGTATTTGTGAGGTTTTAATTAGCTGTCACATGACTGTCACGTGACTTTATGAGCAGAAGACAGGAATGAGTACCTGCCATGTGCTTTTTTGTTATAACATACTTTTAAACAATATTTGATGGATTGTTCTGACAGGGCGGAAAAAAGGTAATAGGTATTTGCTTAAAAATATTCACCATAACAAAATATTCATTTTAATTACCTATTTCTTGCGTATTGTTCTCGTTTGACAGCTGTAATTGCGTCTGTTGTTTACCAAACTTTTGTGCACATGAGTTGATGACGTCATACGCAATTGCGTAGTTAAGTAAACAACTATTTTATGAAAGGTTCGAAAACAGGAGTTTATACGATACAACTATACATGTCCTCAGTTACTTTCAGGTGATTTACAAGTCACTTCTAAAAGTAGGCTGTGAAGTTACCGTCTGTGGGGATATAAATGTAATACATTTATACCTGATGTTATTCATTATTTCAAACTTCGTGTTCTAATACAATATCACTAAACCGCCCGGCTAGCTCAGTTGGTAGCATGCCAGTCTTCCGACCAAGGGGCATGGGTTCGATTCCTGGGCGGGTCATACTGTCGTGGAGCCTGGTCTTGAATTTTTTCAACAATTGTTTTTCATTTGCAGAATTTTGGTTGCCCAAACGAAATTGTTGGTTGCCCAAACTAAAGTGGTTGTCCCGGGCTACCGGATACCGAAAATATCTTAGACTTTACGTGCAGTAGCTATGTTCTCGTACACTTTAGAAATTGGTTTGTAAGGAATATGCTATTATATGTAAACACTATGTTTAAACAATCAGACCATGTCGCAAATATTTTAATTACAACACAACACAAAATGAATGCTATGATAATTTATTTCTATGTAGTTGTTTTTCACTAAAATATAAAATACATAATGCCACGATAAGACAATATGCAGCCAGTAATCGAGAACGTTCGGTCGGTCGATAATTCTATGGTGGTGCCAGTGTGCCTAAAATAAACAAAATGAAAATTATAGATCCTACTTATATAGCAATTATTTTTTTGTAGTTATTTTTTTTCATTATAGTTACAGAAGTTATACAGAGCAAACCATTTTTATAAAGCTATAAAATAAATTATGGTTATCTGTTATCATTATATTATATGGGTTGAAACACAAAGTGATGTACAAATCTCATTCATCAATAAAGATACCAGGATTTTTCACTCCCAAAAAATGTAACAGCTACATGATTATCAAAACATTCTTAATTTCAATAAGAGTGATCTACTTTTGGAGAGAGGTACAAAAGACATAACTCTACAATACGTGTCTCCCTTATTGCTTATTAAAATACAATTATACTAATATGACAACTCTAAAATATGTTAGACAGTGGTAATCATTTACAAGAAGATATCCGTAATAAGTTACAATAACTATGAAACTCTTATTACAAGTGAAGAGTTGCATTAAGTTAATAAAACATGTTACAATAAATACAGCACTCTTTGTTTAGAACAGAATCATAATTAAACTAAATTGCAGATATAAGGGAAGTAAGAAAGATATAACTTTACAATAGTTGACTCTCTTGTAGTACAATATTCAAAGATATATAGCAATTATGATGTTTGTGTCGATTAGAGTCATATGTACCAAAATAACAACAAAACAATCTCATTACAATTTGATAGTAAGTACTCATATGCTATCATATTAGCTTAAACATATTTTGTTGACATATACAATGTGTACATTGGTCTATGAGATAGCTATGCAAAGACTTTCGTGTTGAGCATAATTTAAAGTTCTGTCATACCACTCCGGCCAAAATTAACATATTTTCTGTTTTGGGACAGTCACAGATTGCTTGTCCTAAGCATCAAACTGTTACTTAATTCGACAGTTGCTGACAACTTCACTCCTTGAAGATGATACAAAGATCGAAGGAGAAAAGCATATAAAATACTTAAAAGCCTAAACTAGTCGACGATATGTAGGCTATACTCGGGATTTAAACCCACGATTATTGAAATTGTATTGAACCATATTACTGTCTGAGCTAACCGCTCAGGCAAAACAATTAACGCAGTTTTAATTTACCATAGATTAGTAAGCATATCCACCCCCATCACTGTATCCTCCTCGGTGATATCCACCTCCACCACGACCTCCGCCTCCTCCAAAACCAGAAATGCTCATATCACCCAACGATGAGGTCAACAGATTGATGATTAACATGAATACAACAACTATAAATACATGGAAATAATTGATATAAATACATTGTAATAAAATTAGTATTGTCATTAAAGCCACTGTCTCGGCATATTGAGAAGTTAACAAATATGTTAATGTTTCAATGTCCGGTCTCAGCTTGTTAGAATCGACGGTACCGAACTCAAGTGTTACAAATATCATAAGAAAAGCTCTAAATTCTCTTATTTCGAAAAAAAAAACATTCTTGAGGAACAATTGTATTTTTGAGCAACATAACAAACGGAAATTGTCAAACGATAACGAAAATTGACGGAATATGAAAGCCACAAACATGGTTTTTTTACAAATTGCGCTGTTGTCATTGCATGACCAATAAATAATTAGTATTTCTTAAATTTGTGAGACCTAATCTGTTTATTAACGTTTATACTTCAAATAATCGATGAATTAAATTAAAAATAACTTACTGAATATGATAAGTTCGAAGATTCCACCAAATGCACCCATGGCGCCACCCCCTCCTCCACCACCACCGAAAAACCCACCACCACCACTAGCTTGAGCAGCAGGGGCGTAACCTCCATAACCATACATTGGATAGTGAGCTGTAGAAAACATAGACGTATAACATTAAAAATATAACACGGATTTTTAAGAATTTAGCTTATTCTACAAAGCATTTATTTATATATATATCATATTCTTATGTTATAAGTTACTATTTCTTATCACTGTATTCATGTATGTAAATTCATAAGTCAATTGCTAAATTTGAATTACAACTTACATATTTTATCATTTATATGCTAAATATTGGTAAAAGAAACAAAAATGAGCTAATGTGTTCAGTCTTTTTGACAGCTCAATCGGAATATAGCCAAATAATATCAAATTATGATAAAAACAAAGATCGCTCAACAAAAGCTTTTAAACATTTCTTATTACTAACATTTACCAGATGCTTACATCTGCCTCGCTTGAAATGAAGGAAGATGAATGGCTGGAGATAACAAAGCACAGTCAATACTGGGCACTAGGCTTACTGTCTTATGAACGAAAGTCAGTCATATTGTCGATTTACCTGATCAGGCAGACTTAGTCTTGTAATTTGTACTTTTTATTAATCTATCCTAACTATTGTTATAGATTACAACACGAAGAAACTAGTTTTTTTTAAATAGCCGTTGTTCAATGTTAATATTGTAAATATTAACCATATTACTAAATTATTATATTGTAAATGAAATTACAAAGTATTAAAGTTATTACATAGTGCATTCATGTTGAGAAGTTTCGTATAACATGATACCAAAACTACACTGGAGAGAGTGAGGAATCCAATCAAAAACAGCCTCATTTTGGATTATTGATCTCTAACCTGTAATTTAAAGGAAAATATCTGTCATTGGACTACGATTACCATCAAGTATTACATTGGCCAACACGCTAAAACGAAGTATATTCGATTTCTACTAATCACAAATAAAATAAAATGGTCCATTGGCTGAAAGCCTTTGGGAAGCTTGAAAAGACTCACAATGGCTGCGATTGTAAATTCAGGGGAGTTATTAATTTCTTCATGTAAACAATCGTGGAAGAAGCTACTTAAATGTTCTGTTACCACATTTGTTAACGCTTACACTGACGGCTGTCATTGCCAACCGTCTGTCTTCAATGAACGCAGATAAAGAAAAAGATCAAATAAAAAACAAGAACACGAGCATGGTCTATTGTGCAATGCAAGATACATTGTATATAAAGAATACATTAAAAGTCACTCTCCTTGAAAATGTTTATTCTAATTGACATTTCATTCGTAAAACATTATTTAATGGTAGTATTATACACCTTTTATAACATCTTTTTACTAAGACTGTCAAAAAAAAACTATTTATCAATCAACTAGTCGTTATTAAATTATTATATATGAATACCTAAATATACATTGATATAATTGATTTTATGACAGACATATAAAAATTGGAGAAAATGAGTTAAGGATTAGCGCAGCCCTGATCGAGTCATTCACCATACTCAGTACAGGGGCCCAGGGAGCGCAATTGAGTGATAAATCGAAGCAGACAGGGGCCAATAAGTATTAATTTTGTAGTAAAGAAATAACATGCTTTATTAAGAAAAACATCAAGAAAAAAACATAAATATTAGTATCAATAGAGTTTAAAGTGCTACAACCTGTTCGGTATGAATATCCAATGATGATATTGCGTGGATGTTGTTCATGGCACTGCTTTTATAGCATTTCTTCCAAACGTCATCACATAATTTTTGATACTACCACTAACCATACATTATATATAACCGCATGTACCACGGTAACGTGGCAATATCACACTATAGCTTGCCATGGTCCTACTAAACTTTACAGTGTCAGAAACCACAGGTTTGAAAACAGGGAGTGGTTTAAATTAACTGCTTGATTTCCAATGCATGACATATATATGAAGTATAAACCCAGTGTGTAGCTGGGATTGTAACATTTCAAACACAGGAAACTATTTATACTAGTAATACATTGCCTAATTTAGCCGCAGAAAATAATACATTTTGGCTAATACATGTATAACACATAAACTAAGATCACTAAGCGAGTCGCTTAGATCATTGCTCTATAAGGATCATACTAATTGACAGATCCATTCCAATTTATTTATTTATTTATACTGTTTTTTTAAGACGTGTCAACATAAATTTTTACGGCGTCCAGCGCACCTAACCTAGCTTTCCTTTGCCCCTGTTTGTAACCAGTACTTACCGTTCACAAGGCCGGTAACCTCTCCACATAACATATTATTGTCAAATTTTCATGGTAGGATATAACTTCCCCGCATGGGATTCGAACCCGTACACCTTTCAGGACACTAGATTCGAAATCCAGGCGCGCTATATACTGCGCTACTGACACGGTTCTTTCATATGCAATAAAGCTTTTGCCACTGACTAAAAATGACTCCCAGAGATTGGCCTGTTTTATTTGTACTTGATGGCGGAATTTTCTTTTTCAATCTGACTTTGGACAGGCTTTGTCATAACTTGTCATAATATAAAAATACATCCCTAAACCTGATTTTACGAAATCAACATTTGTTCAAGGCCTGTTGTATTGTCCTAATATAAGTTTATGACCACGATATCTGATTAAGCATTGCCACTAAATACTGACAATTTCTTTCAGAGAAAATGAATTACTCACCAGTTAAGTAAGGAATATTAACTGGTCTATTTAAATCGAAGCTTATAGAAAGCGATTTACGACAATGAACTGTATCCTAGCACAAATGCGATAAGAAAAATGGCAATGCTTATTAAAACATATACTCCAATGCAAAACAAAGTTATATGTGGCCTTTTTCTGCGTAGCTGACTTTCGCGATACCCATATCTATTTATAAAACTCTCATTCTATAGGTCAACGACAAGATTTACACGGATGTGTATAAGAAAACCCTCATTATATGTTTTAAAAATAGAAAATGGTCACAAGAACTAAAAAAGTGTTTCTCCGTGTTCGTGACGAGAGTATGCGCTTAGTAGTTGTTTAACAGCTAAATCCAGAGATTTAGCCTTTCCAGGAGCAAGTAGGTTGACTGACCGCCGTTATATGACCTATATAAAGTGTTCCTACGGCGTTAAACAAACCCAACAAACAAACATAATGAAGTGTGTCAGGTTAAAGTAAATATTTTTCATATATTACCTTAAGTGAGTAAACTAGAGTCTCTGGAAAGGTGGTATAGGGTTAAATGTAGATGAACCGACAGTGACTTATACTTTTTAGGACAATTTGACTACAGTAGCATTGAAATGTAAATTTCGAATGTAAGTGTATAGTTAGGTGAAAACCCTTTCATTTCATGGGACCAGAATTAATGTTAAGGCAACAATCGACGTTGACCGGTCATTTTTGTAATTTACTCAATTTTGTGATCAGGAGAGCAAAATTATATAGTTTCTTTTGTTAACGATACTGCAGTAAATACGTTAAAACATGCAAACTAATTGTGTTTGAAAGAACTGTGACTACGAGGTTAGTTATTTGGGATGTATCGATGAAAAACCGGAAAGCAAAGGAGTCTTTTGTAAATAAATTCCCGAATTGCTTACTTTTGCTTGTCTCCTAATTCTACGCTGTTTGTCTATTTTAAAGACATTTCTTGTTATGGGATAGGACAGAACCAACAAAGAAACCACGGGTGGCATTGTTGAGCTATGTATTGCATCGATATCATTTTATATGGCATTATCTTGTGTCGAACCTTAAATGCGACGGACGAGAGTATAAATTGCATGATAAGTAAGTGTTTCGTAGTACATGTTTTCGCAATTATATGTAAATATAGAAGTGTTTTTATACAAAATTATAAGCCTTCTACAAATTTGGTTTGAATTTATAAAATCTTGCAGTTTTAAACTAAGATTGTTGCAAACACCTATTCCCCGAGGAAATGAAATATTGACAAGTCAAATGTAACCACATACATTACTGGTATACATCTTTTACTGATGTATGTAGTTACCTTAGATATAAAATGTATACATTGGACTTACATTGAAATAACCAAAGCGTATATTTGTGTAGATATATGTCTCTGTGATTACGTAGACATCGTTGATTGTGGTAAAAAAGATACAATTAGCCTACAGAAATTTAGCTGTATAATATGTATATAATGATATATTAAGTATACTACGCGTTAGATATTATGTTTGTGCAGTTGAAGAACTTAGTACTAAAACTGTGACTCAAATTTGATCATTTAAAATGGTTCTAACGATTTATAAATAACTACTCTGACAAGTTCTATATCATTAGATACAATATTATACACTATTATATTATTAAAGGAAGAACTTATATTTAAACAGTTGTCAAGGAGTGACGTTCCCCAGTTAATTTTTCTTGTTATTTCCATGTTTCCATTATGTTTTTCTTTTATTAATGTACACTGTCTTCTTTGTTTATTGTCATTGCCATGTTTTATACTGTCTTAGACCTTGTACCTCCATGTATTATCATTTCATGAATATCATACCATTCATAAATAGTACTAATATTCACTTGCATGGGTCTTAATTTTATATAATAGGTCAGGTCCATTGTACATTTTTCACGGTCTTCAATATACGTTTACACTGGAAGGTTGTGGTGTGTATTTATTGAATATTTATCATTTGTGCCTTTACCGCATTACCCAGTAGTACATATACAACAAGAGCACCGCTAGGCGAAGCATTATATGCCCGAAAGTGTTGTTTTTTTTTTAGTTAAGATGAAGCATTTGTAAGACATGAGACCCCAAAATCAATAGGGGTCTTCTACCCGATATGGACAATCCTCCCATGAAGTTTGAATACTGTGGGCCAAATGAAACTTAAGTTATGCTCCGGAAAACTGTTTTCAGTTTTAAGGTAATAGTGACTTTGACCTTATGACCCCAAAATCGATAGGGGTCTTCTACCCAATATGGACAATCATCGTGTGAAGTTTGAATATTGTGGATCAAATGGAACTTAAGTTATGCTCTGGAAACTGTTTTCAGTTTTAAGGTAATAGTGACCTTGACCTTTGACCTTGTGACCCCAAAATCTATAGGGGTCTTCTACCCGATATGGACAATTATCGTATGAAGTTTGAATATTGTGGACCAATTGGAACTTAAGTTATGCTCTGGAAACCAAATTGCTAACAGACGGACGGACGGACAGACGGACGTCATGGGGTATACCATAATATGCCCGAAATTCTTTCGGGCATATAAAAAGGGTTGAAGTAGGACCTGTGACACATTCAGTACCAGTTAGTGTTTACCTGGGATACCCAGCGTACATATTTTCCCCCGATATGCATAAACTCACTATAACAGAGAATGACAAATGGAAACTTCTGACAACTCTAATTCCTAGAGGTCTGTGAAGTTAGCGATCTATTGTCTATTCTCTATTCAAAAGTCTATTCGCTCAATGGACAGCTATGTATTGAGAAATCTATTCATGCAGAAATCTATTCGCATTTACTGTATACATTGATATAGGAAAGTTCAAATATCTGTACAAAAATCTGTACACAAAATGCCGAAAAGACAGCTGTCTATTCGGAAATCTATTCAGAAGTCTATTCGAAAAAAAGCACTAGTTCAATAAAACATATTTAAAAGTCTTTTCATAGAATACATGAATAGACAAATGTCCATTCAAAAGTCTATTCCGAAGTCTATTCGAAAAAAAACAGTAATGCAATCAAACAGATTTAAAAGTCTTTTCGTGGAATACGCAAAGAGACAAATGTCCTTTCAAAAGTCTATTCAGAAGTTTATTCACAAAAACATAGTAATGAAATCTTAATGATCAAGATGTCTATTCCCAAAAATCCAGGGACAAATGTCCATTCAAATGTCTTTTCGGATATCTATTCGCAAAATCATATATGTGCCTTAAGACTGTCTCTGAAGTCTATTATTAAGTTGGGAATTGATAGATATCCATTCTAATGTCTATTCAAAAGACTATTTAAAATATCTGGTGAATGCATTCGGAATGAGTCAGAATTCTATTATAGATTTTCAAATAGACAGCTGTCCATTCAAAAGTCTATTCAGAAGTCTATTCGCAAAATCATATATATGCATTAAGAATGTGACTGAAGTCTATGATAAAGTTGCGAATAGACAGATGTCTATTCAAATGTCTATTCAGTAGACTATTCGCAAAATCATGTATATACCTTCAGAATGAGTCTTAAGCCTATTATAGAGTTTCGAATAGAGAGCTGTCCATTCAAAAGTATATTCAGAAGACTATTCGCAAAATCATATATATGCATTCAAAATGAGTCAGAAGTCTATTATAAAGTTGCAAATAGACAGATGTCCATTCAAAT
Organism: Mactra quadrangularis; assembly: GCA_025267735.1. NCBI lineage: Eukaryota > Metazoa > Mollusca > Bivalvia > Venerida > Mactridae > Mactra > Mactra quadrangularis. The sequence continues at coordinate 10,986,944 of CM046307.1, read as the reverse complement.
GTCTATTCAGAAGTCTATTCGCAAAATCATATATATGCATTCAGAATGTGACTGAAGTCTATTATAAAGTTGCGAATAGAAAGCTGTTCATTCAAAAGTCTATTCAGAAGTCTATTCGCAAAACCTGGTAAATGCATTAAGAATGTGACTGAAGTCTATTATTAAGTTGCGAAAAGAGAGCTGTCCATTCAAATGTCTATTCAGAAGTCTATTTGCAAAATCATATACATGCATTAAGAATGTGACTGAAGTCTATTATTAAGTTGCGAATAGAGAGCTGTCCATTCTAATGTCCATTCAGAAGTCTATTCGCAAAATTATATATATGCATTAAGGATGTGACTAAAACTATTATAAAGTTGCGAATAGACAGATGTCCATTCAAATGTCTATTCAGAAGTCTATTCGCAAAATCATGTATATGCATTCAAAATGAGTCAGAAGTCTATTATAAAGTTGCGAATAGAGAGCTGTCCATTTAAATGTCTATTCAGAAGTCGATTCGCTAAATCATATATATGCATTCAAAATGAGTCAGAAGCCTTTTATATAGTTTCAAATAGATAGATGTCCTTTCAAACGTCTATTCAGAAGTCTATTCGAAAAATCATATATATGCATTTAGAATGTGCCTGAAGTCTATTATAGAGTTTCGAATAGACAGATGTCCATTCAAAAGTCTATTCAGAAGTCTATTCGCAAAACCTGGTAAATGCGTTCAGAATGAGTCAGAAATCTTTGATAGAGTTCCGAATAGAGAGCTGTCCATTCAAAAGTCTATAAAGAAGTCTATTCGCAAAATCATATACATGCATTAAGAATGTGACTAAAGTCTATTATAAAGTTGCCAATAGAGAGTTGACCATTCGAAATGCTATTCAGAAGTCTATTTGCAAAATCATATATATGCACTAAGAATGTGACTAAAGTCTATAATAAAGTTGCGAATAGACAGATGTCCATTCAAATGTCTATTCAGAAGTCTATTCGCAAAATCATGTATATGCATTCAGAATGAGTCTGAAGTCTATTATAGAGTTTCGAATAGAGAGCTGTCCATTCAAATGTCTATTCAGAAGTCTATTCGCAAAATCATATATATGCATTAAGAATGTGACTGAAGTCTTTAATAGAGTTTCGAATAGAGAGCTATCCATTCAAATGTCTATTCAGAAGTCTATTCGCAAAATTATATATATGCATAAAGAATGTGACAGAAGTCTATTATAAAGTTGCGTGAATAGACAGATGTCCATTCAAATGTCTATTCAGAAGTCTATTCGCAAAAGCATGTATATGCATTCAGAATGATTCTGAAGTCTATTATAAAGTTGCGAATAGAGAGCTGTCCATACAAATGTCTATTCGGAAGTTTATTAGCAAAATCATATATATGCAGTTAGAATATGCCAGAATGAGTCTGAAGTTTATAAAAAAGTTGTGAATAGATTGTCGTCCGTTCAAATGTCTATTCCGAAGTCCATTTGCAAAATCTTTATATGCATAAAGAATGTGTCACTAGTCAATTATAGGTTTAGGAATAAACTGCTGTCCTATTTGCAAACAGTAGTTCGCATTCAGAATGTAGCAGAAGTTTCTTTTTGAAAAGTGATAAATAGACATATTCAAATTATTTGTTAGAAGTCCTTTGCAAAATCATTCATATGCATTTTAATGTGTCAGAATAATTTGCTGGGTTTGTGAATAGACATGCTCTTTGAAGAAGGTCTACTTTTTTCTATTCAAAGCAAGATTTCTATTTTTCTCCTGGTAGTAAGTCTTCTCTCGGCAGCTGAATTACTTCTTTTTTGTAATCAGGTCTTACGGACTTTTAAAAACAACTATTTGCATGAGATTAATACTTCTAATTGATTTTTGTCTACCCTTTTCATTTCGGTTACAAGATGAAAACATTATATCATTCGGAACGACCTCGGCGATCATCTACGAAGATACACCTCGGATATCAATCGTGGTAGAAATCAACAAAGTAATGAGATCAGGCGATTAACCTCACAGGTTAAGTAGTGCCGATGTAAACAATCAACATGGCAGATCTGTGTGCGATGTGAGTGGATATCAGTTACAGGCATTGAAGAGCTTTAAACTGCCCATAATCGTCCGTCATTTATGATGTGCGCCTGTGTTCTATTGAGTAAACGTTGGGAACGAGGCTAGATTCTATGTTGGAACTACTTTAGCTCCTCGTGATATCCGAAGTGTATTTGCGTGGAAAATCGCCGAGGTAGTTCCGAATGACATTATATATATATATATATACAACAAGCACGGACCTGTGAGAAAACACCACGATTTACGTCACGCTGTTGCACCGTCAAAAGAACTTAACAAAATGGCGTAAAATTGTGTTTCTTATAAAACAAAAATAACATTTTTACAGGCTCAATCACTTAAATGTAAATTTAAAGTAGTTACTTTGGCGCTTATTTTTCTTGTGGATAATAACACTTTGTTTACGATTTAACACGAAATTCAAATGTTTCTACCTACAAACTTCGAAATATTAGCATGTCTCAAGCACAGGGAATTGTCAAGTTACCTCCCTTTGATTTTTCCAACATACCTTTAATATACTTATATACAAGGGGTACAACTGCATTTACTTGACCACTTCATCTTGATTTATTATTTTGAGAATCACAAAGATTTCTGATGCCCTAGCGGCGCTTTAACGGAATGATTAAATTGATTAAACATAACTCTTCGGGATACGAATATTAAATGTTTCATAGGGCAGACCATTAATACGATTAAAGTTTCAAAAACATAAAAAACAACACAAAAATCTCAACTCGGACAAGTTAGTGCACAGATGAAATCGACATTTCTCGAGGAAAATCGCTTTATTTTCATATTTCAAAATGACATATTTACCCCAATCAAAGAAAATATAACAGAAAAACAATATTATTGAATAAAAATGTAATAAATATAACTCTCAACCCAGAGAGAATCACTTGCGAGCCATAAAAAGCGAATTTAACAAACTCTATTTGATAATCAATGTTGTAACCGGTATCCTTAATTTATTCAAGAAACTTGTAAGAAACTTTTTGATTGGTTAATTTTGTAAACGAAAATCGCCAAGACTTCCGACTAATTGACTGATACAAATTTGGAAGATTTCGACTTTTTCATAGCATTTTGGTTGTCTCGTTTGAAAGTAGGAAAACCCCCGTACGGTTCGACGAATCAGAAATTGTTTAACTAATTAGATTATTATGTGAGTGACGTATTAGTGAAAATGGTTGTTAGAATAATTTTTTGAGGTTAAATCAGATAAAAAGTGTACATATATTCGTTTTGTTTCATGTCAGGTTATAATTGGCACGATGTTTTGTATTTTTATAACTAGTGAAGCAAGAAACACAATATAACACGGAGTAAATCATGCTTGAAACGACGTAACATTGAAATTTGGTCAATTTTCATTCTGTTCAACTGTGCACTAACTTGTCCGAGTTGAGATTTTTGGTCTGTTTTTTATGTTTTTGAAACTTTAATCGTATTAATGATCTGCCCTATGAAACATTTAATATTCATAGCTCGAGGAGTAATGTTTAATCAATTTAATCGTGTGGTTAAAGTGCTACTAGGGTATCAGTATTTTTTGTGAGCCACAAAATAAGAAATCTAGATGAATCGGTCTAGTAAACGCAGTTGTACCCCTTGTATATAAGTATATTAAAGGTATGTTGGAAAAATCAAAGGGAGGTAACTTGACAATTCCCTGTGGTCTCAAGCAATGGCGCTTCCTCGAATAAAACCAGCACTGGTTACCGAATTTGCATTTGCACTTGTGTAATCTACGGTACCAGTGACCTTGTTTGAACCAGATTTACCGCCTCGATTTGGTTTACAGAATCGGCAAAATTACGACGATATGGAAAGGCAAATCGACCTTCACCTACAATTGCCGAAATATTCGGGAGATTCATTTATGTTTACGAGAGTTAAGAAACTTACTTAATTCAGGCAAAGCACGCAAACTTCAATAAACATGGCAGGTCTATCACAATAACACCTGACACATTCTGAATCGATTAACATAAATTCCAAATAGACTTCTGAAAAGACATTTAAATGGGCAGGTGTCTATTCGCAACTTTATAATAGACTTAGGACACATTTTTAATGCATATATATAATTTGCAAATAGGCTTCTGAATAGACTTTTGAATGGACATTTGCCTCTTTTCATATTCCACGAAAAGACTTTCAATATGTTTGATTGCATTACTGACTCTTTTGGAATAGACTTCTGAATAGACATTTGAATGGACATCTGTCTATTCAAAACTCTATAAAAGACTTCTGACTCATTCTGAATGCATATAAATGATTTTGCCAATAGACTTCTGAATAGACATTTGAATGGACATCTGTGTATTCTCGACTGTATAATAGACTTCTGACTCATTCAGATCGCATTTACCAGATTTTGCTCATGAACTTCTGAATAGACATTTGAATGGACATCTGTCTATTTGCAACTTTATAATAGACTTCTGACTCATTCTGAACGCATTTACCAGGTTTTGCGAATAAACTTCTGAAAAGACTTTTGAATGGACAGCTGTCTATTCGAAAGTCTATAATACACTTCTGACTCATTGTGAATGCATATACATGATTTTGCGAATAAAAATCTGATTAAACATTTGAATGGACATCTGTCTATTCACAACTCTATAATAGAATTGTGATACATTCTATATGTATACAAAAGATTTTGCGAATACACTTCTGACTAGACATTTAAATGGACAACAATCTATTTGCGACATTGAAAAACACTTCTGACACATTCTGAATGCATATATATGATTTTGCGAATAGACTTCTGAATAGACATTTGAATAGACAGCTGTCTATTCGCTACTCTTTGAATAGACTTTTGACACATTTTAAATGCAAATGTATGATTTTGCGAATATACTTCTGAAAAGACATTTGCAAGAATAATTGTCTATTCGCTAATCTTTAAATAGACTTCTGGCACACTTTAACTGCATATATATGATTTGGCGAATAGACTTCTGAATAGACTTTTGAATGGACAGCTGCCTTTTTGCTACTTTGTAAAGACTTCTAACTCATTCTGAATGCATATACGTAATTTTCGAATAGACTTCTGAATAGACATTTGAATGGACATCTGTCTATTCGCTACTTAATAATTAACTTCAGACATTCTTAATGTATATATATGATTTTGCGAATAGACTTCTGAATAGACTTTTGAATGGACAGCTGTGCATTCGCAACTGTATAATAGACTTCTGACTCATTCTGAACGCATTTACCAGATTTCGCCAATAGACGTCTGAATAGACTTTTGAATGGACATCTCTCTATTCGAAACACTATGAAAGACTACTGACTTACTCTGAATTCATATACATGATTTTGCGAATAGACTTCTGAATAGACATTTGAATAGACAGCTGTCTATTCGCTACTCTTTGAATAGACTTTTGACACATTTTAAATGCAAATGTATGATTTTGCGAATAGACTTCTGAATAGACTTTTGAATGGACAGCTGTGCATTCGCAACTGTATGATAGACTTCTGACTCATTCTGAACGCATTTACCAGATTTCGCCAATAGACTTCTGAATAGACTTTTGAATGGACACCACTCTATTCGAAACTCTATGAAAGACTACTGACTTACTCTGAATTCATATACATGATTTTGCGAATAGACTTCTGTATAGGCATTTGAGTGGACATCTGTCTATTAGCAAATTTACAGTACACTTTAGACACATTTTAATGCATATATATGATTTTGCGAATAGACTTCTGAATAGACTTTGAATGGACATTTGTCTTTTTACGTATTCCACGAAAAGACTTTTAAATCTGTTTGATTGCATTACTGACTTTTTTGGAATAGACTTCTAAATAGACATTTGAATGGACATCTCTCTATTCGCAAATTTATAATAAACATCTGACACATTCTAAATACATATATATGATTTTGCAAATAGACTTCTGAATAGACATTTGAATGGACAGCTGTGTATGCGCTACTGTATTATAGACTTCTAACTCAATCTGAACGCATATACCAGATTTTGCGAATAGACTTCTGAATAGACTTTTGAATGGATAGCTCTCTATTCGATTTCTATAAATTTTTCAAACTCATTCTGAATGCATATACATGATTTTGCGAATAGACTTCTGAATAGACATTTGAATGGACATCTTTCTATTCGCAACTTTATGGTAGACTTTGACCCATTCTTAATGCATATATGTGATTTTGCGAATAGATTTCTGAATAGACTTTTGAATGGACAGCTCTCTATTCGAAACTCTATAAAAGACTTCTGATTCATTCTGAATGCATAAACATGATTTGGCGAATAGACTTCTGAATAGACATTTGAATGGGCAGCTCTCTATTTGAAACTCTATTAGAGACTTCTGACACATTTTGAATGCATATACATGATTTTGCGAATAGACTTCTGAATAGACATTTGAATGGACATCTGTCTATTCGCAACTTTATGGTAGACTTTGACCCATTCTTAATGCATATATATGATTTTGCAAATAGATTTCTGAATAGACTTTTGAATGGACAGCTCTCTATTCGAAACTCTATAAAAGACTTCTGACCCATTCTTAATGCATTTATATGATTTTGCGAATAGATTTCTGAATAGACTTTTGAATGGACAGCTCTCTATTCGAAACTCTATAAAAGACTTCTGACTCATTCTGAATGCATATACATGATTTTGCGAATAGACTTCTGAATAAACATTTGAATAGACAGCTCTCCATTCAAAACTTTATAATAGACTACAGACACATTCTTAAAGCATATATATGATTTTGCGAATAGAGATCCGAAAAGACTTTTGAATGGACATTTGTCGCTTGCATTCTTGGAATAGAAACCTTGCTCATTCAGATTGCATTACTATGTATTTGCAAATAAACTTCTGAAAAGACTTTTGAATGGACATTTGTCTCTTTAAGTATTCCACGAAAAGACTTTTAAATCTGTTTGATTGCAATACTGACTTTTTTCGAATAGACTTCTGAATAGACTTCCGAATAGATAGCTGTCTTTTCGGCTTTTTGTGAACAGATATTTGTACAGATATTTGAACTTACCTATATTTATGTATACAGTAAATGCGAATAGATTTCTGAATGAATAGATTTCTCAATACATAGCTGTCTATTGTGCGAATAGACTTTTGAATAGAGAATAGACAATAGATAGCTAACTTCACAGACCTAATTCCTAGCATGTATAGATTTTATCCAAACGATGTTCGAACGTTGATTGTTATCTTTATGCTACTGAAATCGCACACATGCGCATATCATTCCGCATCTGGCTTACATCAATTTGAAGACAACGATTATGATAAAATTAATAAATGAAATCAAGAAGTCATCTGGATCATCTTTGTTCAGAAGATAGGAAACGATATGAGCTCAAATAAACGGTGAATGGCAAAACAATTCGATCATCTGTTTTGATCAGTGATAGTTTGCTGACTAACAAGATAACATAATAACCTTCACTTGAGTGTGGGTGACATTTTCAATTACCTAATAGTCACTCCTGGAATATACACTGCTGAGACTCTAAAGGCTTACAAGTCTTAGATGGTTACAACATTTTACTATCAGAGCATCTTGCTATTAAAGCGAAGAGTACTCTTCTTACATTTCAGTCATCATTGTGTATGTACGGCCAAATACCATCTATTAATTAGAAAAAACCCACAAAGAATCTTATATTCGCAAGGTATTTTCCACAAATGGAAGACGAATTGGCGAGATGGACAATGTTGACCATGAGACGAAGCGCACCATGACAATGCGGACCATATTTTCGGACAAAGCGGACCATAATTCGGTATAATACGCATTGTAACTATTTGCCATAACGCACCTGCCAATCAGTCTACCAGAGTTATCTTTCTTGATCTGAAGTGGAATGAAGTCATCGTAGTCGTACTTACTGACAGTGGCCATTGGTAAAAAGAAGCTCTCTACGAATACGCTGTATATATTTTTTAATTTACTGCTTTAATAGGCTGGATTTTTTTCTGATGACTAGTCTTAGTCTTATGGAGAGGAATGTTCCATTATTAAACCTTACCAGTTTGAGCCAACTTATGGTTCCAGTTCAAATTCGGATGAAGATTCGTCCGACTGTCATTCGTCAGAATCAGATGTTAAGCCCAAGGTATATATATTTCAAGAGGACACAAATTGGTACGATATACATATTTGTTATTATATCGTATTTTTGAACATAATTTAAAGGAGTTTTATTGTTTAAACAGTTTTATGTATGCTGAACCAGTCCTGTGGAACTCTCTGCCAAAGGAATTCAGAAAAAAACTTCAAGCTTAGCCAATTAAAATCTCTTATTTCACACTTGAATGAAAACCCTTGCAGATGTTCATCATGTAAAGACACTTAACAATTCGACATATTAAAGAACTGGTGCGGCATCATAAACCACCTTGTTACCTGTACCCTGCTGTTGTTATTTCACTTTATTATATGTTGCTTTTGTGCTTGCTTTTAATGATTTAATTTCTTTTACACATTTGTAGACTCTTAGACTATGTTTTGCTTACTATGCTTGATGTTTTTTATTGTAAGGAACGACTAAGATGGTACCTTTCTTTACATAAAAGATACTGTACTGCTGCCATTCGCTGGTACCAATTTAAAAAAATATCTACGTTTCTAATATTACTATTCGAATTCAATTTATGGAGATGTCAATAATTACTTTATTTATAGGAACCAAAGAAAGGGAATGGGAGAGGCAAAAAATATCATTACTGAGGGATCTACTCAAAATAAAAGTGCAAGGTAAGGTTACGGAGCCTGGAACGCAAGTAATACTGGATGTAAATACGATAGGATATCGCTCAAGATAGATAACGCCTTGGGAGACTTTATAGAAGGCAATCCTGCATTTTATAAGTCTCGTTAAGACTAAATTATACAGGTCGTATTCTAGGTCATGCGTGTTTTTGTACTTTAAACAATGGACTTGCCCACTAAGTAAGTAAGCTGATGCATGAACTGCATTTTACTGATTTAATCGTACCATTTTCATATGTAGCATTTATTTCAAATAGTGTGAAGGCACATTGTAAGTTTTATGTAATGAGATGTTTTTAAAACAGGTGTAAACTAACTAAACTATAAAATTATTGATATAATTCACCCCTAAATATAGGTGTGTAATGAAAGTGGCTATGTTTATATACGCAATGTTTACGTGGACGACCTGTAGATGTTGTCTTTATTATGTTGTTAGGAGCAACGTTCACCATCTTAACTATTCGAAATTCTGACTCATTGACATACAGTTTTACGACCAAATTAACCCAGGTCGGTAGCGCAGTTGGTAGTGCCCTGGATTTCGAATCTAGTGTCCCGAGGGGGATACGGGTTCGAACCCACCCGGGAAAGTTAAACCCTTGTAAGAAAATTTGACAATTATGTCAATTTTCCTCCACAATTAAGGTATATTTTGAGAAGTGTCTGGCCTTGTGGAAGAGTACATTAGTATGTGTTATAGACGAGGTTCCACGAAGATTAGGTTAGGTGCGCTGGACGCCGTAAAGTAACCCAACAAATTGTGTAGACGCGGCGTTAAACTTTGTATAAATAAAGATAAAACAGACATCCTAAAATGATGTGCGTGAAGTTTATTTTTTTTTAGTTTTTTTAATTCATTGAAAATATTGCATAAATTATCTTGGTTCCGTTCAGCTGCATAAGTCGATAAATGGTCTGTCAGGTCTGATAGGTTCAATTTATTCCTGAAATGAACGATATATCGTATTAATAAAGACAATAATGATACGTGTAATTCACATGATGCTCTGCTGGAATGCTCTTTAGATAGCCATTTTTATAACAGATCTATTATACATAACCACAATCCATAATCATTTATTTCGGGGTCTGCCTTTTAGTTTGAATAGAAGTGGACTCTGAATGCATCAAACCAAAATTTATATGCAAATTAAAAACATGCTGTTTTGTGCAAACTGGCCTTAGACAAATTAATACATTACAATCTCTGTTAACTACGCCTATATCTAATTTAGTTATGTATGCAAATGATAACCTAATTGTATTTTTGTCACTGGTCAATTTTTACAATGGAGTGCAAAGTTATATAAAACTTTATATACAATACAATATCATTTTAGATGGCTGCGATCGATTTATGCTCCAAAATGCACCATGATAAATACATTTTACTTTGAGCTACAAATATCTAAAACATTCTCCATATTGTCAGTCAACCTATAGCAACTACCTCACAAAATAAGCAATAATATGTGGGCTGCCAAATAAAAAAGGGACTTCATCCCTATTTTACTCCACATACTTCCCACAGCGGTTATTTCCCTTTCTTGAAATAGCCATCAATCTTAACGATGCGAGGAGTTTGGTTGTTTTGTTTGATGGGAAACAGTAACCTGGCAACCAGAATAATTGTGGTAAATTCAGCGAATTTCAAATGCATTGTTGTATATACTTCTTAGTTAAGTCATAGAAATATCCATTGTACAGCCATTTGAAGTTTATTTATGAAAGTGAATTGCAAATGTTTTTGACACAAAACATATACATGTTTCCAAAATGAAATTAACCGGATATATCCAACTGCAAAGGACGAATAAGAAACAGAGACGATGAGTAATAAAAGTACAGCAATGATGAGGAGAGTTGATTTTCTTATGCTTACTTTGAACTATCGTTCAATAAACGGTTACTAGCAACCTTTGTTACATAATGCTGATTGGTAAAGTCATGGAAATGTCTTTGTGCATTAAACTTACCATTATTTAGTAGTCATATCCTCCGCTATAGCTTCTTCCGCCACCGCCGTGATGGCCACCGCCGTGACCGCCACCACCACCACCATCACCAACGTTGACAGACATGCCACCGAGTGATGAGGTCAACAAATTGATGATTAAAACAAATACGACAACTGAAATGATACAAATATATATTTACTTAAGCCATTAAGCACAAATGTGCTTTTCTGTCGTCAGCTAGCGGCGACAACAATACATATAAACATACATGTGAATTACAAGTTATGTTTTGACGTAATAAATTGTGGTCACTTGATAAGACTGGTCATTTATTTCATACCTGGTTCTATACGCGCTACGGAACTACCATCAGGTGACCTTACAATGTCTTCGTGACAAGTGTTAATTTCATCTGTTCAATAAGCGAGTCTAATAAGCGTTCATTCGTTGTTACAATAGTGACAATATAATCATTGAAGCTATTGAAACTACCGGCTTAACTGAATAACTGGCCTTTGGAATATTGTTTCATATAACAATATTATGTCATTCGGAACATCCTCGGCGATTTTCTACGCAGATAAACGTCGGATATCAGAAGTAGTAGAAATACAACAAGTTATAAGGCCCGGCGAATTACTCCCTGGCAAACAGTGCTATAATTGTTTATTCATGGACGTACTTTGTCCACATAAGCAAACAATATTTCTTCTAGATTCAAGATTTACATTGTTAAAAGTTTTATCAAAAATATTTTATTAAAAGTACAGTAAAACTCGGATATAACATACTCGGTTATAACATACACTCGGTTACAACATACCAATTTTTCTGGCCCGTTTTTCATCCTTATTTATATTATACTTAGTATTCTATATGGATATAACATACCTCGGTAATAACATACCTTATTTCTATGGCCCAGTGAGTATGTTATATCCGAGTTCTACTGTAAAATATCCTTAAAGGTCATATTTCAATACAGTTCTGGCTTGATTTCAACAGAATCCACGTTTAGTGAAATCTAAATAAACTACACAATCCATGTTATAACAACTTTTTTCCTTATGATGACCGAGGTATATTTGCGTATAACTGTGGCATTCACATATTATCATGCAATTTTGGTGTCCTCTCTTTGTCGTATATTGGTACACACCATTTCCGGTATTTTCCGTTGTTGTATACTGAATACTACGCAACAATGTATTATAGTATTTGCCTACCCTTGCAGAATACCGACAACTTCTCCATATACATTATTTAGATTTTAAAATGTTTTCTATCATGTTAATGTTGTATCAAATGTTTAAATAGAAAAGAAAATTACTTACTGAAAATGATCAATTCAAATACTCCACCAAATGCTCCCATGTAACCTCCTCCACCGCCCCCTATACCACCGCCCGCCGCTACGGCCCCACCATATCCATAGCCACCTGCCATAACAGGGGGGTGAGCATATGGAACTATAAAGATAAAAAAGGTAAGTTAAAGGTGATGTAGCATCACAATGGGGAAATCTTGACGATTTTCTATTAATAACTATCGTTTTTGTCTGTTCATATTATTCTCATCTAAGTCAAATGATTTTTAGAAATTTGTCCAAGTCATCGTCTCAGATCTACAAGAAACTTTAACAAATATTTCACTGTCAGAAGTATAGAAATTATATTTGAGGAGATACAGATGTCTAAACATGGCCTTAGTACGGATTTCAGAAACTCCAAAATTACTCCCTTTACTTATAAAGCCATTTTTCCCAGAGCACTAAAGATACTGACTAAATATTTCATTTTTGTCCTAGAGTTGGATGCACAAATATATGTTAAAAGTTCCAGGCAGATCTGATATGGTTACCTTGAAATCACCGGCTGATTTGAACCGGAATGACCCATATATGTGATGGGCTGGAGGCTTAAATCAATAAAACCATGTGGGGTTTTTTTGTGTACATTAAAAATATTCTTGACATCCTAAGGCAGTCTTACCGGTAGGTTGTGTGAAATTTTAGTCGTAAAAACGAACAGAAATCATCTATACCTTAAATGATGGAATATGCCGTTATACATAAAATCACTTAACATTTAAGGTTGTAAGCAAATTTTTACCAAAAGTGTCATTATCAGAACAATGCTTTACTGTTTCTAACAAATATGATATATACAAATTTGAAAATTTTAGAACAGTTGAAAGGTCTATGATGTTACGGTGAAACCATTAAATGGACATATAATTGATAAGAGAATACACTTTACGAAAACACTTACCACCAATAAATTTATTGTAGCAGGACACTAAGACGACACTCGAAAGAGTAATCAGTGCTATGGTAAACAGTTTCATTTTTGTTGCGTGAGTTATATCTAAAAAAAACCAAAGACAACCCTTATTACATGTATGTATCATGAAAAATATACTCGCATTTTTCAAAAATATCGATAATTACTAGCGTTTTAAACAAATAAAAATACGGGCATTTTATCAAAACTATCACTTCTAAATTAATATGTTACTGGGTATTCGATGCCGAAATAATCCAGAACTTACAGTCCGTACAGTTTGGCCTTAGACAAGGAGTGCAATATAAATACTATTAACAAACATAAAAGCAGCTATAGGCATTCCGTACTCATAACAGCTTTTAAAACATTTTATTTGTCTCGAGTTAATATTCACATAATAGAACTTCATTCAAAAAAACGTGTGCATGGTAAAAATGCAAGAATGGAAAAGCAATAAATATCGAATATATGTCAACTTTGCTGTAAGATCGAGTTTTATTCCACCGAGTGAGCTCAGAAAATATATTTTCACGAGAGGCGTAGCAACGACTGAAAATATTCTAAGATCTCGAGTTGAAATAAAAATATCTAACACCAAAGTTGACAAATATTCGGTTTCTTTCATGCTTAGGTCTGTGTTTTGTATAGGTATTTTCCGCAAACTATAATGTGACATAGTTGTGTCTGCAAGAAGAAGCCGTTAACTTCTAAGATGACGACATTGACGATGAAAATATAAGTTTATATTTTCTTAACATGAATAAATATATTTTCATCGTTCATTTCAATCGGATAACACTACTTATCACCGTAAAACATGAAAGAAATTCAGATATTTTATTTAATAATTGCGGTTAAAGCCATACCTCCAATGAAAAGCCTATCGATAAATTGTTTATGGTCCAACAAATAAGAAAACTTAAATTCTATAACAACATTTACCTACCAAACAGGTGAATGGATTTCCTTCACACTGGAATGAGCAAGTACCACTATTTTATATCATACCTAGTCACGTGTTATGACGTCATAGTGATGCCACAATAACCAAACTACGCTGCCACTGGCACGTAACCAAGTTTCCAATGTGGTGACAGTTACCAACGTTGACGAAAAGACAGGAAATATGACCAGACGTATTTGTTTGTTTACTGGTTGAAAGTTCCTATAGCCTTAAGCAACAAACACACACAACTTAAATTTCAGTTGGTTTTTGAACATTTTGTATATAGACTTTATCGACTATTTTAAGTGCTTAAATACCTTCATTTAACCTCATGAGAAATTCATCATAATTTCTGATTTGCTCTGCGAAGGTATTTGTTTAATTTGATAAATGTGAGCAATTTCTGATTTGCTCTGTCACCTTATAATATATGATTTGCTCTGGCAAATGATGGGTTTAATTTTTAAATGGGAACATTTGCTCTTCAGACAGCAAATGCGTTTTCCGTTAGAAGGACAATTGCGAAGGGGTGGTAGATTATTATTGTTTGCAATTTTTAGTCAAAATCTATGTAAGACGTTTTTTTGGCCCCTTGCAGTTTATTAGGAGTTTACAGTGATGATCAATACAGTGTTTATTTCAGTTATTTACTTACTCCTCTCCAAGCTACTACACCACAGAGCAATGGTAGTTGAAAGGATACGACATTGAAATGGTTATCGTGTAGTAAAGCCTGATCTGAGTTGGTTAGAAACACATCCACAGCGTTTTCTTGAACAAGAACCTTTATCTTCACTGCTCGAACTTTGGGACAAGGAAGCGAACTCGAGAGGGGTCACTATAAGTTGCTAGAACATATTTCACAATTGAGCTAAAATCGGCGTGTATAATAATAACAATAATACTACTTAGTCCGCTTTTGGAATAAATCATACACTCGATAGAAGAAAGTTGTCAATAAAAGATGGTCAGGTGAGCTAGACTCTACTAATGTAAACTTCAGCAAACATAATACCAGCCATACATGTCACATTATCATTCCCAAGGGTTTGGAAACAGATCTATATGTGGCGAGAAGTCTCACGGTTTCTTTTGAATGTTCATGTACGTCTTAAACATGCTTGGCTAAAACCTTTTGCAATTATAATAGAGGCTACATAACAGTGGTAATTATTGTTGACATTCTGTATGTAAGATGATAGACTTTTTAAATATTTTGTTTTAATTAACTGCACGATATTAGACTACAAATTCAGGGCTGATATAGTGTTCACTACGGCATTATATCCAAATACTTGGCCATTATGGAAAAACACTGCTTTATAAAATACATAGGCTATAAAGATATTAAGGTATTTTGATTGGTTCCGAATCTCCTAATGGCTGAGTTTTTCCAGAAAGGCCGTGTTTTTTCTTCCACAGACAAAATGCCGCCATTTTGAATGATAATACTTTCGGAGTCTTGTGAATACGGACCTGATCTGAGATCTTATTT
The DNA here is from genome assembly GCA_025267735.1 of Mactra quadrangularis. Taxonomy (NCBI): domain Eukaryota; kingdom Metazoa; phylum Mollusca; class Bivalvia; order Venerida; family Mactridae; genus Mactra; species Mactra quadrangularis. Next base: position 10,971,344 of record CM046307.1, on the reverse strand, counting down.
GCGATCCTTAATCTATTGCACTTATTCATAAATTGTAAAGTTAGTTAACAAAATTGTCAATAATTAAGTGTTTTCATAATGGCCTTGCTGTTAGGCTCAGACAGTCATATTAGCCTTCGGTCTGTGGCCTCAGGCTAGTATGACTGTCTTAGCTAAATAGCTAGGCCATTATGAAAACACTTGATTATTAACATTATTGAATTGTATGAACAACATACACAATATTCACTACACATTACATTACAAGTCAAAGTCAAAATATTTTATTGGCATAAACAATATGTTCATCGCCAAGAAAAACTTTGGCAGTATTTTTTACAAATAACATATATACAATATTAAATATAAAAGAAAAGCATGCACAATTAATATACAATGTATGACAAAACACTTACTGACTACATGTAAAAAGAGAAAAAAGGAACAGATGCATATAAAAAGGTATTAAACAGGATGTAAGATAGGCAATGTATGTTTGATGACATATACCAAGATTAATTCATGTATGTATAGATATAATAAACTAAAAATTTTCGATAGTAATACACAGAACAAAAAAATAATATGAATTAAGATGGAAATTAGTTGTAACGAAGTTGTTGTTTCTTCAATAACAACAAAGATAGTTTGCTATATTAGAGTAGTTCTTAGTTTAGTTGCAAAATGTATAAATGATGCTAATTTTATAATTTTTGTTCGACTTGTAGTATTTAATAAAATGCGGAATTCTGTCAAGTTAGGCCAAGTATAGAAATATTTATGTATATATTTTTTTCTAAGTTAATTGTAAATTAGGCATATTAATAAAAAATGATATTCAGATTCAATTTGATTATTATTACACAAATTACACAAAACGTCGAAGAAGTCTGACTAAAGAACTTACATTTTAGTTACGGTCATTATTGCCTCATGGTGTCAAAAAGTCTTAATAGTATGATATCTACCATAAGAGTGTAAATGTATGGTGGCATATTTCTGCCATGAGATAACCACATAACTAACTAGTTAATTAAGTAGTTTACTAGTTACTGTAACTAGTTAACCTCTTAATTAACTAGTTAGTTTTGTGGTTATCTGATGGCAGAAATATGCCACCATATAAATGATAGTCGTCATTTTCTGTGGTAAGTTGATCGTGAAATTCAGTTACTATATACAGTTGGGGGTATCTGTTGTGGTGTGAATTTAGTTTGATTGCGTTGAATTTGACTTTCTCATATGATTCTTATCATAATATAGATTAATATATCATCAAATTATTGGGGTAAAATGAGTTGACATAGAAGCAATCATGTTAAAAAGTACAATTCCATAATTGATGGCTTAATAAGTTGGATTGTGCATTATTAAAAACTTTTTGTCAATATGCCTTTATGATTTAATAGACATAATTGATTGAGACAAAATGATAAAGCAAAAGCCAACATAAATTTAGCTATGAATAAAATGTCATTTAATATGCTAAGCGTGGAAGTGGGGTTGTTGTAAAATCGACGTACTTAGTATTAAATTATTTTTGTCTCAATTTTGGCAATTTGAAATGGTTCTTACTATTTAAAGCCTCATTATCAAAAGTAATACTGTTTTTGGACTCAAAGAATTGAGATATCCATCAATATCAAATACCTCTTATGAACATTATCTTTTAAATGAATGCAAATATTGCTTAAATATGTTAATGTTATTTATTGCATTTCAAAGTGAAAGTAGATCGAAACCGAAAGATGTGGAATTTGGCTGTCTATTCTTGATATAATAGATTTGATCACAGTATGTTTAAGATGGAAAACTTGTTATACAAAAACACTGCTCCTATTACATATTTAGGCTCTAAACTATTTTGGACCAGGTATATTGAACATTAGCATATAAATATTAGCTCTTATGAAAGTACCGACCGTTTTTAAGAAATGGACTCCTTGTCAAATTCAAATAAAGAAAGCAGAGTGGTTTGAACAATTTATTGTGTCTCTAATGCAAGTTTTATTCTGATGACTTTATGTTTGTAAAAAATCTTCAAGTCTACTGTTGATAAATATATCTTCATATAGTGGCTTTAACGGGTATATACATGTACATTGTATTATAATTTTGTCAAATTATCATAAATCATCAGATATAGCTTTACACACAGTCCATCAGTAGGTTGTCGATAAATGTTGAATACTACATTGTTTTATACATGTAAGAATTTATCAAGTTAATATGTTTGACCAATATCATACCCTTAGGGGAAATTTTCAATAAAACATTTCATGAAAACCGTTCAAAACGTTACCACATTAAATTTCCATGTGTGTATAACTTGTCAACAGAGTAAATTTGCTACATTTTCGGGAAAACACGAAGTAAATGGAGGATATTGGATTTTTGGATTTTATTGACTAGCTATCTTTTATTTGTTTTAAAAATGTGGATTTAGTCTAAAACCCAACGTAAATGGAGTGATACCATCAATACCCAGATTCAACGAGTTGAGTACAACACTTTGTCAACAAAACGAATTTCTGACACTGTCTATTTACGTTATGCAGATTGGCTGTATGCTTGATTAGTCTCTCTGTATATAAAGTAAATGGTGTCTGTCACATCATCATAGAACAACATAACAAATTAATCATTTCTGCATTCAATGTAATTTGATTAGAACTTAGCTTCTACTTTCGGTTTCAAATCAGGTAAATAATTTCATTTTGCACTATTACTTTCATTCATAATAATAAATGTATGACTAGGCATTGCTCTATGACTTATTGTAGCTATTCTGTCATACATGTATAAAAGAAAAATATCAGATTCTTGGCTTTAGTATAAAGTACATGCACTATGTACATATTATTAACATGCTTGATTATAGTGCGTATTGACCCCGATATGACCTTTCTCAATTGCATCTAGTAATTATCTACACATGAAAATCAGTACCACGCCTGTTCTACACTTCGGCAGCGATTGTAAATTATAGAAGTATGGTTGAGCCGCGGGCTGCCGGAATAAAATAGCCCCCCTTTAATATACTGTATACACACACACACACACACATATATAGTAGGTTGAGTTGTTGTAGCCGCGGACGTGGCGTAGTAGTTAGCATGTCAGACTTCGAATCCGGAATTCGCGGGATCGAAATCCGGTCGGGTTTGGTCATACCATATACATGAGTTGTCGGCCTCGTGGTAAGGTAAGTTAGTACTAGTGATAGATAGCTGTCCAGGAAACCTATAGTAGGAAAAGCTGGCCGTCGTGTATATGACCTATATATGTGTTGAACGCGACGTTAAAAAAAAGGTTGAGTTGTACCGCCCGTGAAAACGTGTTTGTCCGGTTCTATCCTAAACTTCTTTCGCAAAATGGATGCCAAAGAAAACACACGCGATTAGCTGAGGAAATTTTACGATAGTGATCAAATGATTTGTCTAAGACAACTGTGAGAGAGGCTGGTGATTTTAAATGTTTAGTTCATTTTTATTGGAGTTCCACGAACTAATCTATGAGTTACGTTCGGGAAGTAGTCGGCGATTCGTTAGGTAATATCGGCTACGACTAACTTATTTTTCATGTTCAACGTCGCATTACTTTCTTCCTTGGCTTTTCATTAATAAGCTTCTATATACAATAGAAAGATTAACTATTTCTTTGATAAATAAGACCAAGTTTTTGAAAATCGACCCAGAAATAAAAACACACGAGCCCGTTGAATGAGATAAGTCATTTTTTCTTGGTTTCTGAGGTGACGAGTTACATACCTTTACTATATCAATCCTTAGTTTTCATTAACTACTTATTTTACATATGTAAATTTTGTATTTACATTTGTACATATTCATGCATACAATTGTGAAGCGCTTTTATACATAGTACGCGTATAATTATTAAATATGAAAAGAGCTTGTTTGACTGAAGACTCTGGAATCAGTGACAACGACGATACGAAGGAAGAGGATATGGAAAATCATTCTGATGATGAACTTGTTATAAGAACGATTGCATGTTGGTGAGATATCGTTAAACACGATTATGCTAAACATTCAAAAATGTAAACTCCTTGACTTCTACGATAAGGGAAGACGATAATGTCATATTTGTGAAGAATGCTACCCAAGAGGCTTTTTAAAAGTTTCTCCCGTCTACCAGAAAGTAACGATGCTTTTTGAATTTGTGATATCATATATGTAGACAACAGTTGATTAAAATATAAAGGGAAATAAAAACTATCCATGCTGAAAGCACCTAGGGCGCAATATATAGGTAAACGCATAACACCCTTCGTTCTAATAAATAAGATATGTTGAAAATCTCCTAATGTATATGAAACACAAAACAACGTGAGCACAAATATGATGTTTGCTGCTCTTCTATGGCTGTTTCTGAAAAAATCGTCATTTTATAGCAGAGGTCCTTGAATTCGTTCTCTTTTTATCCAGTTTTTCTTAAAGATTAATATTTTAATATTTTCATAATATCACTAAACATGTATTTACACATTCAGTTAGTGTTTTTATATCTGTATAATGTTCTTTCACACTATATTTATGTTGTTTAATAAATTAACTATTTAATATTTTATTTACATTTTAAGCTCAAGATGAACTGGAAATAAACATATTTTACAAATGTTTTACGTTATGAGATACTAGTTGTCCTTCAAGAATAAAAGAAAGTATTTGCCGATTTATAAATATAGTTCAATATACATTGCCCGCCAAAAGTTTGGAGACAAAAAAACAAATAAAACTCTTAGATTTCAATGTTTATTTTAGGTGAACCATTATTTTATATATATATAATATGTTGTTAAGGCGTTAAACCCAACATAAAGTTTTTGAAGACATTGTGATAAAATGTGTTGAATTTGTAAATGTGATACATTCATGAAATTGGTTTTCATTTTATCACATTTATGGTCTAGAAAATTATTTCATGACTAAGCTCAACTGAAGTATGTCCCGAAGACCCCTCGATCAGTAGACTTGTGTACTACCGACTGAGTTAGCCGGGTGGGCGCTCTCAAAAATCTATGATCATTGTAATTCGTAACACAGTAGCACAGTTTTAAAGCTACAAAAGTAGTGTCGGCTATGAATAGGACCTTTAGAAAAAAAATCCAAATCCAAATGCAATTCAGAAAACATTAATCTAATTTTCCAAAAAAGCTTTTTTATATATCTAATAGGTCTAACCAATCGACAATCTGCATTTGTACCACGTGACCGTCCAATATATTCCCGTATTGGATTCAAAAAAACATATATTATTTTCATATTGGACGGTTGGGTACATGTGCACTAAATGTTATTTGACGACAAAGACGTTTTAGAAATGAGCCATAAAACTTATAACGTCAAAATTCGATGAGTCTTATCATGGATATAATTATGTATGAATAATTACACGAAAGGTATATAATAAAAATGTTGTTATACATTTTACTGTACAATACAGAATATATTTGGACTCATACACAGCTTGAAAAGTCATATTGGACTCACATATCGGCTCGTCCATTATGACTTTCGTCCAAATATATTTCCTTATTGTACAGTAAAACGTACAATAACCTATAATTAAAGTATGCCTAAAAAGTAACCTTAATTTCACCAAACTTATAATGGGCACTGTATTTAAAAGGCGTTATTTCCAGTTCCAATTTAACTAAAAGCTTATAATGTTTATGCACTATATTATAATGCATTGAGTTAAGAAAGTATAATTCAGACGAATATATACATGTGCTTCAATTAGAATGTTTATTAGCATACCCTTCGCGTTTTAAAATATGTATGTGCCTAATGTTATCTAGAAACTTGTTGTTCATTTTTAACAGAATACATTTAAAAACAACCTATACATGTATTTAGTATATTGACGTTTGTTTGTTTATGTTGGGTTTAACGCCGTAGTAACACATTTTATAGGTCATATAACGGCGGTCAGTCAACCTACTTACTCATTCGGAACACCCTCGTTCTTTCATGAATGAATAATCTCGGAAGGATTCGTGGGGGGTCTTCACTGGATTTTGGTGATTTTACTACCTACGCGAGGCGAAGCACGTAACGGTTACACAAAATAGTTCTTGTAGTATACACACAGATCTTTGTCTTTGTCTAAACGTATTTATTTGTTTTAAATTGAACCAAATATTGTTCATCGGTACCGATGAAATGAGTAATTTCAAATTTACGGACTAAAAACGAAACTTCATTCATCGCCTAAACGATCGTGTACTTGTTTACATAGTTTCAAAATGGCGCCCAAATATGTCCGAGGTTATTCGTAGCGAATGGCCGAGGACGTTCCGAATGCCTACTCACTCCTCCTGGAAAGGCTAAATCTCTGACTTTAACTGTTAACTACTTAGCGCATACTTTCTGTCAACTGTCCTACATAATTAAAAATCATTTGTAAGAGGGAGAATGGCCGTAAAAAGTATTTTCATGACCAAGCTCCACAAAAGTATGCCTCGCCTGGGAATCTAACCCACGATCCCTCGGTAAGTAAACTCGAGGTTATTCATAGCGAATGGCCGAGGACGTTCCGAATGCCTACTCACTCCTCCTGGAAAGGCTAAATCTCTGACTTTAACTGTTAACTACTTAGCGCATACTTTCTGTCAACTGTCCTACATAATTAAAAATCATTTGTAAGAGGGAGAATGGCCGTAAAAAGTATTTTCATGACCAAGCTGCACGAAAGTATGCCTCGCCTGGGAATCTAACCCACGATCCCTCGGTAAGTAAACTTTTGTGCTACATGTACCAACTGAGCTAGCTGGGCGGCTCTAGTAAATTGAAAGCTGGTACGAAGTTGTAAATTTTTTACTGATACATGGTGGTTAACAAAATTATTATTATTATACCCATGGGTTTTATGAATAGGCCAAGCTTACATTTATAGAAGTATAGAGGCGATATCTTCACTACAGCTGTCATGATGTACCGGTATACTGGTATATTGCAATACGCAGCTGCGGCAATACGTACCGAGGTACGATTTTAACGTACCGGTATTTGGCGATACTTTTTATTTTATTGTAAAATAATTCCCTTCGCGAAATAAAAGTAACGCAACGTCAATATTTTTCCATTGTTAATTCCATCTAACCTGAAGTTACAAGACTTTAATCGATTGGGGCGCGTCACAGTCCTATATGAACGTAAACACAGTCAATTAAAGATGCTTAATTCTATCAGTAACTGCATGTATGATTTGCAATGTTTCTGAGCGGAGGTACAACGTCAGATGGATAACAAAATAACTATGATCAAATATTCAAAAGGTATACAATATTCTACATAATTCAATAACATTTGGAATTTATTGGCCTAAAATGACCTTATTATGATTGGTTCTTGTTTTTGACTTACGATATTTTCTATCGTAAGATTTTTTGTGAAAAGCACAGCTTTGTTTCTATTTTGTTCTCTACTTTGAATTGAATAAAAAATAATAGGTGAATATTCAAATAATTTTTTCATTAAATATGATATTCGTGTTTTCGTTTACTCGTGCGTTTGTGTCTTTGTGATGTGTGACTATTCATTGCTTGTATTATGTAATAGTTATTGGTTAATTGCTCCCCTGTATTTTTGAGGAATAGAAGTATTATAAATGTATTATTAATATCATTATGCATTTTGATTAATTGACGTTTTATTTTTATATTTATCAAAATTTGTGTTATGTTTCATTCACATTCATGTGTTTTTATTTATGTGTTATGATTTACAAACATTCATGTGTTATGATTAATGTGTTATGATAAATTCACATTTATGTGTTTTAATTTATGTGTAATGATTTCTCAACATTAATGTGTTATGATTTATCAACATTTATGTGTAATGAGTTATCTACATTTATGTGTAATGATTTATTAACATTTATGTGTTTTGATTTATGTGTTATGATTTCTCAACATTAATGTGTTATGGTTTCTCAACATTTATGTGTTATGATTTCTCAACATTTATGTGTTATGATTTCTCATCATTTATGTGTTATGATTTATGTGATATGATCTCACAACATTTATGTGGTATAAGTTATCAACATTTATGTGTTTTGATTTATGTGTTATTACTTACCAACATTTATGTGTTATGATGTATATGTTATGATTAATCCACATTTATGAGTTATGATTTATCCACATTTATGTTTTTATTACTTTTATATTTTCAGTCATCATGAATGGTAAAGGTAAATTAAACCAGTTTGGCGATTACACAGATGTAGCCAATATGACAGTAGATGACTGGAATTACAGATGGTCATTAGAGCAGACAGGATTTCAAATGCCTAAAGTACATCCGTATGTATCTGTATATGTGTCCATAGACTTTTTTATTTGTTATGTTCTAAAATCACCTGTCAGTGTCTGTTACTGTGTTAAGCATAGGCAGTCGACACAGTCTCGTATCAGAAACAATATAATGTTTTTGATCCTGGACCGTGCCGGCCGCCTGTGGTGTTATGGGAATGAACTCTAAATATTGGCGTTAATAAAAATAAAGTCATAGAAACGCACTAAAAACATCTAGATCTAAACAGTTACTAACAAGGTAGATTTTATACATCAAATCACCATCTTTTAGTAATGTACATGTAGTTATATGTCAATTTGCACTAAAAGTGTTGTTTTCTAATCCTTTTTTCTAGTACTGCTTTAAAATTGGGTCTATACAATAGTTTGAGAGTTTAAGATATTTAAGTTAAAATCTGTGAACGGGCAGCTGTAATTTTATTAAGACTTTTGGCACTTCTTGGTATAGTCATCAAGAACATGCACAAAACATTGGGATAAAATTATTAATCTCTGTACAAGCTCAAAAGCCTCTATCGAGGTCTAATGGTGGGGCATTTAAACCTTTAATCCGGCTGCGATGTTCGATGTCTCTCCCTCTTGCGAAATTCGCATTATATGTATACATTCGCAAAATTACTGCACATTTTTAACTGACGACATTATATATGAAAAACAATTATTTATTAACACAGACGGTCGACATACGTATATACACATTAAATGAATGTTCTGTTCTGCATTTATTCATTTAAAGTGTTTGGTGGACCAGTGCCATGTCGACCGCCTATTTTAGTATGAAATAATTTACCGTCGTTATGCATTTTATTGAACGAAAATACTAAAATTGTTGTTGTTTTTTCAATAATGATGACAATAAAAATGATTTGTTGCGTAACAACAATAGTAATAAATTACTTATCAGATCAAAGCAACGTGCCCGTCGCCATTTTTAGTCTGGAATGCTGGGTGTTCCTACGATTGAGTGAAAACTAATGACAATTTATTAGACGTAAAATTAGCAACAAGTTCAGCAAGAATAAAGTTGTTTTTAATGTTGAGAGCTATTTTTGAGTATGCGCTACGCAACGATACCCTACATTTATCATTTTGAAATTGTTATTTATGATATGCAAATATGATTAGAATGCGCGAGATTATAGTCCTGCAGTATATGAGGTGAACCGTGCACTTGAGTCCCCACAAAGTTTTTTTGCAGTTTCTATATCTTTAAAAGGTGCTGAATAAGAATCCGAGTGATGACATCCTGTCATCATTGAACAATTAGCATAATATGCAAATTTGGTCCGCCATAATCGAAATTCCGTTTTTCGCTAATAACACGATAATTAATCATGATAAGATTTTAAAATATGGGTCTGCACCCATGTTTATAGGGTCTAGCTATCGTATAATACCACATTCAGCATGATCAGATGATTTGCATATGCAAATGTATGCAAATTAGATTTTTCAAATGAACTGTTTTCAAGTGAATTTATTTTGTTCAAATTTAAGTACTTCAAAAAGGAAATCAAGTAATCTGTCAATTGCGACCCAATTTAGGTTCGGTTGGATTTTAATGTCCAGAATGTCCACATTATGAGACCATTCATATGTACCACACCTAATCAATGTATTAATATAAAATGAATGTTTATAATGTGTTACTTTTTACCGTGTGGCCTACGGACATGGGTGCTTTCAGCTCAATATAACATTTTGAAGTGGTGTGCCTTTACGCCAGAACCAAAAAAGGAAGAACAATAAATTTATTTGAATAGTACATCGTAAAATTGATTATAAAATTAAAGCTATTAAATTCAATAGTGTTTCCTTATCATAAAAACATCCTATCATTGACATAATTTAAGCATCTATTTGATTGATATACATGTACTTCATAGCAATAGTAGCTGGAAAGTCTTACTTATTTTCGTGCAGACTTGACCTCTCAACATTGTTAACTGTGGGAAGAAATTCATGAAACTACATGGGTCAACTTTATTCATTTGCTCATAGTTGCCACTAATTGATTTACTCAATATTAGTGAGAACGTTCTAGGTATGTATATAAATATATAATAACAATGTCAGTATTAAGGAATGTCGTATACATAAATCTATTGCAAGCATGTTCAATAATATTTGTTGCTTTTCAACTTTTCAGAATCATAAATATGACAATGAGACCTTGCATGCATGTTTGATAACTAGATTTTGTATGAAAGTTTATAGCATAATTGGTTATTGCAAGGTGAGCAGGAATCTCAATTCTGTAACGCCATGATAATCAGACTTACCGGGTATTTTGGACTATCACGGAAGGTCATGATCCGCAAGAATTGAATTGGGATAGCCAAACTCGGAGTGTGCTGTACATGGTCATGGCTACACACACTTAATTTGTCTTTGAATGGCTAAATTTTCGACTTTATTTGATTAAAAGTTGTTTTGCATAGTATGTTCTTACAATCATTTGAATGAATCCTTACTTATCTTCCTCATTCTATCAAAAATGATTACAGAACATATTCTTAGTAGGGACAATAAGTCATTGGAGAAATTACGGGAATAAAAACAATATTCTTTACAATCTAACGACCGTAAGGACCATGTATCTTAATTATCTAAAATTGATATATAATAAGCAATGCATGTTCTTAGTTTATGTAGAATATCTTAGTTCTATACACTGACTTTAACTTAGATATAGACTAAGGATATCACTTTACTTTATGCACTTCATTTGCATTAGTATACATATCCAAATCGTCTGATCATTATAATATTAGTATATGTTCTCCGACATAAAAAGAGACAAACTGATGCCATGGAAGCATATATATAGGTAAATACATACTGTTTATGTTTGTCATATATGGTCATTGAGATATTAGGATTTTTTTCGAGTGTGTCGTCACTCTAAATATACTAACTAAATGTTTTGTCTTTAATTATTTGTATATTATCGTTAATCTGTTCATAACAACTCGAAATTTGGAACATGATCTTTATTTTGTATAGTGAAAAAACAAGCTTTTTCCTATACTTAAAGACCTAATTTGCATACATCTGCATTTGCAAATCATCTCTGATAACGCTTAAGGTCGTATCATATGATAGCTAGACCCTACAAACATGGATGCAGACACGTATGTTAAAACTGAATTTCGGTAATGGCGGACTAAGTTTGCATATTATACTAATTGCTCATGGGTGACAGGATGTCCTAACTAAATTTCTTAGTCAGCTCTGTCAAAAAACTGAATCAAAATTATCCAGACCTCCACAAAATGCTAGACAACGGAATAAATATACATGACATAATGTAATGTTTGAAGCAAAATCTTACAAGTTTTAATGTAATTTGAATATTTTGCATATCTTTAGAGCATCATTAACTGATTTAATGTAATTATTTGATATATTTGTATTAAATATATACAAAAGAAGCATAACATAAACATATTTTACTCAAAATATCAATATAAAAACTACAGATGTTGATTTGTATAGCAAAACCGAATATTGCATTTCGTAAAATACCTAATTTGCATAAATTTGCATATTTAAACGATCTGATCAAGCTGAAATTAGTACCATGTGATAGATAGACCCTGAAAACATGGGTATAGATACATATTTTAATTTTGTATCTAAGTTAGTTATTGAGTTATTAGCGGAAAACGGAATTTCTATAATGGCGGACTTAATTTGCATATTATGCAAATTGCTCAAGGATGACAGGGTGTCATCACTCGGATTCTTTTTCAGCACCTTTCAAAGATATAGAAACTGCAAAAAAACTTTGTGGGGACTCAAGTGCACGGTTCACCTAAAATATGGCATTTTACTGCAGGACTATACTATTAAATTTGCGAGTTTCCTGTTTTGTGGAAGAAACTGCGCAACTTTGAATAAATCTTTTGTTTGTTGCTGGAGCACCTATATACCGGCATATCAAGTTGGCAATTTTTTTTTTTGACAAAGCCTCTTGATATTTGCAAAAACTGCCAAAAATCAACAAAAAAGTGTCCTCCTCTGTTTTTGGGACCTCTCCGCGGTGAGGAGGAGAAACATGTGCCCATTATGTAGGTGCAAGTTGCGCCTGCATGATGGGCATATGGCCAACACCAAAACTGCCCGTTTGCCGTGGGCAGCGTCCCGTAACCGGGAAAGGAGGATCCTGGTAGTTGAGGGAGACCCAGGGATCTCCAGTCTTCCCAACACACTACTTTGGCCTCTGATTTAGGGTAGACGGGTGTCCAAGTAGGCCCGACTTGGTCAATCGGCTGGTCATGCCTTGCCCTTGAATAGTTGCATACTTGCAAAAGCCATTTCATTCATGTAAGTTCATGTACTCTTTTATGTGCACGTTCCAAAAATATTAACATTACAGGCATACTCTTAATTTGAAAAACCATATGTGTACTCCATTACGATCTGAGTGGGCTTACTGAATTTAAAGTACTCTCTTTTAAGTGTAAACGTTCAAAACACCTATTCAAGAAGGCGGTGGCTCATGGGCCAATTGTGTTGATTGTAATCATTTGCAATTACATGCAAGTATATCTCTCATGTATCCTTGTGGTGCGGAGGCTGGATACCCGCCTCCATTGCGCTTCCCCTTGTTGGAGTCCGAGGTGGCTGGGGAACCTGAGAGATGAATCATTATTTTATCTCAACCATGGATCCTTTAACCTCTTCTAAAAAACGTAAGTCTGACGAATCTCCCAACATTTCAAATGAACAATCAAGTCAATCATCTTTTCCACGCTTTCTGGTAGTAGAAGCGTTGGGAGATGAAAAATTATCACAGTTGAACCCATTTGTCATTGAAAAGTCAATTTCTGCACTCATAGGAACTCCAAAATCGGTCAGGAAGCTCCGTGGTGGAGAACTCCTGATCGAAATCCAAAGAAAACAACAATCAGATAATTTGCTGAAATTAAGATCTTTTTTTAATATTAAATCCTTTTGCACTGCACACAATACCCTCAATTCATCCAAAGGAGTCATTCGCTGCCCTGACCTTGCAGAAATGTCAGAGGCAGACATAGTAAAAGAGCTTAGCTCTCAATGTGTTTCAAATGCCAAACGTATTCTATCCACCAGAGACGGTAAACGTATTCCCACTCACACATACATTTTAACATTTGATACCCCCATTCTTCCATCCACTCTTCGAGTTGGGTATCTCAACGTTCGCGTTGAGATGTACATACCAAACCCGATGCAGTGTTACAAATGCTTTAAATATGGACATCATGAAACTAAATGCACTAGAGAGAATATATGCCGTAAATGTAGTACTTCTCATGCTGGTCCGCTTGAAAACTGTTCTAATGAAATCAAATGTTCAAACTGTGGGGGTAATCAATTTGCAACCTCCCGTTCTTGCTTAGTCTGGAAGACAGAAAAAGAAGTTCTCCGTGTTAAATATACACAAAGTTTGTCTTTTCCTGATGCACGCAAGCTTGTAGAAAGTTCCAAAACTAATTCTTATTCAGCTGTTGTATCAAAACCAGTTAAGATGGTTGATTCTGCTGTGCAGGTCAATTTATGTAAATGTTCTCCTCTTGAAATAACTCCAGTGCAAAAACCATCTCCTATTCTTTCACGTAATACGTCCAAAGCAAGTACAAGTTCACAGACAACATCTACAAGTACCTCATCTGTACCTCAGAGGCGGGTCTCACAGGCTTCTCCGTCTCCTGAGCGGGTGATTCAAAGGCAATCACCCAAAAAGAAGGTCGTCCTAACCGACCGAGTTAGAAAAGCGGAGAGGGACCCTGTCCCGTCCTCCAACCGATTCGAGGCTCTTATGAGCGACATCGAGTCGATGGAGGACGAGGGCATGGGTGTCCACAGCTCTCCTCCCCGGACTTCGGCGCGAAGTCCTGTTAAGTTTCCGAAGTAAGTTTTTACTTTTCGTTGAACCATGAGTCAAGCTATACTTCAATGGAATTGTCGTGGTCTTCAATCAAATTACAACGATCTACTTCTTTTATTATCGAAATACTCCCCGAAAGTTGTATGTCTTCAAGAAACATTCCTATCTACAAATGATAAAACATCAATAAAGGACTATACGCTTTATAATAAAATTTGCACAGACACAATAAGAGCATCTGGTGGCTCAACAATTGCGGTTGCAAACTGTATCCCTCAACGACAAATTCAGATACAAACTAATCTGCAAGCCGTAGCCGTTGAAATAACTTTACACAGACCTATTACAATATGCTCATTATATCTCCCTCCCAATTTATCTATAACTGTTGAAGACTTAGAAAATTTAACTAAACAACTCCCAAAACCATTCTTTTTACTCGGCGATTTTAATGCGCATAATCCAATATGGGGAAGTACATCTACGAATAATAAAGGCAGCATTACAGAAAAGTTCATTGATAATGTTCAACTATGCCTTTTAAATAACAAGTCACCAACTTACTTACATCCAGCCACTGGAAGTTTTTCTTGTATAGACCTCACATTATCACATCCATCAATATACTTGGATTTTACCTGGTTAGTGCTTGACGAACAATATGGCAGTGACCATTTTCCATTGTTGTTGACTTTAAACGACTCTGTTCCAGTAAACAACCGCTCTTATTACAAATTCTCAAAAGCGAACTGGGAACAATTTAACAATTGTGTTCTGATGATTTAACAATCCCGAATTTTTCCAACTCTTCGGATAAAGCTAATCTCTTTGCGTCCACTCTATCAAAGATAGCTGATGAATGTATTCCTAAAACTTCAATGAAAAACTCGAGTAAAATTAAAAAAACATGGTTCAACGATGAGTGCAGAAGATCATATCGGAAACGAAAAGCAGCACTAAAGAAATTTCAGGTTTGTCCTACAGCTGCAAATCTAGACAATTATAGAATCCTACGAGCACAAGCTCGTAGATCATTTAAGTTTTCTAAACGTAAATCATGGCAGTCATATGTTTCTAAAATTAACGCCAACACTCCAATTAAAAAAGTTTGGGAAGCAGTTCGTAAAATTAATGGTAAACACAAAA
The DNA here is from genome assembly GCA_025267735.1 of Mactra quadrangularis. NCBI lineage: Eukaryota > Metazoa > Mollusca > Bivalvia > Venerida > Mactridae > Mactra > Mactra quadrangularis. The sequence continues at coordinate 10,955,994 of CM046307.1, read as the reverse complement.
AAGTTCCTACTGCTCATCTCAAACGTAAAGATTCGAGCGTAGCAAAAACTACAAAAGATATAGCCAACACACTGGCAGAAACTTTTGAACATAATTCTTCTTCATACACTGAAGAATTTAAAAAGGTCAAATCTAACTTGGAAAAACAAAATATTAATTTTCATTCTAACAACGAAGAAGAGTATAACACCCTCTTTACAACTGACGATTTAACCGATTCTATTAAGCATGCCAAAGATACAGCTGCTGGCCCTGATGAAATTTATTATCAATTTTTAAAACACCTCCCATTGGTATCTCAACATTTATTGCTCGATATTTTTAATGATATATGGATATCTGGTAAAATTCCAGATTCCTGGAAAAAAGCTTTGATCGTTCCTATACCGAAACCGGATAAAGACAACACAGATCCCCTTAACTATCGACCAATATCTCTAACAAGTTGTATCTGTAAAACCTTCGAACGTATGGTTAATAAACGACTTATCTGGTATTTAGAATCAAATGGTATTATTACTAATTTTCAGTCTGGTTTTCGAAAACAACGAAGTACAAATGATCATTTAGTACGTCTTGAAACATTTATTAGAGAGGCTTTTGTCAATAAACAACACGTAGTTTCAATTTTCTTTGATCTTGAGAAAGCTTATGATACAACATGGAAATATGGTATTCTCAAGGATTTAAAAGATGCTGGTCTAAATGGTAGATTACCAATGTTCATTTCTAGTTTTTTATCAGACAGAAATTTTCAAGTTAAAGTAGGATCAACATTATCAGAGAGCCACGAACAAGAACAAGGCGTGCCGCAAGGCAGTATTTTATCAGTTACCCTCTTTGGGCTTAAAATTAATAATATTGTTAAGGCTATAAACCCTGGTACATATTGCTCATTATATGTTGATGATTTTTTAATCTGTTATCGATCTAAAAATATTCGAAGTATCGAACGTCAATTACAACAGAACTTGGATAAAATTCAAAAATGGGCAACAGAAAATGGTTTTAAATTTTCCAAGTCAAAAACTCAATGTGTACATTTTTGTCGATTAAGAAAACATCATAATGATCCCGAACTTTACATTTCTGGCTCTAAAATCCCAGTAGTAAATGAAGCTAAGTTTTTAGGCGTTACATTCGATAAAAAACTATCTTTTATACCACACTTAAAGTTGCTTAAAACAAAATGTATTAAAGCATTAAATCTACTTAAAGTACTTTCACATACTGATTGGGGATCTGATACCCAAACTTTACTAAAATTATACAGAAGTCTTGTTCGTTCAAAACTCGATTACGGATCAATAGTGTACGGATCAGCTCGCAAATCATACTTACAAATGCTAGATACTATACACAACCAGGGCTTACGTATTGCCCTTGGTGCTTTTAAAACTTCACCTATTGAAAGTCTTTATGTTGAAGCTAACGAACCATCACTAAAATTACGTCGTCAAAAACTTTCATAACAATACGCAACTCGTATATCTTCTAACAAAAGAAACCCGGCACGAAATGTTATTTTTAAACCTGATTACACCAGCAAATTTGACAACAAACCAAACGAAATTAAACCATTTGGCCTGCGCGTTAAAAACGACTTAGAAATGCTAAATATAAACACTTCGTCTGTGATACAAAACTTAGATGAAAATATCCCCCCTTGGACCTACAACATTCCAGACGTCAATATTGACTTATCAACTTTTCGTAAATCTTTCACCAGTCCTGAAGCTTTTAAATCTGAATTTGTAAACATCTTGGAAAAATACAAAGATTTTACTCATTTATTTACCGACGGTTCCAAAGATGGAAACAAAGTTGGTTGCGCCGCATACGGAAACTCTTTCGTTGCAAGAATGCGACTGCCTCACAAAGCATCTATATTTACTGCCGAAATGAAAGCAATTGATCTGGCTTTAACATACATATCAAATAGTATAAATAACAAGTTTATTATTTTCTCAGATTCTCTATCTGTATTACTAGCGATTAAAAATCGCAGTTCAGACAATAATCTTATTAAAAGTATCGAGTTAAAATTACATGATATTTTAAAATCAAAAATAGTACACCTCTGCTGGATACCAAGCCATATTGGTATACATGGAAATGAAAAAGTTGACATCCTCGCTAAAGAATCTTTAAACCTTCAACCAGTTGATCTAAAATTACCAAGCAGTGACTTCAAGTGTTCGATCAATTCGTTAATTAAGTCGAAATGGCAAACAGTATGGAACAACGCTATTTTTAATAAGTTACATGAAATAAAGCCAACCCTTGATTCATCACCATCAATAAAATTTTCTAATCGCCGAGATCTCAAATTGTGATTACGCGATGTAGAATAGGTCATACTAGATTAACACATTCATACCTTCTCAAAAGAGAAGAAGCACCTAAATGCATACCATGTGACGAGCACTTCAATATAAAACACGTTCTCCTTGACTGTCAGGATCTAAAATACATTCGTGACAAACATTTTAAAGTAAACTCACTTAAAGAACTTTTTGAATCTGTACCATCATATGCTATACTTAACTTTTTGAAAGAAATAAATGTTTATAATAAGATATAGATTTTTACATCATTAATGTAGTTTGAATTATTAGTATCATTGATGGCTTAAGGCGCGATATGGCCTTTCTGTGTTGGTGCGCCGTAAAACCCAAACAAACAGGCAAACAACAAAAAAAGTGGTTTTTTTGTGTCTAAAAATAGTTCTAGATAAAACTAAAAATAGACAAAACTCCCCACAGCGGTTATTTCCCTTGATTAAATCAATATCCATGCCTGTTTCGAGGAACAGTTTCAAGAACTGTCATTACCTAAAGCCCGTGCTTGCACGGGCTCCCATCTAGTACAATGTAAAGTCTGAAAAAGACATGTAGTATCAAACACAAAATTACATCAGAACACCAGGGAAGTTGATCAATATCTCATCAAGATATTCGTTGCTTCTGCATCCTAATTCAGAGGTACTTCACAGGACTAGCCAGATATTAATTCTGTAAATGGGCCAAAGCCACTAGTCCAGAGTCTAAAATGACTTCTAAAGGGATAATAATGAAGAGATTGTCCATCACGGCAAAAAAAAAAAAAAAAAAAAAAAAACCCAAAAATTAAAGAAGAAAAGCGACATATATCTGTAAAACGTAAAACAAAGAAAATAGACTGTCTCAGCTCTGTCATAAAAGCTTGTCAAGCTGCTGTCAAGTCTGGCTGCCTCAAGCCAACAGTTGGGAAATCAGTCAGGATGAAGGAAGCTCTGACAGATATTTTGATCAAGAGCATAGAGAAGATTGAACAAGATGTCGACACAAGTAGCGTCCTCGAAGAAAGCAATATGCTACATTAATCTGTTAAGATCGTATCCAAATGTATCTGATTATGTCGGTATACATGTAGCTACAATTGAATTAGCAGTAGAAAAATGTAAAACAAAAAATGTAATGTGGAAACTGCATTAAAGCCAGATTTAAAACTTCAACGCAAAAATTACAAAGGGAATAATCCATAATAAAACCAGGTAGAGTTGTATTAACTTTCTAATTCTGTTCATCACATCGTATGTTATCATTGAATAAAGTTTCAGAAATATCTGTCTATAAATGGCAAAAATATATGCTAAATTGAAAACTTTATCGCAATTGTTAACGACACCGGACGCCTCCAGAAGGCCAACCCTCTCACCCGCACGTGTTTCGCCAAACTATTAGCCATTTTTTTTTTCGTTGGAAATTCCAGCTAACAAATGCATCCTCGGGCTCTCAGTATCTAAAGTAAGTGGAGGGAGGAATAGTAATGAGAAGGGGCCATTCAGTATCCTAATGTCACACGTCTTGCAATATTTGAAGAAAACTACAGCTATACACCAGATGACTTCAAGGCAGCAACAAGATTACAACAACACTCGGCTGTTGCGCCAAACTTTCTGCTTTATTATTGCTGGATGAAAATGAAAAATGGAGATGTAGAATATGACCTTTGGAGAAGAGGCTCGCACTGACAATATTGATACCTGTACACAAATCGACCAAGAAATACTTCAAGACAAACTATCTGAAGCAAAATTAAAACCCACAAAACGGAAGTCTGAAAACATACCACAGGAAGGCAGGAGACAGCGAATGAGATTTTAACCATGGAAAAAAATGATAAAAAACGCCATCGTATTAACAAAATAGGGTATAAATGAGGTAAGTACTTACCTGGCACGCAACATTAACTGACTCTCTATTTCTAGAACACTTACAGAGGACACAGATTGTGAGTTCATCAAGAGTGACTGTAACTGTAGCAACGTTCACTGTATTTTTGACATATATACACACATCCCATAAAAGTGCATTTTCCAATCAACACCCACTACATTTTTTCCGAAGCATTAAGCAACAGAAAGGCGAAGCAGAAATCGCACAAATTGACTGGTTGATTGATTACAACTTATTGAAAGAAGACGAAAGCTGCGCTAGTATACATTTACACAGTCTTAAGTTTAGAAATGATGTGTATAATATTCTTAAAAAAACCTGGAGGAATATATGACATCTACAATATTACTACAATAGTGTCACTTCTAGAGAAAGCACGGAAAGATGAGTTTGTTGGGGAAAAGCTTGCAATAGCTCTGAGTCCTCGAGGAAATGATTACCTTCTTAAATGTTATGGAATATCGCATCAAGCAACAGTTGAGCTTTTCTCTACAACGAGAATTTATTCAAAAAGCTGTTAAGAATACGTTCTCAAAAAAACAGTGAATTGAATATTTATAATTAACACTGAACACCACATTGATTTTGTAAAATATCTGTACACACCAAATCGTCTAAACCCTGATAAATTTACATATGATGAAATTAGACATCTTTCAATTAAACCTCGAACTCAAATTGTGCCATGAATTCCAGAGCTATGGATGCCACCGGCCAAAGCTATCAGGCAGCTGTCAAAGAATGATCAATGCCTGATAGCATACTACCTGACAGCCGGACGACACTCGGCTGTTGCGCCAATCTTTCTACTTGATGGGTGCTTGATGATACTGAAAACTGGAGATGTAGAAAATGACCCTTGGGTAGAGGCTCACACTGACAATATTAATACCTGTACACAAATCGACCATTAAATACTTCAAGACAAACTATCTAAAGTAAGTTTAAAACCCACAAAACGGAAGCCTGAAATGACACCACAGAAAGGCAGAGGACGAAAATGTAACCGATGACATCCACACCCAGGTGCTTTATTGTCATCATCTATACACAAACCACCTTTTATAGTTGTCCAATTACACTTTATTTATGCTTTATTAGTGGCTAATCTGCTTAATTGTTGTGAATAGAAATTTTCAGGATTTTCAGGCATTATTTCTATTCCTTTTACGTTCAAAAATGATAGAAGCCATGTCCCACTTTAAAACCCATCGGCAGATGTTGGGCATAAAACAACCAATTTACCTATTTAAATTGTTCTTACAGGCATGATATGTATATATTTGGGAGGAGTTAAAATACTATAAAGTGGAGTTATAGGTAGGCGGGGTCTGCCTTTTGGATGTTTGTCTATTTGTCGTATATAAAGACTTTACATACAAATATGGAGTTATAGGTAGGCGGGGTCTGCCTTTTGGATGTTTGTCTATTTGTCGTATATAAAGACTTTACATACAAATATGGAGTTATAGGTAGGCGGGGTCTGCCTTTTGGATGTTTGTCTATTTGTCGTATATAAAGACTTTACATACAAATATATCGTCATTTTTCATTCTTCAATTGATTAGGAGACACTTACGTGAACATCAAGGTAAGAACGAAATGTATTTTTTAAAGAATTTATCCGCAATTTATTTTCCTGTTAATCTATTTTATTTTTTACAAAATAAAGTTTAACTCTGAAGGCGACTAATGTGGGGTTGTGTGCCTTATCATTTTAAATCGAGGAAAATGGTCTGTTGAGTTTAATAAAACGTGAAATTTTTCGACAAATTCTGCATTGAAGTATTTGTCGAACATTTAATTATTATTCAGTCTGAACTAGAGTCCCTTTTATCGCTCACAAGCGTACCATTGATATACTATCGAAGCAAAGTAAAGGCAAACAAACTTTCAAACAAATTTCAAGAATTTTTAGATAAGAAGTAGCCGCAAGAGTAATAAATGATTTTAACATGGTTCTTGATATAAATCATTTAAGCTATAAGATTGACATTCATCCTGCTTATGTTTGTTGAAATTTAAGTAAACATTGTGACCACTAGAGTGTTCACAAGGTTTGTTAGCTCACCTAAGAACAAAATGATCAAAGTGAGCTATTGTGAGCGTTCTGACCAATGTGCGTTAGTAGGTGAGTGCGTGTGGGGGTGTGTGTGTGGGGGGGGGGGAGTGCGTGTATGAGTGAATAAACTTGTTTATGTACAAAAGGGAACAGTTCTTTTCAAGTTAGTTTCAATTGTATGTACATGTAGTTTGTTATGTAATGTAATTGAAACTGTGAAAAATAAAATGTTCATAACAAAAAACAACAAAGACGCCAAGTACAAAAATGTCACTCGTTCAAGCGTGTGTTGTGAACCTTAACAGCTACATCATGCAGATATTGCTTTTTACAACACATTTGTTATCAGTGTTTATTTGAACACAATGCCCTTCAAGACTTTTTCCTGGGCTATTTATATATAAATTAACAGTTCCCTGGTCCCTCCTTGTGGATTTCAAACCACTTTCGTACTCAGACCAGCAACCTATTACAAGGCTATTCAATGAGTTATCAGTAAAACCATTATCCAGCTCCACTGGCGTCACAAAAGACGATATCATGTACATCATTTTTGCAAATTGGCACTTCCAGCCTACATTGTATCTCATTTATTTAACATTTTCAAATGTTTGTTTCAAAATATGAAATCATCCAACACTCTTAACTTATTGTCACTGTAGCATTCAAACTTGCCAAAATATACAATACAAATATAGCGCTCTTGCTCTCAATCGTACAGTATGGCCTACAGCTGTTTGCATATAAAAGCTGGCCTACTTATTTTGCAACCAAATCATCTAAAAATAGAGTTTTCCTTGGTTTATATCATCTATGATATTTTGTTAAATTTCTCTGTGGCCGTTATACATTCACCGGTGACTTGAAGAAAACCATTGTGGGTATCCCAAATATATCATAACCATTCAAGCCTCTGGCATGGAAGTAATATACTTTTCTCATCAGCGATAATAAACCCAAAGTTTAATAAGTCATCGTAAATAAAATTTGACATATAAAGTGCTGTTCGATAAGTATTATCCCCATCAATTCCGTCATCAAGGAAAGAAAATATCTTTGTATCCAAGTGAACGCCATTTTTTGACTTATACTCTCAGTAGCTAAGTGAAACTAAAATCAGCTGTCGAAATTCAAAATGGTAAAACATTGAATACATAAAATTGTTTTTGCCATGAGAAACCAAGTTTTTTTTTCTACGGTCGAGAAAATCTTAATGATGAGACATGCACTTCTTCTAGCAAATGAAAACAAGTAATCTCCTTTTCTAAGCATGTGCTTAGCTATTTATTGACTGGTCTTCAAAACAATATTTGAAAATAAATAGTTCTTAATTACTTTGCCGACAATCTAAATGTAGTCGCATATATATGTTCTGCTCATAGCAATATGTAACACATGCTTGAACATATACCTCATAAATACAAGAATTTGATATCTTCTGGTTGAAGGTTTATATTTGACCCTGTTTCCCCAAAACTGATAATGCACATCCTTGACACATGGGCTACTCTCACATGAAATTTGGTGAACCTAGGTACAGTCATTGTTAAATTTTTTAACACTCGTAAAAACTCGGATTTTTGCTGGGGTACATGTATGCAAAGCTCAGTATTTTTATAAGTAATAAGTGTAATCTGAATTATCATAAAATGATTGTGTAACAGGAAAATTGGTTAAAATTTGAATATGAATTAGCAGAATTTGAAAAACAATCATTTTGTCCCAGCACAATTTATGTTGTTGTTTTTTTGAAAATCAAGGGTCATGTTATAAAAATCCACATAACTTAAGTTACAAACGGTAAATTCTTTAAAAATTCACCATTTAGTATCTTTAATAGTAAAGATTAAAGAAACAATATCATTATTAGGATTGTGGAAGGTCACCATTACAGTTCCAGAACCTTAAGCATTTTAAGTCGCTTTAACTCGCAGACCAACTGGTTTAATTTCGTTCCGTTTGTTGTCGAAATTATTTATGTAATTTGGTTTGAAAGCAACTTTACGCGCCGGGTTTCTTTTGTTAGAAGATATTCGAGTTGCTTATTGTAATGAAAGCTTTTGACGGCGTAATTTTCACTGTATGGTAAACGGTGTACGTTAAAAAAGAAAGGAGCTTTCCAAGATGGCGGACGCATCATATGACGAAATGTAAGTACTTAGTTTTCTTATTGATTTCTCCATTCACTTCTCAAATTACATGATGACTTTGGTATCTTGGGCTTGGAATTCTCTCTCCTCGATTGTATAACACCAGGTGAACAATTGTTTTTCTAAGCCGTAGTTTGAATTCATACAACAAAAATAATTGTAAATTGAAAAAGAGGCGGGACTAAACTTGTTATCCCGTTGTTTTCGTACATTTCGTGCATTTCGTACGATTTAGTTATTTTCTACATGCAAAACTTTCCCCAAAAACGATGTTTGAAATTTTCATGTGTGTACGTAGAGAAGACCAGTGCCGTCGAGCTTGTGTACGTAGAGAATTCCATCGATAAGTGTACGTAGAGAAGTAAAAGAATATATGAAAAGTGTACGTAGAGATTACATACTAGGTTGATCCTAGTTTTGGCAACTTCTACCTTATCACGTTTTGAAATACATTTACTCATATATTGGGTCTGAAACAATTATTTAGCTCTTTTCTGAACGACCTAAACAGGGACAGGTTTAAACGAGGATTATTTTTAAGATTAGGCGGAGAAAATATCAAGAAGGTTTAAAGGCTATAGAAGCATTTTAATCTATGTTTGATTGTTTGTTTGGTTTGACACCGTAGCAACACATTGTAAAGGTCATATAATGGCGGTCAGTCATCCTGCTCACTCCTCTTGGAAATGGTAAATCTCTGGATTTAGCTGTTAACCAACTACTAAGCGCATACACTTTCGTCAGTGACAGACAACTGCCCTACGTAATTAATAATTATTAGTAGGAGGGAGAATGGCCGTAGAAATAATTTCATGACCAAGCTCTATGAAAATTCCCCGCCCGGCAATCGAACCCACGACCCCTCGATTAGTATAGCTAGCCGGGCGGCTCATTTTTATTTATTCAATTATTTTTTAGTATGATATTCACAACATATAACTTATTTGATAGCAATAAAAATAACGAACCGTCGGCGTTTAAAACGGACTCGGTCTTTGGCCCGGTAGCTAGATTCGAAGACTGAGGTACCCGTTTAATTTAGCAAAATGGATGTACCGTCGGCGTTTAAGACGGACTCGGTCTTCGGCCCGGTAGCTAAATTCGAAGACTGAGGTACCCGTTTAATTTAGCAAAATGGATGTAACGAAACCAAATGGCATAGAATATACGAAAAGTTGTCAAATTCACTATATAGCCATATTTTCGGCGAGTGCGCCCAACGGGCCCAATAGATGATTGATATTGCACCATTTGCGTTCATGAGGGGCCAATGGCGCGCTCTAGACTGGACACTAAGTAAATATTGCAATTGCAAGTTAAATGCTATAGATACAAATGTATACAGTATATTTTGTTTTAACTGATTTCTTGTAAACTAAAAGACCCTCTGAATCGCGATTTTTTAGGACGCGATTCGATACACCCGTATCGGACAGTCGCGAATACGATCTCACGATGCATCGGTGAATCGTTACAGCCCTAATAGGAAGCGATTTAAAAATACGCCATTAAATCAGTGAGATTTTCTCAGCAGAATCCGAAGAATATGCATGCATTACTACCTACAAAGCATTATAATTGGTCCAAATGTTACATTTTCATTCCAATCAAATAATACATGTGTTGAGTATCATACTAAAATTCAAGATAATCGAATTAGTAATAATGCTTTTAAAGCATTTAAATTGTCTTGATGTTTTCTCCGCCGAATCTGTACAAGAAATGATTAATGCAAAAGCATAAAATACCGCCGGATAGTGGTACCATTATGTGTACATACGTCAAAAGGAAGGACAAAGATATATGGTGCAAAAAATACTTCCAGCTGTACTCGTATTGTCAAACCTATTTTGACTAAATGGCGGTCCCCATGAGTGAGTTAGACAGTAATTACACAGTAAGAGCCGAAAAGTTCAGCATGCAGAGAAAGTACCTGTCAGTAATTTACTACAGACAAGAACAAATAATTAACTTTTACATCGTTCATTTAGCGCCTTGAATACGATTAACCCAATTTAAAATTCTCAGCTCTCGCACTAGCTTATTTACCGCGAGTCTGTGGCAAATCTGTTCACGGAGACGTGCGTGAAATATGTACGGTACGTGTTTTTTAGCCTGAACCTCAATTTAGGGGAGCAGATATTTTACAATGTCTTAAAATATAAATTAAGAATAAAATGTTATTTAAAATGCCCCCCCCCCAAAAGCACGAAATTTTATTGCAGTACGATAAAACTAAAAATTAATAAAATTTAGCACTGTCAACATTTGTAAATAAAAAAGAGGACGCAAGTAAAAGAAATCATGAACTGCTTCTACCATAGTTATCAGATTCTGACGACTCCAATATACCACCGGCCTTCAGGACGGCGGTAAATAATAGTCCACGTTTAAACATGCCCTTGTTTAGATCGTTCAAATAGAAGCTTAATAAATGTTTCACACCCAAAATATGAGTAAATGTATTTTAAAACGTAATAAGGTAGAAGTTGCCATGGCTGGGAATCAACCTATTATTTCAAGAGTGAAAACTCATCATACCTCATATAAGTAAATGGCTTTCTTTGTTAAGTGCAGTGAATACATGCCAAGGAAGAGCAACAAGCATGACTTGAATAACTTGAAACTAGTTCCAAGGGCTCATATTTTCTAACAATTCACTCATTTTAGGTAATCTTATGTTGTCCTTGTTCAATCATCTTATACACTTTTATTAAAGGAATACATCTGTAAAAACAAAAACGTATCACTTCATTATAATATTTTAATAACAAAATAATAAATATTTTTTTAAAGAAATTGATAAAAAAATTGAGAAGGAATATGATTAACATGGCGATGCTTGGACTGTAAAATAAAAACCAAAATGAAAACTATTTGATCACTAATGGCAAGAAATGTACAGTTGTATATAAATGCAGCCAATGAACGTCTTATCATACAAATCTTTTATATAAATGTTGTGTATAAATCTTTATATAAACTTCTTACTACTTTAATACAAAATCTCTGATGTTTGTTGAAGATGCATAGCCTGAATTGACATGGAATATAAATTATAATGAATATCATTTAATATTACAGAGTAAAAATAATTCTTTATGTTCATTTTCTTTTTTCCAGACAGACGTTTTATAAACAAGTTAGTTCTGCGGACAGAGTTATAATCCTGATGTAAAAATAACTTCACATATCATTGGAATATACAATGTACAAGGAAATCCTTTCATATCAAGTTACCACATTTTGGTGACAAAACTATGATATAATTTTAACTGACTACTGAAATACTTGTCAACTTAAAGTAATGATAGCCGTGGCCGTTGCGTATTGGTTAGCATGTCTGACTTCGAATCCGGAGATTGCGGGTTAGAATCCCGGTCGCGGCAGGTCATACTCTATACATGAGTTGTCGGCCTCGTGGTAGGGTAAGTTAGTACTAGTGATAGAAAAAGTGTCCAGGAAACCTATAGTAAGAAGAGCTGGCCGTCGTGTGTATGACCTATATATGTGTTGAATGCGACGATAAAAAAGTAATGATAAAATAATGAACCTTTGTGAACTTTTTACATGATATCTTATGACACTGCACAGAAGCATTTGGATGAAACATTGTATTATTAGTTTGTGTAAACCAAATACAAATATTAAAGTTATTCATGATTTTCTTATTTAAATACAATAAATGTAAAAATTCATTTGGACTGAAATTGGTAGGAAAGGGTCCATGTATAGTTATCCCTTTTCATATTGAAGATGTATCCAAGTTCCTCATCATATCTAGATGCAAGTTCAAGATGCAAACAAATTGGGTTCGTTTTTCAAGCCTCATAAATACTTTCGTCAACAAGTGTTTAGGGCAGTGTTGCATTAATCATACAAAAGTAAACGCTTACATGAATAGCAGGTGCTGCTGAATATCAAACTACATGTACATGTATTAATCTTTTGCATCTCTATATCCCACTAACTGTATAAATGTAGGGCTGTATCTTGCTTGACTATGTATTCAATCAACATCATCAATGGTGAGTGGTGACTGTCCTACAAAATAAAAAATATTCAAACAATCTAACAAGATAAAGAAATGATGACATTATTATTATTGCACTTTAATGGAATGCAAGTTGTCACTTTCAAAGATCATGTGACACTCAGAAATGTGTGTAAGTTTGCTTTATAAAAGTCCCACTCCTAAATGTCATTCGTCCATTAAATTATCTGCATGGACATTATATTTTCATATACGCTGATAATTCAACTGACGAAAATTTCTCTTGGCTGGTAACTAAAGATGGAAAATAAGCGTTTACTTTTAAATTGCCTACAAAAATGTTTTATAAAACACAACAAAATAAGACGCTCTCTACTAGTAACATTGTTCTATATTTCTCTACCCAACAAATATGTATCCCATGAATGTTTCTAGGGTACACTGAGAACACTTCAACCCCTCTGCTCTAAAGAACCCAATCAAATCAAGTGATTTTAACGCTTTGATAATCTTCGCCTGTCCTCAGGTATAAAAAGGGGTCTGACACATAAAGCCAACTAAGCCAAAATGGGACTGTACATAGTCTTTGTTCATTTTATTTCAGAAGGCTTTATGTGTCATACACCTTTTGTTTAATCCATGTTCGCACAGCGCTTTCAGCGCTTTGATTTTTCTGGGCAGAGCTTCAGTCTTGGAATACGAGTCGTTTACATTTGACTTTATAGCAAACGCTTTGAAAGTAAGATTGTTAGTGATTTGAATTTTTTAGGAGAATGTATTCTCTACGTGCACTTTTCCTGCTTAAATTTATACTTCTCTACGTACACTTATCGATGGAATTCTCTACGTACACCAGCTCGACGGCACTGGTCTTTTCTACGTACGCTCATGAAAATTTCAAACATTGTTTTGGGGGAAAGTTTTGCATGTATGGAATAACTAAACCGTACGTAATGCTTCGGACATGCTATATTTTTTGTTAGCAAACAGTGGTTACTTAGCTTTACCGTAAAGCTGTAAAAACTACAGGATAACAAGTTTAGTCCCGCTTCGTTTTCAATTTACAATTATTTTTGTTGTATGAATTCAAACTACGGCTTAGAAAAACAATTGTTCACCTGGTGTTATGCAACCATAGAAAGAGAATTTCAAGCCCTTTCAGAATATACCACAGTCAACATGTAATTTGAGAAGTGAATGGAGAAATCAATAAGAAAACTAAGTACTTACATTTCGTCATATGACGCGTCCGCCATCTTGGAATGCTTCTTTCTTTTTTAACGTTCACCGTTACCATACAGTGATTTTAGTGCTGGTTCCTACATAAAGACTTTCAACAAGTGAAGTTCTAAAAGGTGACACGTAAGCCCTGGTTATGTATTGTTTAAAACATTTGCAAGTACGATATACGTGCTGATCCGTACACCGTTGATCCTTAATCTAAATTTAAACGAACAAGACTTCTGTACAATTAAATAATGTTTGGGTTTCTGATCCTTAATCAGTATTGGAGAGAACTTTAAGAAGATTCAAAGATTTTAACACATTTGGTTTTTTAGCGACTTTAAAGTGTGGTATAAAAGATAGTTTTATGATCTGTAGCACAAATGATAAAATGTCAATTAAGGACTATACTCTTAACAGTAATATAGTAAAGTATATAGTAAAGGTATGTAACTAATCACCTCAGACTCCACGAAAAATGACCAACTCATTCAACTGGCTCCTGTGCTTTTATTAATGGATCTATTTTCATTTTTAAAGTCGTTTTCAACACATATATAGATCATAATTATATACGACGACCAGTTCTTCCTACTATAGGTTTCCAAGACACTTTTCTATCACCAATACTTACTTACTCTACCACGAGACCGACAACTCATGCGTAGAGTATGGCCTGCTGGGGTTCGAACCCGCAATCTTTGGATTCGAAGTCAGACATGCTGACCACTATGCCACGGCAAAAACTTGGTCTTACTTATCTAAGAAATGGTTAATCTGTCTATTGCATATAGAAGCTTATTAATGAAAAGCCTATGAAGAACATTACGTGACGTTAAACAGGAAAAAATATCCGATCGGAACAGATGTTACCGACCAGTAAACAGTTTCCTTCTCGAACGTATCTCATAGATATGTTCGTGGAAATCCAATAAAAATTAGCTAAAACACAGAAATAATATTTAACGTCACAAGCCTCTCTCATGGTCGTCTAAGACTTATCATTTGATCACTATCATAAATTTACATTGACTTGTCGTGAGATTTTTTTCTTTGGCCACCATTTTGAGAAAGCAGTCTAGGATAAAACCGAACTAATACCGTTATACGGATGGTACGACTCAACCAAAGGGCAACTCAGATCGTGACACATTAACACTTTAGTAAATTCAAAATCTAAAATAAAATTAAATCTTAAGATAAAGAATAATACTTAATTATCATAAAAAGGTTTTTAAAGTTATCATAACATTGTATGTATTTTTAATTTATAATACATAATTACGCCTACAATATATCTGGAACAATGTTACGCTATCTTCATTTTATGCCTGTCTCATTGTAACATACTTGACCTGAAAAATACTAATCATTTATAACTTAATGAATATCTTAACTATATTAGAAACTCCCTTTTAAAATGTATTCAGTTGTGAACGATAAAGTTTAAACCCGAACAACAGTTTAAATGTAAAACGAGTTTATTTGTCATGGGCTGAGTGGTCCCTGGGTTGAGTTGTTCCATACGTAAAACGGTATAAGTTCGGTTTTATCCTAAACTTCTTTCTCAAAAAGGAGGCCAACGAAAAAGCAAACCACACTTATTTGGTCAACTATTCTACAATCTTCTTTATAAACATGATATTTAGCTAGTTTTGTGCTGACCCTTAGATACATTTATTGTATTCTGTGTGAGAATGACCTTCAAAAACTCAAACTAAAACTTGACGAAAATAGACTGAACTTGTCATATGAAACTAGACATTTGTAATTTGTTTCTTTCAAATTCCTCGCAATTTTAGACGCCAGATAATGTATCAAGATTACATTATTAACAATATTGTTTACTTACTGCGCAATTTGTCTATACGATGTCATAAATAGTGCAGGATTTTATTTAAAAGACAATCGTGTGATTCAAAAAGGATGACTGTATGTTTTTAAATATGCACGAAAAAAGCAAAACAAACGACGTTTTTATACCTATTGACTTTATCACAAAAGAAAAAAAAACACAATAAAACTATAGAAATTTTATCTAAAGTCTCTTTATCTAAAGTTTCTTTATAGGTAATAATGTTATAAGGAGTATGATGTACACTTAACAAAACTTATAGGTATACATATTTCAATTGCGTGTAACTTTTTTATAAAACAGTATCATTTAACGAAATTTTGTACATCTGCTATTGGCTATATTTCAATTATAACTGCGCAGTCATTTTATCGAAAGTCACCTAACAAGCGCGTGGGACCTTGAATTGATGACATTCATTAAATGTACGAGGAAATCGTGACTGGCTTGAATCAAAATTGCACATAGTCGCTGTGGACATTATAACGATCCACACTTCCAAAAAAATGGACAGGCTAACGATAGAACAGTGAGGAATAGCTAATGGGTTGTTAAAATGGATGGCGCGCCAGCCCGCACCACAAGAGCAACAACAGAATTACTACGTGACAACAGCATCATGCTGATGTGCATACCTCCGAAATATGTAACTAAACATAGAATAACACGCATAGGAAAAATTTAACCGCCGTGTACGCCGTGGTGGTGCAGCTCAATCCTTAGCTGAGCCACGCAGATGGATTGGGCGCGTGTGGGCAAGAATATGTCAGAATCTTTTCTATCAGTATGTGAGATCCATTAGAACGCGATGCCAAACAGTTCCTAACAGCCATGGAGGACACACTTGTTATTTTAGAAAGAATCGTTGACACATTTACCCGAATTCCACAATCATTTTACAACATTCACTAAGTCACTTAAATCGCAATCCTCATTTTGTTACTTTGACATTTTCACACCCTGTGATGTTTTTGTTATTACTTGTTAAATCTTTCGTTTTATGTAATGATACATACTACTAATGATCTGTCTTTAAACTATATTAGTTAAAAATTGACTTAAATCGGACTAGCACTTACTTAAATACAAACCCAAATATACATGTATACTTAAAAGTTTTGTTAAGTATATAATTATGTGCAAAAAAGAAATAACAAAAAACACTGGCTTTTATTCGTGCATTTGAATAAACCTTTCAACAAAGCAAATATTAAGTCGCAACTGTTGCAGAGAATTTCAAATTTAGAGATCATGTGTTCGTATTCAAGCCGCAGTATGAAAATTAGTTAATACTTATTAAGTCTCTTTTAAAGTGGGAAGTTGTCGGATCCTTCTGGAAAGTAAAGAACACTTAAAAAAAGAAAAACTTAAGCGTTAACGTGGTTTCAAATAGTTATAACTGAATTGAAGCAGATATCTTGAATATTATTTTACTAATCTTATGCCTCAAAATTAGAAATTTATTTTCAAATTAGAATTTTATGAGTAATTATACCTACCTGACATTGCTATAAGGATTCCGTTCGGTCAGGACTACAAACCCGCTCCTCAACCGGAAGTAAAAGTTTTGATTTCAGGTCATATACTTCCGTTAGAAACCCATTGCTTCAGTTTCCTTGAAGGCGAAAACGAGTCGCCTGGAAACAAATAAATACATGGGGAGGATGGGTGGGACTAGTTATGTTAACTAGGTATAATTTAGTGATAAAATTCTGATTTGAAAATAAATTTTCTTATTTCATTTCGTAAATTAGCCTACCTGACATTACTATATGGATTATTGAGATTTTAAAGCAGTGCTAAAGGTGCAGGGATATTTGTTTTCGACCTCAAACATCAATGAGAAAAATATTATAAGTTTAACTTACCATAAGTTGACTTTCCTTCATCGTATTCAAGTGAATCACAATAAAAATAACACCACATCATCCCACTACGTACATTCTATATACAATGGTATCTACACATTCATAGTAAAATAAACCAAATCTGTTGGTTTTAATGACTTTAAAAGTTTTCTATTTCCAGCAACCCGCCGGAAGAGATAACCAAGTTCTGTTTACTTAAACATCTAAGAAGTTAACATTCACCATTTTAAAATAATGTTTGAAAATATTGGTTTCTCTAGACCAATCTGCAGACTCCATTATTTGTTGTAAGGGTGCTCCTTTGAATAAAGCCAATGAAGGGCCAATGCTTCTAGTAGAATGACAATTTACTCGACCAGTAGACTGTTTGGATTGTTTGTAGCAATATTTATCCAAAGAATATGCTGGAACGAAAACACGCCGTTTCACATGACTAGGTCTATCCGTCTTTGAAAAACCGGTTCTTATAAAAGTTATACCTTTCTTTTGTATATTTACTTCTGTTCACCCATTGTAATGCTTGTAAATCACTGCACCTGTGGAAGGTTGTCACAGCAATAAAAAACAGCTTTTACATGTCACATGTTTCAAAGCAGCATCCTTCATTGGGAACTCTTTTCTAGTTACATAAAACAAGAGGTAAATCCCATTCAAGAACATGTTTTTTAAATGAGGTCTTTCATTGAAAATACCTTTCAATAAACGAATAATACATGGTTGCTGACCAATTGGTTTACCTTCTATAAGCGGTAGAATTGAAGATAACGTTGATCTGTACCCGTATATGGTCCTTTATTTCAGACTTTGTTTTTAATAAGAAGGATAAAAAATGAGCACAAACAGTTACAAATGCTGCATAGTGATCAGTTTGTTGTTTTCTGCATCAATTGCCGAACAATTTAAACATGCACATGTAATCCTTTTGGGTGCCTTTTCTCTCAGATGCGGCAAGTAAGGATCTAGTGTTTTTTGAAAAGCCTTTTGCTGACAAGTTTTTGTCGACAACAGCCATGCAGTCAGGTCTAGAGACTTCGGAATTTGGAGTGGAATTTTGTTCTTTCCTAGAAATAAAAGATCTTTCCTGCAAGACAGTCTGACTGGTGGTGTATTCAGTAACTGTAACAGTAGGGGGGACTGTCTCGGCCAACAAGGAGCAATAAGAATCAAGGTGCAATTTTTCTGACCGTGAAAATGGGATAAGACTCGTATCAACTGAATTGGAGGGAACGCATAAGCAAACATATTCGTCCAGGGTATTGAGAGGGCATACTATTGCTATGTTTGTTTGTTGGTTTTGACGCCGTAGCAACACATTATAGATTATATCACGGCGGTCAGCCCACCTACTCACTGTTCTTGGAAAGGCTAAATCTCTGGATTTAGCTGTTAACCAACTATTGAGCCCATACATTCGCCAGTGACTGACTACTGTCCTACATGATTTAGAATCAGTGGTAGGAGGGAGAATGGCCGTATAAATTATTCCGTGGCCAATCTCCACGAAAGTTTGCCCCACCCGGGAATCGAACCCATTACCCCTCGGTCAGTAGACATGAGCGCTACCGACTGAGCTAGCCGGGCGGCTGCATAATACTGTATAAAACAGGAAAGAATGCATTGAAAAGTATCTGTACAATTGCACACAATCGTTTTATCGAAATAACAATGATAGGGTAATAATTGTTAGTGTTCTAAGAAACCACTATGTATGTATGGAAGACAAATCAGAACAGAGAAATTTGAAATGTATCAAAACAAAGCAGTAAGACTGCACATGATCAACATGCTTTAACTGGTTAAGTTTAAAACTTGGGATAGTGAAATGAAAACAATGTTAAATATTTTTGCAGTCAAAATAAGAGTTACTCTGTAACGAATTATGTACATTTCTTGAGAAAACATTGCAACTAGGCTAACTAACACGATAATTTGAAATGTTGTGTTTCCATTACTATAGTAGATATGTACACACTTAAATGTTAACTGGTAGGCACATGTTATATTAGATATCAAATTTGATTGTTGACCTAGCATTAAATGATGTTTTATGTTTTATCTTCATTGCCTGAAGGTAAAATTATTAGGAACGAAATGTATATATCCTCCGATCTCATGTTTCGACGCACATATATTTCGACGCCATCTTTGTTTTGATCAAACTAGTGACGCATGAAATCTCGTATGACGTCATTGATAGCGTGGCTACACTTTGCAATTACGATGGATGTGCTTTTTGTTTAAAACTTAAAAAAAAGAGATGCAGTTATCAAAAATATCAAAGTTTACATCTATTCTGGTTAATTTTCCATTATTTTTCTAATGCAAAATTGTCCAACATCTTTGCATGTCGATTTTTTGCAATTATAAGCGTGGGAATATTTTTCATTCTCAGTCTATTGCACACATCTATTTTTAGGAACTATGCAATAGGCATGCGATTAAGATGTGTTACAAGGTAAAAATATCACCCTTTAGCAAGCTGTACTCGTTATATTGTCCACGAACGCTAATCAGATTTTGATTGCTTGACCGTCATAAATATGTTCATTTGATTCAATGCTTTTAAAATATTATGTTATTCTAAATTTTCCTTTATTAAAGCCATTTATGTCTTTTAGAAATCGGAGATTCTGATTATACAAAATATTGTTAGTTTACTTAATTATCTTGTTGAATGTAGCTGGTAATTATTTTGTTACCCGGTATTGATATGTTCCGCGTTCATTTTTTCGGAAGGAAAAAAATATTGACTTGCTACTTTTTTCATTTGTCCAAAAAAATAATACTTAGATATTTTTGCATCATGAAATGGACTGAGTGCTCGCAGTAATAAATTTGCTTTGTTCATGTTTCATTACAGTTGTTTTTTTAGTAATGGCCGAATTTGAGAGCAGACCAATCATAATGCTTCATTTCAGGTCACAAACTTAAAGTCACTTAATGTTATAAACAAGTATTAGCATTTCCAAAAATGCTTGAAATCGACGTTTAGCCGTGTATTACAACATCTCCTTCCAAGTAATATACGTCAACGCTATTAGCCGTGCCAAGTCTATTTAGAGAATATTATCGGGATTTGCGTGACCCGCTAACGATATGTAAAACATTAAGACCTTTTTATTTCATTGTACGGAACCTTCCGGGCTGATAAAAATACATCGAATGAACAGGTGTTGTCCAGGTCTTGTTCGGATTATGCACGTACAACAGCATTATGGTAAACTCTAGAATTGTTCCTGTCTATTTGGCATATAGGAACTTCATTCAATTTTTAGCAAACCAAAATATTCCGGCGAACGATTACCGATATGAATCAGTGGGGCGTTCCCAAAGGTTAACATTAAGCGAACAGCGATATTTATGAGGGGCGTGACTTAAAACTGTCTCAGTGGATACTGGTTACGGAGTTACAGACGTTTCGACCCCAAGACGTTTCGACCCCAGGTTTGACGGAGACATTTCGACCCCAAGACGTTTCGACCCCACGACGTTTCTACCCGAGATGGTTTTTTTAGGTTAATTTTCGTATTTGTATTGTATTTATGTACATTTTGTATATTTTTGATAAAAGGTAGTTTGATTATCACATCTTAGAATTTGAATGTAATATTTTAGAAGATTTTAAAATGAAAAAAAACCGATTTATTAGGAAGAAAACTGACGTAAGAAAACGGAAGAGAGTGATCTGCGGCACCAAAAATATAACTACTTATTAGAACACACAGATTAATATTTTTAGGAACTTGAATAATAATAAACAACAAACTTGATATTGTGTAAATTCATAATTTTATTATATGTTTAAATACTCATGAGAGCACATACTATTTATATATACATATCCTGGAAAAGAAGTTTTTTATTATCATATTATACAGATTCACAAATACACAAAATATTGAGAACAAACATAATTATTTAGTAATTCAATTTGTGTAAATATATAAGCAGTTACTAATATTATAAATATATATCATTAAAAAATAAATACTCATAAAAGTATATGATATTTACACATAACCTGGAAAAGAAGTTTTTCATTATCTCATTATACATATTCACAAATACACAAAATATTGAGAGCAAACATAAATATTTAGTAATTCATTTTGTGTACATATATAAGCAGTTACTAATATCATAAATATATCATCAAATATATATATTCATCATATATATATAGTAATAAAAAATAAATACTCATAAAAGAATATAATATTTACACATAATATAATCACATATAAGCAGTTACTAATATTATAAATATTTTGTATATATATATATATACACACTTGAGAGTATTTAATATATCATCATCAAATATTAAATACTCACAAGTGTATATAATATTTACACATAACCTGGGAAATATTTGATTGTGAGGTAACTGACTTTAATACCAATGAAGTTTTCACATTATCAGTTTTTGTTTTAAAATTTACCATTTATTAATATATATAACTGTAGAAAACAAAGACTTCAGTATTAATTAATCTTTTGTTTAAGTAGATAATTTTTAACGGTTATCGCAAACAAATGATGTTTAAAGGCATTCTTCAATTCACTTAATAATCACATATACACTTTCAATTTCACAGTTTGTTTCTGTTCTATAGGAATAGTTGGAGGTAATTATCGCTTATAACGTATACAAAAATATTCTATTGCAATTAAATTCGGGCTAAATAATATCATGCCTTACAAAACATCCCCTTTTGAAGTTTAAATACTTACCGCTTTGTATAATTGTTAAAGTAGATTTATTGATTGTATTTAACTTTTTTATATAATAGACCGATGTACGCATATTACATAATATCGAAGTATAATTCAAATCAACGTACTGAGTACTACTCATCTTTACATTCATACATCATACATCAGGTCTTGAAATTATTGACACGTTCATAGTTACTGTAAAACATATCAACAAGCAACATATTGATTCATCAACTTTAATAATTTATCATATATGTAAAAGGATGCGAGTCAACTCGTCAAACGTACGAATCGTCAAACTTAATTTAACGCACAACCGTTAGACCAACTCGTCAAACTGATAATATAGAGTGAAAAAATACATAGGAGGGGTGGGGGTAGTTATCTTATTTTATGTGTAAAATAAATCATTAGTTAATTATTTTGAATAAAATGTTTAGATAAATTATATTTTGTGTATTTCTTTATACATAATGAATAAAATGTTGAAAATAATTATATTCTTTGTGTATTAATATTACAAGTAATATGGACGTATAATAAAAATAGCCGCATTCATATTTTCGCGTTATTTGAATAAATCAAGTACTTAAATTAATTCTATTCTTTTTGTATTAATATTATTATCATTAGTAATACGTGAATATTTTTATTAAGATAATAATATAAAAAATTATGAACAAAGGTTTGGTTTACACTGTTATATTATATTGCAAACGAATTAAGAAGATCAATAGAGTTTTCACATATTGCAATTATCAATTTGATTATGCTGATTATCCATTGGTAGTAATAATTCAGATTGTGAAATCATACTGTTATATTTAATTATATATTAAATAGCACCACATATACTATATTGTGGGGTTCGAACCATCACTCTGATATTAATCAACTAGCGGCCTCTGCTACACTTCCATCACATTCACTACCAAACGGATTTTAGCGAGAATGTTGCTTGGTAATTGGAATTAGAACAAACATTTAACTCATTTGTAACAAACTGTACATTCTATGGTATTACATTGTGACCTATCAGCTTTAGTGATGAGTAGAGCTAGCGTATGTTATTATATCGTCATATGGGATTCGAACTAATAAATCACTGATAACAAACTAAAACTCTTTCTGGATATACTGTTTAAACCTGAAAAAAACTTGAGAATTAATTAATCTATTTATTTATTTGCACTTAACTACTATCAAAGTCTTTATAACTGCATTTTCTTTATTTTAAACATAATAAAATAAAATAATTGATATAAAAAATAAAAAATACTCTCACAATATAGTACTAAAATAGCATAATAAATACACTTTATTTCTTTACAAAATAATATTTATTTTAATTAAAAAAAAACAACGATTTAATATCAAAATATTATAATTTGTCTGAAAAAAGTGACATTTCCATAACAGTATCGTATTAAATCTATCAAATATAATTTATATAACTGTCCTAAATTTTCACACATTTTTTTCACTCTATATTATCAGTTTGACGAGTTGGTCTAATGGTTGTGCGTTAAATTAAGTTTGACGATTCGTACGTTTGACGAGTTGACTGTAGGAGTTACTATCCTTGTCATGGTGGTCAGTTTTTTCGAGCTCCTGATTTTTTCGTATTTTCGTAAATTTGGAATAAGTGAATTAACTTGGAACTTTATTTAATGTTGGAACAATGTTTGATGGACAATATCACGGTTAATATGCTCCTCTTAGTGATTCATTTACGCAAAGAACAACGAGAAAAAGAGCTCGCCGTTCATCGAGTGCTACGTCATTAGCCTCGGGGGGTACACCCCACCCACGAGATGCCAACGCTCAACCAATACCATCTATTGAAAACTTTAAATCACTAAATACAGATGATAAATTAAACAAAATGTTTGAGATAATTTGCAAATTGAACCATTAAATGAAAAACTGGATTGTGTAAATAAATATTTATACTACACATTATCCGTGCAAAGTATTAACAGTGAACGTATAAAACTACTTGAATACAAAACTATTGACTTGGAGGCCCGGCAGCTACGTTCAAATCTTCTGTTTACTGGTATCGCCGAAATTTCAGACGAAAATTGCACTGAATTGATATCTACTATTTTGAAAGATCAACTCAAACTTGAAATACAAAATTCTACGCATGCATATCGTATTGGTAGAAAACAAATCAACCGTCCACAAGCCAATAGATCCATTATTGTGTCATTCAGTAATCCTTACTTCACTGATGTCATTATGGAAAAAGCTGTTCTACTGAAGGGTACTAATATTGGAATATCACGTGATTATCCACGTGAAATAAGAGAAGCAAGAAAGAAGCTTTGGCAGGATTTTAAGGAAGCCAAACAATTGCATGGTAAATCCAGAGTTCAATTGAGATACCCAGCTGCCCTTGTAGTAAATGGTAAAACAGTACGTGACCTTTTCCCTGGTTGGCATGATATACTAAGGGAATCTAGGAACTCTGATATTACGTCACGTGTTGAAGTTAAGTATAAATCTACTGTTGCTAACTCTTTATCTAATTCATGTTCTATAGTTACTGAACCTGGGGTGCGTTTCATAAAACGTTTTACGAACTTCGTATCCTACGAATCTTCGTATATCGAAATATACGAAGTTGGAGCGTTTCATAAAAATACGCAAGCACCTGTTTTTCGTAAATTTCTACTTATATTTACGATAGCATTACCCCTATCGTAAATGAGAAAAAAATGGCCGCTATTTTACAAAGATAAAGAAGTAAATGCTAGTAAAAATGAAATTTATAAACATAGAATGATTCTTAAATAGACAATCAACTTAACAGACACCGAGTGTATTGACAAATACCATAGGGGACGCAATCAATACCGTATTACTGGTACTTTTAGATGTCTGTGGCCCGAGTCTAATGCATCACATCCGTTTCCAAGGACGCTGAAAATAAATTTATTGTGATTGATTTCAACATCGTTTTGTGTCTGCGTACATGCGGAGTGTCCTTTGGCACCAAAGTACATTTTGCCATGGGCTCATTTTCCCTGATTCTGTTTCCAATAATTGTGGGTACCTTCACAATTAAAGATATTTGTGGACTAAAATGCAAAACAGTTTCTTAACATTCTATAAAGGCTTTGTTCAGTAAATGACTTAATACATTGTACCTACATTTATAATGTACAAAATTTAATATATTTGTTTGTTCTTGTTTCAGGAAGTATCACACTTGCTGAGAGTTTTACTGGTTCTGAAATACTGCGGATTACTCCTTGACATATATTATGTTTAAGACAATGATTCACTAGTTATAAATTGTGTCCTGCAACTATATAAGGTGACTGTTTTGTTTGACTTTTATCATGCAAACTGTGCAACAAAAATAATCAATGCATGAATAGTATTCCTGTTGAAAGATTGTGACACTTTTTATGAAAAACAAGTATCATTACCAATATTTGCTATGACATAGACAATTATTATTTCATTGAACATATTTTTACAGGCATAATTTTTGAGTTAAGTAAGCAAATGCAATCAAAAACACATAAATAAAGATAGTTTAATGAGTAGGCACATATAACTGGTATTTTGAGGTCTCTAAATATAGATTAAGGGTAACAAAACATAATTTCATTATAGAAAATCAGTTGATCTAGGCTGAAAAATTAAGTTTATGATATTATAGATTGTTGTATGGATGAGAAAGTATTAATATCTGAGTTTCTTGGTTAAATATGAAAGTAATAGTAATTATATTTTGTTATTTATTATACATGGCATATAAACATGTACATATAATTTTATGAGTGATTCAGGTCATTCAGTATATCTGGTTTCTTTAATAATGTAATTATTTGTTACTAATTGTCTATTTTGTAGGAAATCCAAGGTATTACATCAACCTCAATAAGTTTTCTGATTTGAAGATGCATTTATATGTACAGCCATGGTCACTGTGAGGCAATTCAGACAGAAACTGTGAACAATATTTTATCTCAACATTGGATGTATTTTATCATTGAGAGCTTCTAGATTAGACAAAGTGATACATGTACATATATTGGGAGGATGATCTATCATGTTATTAGTTATTCATGTATTTTTTATTTAATTAAATTGATATGAACTTACACATTCAATGCATAATAAAGTCATTCAAAATAGTTTGTTTTGTAAAGTGATTTAATTAGGGACTTAAGTCAGTTATCTTTTCTTGATAAAAACTGATGCAATTAAATTGGTAAGTAGGTCCTTACAGTTGGAGTCCTTGGATTTTCTCATTGTAGTCATTGAAGGATAACAAAATATTTCATCTAATATCTTTCTTGTTAATTAAGATATTAACAGAAATGATGAAATTTAGATAAAAAATTACCTTAAAAGTACTTAGCTTGAAGTTCAAACAAATTTTATAATTAATTAAAAATTAATGCAAGATCAATGTATGCAAATTGACATTGAAAAGGAAGGGTAAAATCCAGCTTATTGGACCTACATATTTGAAGAGTATACAAGGGGAAATAACTGACTAAAAACCCTTATGTTCCATTATGACCATATTTCAGAATGTTTCCATAATTATGTATTGCAAAATAATGCAAGTGTATGTTTTCTGTGTGCTGTTTACTGTGAACATTCCCTCACAGATAAATACCACACAAAGTACCCTTTATGTGAACTGTAAGCAAAAACAAAATTGCTGACTGCAAGTGAACATAAAAGTTAACTATGAATGGAGTCAATAATCTATATTTTATTTTCAAATAATATAAACAATAAGCTAATAACAAATGAAGATGATGAATGTCTTTAGTGTAATAAAGAGGTAATATGCAATCATTTTCTTTTAAAAATAAATTATTCAAGCAGTATTTATTAAAATAAACTAAATGAAAGTTCTATTTTAAAACTTTAGATTGAACAGTTAATAAAGTAAGGAGAAAAATTGAATGAACATGCATAAAGAATATGCTCATAAGATCTGTATGAAAGTCTTTAGATCTAATTCTCTTTATAATTCTTAAATTTTACAGAGATATCAATGCTTTACCACTACAATGCACACAAATGTATGTTGTAAATGATACATGTATGTCTGAATCATTTTAATGCTCTAATGTATTGTAACATTACTAATTAGTTATGATTGTCCATATTTATATTATCAAGATGGCTTCAGAATTTCTTGCTTTTTACACAATCCATTACAAGCATACATGTTGAGTCTCTCACTGATGAATCCTGCATAAAACAAAATGAAACAATGACTTGGTATTAAAGACACAACTTATCATAAATTTTGACACATGTATTGCATGCTTTTTCGTGGCTAGATATAACGGTAGAATTTCAGTGAATCACGTAGATTGGATATAATAATTGAGGCCCTGCAATGAGTGCATGAACCTAGTTGAAATGTAGCGTTTATATAAATGGATCTTTGTATCGAACGAAAAAACACTTATATGTCCCTAATTGACTTCATTTGTTGCTGTTTTAGTTTAAGTTATTATCTAGATACGAGTACAACTGAAATGATCAAAGCCTGCCGACACAAACGGTGAGACATCGGATACCGACACCCGAGTGACAGTAATACGCGCTCATTCTCTTTGAAAAGCCATATGTGACCCATATATGGACGATAAAGTGGATTTGGTACCCTAAGACACATGATGACAATATTTTGTTGAAATCTATCGACAAAATTAGATGGAATTGTGAATAGAAAAATATTTCTCTATGTATTACACATGTCTAATCGTTGACCAGCTACGAAGAAAACTGTCGTCTGCTAAATTAAATGGTGTCTGCTAAATTAATGTTCTATCCATTGTTGTTTTTTTAAAAAGTGTGGAAATATTGTCTGAATGACAAACAGTTTGGATCCAGGCGCCGCAAAACAATTAACTTACTCAATTTTGTCAGAGATATACATAGATACAGTACTAGTAACGTTATCACTAACTATGCATGGGCCTCAATTTATTTCACTTGCTAGCAAACACGAAAAAGTAATGAAACATGTAATACTTGAAATTTTCACCTCTTTTATGATGTAACCACTATACTACAATTTTCTTTTGATGTCCAAGATTTATAAGTTGTGTCTTTAACTTATGGCAAAATAATATTCATTATGTACAAGTGTCAAACACTCGTAATGTATTTATCACTTTATTGATAATACAACATTACAATAGGAATAATGACATTTCCTCTTGATATAGATAAATAAATACTCTAGATGAAGTACAAGAAAATTTCACATTGCATTCCTAGGTCATATTTTACTGATAAGGCTACTTGACTAGCTACATAATTCAATTGAAATTATTTTTCTATTGTATTATCTGGTGCTCTAATAACATATGTGTTCAGCTAAGCATTGTACAAATGTAGCAATATAATAATATGCAAGAAATAGAATGTATTAAGTATTAAACAAAATAACACCACTTACAAATGCACATTTCTGGACTGAAGCAGAATGTTACACTTCTATACACACATCATGTGAATTGACTTCTTCAAATATTTAAATGAATACTTTAGCTTATTAGTCTGAAAAATGAAACAGTCAACAATAAGTATAATCCATTATTTTTATGCAGGAATAATTTCAGTCAATAATTGAACTTTGCCTATAGACTACTCCAAACAGGTTTTAAAATTTGACTGTTAAGTTTAGGGTAAGTAATAAACCCATCCTGCATAAAAATAATGGATTATACTTATTGTTGATCACAAGTTACTGCTGGTTCTTGTGACACTATGACCATGAAATATACCATTTACTTCCCATTGTCGCAAAGCTGAATGAACAAGCTTTCTTTTGGTATATAATACTGCTACAAGTTCGCGTAAGTATTTAACTCTGGATGAGTTATATAACGAACAGTTTTTCATTTTTTATTTGAATTCTCTACAAAAAAATGAAAAACTGTTCGTTATATAACTCATCCAGAGTTAAATACTTACACGAACTTGTAGCAGTATTATATACCAAAAGAAAGCTTGTTTATTCAGCTTTGCGAAAATGGGAAGTAAATGGCATATTTTATGGTCATAGTGTCACAAGAACCAGCAGTAACTTGTGATCGTGTAGAACAATTTTTGTAAATAAAACATGGATATAAACCTAACAAGAACAAAACATGTATATAATTACGATGTCATACTCTATACATGAGTTGTCGGTCTCGTGGTAGGGTATTATAGTAGGAAGAGCTGGATGTCGTATATACATTGTATAACCTAAATGTGTGTTGAATGCGACGTTAAACCCAGTTAAAACAAACAAACTTTTTTTTATTTTCATATTTCATAGTATTGATTTTAACATATCCCACATCCTAGATTGGCTCTATATGTTCTTTTTTAATTTTGGACCTTATAGAGAATTAAAACATATAACTTTTATGATCTGAGAATTCTGAGAGGCACAATAAAGAATAATTTGCTAGAATGATACAGCAGTCTGCAACAATACTGCCCTACTGCCGAAAATTCTAACAGTAAGGTTTTACTGCCGAAAATTCTAACAGTAATGCTGTACTGCCGAAAATTCTAACAGTAAGGTTTTACTGTTGTACTGTCGAAAACTCTAGCAGTAAGGCTTTACTGCTGTACTGCCGAAAATTCTAGCAGTAAGACGTTACTGCTGTACTGCTGTACTGCCGAAAATTCTGGCAGTAAGGCTGTACTGCTGTACTGCCGAAAATTCTGGCAGTACGGCTGTACTGCCGAAAATTCTGGCAGTAAGGCTGTACTGCTGTACTGCCGAAAATTCTGGCAGTAAGGCTGTACTGCTGTACTGCCAAACATTCTGGCAGTAGGGCTTTACTGCTGTACTGCTGTACTGCCGTTAAGTACTGCTGTCTTCACATACATGCGGACCAGTTAATTTTAAGAGCGTAAGAGTTACGGACCAGGGGCCACTTCCACAAAAAATCTAAGTTTTTTCATAAGTCAAGACTTAAGCTTGGACTTAAGTTAAAAGTTGTGGTGAACTTAAGTTTTTACTAAGTCAGTTTCTCGAAAAAACTTAAGACAATCTTATCTGTTCCTGACTTAAGTCTGGTCTTAAGTTTTGACTATATCAATGTTTCATAGCTACGCTGTTAAATCTGTCAATTTTTAACAGGTAATGTGTAAATCGTCAATAGTATGATGTAATACATGTACAATCTTATAGCAATGACTTATATACACATCACACAAACACATCAAATATCAATACACGATGTCTTCGTGTCATCCTTGTACAAACGGGGAACGAAAGTAAAACAAAAAGAGGTTGATGTAATATATATATGTACAGTTTGAAAACAAAACAAAATAACTCTGCAGGCAAAGCTTTCATGGGTAATTAGAAAGCAGCCAAATTATTGGATTTGTGAGGCTATCACTGAAAAGGTAAATCAATATTTTCTTATTTAAATTCTGCATTTCGTTGCTTTTTAACATTCACTGATACATAATTTAATTTGTTTGCTTTTATTTTGCATTCAAACCTCAATTTTGTTGTCGGATAGCTTTAATCGTCTCTACACGCATTTTAATTTGTTCGCCTCTTTATAGAAATAGTGGTACATATATGTATTTGAATGCCATTTATTCTATGGGTCATGCAATTTGAATTATGTTATAATTGCCAGTAGCATAGAACTTTAATGCAACAAGAGTTGTCATGTAAACTGGTAAACTATGTGACCTGCTTGTAGGTAACTTGCTGGTCTGAATAACATGTACATACGTATTTATTAAGTATAGGTCGTCAAACACTTCTGATAGGTTAAATATATTCTAATTATTCGCGGCCTACATAAATGACATCTCCGTATTAAAAAAATGGGCACAGCCATATTGAAATTTCTGACTTAAGTCACCTGTTTTAGACTTAAGTCACCTCCCTAGGTGACTTAAGTTTTGTCTTAAGTTTATGTTTCAAAATCGACTTAAGTTTTTTTGTGAAACAGTGATAAGATAAAAACTAGACTTAAGCAACAACTTAAGTTTAAAAATGAACTTAAGTTGTTTCGTGAAAGTGGCCCCTAGTTATAGATCGAGCAGATGTAAGACTATTTTTTGTGGACTTTCATAATTATAAAAAGTTTCGTACTATATTGACGAACTATTAACCTGAGGTATCACAGCAGCGGACCAGGTAATTTTAATAGTTAAAATGACGGACATTTACACCTAGGTGAAAAGCTCGCCAGTTTTTAATTTGTTCGAATGGATTATGTTTTCTCGTGTCCAAGTAATTTTTTTCACGTGTGAAAATGCCCTTTGAACCTTACATTTCTAATTTTCTATATTTGCTGGCATGTTATTTTTTTAATAAAACAATTTCTATTCGAGATAGCATGCCTTTTGTATTTAGGCGCTTCTTTTCGGAATTGAGATACATGTTAAATCCTTTCGTGTATCCGGCAAAAAAATTCTTCCGTAACAAGTAAAGGTATGACTACTCTCCAATGCACCGGTTCGAAAGATTCACTCGTTGACTTTCTACCTCAGCTAAAATACTACGTGCAAACTGATATTTCTATTTTTAGGCAGAGACGCACACATTTGAATTGCATGACTGTCTCGTGATTTCAAAAACAAAATAAATGCAACAAATTTTCACGCCTGTAATATCAAAATGTCGAAGTTCAAAGATGTTGGACAGTTTTGCATTAGTTAGATAACGGAAAATTAACACAAAAAAAAATAACCATTGATTTTTTAAAACGTGCATCTCTGATCTTTCACCTATAAACTTAGAGCAACTTATTGAACTTGAATACAAAGTGTAGCCACGATATATGACGTAATACGAGGTTGCATTCATCACTAGTATGATAATACCATATAAGGCGTTGTTTACACGCTCAACCAATACGAATGCGTATTCGAATACGCTCGAATGGGCTCGTCAAAGCCATGTTTTGTTTGGTTACCTGCTTGAATTAATTACCGAAAATACCTATATCAATATATAAACGTGTGCCAGTTAATAAACAGTTTCAATATAAGACCAAGAAAAATGCTTAACTATATGTAACATGTTTTATTCTTTCTAAAACTCGCATTTGTTAAAAAAATGCTAACCTAGCTTCCCTACTTCGGGGCGAATCTAAATCAATACATAGGGCGCGCTAATTCCTGGTATTTTTTAAATAGACTCACTGGTTTAACATATCTTTACCAGCCCCGTGTTCAGTTACTACTGTTAGCTAACGTTACGGATACGGGAAAACTCAACCCGAATACAACTCAACCTGTGCAATACTCAACACAAACTGGGACAACTCAATCCGTTAGTATACTATTGAGTTGTCTTGGATTGAGCTGTCAATTGGTTAAGTTGTTCCAATTCTACCGTTACGGAATGTTCTAGGTAACTGGACACGCTAATTATTGTATTCTAAAATGAATATACTTGAGACGGTCTAAGACGCTAGCGCATATTGCTTGAATGTTTTTATTCTAAGGAGTATACACGGCTAAACGGCGGTTCAAGCATTTTTGGAAATGCTTATTCTTGTAATTCAACACGTTTTAAAGCAGTGAAGAATGTAATGTGTTCACTGAGCTGGGAGGGGAGCGTAAGGTATTACCTAGTACAAGGGCTTTACCCAAGTATACGATATATATCGAATACTGGTATTGTAAGTTCTATAGATATATCGGATCGATCGTTTTCGTATCGAACAAAATATCGATCAATGACAGTTATGCTTTTGTATTATTCAAAATTCTGGCCTGCAAATCGGTTGATATCTGTTACTCACTGTTCCTTCCAAGACTATTTGTCAGGATCTTTTAATTTTTTACTTTATTTATCACTTTCCGACGTGCACTTTATCCTGCCTGTAACACTCGAGAGAGGGGTTGGCAGTATAAAGAGATAAAATATTTTGTATAGCAAATCAACATCCTACTGCTTCTGGACAGTTCGGTATGGGATAATCTGTGGACGAACTATCTAATATTATGACACACCTTTACGCAAACGTCTTAAACCGGTTACGTCATGTTCTGTTCTTGGGAAGTAGCTGTTGCGGTTAAAAGGCCTTTTTTATGTACTTTGATTTTCAATTTGCCCGGACACCACCGATCGCCCCTTATTATACATATCACTTTTGGGAACCAATAGTCACACGGATTGGTAAAGACAGATCTGCAATGTAAGGTTCACTTCACTTGACTGAACAGAAGCGATAAGTCATGTAAATAGCTTCAGTTCTGAAAGACTATGTTTTCCCTTTTGCCGATCTTTTTAAGCGTCATGCAAATATGAGTTACTGGAAATAAATCCAACTAAAACCAAACATCCTGTCGGCATGAAGATGGTGTCTAGATCCAGACCATTCTCGTACCCCAAGGTTATCAAGATTCTCGATCTAACTAGTATCGAGAATCTTACTAGGCTCTGGATTGGAACGAGAATGTTACATATGAACAGGAAAACATTTTATAACAAGTTACCTTTTTATTACTGAAAAACCTTAACATGACAATTCAATATAATGCTTTTTTGAGTTACCTTTACATACTTAATAATTCTTTATTTGTTTGCCGTGACAATCACTTTGCTGCATTTCGCAGCAAGTTTTTACTTGTCGAACAACTTCATGTTAGTTTTATACGTAAAATAACTAAAGCCAAATTAAGTACTCCTCGTTACATTCTTTATGCTGAATTGGGACGCTACCCACTTGATAGTATTATGAAATAAAAAATGGTAAAATTCTGGAACAAATTATTAATCAAAGCGCTGAAAGCGCTGGAGTTCAGCGCTTTGGGCTCAGCTGCATTTATCTAATAATGAAAAATTTAAATAGTGCAGAGAATCAATCACTAGCAGGTCATTTGTTTGTTTAGCTAAATGTTCTTACGATCAATCATGGAAAATCGAATTATTATTTTAATGGAAATATATTTTGGTGGCTACACCACAACTGAAATGCAATAAATTCAAGTAAACCACATGAAGCATGGGCAGTTCTCTTGGTTTAAATGTAAGCTTTGAAGAAAAGCATTTGCAGCAAGATTGAACATACCAAAAACTAGATTCTTTATAAAGAAACAACATAAGCATTTGCCTTTTGTTGATTAGATAGGATGTTTGATTGAATGTTTCATGTTTGTTTGTTTGATGGGTTTAACGCCATGGCAACACATTGTAGAGGTAAAAAAAACTGTGGTCAGTCAACCTACTCACTCCTCCTGGAAAGGCTAAATCTCTGGATTTAGCTGTTCACCAGCTACTAAGCGCATACTTTCGTCAGTGACTGATAACTGTCCTACATAAATAAAAATCATTCGTAGGAGTGAGAACGGCCGTAGTAATAATTTCATTTGTTAATTTGTGTGGACACTATACCATATTAAATCTACTCTGGATTATAATTATTAATGTACAATTGGGTCCAAACGTTTCTTTACACTTGTTCAATTTTAATGTTTTAATATATACTAATGTACATTTTAACATAATTCCTTCACTTAAGTATTTATTGAAAAATATTCATACTTATAACACACTCTATAAAAGTTTAAGTTTGCAAAGAAGAT
Organism: Mactra quadrangularis; assembly: GCA_025267735.1. NCBI lineage: Eukaryota > Metazoa > Mollusca > Bivalvia > Venerida > Mactridae > Mactra > Mactra quadrangularis. Next base: position 10,921,341 of record CM046307.1, on the reverse strand, counting down.
AAGAAAAAAAAATGTGTGAAGAAACTTTTGGACACCAGTGAATATGTATAACAAAGCTTATATATATTTATATATATTTTAACAACTGGTTTAAAAGACAGACATATGTATACTGAATTATTGGTTAACATCTAAAGGAATCATACACTCAATATTCAAGTGCATTGTATTTCAAGTCTGTATCAATAATAAAGAAATGAGAATCACATCATTATGTAAATGTACAGGAATAACAATTTCAATTGTAATAAAGTATCTTCCCTCCCCAAATTCTACATCTTTTTTAACTATCCTAATGCCAAACTACATATCAAACTAAGAAACAAATATTAAACATCTCAGCTAAATATAACTTAAGACAACCAAAAAATAATATTGTGACACATATTTAAGTGTCTAGCATTACGACCAAGGCCGTGTGGCGTTAAACAAAAAGTACCCCATGTAAATCCATTATTGTTACTACTATTATATCAATTAAGAACAACCTAACCTTAAAGTTTGAAATATTGGCGATATACACTATGTTACAAATAATGAAATTCTTGCTAGAGTTATGCAACTTGGTATTTGATGTCAATTTGTACCCCCGTAGACATGTGTGAAGTTTCCTGTAAATCCCTTCAGTAGTTGAAAATAAAATGTTGCACCTAAAAACTTAACTAAGAAATTTTCTACGTATAAAAGGGCCATAATTCAGTCCAAATTCATCCAATAGTTATGTAACTTTGTATTTGAACTCTAAAGGTAACCCCGTAGACATGTGTGAAGTTTCAATTGAATCCCTGTAGTAGTTGCTAAGATATAAAAGATACAAAAATGTTGCACCTAAAAACTTAACCAAGAAGAGTTACGCCGACGCACAGCTGAGTAGGATAGCCCCACTATTGTCCGAATAGTCGAGCTTAAATAACTATGTACTTCTTTCTATTACTATACTTTAACAGTCTTAATCTTCTAGTGTCTACATACAAGTCTAATGAATAGCCAGTAAATTATATACTTCATCTTTCAATTGTCACATTTATAACATGCATATTCATTTGTAAGTTGAATGAAACAGTGAGCATTTTGAGTGTCAAAAATAAAGTCTTCTACTCAACCTTTTCTTCTAACAATAGATTAACAAGCACTGCCTTGAATTATTTAAATTTGTGTATGTAAATATCTAGCAGGGGGGGGTCAGGGGCGTCCGGACCCCCCCCCCCCCCCTAAATTTGGAAAATTTACCTATCCAGTGTCGTGAATCAAATATTAAATCTCGGAGAGGATCTAGGATTTTTTCTAAGGGGGGGTCTGAACTGTTCTAGGGAGGGGGGGGGTCTAAACTATTGAATCACAAACACATTATACACATTTTAAAGACTACATACCCGTTAAATCTATGTTGAGCGCCGAAAAAATTGCTCTATGCTTCTAAAAATTGACTTACAATCAAGAAATACACTTATGGACAAGTACATTTTGGAAATTCCAGGGAGTCCGGACCCCCTGACCACCCACAAGACCCGCATACGAAAAGATTAGAGATATACGTTTAAAATGATCATTATTTACTTTCATTTTGGTTCATTTTCCATTATCTAACTAATGAAAAGCTGTCCAAGATCTTTATATTTCGATATTTTGAAAATGCAAGCCGTGAAGTTTTTTTGCATGTTTTTAAAACCCACGTGACAGTCATGCGACTGAAACGTTATAATATAAATGTGTCTTTGTCTAAAAATAGAAATATCAGTTTGCTAAAAGAATTTATGCAAAGGTGCAAAGTCAACGAGTGAATCTTTCGTATCGATGCTTTGGAGAGTAACATGATCAAACACTTTACAGTAAAATCATCGTAACACTTCTATGATGATATTCAAATCAATCGCGATCGAATGTCGGTCATCTAGTCTAATTACCCTCGATAATTCTAATGTTAAAAGAGTTCAACTCTTTCCGGCAACTTCGTTCATCTCCGTGGGTTGAGTGACGTGATAGAAAAATAGTTCATTATCCTTTCGCGTATTCATATCAAGGGACATGTTCCACAAGGCTGTCGCTAGCAAGCGCTTTTTGAAAGCAATTTTGTGTAGCATATTAGCGCTCGCCTTGTGAACTAGCCCAATATAAAAGGAAAACTTTGGGACAGCTTTTTGAATGATCCATATGATGCACTTGTGTCTGTAATTTCGTAGAATAGAGACAATTTGTACGTACTGTGAAAGAAAATTGCGTGGTTGTGGAAAATTGAGGTTGGAAGAACTACTTTGCCTTAGATTTGGGTTGGCTAAACCCGAAACGACTGTCGAGATGGTCGTAAAAAGTTAAGCGCTTAAAAAGCGCTTAACTTAAAACTGAATCCATCTCGAATTAGTGAATTTTGTTATGATTACATGTTACAGTCTGAAAACCAATATAATGGATAACTTATATTAGAAAAATATTAGACAATACAGGCAACTCGTATATGTGGATAAACCAAAACATTTCAATTGTAGTAACGTATATATGTACTAGTTAAGCAAACATTAATAGACCAATTTAAGCAACTTTGGTATTCGCAATTAGATAGCTCTTTTAAGAGTAAACACTATGTTACTTGAACCCATACCTTACAATTCTTCCTAGTGATTTAAGACACTATAGTTTTTACTTTCGTACCTGTAACTATAAATTCCCTGTAGAATCGGGACGGTGGTCCCCACACTATTTACCCTATCAAAATAGAAAATATTGTCTTTGTTCACTTAAATCTATTGGTAGTGAAACACACTATTTGTTGGAGTGTCATTTCTTTTCAAGCACAAGACAAAAATTCATACCGTTATATTTTAACATTACTAACATTAGCAACTATCAAATTACAGAATTGTATAAATCATAAATTTCCTCTAACGATGAGAAAACACTAATTAATCTGGCAAAATTTTGTAAAGTCCTATTATTTTTCAAAAACAACTGACCATGTTGTACCATGTATAATTTATCTTTTTATTTTTCAAATTTCTGTATTGTATTAATATGATTATTATGATGTTTTGTAAATAATCCCATGCTGTATATTACCTGGGTTAAATAAAGTTTATTTTCTGTTCTGTTCTGTTCTATTTAATTTAAAACTAGGCAATCAAAATACTGCGAAAATGTCTAAACTTTCCTATTGAGACACAATTAATCTAGGTCGAGACATAATAATTAAATTTATTATTCTATTATTCAATTCCATAGCTTTACTAAGATATTTTTGTCTTTGATTGGGGTTGACAGGTTATTTTAAAGTACGAACTTTTAATGTTTTTTCTTAAGTTCTGTTGATTTCTTTGGTATTCATACTTGTCCGGGTTGAAAGTTTTGTACTGTTTTTGGTATTTTCGATTAATGATTCATATTTATGGTCTTTGCTTTGAAACTATGAATTTTCGTAGAATGACGATTTATATTTTATCTCCTTAATTGCGGGATAAAAGTGCCATCAGGATATACGTATTTTTTGTGTGGCAAATATTTAAATATCTACATGAAGTGGTCTTCTTCAGGCAGTTAAATTCCTTTATGTATGTTACAATATGTTAAAATATCAAAGGCAGGCCACATGACATATCCTTGTGATTTATTCTTCTAACAAAATGAACTAGTCCGGCCAACACCAAGGATGACCTTGCACAAAATGATGTAGAAAATGTTATTCAATTTATTGGTAGACATGGTCTTACTGATTCCAAATCAGATTGATGCCACTTTGTCATCCTTGGGCAACTCCCAGAATCCAAGATGGCGACCAAGATGGCGGCTAGAGTCTAAATTATACATGCAAAATGTATTTTTACTCATTATGGTCTTAAAATGAAGGACAAAAGAGATTTCAACATTTACAGATCGAGTTGGTTAAATTTTGTTATTCTTATACAAACTTTTAAATTCAAAATGGCGGTCAAAATGGCGGCCAAAATGGCGGGGAAAGGCTATTAGCCCAGTATCTAAAGAACAAACTGGCAGAAAGAGACTGGGTGGTGTAGAAATTTATTTACTTATAGAGTAGTTCATGTTATTAAAGAAACCGATTGATTTCACTAAGTTATAATTTATTATTAACAATCATAAATCCAAAATGGCGGCTAAAATGGCCGATATGATCTAATAGTTCACTATATAATATACGAATACATACATGGAAGGAAACAAACACATTTGGGTTTAAGTTTCAATGTTTGTTATATGATTTTTTGAATCTTTATAAACTCTCAAGTTTGTAAAACTAGTTAATCCCACCTGATTATTAGCAACTCAAGATTCAAGGTGGAGTCAAAGATTGCGATTACGAAGAGCAAATTCAACCAGTTCTATTTTATTAGCAATAATGTATTGTATATAATGAAGTGTTTTCATAGTGACCTAGTTATTTGGCTGAAAACAGTCATATTAGCCTTCGCCTGTGGCCTTGGGCTATAATGACTGTCTCCAGCCAAATACAGGCCGTTATGAAAAAACTTAATTCACCATAATTCACCATTGTCGCAGATAGGGTCACAATAAAAACGCTAAGATTGTACCAACATTCAAAATGGCGGCATTTTTGTGGAAGAAAAAACACGGCCTTCATGAGAAAACTCGGTCACTATGAGATTCGGAAGCAATCAAAATGCCTGAATCTCATAAAAGTCGAGGTTTAAATGAAATGAAAATTTGATAAATAATTCGAGGGTTACCCGCAAGATTCTGGCTCTTCCACGCAATTTACTTATTACATTCTTGCTGGCAACCCTCGAATTGTGATGGACAAACTAATTTAATTTCCAAAATGTAAGCCATTTAGATAAAGAAAAACGGAGAAAAAAAAATAAAATTGGGTTAATAAACAGTTTACAGTAGACAATTTAATTTAGGATTATTATAAAGTGCTATTATTTTGTTTAAGATTGCATTATGTGTGGATATTTGAAAAGCTTATATCCTTTTAGTTGAAATATTTCGATGCAGTGAAAATAAACTGAAACATGTCAATAGCAAAATAAGCATGTGCCAAAAAATGAGGAAAAAACTAATTGACTGAGCTCTATCAATATCATTACACAAACAATGATACAGTCTGACTTGACTAAAATTGACTCAATTAGAATATGTGCTTAAATGTTTAAGTTTGCTTCTGTCTAATAATATTACATGACGATAGCACAATTTCTATGGTCGTTTTGTATGTTGATAACAACATGTTCAAGTGACGACACAAAATATTGTTGACAGAGTATTTTGCACTAAACAACCTAAGCATATGTAATGGTAAACTAAACATAATAATGATTATTATCTTTAGAAAGTATCCAAGCGGGTACTAGCTTACGACCAAAAGATATCATAAATGTCTTCACTTTTGATGTAGAATATGTGAACTAGCTTTAAAAGCATATTTTACACCCATGCTAAAAGTGTACCTTCTTAACATTGTCAAAAACTGACTGACTTGTAACATTACATTTTGGACGAATGTCAGTTGACCCCATTGTTATAGTGTCACTCCTACAAGATAGATATCTCAAAAGAGTATCAGCACACCAATGTCGTCAGATAGTTTTGGTACTCAGCAAATTGCAGCAAAAGTGATCATTTGTTGTACAATTTAGTTGTCTGTGCTTCTCGTACCAAGTCTTTAAGGTTAATGCGATTAAACATATATGTAATGTTACCGAAAAAATGAAGAATCCCCATATCTTGCAATATCGTCTATAATGTTTGGAGTGGAACATATTTAAATATTATATACGAGATCGACAAGTTGTCTCAGCGTACCATCCTTCTTTGAGGGAGTCTTTGCAGTTGATAGTGAAAATATACCAAATGTGTTTAGTAATCAGACATGTTTAAACTTTTGGCACTGATGCATCAGATCTGTTGTGTTCTTCCAAGATATTTAGTCTTAAGTGAAACAATACATTTTAAATTTTCTACTTGGCCACGTTTTGTAATTAATGAATCCCTTAAAACCACCATCTTGCACAGGGTAATACTATTTGCAAAATCATGAGCTAGACACTGGGTTCAAATAGCAGTGTATACGCTTATAATAAGAATTGGCATCTACGCCACGTAATTCCTCTCAATCCTTGTAAATAAAAACAAATTTTATTACAAACTTTTGATGGAAATGTGCTTTTGTTATTTCTCCATTTTTTATCAATGGCCAGAGTCATTTACAATGAAATAAAGAACATTCATGATTCAGTTGTGATATCTGATGTCTAGATCGGAATTAAACTGATCCTATTGCAATTTCTCTTATTTACTATCAAACTGTGCTACAATGTCAACAGAATTTCTATCAGTTGCTTTGGCATAAATATACTCTTGAAAGATAAAAGAACATGCACACAATACTTATAATATCATTAGTTTTTTTTTCTTTTTTATAACCCCCTTTAAATACATATTGATTATTATTGAAGTGGCAAATATATTGGGAAAGTGGTCGCTCATCTAAGGATATCACAACATAATTATGTAGTTCAATGAATTAAATATTATCAGAATAGTGTCTCTAAATTGCCATCTTAGAAACAATTTGCTTCCAGAGATAACTGACAAGCTTACAAGTATCAACGATTTAATATTCGCAAGACCAAGAGATAAAAACCTAAACATAATTAGTTAGGAGTTGTTATTTAATGTGAATTGAAATTAATTTTCAAACTCTAATCATTCATTTTGACCACCATCTTGAATTCTTGAAGTTATCCGAGAATACCAATATGGCATCAATCGGTTCCATAAACAAAAAAGGATTAACTACGAAATAAAATGCATTGAAATTATTTGGTATACCCCAGTCTATGACTTAGCTCATTGTGGTTGCTATATACCCGACAGCTAGTTATTTATGCCATTATAGCCGCCATCTTGGATTTTGGAAATTGCCCAATGATGCCAATGAGGCATCAACCAGTTTTATGAACTTTACTAAAGCGTAACTCCTACAAAAATGCATTAAAACTTTTTTGAAATGCCTCTATGTACGATTCTGCTCATTGTGGTTGATATACCCGGCAAGTGTAGTTTTTATCCGCCATTTTGTCCTCCATCTTGGATTGGATAATAAATGAGGGATGCCAAAATTGCAAAAAAATAAAATTGCAGATAATGTTAGACTAATTTCAGCTATTAAAATGATCAGACTATGATAAGGATGGATTTATTATACATTAATCAGCTTTTATCCGCCATTTTGTCCGCCATCTTGAATTTTGGGAGTTGCCCAAGAGTGCCGAAGTGACATCATCCAGTTTAGTAAACTACGATGTCTTAGCTTCAAGAAAAAGCAAAAACTTTATTTACATTCTTCCATGCATGGTTCACTTGGTTTGTGTAGTTTATATACCGGACTAATATATACCTGACAGTTAGTTATTTACGCCATTCTAGCCGCCATCTTGGATTTTGGAAGTTGCCCAATGATGCCATCGTGGCATCAACCAGTTTTATAAACTAAACTCAAAAGTTATTACTTCAAAAATGCATTAAAACTTTTTTGAAATGCAACTATGTACGATTTTGCTCATTGGGGTTGATATTCCCGACAAATGTAGCTTTTATCCGCCATTTTGTCCGCCATCTTGGATTGGATAATAAACGAAGGGTACCCAAATTGCATGAAATAAGATTGCAGATAATGTTAGACTAATTTCAGCTATTTAAATGATCAGACTGTGGTAAAGATGGATTTATTATACATTAATCAGCTTTCATCCGCCATTTTGTCCGCCATCTTGAATTTTGGAAGTTGCCCAAGAGTGCCGAAGTGGCATCATTCAGTTTTGTAAACTACAATGTCTTAGCTTCAAGAAAATGCAAAAACATTTTCTACATCATTCCATGCACGGTTCAGTCGATTTTTGTAGTTTATATACCGGACTATTAGTTGAGTATCATATAATTCTATCCAATTTTGCTTTGAGTTTGGCGGTCTGTATATGAAATTTAAAAGGAAAGGTTTACATTTACCAGTTGATACTTCGAGCCATAAGGACTCGATTGCAGTGAGTTCTATGTCATGAGGTCGTTTGTAAGATACATTTTTAGATATATAAACAATTATACCCCCGCCCTTCTTTCCTTGACGATCTTTCCTTTCGAATGTATAATTTTCTATTTGTAACATATTATCAGAAATACTATCATTTAAAAAAGTTTCACAGATTCCTAGAATTCTAGGAGCATTATTGCTAGATAAATGTTCTTTAATCTCATTTATTTTAGGAAGTAAATGTTGTATATTTAAACAAGTTATTAATTGACTTGACTTGGAATCCTTATTTAACTTAGAATTTAATTCGTTATGATCTTGTTTGTTAGTAGAAATACAGTTACATATTACCTGATTACATTCACAACAAATATCATTCAAACATGAAAATTGATTTTTATTTGTTTGGGTCGTCAGACCAAACAAATAATGGTAGCGAAATTTCAGACCCGAATGCTGTTAATTGCAAATGCCCAAAGTAGTCCGCTTTTTTGTAGCGGTTACTTCCCTTTACATGGACATTAATGCCGAAAAATTCAGGGGAGATCACTGCGTGAAGATTGTCAAACGGACTGGTCCCCTGCGAACCATAATAGGACAGGGAACCAGATTAATTGTCAAATAACAGGCGCATTAATTTTCAAACCCGCTTAGGGAAGAAAATATAGTTCCCGATTGGTCGAAGAGTTCTAATATTGTGCAGTTCTGTAACATTACCGCAAATTACTGGTAATTTATTGAAATAATTTTGATTAAACGCACGTAAATTTTGAACTCTTCAATTAAAAGGCGTTCGTCTATGGGTTAGTTTATATAACAAATTCAATTTGACACGTGATCAAACCACGTTGAAGAGTCAACAGAACAACCCACGGAGAAGAAAGAAAGGAGGTTTGTACCGTATTAACGCCTGTTCTCGAACCTCACCTTATCTCGAACCTTTCATAAAAAAATCTGTTTACTTTGCTACGAAATTGAGTATGACGTCATCAACTCGTGTGTAAAAATGTTTTGTAAACAACAGACGCAACTACAGCTGTTAAACGAGAATAAGCAAGAAACAGGAAATTAGAATGAATGTTTTGTTATTGTAATCATTTTTCTGATATTCCGAGACCCAAACAAATTCAGCGCCTTCTGTGCTTTGATTTGATAAGTGCCTGTCTACATTGTCCTATTGATCATATGTTGTTCCAAGTCTAGGGGTGTTTTTATTCCATAAATGAGTCTGGTAGTCACATCTGTATGGAAAGATTCTTTGGTAATTACCGCGTGGTCGGTAGTTGATCTGACGGAAGCGTTTTTCCGTGTAATTATTGTTATGTTGGTCACTTGGTCTAACTATTTCAAAGTGTTTATTCATTGCTGACACCAGTGTTCTTGAGCCACGATCATTTAAATGAATTCCATCACGCATGAAAAAATGTTGAACAGCACTGCCATCTCCATATATAAATCTTTTGTTAATGTCAACAAGGTTTGCTGAAGTATCCTGGCAAATCCGACTAATTCCCTGATTCAGTTCATCGACATCTACATCTGTACGAGGGCACACTGTACACAGGTAAACGTTGCATTGTTTATCCTTCAGCTCCGTCACCGTGGATTTTATTTCTGCCAAAGTTGACGTTACGGGCAGTTTGCTTGCAACGTCATTACCGCCGATATATACAATCACGTTTGCGTACTTCCTCAAATCCCTATTTTGAAGGTTGAGTCTAACGTTTTGCACCTTTCCTCCTGGAATAGATACAGGGTCAATGTCCTCTTTCAGTCCATTTTTGTTAACACCCTTCAATATTGAATCACCTAAAATAAGCGTCTTGCGTTTTTGTTCTTCAATTTTAGGCGATTCTAGACGTTGTGGTAACTTAGGTGTAGTTGGTATTTTTTCACTTTGTTTTATCTGTTGAGCGTTTTTTGTGCACAATTCCGTAGCATGCAAGGATTTTATTGAATAAGAATCTTCTGCAAGACTCTTTTGAGATGTTTCTGCATGTTGTAATATATTTGAGTTTATAACTTGGGTTTTTTTCTGAAATTTCATCTACGGTCTTGTTCATGTCGGCCGTCATAACTGTAACATGTTTTTTCACACAAACCATCTCATCTCGTATTTGTGAGATCTGCATCTGTGAAGGCTTGATATGATCAGATAGTGATTCTTTTAGTTCAAAAATATTCCTTTGAATATCAGTAAGCAAGTCCATTACAGACGAATAGCCCTCTTTACAAATGTTTTGATCATCCTTGCCGTCATTTGTACTCGTCGATTGTGGATCAGTACCCGCATGAGTATCTGTGGGTAATATCAGTTCTGTAGCGGTGTACTCACAATCTTTAGAAATATCCCGGCGATCTTGTGTTAGGGTTTGCAAGCAGCAACTTATCATCATCCTTAATGATTCATTAATTTTGCGAACACTTAAGTCATCTTTCGCTAGCTGATTTTCAATATATTCCAATATGGAAGGAAGATGTTCATGGAGAAATAAATCTGATGTTTTCCCGTTTATTAGAGCAGAACTGGTTGTGTGATACAGATTTACTGTATATCTTGTATTTTCATTCATACGGACCTTGTATATCGTTTCTACAAGCCGGTCAGTTTTGTCATACACAGGTATTTTTTGACAGAATACAGTTGACTCATTGTAGTAAAAATGTTCTATTGATTGCTTAAAAAGTTCATATGTACCTGTATTGAGAACCAGTTTAATGCCACCGTCCGTGGATACTACGCTTACATCGTTTCGTTTCGTCGCTGAAAGTTTTTTTCTGTAACGCTCGTTGTTTATTTAGATGATATCTTTTATGTTCACGACTGGTTTGACTAGGAATATTGAACTGGATTTCCGTATCACTGTCACTAGGTTCGATGAATATGTCATTTTTACTAATATCCGACATGTTGGCAAATCTTCAACTAACTTTACACAAATTTTCATCAAAATACTAAGTAAAAACTATTTTTTTAAATATTTTTTCTTTAAGCGTAAAAAAGTTGTTGTTTACGTTACCGGACTTGACGTCACATTGAAATCAACATGCTTTATATTTTAGACCAAGTTAGTAAAATAATTATCCATTATAACTTGTATAAAATTCTATTATATTTTAGACCAAGTTAGTAAAATAATTATCCATTATAACTTGTATAAAAATCTGGGATCAAAATTATATCTTGGTTACTTTTCATCAACGGATCGTATACCAAGTCAATATGCCAAGGGACTACCGAGGTATACCATGGCTGAAGCAGGGGCCTTGTCTACGGCAGTCAAGTATAATTACTTATTAAATGTATTCAGCTAGATCAACATGTACATTCTCTGTACAGACTACAGATATAACCGTTTTGAGTGGATGTCTACATGATGGACGTTACCAAGTATCCCCATTTAAGTTGAAGCCCTAACGTACTAGATCTAGATATAGATAAAAAAGGAATTAGAAATTGAAGAAAAATGTTACAAACCTTTCACTTCATACATGTAAACTTAGAAACGCCTAAATTAAATATTATGTTAAATAATAATGTACATTTTCCCTTTTAAAGGCCAAATTTTGGTAAATTGAGCCTTGCGTGTATTTTTCGTGCCGTCTTATTGTAGCGTCTGCCCGTTACTAAGGACGTTACGTCTAAGTTATTATGACGTCGATAACGTCGCATTAATGTAACTGGCGAATATCTTCTAAAATCGTTGTCGGACAGTCGCATTCTTCGCCCTTGCTTGAAATATGACTATAGAACATAGAATGTTTACTTGTACTGTAGGACTTAAGTATGTTATTATTTATTTTACAGCTAGGTCCGTGTACGGCTGAATCAAAGCCAAAATAATTTAGAATCCTTTTTCGAGCTGGAACAACTTAACGAAATTTTCTTCGCACATAGATCTACAATATAAGAGGGCAGATATAATCTTATATGGGTAAAGGATCTAAGTCACTGTGACATTTTAAAATATTTCAAAATAAACTGGATTATAGTTATAACTATAGTTCGCCTGCAGTCAACCTTTTTACTAAAACTGGTTTCGCCCCTGTTCGGGGTGTAACAAGCTAAGGGACTTTTACTTAAGATTTAACTATATGAATGTTTAAATCTTATCTTTTTAATTTTTTATTAAATAACTTAACCGGTGGTCCGATTTCAGTACAGTCATGAATTTGTGTTTATGAGTCAGATGATAATGTCGATGACAATGATAAATATCAGTCGCATTTATTTCTACCCAACCCAAGTGACGTCATAACATGGACGACTTCGGCATTAGGGGGATGTAAATAAGTCAATTACCTACAATTTACAGCGTATTATTAGATAAGTGTCGATTGCAACTTCGTTCATTTATGTAGGTATACATTTTTTTAATGAAAAAGCAAGGTGAACGTTTTCATATTTCATAAACTGGCTTAAATTTCGACATAAATAAATTGACCAATTTTCATCGTATGACATTTTCTGTCAGATTTTCAATCCGTTTCCTCATTATTTATATTCTCTCTAGAACTTACAGTCAGAATGCTTTATAACAATTTGTTACATTCGTATGAAATTTTACTTTATTCATATTTATTGTATCGTACAAACACCTGATTTCGGTCCTTTCATAAAAAAGTTGTTTACTTTGCTATTTTATTGCGTATGACGTCATCAATTCGTGTGCACAATGTCAAGTAAACAATCAACGCAACTACAACTGTCAAACGAGAATAATGCGCAAGAAACAGGTTTTTAGAATGAAAATTTTGTGATGGTGAATATTTTTCAGTAAATCCTTATTACCTTTTTCTGCTCTGTCAGTACAATCCATTAAATATTGTTTAAAAGTATGTTATAATAAAAAAAAACACATGGCAGGTAGCCCTTGCTCATAAAGTCACGTGACAGTCATGTGGCAGCTAATTATGACGTCACAAAGAGCCAAATACGGTAGAAGTGCGAAATTAGGTCATCTATTTTTAGCCGCCATGACAGTTTTCAGAAAATGGTCGTTTTTTTTGGAAGAATTTGGATTTGTTTTAAATATAAAATATCAGCAAGTATATGATAAACAAATGGAATATAGACTAAAAGGTTCGTTTTTAATGTATTTTTCTGAAAGTATTGTTGCATTAATTAGAAATGGTTCATTGAGTCCTTAGAGGTGCGAGAACCCGTGTGTCCACCATAAATATCAAAGCACTTGGTATTTTACCACATGCTTTTGATAATTACATGACATTCTTTATCTTTAAATGAAATGTTTACCTTTTCTAATCGATTTGGATAATTACTTATCATTTGATAATATTGATTATATATTGGACTGTCTGACATGTTGAATTTTTGGAATGTTTGTAAAATTTGCTAAATGGCATAGGTTTAATTTCAACTACTAATTGGTTTAAGTATGTGTCAAATATTTACAAGCAGTAGCTTGATTAAGGGCAGTGGCTTGGATTATGGAACGGTAACCTTATTCTTGGTGTGTAGGATTTTGTAAGTTACATATTCCTAGTCAAACCTAGATTGGATGCAGTTACGGAAGTATTACAAGATGTGTCCAAAACAGAGCTCCAGATAAGGCGCGTGAATACGTGTTACATGATCACGCATAAAAATATGGGAAAACGCATTAAAAATTATTTTAACTCGCCGTCCGACACATTTTAAATCCACTTCACGCATTACTTACAAATTCTGTGTGTAAATTATAAATGAGTTAAACCAAAGTTTTCAAAAATAAGCATATTTTTCATAGTAGACTAAAATATTGTACCCTTGCTTATTGACCGACGATTAATCCAGATTAATCCAGATAAGAGTTGTGAAAAGTGAGACTGTCCGCGGCAAATATATATGTAAATTACGTGTACATATCAATTAGACCTTATTGTCCGTCGCAAGCTTGGAGATTAACTCGCCAACAAAAGGTGTCAGATAAGGGAGTCGTCGAGTTACTTAACAGTAATAACACGCTTGATATGTCATTCATATATACCTAAGACTGGTACCTAGAGAGAGTATAGTGATAAAGGGCCACCAAGATATAAACAGTCGATTAATTTTCACACGATCGGCAATATTGGGGGATTTTTCTTAACACCGCGTGCGCGAAAAACAAATAACACTTTTCACTTTGTCATTTCCTGAAGCACCGTTTGTTAAGTCAAGATGAAAACATTGAAAACAATAAGCTTTTTAATTACAAAAGACATTTTATATGAAATTGCTATCTAGCGTGGGTCGCGAAAATGAATGACATTTCGTCGAAATGGTTGAAACGATTTTGGTTCCATATGACACAAAATTAAATCATGCATAATAAAGTAATTTAGAGATAAATTGTAACTTAATTGTTCGTTTTGACGGTTATTTACATTTATTTTTGGGAAAATCCTCTTTGTTTTTCTTAACCATTAAAATTGGGTGAAGCGTGGTTGGTTAGATTTTATTTACTAAAAATTGGAAATAAATTCTATGAAATGTCCGAAGATAATTGTATGTTTTCACTAATACATTTAAAAACAAGAAATAATTTATTTTGAAATAAAATAAATCTGTGAAAGTTATAAATATAGATCTAGAGTTGTTTAAAAATTAAAATAACGTTTATGATGAAATGAGTATTATTTAAATCATGCCTTGGCAAAAAGAAAATATTTTGAAACAAATTAATTTAAGCTGGTCATAGTGATCTACATTTGCTGAATGCTTTTATTTTTTTTATTGTCTAAGCTTAACCTTAACTAGTCATTAATTATGTCATTATGAGGTCATTGATGCACTGATGCATATTTTTTATTTTGATTATGACTTGAGTCATATACTGTATATACATGTAGGTTAGGAGAAATAAACAATTCATCCATGGGCATTACATTTCATTAAAAAGTAGGAAATAATACAATTTGTCATTTATATATGCTAAAATGCAGTAAAATATTTATAACTATTTAAGCTCTAAATACCTTGTAAAATGGGTATTAAAGAATTAGAATTTGATTTTTTGGTCTTCGGGTATTGCCTTTGAGTGATACACTCTTTCTTAAGTGTTTCACTCTTTTCAAAAAATGTGTCACTATTTATGATAAAACACTAGGGAGTAATGACTCTTTAGTAAAATAAATTATCTGGAGCTCTGCAAAGACATATGACTATGTTTGTCTAAGTGAACTGGTTATGAATAACTAGAAATGGGAGGTCCGGCGTAATGTTAACTCCTTGTCTTTCACATACATAATCATCCCCATTCTAACATCCTGTCCTAAAACTAAAAACTATGTCATTACTTTTGATTGATGTATATTGCTACTGCGCACATCGTTGGACCATCAAAGGGATTAAAGCAATAAAACAGTGGGACTGGTGTAATGTATATATTATGTAGCTACAGAAGCTATTACATTTTACTAGATAGATAAGATAGATAGATAGATAGATAAATTTTTATTTTAAGTCGGCAAGTTTAAATAACAATAAACATAAGCTTAATCAAGCTTTTACAACCGACTGTAATATATTAATATGAGTTAAACAAATTAAATACAACTTAAAACAATTTTAAATATGGATGAATAAAAAGGCACGATACAATTAATTTAAACTAAAATTGATTGAAGATCACTTACAACAAATGATATAGATATAAAATATTAAACGTAATGAATAAATATATAAATACATAGACAATTTAAATGATATATAACAAATAATATATTAAAATATATGATGAAATAAAATATATGATGAGGCTGCTGATCCTGACCTGATAAAAAGGTTATCTTAAAATACTGACATTCAATGAAAACACAAAAGTGTGACAATTAAAAAATGAGCTAAGAAAACTATTATCCCCCCAAATCAAATTTGGAAGAAACTGATCAGCAGCTACATCATATCATATGAAGACATTCATAGAATTACTATGAAAAACAGTATGACTCAAAAATTTCCAACTGCACACTAACATAGATCAGAAATAACTATACATAAGTTGGAAATAAGACATATTTAAAGAATACTATCACAGAAAGTATAAAAACATGTAGACAACACTTAAATACTACATAAAACTATTGAGTATAGATAGATAGGTTAATACATAAATAAATGATTGCATTATATAAATAAATGTATGGCTCAATTTATGGCAATTCCTGACTATGGAGCTCCCAAATGGTTACAGCATCTACATTTACAAGTTTTACCATTCCATGATAAAACAAGAGTTTTAAATTGTGAAAAATTTGAACATTTTCTAAAGTGGTCAGGGAGGGAGTTCCATAGTGAGGGAGCGGCATATCTGAAAGAATTTTTGCCGTATGTTGTTGTACGAATATTAGGTATATGTAAAATGTTAGTGTATCTAAAATTTATTTTAGATTCACGTCTTACAACAAGATCACTTAGAACTGGAGGTGACATATCATTTATAATCTTAAATGTTTCAATGGCCATTGTTCTCATGCGCCTGATTTGAAGGGATGGGAGGTCTACTTTGCGTAAAAGATCTTCATAGGAAAGACTAAAATCAGTGTAAACAAATCGAAGAGCTCTTTCTTGTAATTTTTCCATCTTTTTTACATTTGCTTCTGAGCAAAAATGCCATGCCATAGGACAGAAATTAAAATTTGATAAAATAAAAGTATGGAAAATAAGAAGTTTATTTGTTAGACTTAATTGTTTACCAATTCTCTTTAAAATATTAATTTGGGTGGCAGCTTTTTTACATAAACCCTGAATATGTTTATCAAAATTAAGTTTATGATCAATTTCAATTCCAAGTAGTTTTACTACCCTTTCACAAGTGATTGTGGCGTCCCCTACTTTAAAAGAAGGATTTTTTGTAAAAGTTTTACCAAGAGCAATAGATTGGAATTTTTCAGGGTTCGCTTGCATTTTGTTTATTTTAAACCATTCTAAAAGTATATTACTATCTGATTGTAAAACATCAATAAGTTCATTAAAATTAGAAGAAAAGAATGAAAAGGTATTGTCATCTGCATAATTATACAAAGTAGACCTTTTAATGAAATAAAAAATATCATTGATAAAAATATTAAAAAGCAAGGGTCCCAAGATAGATCCTTGGGGTACACCTTTTGTTATAGAAGCCCAAGAACTAACCGTTTGACCTATCTTAATTCTTTGTTTTCTATCAGACAAATATGATTTGAGTAAACTTGAAGCAGTCTCTGACAAGCCATATGCAGACAATTTAGATAGAAGAATGTCATGTGGTAGGCAGTCAAAGGCCTTAGAAAGATCCATAAGAATTGCAGCTACATATTGATTGTTGTCTAGAGCCTGCTTCCAGTCTTCAAGTAATTTCA
Source organism: Mactra quadrangularis (assembly GCA_025267735.1). Lineage (NCBI taxonomy): Eukaryota > Metazoa > Mollusca > Bivalvia > Venerida > Mactridae > Mactra > Mactra quadrangularis. Next base: position 10,904,021 of record CM046307.1, on the reverse strand, counting down.
GTAGAGTGGTTTGGCAGCCATGTCCCCTCCTAAAAGCACATAAAAACTTATTAAAAATGGTATCAAAATGATGTGTAAGTTGTTCAGCAATTATCTTTTCAAATATTTTCGAAGTCATTGGTAAAACACTCACTGGTCTATAATTGGATTTACAAAAAGAATCATTTTTCTTAAATAAAGGGGTAACTTGGGCCAGTTTTAGATTATCTGGGAAGGTATTAGTACTGAAAGAAATATTGACAAGGTTTGTAAGTGGTTCAGTCAGAGCTGGTTTGCTGATTTTTAACAGTTTAGCAGATATGGTATCAACTCCAGTAGATTTCTTAGTATTTAATAGATTAATTGTTTTGGCTACATCAGACATGTCAACAGGTTTAAAATCAAATGTTAAAACATGGGGGTTATTTTCTTTAATTTTGTCTAAACTTGGGTGGGATTCTGGGTTAAACACGTAATCTTTTCCAATAGACTCAGCTACATTTGTAAAATATGAATTAAAAATCTCAGCATTTTCTTTATCATTAGAAATTATTTTGTTATTTTCATTTAGAACAATTTTTGGTAATTCTGTACATGATTTGTTGGATAAAAATGGCTTAATTGTTTTCCAAAAGTCTGCAGATTTTGCCCCACCTATACATCTTTCTTGAAAATATAGATTTGCTGATTTATGTTTTATGCTATTAACTAAATTTCTTTGTTTTCTATATTTTTCCCAGTTTTCGGATGTTCTGTATTTTTGGAATTTATGAAATAACATTTTTTTCAAATATATGGCTTTGTGCAGTTTTTTATTTATGAAAGGTAACGGTTTATTTCGTTTATATGACTGCTTAATTGGCACATGAGTATTAAAAACATCAGAAATATCAGATTCAAAATTTTCATACAGAGAATTTACTGAATTATTACTAGAATAAAATTCATTAACAGGCGGGACTTTGATATTGGACAGGTCAGCATTAAGTGCATTAACATCAAGATTTTTAAAACTTCTGTAGTTAGTTTTAACCTTTTCTAGTTTCGGTGTCGAGTTGTTGATAACAGTACATATAAAATTATGACAATCACTGATGCCAGTTGGAAAATTTTGAGTCTTCATACATAAAGTTTTTGAATTTGTTAAAATTACGTCAATTAAAGAAGGAGTACAGTTTTTCATAAAACATGTTGGTTTATTTATTAAACAGTGTAAATCAAATATTTCAGTAAAGTCTAAAAGCTTACGACCTTTATCACATAAGAGGTCATAGTTCAAATCACCTTTTATCATGTAGTGGTCAAATTTGGTTAAAATATAATCCGAAATTTTGGTTAAATTTTTAAAAAAGTCACCATCGTTCATACTGGGTGGCCTATAAATACACGACACAGCCCATTTTGAATTGTTCAGTATGATCTCATATGATATGTTTTCCAGATGTCTAGACTCCAGGTCCTTACGGCGACGTGCAGGTATGTCTGCTCTGATGAAGGCAGCTATCCCTCCTCCCCGGCTGTCTCTGTCTCGTCTTTCCAGCTTATAACCTGGTACATGAAATAAGTCATTTCTAAATGATGAGTCAATTTTTGTTTCCGAAATAAACAATAGATCTACTAATTTCAATTCTAAAATCTCATGAATTTCGCTAAATTTATGTCTTAAACTATTAATGTTTAGATGAGCAGTTATAAATTTTCTAGGATATTTGTTCCTGAGTTCTTTAAGGTCATTAAAAGCAGATAAAGAATCATTTTCGGCGTCTGAACATTCAGAGGACAATACTGATAAGTTATGATCATCTTTATAATCAAAAAATGAATCACTAAATTGGAACATGTCCAAGTTACAGTCTGAGTTGTTAATAGGAACACAGTCACTGCACTTCCATGGTACATCTGGTAGGGAGAGATATGTATATTGAGCAGGGGTTATATTTCCACATTTAATGTGCACCCATTTGTCACATATATCACACTGGACTGCTCTGTGGTTACATGCTACTGGTCTCCCACAAGTACCACATGGACATTTAATAGGGCCTGGATTTAAAGCAATATCCCCAGAAAGACCAAGAATTAAAGATTTGCTAAAAAACGCAATGTTAATTGGGGTACTAAAACGTCGCCTAGTGTATCTCATATGGTAAAAAGTAGTGTATAATAATCAATACCAAAGCAATAGCCAGGGTAGATATTACTAAATGAGTTTACATTAAGAAAAACATTATTTGAATAAATAATATTGGTTGACGATAATGATAATGTAATAGCTTCTGTGTAAAATTTTCTACTTATATCATAATAATGTAATGACAAAGATTTTACAATATTAACATCTATGTTAGAAACATTTGTAGAACTATAATTTATATGACTAACACCATCAGGTGGGGGTTCAATAAACTGAAATATCAGCAAAAACTGAAGAATACAATTCAACAACATAGTTAATTGTTACTAATACAATACTAGATCACTATATGTTATACAAATATTAAATCAATCTGTGGATTTATTTATGTCAAATTGTATATTCAATGAAATGTAATCAACTTCAACTAAATCTAGTCTGATTCCTTAAAGTAATTTCATCCATCTTGACCTGAGGCCGAAGATGCTATTTAAGCAATTTTTTGATTTTGTTGATTGGTAATCATTTCATTATCAAATTTTAATAGCAAGAATGACAAGTGGTGCTTGCAAAATATGCAAAAGTGTTTTATTTGGGTGATATTGGCTGAAATAATGACATTTCATTTCTAAAATTGGCCATATGGCCCCCTAGGTTAGATCAAGAATCTTGACAACCTCTTGGTTAGAGAATGCCCTATCAGCTTTCCCTAGCCACTGCCTATTTTTATAATATTGGCTAAATTAACAACTATCTCCTATATTTCTCATTAACAACATAATAAATGTAAATGAGGTTTGAGCTCTAGGGTTTAGGAGAAGGCTGTATTATTTATTACTTTTTCAGTTTACTTGATAAAAGAAAAAATGGCGAGTTATGGGAGAGGTTCGTCCTACCAAAGTGGTGGAAGTTCAGGTTTGTATACTTTGTCATTCTATAAAAATAACTGTTGTCAATTTGTCTCTGGCTTTAGTTTTCAGTTCAGAAAAACAAATTATCTTTTATTCAACCTAAAAATGTAAAGAAATAATTACAGTCCATTCGCGTTCGCTCGAAATCGGACGGGACTTCAAAAAATGCTCGAGCGAACGCGATCTCGAGTTAACATATAACAGATCCGCCATCTTGTTTTTTTGTAATTTTTCCACATCGTGATATTCACAGAGGCGTCGTCTCATTCAGAACTACCTCGGCGATCTTTTACGCAAATTAACCTCGGATATCATTAGGTGATAAAGTAGATCTAGGAATTTTGGTTTCTGTGGTAATATAGTCTGAACTACACAGAAATACGACGTGTGAGGCATTGTACTAATGAAATGATGTGATAAAGCGTGTAACAATGTTATTATTAAATGTTGACATGAAAATGACATTTGCCGGACCTTATAACATGGTTGTATTCCTACTAAGTCTGATTTCCGAGGTATATCTTCGTAGATGATTGCCGAGGTTGTTCCCGAATGGCGTCGTCTCGCACTGTTACAATATTAGATGTTATTTGAGTTTGAATAAAAGACATGTAATATTTCAATGGTGTTATTTTTCCTCATTTTAAATGTGTTCTTGTTAAGTGTATTTAACATAACATAAAATTATTCATTTTGTTGAACTTAATGATGTCAATGTCCTCAATTTTGACCCTTCTTTGTTTTATGTAGAATACATATACATGTACTCATTTTGTTTCAGCTATCGTCCTTGTTGTGAATATTACTTTACTTATGTGTACGTGATTTTCTGTGTAGAATGTGTAATTTTATCTGGAATTAAAATATAAAAAAAACATTTTTGTTTAATCTTGCTTTTATCTGACAAACATTTCTCGACGTACGCCGTACTGTCATAAGGTTCGATTTAACAGATCGTTAACAGATCTTAGCTTCTACATTATCACAGTTTGATTTAATTTGATAAGTTTTCAATGGCGAGTGACACGTCAAACAAAAGGCTATTCATCGGATAATGATACCTGGTCGTGAAAGGTGCGAAAATTTTCAAAAATCAATACTTTGAGCCAGCGCGTAATTTTCAAGTGATTTTATCATTGACGGGACTCGAAATCCAGCTCGAGTTAACGTAAAATACGAGTCAACGCATTTTGAGTTATCGCATCTTTTTTAAATGAACTTGAGAGTAAATTCGATCGGGACCGAGATATAATCTCGAGCGAAACCGTAATTACTAGCGAACGCGTTTTGATCGAACGCAAATGGACTGTATGTAATAAAGGAAGTACCAAATTATTGAAGTCATTCAGAATGACACTGATTCATTATCTGGCACTTGTAGCAGATGTATAATATGGCACTCATACTCACTTGCCTTCAAGCTAGCTTTTATGGTAATTTGGTAGAGTGTCCGCTTACGACTCCAATGGTCATCAATTTCAAATCTCAGTTTGGACCATGTATTTTATTGAGTTACACACCTACAAAAGGCGCAATTGTGAATTTTACAGGACACAGCAACTGCACATACTAACACTGATCAGGATCAATGTAGCCACTAGTGCCCCCACCCAAGTCACTTCATTATAGTTATTATTGTTTGGTTAATTGTCATATTTATCATTTATTTTACAGGTAGTGACAGTGGTAAACTAGTACAGTCCATAGGGAATAATGTACAGAAGATTTCACAAAATGGTTAGTAGAACGTTTAAAGTTCTGTTTATTAATACAGGGTTCTTACAAACTGGAAAAATCATGGAAAATGAGATTTTTTCTGGAAAAATCATGGAATTTGGATTTAAGGGAAAATATCATGGAAAAGTCATGGAAAAATAGAAAACATCAAGCTAAAAGTTAAATGTGTCATGGAAAAATACTATTTTACGCTTATTTTGATTTCAACAAAAAATGAATAAAAAAACATAAATTCAAACATTAGTTGCAACTTTAAATGTTGGGTACAAATCACACTTAGGTATGAAAACGAGAATTTTACAAACAATAATTTAATAATAGTATAAAGAAGAAATCTGAGTAATCAAAAATTTAATTGTTCTCGTTTTGGGTTCTGTATGTGTTTCTGTTGTATCATGGAAAACTGAGAGGAATCATGGAAAAGTCATAGAATGCTGGTATTCAAAATCTGTATGAACCCTGTAATATAAATTTCTATCCAAATCAATTTGTATTGCTAAATAAACTCATGATTCATTACAGAGATAGTTCAAATTTTGTCATTGAGCTCAAAATTGAAAGTTGACTGTTCATCTTTAATTTGAACAGATTGGTTTTTGGAAATCATAGAAATTTCTCCTGTTGACAGTTCTTTTCCATTGGGAATCAGATGAATGACTTATAGTTTTCATTGCTTCCTTATATCTTTAACTGCAGACTCAAGCATCGTCATAAGAATTTTTTTTGCCAACCAGGCTCCAGCTTATTTATTTATTTCAACCAAACTATGATGTTCATCTCGTGTTCATGTACTATACTATATAATTTCAGTGGTCCAGTTGGAAAGACTTGTTAAACAGATTGGTACTCCACAGGATTCTGAGGAAATTAGAGATAGAGTGTAGGTTATTTAATAATTTACAGATCTTTTATTTGATGTTCAGGGATGTGGAATTCCGATGCCCAACTTCTCCAACTTGTACAATTATGTCTGCGGACAAGTAAATATATATTAATTCCACTTGTCCATGGACTTCCACTGATATTTCATTAATGCAAGGAAATTAGTTATTTGTTAGTTATAACTAATTGTAACATTTGAAATAATTTGGTAATGTTAGAATTGTTATTGTTATAGTTTTTGTTTTTAATTTCTCAATTATTGGTGAAAATTTAAAATAAATCTCTCACTTACAAATAGTACGGGGGCCAGAGGGGTCCACCGTGCACCCCCCTCTAGACTTTTTTACCACTTATGCTAAATTGTTCCTTGGGTCCACTGAATCAGAATCTGCGTTGTTCTCAAAAATAAACTCTTGCGCACTACCTGAAATGTCACAGTTTATATTGCAACCCCTTGTTTTTTATTGAAATTGTCGGTGTTTGTAAAATCATTAATAACTTGAACAAGCATTAAGCTAGAATAATATAATTAGTGTCATATCAAAGCTGAGGCACTGGCCTTTAAAAGTATATGTAACACTATCCGCTAAAATACAGTTTAATTCATGAAAATAACCGAAAACATGAAAACAATGCTGAAAAATATTGATCTTTTTTCAATTACATGCATATCTTTTAATTTTCAAACCCTATTTTTGAACAATAATACATTTATTTTGTTACAAAATATTTAAGAAAGGTCTACTCTATCATATTCAAAATTATTTTTATGACAGAAGTTCTATTTATGTATGTTAAAACCGTTGCCATAGCAACCGCTATTTTCAAATAAGAACTACTATTTGGTGATTAAACTTGATTGTTTTGCTCAAATCTAACGATATAATTGCAACATTGATATTAAATGATATCTGAGACTCACATCTTTAATTCTATTGCTGTTATCAATAAATTCAGTATCAATACCTTCAAAGATATTGTTAAGAAATGTTAATCAAGGCGCTGAAAGCAATGATTTTGTTTTCGATTTAACAGTATTAAAGTGATTCACATGTCATAACGTTTGAAGACGGTGGTTATTGTGCAGTGGTGGTCTATTGAATGAAGAAATAATATAATAAGACTAAAGAGACTCTTTCGTTTTTGCTTTTACTGAAATAAAATTATGTTGGAATATGATTTTGTAAATTGGATATTACGCTGCACATCATTACTTTTTAAATGGTTATTTTCGGGCACTATGTATTTGTAATATTACTTTTCTGTTGGCTATAAAAGTATATTTGATGCCAAATAAAGAATATGCTATGCTATGCTATTTACTAATTTAACCAACTTTCCTGGGCATGCTAATCGGTTTAACTTCTACAAATTTATCCTAACTTACAAGTTTGTTCATATAAACACAGGCAAGTCTACGACCAAAGCGAAAAATACCTGTACATTGACATGTCAGTTTAATATAAAATTACCATAAAAATAATACTGCAGTATATCAAACGTGATATTGTAGTCATTTAATATATAGACATGTAGTATCATACATTCATATGATACTTAAGACATCTGTTAGCTGTAAAGCATATGGATAATTTTATAGCATCTTTAGCTTATTTTTTCCAATTTTAAAGCTTTTTGTATATAATATTACAAATTTATATTTTAGCAAAGGAAGTTGTAAGTATCTAATTTACCTTAACATTCGTGGTATAATGTATGACTCACTAATCTTTTTTTTACGGTTAGAAATTTGATGAAAGTTACAATTCATACCGAGACATTTACGGTCAACTATACCTAACTTTTAAGGTAAATAGGAAATACATTTTTGTATATAGAAAAGTTTTCTTATTAACTGGGTTCTCTCTAGCTCTGGTTGTTATTTTTCTTGTCTTTGGTTATGTCTTTAATTCTTGTAGTTTATCGTTATAACTGGGTTAATGTGAGTGAAATAAATTTGTAAGAGACATATGGACATCAAATAATGTATAAATGGTGGCATCGGACAAATCAAAACCTCCAGTATGATTGTAGAAAATTGGTAACACAGTGGTGGGATTTCTAAATAATTTCGCCATGATTAGGGAAAATTGGTTACAATAAGTACCAAGCTGAATTGTTAAAGCTTTAATTTCAGTAAGAATAAGTTCAATTAATTTAAACTTGCTAGGATCAATAAGGAAACTATGTAGGGATTTTAATATTTCTTCATTTTGAATATAATTTTCATTCTGTAATGACATGAAACTCGTCTCCTAATATATGACAATTTATACAGACATGTAGGTGTGGATCTTTGTTTGTTCCATCTACCGTTTTCAAAATGTAGTCTATGAGAACACAGTTTAAGTCTATAGCCACAAAATATCTAAATCTTAAATGTTGAAATGTTTTTGAATATGACTAAAACTAAAATTTGATATATTCTTGTAAAATAATGCTCTACTTGAATTAGCTAACCTATGTTCAAACTTTGCATTAAATTATCATATAGTATGTGTTTAACATTGCTTAAGATATATGAACATTACCAATATCTTGAAAAGTACATGCATCATAAAAACCAAGGATAGGACAAAAATGAATTCAACAAAGAACACAAGTTGGGTTTATTAGGGTACAAATCTCTGTTGTTTTAATTTATATCAGTTTGCAATAATTTTACCCAATAGTTTACTATAATGTTAAAATAGCGAATTGTTGGAAAATTCAACCTCCAAAACTCACTGTGATTAAAATCATTTTGAGTATTATTGTTTTATCCCGAGTAACCTTTCACAGAAATGTAAATGAACTCGTTCAATGGAGTTTCCTTGGACGAATTACCAACTTTAAAGTTTAACTTTAAAATACCTAAGTTTGGCCAACAAAACAATTTTAGCATTAGAGAATGACCCCTTGATGAGAAAACTACACCAATGTATGTAAATTGTTCAACAATATCCAGTTCATATCATTTTAATAGAATTTAGTATTCTCTGAAATCCTCCCCCTTTTTTTGAAAATCATAACCTTAGTTTTACTAGTGTGTACCACTGATTTCCATAACTTACAATAATCTTCAAAAACGTGTATACTTAGTTGTAACTCCTCTCTACAATTAGCGAAAATAACTATGTCGTCAGCATATAAAATGAAAATATGTAAACATATCAACTTTTAAACCAGCAAGACCATTACTAATAAACATATCCTCGATTTCATTAAAAAAGTGCAAATAAGATAGGCGTAATACAGTATTAAGTACAAATGTATGTGATTTATTATACAATGTTAAACAAAGATATTATCAAATGTTTCTTATTACTGTCCAGTCAGTCGAACGGTTATTAAGAATTCTTGTAAATAGTTTTCTTAACAAACTCAATGAAGTTTCGACCCTAAAAAATGTTTACTTCATTTATACTACCATGTTTGTGTAGAAGTACAACAAAACCCTCAGACTAACTTCTTGAAAAATATCCATCTTTAAAATTTGTTATCAAAAAGAGAAAATATGTTTAGATACAAAGAATGCCTTCCATGCAAACAGCACATGTCAGGGCACCTGAGTTATTACTATATAGTCCTGCAGTATATGAGGTGAACCGTGCACTTGAGTCCCCACAAAGTTTTTTTGCAGTTTCTATATCTTTGAAAGGTGCTGAATAAGAATCCGAGTGATGACATCCTGTCATCATTGAGCAATTTGCATAATATGCAAATTAAGTCCGCCATTATAGAAATTCCGTTTTTCGCTAATAACTCAATAACTAACTTAGATACAAAACTAAAATATGTTTCCATACCCATGTTTTTAGGGTCTATCTATCACATGGTACTAATATCAGCTTGATCAGATCATTTAAATATGCAAATTTATGCAAATTAGGTATTTTACGAAACACAATATTCGGTTTTACTATACCAATCAACGTCCGTAGTTTTTACATTGAGATTTTAAGGAAAAATATGTTTATGTTATGCTAATTTTGTATATATTTTAAATACAAATACATGTATATCAAATAATTACATTAAATCAGTTAATGATGCTCTAAAGATATGCAAAATATTCAAATTACGTTAAAAATTGTAGGATTTTGCCTCAAACATTACATGGTGTCATGAATATTTATGCCATTGTCCTTTGAACAGAGCTGACTAAGAAATTAAATGATGACATCCAGTCATCCTTGAACAATTAGCATAATATGCAAATTTGGTCCGCCATAGTCGAAATTCCGTTTTTCGCTAATAACACGATAACCAATCATGATAAGATTTTAAAATATGTGTCTGCACCCATGTTTATAGGGTCTAGCTATCATATGATACCACATTCAGCATGATCAGATGATTTGAATATGCAAATGTATGCAAATAAGTTTTTTTTCAAATGAACTGGGTTTTTTTCAAGTGAATTATTTTTGTTCAAATTTAAGTACTTCAAAAAGGAAATTTTCCAGGAAATATAATTGAATCAAGTTATCTGTTAATTGCTACCCAATTTATGTTCAGTTGGATTTCAATGTCCAGATTGTCCACATTATGAGACCAAATGAATGTTTATAATGTGTTACTTATTACCGCGTGGTCTAAGCACATGGGTGCTTTCAGCTCAATATGTCATGTTTAAGTGATGTGCCTTTACGCCAGATCCAAAAAAGGAAGAACAAAAAATAATCTGAATAGTACATCGTAAAATTGATTGTAAAATTAAAGCTACTGAATTTAAAAGCGTTTCCTTATCATAAAAAAATCCTTTCATTGACATAATTTAAGCTTCTATTTGATTGATATATATGTACTTCATGGCAATAGTAGTAGCTGGAAAGTCTTACTTATTTTCGTGCAGATTTGACCTCTCAACATTGTTTACTGTGGAAAGAAATTTATGAAACTACATGTGTCAACCTTATTAATTTGCTCATAGTTTCCACTAATTAATTTACTCCAGATTAGATAGAACGTTATAGGCATGTATATAAATATATAATAACAATGCCAGCATTAAGGAATGTCGTATACATAAATCTATAGCTAGCATGTTAAATAATATTTGTTGCTTTTCAACTTTTCATAATCATAAATATGATAATGAGACTTTACATGCATGTTTGATAACTAGATTTTGTATGAATGTTTATAGCATAATTGGTTATTGCAAGGTAAGCAGGAATCTCAATTATGTAACGCCATGATAATCAGACTTACCGGGTATTTTGGACTATCACGGAAGGTCATGATCCGCAAGAATTGAATTTGGATAGTCAAACTGGCAGTGTGCTGAACATGGTCATGGCTACACACACTTAATTTGTCTTTGTATGGCTAAATTTTCGACTATAATTTGACTAAAAGTTGTTTTGCATAGTATGTTCTAACAATCAGTTGAATGCATCCTTACTTATCTTCCTCATTATATCTAAAATTGATTACAGAACATATTTTTAGTAGGGGCAATAAGTCATTGGAGAAAAATCGGGCACAAAAACAATTTTTTTACGATCTAATGACTGTAAGGACCACGTATCTTAATTATCTAAAATTTATATATAATAAGCAATGCATGCTCTTAGTTTATGTAGAATACCTTAGTTCTATACACTGACTTTAACTTAGATAGAGACAAGGGATATCACTTTAATTTATGCACCTAATTTGCATGAGTATACATATCCAAATCATCTTATCATTATAATATAAGTATATGTTCTCCGACATGAAACGAAACAAACTAATGCCATGAAAGCATATATATAGGTAAATACATACTGTTTATGTTTGTCTTATATGGTTTTTGAGATATTATGAAATTTTTGTTCAATTGTGTCGTCACTCTAAATATACTAACTAAATGCTTTGTCTTTAATTATTTGTAAATTATCGTTTATCTGTTCATAACTACTCGAAATTTGGTACATGATCTTTATTTTATGCAGTGAAAAAAACACTTTCCTATACTTAAAGACCTAATTTGCATATATCTGCGTTTGCAAAGCATCTCTGATAAGGTCGTATCATATGATAGCTAGACCCTACAAACATAGATGCAGACACATATGTGAAATTTTTATCATGATTGGTAATTGTGTTATTAGCGAAAATCGGAATTTCGGTAATGGCGAACTAAATTTGCATATTATACTAATTGCTCATGGTTGACAGGATGTCCTAACTAAATTTCTTAATCAGCTTTGTCCAAAAAAACTGAATCAAAATTATCCACACCTCCACAGAATGCTAGACAACGGCATTTTAACGTAATTTGGATATTTTGCATATCTTTATAGTATCATTAACTGATTTAATGTAACTATTTAATATATTTGTATTTAATATATACAAAAGTAACAAAACATAAACATATTTTTCCTTAAAATCTCAATGTAAAAACTACAGACGTTGATTTGTATAGAAAAACCGAATATTGTATTTCGTAAAATACCTAATTTGCATAAATTTGCATATTTAAATGATCTGATCAAGCTGATATTAGTACCATGTGATAGATAGACCCTAAAAACATGGGTATGGATACATATTTTAAATTTGTATCTAAGTTAGTTATTGAGTTATTAGCGAAAAACGGAATTTCTATAATGGCGGACTTAATTTGCATATTATGCAAATTGCTCAATGATGACAGGATGTCATCACTCGGATTCTTATTAAGCACCTTTTAAAGATATAGAAACTGCAAAAAAACTTTGTGGGGACTCAAGTGCACGGTTCACCTAAAATATGGCATTTTACTGCAGGACTAATACAATTGTAAGTTTAAGACAAACCAGCTGATGCGTTTCGCAATGTTGATATGGGAGCATTACCACCTTGTAACAAGTGTTTAGTACAGCAAATCAAGAAATTTGATAACCTGGTAGCTATTCAGAAAAATGTCCACAATACTAATCCTTACATTCCTCCCGTTTCAGAATAATTTGGTCAGACGAATAATGATGGGTATCTTGAACCTTCATGTTTAAAAGTAACGTTCTTCAATCTCAGCTGGGCGATACCCTAGATAACGCTTATGCTGACGAAGAACAAGATAAAGATATATCTACAGATGTTGAATTAGATAAACTCATAGAGTAGATAGATGTATTAAACGATTGCTAAGATATTGGACATGAATAAATACGTATATAAAATAATAGGTTGTGTATTTTCTATTCGTTTGGCGTTTGTCAAATCATGCGGTTCAAGGTTCAGCCCCGGTTTTGGCTGGTCATGGTCCTTGAAAAATTGCCTTATGGCCTTTAATCCGCAATATGTAGCGAAGTTACCAGCTCCTTAGGGAGGGAAGGTAGGCACTTGTTAGAATATGGTCCAGGAAAACTTTCTAAACGAGTTGGTTGATGTAAACTAATGAACAAATATTACGCATATGTTGATTTTGGTTTTACGACTCATTGTTATATAGTTTGGTTACTCTTTTATTAATACAAACATTTTACTTTAACAGTCATTGAATAAATAAAAGTATCAGGTTTTGACAGTGCTATGCATTTGACACGTAAGGATAAGATGCTAAACCGATTAATGTTAAAGAAACAAGTCCGGGAAAGTTGGTTAAAAAAGTCTGCCGCCGCACATAACCTTTAAAAAAGTAATGATATACAGCGTAAAATCTAAATTACAAAATCATATTCCAACATAATTTTATTTCAGTAAAAGCAAAAACGAAACAAGAAGAGTCTCTTTAGTCTTATTATATTATTTCTTCATTCAATAGACCACCACTGCACAATAACCAAGGTCTTCAAACGTTATGACATAATACTGTCAAACCGAAAACAAAATCGGTGCTTTCAGCGCTTTGATTAACATTTCTTAACAATATCTATGAAGGTATCGATACTGAATTTATTGATAACAACAATAATACTAAAGACATGAGTCTCGGGTATCATTTGATATCAATATTGCAATTCTATCGTTAGATTTGAGCAAAACAATCAAGTTTAATCACCAAATAGAAGTTATTACTTGAAAATAGCGGTTGCTATGGCAACGGTTTTTACATACAAAAATTGTACTTCTGTCATAAGAATAGTTTTGAATATGAATGAGTAGACCTTTTTAAAATATTTTGTAACAAAATAAATGTATTATTTCTCAAAAATAGGGTTTGAAAATTAAAAGATATGCATGAAATTAAAAAATCGATATTTTTCAGCATTTTGTCATGTTTTTCGGTTAATTTCATGAATTAAATTGTTTTTAAGCGGATAGTGTTACATATATTTCTAAAGGTCAGTGCCTCAGCTTTGATATGACACTAATTATATTATTCTAGCCTAATGCTTGTGTAAGTTATTAATAATTTTACAAACACCGACAATTTCGACAAAAAACAAGGGGTTGCCATGGATACTGTGACATTTCAGGTAGTGCGCAAGAGTTTATTTTTGAGAGCAACGCGGATTCTGATTCAGTGGACCCTACGGAACAATTAGATGGCAATGTATATGATGTCTCTAATTTTTCTTTCAGACATCAGATCACACATTCCACCAATCAGCTGGCTAAAGATACAAATCAAGACATGCAGACATTAGCTAAATTACCTTCATCTGGTAACGCACAACAAGCAGTTTGTATTTTGATAATTCTTAAAATTTCTTGTTTGTTTTTATTTATAATCAAGTTATTTAAATGTGTTCCTGTGTATATAGTTGTATGACATGGCTGAAATGTGGTGCACAGCTCACTTCATTTTGAGTCTGGTTATTAGCATTCAATTCTTGTCAGGAAGAGATCATACCCTTTTATGAAATTGAGTCAAACATTCTTAATTTGAACATCCGTAGTGTTTTTGAGTTCATTTTCTTCTACTCACAGGTGCCTGAAGAAGTTTTGTCCAGCACCTGTGCTTCTACTCAGAGTGAAGTTTTATATGACTTGAAAATTTTAATTTTAGTTGCTTTCTGGTTGACTAATTTTGATCACATGACTGATGAAGGGTCACATGATACGAGGAGTCTGTTGTAAACCATTGGTAGCTCAAGTCCATTGTCCCTGGTCAGAAATGACTTAAGATCTTTTGTTCTTGATGGGTTATTTATATTTTTCTTGTACCACAAGAACTCCATGAATGATCCCAAGCAGAAAATCTCTGTGAACATATTTACTTTCTGCATTTATCAAAATGCAATTTAAATAGATTTATAGTTGCCTCTTTGATTATTTCAGAGACAAGTTAAAATGCAGAAAGAAAGACTAACAGAACAGTTTAGTGATGCTTTAAAGAATTTCCAGACAATACAAAGAACAGCTGCTGAGAAGGAAAGAGCTAGTATATCAAGGGCTAGGGCTGCTTCTGGATCCAATTATGTAAGATTTTGTGACATTTGCTGTAGATATTTTTAGGTTTAGGAAGCTTGTTTACTTTGTCCAGAGTCATAAAAGGCAGTTTAAGTTTTTGGTCCTTAATGTTAGAATTTTTGGAAGTTTTTAGCTTTCATATGTGGTTTAACAAGCGAAATAAGTAAAGAATAAATACTTACTTTGGTAAACAGATACTTGGTTTGTATCAGTTTGTAGTATTGTGCCTTAACTGTTAACTCTAGTTATTAAACAAGTATATTATGTGTGGGTAATGAAAATATTTTTGAACATCAAGCAGTATAGACTACAACTGGTATTGTCTAATTTTGTTTTAATAAAAAATCTTTTGAAAATGATAAGGAATTAACATCTAATGGTTCTTTTTTCTTGAGTGATAATTACAGACACCATAATATTGAATGTGTGTTAAATTGCCTTCTATGACTCTAAGTTTGTTGTGTTAGTCTGCTTGCTAGAAAACATACAAATATTGTGAAAGTAAAGTTGGTTAATATGGTCCAGTATTAACACTTGCGGTATTGCCCATGTAAACCATAATTTCCTATGGGTGAACAACAGTAATGAATTGATGGTGGACCTAGGTATTGCAAATAGCACTACATGTATTATATCTCTGCTAGCATGGTTATGTAATGTTAATGTATCAAAATTAGCATTAGAGTTTTAAGGTACTGTTACCATTTGATGAGTGAAGCAGTAAAAGTCTTATATTAGTTGTACTAGTGTTGGGCCTCCTATTTTTTCTGGGCTACTAGCGTTTGAAATTTTGATTTTACCTAAATCCCTTGTCTTCAGTCCTGCTTATAATACTTTCAAGTTTAGATGAATTGTAATCTGAAATAAGTTGTCATTAGTGTTTATTGAAATAATAATTAAAAAACCTAATTATTTTCTGTGTAGAAATCAAATCAGGTTCAATTGATTGACTTAGGAGTAAGTAACATAATATTCAATGTCCACTTTGTGTGCTTTAGTTTTTTTTTGTTACATGGCTTTTCACTATTACTGTCTTTAGAATTGTTAAGATTTTATGTTTAACTTTTAAACTTTTTCTTTGAGACCCATCATGTAGATGAACTATCACTGTGGAGTTTACCATACACTACTTAACACAGTTAAAATCCCGACGCTCTGACAGGTCATATCTGCTCACAAAAATCAACAATAATGTTGTTTTTATTCCATATCGGGAATAGATGTATTTAGTGGGCTCTAATTTTATTTTTATTTGTTTCTAAGTAATCTTTAAAAAAGTAAAAATCTGTCATACTTTAAGAAGTTTGCACTCTTTTTATTGTGATTTGACGTTTAAGGGTCCCTGGTGTTTGGGGGTTAGGGTTTTTAGGGCTTATTGTTCATCCAAGTGGGTCATACTATGAAAACTCTAATATTAATTTCATGAAATTCCACATTTAGATTAGTGTTGCAATATTATAAATCATTAATTAAGCTCTGGTGGGTGATATTTAATGAACCTCAATCCTTTTCCATCTAACTTTCTTTTTTTTCTAACATATAACATGTACTTAGTGTTAATCATTTAATATTATGGATTATCCAGTTTTATGTTATTACCATACAAAGGGATTTAACTGAAAATATGGGCAGTTTCCTAAGGACATTGATACCTGGCACTTTGTCCCTGGTACCTTTCTTACACCAAAAAGTATGTCATATCAATTTGAGGGTACCAAGGGCAATGCACTAGTTAGTGATATGCTTAGAAAACTGGTCAATGATCTCTTCTCCAGTGGGATTGATATACTGTTAAGTAAGAATTTGCTCCCTAATTAAGCTGCCTTATTTGAGGTGCAGTGATAGTACCATATATACTCAGTTATAAGACGCATTTTTGACCCTCCAGATTTCATTAAAAAGTAGGGGATGCGTCTTACAAGCAGGGTCTACAAGAATTCACTGAGGAAAAGCTGGAGCCGAGTCAAACGGCAGCCATTACGGTGCAATGTAAAATCCCGACCCGTTTCAAAACCGTTTTCTTGTTAGCACATAAAAATTATTTTGTCCCTTTTAAAGTATTTTGTTTATATATGCATTCGTCAATAAGAACAACAAGTAAAAAAATTGCTGCTAAATGCAGCAAAGGGATTGTCACGGCAAACAAAAAAGAATGATTAAGTATAATCTAAAGGTAACTCAAAAGCATTATATTGAATTGTCATGTTAAGGTTTTTCAGTAATTAAAATGTAACTTGTCATAAAACGTTTTTCTGTTCAAATGTAACAATCTCGTTCCAAAAGCCTAGTAAGATTCTCGATACTAGTTAGATTGAGAATCTTGACAAATTTGGAGTACGCGAATGGTCTGGATCTAGACACCATCTTTATGCCGATAGGATGTTTGGTTTTAGTTGGATTTATTTCCAGTAATTCATATTTGCATGACGCTTAAAAAGATCGGCAGAAGGGAAAACATAGTTCTTCAGAACAGAAGCTATTTACATGACTTATCGCTTCTGTTTAGTCAAGTGCTTCTCACATTGCGGATCTGTTCTTACCAATCCGTGTAACCAATCATCTAACTAATGCATAACTGTCCAGCATCTTTGAATTTCGACATTTTGATTTTACAGGCGTGAACATTTGTTGCATTTATTGCATTTATTTTTTAATCACGAGACAGTCATGCAATCTAAATGTGTGTGTCTTTGCCTTGAAATAGAAATATCAGTTTGCGCATAGTATTTAAGCACAGGTAGAGAGTCAGCGAGTGAATCTTTCAAACCAGTGTATTAGAGAGTAGTCATACCTTTACTTGTTACGGAAGAATTTTGTTGCCGGATACACGAAAAGGATTTAACATGTATTTTAATTCCGAAAAGATGCACTTGAATACAAAAGGCAAGCTATTTCGAATAGAAATCATTTTTCTTAATAATGAATTCACTCGGACTCGAGAAAACATACTCCATTCGAACAAATTAAAAACTGGCGAGCTTTTCACCTAGGTGTAAATGTCCGTCATTTTAACTCTCTTAAAATTACCTGGTCCGTCTGGTCAATAGTCCGTCAATATAGTACCAAACTTTTCATAATTAAAAAAAGTCTGCAAAAGTAATCTTACATCTGCTCGATCTATAACCAGAAGCAAGTTCAATTACATAAAACGCTACCGTACGTTACATAACGATGCATTCGGAACTCCTCGGTCATACATTTGTTTACTTTAACGCCGGACATTTCAAAATAGCGTCCAAATATGTCCGAGATTATTCGCAGCAAATGGACGAGGACTTCCGAATGTATCGTTGCGGAACGTTCTATAACGTTCGCAGTTACTGAACTCAACCCTGGTCCGTAACTCTTATGCTCTTAAAATTAACTGGTCCGCTGCACTTAATCATAGTTAGAAAAGATCGCCAATAGAGCTCAGTAAGAGTAAGAATTAAGAGTCAATGTTACACGATTACGCTTCTTTATTTATACAGTCGGCTAATAAGAAAAAAAGGTATATTATTAAAATATATGAATCATATCAAATTAGTTTTCAAATGATAAATGCTCTAACAGTTGAAATATATAATATTTACAACAATATGTGATGGAGCAATCGACGATTCTTTTAATAGTTAAAGTCTGCAAAGTTATTTCTTAAAATATAATTTCGATATTGGTGTCTTATCTTTTCAAATAAAATATTGGCAAATATCAATAATATATGTACTATACACACATTATTATACGCATATTTGTTAAACTGTATCCGTATACTAAACTGGTCTCCTGGTCCGGTTGGTTCGCGATTTATACCTACCCCTTTTCGTGTGATTCGAAAGGATTTGCGGAAATGTGTTGATATAAAACGCTGATTTTTCGTGTGTTGCATTGTTGCAAGAAAAATTGTTTATATGGATTCCCCCAAAAATGATTTTTCTATTTAACTTTTAACGGAAATGGGCTGTACTATGACTGCATTAAAAACAATAAATTTGTCGGCAGTGGAAATCGAAAGGATTTTTATCATCTTTTATCACGTGACTTTTGCCCATTGCTATCAAAATCTACCCACCACAATATCACGGCGTTGAGACGCCGTGAAATAAAAAGTTTGACAAGTAAAAAAGAGACAATTGTTTTGTACATTTGTATATCATAATATGCCCAAGTTAATTTCTGTTTGTCATCACATTCAACCGCCTAAAATAACAAAGAACCATGCTAATTGCACAGCATTGTTTTGTTATCAGTGTCAATTTAATCCTTGACTGCACTCGCCCAATTTCAGGTATATCGTTAATTCAAGCCACGAGTGTCAAAATTATTTGATTGACAATATGTATTGAGGATTTGATTGGTTAAAAACAAAAGTGGTCCAGTCAAAAGTTGGTCTAAATTACGTCAGAAAGTTTGAGTTATTACTGTTAAAATACAATAAAGATTAAATATTAATTCAAAACCTAAGATTTTTTAATATTTAATCTTTATTGTATTTTAACAGTAATAACTCAAACTTTGAATATTAATTCAAAACCTAAGCATTCTTCATTTCCGAATCTGGTTCTGCTTATGACCAGACGTGCGTTCGCTGTATTATATGTATTGAAGAATTGAGTTAGTAAATCAACTTTTGTCAGATTGTTCATTATAATACGGCTTGAGCGCACAAAGTTGTACTTGGGGTGAAAAACAGTTAAATCAACGAATAAAGAATATTATTGAAGAAAGAAGTTTATTTGTACATAGTTTTATCGTATCATCGTATCAACGCTTCACTGATCTTCTAGTTATATGGTTGTTTGTGTGCAGACGACGGCTATCGATTTCTTCCCCCCCCCTTTCCGTGTACTGGTTATGGTAAATGGTCCTTGGTTATGGTTGATGGTTTATGGTATCTACACAGACTAGTGTTAACTCGACTTGTGTGAGATTTTTATTTTATCATTGTCGTCTGCTATTTTTTATCGGTTTTTTGTTAGGTAAAATTATTTCAAGTTTAAATTTTTACCAGTATTGGTTTTACGCTATACTGTCTATACTGTCTTATGCTTATTATTTTAAACCTCGCTGACTGTGATAAGATTATTTTTGTGTATTTAATACATGAGTCTATATAGTAAATTTTTCGATAGACTACTTAGGTTTAAAACGTTTATAAAAGTTCTCTCTATACTGTCGACTGTGTACACTACCCCCCCCCTATTTTCTCGGTGTAGTTGACGCTTTATACGATTGTATAAACTAATACATATCGGAAATTATTTCATATCTTTAGCGCGTGATTGTACGTGTTTACAAAACCCCACAATCTTGATATTACCAATTATTTATTTGTACCAAAAGCAAGACGGGCATTACCTCCCCTGGTAAAATGCCACCTATACTTTTGTTTACAAAACCCCACCCTCAGACACTGCATATAGATTACGTCCCCTGTTTGTTTCTCACAACTGAGTGAGCGTTACCTCCCTTTAGTGATAGCGCCACCTACCCATATTGTTTACATTACCCCTCCCATATTTCAAAAGTCAGACGGGCATTACCTCCCTTGGTAAAACGCCACCTATACTTTTGTTTACATTACCCCACCCTTTTATACTACGTATAATTACGTCCCCTGAAACTCTTCGTTCACTTCACGAGACTGAACGAGCATTACTCCCCCTTAGTGATAGCGCCATCTATCCCTCACTGTTTACAATCCCCCACCCATACCTGTACTTAATTACGCCCTTGTTTAGAGAGTTACCTCCCTTTGATTATAACGCCATTTACACTTGTTAGATGACTCCTTATCATAAACAGTTGAGTCCTGATTACCCCCCTTGAATTAGTTGTTTACAACTACATTCATACCCAATTATTTCCCTTTATTTAAAAAAAAATCTTTTGATGTTGTGCGTTACAAAAGTAACTTTAAATTTATAGATATAATTGAATTATATCTTCCAAGGAAATTATAAATCGATGCCGTTTCGTCGGTACACACACCGCCTATAGACTACTGCCTGGTTGTTACTTTCCGACTGGTTGGAGGAATTCATAATAAACAAAAATTTTTAAGGCCTATGTTCACCTGTTGTGCATGTTACACAACAATCATTAGATCTAGATATATAATTTTATGTGATACTTAACCTTCTATCATTTACGATAGAAATATTTAGAATTACAAACACTTTTAAACTACTGTGTTTGACAAAATTATATTGATTCAGATAAACCGCCTCGGTTTACTATAAGTATTTCATATCTACTACCAGTGTTTTCAATAGTTGAAACGTAATTTGTTATACTATAAAGAGTAAATACTTTATCTTATAACAATCATTAAATTACAAAATATTTCAAATACACACATAGACCTTGAGTTTTTAAGGTATTCCTCCACCAACTCGGTTAGAATAAATTAAACATTTGTTTCGATTCTACATCTAAAACATTGTAGAATTGTATCGAGACAAATAATACAAAACAAAATTACACTTAGTTTACTAGGGTAAGGTGAAGTACCAGAGCTGTTTTAAAATAAAAGATATCTAATAAATAAATTATAGACACTCTGGTTACCGATCCTTTTATTTACTTACCATTGACCCTGAAAACTTTTGGCCACTTGTTATCAGTTACTAAAAAAGAAATATAAAATTAAAAACCAAGTAACTGAAACATTAGTTTGTTGATTAAAAGCAATTAGACAAAAGTCTTTTTGTTATTAGTTACTGTTAGCCATGCCTGGAAGTTCGTCTCCAGGAATGGCTGGCAGTCCAACTTATAGGCCGACAGAATATGTCAGAACACCCCCCATATTGACGCCAGGGAGACACCCTTTTGACATTAGTAAATATGTGGGAACCCCACTTCATGAGACAGATAAACATCGGATAAAACATCCGAACCCATTTGTACTCATTTTGAAATCGAGAGGACCTAATCCCCTCCTCAAAACCATTAGTATAATTAAACTGGGTAAACTCATGAATGTAAAATTCCCAAAAGTTGAGAGGGTGACCCCCCTGGCGTCTGGCTCAGTATTGCTTGAGTTTCCTGGGGCCGAACCTATGACACAATTATTAAATAATAAGAATTTGTGGCTGGGTGACTGCCCTGTGGAGGCCTCTCTCCCCAGGGGGC
Organism: Mactra quadrangularis; assembly: GCA_025267735.1. Taxonomy (NCBI): domain Eukaryota; kingdom Metazoa; phylum Mollusca; class Bivalvia; order Venerida; family Mactridae; genus Mactra; species Mactra quadrangularis. The sequence continues at coordinate 10,881,953 of CM046307.1, read as the reverse complement.
AACCAGTCACTGACCTTCTGATACATGGGGTTCCATTAGATTTGGATATTAAAGATTTCCAAAAGAACATTACGTTTGAACCCAGTAGAGGGATCGAACTAATATGTCATGAACGTATCAAAAACAAAAATGGTCCAACAGGCGCCATTAAACTTACTTTTAGGGGGGAAACTCCTTTATATGTCATCATTAAAGGAACAAACATAAAATTCCCTACTGAGAAGTATATCCACCCACCCATGAGGTGCTATAAGTGTCAAAGGTTCGGTCATAGAGCCCGTTCATGCAAACAAGATCAAGTATGTCCCAGGCCGGAAACCTGCAGGAGGGGTGACTTTAGATGCCCTAACTGTAGGGGACCACATCCGGCCTGGTTCCCGGGATGCCCCCAGTATCTCAGGGCCCAGTGTATCACTGCGGTCCTGAGGAGGGATGGTATCTCGTGGACCAGGGCTGGGGCCATAGTGGACGATGAAGCAACAAAATTAAAGTTGACTCGTCAAGGAAAACCCTGCAGCGTTGGTAACAAAAGTCAGGCTACATCCATAAAAGATGTCCCTAGTGAAAAAGGCAATAAAAACAGCCTTTTCACACCTGCCAACTCCCCTAAAAAGGAAGAAGCAGGCAACATACTATCCACTGATATAAACGTCAGTGGATGTAAGATTATAGATCCTGACACTCCAAACAGCCCAAATCAACCTACCAACACTGAGGGTCCAACCTCATCAACACCTCTGGGGACCCCCGACAATTCACCAGTTGGAGCCACTTGTGCGTCGCTGACCCAAGTGACTGAACTAAGTTCTTCATCTGTGGTCAGTGACTGCAGTGACTTCAACACTTCTGGTGAGGATTCGATGGTCTCTGTCCACCCCAGTTATTGCAGCAAATCGTATGAGGAGCTGTCAATTTCGGGGGTGGTCAACAAGGAGGAATCGCCTGTTACATCAAAAACTCCATAAATTATCAGTACCTTCCTGTTGAAAATCCCAGGGAAAAGAATGATGAAATAAAAACTGAAGTCCAGTTACTAAAGATACATTTGGCACATGGTATCTTTTATTTGGCAAATATATATTCTAGAGGTGTAGAAAAAGACACCCTAGACAAAATTTACAACTCCATCCCAAGTGAAAGAAAAGGCCTTATCATCACAGGAGACTTTAATGCCCACCACACTTTTTGGGGATCGAAATTGGATGACAATAAGGGGAGAATCATTTTAGATTGGGCAGACGAAACTAACTTAATCATACTTAACAATGGTGCTCCAACCAGAATTAGTAAAGCAACAGGGGAACAAACAAACTTAGACATAACACTCTGTGATGATAGGACCGCTCTCTCAACAACCTGGGATGTTCATAATGATACCCTGGGATCTGATCATTATCCTTTATTAATTAGTTGTGACTTTGGCAAATGCAACACACCTTTGGAACCAGAACACTCAAAATGTTCTTTTAGAAAAACTGACTGGCAGAAATTCAAAAACTCATGTAAGAACATAACAAAAGATCAAGTCTACAGTGAAGACACTGATACTTTTCTAGACAATTTAATAAATGTGTCCCTTCTGGTGGCCAAGGAATGCAATAGTGCCCCGGCCAAAGCTTCAAATAAACCTAGAAAAAAGGCCCCGTGGTGGAATGAACTCTGCTATAAAGCGGTACAGGAAAGAAAGAAAATTTTGGCAAAAACAAAAAGAAACCCCTGTCCAGACAATTTAGAAAAACTTAAGAGCTCTGAAACAAACGCGAAGACCACTATTTTGGCCGCCAAACAAGAGCATTGGCAATCTTTTATCAAGTCCATCGAATTTAAAAGTGGTGCTTCAAAAACAGTCTGGGCAAAAATCAAAGCTTTAAAAGGTAAAAGACAGGAACCTGTACCGCTACTCATTAAAAACAAAAAATATGCAAAAACTCCCCTGGAAAAGGCTCGATTTTTAGTTAGGCACTACAAAGAAGTTTCAAACGACTCAAATTTACCATTAGAAACTTTGGCTCACCAATCAAAATTTGAGTCCGCCCACAAAAACATCTTAAACGAGCCGGGGGAAGACAACTTACCTATAAACCAACCTTTCACCATATTTGAACTCAAAAAAATCATAAATAGTAGAAAAAATTCCGCCCAGGGCCTTGACCAAATTTCATATTCTCTGTTCAAAAACATGCCAGATTCCCTCCTGGAAATCTGGCTCTGTCTGTATAACAAAATTTGGGAAAAGGGTTCTTACCCTGATGTTTGGAGAGGGGCCTGTGTTATACCTATTCCAAAACCTAATAAAGATAAAAATGACCCAAAATCTTACAGACCGATAAGCCTTACCTCCCATGCTGGGAAATTGCTAGAGGGGATGGTAAAGGCACGTTTAGAAACTCACTTTGAACAAAACAACTATATAACCCCCTTTCAATCTGGCTTCAGAAAGGGGAGGAGCACTTTAGACCAACTAGCTCGACTTCAACATGATGTCATGGCGGCTAAAAACAATAACCACCATGTTTTGGCAATTTTCTTAGACCTCCAAGCCGCATTCGACCTTACCTGGCACTTTGGAGTATTGTATAAACTCAAAATTATGGTATAACGGGGTCCTGCTTCTCATACATCAGAGCATTCCTTGAGGACAGAAAAATACAAGTTAAAGTGGGAAATGTCCTCTCTGACAGTGAAACCCTGTCTAGAGGGACACCGCAGGGCGCGATACTTTCGCCACTTTTATTTAATATACTAATAAATGATCTACCTGAAACCTTTTCTAGTAAAGGAATGACTCCAAGCCAATTTGCTGATGATTCTGGCTCTTGGGTTTCAGGCAAAAATCTAAATTATCTGGTGGCGAAAGTACAAAAGAGCTTGGATTTAGTTTGGGAATGGGCTTTAGAATGGGGATTCAAAATTTCAAAAGAAAAAACAGTGGGGATGCATCTTGGGAACAAGGTTATAAATCATAATAGAATTCAGCTTGACCTGGGAGGTACACCTATCAACATGGTCAAACAGACCAAATTTTTAGGCATGATATTAGATGAAAGACTCACTTTTGGACCTCACATTGATTATATAGTTAAAAGGTGTACCTCAGACCTAAATCTAATGAAATTACTAAAACACACAGAGTATGGATCTGACAAAAAGAGTCTACTTCAAATATACAAATCACTAATAAGACCTAAAATTGACTATGGTGCTGAAATCTATTATGAAGCCTGCCCCTCCCAACTCAAAAAGTTAGATGTTATTCAAAATAAGGCCTTAAGGATTGCATTTCGAGCCCTTCTAACTACCCCTAAACACCTTTTGGAAGCAGAGGCAGGGGTCATGCCACTACTCTTTAGGAGACCTGAGTATATTGTTAAATTCTGGGCCAGGGCACAAACACAGAGGGAAAAGAACCCTCTGAATTCCATCATTGGGACCAACAAAGAAGTACCCAAGAGATTGAAATTCCCTTTTACTCCATTTGGGGCTAAAGTAGATCTCTTGAGGGAAAAAATGGGTCTCAGTGATGTACAGGTGGTAGATTTCAGACCAAAAAACCCATTTCCTTGGCTGCTTACCCCCCCTCCTGTAGATCTCACCCTAAACAACACCTCTAAGGGTTATCTAATTATCTTTCCTTGAACACTTGGATACCAATTATCCCAACCATACCAAAATTTACACAGATGGTTCCAAGTGCCCATCTACAGGAACAGTTTCCTGTGCCTTTTATATCCCCTCTTTTAACTATAAACATATAGACAGATTGAACAATTACTGCTCAATCTACACTGCTGAAATGGTTGCCATAGATGTCTCCATGGGCTGGATTATTCAAAATAAACCTCCAAAATCTATAATAATTTCTGACTCATTGTCATCACTAATAACCATTCAAAATTCAAAAAGCAAATCAAGACCAGATCTTTTGGAAAAAATTAACAATAAATATCAACACATTTTAAAATCTGGTCTTGAACTATCTTTTCTATGGTGTCCAGCCCATGTGGACATCTCTGGCAATGAAACTGCAGACAAAGCAGCCAAGGAGGGTTTAAACCTACCAGAACCCAGCTGTGATGTCAACCTTGCCCCTACTGAGATCTACTCAATTGTTAGGAAAAAGACAATTGAAAACTGGGTGGAACACCACAAGCTAATTCAAAGGCAAGTGGAAAGACCACTCAGTTCCTTTCTATATCCAGTAGGGCTCAGGTGGCCTGTCATTTACTCCAACAACAAGGTGATTGACAGGTGCATAACTAGACTGAGGATGGGGGCAAGCCTGTTACCAGGTTCACTGGGTAGGTATCTTCCAGATACTGACCCGGTTTGCCCCCATTGCGGGGTTGACTTCACAACTGATCACTTTCTGTTCACCTGTACAAAGTTTAGCTCTCCCAGAACTGAGCTCAAATCTGCCTTGCAAAAATTGGATATCAATTTTGATGTCCAAAACCTGTTAGATCCCAGCAAGGCATTTAGGAGCTCAGTTTATAAGGCTCTAGAGATTTATATTGTAGACTGTCAAATGACAGACAAAATCTAGAGCCCCAAAACTCAGTCTATGTCATTTATACTGCCCAATAGGGTGCAAATACCACATGAGATGAACATAAACTGCATTTAAATTAGTTAAATGCAACCTAAACAGCTAATAAAGCTATAAAATTAATGAATTAGATACTAAAAACAAAGATTTAAGGTTCTTATAACCTTTATTCTACTGCTGTTAAACAGCAAAATGTATATAATTACATAAATATACTATTAATTAAACATAAGGATGCTAATCCTAATTTAAAACTATATTTGTCAGGGTCTTATACCCAGATAAATCCTTTTTTATACAATACCGGGTTATTAAAACCCATAATTATAAGAAAAACTCAACAATTATGTTGACTCTATCCAATTAAATACATCATTGACTTACTACTATATAAGAATATTATCTTTCTTAAACCTGATACATTGAAAATAGGGTCTTTTGTTGTAAAAATGCAATAAATGATATATTTTCATATGTTTTATCACTTAAAATAGGTCTAGAGACCCCATATATTACATTTTCTTAGTCAATAGAAAGACTTAGAGACCTGGAACATAAACAATACATGATGACTTTATTTAAAAATTAGTTAAAGAGAGTGAAAATCCTAAATAAAATTTTATAAATAACTTTCACAGTTCAAAAAACCTGAAAAACAGGATAAAACACTCCAAATTTAGAGTAAATTACATTAATTTAAAAAATTATTTTCCAATATTAAATTGGAAACAATATTATAAGTACATTATGTACCCAAAACTTTTAAAAATTAAAAAATGATAATCTTTACATTACATAATTATTACATTTTACACTAAATAGTCAATACATTGACTATGCAAGTCATCTGTATAAAAAGTTTAACCCAGGATCTCCATCTTATTGACTACAACTACCCCGGATAGGTTAAAAACCTCGGGGTAGTTACTCGGTATTTGCACTATGTTGGGATTCCCGCAAACTATCAACCAAAAATAAAAATATAAATTTTTTCATAGTGGTGGTGGAATGAGACATTTACACCTTGAACTAAATGTTTCAATCAGAAATTACACCTACTAAACACCATCAATTTTATAAACAAATAATACCAGTCAATGTGGTTTTTCATGTAGAAACTTTTAACGTTTACAGAATTTTTAGTAAAATTTTACACTTTTTTGTCAAAAATTTTCTAAGTGTTCAAAACTGAACCTTCTAACTGTAGACTATATCATTAACCAATCAGAGAAGAGAAAATATTATTTAGGTCAATCCGATTCTATTAATAACTTTAAGTAGGTCATCCAACTAGACCAAGTATATAAACGTATGGAACACCGGAGTATACCTATTTTATTTCTATATAATATAATAGATCTACATGAAAATTTAAACTAATGTTACTTACAGACTTAGTTGTAATTAATATACTATATTAATATTATTGAAATAGATTGAGTTCATAAAATCCAAAAACTTACTATTATTAAACGTGATATTACATACTTTACAACTTAAGAACTATGGAACGCCGGGGTATATCTACCCAAATCACAAAAATCTTACACATTTTAAATAATATTTTTCTTGATATTACTATATTCAAATTATCAAATGAAGATAATGATAAAATTATACAATATCATGCAGATTAGACATATATTTATAACTCCAAGTTATACTTATCTTTTAAATAATAGTACTACATTGACTGGATTTATTTCCAAATGATCTAGACTGAGTAACAAACCTATGGGAGAGCACCCTGGCCCACCTATTCCGGGGAGTTGTTTTGACTGGGTCGCCTCTAATATTACAAAACAAGTGTATAACATGGGGGTGGGACGGGTCATCGGGGGCGAGTTCGTCTGCGCCAGTCTGCAGCGAATTTCGCCTCTCTTGCCCTGACTCACCAACGTATGCCAGCCATCATACATAAATATATACCTTATATAAGGTTTAGATAAATTATGTAAATCTTGAGACCTGGTTTTGGCGGCTGGTCATGACATACTCCCAGTGGTGATGATCTTACTCCACACTGGGAGGTGTTAGCCCTATGGCCAGCCGCTAACAAAAGGCCCCCCTTCTTTATTTTACTATTTTTATGTTCATTTTGAACTACATTTAATCACTTGTCTGCACCCTGTTAGCATCTAAGGGCCGGTTGGTTCAATGCAGGACGGGGCAGACAAAAGTGACATTTACTTTAAGACCTTAGCATTACTAACCGGACAGTCTTCGTCTCCAGTGTTGTATCTAAGTGACAGTTGTTACAATACGTATCTGGGGCCAAGGGCTGTCTGGTTTAGATTTTTTGCTAGTTAGACCGGTCTGAATCCTCCGGTCTACCACTCAGTAAATAATCTCATTCCTATTTTGTGTGTGCTGTGCGGTGGTACCTGTGGGGGTCATGTCTTCCCAGGGCCATAGCGCAGTACACACAGACATCTGTACTATCATAGTAAAACAAATTTGAGGCGACCCGGACATCCACCCTCCTCTCAAGCACTGCTGAGCCACCACCCCTACTATACTATAGTACTAAGTGAATAAAATAACAATCAGGCAATAGTCGAGTAAAAGCGATAGACAGCTGCACCGGAAGATAGTAAACCACATGAGATCCTTAATATATATAAATGGGGGCAAATAGCTATACACTTATCCCTTTAGTGGGATTATATTGTCTTTAAGACAAAGCCCTTATCAGGGCTAATACATTATTTGTAAGTGTATACAGCCCTTTTTAGGGCTATTTGTCCCCATACATACTTTAAAGTTTATAACTTATCAGGGATTCCCTGTTCGGCACTGTCCCCCCCCCTTTTTTAAACTTGTACATATATTTGTAATTGTGTTATTTTACTAGTTCCATTACTTTTAACTATTTATTTTTACGTGGCCCTATAAGCGAGCCGTTGTACTTAGTCGGAATACACTTAAGATTATATTTTACGCTGACTTTTTTATTCCGCTTCTTTTACCTGCCGAACAGGAACATATCCCCCCCTCTTTTTTATATATAACACAGTCGACATATAGATTTAAGATAGTTTAAACAAACTATTAAAGTTACTCATATAGTAAACAAGCCTATGTACTGTACATATTATCTTAACATAGTTTCACCTTTTTGTATATATTTAAAATAACATAGATAGATCTTATTCTTATATAGATTTTTAATAAAAATAGATATTAAAATAGATTTTTAACATAGAGTTTACTATTGTAAACTATTTATATTATTAAATTAAGAGATTTTTAATCATAGTTTTTAAAATAGACATTCTTATAATTAGATTTTTGTGAGATAGCAGACTGTCAATGATAGAAAATACTCGCTCAAAGCATTAATGCATATGAGCGAGTCTAAATAAATATCAGCCAGCAGTCAAAACCTAAGAGTTGACATAAAAAATATTTACACTCAGTCTTTAATTTATTATCTTAACTGATTAAACCTCCGTTGTATTCCCAGTACAATGAAACATATTTGTTTTCAATTGATTTAACTTACCTTTCAATGATAAACATTCATTTTCAAAAAGAATATTTACTGAATAAAAATAATGAATTGCCGGACAATTACGGACTTTATTCTGAATAAAATAAATAATAAGTTACGAGTACAATAAGTTGGCTGTCTGCCAAGATGACCCATGCTATTCTAAGATTTCTGTGATATTTCGACACGGTAACTTTCATATCAGAGGCCTTTTGTAAGGATAAACTTTGGAAATATTTCAACACAGTCGTTAAGTCTATATATCAAAGGCCGATATGCCGACAACATTGTATAGATCATAGAAGACCGCCATATCACACACGGCAAATGCTATACCTTGTTGAGATAAGGGATGAAGCCTTGAATCGTAACACATGTGAAATTAAATACTTGCAGTAGTTTATAAATCGTAATTTATAGAAAAAACTTTTTATTGCGTGAAAGCTGAGTCCTATTAGTTACGCATGACCTGCTAAACAACTATCACATTATAATAATTATTTGAAATAGCTATGGACCCGAGTTATCAGATTTGTTAATTATTAATTAAAATTGTATTAAAATTAATTTTATCATTGTCTTCGATTGTCTTTGCCCTTGATATATTGGGGTATGATTAGCCATTTATTAATACAATTTCTCTCTTATCCTATGGTTTTTATTAAGTTTTAAATTATAAAAATAATTTTTAATGCATTCACAATATTTTAGATGAAAACTATAAAAAACAGACAAATTGTCGGCGATTTTGCCGACAAAATCGGCGAACTAGTATCGGCCAAAATTTGTACTTGTCTTATACGAGGGTCCACATAAAATTCCCCTGTGACCAGCCTCAAAGTTGGGGGGTGCGTCTTACAGGCGAGAGCGCCTTACAACTGAGTATATACGGTAATCTAGGCCTGATTCTTGGCTGTGTCATGTTATACTCTTAGGGAAAAGTTCACCAAGATGTTAATTTTTATAAGTGTTGGAAGAATTTGTTTGATTGCTCAGTGTGTTAGTACTGGTAAAAAATAGAGTGTCCTGGAAAAGCTGGTTAGGTGAGGCAGCCACCATACATAATCTGATAGGAAGGTGTAGATACCAGTAAATGGTGTAAACTCCAAATAAATAAAATGTAAACTCATTTGAGCTCAAATTGCTTGTAAATATATTTACTATTTTTCTTTAAACTTTTTTCTCTGTCATGTAATGTATACATTCAAAGAATACTTTTGGTGAGCATGAGCTGCCAATATATGTATGTTGCAACTCAAATTATATATATATAGAATGCTATATCAAGAATTATAAACTGATACATTGCCAGCATGCTGCCATTAATTTCCCTACATATCTAACAAGACAATTATGATTATCTTCAATTTGTTAGCTTGGCTTTTCAGAAAAAAGTAGGCCCTAGGGCTATTCTACTCAATTGTGTAAAGGCCAAACACTTATTGGTTAATGTTTTATATGCATTCATTTATGTCTTTGAATCAACTCAAGTGATTAACTTTCAACCATAACTCTTGCATGAATTTTGACTGGATTATTGCCCTTTAATACTTAGAAATTTCTTGATTAAGGTTTTTGATGCAACATTTTATTGTAATGTAACAACTATTGAATAGAGTTACTTATATCTTTATACATAATTACTGGGTAGCTAAGTTTGATAGCCAATGGAGGAAAAATACCAATATGTTATGCTAGCTAAATTTTGACTGGATTATGGCCCTTTTACACTTTGAAATTTTTAGGTTAAAAGTTTTGCTTGCAACTTTTAGCATTACAACCATGTGTGTGAATATACATTATCACAATATCACGAGTGTTAGACAAAGAACACAAAGTCACTGTGAAATTATTGGCTGTTGATAAAAAAACAATAAAAGACATAAAAGACGCCAGATGGATATTGTCATTTCCTGTTTGTTGACGTTGTTTCAAATTTCAATGTGAAAAAATGTAGTAAAAGTGTTTAAATACTTTGACAAAGCCTTTTAGACGAAATATTAACAATAAAAAGAGTAAATTTACTGTGTACTAATTGAGGTCTCTTTAAGGACTAGTACAGTGAACTGAAAAAAACTATACCTGTTACACTATTTTATTTTATTAGTTTGAAATTTATGTGACATAATGCAACATATACAAATGTATAATATAGATTTATACTTTTTCACTTTTTTTCATTTTTGTGTATATTGCTTATTGGTGTCAACAATATAAGTTTTAACTATTATCAATACTAATACATGTGCTTATACTTTTACTACCTCCAGCTTTGGAGAGTTACATATTTACAGACAATGTATGAATGAATAAAAATAAGATAAACTAGTACATAACTATAGAGATAGAGAAAAGAAAAACATACACCATGGTATTATAATATGTACAAACATGAAAATGTAAAAAAAACATAAGTACACATTTCATTCAATGAGTGACTTTGTTGACATACTTTACAAATAATCTAAATGTACATGAACAATGTATAACATGATATATTTCCTTACACATTTGTTTTATATTTAGTTAACTTATTAACCATTTAAATAGTGACTTGAAGGATTAAAAAAAAAAAAATGGTAGAGCAATGTATCAGGTAGTGTCTATTGTATATATTTATCTATTTCAGCCTGGATATGGAGATGAAAAGGCTGATGACCAGTTTTCAACTCCTGGGTAAGTCTTGATGTATAGGAGATTTTGTCTTGTTAGTTCTTTAGGTGTTGTTATAGAGTATTTAAAATGAAGGCTCTTCTAGACTGTTTGATAGGTGACTCAAAATATCAAAACTTCACATATATTGTACTTCATCAGAAAACTTTTTGATCGGTCTGAAGGGTGTTCTATTTTCTGAGGTTCTACTGTATTTTTCTTGAAAACAGTTGCCAAAATCTCAAAATTTGTATTAATTTAAGCAGGTATGACATTGAATACACAAAAGATAGAGATTGTAAGAGTATGAAATGATAAAATGTATTGTACTATTAAAATGTTTGAGTAGTAAAGTCAAATTACATACCTACATGGTGTGTATTGAGTTGTGCTTTTCTCAATTTTGGCCTTACTAAATGATTCTTAATCATATATTAATATATATGTACATATGTATCTGTTTTGTCTAAATATATATCATCAGATATAGATTGATAGAAAAAATCAAATAAAAATGTAAATTGAAAAGATTAAATTTTTTATGGCGTAAACACCTTATTTCAGTTATTCACAGACAGCGCAAGTTTTACAGATGGAAAATGATGTTGATTTTCAAATGATTCAAGAAAGAGATTCTGCTATAAAACAACTTGAGGTAATAAAACTATTCATTAATGAAATTATTCATAGCTTTTATTGGCTTACGTTTTATGGTAGAAGTCTCCTATTTTTGTGTCATGTAAAGCTGACATTATTGTGTTACGTTTCTCAAATGCTATAGAAACTGATAAGGTTTTGTGTCACATATTTTTGCTTAAGATTTTTTAAAAGTCCAGCTTCTCTTTTGTTGTCTAATAAAGTTTTGAATATTGAGCCATATGTCAATTAAATTGTTCATGGACTGTAGTCTCCTTAGTGACAATCATGTAGTACAAAGATCATCGACAAATCAGAAGATGTGCAATTGTTCAAAGTTATATTTTTTTTGCTTCCACATACATCATTACATGTTCAGCAGATTTTTACAATTATGCATGTTAACCCATCATCATTGAAACCACCCTCAGGCAGATGATCCCTAACAGTACCTATTTACACATGGGTGGAGTGGAACAATTGTTAGTAAGTTTCTTGCTATGGGAAATTCAGCAGTGCCATTAGTGGGATTTTTCCTCTTTATTCCTAAGCCTGCATCCTACCACTGGACCACTACTCTAACTATGATCATGAATGAACTGAATACACATTTTTATTTCAGAATTCTATAGTGGAAGTACATCGTTTATTTAAAGAAGTGAAAGAGCTGGTACATGATCAAGGTGAAGTCTTAGGTAAGTTATATCTTCCTATAATATTTACATTTTGTTAAATTCTCTCACTTTTTGAAATTTCATCTTTAAAAAGTTTGAGACAAGTTACATTGTTACTATCATGGTTAGTTTATGAACTTCAATCCCTCAGGTTGAAATGCAGTACATGTACAAGTTCGGGCACATCAGAGGTTTGATGTTTGTCATTAACAATTTTTGCCTAGATAGGCAGGATGCCGTGCCAAGCTATTCTTCCATATAATTACCAATGTACCCTGTAGTTATACGACAAAATATTGTGAAGCTTAATTTAATGTGACCTGAGCTTAAAATGGCTAGTTTTTCAAAGTTGGTTGGTCCTTTTTGAGGCAAGAAAAATTAGTTGTCAGTCATGGAGTATGTACATTTATTTTTGATGATCAATGTAATATTTTACAGACACAGTAAAATCGAATGTTGAGAGTGCACAAATACATGTTGAAAAAGGTACTGGTGAGTTAGGTACTGCAGTGGAAAATCAAGTAAGTTATCGTAACCCACTAAATTTGGCAGGTTAATTATCATGTGTAAAAGCTGCTTTCCCACCGATTTAATTATATACACTGGGATCCAAAAGTTTCTTTACGCATGTATTTTCATTCTATTTTTTATTGCAAAAATATTGCTGACACATTTTGTTTTATATGGTTATTGTATATATAAATAATCTTAATGCATTGAAGAACATAATTGACAATGCATGGTAAACTGCACATTAGTTGTGAAACTATTGGCTACATTTTAAGTATATCAGAGTATTTCCCAATAACATCAAAATTAAAAATGTGTTTAGAAACTTTTGGACCCTATTGTATATATATATTTTTTTAGATATTTTAGAATAACCTGACATAGACATTTTTAATGGTAGAAAGAATCACATGAATTATTATAGCACAATATTGTACCAATACAATGCTTGAGTTTTGCAGACCATGAGCAGAGCTAGTTGTGATATATGGGCATTAATAGACTATTATTGTTGTGTTGTCACATATGTTCCTTTTAATGTTGTTAATTATTGTTGGTATCCACAAATGTATGCATGTTGTTTTGTGTGTTGATTTATAAATTATTTATTGTTGATAAGTATGGAACCTGCACTCAATTGCTTTCTGTTTGTAATGGTAACAGGCTGGTTTATTCCCACTTCTTATATGAAATAACCAAAATATTGGTTTTTAAACATTTTTAGTTAAAATGTGGTTCATAGTTTGTGTCCATATGAATGTTCAGCTGACTTATAATTTTGTGTAACCTGGGTCAATAGCGCAGTTGGTAGCACGCAGGGATTTGGAATCCTACCCGGGGAGGTTATACCCTTCCATGAAAATTTGACAATAAGGCCACACCAAATTGATTACTTGTTCTACGGATTTTTTTTGGAAAAAAATGGGACGAGCGAGCGAAAAAAAAAATTTTTTTTTTAACTTTTGAATTAAACCAGAGGCGAGTGAATAAAAAAATAAAAAAATTTTTTTAACCTTTTACATAAAATCTAAAGCGAGCGAATAAAAAAATTGAAAATTAATGAGATAAATAATAAAATGTGTGTACATATGTGTCTGAATTTAGACAACAGCTTTAACTTCGAACTTAAATTTTCATTTTGAAGCATAAACATGGAAGTTATATTGTTTTTTTGTTTTATTACGAACACTTGCATGATCGTGTGATTTTTTCAGTCATAAAAAGCCGCTTAAAAAATATCAGATCCACCAGCTCAATCTGGATTAATAGATCACCTAGAGCTCCAAAAATACCAAACAAACTTTTTGAAATTTCCCTGATATACACAAGTAACATAACTTGCATACAGTCATAAGTACAGGTTGGTCATCTATGGTTACACTTATCTAATTCATCTACACAGTAACATAAAATGGTACAATGTATCTCATTGCTAAGAGATGCACAATCAACTGTAAAAAGCATGACACAGTATTGAGAAACACATAATTATTCTAATCAATTTTATTGATGACAGCCAAGTTGACAAAATGTTAAGCATGTTTAAAGAACTTTTCAAAGGCTGATACAGAGGTGTGGAAATACCAATTGTTCTTACTTGTCCAGGTACAAGTAAAACATCAGAATTTACTTGTCAGCACATAAACTCCTTGTCTTCCTCTGTACACCTAGACAGTAAATTAACATTTTTGGTGGTGTAAAATCATAACCTTTGGTTCATTCAATCGTTTATGAAATACAGATATTTTTACAAAAGTTAACCTTTTTGAAAGAAAATTATATTATGCATCCAATGGTGTAGCTTTTAGTTTTGTATCTTCCTTTACAAAAGAAGAGCAAGCAAGGTCATTGCAAATAAGGGACTTTGGTTAGTTATTTCCCCTTGTATTCTCTTCAAAATTCACCCTTACTTTTCAATAGCAATTTGCCAAAATTAAACAAATATAACTTTTTTGTAAATTATTTAATTTGTTTGAAATTCAAGCTGGGTAATTTTAGGGTAAAGAACTATCTAATTTTCATCACTTCTGTAAATATCTCCATTAACAAGAAAGGTATTAGATGAAATATTTTGTAATCCTTACAGAGGAATTCAATGATAAAATCCAAGGATTCCAACTGTAAGGACCTACTCACCAATTGGATTGCTTTAGATTTCCTAGCTAAAAGAAAAAAGGCAAATAAAAATAGACACCAAAATGCTGAATCATTTGGGGATTCAAGATTTAAAATTGATCTAAATTTAAGTAAAATTTCAGGAGTTATAGGTTCTGCGCGTTTAACACAGTGTTGTTTTTGCTTAGCAATACCCTTTAACGAAAGGTTTAGCATGAATAAATTAATGTTATCTGTTTGATAACCTAACAAATAATTCAAAGTTTTAACTCCACTAATATAGTTTCTGATTGAATCCACTGATTTAAAACTTCTTGACAAAAATTGGGCATAAAGCTGCAATGTTTTAGTACCAACTGGAATAGCCAAAAAGGATTCCCATTGTATTTTTAAATTTCTTCTCGAGCCTTCAGCATAAGCAAGCTTGTTTGTTTCCTTAAGATCTTTCTTCAAATCTCTTAGATGTAATTCTGAAATATAGTCCAAACTTCAATTATTAAATTTACTTTACCAAAGATTTATGAATTTAAAATGATTGTCATTGATTACGTATTCAGTAACTTTAACATGATTAGTTAATTTTTCAAATTTTTGTTGATGAACTTTATCTTTATGCCATCTTGACAAGTGATCAGCTATTCTATTTTCTTCTGATGCTAAATGTTCCGCTTTAATTTCAAATTCAAACTTAGCAGCTAAAAAGCATACTTCTGTTAAACATCTTTGTAAAAACTGACATTTGGCTCTTCCTGAATTTAATGCAATACAAACTAATAAATTGTCACACAAAATTACTATTTTTGTGTGTACAAACTGTTCCCCCCATATTCTTAAACAGATGACTATTGCAAGTATTTCTAATGCTCCTATATGTAAATTTTTGTTCATGATATAATGAGGAAACATAGTATGATAATATTTGCCATTCCAATAACCTCCACAACCATCTAGACAACTGTCTGATGAAAATATTTCATCCCCCTTACTCCACTCACCTAATGATATGAGACTTATACCCTTATAATTAATTAATACATCCCTCCACCAAGAAATATCCTTTTTAACTTCTATTGGTATTTCGAATTTTACAAGCTTTCCATTGGATTTTGCGTATAATACTTTCAACCAATTGATAATTCTGCTTATAAATATTCTACTAGGCTTAATGCAAGCTCCTATGAAATTTAATTTTCCTAATAAAGACTGTACTTCTTTTAGATTGGCAGAATCTTTGTTTAACCACTGATTTAAAAGAGTTTTAATTTCAATTAACCTTTCATCTGTAATACCCATTTCATATCCTTTGAATTCAACAAAAACCCTAAAAATGACATTATATGGCAAGGGGAGCAACTCTTATTTGTAGCTTCTATGATACCACATTTTAACAATAATGAATTCAAAGTTAAATAAGCAAATTCTGCATGTTCTTTCTTTTCTACTCCTGCCAAGTCATCTAAATAATTTAGAATATATATACCAAAGTTAAACATGATGAATGCTATAGCATTTGTAACTCTTTGACAAATAAAAGCCGCACTCCTTAATCCCATGCTTAATACTGTGTCACTAAAAATTTGATTTTTCCAAACATAAGAAACCAAATTATAATCACCTGGACATATAGGTATTTGTCTATAGGCTCTACTCAAGTCCTTTTTATACATCATGCAGCCTTTCACTTTAGACAAAATTAATTTCACAAAGTCATCAATTTTGGGATAAGTTAAATTAGTTTTACTGCCCAAATAATAATATTTTTCTATAAAACTGTTAACAGCACCTCCTGCAGTTGAACTTAGATCTAAAATGATGCGACGCTCAGATATATTTCCTTTAGGAACAGTATTTAAAGGGGATATCAAAAGATTTGAAGAGAATGGATTTTTTTAAACGGACCTATAATAGCCTTATGTTTTAATTCTTTCATTAAATAATCTTTAATAAGATCTGAGAATTCATTGGCACCTTTATAATTTTTATATTTGCTTATTTTCTTGGTATTTTTTATATTATTTTCATTTCCACTGAATCCTATTGGGAAACCAAAGTCTAATAAGTCACATACTAACAAGCCATTGTATTCAAAATGTTTTAACATGTTTCTCAAATATTCAACTTTTAAATTTGTGTCAAGTTTAATACGACATTTTTCAAAATTATGTTTTCCCGAAGCTTTAACTTTTTCATGTATGTTAATTAAATCAACACAATAATTCTTTTCCAATGATAATTGCCTATCAGTGAATACTTCTGATTTGTCTAACAAACATATTTCTTTGTTTTGTTCACTATTATTATGTTCAAATTTATCATATTCTGCTGTATACAAAAATTTTGGTAAAAACAAATCCTCAATTTTATTTTCAAATATTTAAGGCTTTGATTGTCAATTGGTTTTTGACATATAGGGGCAATCTCTAACTTCTATCTTTTAACCAGCAAGCTGCACATACATGTTTTGCAAGTCTCATTTTGCCCTTAAAGACTCCCATATGATCACTAGAATGTGTACATTTATTTTTTTGATACAATGAACAAAACCAGATAAATTTATCCTCATTATTTTCTGATTCTGGTTTAACTTTAACAGAGCTGTATTGATTTTTTGTGTTATATCTATTTAAAATACCTGTTTCTAAATATGTAAAGTCATCACGCCAACTTTTTTCCCCAAGTTCTATTTCCCTTAGTACTGTAGCATAATAAGACTTTAAATTTTGAAACGTAAAAGTATTATTAAGATACATCATTCTTTTTAGGAGAGAGAGTCTGCCTTTCTGTTCTATAGGCTTAGTTTCTGGATTGCATATAATCTCAATCTTTCCTGCTACAAATAAATTTAAGCTTAATTCATCAAATTTTATATTTCTATTCACATACTCATATCTTAATTGAGCATGAGGATATTTTAGTGCATTTTTAACTTTATCTGACGATTTTGCTTGAATGCCAGATTTTCTACTTTTTGACAATTTCTTATGTTTACTTTTTAAGCTAGATCTATGGCTGTCTTCCCCTGAGCTTTCTTCACTATAGTCTGAATCTGAGTCAGAATCACTTGAACTGCTATACAAACCCAATTAGCTCAATTGTTTTTTAGTCTTTCTCTTTAACTTAGACATACTTCTCAATGTCTTTAAATTGATTGTGTCTTTTTCGGACTTATCCGAATTTTCTTCCACTATTTCACGTTCACTGTTACCAGTGTTTATAGTGTTAAAAACTGTCCTACCCTTTAATTGTTCTACACTTCTTTTCTTCTCTGTCAGACGTCTTTCTAATTCTTTTCTGTTTCTTTGCTTCTTTAACAATTTCTCCTCTTGTTCTAATTTCTCCAGCTCCTCTTCCATTATTCTATCAGTGTCCGAAATATCATCATCCTCGACGTTTCCTATACCATACTGCTTAGTAGACTTTAATGGAGACAAAACCAAAGAGGTTCCGCCTACTGCTCCACCTACTGCTCCGCCTTCTTTACTATCTTCTTCCGTTTCTTTCCCTTTTGAATTTAATAGTTTATAATTTACTTTTTCTTTCCTTTTATCCGCCATAATGACACTCACACTTATCACTGTATATTCACAAATATGATCATTAACTCCCTGATATAGTCAAGTAGAGTTTAAACTCACAAACTTACTTTTGTAAATTTGATTACTTTATAAATTACACTTTTTTAAAGTCCAATTATTTTTTAAAACTAAAAGTATAACATCAATAAAGGTAGAAACTAATTTCCTTATTCGAAACTTTTAACAACAAAACTTTCTAATAACTATAACTAATAACTTTCTAATAGCTACAACAGGTTTCGAATGAAATTTTTTCACTAGACCGGCAACGCCTTAATTTTTTAGCGCTTATATTGAACCAATGAAAATTCACCAAATATTAAACCAACGGACCAATCACCAATGGAGCATAGATGTACATATAAAGTAAAGAACAAAACAAAACAGAACAGAACAGACAGGACAGTTACGTTCGTAATTAATTATTTTAAATGTTAAAATATCACCATGACCAAGGTGAAATCTTAGGTAAGTTTTTTCTTCCTCATACTTCAATTTTGTTTTAATTTCATCTGCAAAAAAGTCATGACAAGTTTCATTGTATGCATTATCATGATTTTTCCTCTTTATTCCTAAGCCTGCATCTTACCACTGGACCACTACTCTAACTATGATCATGTATGATCTGTATTAATTTTTGTTTTACAGAGAGATAAAGATGATGAAAATCAAATCATGCTGGTACATGGTCAAGGTAAAATACATGTTAAAACTGAGTTACGTATTGCAGCGGAATGTCAAGTAAGTTATCGTAACCCACTAAATATGGCACATGATTTTTGTTTTTCCTGCACTTGTATCAACAAACCACATCATTTTTTGTCTTAATGAGCCATCGTAGTTATAAAGCACCTATATGACTGTCCTGTTTTGTTCAACAGTAGAGTGAAAACTGTGATAAAATTGTTGTAATTTCTTAAAAAAAAGTGGTTCATTTTATAAGAGTAAATTTGTTTCTTTGTAAATGTAAAATACATGTTTTGTAAAATAATTTTTAGGGTTTAAATATACAAAATGTATCAACCTTTAAACAGTTTGTGGTCAAAACTCTATTGTCTGATGTATTGTCAATCAAATTCTACTTTTTATTTTAATCTACTTTCACTTTGAAGTCTTAGAAATTACAAAAGTATTTAAGTGAAAATTTCTTTTGACATCTTTAATGGTAGAATCATATGAACTATTATAGCACATAGTTGTACCAATACAATGCTTGAGTTTTGCAGACCATGAGCAGAGCTAGTTGTGATATATGGGCATTAATAAACTATTATTGAAATTTGTTGTGTTGTCACATATGTTCCTTTTAATGTTGTTAATTATTGTTGGTATCCACAAATGTATGCATGTTGTTTTGTGTATTGATTTTTAAATTGTTCATTGTTGATAAGTATGGAACCTGTACTCAATTGCTTTCTGTTTGTAATGGTAACAGGCTGGTTTATTCCCACTTCTTATATGAAATAACCAAAATATTGGTTTTTAAACATTTTTAGTTAAAATGTGGTTCATAGTCTGTGTTCATATGAATGTTCAGCTGACTTATAATCTTGTGTAACCTGGGTCAATAGCGCAGTTGGTAGCACGCAGGGATTTGGAATCCTATCCGGGGAGGTTATACCCTTCTATGAAAATTTGACAATAATGTCAAATTTCCTCCATTGATTAGATAATATGGAGAATTTTCCTGCCTTGTGGAAGGGTAGGCGAGTACTGGTTATAGACAAGGGTTCAGGAAAGCTAGGTTAGGTGTGCTGACCTTAATTGTGTTGACACGGAGTTAAACCCAGTAAAAATATATAAATAAATAAAATATTGTACCATAACACCTGATCATTGAAATCACATCCAGGCAGGTAATCCCTCACAGTTCACATTTACACCTGGGTGGAGTGGAACAACTGTAGGTTAATTTCTTGCTCAAGAAAATTAACAGTGCTCCTAGTTGGGATAAGACCCAGGTCCTCTTGATTCTAAGCGCGGTCCTACAATTGGACCACTGCTCCTACATGTCTTGAACAGATGAAATTCGAGAAAATAATCAAGCAAAACTCAGGTAATTTAACTATAATTTAAATCATTTAAAAAGTAAGCATTAATTTTATTTCTAAATTTAGCTCTACATAAATTTCCTAGTAAACATTGAGTGCCAGGGTGATACTTATTGACAATAATATTTCAGTGGTTATATTTATTTCGTTCACGTTTTTGTTATTATTTTATGTTGCTATATTTTCAGTCCAAAGCTCGACGAAACAAATGCTGTGTAATAATTGTAATATTAAAGATTTTAGCTATAGTTGGTATTATCATTGGTGTCAGTGTACATTCTAGCAGTAATTAAAGTTTTCTATCAGGTATAAGTACATTCTATATTATATAGGTCTGACACTGAGTTGCAGAGAAATATATCCTCCTTGACTACCATTTTATGTTCTCTTCCCTTTTTTCTGCCAAGTGCAGAAATAGTTACTTAGAAATCTGCATTACATTTATGCATTGTCTGCCTTTCCTTGTCTTATCTAGGGTTTACCTGCTTATGTGAATCCCAGAACTGCATACTGGCTCCTGTAAAGCAATAAGTTCATAAATAAGTGAAAAAATTGTCGGTGGCTGAGGACACCGCCAGCCACCTGAAATGTTCATTAAACTGTAAACATCATTTAGAATTCACTCTTTGTAATAAGGGACTTTAGTCAGTTATTATACCCCCGCTTCGAAGAAGAGGGGGGTATACTGTTTTACCCTTGCCCGTGCGTGCGTGTGTCCGTCCGTTACAAAATTTCCGTCGCAGTTTTCTCAGCAACTATAACATGCAGCAGCCTGATACTTTTCATATTGCTTCATCCCATAGTCCCATGTGGTGTAAAGTGATTTCATGCTCCTTGCTCATCTACTTCCTGTTTGTCGCATATTTTTAGATTTTTGCGGGGGTATCACTAGTGAGCATTAGCTCACAGATTTACTTGTTTTCCCTTGTATACTCTTCAAAATAGGTAGGTCTAATTAGTTGGATTACTCGGATTTTACCCTTACTTTTCAATGACAATTTGCCAAATGTAATTTTAAAATACCTTTTTGTATATCATTTAATTGGTTTGAAATTCAAGCTAATTATTTTTAAGTTAAAGAACTATCTAAATTCTATCACTTCTGTTAATATCTTCATTACCAAGAAAGCTATTAGATGAAATATTTTGTTACCCTTACATAGGAATTCAATGATAAAGTCAGAGGATTCCAACTGTAAGGACCTACTTACCAATTGGATTGCTTCAGATTTTATCAGGGAAAGATAACTGACTAAAGTCCCTTCATCTTCATCTTGTACAGTTCCCTCCAAAAGTCCTTGGATAAAAATCAGTTTTAGGATGAACTGCTTTAAAATTGCCAAGTAAAAAGAAACATAGACCAATCTTAGCTAACTCCAAAATCAGCTCTAATTTGTTTTTCTATATATAATTTAAACTTAGTTTTTTGAATACATTTTGATAATAGTAAATTATTGCGGTATGTGTGACCAATTTTTCTCAAAAATGTGATTCATCCAAGAACATTTGGTAGGTGCTGTATATGTGTTGTGTTAAGTCAATGCTTACCATGCATATCATATTATTTACAAGATTAGGAAGTATTCAATCACCATATCCGTGCCATATTTTTTACCATTATTAATGTATTGATGTTGTTATCTACTTGTTAGACTAGATTTTCTTATCACTTGTACTGTATTTATGAGTTTACTGCTTGAAGTGAAGTTATTGGAGATATAGAAGTAAGCTCTGACTTCATTCAGTAAGCATTCTTATTGATAGTTTAATGGCTGCATACTCTGAGTCTTTAGATGTCGCACAATATTTAATTATATCACATCAGGTTGCAATTAAGTGTGTAAAGCTATGTATTTTCCAATTTTGGGTATCACATGGATTTAGGTGGATTAATTTCTCTACACTGTCCACAGAATTGAGTGTCAATGTTTTAGTTTTCTAGTTACCTCCCTTTGGTTGTTTATAAATCAACTTAAAGGAAGATAACAAACCCTCATTTTTTTTCAAACTAAATATTCATGTTTGGAATGCTTCTGGTTTCTGTGATAACCACTCATTGTGTGTCCATTTAGGGAAGGTATGACTAAGACATGCAATTGAGAATTTTGGGCAAAAAAAGCAGACATTGGTAAAATGGAGATTTACTTGTTCAAATATGTAGGCCCTACGGCCAACTAATACATCACTAAGCTATATGTTTTTTTCCATCAATAGGCCATGCCTATAGTTATATTTAATGTATGTTTATTTGTATTTCAGTCTCGTTCACGTAAGAAGAGATGTATACTTGTGATATTTTTGTCTTGTATCATCATCATTATAGCTCTCATTATTTGGTTAGCAACAAAGAGTTAAATCAGCTACAGCTACCCGTCTTATTATCTGCCAAACAAAAACTTCTCCAGTTTGTCCAGAACAATTTACAACAGTTAGAAGTTGTGTATCTTGTCTACAGAAACTGATGTAAACCAACATGATATAGAATATTTCTTATTGATAATTTAATAGAAAGATGTAATTTTGTTTCAAATCTTATTTCAACTAGTTCACCCTGTCTTGGTGTATTTCCTGGTGCATCCTGCTAATTTGTAGCCAATGGGCTTGGATGATATGGGAAGGATTTATAAAGAAAAGCAAGTGGCCTATGTGGGAGTCACAGTATCTCCCTGGAATAAGCCAGCAATGGCTTTGCTTCCTGGTGAATGCTGGTTTTATTTAAATTTTAAACACCATCAGGGCCACTCCCGGGTAATTGCCTGTTAAAGACAGTTTATCCTGAGCAAATGTGGTTCTTCACGGCATTATTACAGTTTTAGTCCCAATCTGCCTGGTTTTCAAACCGGAACATACCGGTTCTGTACGCCAGGACAGTGTGAACTAAGCATTATGGATAATATTTCTTACCATACCTTATCAAAATGATGTAGTTCTGTTTTACATCTTATTTATGGACCTGGTGTTAATTGTGAATACATGTATATTGGCTGTTATATGTCATAATATTAAGTTTGTATTATTTTCTAATATTTTTCTTAGTATTTTTGTTACATCATATATGCACGGGCAATACGAATTGCAAACTTAATAAATTATACTAATTATTCTGATAATGAATTTATTTAAAATTATTGTTTTTATTATATGACTGGTTATAGTGACTCTCAGCTTTAAGACTTGGCCAAATACATGTATATGATTGAGAGATGTCTTATTTAGATGAAATTACTTTGTGCTTCAAAGTTGAATATTTGGCACATATACTGCATTGTGATTGCACTCTTAAAATTGGAAAACTAGCTTTTAAGTCACTGTTGAATTATTTTTTCTATGAGGCATTTATTTAACTTACTTTTAGTTGATCATTTTTTTAACCAAAATTTGGTTTATTTTGAAATAGCTGTATCAATGTGTGGGATAATTTACATTTGATATATACACAGTTCCTTCCAAAAATTCTTGGACAAAATCCTGTTTTTACATTACATTTAACCTTGAAAAAAAGAAACTAAGAGTCATTTGAACACTAGCTAAAAATGAGAACTGGTATTACTTAGTTTATCAACATATGATTCTAACATTTTTAAATTGATTCGTTTAAATTATAGTAGAATTACTTGCGGAATGCACGGTTATTTGTTTCTCAAAATGTCATTTATGCCAGAAGTTTTGGAGGGCACTGGATATATTCCTACTATAGGAGTTTTGCACATTGTAGAATTTATGTCTCAATATCCTCAGTGCGGTCTTCCTTTATGATTATTTCTGTGTTTTACTTTTATTACTATTTTCTTACATTCCATGCTAAGCTTATATTTAACTGCTAGATGAAAACATGTCCTAAACTTCATTGTTTTCTTCAATCTTATAGGGTTTGACACAAACTGTTTTTACAAGGAATCCCAAAGGAATCTCTAGCCAGTTACTCGGGGATTCCTTCTTAACATTAGGGATTCCTTCAATAAAAGACAAATATTTTGGAGACAGATTTGCAGTTACTAATGGTAAAATACAAGTCATGGCAAAATTCTGGGACCCTAACAGAATCCCTAGCTGAAAATGACTGGGATTCCTCCTGCGTTTTTGGAATCCTAGGACACTGTTAGTGTCATACCCTGTCTTATGATAGTATGAGTACTGTGCTCATGTTTGTGAAGTAATAATTTCATATTTGTATTTTGCTCTGTATAAAACCAGCTTGCTTGACATAGTATTTTACAAATGTAAGATTTGTTTGTTATATGTATAATATTATGTAAATCAAATATCGGCTTCAATTTGCCTGAAGCAGTAAGATCCTCCTTGTTATTGGTGAGTCTGGAGATGGAATATATGTATTATGAACTTTTTTATTAACGGACTTCAGGTATGAAATATTTGAAAAATGTTTCTTGGATATTTAACTGTGTGAAAATATTAATTTAAAGAGGTCTGAAAGCATAGGCCTCCAATGAAGACATGGTCTGAATATGTAAAGGCTGGCTTAAAAGCATATAACCTTATGGAAACTATTCCTCTAAACTGGCTCTCATGGCCATTAAATGTCAGCCTATCTAGCCACCTGCTGCCTATGCTGGTTTGTGAAATGCAAACTGCAGATGGAAAATAAAACCCTGGATGATGATGATCTGTCTTTTTTCAAACTTTTATTAGTAAAATCAGCCATTTTCATCAGCTTATTAAACATGAAAGGGTCTGGCTATGATAGGTAGTCATTCATAAGATGATGTGCATTTTAGTTGCCTCCAGGTTTACCATCAGTAAGGATGACCAAGTGCTTCAGTCAAATTGTTGTAAGCTTGGGTCAATGTTGAGTATTTTGTCATTTTAACATCAACTGATTTATTTCTTTAAATTAAAGATGGTTGTGTTCATTAAGTCATAGAATATTTTGTTTATCATTCATCTAAAGCATTGCTGATTAATTGATATGATTGTAGAGTAGACATTTGTGTTAAAATATATAAATAAATGTGTGATGCTTTATATTGTTTATTGAGACAACGTTATTCATTATGATCATTATGTATTTTGAGTTTCCAAATTCATACATTTAATAATCAGTTTTCATAATGGCCTCATACATGATTAAATCAAGTGTCATCCAATCAACAAGTCAGTGCCAAACTAGACTACAATCTTCTTTATTTCTGTGTTGTTAGACTAGTTTTGCACTGATATTATATACAATGTATACTAAAGTATATTCTTAAGTTTGTTGATTAGTAGCTGCATCATGAAAATAATTTTGTACAAAAATGTTTACTACATATTTGTGTAATGGTTTTCATGATGATAAAAAACCTTTAAGATTATTTTGACAAGAGTGAAATATTTTTCACCAAAATTGACATTTTTATGAACAAGATATAGAAGAGTATACAAGATATGTTTTGGAAGCTTCTTATAGCATTTTGTTTTTGCTAATTATAGTGTTTCAACCAAAGATGGCCTCCACTGTCCTGATCCATTGAAAGCACTTAAAGTGTACAAGCATACATTGTACAAGGTTTAGTACATGTATAATATTTGCATTCTTTTGAATGTTTGTTATGAATATTGATACCACTCCAAAGAGCCATGCTTGCTGTGTAAACTCTTAAATTTATTGCATAAATTTGTGAGAAACTTACTTAAAATTTGGTAGAATATATACGGGTAGAAAAAGGCTAATTACAGAATTTTCATTTTACCCAGCCAGGATCTGTTTTTGCCATTGTTGGTTTCACTTTTACCTCGGAAGGGTCTGTGTCGGCCATCTTTGGTTTTATCTTTTAGCATATATAATTTAATTAAATAAAATAAGTGTGATTGCAAAATTGTTGTTATTGAATTTTAGAATGAAATTTGTTTATTTTGTTGCTGTATACTGTTGCCGAGGTTGTTACTATGGAGATAAGAGAGTGATATAAATGTTTTATTAATGTTGTATATACAATTTTATTACTTTATCATCACTATTGTAATCATTGTTTATAAAGATGTATTATATATTCACGTCCTATGTTATGTTATAATATTATGTTTTAAAGTGCAATGTATTAGCTTATTATTACCTCCGACAAACAAAGTTTTGTTGAGGGTTTATTGAATTGAGCTTGTTTGATGATTTTGGTCATGATTGTATCCAGACCCTGGATTCACAAAAATACTTTAGTATGAGTTTTCACTCCATGTTAATTTCTACTCAAATATTTTTCTTCAAATATTTTAAGTTTCCACTCAAATATTTTAGTTTCAGTTTACATACTTGTCAAAAAATAAGTACATAAATGGGTTGCTTTTTTTCACTCACATCTGACGGTTCACTGAAAACACTTTTTACAATATCTATACTCAAAGTTATACTGAGTATATATTTCATCAATACTACATTGTATTATTTTTTCATCAAATTTTCGATGATATTATTTGAGTACAGTTAGTATGAGTGAATTCTCAAGATGAGATTTTTGTGAATTTTTGGTCAGATAATAGATGACTAACAAGGCAATAAACAGTATAAATTAGGTATATGTATAGTCAATAGTTAGTGCCATTTAACGAAAACAAACCAACAAACTTGAATTTGGACTGTTTGGGTTTAATCCTTCATCAAATATCTATTGGTGAAAGTTTTGAGGACTGGCCCTGAAACTCAGGATTTTTAGGATCATAATAGTGATTATTTTCCTTTTCACTAAGTACTTGAATCAGAAAAATCAAGATTTTTAAATTTTGAACTTTAACTCATGTAAGTCACCATGGCTCACTAGATGGGTGACATGGTCATGAGGAGTATATCAACCACTGTCAGTGATCAGTCTTTGTTGTACTGTGTTAATTATATGTACCATGTACAATTATGTTAAAACTTTATTTGATCTGTGCACTATAAAAACCACACTGCTATAAATTGGTTGTTATAATAAGTTATAATGAATTTTACTTGTTTTATAGCAATACTGTTTCCTCCAATTTTGTTAAAATAAAATTTTATGTAGCCTACTACAAAGTGATCCAATGGTTCTGCACTAACTTTTATGTCTGTGTAGATTTTAAATGTCCATGTCAGGGTGTCACTTTTTACCCAACACTGAGAGACATAAATTTTGATGACTCGTGATATTGGAGTCCTGCCAATAATAAAATAGACTGAACATTTTATAAGTTAAAGTTTTAGGCTATTGTGAATGAATTATATTTGGTATTCTAACTATGTGATTGACCCAGTCTTCATTTTTAATATAATTTTTGTAAGCTTTAGATATTGTGATGTTATAGATATGAAGTGTTTGTTTTCTTCATAGAAAATGTCATACTTATGTATTATCATAATCTTTTCATTTTTATGATACATTTTTATTAGAAAATCCACCATCATACTTTCTTATCAATAGCCGATGATACTATTTCTCATATAGTAGGCTGTGACTTGCCTAGACTTTGAGTGATGAGGACTTAAACTTTCATACACTTTCTGTGTTATGGTTCAGAAATATTTTTATTAAATAATTTCCCATACATTGCTAAATATTTCGGTGTTGTATATGTAAGCTGTAAACAATCTGGCTTAGACTTTATATGTTGTAAAACTAAAACCGTTTATTGACACTTTTTACCCGATATTTAAAAACACTCCTTTATAGGCCTATAGCTTGGAAGCAATATCACAGTTTTCTAGTCAAAACCTTGTAACTTTACCTTTTTTGAATGGAAGTTTCGAGGTTTTTGACTAGACAACAATGATATAGCAGTATAATAAGAATAGAATAAGATAGCCGTGCCTATTGCTTGTAATAATGTATCAGAAGAAATTTTTAATAACCTATTGAAATTACATAAAATTTTCTTCTGTAGAATGAAATCTTCCTGCATAATGTTCTTGTATGTTAGTTTGAGGATTTCCAGCTTTAAACTTTTCTGTACATGTTATGGTTCTGCATCATACTCGTTATCCAAGATTTGTTTTTGAAATGTTTGCATCAATGTTACTAATTTGAATATTATGTTTAATTAATGTAATTAATGTAATCTGGTATAACAAGTGCATGTAACCTGGAGTAACAGGTGTGTGTAACCTGGTATAACAGGTGTGTGTGTAACCTGGTATAACAGGTGTGTGTAACCTGGTATAACAGGTGCGTGTAACCTGGAGTAACAGGTGTGTGTAACCTGGTATAACAGATGCATGTAACCTGGAGTAACATTTATTCAGCTAACAATATTGGATTACAAAACCTAAAACCCATTGTCTTTGTAAATGGACTTGCCATAAGTAAAGGATGAAATGTTCCAGTGTTAAGCAGTGAAAGGCTTAATTTGATTTATCCAGTACATTCTCTGATACAGTGTAAGTTGATACAACTGTAAACCTTTCATGTACAGTGTAGGTTTTATGAGTAACTAGTACTAACTACATGTATTATTCTCAAGGTCTTTGGTTTGAATCTCACTCTTATCCCATCTTTTTTTGCGCCACTCAGTTGAATAAATAAAAGAATGCTGGTATTACTATGTAGGAGCAGAGGTAGGATGCATGCTAGGGGACCAAGAGGTCCAGGGTTCAAACCTCAATAGGGGCACTGCTTATGTCCTTGACCAACAAATTAACTTTTGTTCTTTCAATCTAGGTGTAAATAGGTACTGTGAGGGATTGCCTTCCTGAAGGTGATTTTCAATTATCAGAGGTTATGAAACAAAATTGTACAGTTGACTGAACTGGTATACTTATGGTCTTTTTTTGCTGAACGGCCTTTGTAGACCAAGTTCCACTGTACATGGAAGCAGACTTCAAACTGCACTGACAAATTTGTAATATACCTTGTGAGTTATATCTTATAAGTGACCTACTTGACATATATGCTATCATGCAACAATTATAGTTGTCTGAACTTGCCATCTAAAATGTGACAGTATCATACAGGTATGAAGTGGCCAACTATTTACTCTTGTAAAAAAGATAAACAGTATTTATGATTCTGCTGGAAACAATATTTGAAATCACTTTGTCATAATGTCAATGTTGATAACTGTAGTAATATCAATAAGATGAATGCTTCTTCAGGGATGTGGAATTCCTAAGCACAACTTTCCCGACTTGTACATGTATGTGAGCAGACAAGAAAATATTTCCAGCCCACTTGTCATTAGAGGAGTAATATTTTTTTAGCTGCCTCAATCATTCAGAGTTGAACTATTTCATTCAATTATTTTTTATAACTTATGACATGCATTTTTATCATAGTTCACTACATTTTTTTTAGTATTGAACCCCTAGACAAGTGCATTTTGATCCCGGACAAGTTGAGTTTTGGATTTCAATTGTCCATAGAAAGTGGGGAAAAATGGAATTTCACAACCCTGTTTTTATCTCACACCCTCATTTAATACAATGATCAACTGTTGATCATCAACATTATTATTTGTCTACAAAGCATACCAAAACTAAGACAAAAATGATTTTATTATCTTTATATTTTATTTACAAATGCAAACATTAACATCACCAGAAACAACAGTAAATACATGAAAATGAAAGACAAATTCAAAAAAGGTTACAAGAAAAACTTTCTTCTGCTTGTATCCATTTCATGACGCTGCAAATAGAAAACAAAAATTTGTTCTTTTTTATTGGGTTAAACAATGTGTCAAAACACATTATGATCATTTTACAAAAGCCAGCTCACCTAACATGTTTTTATGGACCTTCATCTATTACCAGTACTCACACACCCTTTCCACAAGGTTGACAATTTCTCCATAACCTGATCAATGGAGAATTAATTGATATTATCATTGACTTTTCACAGAAAGGTATTACCAGCCCAGCTCAGATTTGAACCAGCAACCCCTTCAGGACACTAGATTGAAAATCCTGCAAATACATATAGCATACTGCTCCTCAGAGTTGAATTCCGATCTTCAAAATCTTTCTAGCTTAAGCTACAGTACCTATAAATACCCTAGGTACAAGTGGGATGTCAAGCAAAATGTTTTCAGCCAGACAAAGTTATTTTCTAAGTTTAAGTTCCAACAACCTTGAACTTCAAGAACCAAACTTGAATCACCCATAGAAGTTAATGCTACATCACACCATTACATAATTGGTATGGCAAGTCTAAGGATGGGCTAAATGCAGTAGAAGTAGTTTAGTGAAAAGATGCATGCTGAAGAATCAAGTCAGTCATCTCCCTAATACACTAACCAGAAGCCTGGGACTAGTAAGTTGATCCAGGCTAGGGAAAATTGTAAACTTCATAGCTAGTTGATTATTTCACTCTTTGCTATACAACAAAATTAGGCTAGTACTCAAGAAAATTTAAGGCGATGATTTGATCAAGTGGTTCTGGGTTTGAATCCCACCTGGGACACTGCTTATAACCTTTAGTAGGAATTTACAAGTGATTGCTCCACTAAGACTCCATCCTAGTGTACATGGCTACCTAGGAGGGTGTTTTAATTCTGTTGTATGTCCACTGCAAATAAGAGGAATAAAATACTCCCGATGAATAGATAGATACCAGTTGCCCAATGACTAGAGGTAATAGCTGTTAAATGGGTGAATGTGCATAAGCATGAAACTAAGACTATAAAATGCAATACCTTACATTGTTTCTAATACACAAAATAAACAATAAATAACCAACACACAATTACAACTCACCTTATGAACAAATTCATATTCTCCAAATTTCGAGTCAAAACTACCTTTCTGTAAAGAACGTAATTTCATTGTACATCTTGGTCCAAGTTCTTGTAGACCAACCCTCTTTGCATTTCTAAATATACATCTGTGAAGAAAAGTATAAATTTATAAGTATATAAAGTCCACATACATGTAAATATTCAAGATGGGATTAACCCTTAACTGGTCAATCCCATATTTTTACGTGTCTGGACCCCCCCCCCTTCAAAATGGCAGCCACAGCTTTGAAATTTGTGTTTTTAACTGGATTAAGTGAATTTCACTTGAGAAGCGCCCCTCATCGCCAGGAAAACAATGGGGGTCACTGAGTGCTGAGAAATGGCCCCAAATGCTGATAAGAAAACGTTTTCAGTCCCTGAAAAGACCCCACACTTCAGACCTCAATTTTGAAAATTTTACTGTTTAAAATGCAAAGTTGGGGTTGAAAAAGAGCATAAATTGTATTTTTTGCTCCACTCCAGTGTTGCCATGGTAACTGGGATTAGGGCTCTACTTGGTTTTTTCTGAAAGCCAGTTACCCAGGGAATAATTTGGCCAAGTTGCGTATCTGTATGTTAATTGGTAGTGAAATGACAGCATCTCGAAATAGCCCTAGCGCGCAATGGTGAAAAATGGCTACTTTTCACACATGTCGCAACCAGTAAAGGGTTAAAGCATCTACTTAATGCCAAATATATTAATTATGTAAGGAATTTAAACAATGTAGCATATTTTATTCAATTCTATACACAGCTACATTTCTGGAGACCAATGATTTATTATTATGTTTTGTTCAACTGTGTACATTAAATCGAATAGACTTTTACAAGATAGATACAATAGATTTTAACAAGAACTCTTCTCAAAGATTAACGTTATTTGAAATTCATGTGGTATAATATGTCCATTATGGGTGTTTATACTGTCATGGGTACATCAATTGAAATTATTCTTCTGTAATTATAATGATCTTGAAGTATTGATTATTAGTAGGAACAGTAGTCCAGTGGTAGGATGGGCACTTAGGAATCAAGTCATAGATCTCTGATTCGTTTCCTTACTAGGGTCACTGCTAATTTCCTAAACAAAAAAATTTGCTAAAGATGTTTCCCTTCACCCATGTGTAAATTGTTAACAGGGGTTAACAAACAAATATTTAAGTCCGCTGAACAAGAATCCATGAGTGGAGACAAGCTTTAACTGTTCATTTATTTACTTTCAATAAAATCTATTAATAAAATAAAACCTATGATGTCTAAAGAATATGAAATCTCTCTGGTTGTGAAAAGTTACAGCACGACGTCCATGAAAGTTTGGATCTTGAGGAAATACAGATGCCAGCATCCTAGCCACAGTATGACCAAGTCTTGTATTGAAATTATTAAGTATAATCTCTGGTTTATGTCCTGTTAATTCACCATGATTCTGAAATATTAAACACTTGTAATTAGTACGATAAACCACATAAAAATAATTTAAACATGAACAAGAACTGAAGAGAAAATGGAAAATATACCAAAAATGTGCTCATGGACCATATTGAAAATTGGTTACATTTTTAACCATAATATACAATAATAATAACAATTTATATAGCATGAAAGAAGGTTTTTTATTTTTATTTAGAGTCAAGATGAAATTAAGATAAATAGAAAAAAAAGAAAATCAGGATTTAGATTTCAAGTTGATATATAAAAAAAAGTCAAGATATATGTAATCAAGATAACAAAAAATGACTGTAGTTTGTAAGATGTATCTCTAAGGAAAGGGGCACACAGCTAAATATCACACAATTATATAAGTTGCTTAGTCATTTTACATTTATTTTTACTAGGTTTAACGTTGTGCCAACACACTTTAGGACATTTTATGGCATCCAGCCCACCAAACCTAGCTTTCCTGGACCCTTGTCTATAACCAGTACTCACCTGCCCTTCCACAAGGTTGAAAACTTCTCCATATAGCTTATCAATGAAGGAAAATTAACATTATTGTCAAATTTTCGTGGAAGTGTAATAACTCTCCAGGTGGAATTCGACCCCGTACCCCCTTCGGGACAGGAGATTCCACCTGTGCTATCTACCCAGGTTAGTCATTTTACAAAATTAATAGACTATTAAGTAACTAATAAAACCCTACCTTTATTTCTGTAGTTAATTTAACATTCGATACTTTAAAATGTGCTGTAGGTCCATCAGGTAGATGTGTTATAACAATACCATCTATATAGAGTTAAAGATTGTAACATTTGAGGTAGAATTCCCATAATGCTAATTTACAGACAATGATGTATTTGTAAACCATAATAAATCATTACAAAACATACTATGTTTCATTCAATACATCAAGGATAAGATTTATAAAACAACATTCCATTGCAAAATAATTAATGACAACTTACAATGAGTGAGTTATTATCTCCCTTTGATAAAAAATAAGAAAATGTTTTAAGTTTTGTATTAGGGAAATTCTATCTTAAGTATAGAAAATTTAGGTAAGAAATTTACAAAACCCTGAAATTCTTGATTCATGTATACTCAGCACAGACAAAAACATACAAAAATATTACTGAATTAATTACAGGACATATTCATTTATACTAAACACAGACAAAATTATCCAAAAAAACATACTGAACAAGATACTAAATCAAAATTCAAATAGTTAGACAAAGCTTAAAAATAGTCACTATGATATTGTATTACGGATTTCTTTTGTCCCAAAAATCTGCCTTGTCACAATAACTAAATCAAAGCACTGGAGTGCTGGAGGAACGATGTCCTGAACTTATTTTTTGATTAAAGAATATATAATTATGTACATTATCTATAAAATAATGTATTAAGTATCAATTAACGGAATTTAACAAAAGGATAGCACTAGACTTCTCAAGTGTTTGGCTCATGGCAAGGTTTATCTTACTTTATCAAACAAAATAAACCAGTCAACGAATTAATTTTCATCAACACATTTTAGGGTCATGTACAGCAGCCATCACACTAAACCAAATATTATTCTGGACTATTTTCTTTAACCACAAGGAGCTGACAACTTCTCAGTTTTGGTTATCAATGGGTATTTTTTAACGAGATCGTTAATATTTTCGTTAAAATTTTAAAGATTTGGTGTGGAATGACAAGCTGATTTTTTTTCCACAAAAACATCTACTTTCTAACAATTCATTTAAGGATTTCCCCCAAGTACTAAGCTCTTTTGCATCAAGCTACATTCCCATTTTTGTTCACTAAATTTAAGTCAAATTAACGTTTTGCACTTTAACAAAATGCACGTTAACGTTATTCACAATTAAAATTACTCTAAGAATCGTCTATTTCCTATGAATATTTGCTTAAAATTCCGTACAAAAGTATACATATTCATTCCAAATTATGATCAAACTCTATAACTTAAAATCGCTCAAGTAAACCTTTAATGTGACGACAACGTCATATCGCCGTATATTAAACATCCGGTTAGTGTATTAGCCATATCCAAAATGGCGGGTGTAATAACAATTGGATAAGTCACGTCGGTAAATATTTGTTTATTTCGAGTAATAATAAATTTAAACAAGTTTTTCGACGTTTAAAAGTTGAAACATACAATGTACGCATGTTATTTGATTTTCGTAACCCTAGCCAACCCTGGCAGGGTTGTCTACAGTTACGGAACTTCCGTAACTCTAAAACCTGGTTCTAGAGTTACGGTACCGTAACTCTAGCCACTGCTTTATTTGTAACGTTGGCGTCGTGTTTGTTTTAGATATGCACAGAACGGTGCTCCCAAAAACAACCAAAATCATCCTTAATGTATTGACATAAGTATCATAATATAATACGATCATTTAATATTGTTTATTACTATCGAATGATGTAATTATGCTACGCATATAACAGGCATTGTCAAAAACATCGTAGGCCCTTTCTACTCCAACAAGTAATCATTGCAGTTGTCACGGTTTGAGTTGTCTACGGGTTGAGTTGTTCCGTCTCCATTGCAAAGTTTGTATGTCCTGAGAGTAACCTCCCTTTTCCTGAAGAGTTTCAAGAACGACAACACAAGCCAGCGTTGTATTACATTTAAATGAGACGTTAATGAGTTTCACGCTTGAACTACGTCTCTTTGTCTATGTTGAAAATTGTTGAAGCGTGAAAAGAGTAATCTTATACTTTCTTGTTACCAAATTATAAAAATTTGTCGGTCACAAGTTTTCACAGAGCATAACACAGTGGTTCTTTTGTTTGACAAGAAATTTACCTTAACTCCAGATTCTTTAGCTTCCTTCATCTTCCTTTTCTTTTCTTTAATCTTCATCTGCAATAGACAATGTGAAAACAAATATAATTAAGTGACCAAACTAAAACATGCAATCACATTTAATTACCAAATTCCAAATAAAATTTATTTTTAAAATTTATTTGTTAACAAAGCCATTTTGTTTCTACCAATTAAAGATTTTATTTCTTATTAATTTTCTTATATTACCTTCATTGTGTAAATAAAAGCAAATAGATTTTATAAAACTAAAAAAAAATAACATTTTATGTTTTTTTCTACGAAAATATTTTGAAATAAATGTAGCATGGTTGAAGCACATGGTATTGTTTTCATGACTGTCAAGGTCTATCTCGATGTCACATCGCCGTATATTAAAACATCCGGTTAGTTTATTAGTATATCCACAATGGCGCGTGTAATAACAAAAGGATAAGTCACGTCGGTAAATATGTGTTTATTTGAAGTAACAATGAATATAAACAAGTTTTACAATGTTTAAAAGTTGAAAGATACGCATGTTATTTGACTTCAGTAACTCTAGCCTGTCCTTGCAAAGGTTGTCTACAGTTACGGAACTTTCGTAACTCTAGAACCTGGGTCTACAGGGTTTTTTTAAGCGGACGCCCGATTGCCCGCGCCGGGTTAAAATCGGCGTGGGCAAGTAAATTTAAAAAGAAGGTAGTCCGCCGTGCAAGTGAAATTTCGTAGCGCGTATTTTGCTGCTTTCTATTACGAGTGCCGCTAATATGCGTCCCATAAACTTCAATCGATACGTGTCGTAAAATAAACCTCTGATCGCCGCGTGACGCATATATCCGTCATGTGTATGCAGATGATCTTTACATCGATAAGCGTAGCGATAAGCACAGCGGGTAAAGATAAGATGCTTCGGTGTTAGATAGAGCAGTTATTAACAATTTAAATCAAGGTCACGCGCTATTTTAAGTTAATTTATTCTGCACAATCATTATTATAATTTCGAAATGATTTATCTTGATTTTAATTTGTAACACTTTTCCATTCAAGTGCATTTGTTGGTAAATCAAAATTGACAAATTGTCGCGTTTCTTTTATTGAACGTTTCGTTGATAATTGTTGTTATTAAATTGTATTATTAATATTTGTAACACCTTTTATCTGTTACAAAAGGTCTTTCGTGAAAATAACTTTGCGCGTCCAAATTTATAAATATGGTTTAATTTCGCAACACTTTTAAATAAACTGTTACAAACAATAGTTTATGTGATTAGGATAAGTCATTGACTCGACAATCACATGTGAAGAATGCAAATAAAATGCGACTTGAAAAATCGCTGTTAAATTTTATTTAAATAATGACTAATTAAAAATACACGCAAAAATGTTCTAATGAAACTTATGACAAAGAACAATTACGATAAGCTTTATGACCGAATATTATTTATTGTTTATTTACGTATGCTGTTATAATATCAACGCGAGGAGAGATTATTGGGACAAGTCACCACGGAAAGTTGTTGAAACGTACCCTTCATAAAATTAATTGTCGCCGACGAATAAATTTGCTATCATACTTGTGGTCCCAAACTTTACCTTGTTTTGCGGTGCGTTTTTGAAGTATTCAATATGGCACACGCCAAATACGTAAGATGGTGCGGTGCTTTTCTGATCAAAAGAAAATCGCCGCCGCTTATCTTTGTTTGATAGACAGGAAATCAATTGTAGAGGGATATATTAATTATCATGTTAGGAAGCAATAAGTTTAAATTTTATTAAAATTAGTTTTGTTTGTCATGGGAAATGATGTCCGTGTAAAATGTGTGGATAAACTTAAAAGGCATTAGGTAAAATCGGATTTTTTACATCGCATTACAAATACACATGTAACTTTTTTCTGATGCGCCTATTTTAATTCCGTTTTCAACATAAGAAAATCAATTAAAACATGCACATTATGTACGTTTCCGATTTTGGTGTTGCCACAGATTTTTTTTTCAGAAAGAAAAATCGCCAAAATACGTCGAATTCTTTTTTGCAATAATTTCATTTCTAATTTGCAATGACCTTGCTAGCTATTCTTTGTAAAGGAAGATTCAAAACTAAAAGTAACGCCATTGGATGTCACATGTCACAGAGGTAAAACTCAGGTGAATTCTGTCTACCAGGTATTTTGTTGTTGTTTGAATTTTCAATCAAATAAAACAACATTTGAGATGAATCATATTTTTTATTCAAACATCAGTTTGGGTTAATAAAGGGTGATACATGATAGAGTTGAATTTTACACATATGTTGTGTTTTAAATAACAAAATATTACCTTTAAAACAGGGCAACCTGTTTTCCCCGGGGCAAGTAAAACTGAAAAGTTACTTGCCCACCGGACAAGTAGAAGCAAATTCCTTTAAAAAAAACCCTGGTCTAGAGTTACGGTACCATAACTCTTGCCACTGCCTTAATTAAAACCGATACATCGAGCGACGCTGTTATTCAGCTTTACCCGACGTTCTTACACCCTTGAAACGTAAAACTGGGAACGAAACACATACACCTGTATGCATATAAATTTGTATCCGTCGAGCTCTCTTTGAGACTTTGCCTTGGACTTGACAAATTTAAAGCCGAATAGGTTCTGGTCCGAATCGGTTGGGGTCCGAAATACATAAATGGTGTGGACGCATGATAAATAATCTAACAATATATAACCTTTCTTTTCTCTTGTTTCATCTTTCGATACATTTCTTGACGTAGCTGTTTGTTCTTAATCTCAGAAATATTTGGTTTGGGGAAAAAATCCTCAGGTTCCATCGTGGTACTAGACGTAGTCGCCATCGTGCTAGGGAGTAACTATTGTGAACAAAATCTACGTATTAAAAATTTCTACGTGCAAAATTCTGTGTCCTATTGTTGTAGTTTAAAAATATTTATTGAACAAAATCAATTGTTTATAATCATAAAAGAAAAAATCTAGGACGCATATCGAGAATAAACTTTTCAGTTAATAATATAAACAAGCTTGTCCCTAAAAATACGTAATTCGGGATTCCCTTTCCTCTCCGGGTATTTCATTGGTTGATAAATTTAAGGTCAAAAATGATTGGATGCTTTTTCATGGAAATGACAGTTTTGTGTAGATGGTTCTGGAATTCTCCCGAAGTAAGTCGATCTTTCCGCTCTGATTATAAAGCTCGACGTTGTTGAGGTGAGACAACATACGTTAGAAGAAAGTTGCCGCGTAGTGAAAGATCATAATAAATTTTGTTTCATAAATTGAGAAAGAAGATTTGTTAATTCGACTATGGAAAGGATTATTACAAAACTTTGGGTGTTGCCAGAACGGCAACTCCTGAGGAAATTAAGAAAGGTTACAGAAAAATGGCTTTAAAATATCACCCGGACAAAAATAAATCGCCAAAGCTGAGGAAAAATTCAAAGAAATTTCGGAAGCCTATGATGTGCTTAGTGATAAAGACAAGAAGGAAATTTATGACAAGTATGGAGAGGAAGGTTAGAAGGCTGGAGGTGGTGGCGGCGGTGGTGGTGGCATGGGAAGTGCACCAGGTGGATTTCATTATCAATACCAAGGCGACCCCAGAGAAACATTTAGAATGTTCTTCGGTGATGAAGATCCTTTCGCAAACTTTTTCAGTTTTTCTGGCCCGGGTGGCTCAGGGTTTAGAACTGCTCACTTCAGTCATGGACCAGGTCAGGAATCCATGGAAACAGATGATGATCCTTTTGGACGTCAGTTTGGAGGCTTCGGTGGAGGTATGTCAAATCAAGGCATGCCTCGCAGAAAAACACAAGACAGTGCTGTTGTAAGAGACTTACAAGTTTCATTGGAAGACATTCATAAAGGAACCACCAAAAAGTTAAAAATTACTCGTAAAGTGTTGAATTCTGATGGACGTAGTACAAGAATGGAAGATAAAATTTTAAGCATTGACATCAAACCTGGTTGGAAAGCTGGTACTAAAATCACATTTCCTAAAGAAGGAGATCAGACTCCAAACAATGTTCCAGCTGATATTGTGTTTGTTATAAGAGACAAGCCTCATCCAATGTTCACAAGGGATGCTAGTGATATTAGATACAAAGCTAACATATCTCTTAAACAGGTATGTATTACAATTATTATTGGATTATTGAAATGGTCACACTTTTCATTGTGTTTTAATATTTGTAGTTGCTGTTGTGGGAAAGTGGTTGGCTCATTCCACTGAATTCTATGAGCTGGGTTTAATGCCTGGTGAGATCACTTGAGCTGGACACTTAAGTAAATTTGCCTGAATATTCTTTAAATTCTTCATTCAAATTCTTCATTCATTTGATCTCTTGATTTTCAGGAATAAACATGCTTTTTTGTCCTAAATTATTATATTACGTACATGTAATACTTAGTTCTAATATAAAAGTATTGGTATTGTCTTAAAAATATGACTGAGTGACACTGACAGACGTAGAGCAATATTCATTGTACTCATTTACCATTACTCTGACCTTTACTAGTGTTGAATAAATGATTTACTAAATGTCCCATTTTCTATTTTCAGGCCTTGTGTTGCACTACCCTTCAAGTTCCAACAATTGATGGAAGAAAGATTCCTCTTGGACTTAATGAAATTATAAAACCAAACTCAGTAAAAAGAATACAGGGAGAAGGACTTCCGATGCCTAAACAACCATCAAAGAGGGGTGATTTAATTGTGGAATTTGACATTAGATTCCCAAGTAAAATGACATCAAGTGCCAAAGAAATCCTTTCTGACTGTTTGCCAGATTCATAAATAGGATGACTGACTATTCTAAATTTGTGGCATTACGAATGTGATATTCAAAGACTAAAGTGAAGCCATAGCTGCTTTTGTATTGTGCTTGCGCTTCTGGTTGTTATCCTGACAATAACTGTGTTGAATCTAAGTAGCACTTTGAGGGAATCGAAACACGGTGCTGTTTGTATCAGGAATCATTCATCTCTCATGAGTCAATCATCTGACATTGTAAGACTTAAAAACATAGCTCAATGAAGCTGTCATTTAAATATACTAGCATTTATGCAGAGTTTGACACTAACTGTTTTTACCCGGGATCCCAATGGAATTCCAAATCAGTTGCTCCATAACATTAAGGATTCCTCCAATAGCAAACAAAAATACTGTATGGATACTGATTTGCCGTCACTAATTGTAATAAACAATTCATGGCAATAACAGAATGCCTAGTTTAGAATCACTGGGATTCCTCCAGTCTTTAGGATCCTTGGAATTCTGGGACACTGTTAGTGTCAAACCCTGATATGTCATTATGATGTTCTTATTGTTGTGATAATGATATATTTGTGAAATTTTATACTTGGATAATGCTAGCTTTCATCACAGATGACATGACTAAATTATGCTGTGTAAACAATGTCGTGAAGTTGTGTGACAAACAATTTGAGATCCAGGTCTGAGATTGTAAAACTTGAGATGGATCTTGCTCAAAACTTGGTTATATTCTTGAACAATACTTATTTATTTACATAAAACTAGGAACTAAGTTCTATACAGTATTATTATTAAAGACTGCTTTCACATAGATTTATATATATTTGGTTCCTTATTTACTAAAAGTTTTAGAATGAAACCGAGTTTTGAGAATTGAGTTAGTTCTCAGTTTTACTATCTTTGGACCAAATTATATAGTCAAACTTGTATTTTGT
Organism: Mactra quadrangularis; assembly: GCA_025267735.1. Lineage (NCBI taxonomy): Eukaryota > Metazoa > Mollusca > Bivalvia > Venerida > Mactridae > Mactra > Mactra quadrangularis. The sequence goes on along the minus strand of CM046307.1, from coordinate 10,841,082 downwards.
TCCATCTTAAAACTTTCGCTACATCATGTATAGGTATCTCGCACTATAACTTAGAGGTTATTGTGACTGTATTACGTCTTTACTTTATGTAATAAAGTAAAATTAATCTTACCCTAGTTTGTAGTATCTACTTAGACTACATCAATGATTTATGTTTACTGTCAAGAAAGATTTATATAGAAATTAAGGATTGTGATGTAATATTTGATAAAACTGTCTTATTATTTTCTTATTTATTTGTTAAATATTATAATCCGACAAAATAATCTCATTTGAAAAATGACAAGGTTTTTTTGTGCTGGAAGAAAATCTGTTAAATATAAGTGCTTTTGAAGAGTATTATATCTGTTGCTAGTTTTTTTGTTTCAAAAAAGTTTTTGCTTATTGTTTTATAAATATGTCTTTTAGGCCTTTGGATCGCCATTTAGTCAATGGTATTTTAAGAAGCTTTGTAAATATCATTCCAGCGGTACAGAGCCCGAAAGCCAACACATTGAACACGAAATACTTTTTATGGCTTTTGTATTCCCAAGCGAAACATAAATATGTTCTGTGTTCAGGGAAAATCATTATATGGTGGTAAGCACTGCGGATATCAAAATTATAGAGATAATTTCCTTTTTGAAATAACTGTCTTGCAACTGACTGGTTTTCAAAACAACATCTAAATTTAAAAAGATCAGTATTTATATGTCTGCAGTCCAAAACCAGACGGGGTTTACCGGACTTGTTTACTGAAACCGTAAGCGGGTTAACGAGCGGTACAGTCGAAACCTCACTGATACAGCCTTTATGTAGCAGCTTTGAAATTTCTTCTTGGACAAAATCAGAATGCTTATTAGCGGACATATTGTTTTTAACTCAACGGACGAAGGTATAGTCTTAAAAGGAAACTTATAACCTTTATCAAGCATATCTAAAATATATTCGTTTGCCCCAGCATGCTTTCTAATGCATATAACAATTTTTCAGTCTATAAACGGGAGATGCTAATGACGTGACCGCTTTTGTCTTGTGACCTTCTGAATCATCAAACGACTTATCTCTAAGGTCGTATTCTTTATCTTAACCGATTGTTTCTCATTAAAATCATTGTACTCATGTACTAAAGAAAGTAACATAGTTTTACTTATCTGATTAACTTTGCTTGCTTGACTAGTTTCAGTCGCATACCATTTACAGTCTGCCCGCCAATGTCCGGGCTTTCCGCATCGAAAACATAAACCAGGTTTCTTGCTTGGTGTTGGTGCGAAGTTCTGACTAGTAGATGAAGTCGTAGTTGTTGGAAGTGTTTCATATGGTCGAAATCGTCTCCCTTTGCGCTTGTCTTGTTTAACCTTGCGTTCTGCACGAAGTTGAGCCCTGAAGATCTTCTTCTCATCTTCAGAATCTTCGGCGAGTGGATGAGCTTCGTATTCGCTAACAACCCTCTAACCATGTTCTGACGAGTCTGCTAAACGAATTAACTTCTGACGGTGTAAAATAATGTCTATACCTTCTGAAATTTTCTGATGAGCGGTCTCAACAGCGTCGTTTGAACTTGTTCTTGCAATATCGTTAACGGAGCACTCCGCTTCCCTCATTTTTTTCAAGATTTTGGCGTTCACCTTGTGTTGTTCCTCATTAGCTTTTCGCCGTAACGTATAACCGTCAGAAGATGTCAAAGTTTGCAGCTTAGACATTTGCGCATGTGAAAGCTCTCTCTGTGTTGCATCTAAACGTTGTTCGAAGGCGTCTAACTTAGTCGAAATTAATTGTTCCAAATGGGATAAAAGTTGATTTTCCTCCATGCCGACTGCCACGTAGATACAAAAGAAGGTGTTGACAGTGTGAAGTCGCCTGGTAGAATGATTCAAATCTAAATTACTACACTTATTAAAATAGAAACATTTTCACGCTTTTCTCGTGCAACTGACCAATACAATCACTGTATGAAAACTGCGTCGCGTTAAGACAAATATTTCACGCTATACTATCGAACCGCGTGAAATAGATAGAAAAAGTAGGAAAACTAGAAAAAACTAGGAACGCTGGGAAGCCTGCAATGAGTATCCACACATAAAATTTGGTGAACCTAGGTAAAGTGGTTGTTGAGTTCTTGTCTGGACATGTTTTTTTTTATATATGATTTCCTTGCGACCTTGACCTTTGACTTTTGGGCCCAAAAACCAATAAGGCACATCCTTCACATAAGGGCTATCATTACATAAAATTGGGTGAACCTAGGTGCAGGCATTGTTGAGTTGTTGTCCGGACAAAGTTTTCATATAAATTAGTCTCAGTGACCTTGACCTTTAATCCTGGGGGCTCAAAACCAATAGGGCACACTCTCTACCCAAGGGCTGTCCACACAAAAATTTGGTGAACCTAGGTAAAGTGGTTGTTGAGTCCAGACAAGGTTTATCCATATGATGGCCTTGTGACCTTGACCTGTGACCCTGGGACATCAAAAACAAAGGGGAAATTCATGACACAATGGCTTCTCTCACACCAAATTTGGTGAACCTAAGTACAGCTATTGTTGAGTTATTGTCCGGACAAAGTTTTCATATTACAAGTCCCGGTGACATTGACCTTTAACTCTGGGGTCTCAAAATCAATAGGACACACCCTCTACCCAAGGGTATCCACATAAAATTTAGGGAACCTATAGGTACATCATTTATTGAGTTATCATCCAGACAGCAATTGTCCACTGACGGACAGACGGACAACATTTTTTAATTTATAACATAATACGTCCCGTTTTTCAAACGGGCGTATAAAAAAGAATGTGGGTTAATATTGCTTTTTAATAGTAACTTGAACCACAGTGTTATATAAGTTTGTTTTATTCCAAATTAATACAGAAAATGTTAGATACAACTGTGATACAATACATGTGTATACAGGAGTGCAGAATTCCAAAGTTTTTTCCACTTGTCCGAGAACAAGCAATTCCTAAATCCCAATCTTCTTGTCAGCTGTTAAAAATCATGTGTCCAGAAGTCCAATATTCAAAAAGAAATATTGAGAGCAATACTATAAACTGCATATATGATCTTTATATTAAGACCATTCAGCCATTAAGACCATCAAACTATGTTGGTTAAACCGTGACAATAGAAACATAATTATACTACAACATGTTACCAAGGGTACAGTTGTAGTAAGTAATAATTAAAACCAACTAAACCAACATAAGAAAAACTCAACCCGTTAGTAGAGACAACCCCATCCATGAAAGAATTAGGGACAAAATGGACCATGAGACGAAATGGACCATGACAAAACGGACTATACTTCGGGACAAAACAGACCATATTTTTTTTGACAAAACTCGTTCGTTTCGTCTCATGGTCCGACACCCAATGGACAACTTAACTCACAGAAACTCAAACTGTATTGTACTATTTATATCAATAATATATGTACATGTATACAATAATAATAATAATACAATAAATATATTAATAATTACTAGAGTTAAAAATCATCTTACAGAACGTAATTACCTTGTAATTTTAAAAGAAGGCTTATTGTATCTTGAAGATATTTATGAAGTAATAACGGTGATTATTATGAATATAGATATAGTATGTAAAAATTAGAAAGGCATGATAAGGAAGATAGTAGATGATATTGTTGGTCTATGTAATAGTTCAATAAATATATTATTGTTAAATATTATGATAACTTTAATTACCATTGCCTGATTACTGATGATTATTCTTTTAGTTTAAGTTTTACTTGAATACATGTTATTTTATTTTTGTTGTTTAAAACTACTTATTGTCGAGCACAATTTTGTTTTTAACAAACATGCAACTCTGCTTTTTCCAATTAAAAGCAAGGTTAATTAATGAGTGATTATTAGTTTAAAGTGTAATTACATTCTACAATGTACTAAAAATAGTTCAGTCAAACTGATGATATAATTAATTTATGAAATTTTTGGAGATAGAAGTCAACCAATTTCATTGAATTAAATTAAAAGCAAATATTTTATATTGGATCAACTGCAGAAATAATATTATAAGATGTGATAAATAAAATAATTTAGCCAAACAAGAGTGTTTTTAAATTATAAAAAACTTTTCATAACATAACACACATTTAAATTTGTAATAAGTACTAAAATGTGTTCTAACTAACATAGTCATAAATATTTATGATAGTATTATACTGTACTATAATTAAGGGTTTAGCTGTCCATGTGTTTAGTTATCAATGGGTTTACCTGACGCTACTTATAAGTTGAGTTGTCCTGACTCATAGCATCTAGAGGCAGTGAAGAGCTCATTGGTATAACGATTGTGGGGTCCAGCCCCTATATAACATTACTGTCCATATAGAGTTAAATTAATATTAAAATTGATTTTCTGACCCTTTTTAAAGCATATTAATCTTGAATCATCTCTGAATAACTACATTAACTCCAGTCTATTAACAAACCATTAACAGGTTCTATCAACATAATTAATAAAGTTGTGTACATTTATCCATAAGGCAATCTATAAATCGGAATTTTGAAGTTCTTTTACGGAGGTTCACACGCAAGATCAGATTTATTCAAATATGTAGCCTTGTTAATAAAGTAGTCATTATAATAATTATTGTTGACAATGATCAAAGCTTCTTCCATATCAAGACTTTATTGTTTGCAGGCATATCAATCTGAAGATAGAAATATACAAAGATATAAATAGTAAAACTCTATTTACATAATTATGTAATTAAGCAATTATTTTCAACTACACGCTCTAAGCAGGTTAAGTGACAACTGAAGGCATCAGACTAAACCCCTTTTGTTAATTTTGTTTATCTCGACTATTTGTTATCTCGACTATTTTTCGACAGTCCCAACAAAGTCAGATAACGAGAAATAACTGTACATAAGAACAAATTGAACTAGAACTGCCACCAGTGGCGAAAATACCCCCGCAATAAAAAACAGGATGCAAACATCAAATTGGAAATAAACAGCAAATTACAGGGTAATTTACTATGGATAAGAAAAAGCAAAATGAACAGTAGTTGTCATATTTCAAATGATTTTTACATGAAAATGAACACCATTTGGTCATTAAGAATGTAAAGTGGAACAACAGACAAAGAGTGATCACATTTAAACTTATCTTCCCAACATTATAAAAAAATTCAAGATTGCCATTAGTTTGTCAATTTGAATTTGAATTTAAGAAAAAATACATATAAATTTCATCAGCAAGAATGTGTAAGCTGCAAAAGCACGATCTTATTAAAATGGGCTGAGAAAAAAGATGTTTGCTTCACAAGATATTAGAAAGACATGTGTGCACAATTTTGCGAAATTTGAGTAAGAAACAGCATACTATACAGTAATTTAAATAAAAATTCAAGATGGCCACCAGTCAGCCATTTTGAATATAAAATGGTGAAGAAAAGTCTTACTTATCAACTGTAATAGTGAGACCTTGTATGCAATTTTTTCTCAAAATCCATATGGAAATAAGCATGCAATACCGTTATAATATCAAATAAAAAAATACAGATGGCAGCCAGTCCGCCATTTTGAATTGGAATTGATATAAAGTGCATGTACACATCAACTGTAAGAATTTGGACTTGTGTGCAAAATTCTATCAAAATTGGTTGAGAAAAAAATATGAGAAATAAGCATACTTACAGTTATTAAATCAAATTTAAAAAATTCAAGATGGCAGCCAGTCAGCCATTTTGAATTGGAATTGATATAAAGTGCATGTACACATCAACTGTAAGAATTCGAACTTGTGTGCAAAATTCTATTAAAATATGTTAAGAAATTAATGAGGGTCAAAAAGGGGTATTTTCGAATTTTCGTGCGTCAAAACCCGAGGTCTCGGGTCTAATTGAAGCCCTAATAGTGAGTCCTTGTACACAATTTCTTTTCAAAATTTGTATGTAAATAAGCATACAATACTGTTATTTAATTAAATCAAATTCAAAATGGTCACAAGTTGAATTTGAATTATCATAAACTGCATTCACTCATCAACTGTAAGAATGTGAACTTGTGTGCAAAACTCTATCAATATTGGTTGAGAAAAAAATTCTTGAGAAACATGCATACATGTACTATGCAGTTATTAAATTAAATTGAAAAAAATAAAAAAAGATGCAATATCATATATAACACAATTAAATAGTTTAAACAAGTGAGATATGTTTCCATAGTTACATGAGTTTTGTATACACCATTAAATCATGGTATATAACAGCTTCTATTCAAATACATTAAGAAATAAACATACTACAAATGTATTAATTTTTTGGGACAGACCACGCTTCCAACCAACCAACCAACAAACCAACCAACCAACCAACCAACCACCAGGGTGATTCCAGTATACCCCCGAAAACTTTGTTTGCGGGGGTATAATAATATAGTATAGTAAGATCAGGGTCTATAGTCACATGATCTATAGCGCAGACACATTGACCCCGACCTGACCTTTATGCAAGAATATTCATAACATTGAATACGAATGTAGTATTAATGCTCGATAAAAATCGGATTTTATCGACAAGGCTCGAATTTAATTTTAACACAGGGATTAATTTTAAGTACATTTATAGCGTACAACGACTGTCTATTGCACATAGGCCGGACTAGAGGATTGTACGATGAGGCTAGCTACCAATTCAAAGGTTGTTGGTTTTAGCCCCACAATCACTAACCCCACACCCATTCATTATTAATTGTTATCAAAAATGTAAGAACACGAGTTTCCCGTCTGAATGCATTTGAATCGTAAGTTGTTATACATGCGGTCTGTGTATACTCTATACATGTTAAATTATATTTTAAATACGTAACGAGTCGAAGTGTAGAGTAGGCGTGGTATTGATTTTCACCGGGATATGTGTAGGTGATAATTAGATGCAAATGTGAAAGGTGAGGTCGGGGTCAAATTGTACGCACTATACAACAACAACTAGCAAGGTAAACATATTATGCAAAAATATTTTGTGGTACAGGGACAACAATGGAAATAAGGGCATGCCCTTTTTGTGCTATCCCTGGTGTTGGTAAGCTTGTCATAGTAAATTGGTTTGTTTGTTATCATGTGTTCTTTGTAATTTTGCTATGAGTACACTATGCCAAATAAATATTATTATCATTATTATCATCAGAAAAAAAAGAAAAATTACTTTATGCAATGTTTGATTACTATATTGTTTTACTTGATGCAAAAACCAATGGAAAACATCATGTGACTATATAACCTGAAGATAAAAACTTGTATCAAACACTTAAAATAATCTTGTGACTAGGTTTCGGCTTACAAATTCTTCAGGTTGCTTTTCTAACACATTTTCAGTTTTATTGCAACAGTCTCCTTATACTGCATATTGAGAGGCTTAGATCTCTCTAGTTTATTCATTTTGTTTATTTATTGGAGTTAACGCCATGTCAACACAATTTTAGGTCATTTTACAGTGTCCAGCGCACCTAACCTAGCTTTCCTGGACCATTGTCTATAACCAGTACTCACCTACCCTTCCACAAGGCCGGAAACTTCTCCATATTATCTAATCAATGGAGGAAAATCGACATTATTGTCAAATTTTCATGGAAGGGTATAACCTCCCCGGGTGGGATTCAAACCCGCACCCACTTGGGCAAGAGTATCCAAATCCCTGCGCGCTACCAACTGCGCTATCGACCCGGGTTAAGATAGATCTCTCTAGACTCGACCCTGTAGTGTATTAAGTTTAGTGCAGGACTTTGGAATCTGATAGTTTTCTTAGTTGATGCCTCACTCGGCTGGTTATACCTTTCCATAAAAATTCAATAATAATGTTGATTTTTCAAGGTTAAAAAGGCATATAGAGAGGTAGCTAGTCTTGTGGAATGGTAGGTAAGTACAGTTTATAGACACAGGTCCAGTAAAGCTCGGTTAGGTAATCTGACTCCTATGAAATGATCATAATTAGTGTTGATGTTTGGGTGTTAAGCCTTAAATACATCTTTCTAGTCTAAAGTAAACTCATAATACTCAATAACATTTCGCGGACTGAGCAAAAACAGTGGTAACTCACTCTTTTCTTTAAATTTAGTTATGACCTTTATGCGCTGAGCCCGCGGATCAAGAAGCTTATATCTGCCTGTCTAATGATAACAGTAGGTGAGAGAAAAATGAATGAAATCAGAAAGTATTTTGATAGTCACACCCGCAATCACCGTCTCCAAGATTTCTTACAAACAGATTTTACCAGACACGGCAGACGGAAAAATTTGAGTATACAGTATAACCTCAGCAGAGCGGCCCTCTACAGAACAAATCCTCTACACAACAACATATTTTGATATTTACCCATGTACATAATTTAATTAAAATTAACCTTAGCAGAGCAACAACCTCTGAACAGTAACAAACTGTAGTCTCTCCCATGGCTGTTGTTCAAGAGAGCTGTACTGTACTGATATTGCTATGATAATAATCAATTAACCTTCTGAAATCAGCCATCTACGAAAATGATTATAAAGCGTAATAAACCAATAAAATAATTTATACTCAAATACCTTGTCGACAAGATTTATATCGTTTTTTTCTGCCAATATTTTTAAATCTTTTATATCCCTAATACCCCAGTCTTTGTTTCTGAAATGATAGATACAACTTATCAACAAAATTTCACTTTTATGCTTTAAATTTGCTAAGATGAGTTTTTAAAGCATAAACAATAGACATGTGCACACAGGATGGATGCAAAAGGTGTTTTCTAGAGTTTTAAAACATTCAAAAAGTTCCTTTATGAAAAAGAGATAGGAACTTACATTGGGAATAAAGCCCACAAACAGCTATAAATTTGTCCGAAAAAGTATGCACATGCTTTATTTTCTAAAATCTTAGGCTTCAGTAAAATTTGTTAAATAAATATTACAAGCAGGTTATTTACACATACATTTATATAATATACAGTCTAGTTATAAAACATTTAGGATAACTTGAGACAACCCACAACAATGTGAAATGCTAAAAAATTGTTAAAATAGAAAAAAAATCAAAATTGGATTTGAACAAGTGCAAAATAAAACTATTTCTTGTAGGCACAACAAATCAACCGACTGAGCTATTTTCCAATTCATTATAGAGCGTGGCAACTATATTATATAAACATTAACAATTAAATGGACCTCCCCCAGATTAAACAATATGCGAGTCAAAATGTGAAAACAATACGCAAGTCCAAGAATGCTAACACTGTCTCAATTCATCCTAAATGAGCTAGATATATAATTACCTTGATTTTAATGATCTGTCAAAGTTCACATTGCTATCTGGTTGTAAAACACCATTCTCAGCATATGGCTGGAAATATAAACAGAACACAGTGCTCGACACTACTTTGTAAACTAGGTTGCTTGCATGGACAGCCAGCTGTTTTTCTAACTTGCTTGAAACATTATCTTCTATAGCAGTAACAGGTTGCCCAAACCCAAAATAAAGGTCATCAGGCCAATAGGACAACCTTTAATGTCGAGTCCTTGAACAATTAACACGGTCATCTCTTGTTTTCTAGGTAACAATAAAAATCTAGACACACATAAGAATTATGAATCCAGGAGTAAATCTTCATTTGCATTAAAATTGTGGGGAAGTCTTCAACTTTTTACTGCTGTATCATGAAACCAACAACAAAACACTGATGACAACCAACATTTGACAACTAATTAACCATCCTGATATAAATTATTCCAGTTTTTGTTTTAAACTGTTACTCAGTTTAGACCCTAAGTTCCCCTTGGAAGAATAAACAGTCATATCCTGCAGTTTGCCAACAACACATCCTTAGTAAGTTGAAGATACTTACCCCATATGTAATTAAAAGACTTCCAGGTTTTAATAAAATACCAGCTGATTCAAACAAACCCTGAAATATAAAAAAGAAAATATAATATAATAAAGTCAACGCCATCTGATCTAAACATGTTTAGTTATAATCGCTGCACCAAATATTTCAATACTCAAGATGTAGATAGCTTTATCTCTCATAAAGTAACATTCAGGGGTGCGACTTTTATAAAGCAAATTTGCACACATTTATGTTCGTCATTATTTGTGCAATCTTTTTGTGACAACTTATTATTCCATTCAGGTGTAATGATTATACGTCATCAAGTTTCATTATTGTTTGAATAATGTGTTTATTTTGTACATTGTAGGATTAGGGTGATGTCAATAAAATACTTAATCCAGGAAGATATAGCTCCTCTTGTGTACTAGTTGGATTTATACAATCATGCAGATGCTCAAAATATAAATACATGTAGCAGCATTTTTTATTCATGTAAGTATTAAATATTTGTCTGGTTAATGCAACACTGCCCTAATACTAGTTGACAAAATTTTCATCAGTCTTGAAAAATATGGCACATCTGTTTAAAGTTTGATCTTAAAGGAAAAAATCAATCAGGTTGTGTTGTCACTTAAACAATCAACTCTGGTTATACCCTTATATTTTCATGTAAACCATGGAATTAAGTTTTAAATGTATGAATTATTTTTGAAAAATAAATTAGAGCAGTGTTGCAATAATAATAATAATAATCTAACAGGTCCTTCAACATTTGGACTGTTACAGTACAGTGGTTATGCAAAAGATATTTTAGTCTGAACATGATACATCATGTTTACTTTCAATCAAGAAAAGCCTAGATATATAAAAATAAATAAATGTGAAGTGCATATATCTGTGCTTTTTCTAGATATGATGAGGAACTTGGATGTCTCTTCAATAAGAAAAGGGTAACTAACTATTCATGGACCCCCTTTATCATCAGTTGTCCAGACAAAATGATTTTTTGAATTTAAATGAGAAAAAAACACAACTTAATTTTAAAATATTTATTTGTCTACCAAAATTCAAATAATAATTCTTTCAACTGCTTATGTCAATTATCATAAGATAGCATTTAAAAGGTTCACACAGGTTTGATACTTTATTATTACTTAAAGTTGACTAGCATTCCAGGAGTCAGTTATTGATGTATCATCTTTTTGTCACCATAAAGTAATAACTTGATATGTACATTCCAATGATGTGTCAAGTTTTTTACAGCAGGTTTACTACTCTATCAGCATCCTAACTTGTTAAAAATAGTCTGTCTGAAAAAAGAAAATGAACATAAAAAGAACTATTTTCATTTTGTAATATATCATATTCACAATAATTTATAATTTCAGGATGTGCATCATCAACAAACATCAGAGATTTTCTGTTTCAGTTGTAAGAAGATTATATTAAGATGACACAGCATTCATTTAAAAGATTTAAAATATCAGAAGTTCTCCTCAAGACATTCTTACTTATATCATTCAGCTAAGAATAGACTAGCTTAAAACTGATAATTGGCTGCATTATTCACTACTGTGCAGAACATTTCTAGCCATTTGTGATCATTTGTTTTACAGTCCAAGCATAGCCATGTTTATCATATTACTACATGTGTCATTTTTATACAAATGTTTATAGTTTTGATATTAAAATATAATAATATAGTGATTGTGTTTGTCTTTACAAAAATTTCTTGTAATAAATGTGCATAAATATGCATTTCAATTTGTTGATTCAACAAGGGGAACATAAGATTGCCTTGTGAAATGTTAGAAATATGAGCCCTTGAAACTAATTCCAAATTATTCAAGATATATTTGTAGCTTATTCTTGACATGTATTCATTGCACTTGACATAGAAAGCCTTCTACTAATACTGGGAGGTATAATGAGTTTTGACTCTGAAAGCTGAGGTTGATTTCCAGCCATAAGTTCCTTGACATATGTCAAAAAATTGACAAAAAGATTTCTTGCAAGTAGATCTAGTCAATTTTCAACTTATTGTGCAACAGTAATAGAATTCTGATAAAAATACACAAAATATGGTAACTTGTAAGTAAAGTTGGCTCTCAATTTGAGTCAAAGTGTTATGAAATAGTCTTAAATGTAGTTTTAAACTATCATAACATAGATTTACCTGATTGAGCTGAAGCAGAGTTGCATACAAGTTGGCATTGCATTATGATATACAATTACATAAGATCTTGTGTCTGTCAGGAACTCTGAAAAAAAACTGTAAAAACTAAAAAGCCTATCAAATACTCTTTTATAACTGGTTTATTCTGGTTGTTGGAAAGCGAAAGTATCACAGTTACTTTTATTTCAATGTTATTGAAAATAAAGAAGCAGGAGGGGGAGCACGGATGTTTGTCTACCTGAAAGAACCGCCCTTGAAATGTTTCTTTCAATTTAGTAGTGGGACACCCCGTTGATTTTCCAAAGGTAGATTTAATGATTCAGTATTTAAACAATGAAATACAAGATAAAGGTAAAGCACAATGGCATAGAATGACCCTATGTGTATCTAATTTAGTTATTTCTCAGAAACAAGAATCATTCACAAGGCTACAATGTTCCGAAATTTTCTTATTCTACATTCCGTATGAATACTGGGTCTTGAAACAGACGCTGACATGACGAAATGCAAGCTAGTTGAATTCAGTGAAAATCAAGCATGTTTTTATGACAATTGAAAGCCTTTTCAGTCGTTTGATAAGCTTTATATTCCAATAAAAATGACTAAGAATTACTATACTAACCATAAATGACGGCAATTCTTCATCTGAAAGTGATGTTGACAAACAAAAACAAAATGTCGTCATCATTGGAAAAGTTATTTTTGGAAAACGTCAATTAGGTCATGCCGGCCAGACACCACTATAACTTCACGAGGAGTAATATTGATTATTTCCCTTTGAGTTAAGTAAAAAATTTCCTTTCAAGGTATTGAAAAGTTTGCGGTCTCTATAAAACAAAAAAGTTAATCAAATTTTATTTAAAATTCGACAGATACAGTGGCTCATAAAATGTATTTCACGCAAGCGTGATTTTCGTACATAATGAGTACGAACTACTACGTGGCCGAGCCGAGTTAACGAAGTGCATTATGGGAATGCACGGGCTGTACGTGCAAAGGGAGGTAACTCCAAAATCAAGGGCAGGTAACACACTTAGCAACGCTAAAAGAACGACTTTTAACGGCCCCTTGTGCCGTTGCTAAACGTTTCCTGACCAAAATACATGCGTCATATATCTTAGAATTGTCATTTTTATTGTATCATCAAAACACCTAGGCATGTTTGACAGCGTGTTGAGTTCTACTTTAAAATCAACATAATCAGCATTTGAAGATATCAAATAGTGCATTATAAAATAACATTTAAATGTCTTAAGGTTCTCGAACTGTAACTAACTTCGGTAAACTTCGACACTCGGTATAAGCGGTTTTACCCGAAAAGCTATCGTCGTCAAGTTTCGTAATTGCTATTTTTAGTAATTTTCACCTCGCGACCCGGTTTTTCCATGACGTCATAGCGTAACACATTTTCCGAAAATGGCGAAACCAGACGCTAGACAGCGTTATCGTCGAGGTCTTAATTGTAAAAGGAATGGTTTATCGGCAAAACAATGTTACGTCGTATAATATCATAACTATTGGGTTAATTCTGTGTATGCAGGTGTAAAATGCGCTGTTTTATCTTGTATTTGCGATTTAAATTTGTCATCACAATCGCTAGAAGATATCTCTTCAAATACAAATACTATTACGCACAACACATCGCCATATTCAGCCTTTAGTATGTGTTAGAATATAGTGAGGCAGGGGCGGATCCAGGATTTTTTCTAGGGGGTCCAAACTTTTCTAGGGGGTCCGAACTTTTCTAGGGGGAGGGGCGTTCAAAGCCTCGAACCACAACCAAATTACACACATTTTGCAGAAAAAAAATGCAACATATTGATAATAAAAACTACATAACCATTAAATATACGTTAAGCACCGAGAAAAATTGCTTCATACTACTCATAAATTACTTTCAAGCAAGAAATACACCAATGGACATGTACATTTTCTAAATTCTAGGGGGGGGCAGACCCCCTGAACCCCCCCCCCCCCCCCCCGTTGGAACCACCCATGTGAGGCATATGAGGACAATATCGTTGTACTTTTCTGTCTTTTTAAAAAGTAAATGATACAATTATCAGCATTATTTGAAAGCTAAGGCTAAAAATATGCCAACATTGCTAAGTCTGGTGTCAAAATGTGTATGCAAAACTATTGCAGAAAACACGGCAGGATAAGGTTTAACGCCTGCTCAACTTCCTCTGATATTTCTCTGACTGGTCAGAATGGACTTTTAAATGTGTTTATGAGTCAAAACTGTGATAGTCAACCAAGAGTCTCTAATACAAATAAATGTTTTACTCCGTTATGCCTAACTAGTCAGAATGTTTTACAAAGTTGTAAGTTTCTAATATATTTTCCTCAAACCAGCCAAAATCAGTAAAAAGAAGATTTTCATATGAGAATGCAGTGTTCTACATTCATATTTCTATATCCAGTACCAATTTAGATGATATATTTCAATAAAAGAGTATTATCTGTAATTTACCATTTTGACGTAATTTTTCGCTATAAATTCTCTTGCAGTTTCATTATAGTAATCTTATACAGATTCTTATAAAAAAAATTAGAAATGGTAAAATTTCTTTAATATTTCATATCATGAGCAGAAAAGACTGAAGAAAATTTTAAAACTGGTTGCATGTGTCTAACTAACTTTAAACTTGAGATATTAGCTTTTAAAGATAGAGTAATTTTTTGAACACTCTCAAAAACTCGGATTTTTGCTTGGGGGTACATGTATACAAAGCACTATATTTTTATAAGTATTTGTCCAAAGTGTAATCTGATTGTTCTGGATTATTATGAAATGATTGTGTAAAAGGAAAATTGATGAAAATTTGAATATAAAACTGCAGAATTTGAAAAACAATGTTTTTTTCATTTTTTGTCACAGCTTAATTTACGTCTCTTCGAAAATCAAGGGTCACGTTATAAAAATGCACATAACTTAAGTTACGAACGGTAAACTTCCCTAAAAATTCACCATTCAATGTCTTTAATAGTATAGATTCAAGAAACAATATCATAATAAAGATTGTTGAAGGTCACCATTACAGTTCCAGAACCTTAATTAGAAAAGTTGAAATAAACTTGTGAGTTACAATTATTTAATTTGATTACTTGACTATAGATCCTGATTTCAATTCTTTATGAATCCAGATTAATACATTTTAAAATCTATGCAACATAATTAAAAAGATAAAAATAGTATAAGCATGGTGTAAAGCCTGCTTCCATATACATGTTCAGGCGACTTTACCATCTTGTATGGTACAGATCTCGGATCGTGCAAGTTTCCGAAATTTGCGTGTATCGTGCGTGTATCGTGCGTGTATCATTCATACCGTGTGCGTGTATAATTCACCATGTATTTCAATCGTGTAACGTGTAGACCGCTCATCGTGTAAATACACGGTAAAAATCGGTCCGAGATATTGTGATTTTGCGTTTTATTACCGTGTATTGTGTGCCCGAGATATTGACAAATCCATACGTATAAATGTATTAAATACTTATGCATTGTCGACTAATCATCATCCGTAAACAAAAAGAAAAACCGCGAGTTGAGTTTAGAATAAATGTTGACTTTGTTTAAACCGGAAATTCCTGTTTAAATGCCGTTCGTCGATAAACTGCGGCTCATTCCGGACCAATCTGCGGTCAATTAAATTGCGGCCCAACCGAAATGTTGTTACTAAATTAAAATAATCGTTATAATATTATTATATTTAAAATGTAAACACATGCTTTCATTTATCTTAATCATCAAACATTTTCTTTGTTTGTCAGTGGCTAAAGCGTTTAGTAAACAAACTGTTATAATTGACATCTCACTTGGTCAAGAACTCGTTTATCACGACTCTATATGATTAAAAAAGTCATCATTTATTTAATTCTTAAAGTAAATTAAATTATTTAGTTTTTTCAGTTTATTTGTATTATTCCCTCATATTTGCGTATTTATATGTAAAACTTTTTATTTAAATATCGATGTTGTAGTCGGCATAAAATAGTAAGTTAACACGAGGTGTGTGTACTGTCTTAATACCGCGTCTTCACGCAAGCACTGCATGTAAACGTTTATATCTAGTATACATACATGTACTACTAAAAAGGCGACCATTATACAATATGACATGCTTATATTTTTTTAATCACGCGTAGACTGTGTTTTGAAAAAATATACTAATTCAAAGTATTTTTCGCCATGAATGGCTTGTAAATAAAAACAGAGAAAAAACTTGAAATGTGTATTTCTTTTTCTATCGTGTGTGTTTCGCCGGCTATCGTGTGTGTGGTTTTAAATCTGAATAAAGCCAACTTACAAAGAATGACATAAACAATTTTTGACAGTAATGTTATTCTTTATTCTGCAGTTTGTATTTTTGTTATACATCAAGTACTTACATAAATTGTTTGATAAAAAAATATCAATCGTGTTCTTCTTTGTCTATCGTGTAATGACTGCTCGCCGATCGTGTACATATACACATACAATTATGACATCTTTTCTCAATGAATGATTTGAAGAAAACAAAGGAAAAAAACTTTAAACGTGTATTTTTATCAATCGTGTGAGTTGATCGGCTTTTCGTGGTTTTTAATTCGATTAAAACAAACTTACTAAGAATGACATTAAATTATTTTGACAGTAATAATATTATTTATTATACAGTTAGTATTTTTGTTGTACACCGTGTACTAATTCAATTTTTATACAAAATATTATCAATCGTGTTCTTTTTTGTCTATCGTGTATTGACTGCCCGCCTATCGTGAACCTTAATTTCTACTTAAAATGTCGATATTCAATAAATTTATTGATACAATATTATATTTTACAATCAAGCTTAACTGTGTTATGAACCAATGTAACATAATTAAATTTTTATTTCTTTGTCTATCGTGTGATTTCGAAGTTGACAATCGTGTGCGTGAATTTAAATTCGATTGAAGCCAACTTGTAAAATTTTGTTTTTAAGAATTTGAGCAGGTAAACTCGATTTTCAATAAATTTAACAAAACTTATATTGTTTAGTTACATATTTACGACGAAACAGAAGAATATTTTTTGTTTTCAATCTACATTTGAGACGGATTAATCGTTTAACGTGTCGTCGTTGAATCGTTTTTCTCTGGACGAAAAAAGCCGAGGATTTCGAACAATCGTGTTAAACGTGTATCGAGACTCGGAATCGTGTATTTTACCGCAAATCAAGCTATCTATCGTATTCGTGTAACGTGCAGTCCGTGTTCGTATAACGTGCGTGTACCGTCCGTACCGTGTGACAACTAGCACGTTCCGATATCTGTAACCTCTGGCCATTGAATCACCTTCAGACAGGTGATCCCACACAGTACCCATGCACATCTGGGTGAAATGGTTCAATTGTAGATTAATTTCTTGCTCAAGGAAATTAAAAGTGCCCCAAATTGGGTTTAAACCAAGAACCTCTCAATCCCTATGTGCACATCCTACAAGTGGACAGTTGCTCCTACTAATTCAATAGTTGTATGTTTATTCCCTTTTTACCTTTTAGGAACACTGTCAACATATAGCCTCTTAGAATTCATACTAGCATCCTTTTGTGGCTACAATAGTAATAAGAGTTTCAATGAATGATGGTCATGTGATGTGCTCTACCGGGTGCATCACATCTATTAAAAGTTTGAGAATACCTCCCTCTGGCAAATGTTGGCAGCCAAGAAAGTCCTGGGCAGAGTGCTTAAAGGCAGACATGAAGACATACAAGATGCAAAACAGCGGTTCTCTAAACAGTGCTACATGGAGGACAGAGGTAAGAAGATATAGCCAGCTGCCATCTACCCCAGTCTCTGAGACACATGCAGCAGATGACAAATAAACTATTTGATTTGATTGATTGAATCATATATAATTTCAAAATACTTTCTATTAATATGATTTTAAAATATCAATACAGCACATGTATTTATAATATAATAACTTACTATAGCTGTTTGATATGGAGATATATGTATCATATTAGCATTGTATATAACATCGTAATTTAATGGTTTTAAATTACCAGGCCAAGTTGTTACTGGTTGAGTTATATCAATACACAATGGTGGAAGAACATTCTGTAGTTTGAAATGTGAAATATATGCTTGTATACTGAAACAGATAAACATTAATTTAACATTAATAAAAAAATAATGCCTGGTTGAGAAATTATGACTTCTTTAATATTTCACCTTTCAAATAAGATAAAATCAACCAAATGTTAACAAGAAATGTAATGTGGAAACCACATTAATGCCGAATTTAAAAACTTTAACCCAAAAATTACCAAGGGAAATAATCCACAAAAAAGGCAGGTAGAGTTGTGGTTACTTTCCAATTCTGATCATCACATGGTATGTTATCATTGAATGAAGTTTCATAAAGATCTAACAATAAATGGCAGAAATATATGTTAAATTGAAAACTTTAACTCAATTGTTAATGACACCGGATGCCCCCTGCCGGACAGCATTTAGTCACTGCTTAGTACCAGCTCCAAGAGCACCCAGTCACTGCTTAGTCCTTGGACATTTTCTGGACAGACCAAACAGCAAATTAACTTTTATCTGTTTATCTTGCACATTTCCATATTTCACAACCATCAAGTTTTTGTTAACACTGCATTGACCCTCCAAAACAGGCAATGTATTTGACTGGGAAATAAGAAGAAGGCTAGTTTCTGAATTAAAAAGGATCACTCTAAATAATTGCCTTCAATGCGTATTTTACAAGATTTGAAAACTTAAAATACAAGAGCTGTCAGAGGAGACAGCATGCTCGACTTAGTAAGTATTTGTCACAGGAGATGTGGTTAATGATAAGGAACATACATATTTAAAATTTGAAAATATAACCTTAACAAATTCAAATATAAAAAAAATAAATAAATAGAAAACTATAAGTTCAAGGGGAATAACTCTTTAAAAAATGTATAAGGAGTTATGAATCTTGTCACATGAGATGTGGTGGATAATAAAGAACATATATCTAAAGTTTGAAGTCAATACCTGAAGAAATAAAACAGTTGCAGTAAAAACAAACATTTTTTAATAAAAACTCTAATTTCAAGGGGAGATAATTCTGAAAAAATATATATGGAGTTATGAACCTTGTCACATGAGATGTGGTTGATAATAAGGAACATATATTTAAAGTAAATACCTAAAGAAATAAAACAGTTGCAGTAAAAACAAATATTTATTAAAGAAAACTATAAGTTCAAGGGGGATAACTTTGAAAATAATGTATACTGAGTTATGAACCTTGTCACATGAGATGTGGTTGATAATAAGGAACATATATTTAAAGTTAGAAATCAATACTTAAAGAAATAAAACAGTTGCAGTAAAACCAAACTTTTTTAAAGAAAACTCTAAGTTCAAGGGGAGATAATTCTGAAAAAAATGCATTCGGAGTTATGGACCATGTCACATGAGATGTGGTTGATAGAAAGGAACATATATTTAAAGTTTGAAGTTAATATCTTAAGAAATAACAAAGATACAGAAGAAAGTATTTTACTGCACAAAAACTTTAATCTGCACAAAAACTTCAATCAGTTCAAGGGGAGATAATTCTTAAAAAAATGTGTTTGGAGTTATGGACCTTGTCACATGAGATGTGGTTGATAGTAAGGAACATATATTTAAAGTTTGAAGTTAATATCTTAAGAAATAACAAAGATATAGAAGAAAGTATTTTACTGCACAAAAACTTTAATCAGAAATGTGGACGCGGACGCGACGCGACGCCGGGGCGAGTAGGAGAGCTCTACATTACTTTGTAAAGTCGAGCTAAAAATGTAATGATAAATAATTTTATTATATCAACCTGCTTAAATGAGACTGTTCTACATCACTTGGCTGAAATCTAATTTGTTTGAATGTTTTAGCAAAGAAAGTCACATGTTGTCCAGTGCCTGAAGCTATTTCTAAGAAGTTCCCTTCAAATGTTTCAGGAATATATTTCTTTAAAACTTCTAAAATTGGTTCTTTATTTCTGTCTGCAGCTGGAGCTTGTTCCATGGTCTGTAAATGAAAGAAATATACAGTAACAGTAATTAAGTGTGCACAGTAAACACTAGTGTTGTACCGATGATTGGAAATAATCGATTAATCACTAGTTGGAGGCTCCCGATTCTGATAATCGATTAAACTTTATCAGAATCGATCATCGGCACAAAGATGGTAATGCTATTTGAGGACAATAACATGTTTTCAGGTATCTGAAAAGTTATGAATAATACTAAAATACATGTCATTTGTGCCAGACTTGTACTAAACAGTGATAGTTCAAGTGCAGCTACAATATACTAATAATACTAGTCAAGAGAACTACTTTTAGAGATATCTTTGATTATTTCGGCATAGCTGTCGATGCTGATTTTGTGATACCATTGTCTATTTAAAAAATCTCATCCTAAAAAAATATGGTGTTTTCTTTAGTGTAATATGAAGTAATTCCCGGTTATTTTGCAAACAAAATTAATTGAACTTGTGTCATGTAATTTTAGAAAGCAGATACAAAACAACAAATAGCACTACGCTACAGAAGGAGTGTTTTTTTTATATTTTCTAGTATATAAAACATGAACTTTATAAGGATTTGCAGTGAAACATTCATTCAAAGCAAACTTACTAGGAACCGATTATAATCAGAAGAATCGCATCAACAGCAGTAACCGATTCCAACCGATGATCGATTATAATTTCCAGCCGATGTCCCATCACTAGTAAACACTCTCTTACTTGACCTTTCTCTGTAATCTGGAATCCTCTCCAAACCAGACAATTTGCATAATTTCAATTTTAACTCTACAGACTGGGCAAACATTTTTACTCAAATAATTTTGCTGAACAGCAATTTGCTTCCCAGATTAAATAAGGTATACCTTGTAATTATTTTACTAAGTTCCTTTGATTTAAGTCTATATAATGAGGAATGCTTATTTAAATAAACAAAATTATCCAATACCTTGTACAATACATTGGGCGCCACTATTATTCTGCTTTGCCTGACTTACTTTTACCCATCAAAGTATGACTTTGAATCAGACAACAGAGAACCCTGCTACATCCACTTCTTCTCCATTTTCCAATTACTAGGCAAGATCCCTCCCTGGGGTATTGTCGCACATGTATTCTGGAGGGTCTGATAGTTGCGGGGGTAAGCAACAAACCAATAAAAAGAGATCAACAAATGTTGATGGCCCAGATTTTTGTATTTACTAACAAATTTAAACCTTTGCTGACATGATGCTGCAAGAATTTTTCATAAAGATTAAAAACTAACCAAAAACAACTTTGACCAATTAGTAGTCAGCTGTTTTGGAAATACTCCAAAAGTTGTGGATGGCACTTAGTGTTGTTTATGCACATTTGTACTTTGATATGATGAAATAGCTTGTTTTTATGCATTTTTTTCGTTGGAAGGTCAAGAGTTGTCTTCTCTTTAAATATGCATGCTGACGTCACATGATTCTATGCAAACAAATATGGCAGCGACTTAAGGACACTTGCAATCTCTGTAAACAGATATCCGGTAGAGCGTTGTCATACAGGATCTCTACTTTCTCCGTGGAAGGTCACGTCAAGATGACTTTTGTTTCGACCAATCAATGCGTAGCTTTCATCTAGATGAAAACACTATAAATCACATTTTGATTTCGTAATTTCTATTTTAGACCAAGTTTTGCATGCTAATTTAACAGCGGTATTATTCACAGTCTGCGATTGGGCTGCTCATTTCAAATTGTGTGACGTAGACGATGTAAACAAGTTACGTATTATAACAATTTCGTCATGAATATTATGACGAGAAAAGGTCGCCTGAATGTGACCTTCGTTTGAAAAAGGCCAGATCTAAATTAGCGAGTATTCGAGCAGAAAATTTTAGATCGGGTTTTAATCAGATTGGGACAAATACAACTTTAGTGCCTAAGATATTGCTTGACAGTAGTTCAATGTAGGTCCACATTATATAAAGTCTGAATTATACTCAGTTTCTTTTTGCAATTAGATATATAATACTCATGTGCCTTTGCAAATGAACATAGCTTTAGTCTTAAATTTCAATGCATCATAGTTGAGATGACAGTCTTCAATGAATCAATCTGATGACACTTGCAGTGACATAGTTACTTTACTGGTCCTGAAGTCTGGGCCTACAAGTTGGTAAAGATGTTAAAAAATCCCCAAAAATAAATAAAACATGAGGGTGTGGTGGTTGTAGGTTTAAGTTGTATGGTTGTATCAAATGTTTTACTTGCATTTTCCGGATCAGGATATTATTTTCTTAGGGTGGTTAAAATGTAGGCCTATGTTCTATTTCTCTGTGTAGCACTCATGAAAGGTTTACCATGGTAAGTAAAATTTGCATCAAATAGTTTAAAACTTTGGAATTGTACTTGAAAATGATCTAATCTCCATTTGTTTCTAGCTTAGCCTCCCTTATACACCCAGTGAAACCCCTTGGTGTGCCTACAGTTGAAAAAAAATCTGAAAACGCCCCCTGCACGAGTTGACATATATGTCATTATAAATTATTATGCAATGATAAGTTAATAACAATATGTTTGTAAACGTTGAACTTACTTGAGATAATCGACGGTAGTAACAACTTTTAAACAGGATTTTATTCAACCGAACTGTTGTTTGTACACAACGCATTGAGTAATCAAAATACAGTAAAATTTTGATAAAGGGGAAGTAACTTTTTTTAGACTAGAAAGTGTTAAAACCAGTTAACCCGGATCTGGTACTACTTTGAACAAAAAGTTAGTCTGCTACGGAGTACGGTATCGTTACGGTAACATGGAGATGAATTTGATGTTATGTTTTGCCAGTGATGAATATTTCATTTTGTTGATAGCACGGAAATGTAACATTTAAAATTGGTATTACGTATTATTTGTGATCCATGGTAATTTAAAACCACAATGTTGATGGTTAGTGGTTTGAACGTATATGTATGGCCTACATATATTCTGTTTTGAACCGTATAGTCTACAGTCGGCTCTCACGGTTTTAGAAATTAAGTTTAGGGTTTAAATATTTAGTTTAGTTAAAATATCACTTATTTGAGCATGGGTATGGGACCAAGATTCTAAAACAAGTTTTATGTTGTCAATATCGGTGAAGGTTCCAGTCTTCTGGCCGGTATAGTATTCTATATTATAGAAATGAGCATGTTGTAGACGCCACTTTGGTGCCAAAATTTGAGGTAAAATCGCTCAAAAAGTGTTTACTCCTAGTTTTAGTCTTTAGTTTACCTGCTTCAAGCTAGATCTACATAATTCCAATCCGGACTTCGCGGTTTTAGACACAATTTCAGTTTCTATTTTCAATTGAGTAAACATTGTGAAGAAAAATTATAATAATTATCATGATTCGTGATATCGGTTACGTCGATTCTTGCTGTACATGTATTTATTTTGTTGCCGATGAGTATGACTTCAAGCAGTAATGATCAATGAAATAAGACACTGCTACGTCAAACTAGCAATGTCGATTTTTATTAAAGGAAACAACCTGTCACAGCCGAGAATCGAACCCGATAATTCCCATTTTGAATGATCCAAACAAGCTCATCGGCAACAAAATAAAAAATCTTGGTCCCATGCCACTGCCCACTTCCCAAATAAAGAAATACATGTCATTGCTTCATTTGGGTACATTACTATAGGATCACATGCTTGAACGAGATTTCTTTTTATGAAGTTTCCCTTGCACCAAGGCCGTTCTTTCTTATATGAACCTGTTGGAACAAGTGAAAGTCGGTGACCCTAGAACCTGGTTTAAAGTCCCGGTATACAGTTATTCCATAATGTGATTTGGGAACAGTCAAACTGTTGGCCCGAGTCGGAGAGTATAGTGTTTTAAACTGTTTCCCGGCAGAGGGCAACAGTTCAAAACACTATCCTCGACACCGTGGGACAACTGTTTGTGACTGTTCCAAAATATCAAATGAATAACGTTTTATTACTTGCCCGAACGAGAAAATAATTTTTAATTTTACCAGTTTAACAATCCTTAGACTATGTAACACTGTCAAAATTTTAGTAGTTTACATATTTACGTCTGGTTTATGATCAAGATCGGTGAACGCATGATGCATCTGAAAGAGCCTGGCAAACTCATTCTCCCGACAGCAGTTACTTTCCCGTATATCATCACAGTAACAGTTCAAATAACATGGCGTGACGCCAGAGCACGCGCGGGAAACAGTTAAAACTTTTGACCGGTCAACAGTTTAATTTTAAAATTTCAGGAAACAGTTTAAAAAATATCAAATTACATTTATATAAGGAATCAGGTAATAATGACAACTATTTTGTCACTGTCAGTTCCAAGGCGGAAACACCATAATTATAGGTAATTGTTTCGTTACAAATATATTTGTTTGAGGTATCCTTATTATAAGATAATCTAAAAACCCCATCTCTCTTTTTGTTCTTTGGCAATGTGAAAGGACTGTGTTTTTTTATTGTTGTTGTCCCCGGTATGTTTTCAGACTTTGAGATACTTTTCTACAATGAATCGACTAGAAAGTAAGGTTCCACTCAGATAATAAGGTAAGAACTGGTTTTAATAGATTCTTAGGAAGCTGGTTAATTGAGTCAGAAGATATGATACACATATACATGTAAAGAAAATGTTTAAAGTGGCTTTAACACCGGTTAGAAAAAGTAAGCCGGAGGAGAATCATACAGAAACGTTTATATTGTTGCTATTTTTCACCAGAACACTAATTGTCCATAGGTCGTAGTACAGCATAGTCTTTTCTACACTAAATGCAATGAACTATTCGGCCCTTCATTATGAATAGATATTCATTCAATGAATGATCGAATTGTCCCAAAAAGTCCATGTCCGCATCTATAACGCACCATAATTTACAAACAGCACAAAATAAACCAGTCGACAAGTTTATCGATAGTTGAATCCAACACCAAGCATGTATATTTATATGGTATGATTTGTAAGGTAGCCAACTTTCAATATTCTACGTCTCAATGGTTCCCCTGACTGTCTTCCAAAAGGAATGGACTCAAGGCCAAAAACTGAGCAAGGATGATATAACAATATGAGTGTTAAACAGCAAAGTTGGCAGGCTCGACTCATCTGTTCAGCCAGAACTTTAATTTGGATGATCATTTGCTGACGATAATTAATTTAGTAGAAGTTTGGTACAATATAGGTCATTCGATTTCAATTTTTCTGTTTACACTTATATTAAGTGAACGATTAACAAATCTCAAGTGAACACAATTCGGACGTGGATTAGTCTCGTTAGAATTTCGGATACTTTATAAATTTAGCATAAATGTAACCGAACAACTAAAAAAGTATCCACTGTAATTCTTGTACAATGATCCTTTGATTTAAGCATGTGTAGTATGAAATGTTCATTTGAAAACATAATTATCAAATACCAAAGTCAATACACAGGGCGCGGCCATTATCATGCTTTGCCTGACGTACTTTTACCTGTCAAAGTACGACTGGGAACCAGACAACCAGGAATTATGATTTGGCACTTAGTGTATGAGGTAAAGTATATGGCTCTCTTATTACCGGGCGTAAGCCTGGCATAATGATTATGATATTGCGTCATGTCCAACTTTTAGGCCCATACATAATCCCAAGTCGATATTCGATTTTCAATAGAAAAGTATAGGGGAAAATTCTTTGAACGGTCATAACTCTTTCATTTTTTAAGATATCAATTTTGTGCAAATGATGCAAAAAAGATTAAACCATCTTCTTTCATTTTATTGTTTTAAATTTTTTGTAAAATTGCAAAGTTTTGGTCCCATTTAAGGTTTTATTTGATTACTCACGTTACTATAAACAAAGAAGGGAAATGAATACCCATGCTGATATAAGTTGAAAAATAAAGCTTTTCCGGTTCTTTGATCAAATTTGTGCAAATGACATGAAATAGCCGCATGTTTCTAGTTTTCGGAGCACTTTTTAAAATTAAAATATCTTAATGAAGTTTTGGTCCCATTTGCACTTTTTTCCAAAAGTTTTGGATTTTTTAAGTATTTTTTTCTTAAATTCATAGTGTGCGCTATCGGATTTATGGACCCCTAGTGTGATTGTATAATACACTGCGCATAGCAAGGCACAGCGGGTACACTTTTATGACAGGATTACCTTCCTGTCTCTGTTTTATTGATAACTATTTGTATATATACATGTAGTTGTATCTGTCAAATGATGTTGTAATAAAGGTTCTGAATTAATCATAATGAAAGTGTTAAGATTCTAGACAGGTTAGAAAATACATACATGATGTAATTTATCTATTTATTCAAAGAATTATTGTTCGAGAAGATTTACTCGACTATACGTATTACTGAAAACAGTATCATAAACATATTACTTTATTTTGGCGGCATAAGGATAAATGAAAGACATCAATTGTTTTTGATTTACCTCTACAATTATATTATTTAAAACGTTTATACATTGAAAAACATTTGTTTACTAGTTGACAAATCATTGTAGAACGATTGCATAAAACATGTGAAATATTAAAATGAATATAACAGTTATGCAAATAAATCTATGGACATTTTAGTCCAAGTAAAATAAAGTGGCAGACGAAACAAAAGAATAGATATTAGCGACTTAACGATAACGATAAGGTTTGAATATTGTTTCAAAACTATTCATTTAAAAATTTGTCCAATGTAATTCCAAAGGGAATTTAAAGTATTTTATGTAAAGATAGCAAACTCTTTTTTCAATATTTCGGCCTGAGCCTTTATCAAGAAATTTTTACATGAAATATATTACATTATGAACATAGACG
The DNA here is from genome assembly GCA_025267735.1 of Mactra quadrangularis. Taxonomy (NCBI): domain Eukaryota; kingdom Metazoa; phylum Mollusca; class Bivalvia; order Venerida; family Mactridae; genus Mactra; species Mactra quadrangularis. The sequence goes on along the minus strand of CM046307.1, from coordinate 10,814,266 downwards.
CCATATTGTTTATCTGATAATGACATAACGTCGACGTTATGTCATTATCAGATAAACAATATGGCGTCTATGTTCATAATGTAATGTATTTCATGTAAAAAATTCTTGATAAAGGCTCAGGCCGAAATATTGAAAAAAGAGTTTGCTATCTTTACATAAATTATTCATTTAAATTTGAAGCTTTTATAACAATAAATATAAGTCTTATCCAAATTAACGGATGGGCAATTAATAAATTCAAATGGTGGATGAGTGCTTAATTCTCATTTCTAACATATTTTGACCATCAAAAAATTATTTCAATCATCATTCTTGTTTCATCTGACTTTATTGTATACAAAATGTCACCTTAAAAGTTGTGAAACATTTATCTGTTAATTTGCACGTGTTGCACAATTGACAATATAAAACATTAGTCTACAACAGATTTAATTAATCCCCTGATATGACTTGAAATTGTGACCTATGATCGTTATCTTATCTCATCGATCACAACATGGGGTCACGGATTGTAGATTATATCATCGCAAAACAGACGTATCTACAATCAGAGCTATATGGCTGTATCATAAAGCGAAAATCTTGATGGGTCTAAAAGTTGGGTATGCACAAGCATGGATCACAAATTCACACTTGTAAACGCCTAATTAATAAACAAACATAAGTAAAAGAAAAATAACAAAGTAAACATATTTGGATGCTAATAATTTAATTAAGATATAATTATTTTATAAGGTATACACCAGAACACACATTTTATAAAAACAAATGTTTTTGGCATTCGAGGGTCATCCATTTCAAGTCATTTCATTTCGTCGGTAACCAATCAGCTGTTAAAATAGAGAAGGAAATGAATAGAAATCAATTTTCAAAACATGGCATGTGATTGTACTTTTAATTTTGGATGATAAAGCGACACGTTCCGCAAGGCAATCGCTAGCTAGTGCTATGTAGCGATTTCCTACGGAACGATTTGCTACGATCGAGCAAATTGAATCGCTAGCTAGCGAAACGTAGAAAGTTTTTTTCTTGCTAGCCGTATCATTCGGAACACTTCTGCTTATTTCAAAATGGCTGCCCCCTGTGGGAACGTGTTTCTTTTTCAAGAATACTGATATATATTTCATTTAATGCACATATTTCGTCAAAGTGGTAAAATAGAATATTCATGGGGATAATTGATTTGAATATTTTTCATTTGTTACAATTCTGAACTTTTTGTTTGAGAAAGTCGCCATTTTGATTTTGCTAGCTTGAAGCAAATCGTTCCGTAGACCTCTTATACTAAAAAAATCGCTTTCAAAAAGCGCTAGCTAGCGATCGCCTTGTGGAACGTGCCCAAGAATACTACCTAACGAAAACTTTTAAACATGTTTTGAGTTTCACGCTGTGTTAACACAATTTAGGAGTTCTTACGTCGACCAGCACACCTGACATAGCTTTACTGTACTCACATACCATTTACACGACAGGAAACTTTACCACTAATCTTACTAATGATTAGAAAATTGACATAAATGTTCAATTTTTATAGTAGGCTAGTATAACCACAATTCGAATAGACTTTTTATTAAAAAATGATATGATAAAAGATTTATCTCACCTGTTTAGTAATCATCGTATCCACCACCTCGGTGGCTACCACCGCTACGACTGCTGCCACCGCTTCGTCTGCTGCTGCCACCTACTCCTATGGACATGTCACCAACAGTCGACGTCAACAAATTAATAATCAACACAAATACAACAACTGAAAGAAAGACAAAATGTTTTGGTATACAATGTATAAGATTATAGTTAATGTATAGTTCGTACAAAATAAAATTACGTGTTTGTGTAAACATAAAAATGAATTAATCTATTCCAACGGTAAGGCAGTATTGAAAGTAAATGTTGTATAGTTTTTTTTTAACAAAATTAGTTTGGTGGATAAACCAACAGCCATGCATGTAATGGTACATCGCTTTACAAATACACCAACAAGACACTAATAAAAATATATTAAAATTAACACTTTATAATATGATATTGTCATCCTGAGCATCCCTTATCATTTATAATTTCATTGTTTTGTTTACATAAACAGAGTATTTTTTATTGTAGGCACTGTAATGGGCCGAAAGAGCCTTAATCATTAAACAATTAACATAAGTTGTTGTAAATGGATGTATCGGCCGTATATAATACGGCATTTTACATCAAGCTACCCTTTAATATAAGCATTGTTGAGTGTCTGAAGGACGTGGATTCGATCCCAGCTCAGACCATGGATTATAATCGTATGCGACCAATGTGACCCTTGGTATTTTGTTTATGTTATCACACAGGTGGTTTAAATTGAATGATAATAATGCACAAAACACACCGAATTTTCGATAAAATGTAATTTTCTAATCTTCGTTATATTTCCTATTTATTACAAAATACCACGAAGCGTAAAGACCACAAACTCGCGTTACCATAGAAACTGATTTTATGATGAGACTAAGACAAAATTACTTACTAAAGATAATCAGTTGGAAAATTCCACCAAATGCACCTCCCATGCCTCCCATACCACCGGCACCACCGCCTCCTGAAAGAAACATGACATATGAAAGTTAAGAGAAATTGGCAAGCTTGTGGATAGGTATTGATAAAATACGGATATTATGACGAAAAAAAAATGTTCATGATGAAGCGTTGTAGTTCTTTTTTATTGTACACGATGTTATCAAGATTCCAGATTGAGAATCTCAATTTCCATCTGGGTACGATAAATCTGAAAGTGTATACATCAGTGCAAACCTGCCGAGTGGCAATATTCCCATTATTATCGTATGGTTGGCACATGTGTTTCAGTGATGATCCAGAGGCTAGCATCTGGTTAAGTCACACATTACTTCATCAAAATTTTCAGTAAAGGGAAGTAATCGCCACCAGCTTTTCATTAAGAGGAAGTAACCGTGGCGATTTTTTCATAAGGGGAAGTAACCGCTGCGCAAAGACAAACTGGAAAAAGCCTAACATACCCATTCCTGCACCACCTATTCCACCATAACCACCTGCGTAACCAACGGGGTAAGGTACTGCGACATGTTTAGTTGGATAATACGCTGCCTGTGCTTGTTGGTATGGATATGTACACGAGACAAATGCTACACAGAGAACTGCGAACAGACATACAAGTAACAGCTTCATGGTTGGAGTTTATATTTGACCCTGGAAGAAGAAAGGTCAAAGTTCAAAGTTGCTGAAAGGAAACACGTGGTTCATATATTTATTTATGGTGCAAGTTGATAAAAAGTTGTTGAAGTACTCATTGCAAGAGTGAATCATTTCAGAGCTAGAATAGACTAGAACATGTATTCGTTTTGCTCACCTAAAGATACAGATACGTGAGAAATAAAAAGTTATACATTTAAAACATGAAACAAGTTTTACATTGATCACATATAACATTAAATTGAAACTGAACAATATACAAACAGACTTGTGGACAAAAAGAACTTATCTCTCGTGAAATGCATTCACAAAACAAATCAGGATACAAGAGGGTTGATACACGACAGACACAGGTCAACAGGACTATGCTAGGCTGCTAGCTAAGCTAGTTTGCATGATGCGTACGAGAGGAAGAGCTTTAATTTAAATGACCATGTGTATCTATATTCAACCACAGTCTTGTCTTTTTATTATTCAATAATTGAAGAAAACAAAATGGCACTGTGATTAAAAGTGTGAAAATTCAAACAATTTTAATTGTTGACAAAAATACAATTATACTTTTAAAATTGTCAAAATTAATTAATATGGTAAAACCAGAAAAACTGTATAACAAATTGAAATATAGCTATTGTTGAATTGTATTCAACTGTCAGTGGCGTATACATTAACCCCACTGATTTAAATACGCATTACAGACTTCTGTACTCATTATCGATGAATATTTTATCAGGTGTAAGATTATCAAATAAATACAGAGTATTCAACGAAGCTAATGAATGCGCCATTGACAATTTAATAAAATTTACAATACAATATATATAAATAATGATACATTTTAAAAATAACATAAAGTACACACTTTTCTATTCAGTATTTATTTTACATCATTTTCATCTATTAAATAATTATATTTTAAAATCTTAAACAGTCAAACATAGCCGAATAAAATTCATGATCAAATTCAATAATAATAAACAATATCATACCTGTTAAAGTTCGAATGTAACTACGACTATCAAACAAGAGCCTTTATAAGCGTTTGGCGGGGGGAAGTGGTATTGAAAATGTTTTTTTCTTTGACTAACACAGGTGTCTTGTCACTTTGTCTACAGAGTTGGTTGGTTTGGTGTGTTCGTCATAAAGATTGTCATTATATGTCTCTGGCCAGGTAAAATGTATCAACCATCGCCATCGACTAGGCAGAGCTATTTTTCCTGTGGTTTGCGTCCAATCCTTAAAAGTTATGTATTTTGTCGGTTTGTTTCACGTGTCAACAAAACATGGTTTGAAATAAAGTTACCAAGTTGTTTTATAAAATTTTCAAGATTGATTTGAATGTATATAATAGAATTAACTTTTACATTGGGCATACATACAGATATTAAAGTTAAATGTTTGTTATGCAAGGAGCAGTAGTCCAGTGGTAGGACGCTGGCTTAGAGGTCCTGGGTTCGAATCCCACTATGGACACTGCTAATTTCATTGAGCAAGAAATTTACCTGCAATTGCTTCACGTCACCCAATTGCAAATGGGTACCTGTTAGGGTCATGCACTATATGCTGTGACTGCAATCTGCGCCGTATGTTAACAGTTGGTGTGTTACTCGATGATCGATGATAATGTCAAGAGTCGACTGAAAAGTGATTTTTAAAGCAGACCCCCCCCCCAAATGAGGATAGCTTAGTTGGTAGCACGCAAGTCTACTGATCGAGGGGTCCTGGGTTCGATTCCCGGGCGGGGCATACTTTCGCGGAGCTTGGTCATGAAATTATTTTTACGGCCTTTCTCCCTCCTACCAATGGTTTTTCAATTATGTAGGGTAGTTGTCAGTCACTGACGAAAGTATGCGCTTAGTAGTTGGTTAACAGCTAAATCCAGAGATTTAGCATTTCCAGAAGGAGTGAGTAGGTTGACTGACCGCCGTTATATGACCTATATAATGTGTTGATACGACGTTAAACCCAACAAACAAACAAACAAACTAAGAAAAAAAAACTTGCTTTACTTTTTACCTGTTATGAAATATTGTGTTCGGTCATACTTACGCCTATATTTGTTTCAAGTAGTACAGTTGTCAGCCACTGACGAAAGAATGTCCTTAGAACCAAGTTCGAAGTTTGTATTAAGACATTAAGGCCCTGTCCAGGGTCAGCAACGCCAAGTAGGATGTCTGACCGATGCTATGTGTCTGAATAATTGTTGAAATGCAGGGCGAAGCACCATATACTGAATTATCGTAATATTTATTACTTGTAGTTTAGCATAATCAATATGAGGACTATTTTGAAACCATCTTGCCAAATATTAATGTTGGTTACACCTGTTTTTACATCATGGCTGTAGCCATGTATCTATAACATACGTAAGTTAACAGATAATACAACGATTTCCTACTTGCGGTGTTGATAATAATTTGATAGACCACTAATGTCTGCAAATTTAGCTTGAGGCTATAGTAAATTTCTAAAGTCCAAACACTATTTCCGTTTCGTGTCCTTCAGACTATACACTCCCTTAAATTGCATGTAGCTATCTAATAATGTATAATTTGACCAAATACTTATTTTATAGAGATAAAAACCAATTCTAAAGGCAATATCATAGTTACAAGGATATCATGCAACAGCTAACTTATCCAGGGATGTGGTATTACCTGCACAATACAGAACAGAACCTGTGGTAGACGTAACAGTGTGATCATGACATGACTGATTCTTTACATGTGACGACATTACAGTAGATATAAACATTGTATAACATGAACGCTGAAACAATATCTTTGCCACACTACAGTCCACTTACCAGGAAACAAAAACACATTGTTAGTCAAATAATTATTAAACGTTTTAATTTAGTTACAGTACAGGAAACACACATCTAGATAAAAGCCTGCCTGCCTGCCTGCCTGCCTGCCTGCCTGCCTGCCTGCCTGCCTGCCTGCCTGCCTGCCTGCCTGCCTGCCTGCCTGCCTGCCTGCCTGCCTGCCTGCCTGCCTGCCTGCCTGCCTGCCTGCCTGCCTGCCTGCCTGCCTGCCTGCCTGCCTGCCTGCCTGCCTGCCTGCCTGCCTGCCTGCCTGCCTGCCTGCCTGCCTGCCTGCCTGCCTGCCTGCCTGCCTGCCTGCCTGCCTGCCTGCCTGCCTGCCTGCCTGCCTGCCTGCCTGCCTGCCTGCCTGCCTGCCTGCCTGCCTGCCTGCCTGCCTGCCTGCCTGCCTGCCTGCCTGCCTGCCTGCCTGCCTGCCTGCCTGCCTGCCTGCCTGCCTGCCTGCCTGCCTGCCTGCCTGCCTGCCTGTCTGTCTGTCTGTCTGTCTGTCTGTCTGTCTGTCTGTCTGTCTGTCTGTCTGTCTGTCTGTCTGTCTGTCTGTCTGTCTGTCTGTCTGTCTGTCTGTATCATGTCTGTCTGTCTGTCTGTCTGTCTGTCTGTCTGTCTGTCTGTCTGTATCATGTCTGTCTGTCTGTCTGTATCATGTCTCTTTCTATGCTGATATTGTTTCTTGACATAACCGGATCGATAGCGCAGTTGGTAGCGCACCGGGATTTGGAATCTCGTGCCCGAGGGGGTGCGGGTTCGAATCCCACCCGGGTTATACCCTTCCATGACAATAATAAGGAGAAGTTTCCGGTCTTGTGGAAGGGTAGGTGAGTACTGGTTATAGACAATAGTCTAGGAAAGCTAGGTTAGGTGCACTGGACGCCGTAAAATGACTTAAATTGTGTTGACACGGCGTTAACTCCAATAAATAAATAAATAAAATTAAGTTTCTTGATGAGAGAAGAATATTAAAAAGATGGAAGTTATAACAGATATTTTACATGTTACACAATGACAGTATAAGTTAGATGTTTCCCTGCTCTAAATGTGCTAACAAGTAACAATAATTACATTATTTCTATCTTGGAAGTTTCGGCTTGGAGATGTGACAAAATCGTTTTGTACACTGAAAGCCATGGTCATAGGCCAATACCTGCATATTTACACCAAAGTTTTCTAGTAAGAAACAACCCGGGTCGGTGGCGCAGTTGGTAGCGCGCCGGGATTTGAAATCTTGTGTCCCGAAGGGGGTACCCTCACATGATTTTTGACAATAATGTCAGATATACAGAGAAGTTCCGGCCTTGCGGAAGGGTAGGTGAGTACTGGTTATAGACAAGGGTCCAGAAAAAGCTGGGTTAGGTGCGCTGGACGCCGAAAAATGACCTAAATTGCGTTGACACGGCGTTAAACCCAATTAAAAACAAAACAAAATCTAGCAAACAACAAGCCATTTGGCACTTTTATAGGTTTTATTGTAACACCATTTTTAAACCAAACATGTATGATTAATATTACCATTTGTAAGGTAGCCAGTCGTACGTTATACAGACTATGCCTTAGCAGTACGACATGGACTAAAGGTTCTGGCTACAAAAATTCACCAAAAGACTCTTGTTCATAACTAAGCAAAGATGTTAAATCTATGTGGCGCTTTACGTATTGCTTTTTGCATAGCAGACTGATCAATTTGTCCAAAAGGTTGACTGGACTGCACATGTGGCAAGGGCGATGGTGAAATTTCTTTGTTTGCAATATTTTCAGACAATGACCAACTAGGCATCCCTAGACTATTATTTCTTACCTCTTCATTGTACATACGTGTATCATGACTTTATTAAACCTATCAACATATCCCCTTGAACTTGTCAAATGCGTCTAGTCTACACTTGTAAACAACTTGTAAACATTAAATATTTGATCAATTCAGTCAAATATTTCAAACACGTGACCAACAGTATGTAAAGTGGCTTGGAGCCCCTAAATCAAGTGTCAGTTATAACATTGGTCATGGACACCAGAGATACATGTAGTACTTTATCGGGTACAAATGAGTCTTATTTAAATTAACATTTTATAAATGAATGAAGTTTTCGATAAAATATTGTTGTGTCGTTAATTGTATTTTAAGGTGAAAGAAGACCGAAGACGAAAGTAGAACAGGTTGTAAATGCCTAAAACAAAAGATCTAACTCTTGATTTAGCTGTTAACAACTACTAAGCACATACTTTCGTCAGTGACTGATAACTGCCCTACATAATTAAGAATCATTGGTAGGAAGAAGAATGCCCGTAGAAATAATTTCATGACCAAGCTCCACGAAAGTATGCCCCACCAGGGAATCGAACCCATGACCCCTCGATCAGTAGACTTGTGTGCTACTAACTGAGCAAGCAGGGCGGTCAACAGATCTATCACATATGTTAAAGAGGAAGCCTTGTCATAGAAAGCAACTTTCAATAAATTCTATCTTATTAGCTGTAAAACGATTTGCATCATGTATGTATTTAATGTTAGCAAAAATGAATATAATACGCCCTTTTAAAAGGACCTCTTTTTATGAAATGACAAAATTTGTTTGACCGGTTCATTGCGTCTCTAATAAGAGACCTTAGTCAGTTACTTCCCCTTGTATACTCTTCAAATAAGTCGGCCTAATTAGTTGTATTACTCGGTTTTACCATTACTTTTCAATATCAATTTACCACAATTAATCTTAAATAACTTTTTTGTCAATCATTTAATTTGTTTGAAAATCAAGCTAAGTATTGTAAGGGTAAAGAACTATCTAAATTTCATCACTCCTGGCAATATCTTAATCAACAAGAAAGATATAAGATGAACTATTTTATAATCCTTACATAGAACTTAAATGATAAAATCCAAGGATTCCAACTGAAAGAACATATTCCCAATTGGATTGCTTCAGATTTTACCAAGGAAAGATAACTGACTAAAGTCCCTCATTCATGTGTATTTTACCACTTCAAGGTTTAAGACTTCTTTCATATCTGTTGTAAATGAAAACAACTCAATTTAGTGGCTTTCATATTGTCAAAAATACAAGCAAAAGGTAAACTATAGGAAAATTAAGATACTGAGTAAAATAGAAGAAACATGAATAATTATAATTACTATGCGCAAGTTCAGAGCATGAAATGTTCGAGTTAAGTTCTAGTAAACTTTTAAGAAAAGACGATACCAGTTGCATATTATGTGATATAACGGTCTTGGGGAAAACGTATAAATTGGTCATTCGCTAAGAAAGAGCCGTGTTTCGATATAAGTGTCATTATTAAAAGAACTTTTTATTTTATTTAAAAATTGGTCTAATGACATAAAGATTGCATATGTATGACTTGCAATAAGATTTACGTGTGTGGTGAACCCGTATGTTTTCAGATACAACTAACACCTGCAACGAATTTATGGTATTTTAATGGTCAGAGAGAGGATGTATTATTTTTTTATTAAATTAACTAGTATTGAGTTATTAGAAATAGTATTCAGTAGCTGTTTAAATGTTATATTTAGTATGTACAATGCATCGTACATGAACTATGGACGCAGCAACTATGAGGAAAACTTATCAACGATTTAGGAAAATATAATGTTGAGACATTAAAAATCTGGGAATTTTCAGTGACTTTTAGGACTGCAACGAATTGACTCGATACACCGAAACCGATTGCGGGGGCACCGATTCGATTCGATTTGGAACCCGTGGTCTTCGATTCAATGCCGGCTTTTAAACTTGTCTATAAGGATTTTAGACTTTTTGGTACAATGATTAATTATTGATAAATAGATCAGAATGAAAATTCGTTTGCTTTATAGATCTAATTCTAAAAAATGTTAAGAAATTAAGAAACAATTTTATTTTATCAATATAAGTTAGTTTTAAGCTCAAATTCATGATTCACTGTACATTTTGAATGAAATATTCTATAAATGAACCGAGTAAAAAAACTGAAAAAATCGAATCGAAAGAAAAAAATCGAATGGCATCGACATGCAAGTGAATCGTTGCAGCCCTAGTTAGTATATAGGGACTATAATAAACATTTAAGGCTCGTGAAAGAGTATAGAAATCTACTAAGCAAAATAACGAGGAATATATTTTTAAGCTCGATGTCAACTTGTCGGACTAGCAAAGAAATCTACCAACACACAAACTTTTAACAGACAAGGAAAGAAATTAAGGATTTTAAATACAAAACCTTATGTTAACTAGAGGTGACGGTGAATTGTTTGACGATGGAAACAATTTGTACATAATGTATGATATCTTAACTAAGTACCATGTAGTATGTACACGTTTACCAAAAGAAATTCTGTTCTGTTCTATATAAAACAATGTTAAGTTTTCATGAATAAACGTTTTGTTCAGGAATTGTATTGCCACCGAGAAACTGGTGTTTTGTGGGTTTTTTTGTGTAATATAGTGTGTACTAATCATGCAGAAACTGGGGTCTGTTTTCACTTTTGCTATATGTAGTGTCAACGTGATAAAAATGCATGCCACTGAACAGTGTTCATAAAAGTATGTAAAATTTCAAGTGAATGTTAAGGTTGGTAAAATATGTGTTTATCAAATTTAATGTGGTAAAGTTTTGAACTGTTTTCATGAAATGTTTTATTGAAAATTTCCCCCAAGGGTATGATATTGGTCAGCCATATTACATTGATACATTCTTACATGTATAATAGTATTCAACAAATGTATCCACATCTTACTGATTTAAAGCGTATAAAGTTTCATCTGATGGGTTATAATAATTTGACAAAATTATAATACCCGTAAAAGACACTATAAGTTTTGTAAAACATAACAAGAAAGAAAACGTTGGCATAGCCCCACTCAAATCTAATGCTGTCACGTATAATGACCCTGTTGCTAGGGTATATATTCTAAACCAGCAGTTTGAGTATGTATTCTCCCCTCTAAAGCCGATAAGCTTATCCCAGTTCAGTTACAGAGCTCATTCTCCCCCAGAAGCTCTCATGAACAATATCATGGTCACAACGGAAGGAGTTGATACACTACTCTTAGGTCTATCTCCCAACAAGGCAGCTGGTCCTGATGAGATTTCTCCACGGGTCCTTAAAGCACTTCATCATGAAATTGCCACGGTGCTTACACATATCTACAGTTTATCTCTGAACACTGGTATTGTCCCTGAAAACTTCAAGAAAGCTATTGTAGCTCCTGTCTTCAAAAAGGGCTCCAAGGCTAAACGTAGTAATTACATGCCTATATCTCTCACCTGCATTGCATCCAAACTACTTGAGCATATTGTTGTTTCAAACCTAATGTCGTTCTTTGATGAAAACAAAATCATAAGCCAGTACCAACACGGTTTCCGCTCTGGCCATAGCTGTGAAACACAACTACTAAATTTCACAAAAGAAATATTTGAAAATCTCAAAAACTGTCAACAAACAGACGTAGTCGTGATGAATTTCTCAAAGGCATTCGACAAGGTTGACCATATGAGGCTAATATACAAATTACAAAACCTAGGTGTAAGTCCTCAGTTAGCTTCTTGGGTCAAACCTTTCCTGACAAATCGATCTCAAAAAGTAGCCGTTAAAGGTCATTTTTCCAGTGAATTACCAGTTCTCTCTGGAGTTCAACAGGGATCTGTCCTAGGGCCATGCCTCTTTCTTGTCTACATAAATGATCTCCCTGACTCGGGTAGAATGTTGCTGACGATACCATCTGTTACATGACTATTGATCCAATCAATGGTTGCATATCCCTCCAAAAAGATCTCCAAGAATTAGACAAATGGGAAAAGACAGGGTCTATGGAATTTAATCCTGATAAATGCGAGATTCTTTGAATTACTAGAAAGAAGGTTCCTCTAATATACCAATACAAACTACATAATATTGAACTCAAGTCAACCTCTCAATCTAAATACCTAGGTGTCACCATCTCTTCTGACATGAATTGGTCCAAGCACATAAACAATATAACATTTAAAGCAACTTCAACTCTTAGATTTATCCAAAGAAATGTCAAAACAAACAGCAGTCTACAACACATATGTCAGCCCTCAACTTGAATATTGCTCAAGCATCTGGCACCCCTGGCAAAAGTCCCTAAGTCACAGAGGTGAAAAAGTCCTACGGTCAGCTGCCAGATTCGTCATGGCAGATTATGACTACACCAGTAGCGTTACTAAATGCTTCAAATCCTTGACTGACAAACCCTACATCAACATAGACTTTCACTCCTCCCTCATTTTCATTTACAAAATAACTAACCAAAAAGTTGCAGTAGACAGTTATCATCTTATTCCTACTAGAAATCTAAATTACAATCCTTCCCAGTTCCACAGTAATTATTATAATAATTCATTTTTCCACGTACTATCAAGCTCAAGAATTCCTTACTCCTATCAGTCAAATTTAGCCCCAGTCTCGAATTATTTACTGCGAGGCTGGTGGTGGTCACTATGTCTGTTTGTTTGGGTTTTACGGCGCACCAACACAATGTGGTCACCGTGTAAAGTTACCACTTATTGTTATGCTTTTATCTGTACAATACTTTACTTTTACTTTTTACTTTCTACTTTGTATCATAGCATTCTTTTTTACTTACTAACCGACACAGTCCAGTTATAATCGGTAATCGATTGTTGGACTCAATAACGTAGATGTAGATGAAGAAGATATATTTATCAACAGTGGACTTGAAAACAGTTTTACAAACATGACGTTTATTTGGCTCAGTCAGTCATATAAGCCTGAGGCCACAAGCCGAAGGCTAATATGACTGTTTGAGCCTAATAGCAAGGCCATTATGGATTTTTTTTTAAATTATTGACAATTGTGTTAATTAACTATACAATTTGTGAAAAGTGCATTAGATAAAGGACCGCAAAAGTCGCAGATAGTGTCCCTTTCCAAAACACGCAGATTGTACCAACATTAAAAATGGCGGATTTTTTCTGTGGTTGGGAAAAAAACGTCCTTTATAAGAAATCTCGGCCATAATGAGATTCGGCACCAATCAAAATTAATGAATCTCATAATAGCCGATGTATTTCATAAAGGCAGAGTTTTTTTCCATGATGGCCAAGTATTTGGTTATAATGCATTAATTTAGTGAACACCATATCAGCCCAAAATTTAAAGTCCAATATCGTACAATTAATTGATACAAAATATTTAATAAGTCTATCATCTTACATACAGAATGCCAACAATACTGACCGCGAACACTGTAATCTACAGGTCGTATTCTAGGTCATGTGTGTTTTTGTACTATAAACAATATACTTGCCCACTAAATAGGTAATACACTGATTCATGAACATCATTTAACTGATTCAAACACGCCACTTTGATATTTAACATATGTTTTAAATAGTTTTATGCACATTGTAAAGTTTGTATAATGATATGTTTATAAAATAAGTGTAAACTAACTAAACTATAAAAATTGTGAAAATAATTCACCCCTAAATATTGGTGTGTAATGAAACTGGCTATGTTTATATACGTAATGTTTACGTGGACGACCTCTATTATAATAGAAAAAGCCAGGTATTTTTAGCCTCAGTCTCATAAAATCATGGCTTGTTGCGGACCCGTACGTGCAGACAGCCGTAGGCCGTGGGAAGCCTTGCGTATTAAGGTGACGGTACGCACATGACACAAAACAACACACCCGTGCGGAGCCGTAGCTGGAAGAAATGCAAGTTTAATCCACACTCGGCCACGATTTTGTTCACAATTTGACTTTTAAACAGATACGTGTATCCTGGGCTCGTAACAGTCCGTACGGGTACGCAAGAGTTCGTACGGGTCCTTGTGGAGCTTGATCGCACGGCGCCTGTACGGTGCCCTCACGGCTATTTTTATGTTTATGGGAATGTTGTATTACATGAAAATTCAAAAGAAACCGCGAGACTTATCTCCACATATAGATTTGTTGACAGACCCTTGGAAATGATAATGTGACATCTATGACTGCTATTATGTTTTCTGACGTTTACAGTTTTAGAGGCCAACGCATCTAACTATCTTTCATCGGCAATTTCCTTTTACCCAGTGTATGTTTCCCTGAACCGGACAAAGTGGTATTATTGTTATTAGTATTCAAATTTTTTTAGCTTAAACGTGAAACATAATCTAACAATTTTTTGTAACCACTCTCGAATCCGCTTCCTTGTCCCAAAGTTCTGAGCAGTGAAGATAAAGTTTCTTGTTCAAGGAAACACTGTGAAAGTGATTCTAACCAATTCGGATCAGTCTATATTCATTGATAACCATTTAATGTCGTATCCTCTCAGCTACCATTGCTCTGTAGCGTAATAGCTTGGAGAGAGCTGGTAATTAACTGAAATAAACAATGTAATGATAAAAGTGTAAAATCCTAATAGACCGTAAGAGACCACTAACTTCTTACATAGATGTAGAATAAAACTTGCAAACCATAATAATCTACCACCACTTCGCAATTGTCTTTCTAACGGAAGACGCATTTGCTGCCTGAAGAGCAAATGTTCACATTTAAAAATTAAACCCATCATTTGCCAGAGCAAATCAGATATTATAAGGTGACAGCGCAAATCAGAAATTGCTCACATTTATCAAATTAAACAAATACCTTGGCAGAGCAAATCAGAAATTATGATGAATTTCTCATGAGGTTAAATGAAGGTATTTAAGCATTTAAAATGGTCGATAATACAAAATGTTCAAAAACCAAGTGAAATTTAAGGTGTGTGTTTTGTTGCTTAAGGCTATAGGATCTTCCAACCAGTAAACGTACACATTCGTCTGGTCATATTTCCTGTTTTTTCGTCAACGTTTGTAACATTCACCACATTGGAAACATAGACACGTGCCAGTGGCAGTGTGGTTTTGGTTATTGTGGCATCACCATGACGTCATAACACGTGACCAGGTATGGTATAAAATGGTGGTATTTGTTTATTCCAGTGTGAAGGAAATCCATACACCAGTTTGGTAGGTAAATGTTGTTTTAGAATTATTTTCTTTTACTTCTTGGACCCTAAAGAATTTACCGGTAGGCTTTTTATTAGCAATATAGCTTTAAACATGTTGATTAAATGAAACACCTGTATTTTCTTAATGTTTTACGGTTAAATGTGGTGTCATTCGATGAAAATATAAATTTTATATTTTCATTGTAGTGAAAATATAAAAATTTATATTTTGATCGTCAATGACATCATCTTAGAAGATCTTCTTGGCAAAGAAATTGCGTAGTGGAAATACATTGGAGTATGTTTTCTTTTTCCACACAATAATAAAATATGACATTTATTGTCTAAGACCAACTTGTACAGACTGTATTAATAACTTCTCGATTATTTCGGTATTAAATACCTAGTGAAAAAATGATTATTGAATTATAGTTGAAATGCCAATTTTTTGTATTTGGTAAAAATGCTAGTAACTATATTTTTCGTGATAATAAAGATTGTCTTTGTTTTGTTATTTTAGATATAACACAAGCAAATAAAAATGAAACTGTTCACCATAGCACTGATTACTCTATCGAGTGTCGTCTTAGTGTCCTGCTACAATAAATTTATTGGTGGTAAGTGTATTTATGCGTTTATCTTATACATTAAAATGTTGGGGGTTTTTTACTGAGTCCAACTTAATATCATATCAACTTTGCTAAAATTCTCATAATACATTGTTATACAAAACGTTTTAGTCGCAGTAAAACATTGTTTCGATTATGACGATTGTAAGGCTACATCACCACTAACTCTACCTTTTTATATTTATAGTTCCATATGCTCACCCCCCTGTTATGGCAGGTGGCTATGGATATGGTGGGGCAGTAGCAGCGGGCGGTGGTATAGGGGGCGGTGGAGGAGGTTACATGGGAGCATTTGGTGGAGTATTTGAATTGATTATTTTCAGTAAGTAATTTTCATGTCTATTTAAACATTTGATGCAACATTAAGTTATTAACACAATGGAAGAAAATGCAAAAATCTAAATAATGTATGTGGAGAAGTTGTCGGCATTCTGCAAGGGTAGGCAAATACTATATTATATTGTTGCGTAGTATTCAGTATACAACAACGGAAAATACCGGAAATGATGTATACCAATATACGACAAAGAGAGGATACCAAAATTGCGTGATAATATGTGACTGTCACAGTTATACGCGAATATACCTCGGTCATCATAAGGAAAAAAGTTGTTATAACAAGGATTTTGTAGTTTATTTAGATTTCACTAAACGTAGATTCTGTTGAAATCAAGCCAGAACTGTATTGAAACATGACCTTTTAGGATATTGTACTTTTAATAAATATGTTTGATAAAACTATTAACATTGTAAAGTTGTTAAGTGTATACATAAAATTGACAACTATAGTTGTGTTTCAATGTATACTTAGATTATCCCGAACCATTTGCAATAGGAAACTTACAATGCTGTAATTTTGCTAATTAGAAAAAAATCATTTGTTTATATATACAAAGCACGTCCAGGCATAAGGTATAAAAGATCTATTTGCCAGGGAGTTATTCGCCGGGGCCTTATAACTTGTTGTATTCCTACCACTTCTAATATCCGACGTTATCTGCGTAGAAGATCGCCAAGATTGTTCCAAATGACAATAAAATTGTTTTATGAAATAGGATTCTAAAGGCCAGTTAAGCCGCTAGATTTAATAGCTTCATTGATTCTATTGTCACTATTGTAACAAACGAATTAACACTTGTTACGAAAGTCATTGCAAGGTCACCTGATGGTAGTTAGGTAGCGCGTGTTGATTCAGGTATGTATTAAATGACCAGTCTTATCAAGTGACCACAAATTATTACGTCAATACATAACTTATTCACATGTATGTTTAATATATGTATAGTTGTCGCCGCCAGCTGACGACAGAAAAGAACATTTGTGCGTAATTGTTTAAGTAAATATATTTCTATTCTTTCAGTTGTCGTTTTTGTTTTAATCATCAATTTATTGACCTCAACATTGGGTGACATGTCTCTCAACGTTGGTGGCGGTGATGGCGAAAGAAACTATGGTTGAGGATATGATTACTAAATAATGGTAAGTTTAATACACAACATAGACCTTTCCATGACTTTACCTATCAGCGTATCGACAGTTCGTACATGTAAACATTACAATGAGCTAATCCACGACAGGGAATGTTCAAGATGACTATTTATGTTTTTATGAATGTCTAGTTTGTGTAATGGAGAAGCGTTGTACCATTACACGCATGATTGACTAAGGAGGTGCTGGTTTATCCGCCATACTAATTTTGTTAAAATGAATTTTAAAACTTTTATTTTCAATACTGTCTACCTCTGAAATGGATTGTCTAAATTTTAGTATTTTGTTAAAAAACGTTTTGTTATTTTGTTAGAACTGAAACAAAGGTTTACATTCAGTTTTAGTATCATGTATAAACGTTTTGTGTCAAAAGCATTTGAATGTCTCTTTCACAAATAAACTTCATATGGAAATACAATAGATCTTTCTATGACTTTACTTAGCTGTATATTATTTAACATAGGTTTTCAGTTACATTTTCGTCTCTCGAACACGATGTTAACGAACGGACACATAGTTATGCATGTAGATAAATGTTATGTTTTAATGAGGACAACCAATGGACGTTCAGTATCTCTCCTTCTTTACTTGCAAAGCTACTTGAACTTATGATCATTTCATCCATGCAAATTTAATAGTTGTTCATAGACTTGGTTACACTCAATGCATTTGAAATTCAGCAATTATTCTGGTTGCCAGGTTACTGTTTGCCAGCAACCAAACAACCAAAATCCTCGCATCGTTTAGATTGATGGCTATTTCAAGAAAGGGAAATAACCGCTGGGGTTTAGTTTGGTTTATTTATTTCCAAAAGTCATGGCTCCTTTGGAGCATCTGACAACATGAAATAAAACAATGACAAAATAAACATGTGGCATAAACAAAAAACAACAACATACAAGTAATATACAATATATGTTGTGTAACCCTGACAGTTTTACTATTAGTCTATTTTTCATTTTATATTTTTAAACAAAAATGTGGAGTAAGTATGCGAAGCAAAATAGAGATTAAGTCCCTTATTTTTATTTGGTAGCCGACATATTGAATCACACTCGTCCTCATTCGGAACTCCTCGGCCATTCACTAGGAATAACCTCGGACACATTTAGACGCCAATTTGGAACTACTTTTGCGTCGCATGCTCAAACAAATAAACCTCAACCGGTGTTGAAGTAAGCAAATCCACGATAGTTTAGGCGGTGATAAATGTCTCGTTTTGTCCATAAATTTGAAATGTACGATTAAATGATATCCGCTAAACAATATATCGCCTCATAAAAAGTAAAACAAATGTATTTACTAAGTCTTTACGTAATGAAGTATTTTGCATAACTGTTCCGTGCTTCGCCTGTGCTTCACCTCGCGTATATAGTAAAAAACCTGGGTTATTGGTTATTGGGACCCCAGCGAATCCTTCGGAGATTATTCATTCATTGAATGGTCGAGGTGTTCCGAATGTTTAATACTATGTATTAGTCATGAATCTGAATTTTTGGAAAATTGGATTAATGCTGAAGATCAATGTTAGCGTATTCTGTGATATATTTGCTATAACTCAATATTGAGAATTGTTCATATATTTGTAGCAAAAGGTAACATGTTTTTATAATGGTGTGTAAATTCCTTTTTTTAGAATATCTGCTAGTGTTAAGTACACGATCGCAACCATCTAAAGTGATATTGTAATTTATATAAACTGAAAATGTCAATAATCATATTTTTAATTTTTGATATAACTCTGTGCTTCATTGTCAAAATTGACCCGAGACAAAATACAATTTGGTTATCATTTGCATGCGTACATGAATTCAATAGTAGCATAGTTAACACAGATCGTAATGTATCAATTTGTCTAAGGCCAATTTGCATAAAATAGCATGTTATAACTTTGCATTTACCTTTTTGACTGACGCATAATTTGCATTCAGCGTCTCGATGCTGTTCATCCTAAAAAGCAAAGTCAGAGAGAAACTTTAATGAATTGTGGTTATGTATTGTAGATCTATAATAAAAATGGCTATCTAAAAAGCATTCAAGGAGTGTATCATGCGGTCTCATTCGCGAAATTTTACACCGTATTATGAATTATCATTTTTGCCATGACTAATACGATATATCGTTCATTTCAGGAATAAATTGAGCCTATGATACCAGACCGACCATCAATCGACATATGCAGCTGAATGGAACCAAGATACTTGATGCAATATTTTCAATGAATTAGAAAACTAGACAAATAAATGCCACACGCATCATCTTAAAATATCTGCTTTATCTTTATTTATACTGGGTTTAACGCCGTGTCAACACTATTAATAAGATTATTTTACGGCATCAAGCGCATCTAACCTAGCTTTTCTGAATCCTTGTCTATAACCAGTACTCACCTACCCTTCCACAAGGCCGGAAACTTCTCCATGAACCTTACTAATGAAGGAAAATTGCCATTATTGTCAACTTTTGAGACTTTTAGGGACAATGTTAAACTATTGATAAATAGATCAGAATGAAAATTCGTTTGCGTTAGTAACCTTGTTCTAACATAAATGTTAAGAAATTAAGTAACGATTTTATTTTATCAATAAAACTTAGTTTCAAGCTCAAATGCATGAATTACTGCTTATTTTTTGATTAAAATAATAAAATGTACTACGTGTATTACATTAATCAAATCGAAAAACTCGAACTGCATCGAATCGACATGCAAGTGAATTGTGGCAGCCCTAGTGACTATAACGTACATTTTAAGGCTCGTGAAAGAATATAGAAGTCTACTAAGCAAAATATTGAGGAATATATTTTTAAGCTCGAGACCCATTCGCAACAACCTCGGCGATCATCTACAAAGATATACCTCGGAAGTCAGACTTGGTAGGAATACAACCAGGTTATTAGGTCCGACGACTGTCATTTTATGTCAACATTTAATTATGACATTGTTACACGCTTTATCACATCATTTCATCAGTACAATGTCTTACACGTCGTATTTCTGTGTTATTCAGACTATATTACCACAGAAACCAAATTCCTAGATCTACGTTTTCACCTAATGATATCCGAGCCTCCGAGGTTTATCTGCGTAGAAGATCGCCGAGGTAGTTCCGAATGTTTGAGACCAACTTATCGGACTAAGAAAGAATCTACAAGCAAGCAAGCCTTTAACGGACAAGGAAAGAAATTAATAGCAGGTCTCAAAGTGGCTATTATTTATATAATATATTTTCATTTATATAAACTTACTTATGACTTGTTTCTGCAATATTAGGTTCTCATCAAGTTTATTAGAAATCAGCCTTGTGTCAGGCTGTGGCTGATATCGCTTCTTGGACATGACTGAAATCAGTTGATAATCCACATTTTCTATGCATTGCAACCGTTGTAATGTATTTATATCCAAATGAAAGATTTTCGAATGATAAATAGTATATCCATGAAAACAATCACTGTAATTCCAATAATTATTTAGGTTTTGTCACACGTGTATAATATACCCGACTAAATCACGGTGACGAACCCACGTGACTTCATCCGGGTATTTTTTACCATATTTGGAATATAGGTCACTCGCATAAGGTAGGTTTTTTGCTTTTTTCTTACTAATCACGTAGTATTTTTCTCCAAGAATACGCGCATAAACCCCCTGTTTACGAGTTATGATTGCTGCAGTAATTGTTTTCCTGAAATATTTAGTCGTCTTGGAGTAATTTGGTACACAAATTTCGATGCGATTGAAATTGTCAGGGTAGCGTTCATTGTATTTCAACCTTTTATGTGTTTAAATGCCTTAATTTGTGCCGACAGTTATGCACATGGTATAATTATTTCATATACACTTCCAATTAACCCTCTATAGACGATAACGATCTTTGAAAAGAGCTAGTTTGTAAATTATGAGAGAATGTGGATAATGATAACGTTCATTGCCCGTGATTTTCCGGATAACGTTCATTTCCTACGTAGAGTTGTCCAATTTACTCACCACAGTTTCTTAAAAATGACCTAAATAGTGCATTGCATTTTATGACTACGTACAGGGATGTATCACGTGACCTTTCTTTGATTTTCAAACATTATACAAATTGCATGGGATACAACTTAGAGTTTATATACATATGCAAAGGATTCAACATAAATTTTAGTTGACCACTTAATGTAGATTTAATACAATGACTTTTTAGTGACGCACAAAAAATACGTATACCCTGACGTGTAAATCTATTAAATAGGTCAAAAATTAAAAGTCAATGTACGAAGGTACATGAATTCTAGGATGACTCTATTTTTGCATAGACTTTTTTAAATGAATTTACATTAGCAATCTTTCTTATTGTTCAACTATTTTCTTTATGTTTTAAATTTCAGAAATGGGCAAGACAAAATTAAAATTAACACTTAATAGAAAAAAGATAGAAGAGAAAATGGATGTAGATCGGCACAATCAAGTCCTAAAAAAGCCAAGAGTAGTCCTCAGTATTGGCCTGACTCATTTGATGAAATTTTTGGACAAAAAGTTACCTCAAAGTATCACGATATAAATAATATTTCAATTGGAAGTCCGATTGATGCTGTTAGTAATACTCACCATGACGTTTCTTCAAACTGCGATTGCTTAATGAGAACAGAGATTTATTTTAAACAAAGTTACATTGAATATGGCAATTTATAAGGCTATTTTGATTAATTTCCAAAGGTATTATACTGAGTGTGTTTTTTTTGTATGGCAGAAGGGATTTCTGCTAGAATCCATATTATACAATAAAAATCAGAAGTTAAGTGATAAAGTGTTTACATGGATCACATGGATAAAGTTCAAGTGTACATGGTATATACAATTGATCATGACTTTGTATGATTATTTTTCTTGTTTAATATTTTAAGTATGCATACACAAATTGGAAGAATTACAAGTTAGAAGTCATCTGACATGTCGTATATAGATAATATATTTGAAAACAGTGAATCTCTTCTTTGTTTTTTGTGGCTTTTCAATCTCAGTCATGAGACGGATAGTTAATCTGCTAAATCTGCTAAACGTTCCAGTTGTGTGTGAGCATTAGACTTTATTCCTGTTAGCAATTAAACGCCATTGTCAGAAGCTGGTTCGAACCCATCACATTTATCATTGAGAGGTTGCAGATCGGCCTCTAAGTCATTTATATCATGGAGGAAGTTAGTTCGATGTGGGTTCTATTTTAGATTTGCATATATGCACTGCTATACCGTGGTCACATCGATAAGACACGTGATGTTGCATAGATGAAAAAAAACCGCAATTCGTTAATCAATATAAACTTTTAATGAAAGAATAATTCACCATAGTAATATCTGTTGAAAAATATCCCTAAAAAAGTCGTGAACACATGCACTTTTTCAGTCTGCTAAATGACCATGGGCTAACGGATATTTCTATTTTAGAGTAAGACACAACCATGTTTAATTACATAACTTTCATTGGTTGTTCAATAGTTCAAAGTGAATATCATAAATCATGAATTTACTAATTTAGCATGTTCTCTGAGCTGAGAAGGGAGCGTAATCCAAACGATACTTCACTTTAGAAAGTGAACGATAGTTAAACATACTGTCCATGTGCTAGACAGTACCTCCCTATTTGTACATACATGTATGCTCAAACTTTTCAAAGATAACTTTTTTAAAATCATGCTGTGTGATTTTTCAATTCTCTGCAACAAGCAAACGATAATAAGATCCCAGGGTAGGTTGCACAGTTTGTCATTCTACCTTATGTGGCATCGAATTTGGACTAACGTAAATAAATGAAGTCGACTATGACAGATGTTGAATGACTTAATCGATTAAAAAAAGTAACAATATGTTAACTCGTGGATGACGAATCTAATACTTCGAAGACGTCGCTGGTTATTCCTTTCCATGAAAATTTCAATTGTCGATTTTGCCCGCTGGAAAAATAAATTTATGAACATTTGTCGACACTGTGGAATGGTAGGTGAGAACTGGTTATATGCAAGGGTAAAGGAAAGCTACCCAAATCAATCAAACTTGTTACTTGTTAATTGTCGGACATTCTTATGTCTAACAAGGTCTGCTCTAGATAAGAAGCCATTGCCACAACAGTAGTTTCTATACTGGCCATTGCATCTTTTTTCATGCTCATCAACACATTTTTTTTGTTTTTGAACATATATCCACACATGTATGTAACACAAAAACGACATTGTCTGAAATATATAAAAAAATAACATGATTGGATTAGTAAACAATTTGAGATTCATGCCATATATTTTACTACTTCTGGATCGTCATCATTATCTTACTGTAGTCTATGGATCTTATTACCTTGAGTGTACGATATCTCATCATAGTTATAAATCAAAATAATCAGAGGTTTGCAACATTAGACCGTCAGCCGTTTGAAAATGACTCCTTCAGATTGAAGAGATACAGAAACGATACTAAACGATTCAGAGCGTATGTGTCACAATAGCGCCAGATAATGAGGGTACACTTTTACTGCTAAAGTACGTTGGCATTTATAAGACGTTCAAAGATCGATCATAGTTATGTTAATTGTTAAACAAAACAAAACAAAAAAACTAAGATTCTAAAACATGCAAGATGGTAGTACGACACCGGGATTTAAAACGGCGTAAAGAAATTGCAATACCACGGATTGCAACTTGGTTCTTATGACGACTGCATATACTTTCTGTTTTGAAATATATTTGATTGTGAACTTCAATTACTAAAATCTGCAAGGTATTTAATTAATTGGACTAATTATGTACCTTTTCATCTTTTAAAGAAACTGTGGTGAGTAAATTGGACAACTCTACGTAGGAAATGAACGTTATCCGGAAAATCACGGGCAATGAACGTTATCATTATCCACATTTCCTCATAATTTACAAATTAGCTCTTTTCAAAGATCGTTATCGTATAAAGAGGGTTAATTGGAAGTGTTTATGAAATAAATATACCATGTGCATAACTGTCGGCACAAATTAAGGCATTTAAACGCATAAACCGTTGAAATACAATGAACGCTACCCTGACAATTTCAATCGCATCGAAATTTGTGTACCAAATTACTCCAAGACGACTAAATATTTCAGGAAAACAATTACTGCAGCAATCATATCTCGTAAGCAGGGGGTTTATGCGCGTATTCTTGGAGAAAAACACTACGTGATTAGTAAGAAAAAAGCAAAAAACCTACCTTATGCGAGTGACCTATATTCCAAATATGGTAAAATATACCCGGATGAAGTCACGTGGGTTCGCCACCGTGTAAATGAAGAACAGAAACGAAATGAACAACCTCTGTCATAAATACACATTAGTTTACATGTGAATGGATATGCACGAAAATCTCGTGAACAAACGATTCATTAATTTGTCTAACAAAAGGGGTACCATTTGGGAAACAATTAATTTTTTCTATATCTATTTAAATTCTATAAATATATTACTTTTTGTTGAAGTTGAAATGTATAACTCTTTAATCGTTATTTGTGATAAGTGCATGTTAACTAAAATTCATTTTGTATCACAATATAATAATCAGTAGGTAAGCTGTGATTTAAGTAAGATATACCCTTCGAGCTGCCCAATATGTTAGACACTGGATACGCTTCGGCGCGAACGCGCCTCAGCTATCCAGTATCTAACATATAGGACACCTCTCGTGGTATATCCCTTACGTAGTGGTTTATCCGCCATGCTAATTTTGTTAAAATGAATCACACATTTTTTTCAATACTGTCTACCCCAGAAATTGATTGTCTCATTTTTAATGTTTACCCAAACAGAATTCGTTACTTTGTACGCACTATAGAGCTATTGATGCTTGAGAAACAGAGGAATACCAAAAGGTACGGGAATGATGATGAGAGTGGATTTTCAAATTGTTATTGTTAAACTACGAATGTATTAAAATTGTTCAAGAAAGTTCTGATTGGTTTAAAAGTTTTACCTAAACATTGATAATGAGTAACAGAAGAAGCTTAAAATAAGACCAAATTTGACCACATTTTTCTAAAATCTGTCTTAAAGACACAACTTATCATAAATGTTGACACATGTATTGCATGCTTTTTTGTGTTGTAAGCTAAATTAGTCTTTTTTATTTATTTTTTAACAAAATGGTGGAAATATTGTCTGAATGACAAACAGTTTGAAATCAGGCGCGCAAAAACAATTTACTTACCCAAGTTTGTCAGAAATAATCATAAATACAGTACTTGAAATATTATCAATAAATATGCATGGACCTCAATTTGTTTCACTTGCTAGCAAACACGAAAAAGTCATGAAAAATGAAATACTTGAAATGTTCACCTCTATTATGATGTAACCACTACATGTATACTACAATTTTCAATTGATGTCCTAGATTTATAAGTTGTGTCTTTAAATCATGTACACATGCTATTGCGTTTAAATCAAGTTTTTCAAAACTACATCGAGACATAGTTAAATGTCACAACAAGTGGTCCACATTTATATATGTAGTTTTACCACATGTATTGTAATTTATGCAACAAATTCAATTCTATGAAGCAGCATACCACTGTTAGTAAATCGTACCTGTCTTGCTTCTGTTGAATGGACACCAAATGAGTATTTGACGTGTTGTTCATCATCGACTAGAACCTGAAATATAATACCGATTACTTATACCATTCTGATGCATGCAGCCGCGGCGTGGTGTAGGATGTCTGACTTCGAATCCGGAGATCGCAGGTTCGAGCCTGGTCGCAGTAGGTCATACCCTATACATTAGTTGTGGGCCTCGAGGTAGGGTAAGTTAGTACTAGTGATAGAATAAAGTGTCTAAGAAACCTATAGTAGGAAGAGCTGGCCGTCGTATATATAACCTAAGTATGTGTTGAATACGACGTTAAGAAAAATAAAATAAAAAATGACGCATGCACAGAAGCATCGATTTCTAGAACCTGATGGAAATCCAAAAGATGTTGAATGTACAATTTTATAAAATTTCCACAAATCCAAATGTGCAAGTAAATTCTATTATTTCAACACTATGTCTTACAATATCAACTTACACCTAAAATGACTTTTAATCTTGCTAAGAAGACTGTAATGTAATGACTGAAAAATTAACCCAATGCAATTAATCTTTACATATAGAACATTCCAGAAGATTGTAGAAACATCAAGAAAGAAACAAGGGTAGTTGAGGGAATTTAGTGATTAAGAGTTACTCAAATGTCAACGACGTCTTTATCTTCATTTGCGAGTATTAATAATATTTACCTACCTCATATGCATTGTCTAATGCTTTAAATGTGATTTTGTAGACGATACCCGTTGTAAAGGGAAAGGTTTGCATTATCCTTCGTGTTTTCCAACCTCCATTCCAAGTGATGTACTTGAGCTCTGAAATTTATTTAGTACAATTAAAGAAAGTAAAGACCGTATGGATGATACATTCAAAATAGAAAATAATCAAAACATTAAAAGCGGACATGGGTCCAACAGGGTAAACATTAATACTGTCCAATTTTGTTAACAACGAGACTAATCTTTCATGTGTAGATGTTAACCTTACGTCATATCGATGCGCCTAATCTGACTACGCACGACCGAATGTAATTATCCTAATCTGACTACGCACGACCGAATGTAATTATCCACGACATATTTTGTGAAACATATAGTTTCAAGATTTTCAGACATGAGTTGCAAGCAATGCATGTCAAAAACTATTAACAATCTCAAATATGACGTGTATTTGTAATACATAACATTATCACGTGGAAAATGGAGAAGGAAAATATGTCATGTTACATGTATAAGATAAATAATGGTTGGTTCGTTTTAAGATGTTCGGGTAGCAAAATAAATCGGCGGAATTCGAGGGGTGATTGAAAAGTTCGAGGAATTAATTTTCGAATGTTACATAGGATAAAATACGAAAAAACAAAATACACCATTCTGTGCATATAATCAAGACTGATTAAAAGCCTGGATATTTTCTTGATACATAGAAAATAAAGTTTGTATGAAACATATTACAGCGCAAGTACAATGTACATCGTACTTGAAGCACGCCGACTTCAACATAGGAAAACTTGAACGCCAAAGTCAAGTTTCCAATTTACTTTCTCGACATTATTACCACCTATTTCCTTACACTGTAATTGCTTTGTACCAACTGATTACATGTAACCTTGAAGTATTCATCACTAAATGAAGAAATATCTTCTCTCGTTCAATACAAGGCACTGCAAGCCATTTATCATTATCTAGAAGTTTCTCGACTAACGCTGCCTTTTCAACAGTGACTGTAGATGTCGGTTAAGTTTGTGTTTTTCATCAAATACACAAGTTCTACTTTCCCTGAACCACTGGCTTCATTTGAAGACGACAATTTTCCAAATGTTGGTAATGTATTAGCAGTTTTTAATTTGTAGAAGTTTAACACAACAATTTACGACTGTGCGCAAGTCAAAATCATCTTTTGACGTTGTTCATCGTTTCAAAGCAAAGACTCTAAATTTGTTCTCGTATGTTCATCGATAAATTCACCTCGTTCTAAACTGCATTCAACAATTCAACAATACTTCTTTATAATACTTACCATTTCCATTCCTCATTTCCATACGTATCATGAAGACTTCAGGCTCACTATCGTAAACGTCGAACGTTTCGTGGAGGTTATTTATAAGTTGAATGTGTGCATATCTGAAATTATCGTATATGTATGTTATTTTTCAGTTTGGGGACAATCTTTTACAAACATATGCAAGGTTTACAAATATCATGCACCATATCTAGGTAGACTCTTTAACTTAGTACGATATAAATTTTCAACAGACGGATTTAGCGACATAAAATTTGGAAATTCGTAATTTTTCATTAACATTAAACACTATCTGATTAAAAACCCTATCTAAAAGTATCCACTCGCACACTCTCTTATTTTGGATCTGGCTTCTTCACAATACAGGTCACGTTTAGCTGACCTTTGCTTTTACAATATTCTATATTTTTATAATATAATATACGACGAAATCACTTTGCTCAATGACTTGATTACATCATCTATGTGTCGTAATTTGTAAAGAAAAGTCCTATCACAGCCTGTGATTAACATTACCGTTTAAAAGATAGCAATTACGGAATCAAGATGATGCTAATAATAGTGCGTCGTCTAGATGAACTAAACATTAAAAGTTCGACGGAAAAGTCATCTCAACATTAAGTATTATTTGTCAAAACTGCGGCCTGTAATATAATTCATATAACTATGTGTATATTTTTTGACTAATTTTAAAAATCAAATAAAGCTTTATACTCTCAATTGTCTAAGTATGTTTATCTATTAATTTTATTTAACTGGGTTTAAAGCCGTGTTGAACATTATGGTCATTTTACGGCGTCCAGCGTACCTAACCTAGCTTTCCTGGACCCTTGTCTATAACCAGTGCTTACCTATCTTTCACAAGGCCGGAACCCTCTCCATATTATCTGATCAATGGAGTAAAATCGACATTATTGTCAAATTTTCATGGAAGGGTATAACCTCTCCCAGACGGATTCAAACCTGTACCCCTATCGGGTCACGAGATTGCAAATCCCGGCGCGCTACCAAGTGCGCTACCGTCATGGGTTTCGGAATATGTAAATTGTATTATAATCACTAAATTATCTTTAAATAAATTATCTATCATGGAATCAGCTAGTTGAATAGAACAGCAATACAATATATATTTTTGAATTTTTTATTGTTGGGTTTGCCATGGCAAGAAATTGTATAAGTCATATTACAGCGTCAATCAACCTACACACCATGCATGGAGAGGCTTAATCTCTGGATTAAGCTGTTAACCTGTTACTTGGCACATACTTCCGTCAGTGACCGACAGCTACCCTGATGATTAAGAATCAGTGGGAGGAGGGAGAGTTGCCGTAGAAATGATTTCTTGACCTAACTACACAAAAGTATCTAATCGAACCCATTACCCCACTTGCTTTATCAATTCATATTTGAACTGGATATCATACATACTATTGCAAACAACGGTCACTATATGTTGCATGTTATAAGCATATAATGAGAAAAGATTTTGAAAAAAAACTTTGATTTAACACGTGAACTATCTATCTATCTTGTCTTAAATATCAAGGTTTCTCTTTACTGAATGTGCCACCCGGCTAGCTCAGTTGGTAGCACGCAAGTCTACTGATCAAGGGGTCGTGGGTTCGATTCCCAGGCGGGGCATACTTTCGTGGAGCTTTGTCATGAAATTATTTCTACGGCCATTCTCCCTCCTACCAATGATTTTTAATTATGTAGGGCAGTTGTGAGTCACTGAAGAAATTATGTGCTTATTAGTTGGTTAACAGCTAAATCCAGAGATTTAGCCTTTCCAGGAGGAGTGAGTAGGTTGACTGACCGCCGTTATATGACCTTATATGTGTTGCTACGGCGTTAAACACAACAACAACAAAAACTCTTAACTAAATTACAATAAGTTTGAACAACTTACGAAAAATCAATTGTTGTGAATTCAACGTACATATCGATGTATGCTCCGTAATCAAACATGATAGGTAACCTAATAGTTCCATCAAGGACCATCTTGAAAAAAAAAGATTAAATACATGTGTATCATTTTAGTACGTTTGGCTTCTTGAACTTCACGTCACGTGCTTTGATGAGTAGATTAACCTTAAATTAAACGTGTATCAAATATGGAAAGTCAGTCTGATAATGAAATCCTCAAATGAACATTTGCTCGTTGGTAATATATCACCAAACAAGATAATGGTCAAAGTAAGAAAGATGTGAACTCGTTGACTACTAAGCTAAGGGACGACGATGCTAACATATGTGTGTAGAATGTAATCAAAGAGGCAAACTAACAGCTTATACATATGTGTGCAGATTGTAATCAAAGAGGCTAACCGTAAGTTTATACATATGTGTGTAGAATGCTACAAAAGAGACTTATCAAAAGCTTCTTCATATGAGTTTAGAATGCTATTAAAGAAGCTAACCAAAAGGTTCTACATATGGATGTTGAATGCTATCAAAGGGGCTTACCAAAAGCTTCTACATATGTGTGTAGAATGCTATCAAAGGGGCTGACCAAAAGCTTCTTCATATGTGTGTATTATGCTATCAAAGAGGCTTACCAAACGCCTTTACATATGTGTGTATAATGCTATTTAAGAGGCTTACCAAAATATCAAAGAGGCTTACCAAAAGCTTCTACATATGTGAGGAGACTGCTATCAAAGAAGCTAACCAAAAGATTCTACATATGTGTATAGAATGCTATCAAAGATGCTTACCAAAAGCTTCTATATATGTGTGTAGAATGCTATCAAAGTGGCTTACCAAAAACGTATACATATGTGTGTAGAATGCAATCAAAGAGGCTTTCCAAAAGCTTTCGGCTAAGCCAAGATAAAGGGTATCTCTTCAGTCTCACATATGGCAATTTTCAGACCCCATCAGAATACAGACGCTTTCACAGTAGTATACAGATATGTCTATTAGGCACTAATTTCCAAAAGAACTTGGATGGAACTTAAGGAACAAAAAAATTAAGAACGGTTGAATAGATGAACCCAAGGGACCTACGGACTTAGTACATGATAATTCTTATCACCTCACGAAAAATTGGAAAGATGTATATTTCTTATAAGTGATATGATATTTAGTTTGATAAACATGTACTTTAAAATTTTGAAGAGAATCCACGCCCACTCTCTCATTGTCAGCATCATTTACTAAGGTCAAAAGTGCAAATACCCAAAAAATGCACAGGGAATGTAAAGTTTCAATTTTCATATAGATGAGAAAAAAGAAACATAACTGATTTTTTTATATTTGAAAGTATTCGAAGATATAGACAACATATTTAGAACAAGTTTGATATGAATAATATGGTTTTGCTGACCCTAAAAAGAAAATTATATAATTGGAAACCAGGGCTACGGACTCTACACGGTAATTCATATCACCACTTTAATATTCGAAGATGTAGACAACACATTTAGAACAATTTTAATATGAATAATGACACAATAAAGAAACTCATAAAAATGGATATCAGGGGCTACGGACTCTACATACTGACTTGATGTATTTAGTAGATTGAAAAAAAATAGTTTTATGTAAATTGACCTGTGGAATGAAATTTTTTGATACAGTATTAATTTTTCTGACTTTTGAAAAAAAACGAGCAATAGTAGGAAGAAACAACTCCTTTACTTTACTTGAGAAAACATGAAAAATGTATGTTTCTTAGTAACATTAAATGTTAAAACAAAACGAAGTCCTGAATTTGCAACTTGTTTCTATGTACAATGTATATTTCAACAACAAAAAAGGGCTATGGACAGCAATTATTTGCCTTTAGATTTTTTGTTCTTCTTCTGATTTAATTTCTTTCCTGCATTACCTATATGGCACAATCAAAAACAGTTAATGTAATAAAACAGCAGCTATGTTTCTTTATACTTTATATTCAGTCTGCACACAGTTTAAAACAGGGGCTAAGGACTCTACAAAAATTTTCAATGTTCAGTAGTTATTTTCCAAAAAGAAAATGCTATGCTCTATAAAACTTCATTTGCGTTAAATAAAAATAATTATATTCTGTAATTGTAAAAAGGTGATACAAGTGAAACAAAGCAGTAACATTGTTTTAAAGTCTGTCAAAGATGGTAACTTAAACTCTTACATGTTTACTCTTTTATGAATATTTTTTTAAATATTGATTATATATAACTTTCGTAAATAATACCGTATACCTGTATTTCAGTCAGAGATGGAAAACACATGAAAGTAACTGTTACCAACAAGAACTTTTCAAAACAACTGATGAAAAAATAACAAAACCTTAGTGAGACTCAAAACAGTGTAAAACAGGGTTTTAGGGAATATAATCCAAGATAATTCAAAAAATGATGATAGAACATATATAAAACTATATATCATCAGAAAGCTCCCAAAATAACGTGTAGGAAAAAGACTAAACTTTTCAGAATATTTCAATATAACATTGGCAAAATCAAAAGGTCCCATTTATCTTGGCTTAGCCGTTCTACATATGTGTGTAGAATGTTTTCATTAAGGCTTACAAATGCTTCTCCCTATGCGTGGATAATGCTATCATAGAAACTTACCAAAAGCTTTACCAAGAGATCAGAATGTATCAAAGCATTTTGAATTGTAGCGTGTTTAGGTTACAGTCGACTATAACATTAATAGAAATGTAAATTACAAAAACAAACATTCTTGAAGAACTATTTATTGATCATTTTGACGTGAAATCATTGCTCTAAGTAGAGTTGTTTAATGTAATTGATCACTGCGATTTAGTGTCTTACCGTTTTGTGGATAATAAGTTCGCCAGACATACCTGGTTTTGATGGGTGTCGATTAACTAAAATCAAAGGTTTGAAAGTACAGTTGAAAGCTTTTTGTAAACAAAGGAATTACAGTGTTAACTGATACATTTTTAACGTAGTATTTAGGTCATTTATACGACGACCAGCTCTTTCTACTATATTTTTCTAGACACCTTTCTACCACCAGTATTTATTTACCCTACCACGAGGCCGACAACTCATGTATAGGGTATGACCTACAGCGACTGGGCTCGAACCCACCATCTCCGTATTCGAATTCAGACCGGATTTTGTATTTAATTGTACATATTTATATCGTTTAGGATTAATGACAGCAACAAAAAATGTTAGATCGCGCTGGAGGCAATTGCTGATAACAATTAATGAAATCGGCAGTGTGTTCAGTTACCCTGAACGTTCCAAAACGTTCTAATTGAGTTGTCTCAATTTTGAGTTGATAATTTGCTTGGTTGAGTTGTCTTCGGGTTAAGTTCTCCCGTACCCTTAACGTTAGCTAAATGCTAACTGCAATTACTGAACACGGGGCGGATGATAAAAGTATTGAGTCCTATTTTTATGATTGATATTTATATATTTCAGATAGTTAAGAATCGTATATGATGCTACCGATTGAAAACGTTCTCTAAGCGAATTAACCTGAAACCCCAAATGGGTTAAACACAGAAACAATCAAAATAAGCACGATACTATGTAAAAAGTTTGGCGTGATATTGTGTTAGTTCGCAGTTACTCATGTGGCTGGTACAAATGCGCAATAATACATTTTAACTTTTTTCGTACACAATTAAAATGATGTTTAGTTGATGAAAACTAACATTAAATATCATAATTTTAAGTATTTGTTTCCATTAGAATTTTTTTCAAATCATCTACGAATTATAGAATACATGTTTATCTGCTGCACTGTTTTATTGCTCGCATTAACTACTTGTTTTCTTTGGAGTTGAAACAAAATTTAAATAGATGTTGTTCGTTCTTGTCAAATTTGGCAGACCGGTCTCATAGAAATGATTTTTGGTTTGGTTTTGGTTTTACGGCGCACCAACACAGATAGGTCATATCGCGCCGAATACAAAATGATTAAAAAATCTTTTAAAAATGATATCATGCATTTGAACATATATGATGTTAACTTACCGGTTCTTTGAACTCCTCTACGACACGTTGTTTCTCATAATATGTTGATACATTGTCGTACACACGTCCCCATTCCCATCCAAGATTGTGACATCTATGTTCTGTGTCGTATTTGACTGCCAAAATATCCATGCTAAAGGCACCTAGGGTGCAAGTTATTGGTAAACTCATATTCCCCTTCGTTCTCGTAAATATAGTTTGTCGAGAAACTCCTAATGCAAATGCAACATAAAACAGCATTAGAACAAACGTATTACTCGCTACTCTTCCACAGATGTTTCTGATTAAAGCCGTCATTTTTATTGCAGAGATCCTTAGATTCGTTCAATTTTTCCAGTTTTCGTAGAGTCCTTTAATTTGTTTATAATATTACCATACGTGTATATACACAAATAGTTTTAATGTTTCTACAAATAATTCTTTCACACTGTATACATGTTGTTTAATATAGTCTCTGTGTTATATTTTATATAGCTTTAGGACACCAAATAGCCATTAATACACATATATTTATGTTAAACGCTACGAGAGACGAGATGTCAGTCAAATATAATACAAATATTTGACGAGTTTTAAACTAAGCCTAATATACAGTACCCAACATAAGTTTCAAGACAAAACAAATTTTCTAAAATTATTTAATTTCAAAAATTGCTTTCAAAGAAACATTATTTTAATATATTTGGTATGGTTTGTGAAAACCAATTTCATGAATGTATCACATTTACAAGATTCAGCATCTGACACAATGCTTCCAAAACCTATGATCAATGCAATTCGTTTCCATAACATAGCTTTAAAGCTACTTTTGTAGTCTCAGTTATAAAAGGCACCTTTACAAAGAAATAAAGCAAAGCCCCCCAAAAAGCAGTTCAAAATAAACGGTGATCTTATTTTTAAATTAAAGCTATGGCGTACGTCTACATCTCGTATATCTCCAAACTTTGATGGGCACGGTATATAAAAAGTGTGATTTTTAGTTCCCGTTCAAATTCGCTGGATTCAAAGCAGAACATGATAGTACACTGTACAATAAATCATTCATCGGTACCGCTCTCTTGAGGGTGTTACAGGATCCATATGGGATTAAATGATGAATATGTTTTGATAATAGTTATAAATTATTCTTTAAATTTCATAAAATGAGTCCTCAAATATTGCCTCAAACTTAAATTTTTTTAGTAATAATTATTTGTATTTGTCAGAGTACGGAAATATACAATGAATGTCATATTCTGAAATATGATATTTAATCGGCGTCTATCAATAATAAATGAAAGAAAGTCTATTTCGCACAAATGTATTCACGTGATTAAAATTAATTACAGAGCTTATTGAACAAACAAGTGCCTGGAACGAACAAAAAATCATATTTAAATATTCGTTTTTGATATTGGAATAATCGTTTTTTTTGTGATTTCAAAATACTCCAAGTTTCCCCGTGCCTCATCTTCTGATTTTCGTGTCCGAGTTTACTTCGTTTTACAAAAAATAAACCATATCATGAGTTTAAATGATAACAAATGAATTAAATTAGATATTAAGTCGTTTATTCTAATTTTTATTATTTTAAGGTTTTATTAGTTGATTTTAGATTTCACTTGACTGTTGAAAAATATGGAAAACTGTTTGTACTGATTAGAGCTGCTTAGTCAATGGACATAAATGAGTTCCTACCCTGAATGACGTTATTTCTACGTGCGAGGTTTCGTGCATAACCACACTTTTTTCAACGGTGTTTTTCTTTCTAATATGGTAGCATATTATCAAAAATCTTACGGTTATTTAACAATACAATATAGAAGGATTTAAGACTAAAGTCGGTCGTAAGGCGCTTGATAATACGGGCCCCAGATCCCCAATCAGTATGTGAAAGTACTTTAAGTAGATTTAAAGCTTTGATACATTTTGTTTTTAGAGACTTTAAGTGTGGTATAAAAGAGAGTTTTTTATCGAATGTAACGCCTAAAAATTTAGCTTCATTTACAACAGGGATTTTTGAGCCAGAAATGTAAAGTTCAGGATCATTATGATGATTTCTTAATCGACAAAAATGTACACATTGTGTTTTTGACTTGGAAAATTTAAAACCATTTTCTGTTGCCCACTTTTGGATTTTATCCAAGTTTTGTTGTAGTTGGCGTTCGATACTTCGAATATTTTTAGAACGATAACAGATTAAAAAGTCATCTACATATAATGAGCAATCTGTACCAGGATTTATAACCTTTACAATATTATTAATTTTAAGACCAAAGAGGGTAACTGCTAACATACTGCCTTGTGGCACGCCTTGTTCTTGTTTGTGGCTATCTGATAATGTTATCCTAATTTAACTTGAAAGCTTCTGTCAGATAGAAAACTAGAAATTAACATTGGTAGTCTACCGTTTAGACCGGCATCTTTTAAATCTTTGAGAATACCATATTTCCAAGTTGTATCGTAAGCTTTCTCAAGATCAAAGAAAATTGAAACTACATGTTGTTTATTGACAAAAGCCTCTCTTATGAATGTTTCGAGGCGTACTAAATGATCATTTGTACTTCGCTGTTTTCGAAAACCAGATTGGAAATTAGTTATTATACCGTTAGATTCTAAATACCAGATAAGTCTTTTATTAACCATGCGTTCAAAGGTTTTACAAATACAACTGGTTAGAGATATTGGTCGGTAGTTAAGGGGGTCAGTATTGTCTTTACCCGGTTTCGGTATTGGTATAATTAAAGCTTCCTTCCAGGAATCTGGCATTTTACCAGATATCCATATATCATTAAAAATATCGAGCAATAAATGTTGAGATACCAATGGGAGGTGTTTTAAAAATTGATAATAAATTTCATCAGGGCCAGCAGCTGTATCTTTGGCATGCTTAATAGAATCGGTTAAATCGTCAATTGTAAAGAGGGTGTTATACTCTTCTTCGTTGTTAGAATGAAAATTAATATTTTGTTTTTCCGAGTTAGATTTGATCTTTTTAAATTCTTCAGTGTAGTGTGCTGAAGAAGAATTATGTTCAAAAGTTTCTGCCAGCGTGTTGGCCATATCTTTTGTAGTTTTTGCTACGCTCGAATCTTTACGTTTCAGATGAGCAGTAGGAACTTTTTTGTGTTTGCCATTAATTTTACGAACTGCTTCCCAAACTTTTTTAATTGGAGTGTTGGCGTTAATTTTAGAAACATATGACTGCCATGATTTACGTTTAGAAAACTTAAATGTTCTACGAGCTTGTGCTCGTAGGATTCTATAATTGTCTAGATTTGCAGCTGTAGGGCAAACCTGAAATTTTTTAAGTGCTGCTTTTCGTTTCCGATATGATCTTCTGCACTCATCGTTGAACCATGGTTTTTTAATTTTACTTGAGTGTTTCATTGAAGTTTTAGGAATACACTCATCTTTGATAGAGTGGACGCAAAGAGATTAGCTTTATCCGAAGAGTTGGAAAAATTTCGGGCTTGTTAAATCATCAGAACACAATTTGTTAAATTGTTCCCAGTTCGCTTTTGAGAATTTGTAATAAGAGCGGTTGTTTACTGGAACAGAGTCGTTTAAAGTTAACAACAATGGAAAGTGGTCACTGCCATATTGTTCGTCAAGCACTGACCAAGTAAAATCCAAGTATATTGATGGATGTGATAATGTGAGGTCTATACAAGAAAAACTTCCAGTGGCTGGATGTAAGTAAGTTGGTGACTTGTTATTTAAAAGGCATAGTTGAACATTATCAATGAACTTTTCTGTAATGCTGCCTTTATTATTCGTAGATGTACTTCCCCATATTGGATTATGCGCATTAAAATCGCCGAGTAAAAAGAATGGTTCTGGGAGTTGTTTAGATAAATTTTCTAAGTCTTCAACAGTAATAGAAAAATTAGGAGGGAGATATAAGGAGCACACTGTTATAGGTCTGTGCAAAGTTACTTCAACAGCTACGGCTTGCAGATTAGTACGTATCTGAATTTGTCGTTGAGGGATACAGTTAGCAACCGCAATTGTTGAGCCACCAGATGCCCTTATTGTGTCTGTACAAATTTTATTATAAAGAGTATAGTCTTTAATTGATGTTTTATCATTTGTAGATAGGAATGTTTCTTGAAGACAGACAACTTTTGTGGAGTATTTCGATAATAAAAGAAGTAGATCGTTGTAATTTGATTTAAGACCACGACAATTCCATTGAAGTATAGTTTGACTCATGGTTCAACGAAAAGTAAAAACTTACTTCGGAAACTTAACAGGACTTCGAGCCAAAGTCCGGGGAGGAGAGGTTTGGACACCCATGTCCTCGTCCTCCATCGACTCGATGTCACTCATAAGAGCCTCGAATCGATTGGAGGACGAGACAGGGTCCCTCTCGGCTTTCCTAACTATGTCGGTTAGGACTACCTTCTTTTTGGGTGATTGCCTTTGAATCACCCGCTCAGGAGACGGAGAAGCCTGTGAGACCCGCCTCTGAGGTACAGATGAGGAGCTTGTTGATGTCGTCTGTGAACTTGTACTTGCTTTAGACGTATTACGTGAAAGAATAGGAGACGGTTTTTGTACTGGAATGGTTTCCAGAGGAGAACATTTACATAAGTTGACCTGCACAGCAGAATCAACCATCTTAACTGGTTTGGATACAACAGCTGAATAGGAATTAATCTTGGAACTTTCTACAAGCTTGCGTGCATCAGGAAAAGATAAACTTTGTGTATATTTAACACGGAGAACTTCCTTTTCTGTCTTCCAGACTGGGCAAGAACGGGAGGTTGCAAAATGATTACCCCCACAGTTTGAACATTTGACTTCATTAGAACAGTTTTCAAGCGGACCAGCATGAGAAGTACTACATTTACGGCAGATATTCTCTCTAGTGCATTTAGGTTCATGATGTTCATATTTAAAGCATTTGTAACACTGCATCGGTTTTGGTATGTACATCTCAACGCGAACGTTGAGATACCCAACCCGAAGAGTGGATGGAAGAATGGGGGTATCAAAAGTTAAAATGTATGTGTGAGTGGGAACACGTTTACCGTCTCTGGTGGATAGAATACGTTTGGCATTTGAAACACATTGAGAGCTTAGCTCTTTTACTATGTCTGCCTCTGACATCTCTGCAAGGTCAGGGCAGCGAATGACTCCTTTGGATGAATTGCGGGTATAGTGTGCAGTGCAAAAAGATTTAATGTTAAAAAAAGATCTTAATTTAAGCAAGTTATCTGATTGTTGTTTTCTTTGGACCTCGATCAGGAGTTCTCCACCACGGAGCTTCCTGACCGACCTTGGAGTTCCTATGAGTGCAGAAATTGAATTTTTAATGACAAACGGGTTCAACTGTGCTAATTTTTCATCTCCCAACGCGTCTACTACCAGAAAGCGTGGAAAAGATTGACTTGATTGTTCATTTGAAATGTTGGGTGATTCGTCAGACTTACGTTTTTAGAAGAGGTTAAAGGATCCATGGTTGAGATAATAATGATTCATCCCCCAGGTTCCCCAGCCACCTCGGACTCCAACAAGGGGAAGCGCAATGGAGGCGGATATCCAGCCTCCGCACCACAAGGATACCTGAGAAATATACTTGCATGTAATTGCAAATGATTACAATCAACACAATTGGCCCATGAGCCACCGCCTTCCTGAATAGGTGTTTTGAACGTATACACTTAAAAGAGAGTACTTTAAATTCAGTAAGCCCACTCAGATCGTAATGGAGTACACATATGGTTTTTCAAATTAAGAGTATGCCAGTAATGTTAATAATTTTGGGATAGTGCACATAAAAGAGTGAACTTACGAAAATGAAATGGCTTTTGCAAGTATGCAACTATTCAAGGGCAAGGCATGACCAGCCGATTGACCAAGTCGGGCCTACTTGGACACCCGTCTACCCTGAATCAGAGGCCAAAGTAGTGTGTTGGGAAGACTGGAGATCCCTGGGTCTCCCTCAACTACCAGGATCTTCCTTTCCCGGTTACGGGACGCTGCCCACGGCAAACGGGCAGTTTTGGTGTTGGCCATATGCCCATCATGCAGGCGCAACTTGCACCTACATAATGGGCACATGTTTCTCCTCACCGCGGAGAGGTCCCAAAAACAGAGGAGGTGTATATTATTAATAAGATTATAAGACAATACATTACTTTAAATAAAAATTGTAACCCAAGATTAAATACGCATAGCATTATGAAAGACATGGTAAAAAATTGCACTTAAAAATATGTTTAATAAATAGATAAATAAATAATTAAAAATGACAAATTAAGTAAAATATATATATTAAATAAGTTAATTAGATAGGTTAATATATGATAAAAAGTGCACTAAATAAAAACAATTCTTTTTTTTAAGCTACAAATATTATTAAAGCATGAAGTATGCATTTCACATATTATAACAAAACACATGTAATATTGACTTAATAACAAAACTGAATATAACAACTCAGTCAATACATTTTATAACTTTTTGTCGTCTCACTATAAATGATACTCTTTACAAAGCGCTAAAGTGTCGCAATTAAAATAAATGACAACATAAAACCTTCATACCAAGTGGAATAGATATAACGATACTAGAAGAATGCCAGCATCGCGAAATTTCCAGAACTTATGAAGCTCTGCTCAAATGGTTCGAAATGCCAGGACTTAAATCAATACTATTGATGGCCCTGTGCTTCAAATGAAAGGAAGATAGTTCCTTAAATAACTTGGAATATCAAATTCACAATATGAATGTTCAGTACGTCGGATTGAGAGAGTAGAATATGGACATGACTTAGTCTGTAAAAAAGTTAGTGGAGAATCAAACTCAGTTGACAAAACAATGAAGAGTGTGTTTGTTGACAAACCATACTGCCGGCAATTCTTTAACGATACAAACTGTTGATGAGTTGAAAGCATATAAAGCTGCAATATTCTGTAGTGTTATGCCTACAAAGATAGAATACATAATAAAAAAACCATGTCATAGTGGTAAAGTAAACAATGATCGCCAAACAGTCATGGTTTGTCTCAAAACTTAATAAAAAAATTTAATGTTAACTCTACCGACGCGGTACAAAGTCAACACAAGCACTTGGATTACTGTTGGGATATTTAAGAAATTTAACAGAGATATGGGTGACCGTATGAATGGCCACGCTTGAAACAATTGTTGATAATTTTCCAACAAATCATGAAGACAACAACCGTACTAAGAGAGTAATCGAATGTTTCAGTTAGATGTGAACATACTATATAATATAATATTACTGAAATTTAAACTAAATTAAAAAGACATTTAGTAACTTAGTAACTTAACCAACATTTCTGACAGATAAAATAGAGACGCAGAAATAACTGAAAGATTTTACAAAATTTGATGACCAGATAATTAAATCACATTAAATAGTAAGGAAGAAATTGAAATAATTCACTTCTACAATTTTATAGAAAGCTTACCCGTTAATCTCCTATAAGCTTTAGAAAGATCTGTCAAATTCTAAATTAAAATAATGTCAAATCAATCCTCTAGTATTTATCAATTATATAATGAACAATGTCAGTCAAACAATGCAAATTCATGGGCACATAATATAAGTAAACTTATTTCAAACATAGGATACAGAAATATTTATCTAAACTTTAATGCGAATTTTAACTATCTCCCTTCCCTTGAATGTCGTTTGCGCGATCAATTTATCCAAGATTGGAATTCAAGTAAAATAACTATGACACGTCTTAGTATATAAAATAAATTAAAAAATGAATTTACATTTTCGAATTACTTACTGTTGATTGATAAAGATTCACTTCGTATTCAAATCTCTCGTCTAAGATTGTCCTCACATTCACTTAATATTGAAACCGGAAGATCCCAAAAATTACTGAGAGAAAATAGGGTCTGTAAAGTCTGTTCTTTAAACCAACTAGAAACATAATTTCATTTTTATTATGTTGTCCCCTATATACTGAATTAAGAATCAAATATCAAGGTAAATTTTCATGGCCAACATCTCACATCTCACAAACTTTTAAACTCGGAAAATAAAAAGAAATTAAGGAATATGTCAATTTTTATTAAGGAAGCAAGAAAATTAAGATCAACTGTTTTAGGTCAAAACTAGAAACTTCTACTGACAACCCTACTTATAAGTAACTAAGTAACTTTGTTTTTATGGCATATTATTTACTCGTGTACTTTTAATCTATCTGTATTATGTTAATATGTATGTATAATCTGTTGTGATGTTATACATATGTATCTGAATACTATTGATGCAATTATATGTATGATTATGTAATATTAATGTAATAATTATATATATGCATGATCTTTTTTTAATATAACACATGTGTATTTGTGTACTACATATATCTGGATAACTACAATATATATGAATGGCCTGATCTTATGATATAAATGATTTTGTGTACTATTGTTGTAATTGTTATACGTATATATGATTTGTTTTGATGTTATTCATGTGTATTTGTGTAATATTAATGTAATTGTTGTATGTAAGTATGATTTGTATTGATGTTATTCATGTGTATTTGTGTAATATTAATGTAATTGTTATATGTAAGTATGATTTGTATTGATGTTATTCATGTGTATTTGTGTAATATTAATGTAATTGTTATATGTATATATGTTATTCATGTGTATTTGATTTGATGAGATGCTATGCGTGTGTAATATTTATGTAACTATTGTATGTATGTATGTATGATTTGATTTGCTTTTATTTAGGTGCATTTGTGTACTATTAATGTAATTGTCATATGTATTTATGGTCTGTTGTGTTGTCAAACATGTGTATTTGTGGGCTTATTATGTAAATGTATTATGTATGATCTGATGACTATTCCATGTTGATTTTCTTTTTTGTACATCTTTCTTTTTAAGATGAAACTATGATTTAACTCGTATTTGATTAATCTATTGGTTGAATATCTCATTATATTATTTTCAGGTAGCCGTCCTGTATTGAATACCCATCATGTGTAATGTCATCAATGGGTCATGTTACGTAGACGCAATGTTTCTCATGCTATTGAATACAGGAGTCGGTGATTATCTATTCTCTGAATTGACAAGTTTGAAAGTAAAGTCAGATGGTTTGTTAGAATTGATTAATAAACCAAGGAATAACAGTACCTACAGATTAAGATATTCATCGGATTCTTACATAATAAAATTTGCATACGTAAGCGAAACATCGTACCCCCACATACATGTACCGTTTTTGCTAAAAGATGCATATATATGCCTTTGCCATATTCTCAATTTATTTAGGAGACTTTTGGGACAAAGGTCAACCATTTGTAAAACGTTATTCCTTGATCTGACATAGACGCCTGCCTCAAAATGTATCTGTGCTTTAACGAAATGGGCGTATGAT
Organism: Mactra quadrangularis; assembly: GCA_025267735.1. Taxonomy (NCBI): domain Eukaryota; kingdom Metazoa; phylum Mollusca; class Bivalvia; order Venerida; family Mactridae; genus Mactra; species Mactra quadrangularis. The sequence continues at coordinate 10,771,260 of CM046307.1, read as the reverse complement.
CAAGCAAATGTTACCATATACAGAGATCTCAGACTCCATATGTATGGAAGACAAACTACCAGTCACTGTCACAAATGCCACCTGTCTAGAAGGGTTTTAACTGCTCTAGCTCAGCTTAGAGCCTTACCCTCTGGAACAGCCTAGTCAGTCGTAGCCATGTTAATAGTTTTAACCCTGTACATAAATACAAGCTCCATATGGGGTATTTTATATATTTAAAAAATTGGAAACAGAATGACTGTCTCATCCCCCTAGATAGGTCAAAATTACAGTATATGAAGACTCCTGACCTTAAGTGGTAGAAGAAGACTTAGTTGCAACTTTTCTGCATGAATTGCGCCATATTTTTGAAGGAAAATAGGAATGAAGATCGTGAATTCCAGTTTATCGCTTAAATATGGCAATTTTGACTAATGTAATCAACCAATTTAAAGGACGTTCTGGAAACATTGATTTAGATATTTTGCAACAATCAATAGTTGCAACAAAGTACAGTGGTAGTCAATAATTATGTGCTATCGTACATTAACTATATAATACGGTAAAACTGTAATCTGACTTCTTTTGCACAATGTTAAACTAGTTACAATTTACTATTGACAGAAACTAGGTTCAAATGAAGGTATATGTTTTCCTGTTGATATCATACGTACACGGGTCAGTTAGTGAAATGGAAAAAAAACGTCTTAATCACAATAGATGTATAATCCAAGATGGCGGACTAAAGTTATTATTTGAACTATTATTTGTGAACTGTGAAAGTTTTGGATGATTAAGTGAAGGATTATGGCTGCTAGAAAGATTTACTCAGTTCCAACAAAGAACAGGTTTGAAATGTTGGATACGCGGGAAAACGTCTATCAACAACAGGACACTGTTAGGCAAGAATTTAATGATAGTTCTTTAGATAATAAACTTTTAACTATGTTTGACGAACTTAAATGTATTCTGGTAACGCAGAATTAATGAACCCATCTACATCCCACCAGCTTTCACTTCTGCTAATTATGAGGTAGTTTCTACAGCATTTGACTTTGTAACGTCATCAGATAGGAACGTGTGTGTAAAGGAAACCAAGGTTTAACTTGAGACAAATAAAGATTAAGAATGCTTCATACTCGGACCAAGATGGTAGGAAAATGTGTTTGAACTAATAATTAGGAGAATGGAACAACTTGGAAAGAAATTTAATGTAAAGTAAGAACGCGTAAGTTCAAGAGATGAGTTGCTTCCTTGGAAGAGAAATTGACACCAGCAACGCCTGATATTTTTATATTTTCTGATGAAGTTGCAACCATGAATGCCCGAGAAACTCAAGCAAAAATGCAAAGTGGAAGAGTAAAACTTCTGGAAGCTGTCTAAAAGTAAAATATTTGGGAAGGATTTTTAAGCTATTTTAAATTTCTAAAGAAAAAACAACTTCATACTCGGTTAATTATGATACCATATTATAGTGTTAGTTAAATCTGAAAGCTTAAATCAAAGAACCTTATTTGCAAAAAAGTCCACTCTTTACACTAATAATGTAAGTTTACGGTAAAGCTAGCCATTCTCAAACTAAGGGAAAACTAAATCCAGAGAAAACTGATCAAATTAAGAAAAAATAGTCTGTTACCGTGTTTGCCATCTAAGGTGAAAACGTGTTTGACTGACTAGGTAAAAGTTATCAATAAATCAAATTTGTGTCTTTTTTGTCATTGATAAAAAGTTTAATGTTTCATGCATTTAGTACTGTACAGTTACAAGGTAAAAAATGTTTTATCCACAAACGGAAATGAAAGCAACGTTGGACACGTGCTCATCAACCTTGAGTCATTAAACATGACAAAACCACTATTCTGCTTAGTTTAGATCAAAAATTCAAGCGAGATGAGCTTACTGATAATAATGTTTAGAAGTTTGCATGATTCACATATATTACAGACATGACAGTAGTTTTCAGCATAATGGGAGTTGCCCTTCTTATAGACTGGAGTCACGTTTGCTTCACGCCAATAAGACGGTAGGTTTTCGGAACTGTTAATGTCTGGAAATTGTATTCAGGAGTTCTGGAGCAAGATGTTTTGTGAAAGTCTTCAGGTAGTGTTTCGTCAGTTGTATCTTTGGGTTCGTGATGTTCATTTTATTGAGCATTTTGCCGGCCCAAGTGTAGTAATGGTTAAGAAGGTCTATGTTAAAGTTAAAATTACAGAAAGGTACCTTTAAGTACCGACCCCAAAAAAGTTGGTTATGGTAAATGCAGTGCTAAAAATATCATAATGTATAATCATCCTTCTTGCCTGAAATATTTTGGACCAGGCAATTTTACCGTAGGTACTTCACATCACCAGTGAATACAGGAATAAATACGTTATTTTCTGTGCAAGTTTCATTTTTGGGCGGGGCTTTAGCCACGTCCAAAGTTAACAAACCGTAATTTCAGCTCCGAGCATTGAATTTAAGCAAAAAACCCGATCCACTCCGCATATCATTACTGCAAAAATTGATTCGGATATTTCGGTTAGTATATGTTATCATGATAATCGCCTGCGACTTATTTCCATAGATTAGATTTTTCATCCGGCAATAGATCAACATGAGTCATGATACGACTAAAACACGCAATGGAGAATTGGCAAGTCGACCTAATTCGGTTAATTACAGTTTCGCATTATGGATTGCGAGAACAGGACTTTTAAATTCTATATCATTTTTTTAAATGATGCTATTTGACGTAAATAACAATCCTAAGTAAAGAAATAACCCAAATCATGTCATAAACGCTTGCAATTACCGCATTTTCGTTCTAATAAGTTGGGAGAATAGTATCAGCCTGATCTATTTATAGCCAGGGATTTCTCCACTAGTGGGCGGACGTTATTTATCACGTGACTCATATGACGCATCAGTCAAAACATTTAACATGTCGGAACCACACGCATTCATCGATACAGTAAGTACATGAATGTTTTTGTATTTGTCGTTATTAACGCGAGTCTCAATAAATGTTATTATTTTTACAATATGATAAGAATGTCCATGGTTTCATCTGAACTAATTTATATAATATATTGCAAAGTGTACAAAATTATGCGTCTGTGAACAGACTAAAAATGTAGACAGAGCTGAGAGCAGCTTAGATATTTGATCATTTGTGGAAATTGTGAGAAGTTTCATCGCAAAAACTGCCGGTGTAACAATACACACATTTTCAAAATAAAAATTTAACTCGACCCGTCACTAAGATCGATTGTATTTCATGTAGTATGGACCTAAGTCTTCCGCAATTCAACAGCATTTTGACTAGTCCTAAATATAAGACCCTACGTAACTTTTTTATCATTTTGACATTTCTCTGTTACGTAGGGTCTTAACGGATAGCTTCAAAAACGCATAGCAAAAATTTTAGTGTACAGACATCGAATCAGGTCTGAACGTTCTACTCGTTTTAATTCGAAAAATTTGCAATAAAAGGATACACCAATAGAAAGATAAACGAAAAATACACATGATGAAAGTAAAATAATTTCAAATGCTAACCTTAGACAGTCGAAAAATCCATTTAAAATCCTTTATTAACGAGTACTTTCAGTTTGTCACAATAATCGTGCAATAATAGCCAAAGCAATCCGAATTTAAATTTGGTCACGCCATTTGTAAGAAATGATTTTGAACGAATATATTAGGTACAGTATAAAAGCCAGTATCCGGACCGTTCCGTGCATACTTGTGACTGTTGACAGTAAGAACGACTACTCTTGAGAGATTAAAATTCGTTTAAGTAAACTGTAAGCGATTCGAAACTTTATTTACCGACACGAATTCAGTTCAAAATGGAGGCAAGCGGCGACAATCCTGGATAGCAGGAAAAGTAATTGGTGTTTTCATATGGGAAAAAACTGATTTTTATCTTTTGCTTTATGGAAAGAATAAAAGTAAACTTTTATCTATCGATTGGTGCTAATTTGACCCACATTCATTTACTTTTTGAAAAAAATATTTTGCTATGCGTTTTTGAAGCAATCCGTTAAGACCCTGCATAACAGAAGAACGTCCGTATGATAAAATAGTTATGAAGGGTCTTATATTTTGGACTACATTTTGACAGATGCAAGAGTGATGGGTTTTCGCGACCCTGTTTGTACTTTCACTTTCGTTTTTCATTTGCCGTAGTTTTCTGTCAAAATCCTTTTAGGTAATATATATTTGAGTATCTGCATTGGTCTAGGAACTACTTGCTTGGATTTGAAATGCACTAAGAAGTTCAAAAGTACTTAGAAAACTATGAATTAAAAACATGCTGTGGATAATGATAAATTACAATAAAATAGTACACTGTTGAATTTGATAGAATAAAACTTGTCCATAAACTTATGCGTTGACACTGGGTGGAAATATTTCCTTGTTAACTGACATAGATGTACAAGTTTTACAGGGCAGGCACAGGAATTCAATATCACAGCTGCGTATGGCCTTTTATCATGGGTGAAACGGGGTAGTTAACTGCTTTCTATGCCTTTCACACCCTAGCTTTCAGTAGATTAACTAGGTAGATGACAATCACCAGTGAACATTTATGTGTATTCATGTAAAATTGTAAAGTTTACAAATCTGAGCCTACTAGTGATTGCTAGTTGTTGATTTTTCATTTTGCTGTACTGTAATATGCCTGAAACTTTTAGAGTGGTGAAAGCACCATATAATTAAGAGGAGAACTGTATCAGCTTATTGATTTTAACTTATTTTTCAGATTGATTCAATTTTCAGCCACTTAAAATCCTGAAGCAAAAGGACGAATGGAAGCAACTTGTTGGAAGAGTATGTGGAAACAAGCTTTGGTCTCCAGTCAAAGATTCTACAGTATGCTGTGCTGCACATACTTTGTGATGGGAACGAACATTGATGAACTCATTACGATCTCTCAACATGGGTTATGACACAGCAAAACCAGTACATATAATGGAATTCTTTGAAAATGGAATTCATAAAACGAACATGAAGGTTAGTACTATTCACTGCATTAAATGCTTATAAATTAGATGTAGCAGAGGTGTAATATGTTGCTTGTACTCCTTGCATCAGGCTAGCTTTTATGGCAATGTTGTACAATGTCCTCTTAGGACTCGAAAGGCTGTGGGTTTAAATCTTAGTTTGCAACATGGATTTGTATCTGCTTGCATTTTGCGTCCAACGTAAATAACCCCCTAGGAATTGTATGATTGCACTGTTAGATTAACTAAAGAGACAATGGAACTCCAAGAATTTGCGGACAAATTCTGTTAATGAGGGGATATGTGTGTAGCAGAGGTATTAAACTCGTGAGGTCGTTGGTTTGAATCTTAGTTTGGAACATGGATTTTTATCGGGTTACATAAACTTTGCATGAACAAGAACCGAACCAAACATCCTATAAGGATGCAGAAAAGTACCAGATATTAGTATGGAATATGCTACTTCTTGTGTAGTTGCTTCACCATTAGAGATCATTGAGCTGATGAATATCACATACTATTCATCTTAACAGTTAACATATCCTATATACAGCCAAGGCTAACCATGGCTCATCTGTAATCTATTTATTTGTAGTAAGATTCAAAGAACTGAACCCTTGCTTCTGGCAAACTTGGGCGAAACTAATAACACATATAGACACATTTATTACTCATTGATGGGAACTAATCTTAGTGCTGTGTGTTCTAGCTGCATACATGTAGTTAATTTTGGTTTTCAACTTTTATCAAAATGCTTGGGTTAATGTTGAAAATATTGAAAATATTCTTTCAAATATCTAAGATAATCAGATATCATACAAATTACATGCGCATATATTACAATAACCAGTATTCAAATCTGGCTTATTTCTTAATTGTTGTACAATTATTGTTTCAGAAAATTCATACAGACCAGATCACATAGAACAAAGTGGACATAGTTCCAGACCCAGAGATGCCAATCCTTCTGTCTTCTGTAAAACACAATGGCATGGTGCTTTTTTAAAGTAACAACCTTTATGAAATGGAGATTGACTGGTGTAACCAGAATGTGTAAATGTGCAATACATTTAATAAAAAGTTCAAATTAGAAACATTGAAACACCTTAAACGATTAATGACTTGTTTGTCAGAAAGCACAATTATGTATGTCTCCTGCTGCTTAGCCTGAACAAATCTCAGATGAAGAAATTACATGGAATGTGGTCCAGCTTTTATGATGCCAATGACAGACTAAGGTTTTAATATAAGATCTAAGTTTGAAGAATTTAGCATATCATTATTCATGTTCCATTAGGGGAAAAGGTGAATGATAAATGACAAGTTCCTCTGAGTCCATAACAGAAAAATATTGCATTGTATTGAAATTGAGCAATTTATCAGGGGATTACAATTTTTCAGGTTTTAGCTACTTGAAAAGCCTTTTTATATTGAGTTATATGTTTGTAAATTATGAATGTTTTTATATGAATGAAATCCTTGTATATACACTACCCTTCATGAACAAGCATGAACTTATGTTTTGCATTATTTGCCCTGCATAATTAAGAATCATTGGTTGGAGGGAGGAAGGCGGTAGAAATGATTTCATGACCAAGCTCCTTAGCTCCACAAAAGTATGCTTCACCAAGGAATAGAACCCATGGCCTCTCGGGCGGGGCATACTTATGTGGAGCTTGGTGATGAAATTATTTCTAAGGTCTTTGACAGTAAATAACACATAGGTTTGATACAATATAAACTGAATTACAAATAAAGTATTTTAAGAGCTGTTAGTGTTAATCCATTTCATGAAATATTACACTGTAACTGATACGCACTTATGTAGGCTACTGTATGTATATTAAGATAGGCTTACAGGATTTATAATAAGATAATATACATGATGTTAACATTATGTTCATGTAAACTTTTTTGATAGTCATTGTATCAGAATAAAGGTCAAGCAATAAATGATGTATGAATAATTGATTTAAGGGCAATATCAAGAACATGTATACCCATTTCTATAAGAATATCTTAAAAAATAAAAAATGTAGCACAATGAACTTATGAAAAAATTAATTTCCTAAAAAAAGAGGGGATAACCCTGTATAAAATACAAAAATATTTTTCTTTTATTGATTTACAATAAATTAAGACCATATATATATCAATTATGATTATAAGAATATTCCCTGAAAATTTTTGAAGTATTATCTTGAAAAATAAAGAAAATACAGCAATTTATAAATCAAGACTTTTACAGCTCTGAATTAAGTTTTTGCACAAATTGGCCGCGGGGCCATTTTCCGATCAATTTTTCTCAAAAAAGGAAGAAATAAGAATCTAAATGATTATTAAATTCAAATATTTACCTAAATTTTAGTACATATATGGAAATAAAGGACTCTGAGAGCTCTCTTTCTTTAAAACTGTTGCCCTCAAAGATGGCTCAAAACTGACCAATTTCTTACTTCAAAAATAGTGCAATACCTACCAACTTCAAACCTCTGTATCTCAAAAACAATTAGCATTGAAGTCATCCTTGATTTGCTGTATATAACTATAGTTAACTATGTATAAAACATGAAATATGTTAAGTAAGCTTTTGTTTAATCTGTTCCAAAATATTGTATCATTGAGATGTTTTACTTCGCATATGTTTGGTATTTGTGTAAATAAACATTTAAATGTATTTTGAACTGCATTAACATATGTACATGATGTGTAACAATCTATAGTACACCATGGATTTTTTTCTATGAGAAGTTTCTCCATAACCCTGATGGATTATAAATGGTTAAATATTATAGTAATTGAACTAATTTAGAAACAGCCTTTTCTATTAGTAAAATGTACAGTAAGCATCATTATTTACTTCAGATTCTATCAAACCTTTTAGAATTTAAGGAAGAACTGGTTATATTTAGGCACTTTATGTTATTTTTTAATGTCGCGGCTGAAATACCTATTCCATGGAAGTGTACAAGTCATCATTTAAAAATAAGTGTACTGAGAAGATTTTGTGAATTGTCACCCTGCAGTGTTAACTTTTTTGTTTATTTACTGTTATTACCTGGTATTACATAAACTTGAAATTGTTCATTCAAAATGTATGTATATATTGTACATTTCATACTGAAGTGTTGTAATTAATAGTAATAAATAATTACAAACAAATCTGTACTGTCAATATACTTAAGCATACATTGCTTGTCAAGGTTATGCCTTACCCACTAAGAACTGTGTTAAAGTTCATGTATCTTGAGATCAGACTTAGTGCTCAAAACTTGCCATTGCATCCGAGTATCATCAAACACTGCTAACAAATGCATCTGGCCTCAAATATGGCCAGCCGATATACAGTACACACCAAAAGTTTGGAGACATTTTCACTTTGTAGGCCTATTGAATAGCTGTTATAAAATATTTCAAAAGTGCTTTTAAATACTTGTCAGTTTTGCCTATTTTTTTAATTTTAGTTCTACTTAAAAATATGTGATAGAAAATAATTACATTGCTCTTAATTTTTGAGGCTTTGGAATATCAGATGTTAAACCTATTAATTGTGGTGCGTTCATGAAATGTGCTTTAATTTCATCATAGATAATCTGTGATGTATTAAAAATGATTGTATTAAAAAAATCAATTACTGGAATCAAGATATAATAAATTTCTGTTGTCTCCAAACTTTTGGTAGGCACTGTATATCAACGAAGAACACTGGGTAAAAGAGCATGAAGTTGTTTCCTGAATTCGTTAATATCGGTATCTCAAGTGCATACTCATTGTTTGTTAGTGGTGGAGTGGATGAGTCGGCAGAAATATATGACTGATACTGGGATTGATTCCAGCTTTGTAGGGACTAAGGTCTATGCAACAAGTTAAAAGTAACAAGACTGGTCCTTGTAAAAAGGATAAAAATTAATTCTATGACCATCAAGGAGGGAAGTTTTTAACAGCAATAAAGTCAGACACTATAGACTACTATTCACAACTCTTTCCTTTTTTGTTTTAAATTAATCTTTCATGATATAGAATCCACTACTGAATAGAACATCATGATGAAAAACAATGATTCAATTTATCTGACACAATCATTATGACAAAAGTTGAAAATCCATCTGTCCAATTGGAAAAGGGCAACTTTATGGCTAGTTTCTCATAACGTCATAGTAGTGTCATGATCAGTGTTTTAAAATTTTCAAGAGCCCCGCCCCATCAGTACTTTCAGTGCTTTGATTATTCTAGCGAACAATTTCAGAATACATATACAGATATGGAATGCACTAATATTACTCTAGATGCACTGAGGCTTACATTTCTATATCTGTGACTGAATTTACATCTCTGAATAAAACTAGTGGACACTGTAATCAAAACTTGGGCGTGTATTAAAAACTTATTCACTATTTATAGTTGTTACCTCCATTTATATGTTGTGTTTACTGTGTAGTTAAGGGTTGTTTTAACACATTCTTTAGATAGATTTGATTAGTAATTAATATTTATCCTACCCCAAACTGATCTTTTAGAAGGAAAACCTATTGACCTAATAAACCTATTTTTATTCGGCAGCGTTGCTTTATTCGGCAGTCACGTGACTACGCATTGACGGACTACTTTTCTACATTATCACAACATTGGGCATCAAAAGCGGTCGTGTTTCATTCTTTTAACGACAACTTAACGAATACATTTTACACAAAATAATCAAATACGGGCTTTTACAAACAATTTCAATTTAAATCTTTAATAAAACCACTTACTTTATCATTCAAATTTTACAAAAACTCAATCGTTGACGCTGTACAGTGCCAAACTCCAAAATTTGCAATGAATTCCTTTCTGTGTATATTTTGACGAATATCCAGCCATTATACAGTAAATACATAGGTTGACTATTGTTTTACCAAAGCCAAGCCACGCATAAATTAAATATAATGAAACTGGCTTCAAAAATCATCATCGTCATCCACGACACAGACCGTCCTGGCCATTTTCTGAAAAGTGTTGACATGTTTCAGCGTCGCTGGCTAGCTGCGAGTGTATTTCCCTTAATAATCCTTTTATCCATATATCCGATCGTCTATTTAAAGTTTGAATAACAAATTATCCTGATAATATTGGTTAAATCCATGATAAATAATAGTAAACGCGTCAAATGACGAATCCTACAAGCGCTCCTAAATACGACCGCCATGTTGACAACAAACTTCGCTTACATGACGTCATAAAAACTGTTTCGTCCTCGGAAAATTCGCAAGTGATTTATTCGTCCAAAAATGATTTTTTTTCCTTGTTTATTTCTAAACTGAGTTTATTTTAGTATTTTCCTTTCTTTCATTTAAAGTATTGCCTTTACTAATATATAATGGAGTCAATCATCGGAATTATTTCTTGACGCGCAAACAGTTAAAAGACCGTTTTACACGATTACTGCGCTTCGGCCATGATCTGAATTTAAAGCATGTTAAACGCAGAATTTTCGGATTTTAAATTAGTCATTCAAGCAAATACGAGTAGGAAAAATAGAATATTAGGTTAGTGTCAATCTGTACTTAGTTTATCCGGCTCGTCTCCAAAAGGTTTATTCGACTCGGCAAGCCTCGCCGAATAAACCTTTCTCCAACTTGCCGGATAAACTAGATACAGATTGGCACTAACCTAATATTCTCTATATAATTGTGTCGGATGTGTAAATAGATATGTGAACCTGTTTTTAAGTTACCATGTGACTTAAGATGCTAAAATGTAAATAATGAGTGCTTATTCTTTTTAGTGCTTTTTGTTCAGTAAAGCATATTGTTTTTACATGAAGTGTTTCATGCAAATTAAAATTATATCATTAAACAGTGTAAATATTCAAAAGTTGTTTTTCTTTTTCTTACTTCTTTTGATTCGTATAGGATAGAGCATGAGTAGCAGTTTGATATGGGATTTATCAACGAGCGAAGCGAGTATTCTATCCGACTTAGACAACGGGTATGAAATTATAAGTTTATAATGTCCATTTTCATTTTTTTGTCACGTGCTTATACTATTGCTATCTTTAAGCCACATAAAACTCAGAATAATATAGTGAGCCTTAAACTTAAACAAACGATATTATATTTTGAGTCGAGAATTTCGTGCGAAAACTAATTAAAACTCATAAACACAATTAGATAGTGTTATTCATGAATGTAAATATTATTAATGTGCCCATGTACGTAATATGCAGTTAAATAAGTATAAAGGATTCAAATTAACAATCATTTTTTTAATAATCACTGTGGTGATTCGTCATAGGAATAATTCTTTATCACAGAACTAAATACTGTTTTGGCTAACCAAGAGCGCTATTAGGCTGTAAGTACATGTTATTGTTTTATATATTTCATCACTTTCTAACATTGTTATAACTGGTAAACGTGTGAACATTCAATTTAGACCTTATTTCTCATAAAATAATGTAAGATAAAAAGTACAAAAAGAAAAATATAGAAAAAGTAAGAAAATAGTACGGTCAAGATTTAAAACGCTTAAAAGCCTTACTATTTGTTATTAAAAACTACATTAAATTGGCACAAAGGAAGGCAACAATGGCAAGTTCTTAGATCCTATTTAACTCCCTTGCCTATGTAAATCGTATTAGATAATTTTAAATATACGCCCCGGGGGCATGTTTATGATTTTAAACACAGGGTATAGAAATATACAAAATATAACGCGTGACTGTATAAATTTTGTTTTTGATTAATTTGATAAGTCTTCAATATATTTTTGTAACAATATTTAAATATCCAGTTAAATAATAAACAAAGAATCTGCAAGCTTAAGTAAGACAGAATTAGACACCAATTGAATTTAATTAACATAATAAACTGCTTACTATGACAACCCATTCGTTAGTATTTAACTTTTGATAGAAAACATCACAGTTTTAATGTGTATGTCGTTATTTTGACTTATATGTCATACATATAGCCAAGCGTTTGCCTCCTTCAAGCGAAGCATTGACTGGCTCTGGTCGTTCCTAAACACCATGCCATTCCTTTTTCATAGAGAATGGAAATAAGGCCTGGTTACCAGAGCTGCTAATGTTTTGCTAGGAGTTGGCTTACGCTGTTGATTTTGGTGTTTGTCTCCGAATGGAGACGAACCGATCTGCATGAGTCGTGCATGTGGTCGCACGATCATGGCGCTTTATTTCCTGTCTCATTTAATTCCCCTCAAAATATTTAAAGTAAGAAGGCATACTATATATATTTGACTATTAGTTCCTAATGTAATTGACTGAAGTAACTAATCTGTTACACAATTACTATAGGTTAATTTATTTAGTTGGAATTTCTCTATCGAGTTCCTTTCCACAAATGCCTTACTTCTAACAATCATATCACGAGGGGTTAAATAGATAGGAAATGGTGCCAATGCAGTTTCACATTTATATATATATCACATAATCTGCAAAATTACGTAGTTATACGTACGCAAATTTCAAACCAGTACGGTACGTGTACAAAATAACATTACGTGTAAGTGTTAACGTTAAAATAAAACAATCCAGTCCACTTCATCAATTTTCAAAACATGGCACATGAGTCCATACTATTGTGGTACAGTGACAAAGTATTAATTCTTGTGAGGACTTAAATTAAAATAAATTAACAGTTAATGTCTCAAAACTTTGGTTTGCTTTCAAATTAATACAGATAAGCTTGTTGAAACATTTCACCTTGGAAATCTACATGTATATACTTAGCCTGGATTCCAGGCGATGAAGTATTTTATTTTTATTAATTCTCAAACTCATTATCTTGAGCCAGTCTACACCCCTATCTGAACTTCAGCGTTTTGTTCTTAGTGTGCACCTAACTTGAAAAGTCTGGATCCACCCCATACTTTCGCGCACTGTTTTCTCGAGTTTTAAGCACGGAAAAAAACGGTCTGATAATGGGTACGTTCCGCAAGGCAATCGCTAGCTAGCGATTCGTCTCCTGGTACCCTCGATTTGGTGTCACATAGTATATACCTTTGGTGCAAGAAAGGTACCAGAGGACGAATCGCTATCTAGCGATTTCCTTGCGGAACGTACCCAATATCAAACACTTAACCGTGTGGTATGAGATTTATCAAACACGTTTTAAGCAATTTGATTGGCTGAGAGGGAGCACCGTTGTCTAATCTGATTTATTTTATTCAACGACCACTCATGAACCAGCCATAGGAAAACTGATTTATTTAGGACACATCAAGTCTATAGATATCCTGTTTTAGTTTGACTTCAACGGAACACAAGTTGATAGCCAATGTAACTAAATCTCGAACTGGTTTTACTTGCTGAAAAACTTCGTTTGCACCGGAGGTGCCCGTGCGGAACAAAGTTGGAAACACAAATGCGTGTACTCATAGAAAAGGATTTACACGTAATCCACGTAACGGATCATTTTTAACATTACACGTTTCATAATCGTGTAGTTAATTTTTCAGTATGTCATGTACACCTTGCACGATTAGCTCGTGGAAATTTTGGATTTTATGGCCATGTTCTGTACAATTTAAATTTTATTCAGCGTAAAAAAAAATTAATTCGAGTTTCGAATATGGACTACTGATTGCATAGATCTTTGCTCATATTTTAAGACAGAGATGCTGATCAATACTGTCCCAATCTATAAAACACATTTGTATTAAAAGAAAAAATCAATGCGGGATGTCTTTTATATTTTAATATCTGACAAAACACAGACGGTTACAAATATTGCTTTTCATTGTGCAACAAAATTATGACGATTTTCATATCTATTTATCATACAAATTTTATTTACCGCCGGCCTGAAGGCCGGTGGTATATTGGAGTCGTCAGAATCTGATGACCATGGTAGGAGCAATTCATGATTTCTTTTACTTGTGTCCTCCTTTTTTATTTACAAATGTAGACAGTGCTAAATTGTAATAATTTTTAGTTTTACTGCAATATAAAATTCTTCTTTTGGGTGGCATTTTAAAGAACATGTTATCCTTAATTTATATCTTAAGACATTGTAAAATATCTGCTCCCCTAAATTGAGGTTCTGGCTAAAAACCATACGTACCGACATATTTCACGCACGTCTCCGTGAACAGATTTGCTGCAGACTCGCGGTATATAGGCGAGTACTCTAAGAATTTTAGATCGGGTTTATCGTATACGAAGCACAAAATGCATGATGTAAAAGTTAATTATTTGTACTTGTCTTTAGTAAGTTTTGATACTGTGACTGCATGCCGAACTTTTCGTCTGTTACTGCGTAATTACTAACTCACTTTCACATGGGGGCCGCCATTAGGTCAAAATAGGTTTGACAATACAGCTGGACAAGAAGTATTCGATTACTGAATTGTTAAATCCGGAGTGTTTTTGCATACGTTTCATTTATTCTTTTAAGCATTTATGTATCATGTTTAAAAGGAGTTTTTCCAAGAAGTTGATAATTATCTTCTCTTCTAAACACTGGTTTAGACTAAAACACGTAGACATTCGAGTACCTATTAAACACAAACGGTCCGTTAGCCTCTTTATAGAATAACGGTCTAATGTAATTTAATAATTATTATAATAGGTGCTTATATTTTAACAAACATAAATATATTGCTGTAATTAGTGGCCAATAAGCAATGTTTTTATGTAAGTTTATCAAAAGAAATAATATATTGATATTGTAGATCTATAAACTGTGCCATTTAATCATGGAACACTTTACATGTTCTGCATCATACCTCAGAATACATAATTTTGTACTCTTTTGCCGCATTTATCTTTGTTTTCTCTTTTGATGTATGTACACATAATGTTACCAATATCCGGCGGTATTTAATGCGTTGCATTAATCTTTTCTTGTTAAGTACATGTAGTGTCTTTGGTGGACCGGGACGTGTCGGTCGTCTGCTTTCCAATACGAAAAAAAGACAAAAAATTCTGAGCTTTGAGAGAATAATTGATTTATTTTAAAGAAATCAAATCACAAAACCTGAAATGCCAGGTACAACTAAGATATAACAAAAAGGACAGTAGTGTTCATGACGTCTGGTAGCTGTGCTGGAGTAACCTGTGTAAAATAAAACAGAAAGTTACATTTAGCTTTTAATAGAATTTAACAGCTACACAAGTCAATGACTCAATATCATCCAAAACGTTTGCCGCCAGTCTCTGCTATGTAATACTTATATGGAAAAGCTTTCAACGTCTCCTGAGTAACAGCGGAAATTATTTTGTTAAAGGGAGCTAACCTGAATCACATTTTAAATCAGATATAGATTTAGTTGTTTCTCTTTCATTAATCAGGTTTGTTGTTTGTTTGGTTTAACGTCGTAGCAACACACCATATAAGGTCATATAACGGTGGTCAGTCAACCTACTCACTCCTCCTGGAATGGCTAAATCTCTGAATTTCGCTGTAAACCAACTCCTAAGCGCGTACTTTCGTCAGTGACTGACAACTGCCCTACATGATTAAAAATCATCGGTAGGAGGGAGAATGGTCGTAGAAATATTTTTATGACCTAGCTCCACGAAAGTATGCCACGCCCGGGAATCGAACCCGCGACCCCTCGGTCAGTAAACTTGCGTGCTACCAACTGACAATTAATCAGGTATTTATGCTCACAAACAAAAGACACACATTTATAATGCAGTATGCTTAACATAGGTACAAACTTCAAAGGGAACTAACCCGACTGATATTGTAAATTTAGTATTGCTTGAGTTTGTTCCCTTTAATTGAGGTGTTCATATTCACGATATCCAGCAAGTCGAAAATTTATAAATAATGCTAAAGACATAAAAGTTTTAGAGTATATACAACCATAACTGGCACATTATTCACTTCAAATGTCAAAAAGTATAAAATGAAGACATTTTAAAAATATTTTCATTGATATAGTCGCAAATACATAGCTTCATATAAGATATGGCTTTTTACATATTAAATTAATCTAATTCATTGACTGAGCTTGAAGT
Source organism: Mactra quadrangularis (assembly GCA_025267735.1). Taxonomy (NCBI): domain Eukaryota; kingdom Metazoa; phylum Mollusca; class Bivalvia; order Venerida; family Mactridae; genus Mactra; species Mactra quadrangularis. The sequence continues at coordinate 10,755,324 of CM046307.1, read as the reverse complement.
GCAATGGGTCAAAATTGTGATGAATATAATATACTTATATAATGTAAAAAAAAAAAGTTGCATTTTGGAGTCTAGTTCATCTTATTCATGCGCGTCAACCGACTACAGCTATTGCCTCTGGTCATCGGGCTACTGGTATCTATCGGTCAATCACCCTCGGGAGTCTTTTTACTCCGCTTAGTGCATCCGACAAATTGGCGCTACGGAGTTATACCACCTTCGTAGGTACCCATTTACACCTGGGTGAAGTGAAACAATCACTTGTAAATTTCTTGCCCAAGGAAATAAAATGGGTTCGAAACCGGAACCTCTCGGCCCCAAAGCACGCGTCCTATCACTGTACTACTGCTCTAGCGTTACTTGATGATGAGTATTGATTGTAAACACTTTCTTCTCCATAGTAATCTTAAGAGGTTTGCAACTACGTGTACATTAACATATTGAGTGTCTTTATATAAAAATCCATTTTTTTTAAATTTCGGATTAAAGCATTATATCAATGCAGATGAAATATATATAAAAAAACTTCTCACATTTTATTTTAATAGTCGTCATATGATCTGCTTCTTGAACCACCTGAACCTGAGATACTAGTACTGTCTCCACCGACGAATGATGTCAATAGATTTATTATAAGAACAAAAACAATGACTGAAATACATCATTTAAAATATATATAAGTACGTGATCTGCAACAACAACTAATGAGGTACACCAAGCATTGTATTTATTTAATTTGTTGGGTTTAACACCGTAGCAACACATTGTATAGGTTATATAATAGCGCCCAGCGCACCTAACCTAGCTTTCCAGGATCCTTGTCTATAACCAGTATTCACCTACCCTTCCACAAGGCCGGAAGCTTCTTTATATTCCTAATTAGCGGAGGACAATTGACATTAGATTAACACCTACAAGTGAAATAATTGTCTTGTTGCTAACAATATTGGACAGTATTAATGTTTGGCCCCGTTGATCCCATGTCCGGGCCGCGCTTTTAGTGCTTTGATTTGATTGTGTACCGGTTATCAACAATTTAGTTGGTTATGTATGGAAAGGGGCGGTGGTTCTCACCATGCCAGCTTTCTGTTCTATACCAACAATTACTTAATCTTCCTTTTATAAGGAGCAACAATCCCTTTTTTCTGATAAAAATGATATTAAATATCTGACTTTCATGGATTGATCTAACAAGCCGCGGTCTGGAATGTAATTTGTATCAATCAGACTATTTTTATAATGCTCCGCTATTTTCCGCTACACTAGATCGGTAATGTATTTGATATATAAGTTATACTTGATAATGAGGAGAAAATACATACTGAATATGATGAGCTGGAAGACTCCACCAAACATTCCCATGTAACCACCCTGACCTCCTCCGCCTCCTCCCATTCCCATGCCCATTCCTGTAAATAAAGTAAAAATATTGATGTAAAGGTATGTATAATGGTACCAAGACTTACGTCCGCCTGGAACCAGTCTCTCAATGTACGACCGAAGTTAAGACTTCTGACGGCACCTCATTTTACTCGCTCAGTATTAGGGGACAAGGACGCAAACCAAAATGATATTGTAAATTAAGTTTTGAATGAGTTACTTCCCTTAAGATTTTTATACATCCTGGTTACCGAGGTTTAGTCATTAGTACTATATTCTTGTCACTCAGTAGTGGGAACCAGGAAGCGAACTCGAGCTTCGAACTCGAGTCAAATAATAAATGAACTAAAATATTGGCTTACGAGTGTCAAAGAATGGGTCACATCAAGAGATGTTGGTGGCTATATATTGAACTCGCGAATAGCATTGATTAGCTACTTTTTATTTTTTTAACTTATTGTTATAATTTATATGTTGAAAATCATGAAACTATACTGTTGGTAAATATTTGATAATTTTATTTACTAACTGTTCATGTATAGTCTTTTATAACTCTATTAAGAGTGGCAACGAACATGTTTTATACTGCATTATATATGTTTTATATTCATGTTGTACATAGATTAGACTTAAATAAATAAATATATATACCGCATTTGTATAGCGCTCTTTCCATATTGAATATATGTTCAAAAGCGCTTCACAATCATATGCATAATTAGGAAAAACAAGTTTAAATGAAAATGAAAATAGAATAAATAGAATATTATCACTGTCATAGTACAAATATACTTTTCGTTTTAATTATTGAAAATAATTATTTTCATGTATACAGCTTGTAATCTATATAAAAATAAAAATAATTGCAGGAGAACTAGTGTTGGGCTGATTAATCAGTTAATCAAGTAATCGTTGAGGAAGATGCTGATGATTCAAGTATTCGTCATCGAAGATTATTGATTCGTCAACGACTTAGACTGGTGTAATAGACCTATAATAACTGTTGTTTCTAAAAAGTGTTGTTCTTTAGGGTGCACGCATTCTCGTTCCCAGAGTCTAGTAGGATCTCAGTACTAGCTAGTATTGAGAATCCTACTTGACTCTGGGTACGAGAATGGGGTGCACTGAATTCAGTCGTGTTTAGTATTTACATGTTTTGAAATGTATTAGAAAATAATAAAGGTTCTACTTTTTATATTGTTTTATTTATCATGAATAATTAAATTTTTAATAACATTATTAAAACAGGAATTTATTTAAACTTAATACATTAAGTAATTGTTTTGTTTTTCACTATTGATATCACATAACCAATTAATCATTATTCAGTCAATCATTTTAGCTGATTAATCGACTCAAATATTTTAAACAGATTCCCAACACTGAGAAGAACTAATGGTAAACTTACCTCCGTAACCACCCCCTCCATATGCGACACCATGAGTTGGATACATGTGTGTGGTTGGGTACATGACTGTACAGGAGACAAACGCCACACAGATCACTGCGAGGGTACACAAAGATAACAGCTTCATTGTTTAAGTATTAGTTATACCTACAAAATAATTAAAACAGGTACTGATAAATTTTATTCAACTGTCGGTGGCACATACATTACATCCCGCGTATTTAAATACTCGCTCCAGTAATTCTGAACTCACTATAAATAAGAATATATGTCCGAGTATTTAAATCAGCGGAGTTAATGTATAAGACTAGTATTTTTCAATACAAACGAACTTATAATTAAAAAAGGCACTAAAATATCAATGGCTAATACTGTAAATGCTATTTGATTTGTCGTCGCTTGCAATGACGGAATTGTCTTCATAGCGGGCAAACTGTCTTAAAATTCCGAGATAGCTTTAAATACATACATATATATTCAAAGATTTTAATATTTGAGAGAAATAGCATGAATCATGAAAGTTGAATACTGGGCATTGCGGATTCGATTTTTCCACTCATCTAAATGATTATGGTTTTCCTTGTTGATAACTCTAGGTTGATAAAAAATCAAATGTCTTTGCACTGTATTTTTGAAATGCAAATTAAGAATCATCGACAATAAAGGCAACCAGTTAAACGTTGTAAGTTTTTGACAGTTTTAATAGACACACCTACGTTATAAATTACAATAAAGCTGTTCCCCCAACACACGTTCCAACGTTGAAGACAAGAAAATATTAATTTCAAATTGGTAAAACACCGGTATTTTATTATGATACAACGAATGGTACCCGTCCACTAGTATATCGAAATATTACTTTCAGAACTATAAAGCAGTCAAAATAAAAAGATTCATACTCACCTTTCCAAGTTTGTCAATCCTAATGTGTCTTCTGGTCGACTTGTCTGCTGTCGAGGGTTTGACTTAGACTTATATACTAGTATGGTATGATTCACTAGGCTCGGTGTGGCTTGGACACATGTTAATGCGGAAATACTGAATTAAAACATATGTATGCACTAAATCATGCAGCTTGAAATTACTAACAACCAAAATTTTATTCATAGTGTTCACCAATACAGTTGAACCTCCCATATTGTGACTTCTGAATGCAAAAGTCTGAAAAGTATGCCCAAACGAATGTGCATTCATTTTCAAACTTCTGCTATAAGAGCCTGCTACGCATCTCATCTTATACTGGGTTTAACGCCGTGTCAACACATTTTAGGTTATTTTACGACAACAAGCGCACCTAACCTTGCTTTCCTGGACCATTGTCTATAACCAGTACTCACCTACCATTCCGCAAGGCCAGAAACTTCTCCTTATACCTTATTAATGGAAGAAAATTGACATTATTGTCAAATTTTCATGGAAAGGTATACATTTTGTAACCTCCATGGGTGGGATCCGAACCCGTCACTAGATTCGAAATCCAGGCGCTACAAATGCGCTACCGACCCGGGTTCGAATATCATATACCAGTACTTGTATATAGGAGAGTAATTCAGGAGTTGGACGCCCGCTAAGTCGGATTGAGATTCCTGAGTTCGGATTCCGCCAGGCCATAGCTAATTGCCATTGGCAAGAAAATTACCAGCGATTGCTTCACTCCATCTAGGTGCAATAGCAACTGTAATGGTCCCCATGGCAGTTTTATTGAAGCCGTTTCTGCAATTATCAGGTGTTTTGAATAATAAATGTACAAAATGAGACAGTGAATATTATTTAGAATTAAAAATCCCCGGGTATGTCAAAGCTGTGATCTCTTCGGGTTACACTGAATTAAATTAAAATTAACTACCATATTTGTATTGCGTTCTTTTCGTGTTGAATATATGTTCAAAAGCGCTTCACAATCTTGTGCATAATTATGAATAAATGTAATTGGTTAAGAGATGATACAATATATAAATAAAAAAATAATACTAATAAAAATAAGGATTAGTGATCAACATAGTGATCATAGTAGTTAAAAAAAGTGGGTTTTTTACTCTTCTTAAAGATATTTAGAAAAGGCACACTTAGGTGAGTCCGAAAGGGCATTTCACATGTTTGGCGCTGCATAACTAGAAATACGGTTGCAAAAGTAACTGTCTTGAAACTGTTACAGGTAGTGGATTGAGTAAATATTTCTTGGTAGAAAGTAAGTCATTGGTCGACGGGGAATCTGGCCAGAAGCCCTGGAAAATCCATAATTGCAAGTAAAGGTGTAAAGTCGGATTCTGGTCCAAGGATCCCACCTGAACATCCATCAGCGAGCCAATCTCAATAGCCATTATATGCATCATATATATAACGACCAGATAAAGTATAAGTGATAAAAGTAATGATTGCATAATAAATTTAAAGACACCGGCTGGTGGGGAATCTGGCTAGATGCCTTGGAAAAATCCATGATTGCAAGTTGCAAAGTATTGGGTTTAAAAGAATAATGGAACGTTGTGAGTGTTATTGTGAAGTAAAAATACTGAACAAGAAAATGTCGAGTGTATACAATTTATATGTTTATTGATGAAAGACTGATATAATGATCTGTAGCCTGTTCAATTACCCCGAACGTTCCAAAACGTTCCATAACGCTAGGATCGCAACAACTCAACCCAAAGACAACTCAACCGAGACAATTCAATCCCCTACTAACGGGTTGAGTTGTCCCAACTTTGGGTTGAGTTATCCGCAGGTTGAGTTGTCTACGTGTTGAGTTGTCCCGAATCCGTAATGTTCGCCACATTGTACTTAACATAACTTATAAGTATACCTTGATTTCCACATTGTAGGATTTGTTTTATTTTTCAACATTTATAACCAATCAATAATGGCAAGATGAATTGTATAGGGCCATTTTGTCGTCTGCTTGCATGATTTTCACGCTACTTTATCGATGTCCATTTTTTGCTTTTCAACACATGCACGCCAAACCACAGTAGCCTGTGTAGACGTTCCAAAACGTTCCGTAACGATACATTCGGAACCCGTCGGCCATTCGCTGCAAATAATCTAATCTAATAAACAAATATACGATCGTTAAGGCAATGAGTGATGTTTCAGAACTTATGGACTAATAAAAACGAAATATCACTCATTGCCTAAACGATCGTATATTTGTTTACTTCAACGCCGGTAGATTCAAAATAGCGTCTAAATATGTCCGAGGTTATTCGCAGCGAATGGCCGATGAGTTCCGAATGTATCGTTACGGAACGTTTTGGAACGTTTAGGGTAATTGAACAGGCTACTGGTTTTGCATTTATAAAGAAAAAGAAAAACCGTGCACGCAGACGACAGTATTGTCTTATGACAATTGCATTTTCGATCGGACATAAATGTTGAAAAATAAAAATCATACAATATGGAAATCAGGGTACTAAGAAGTTTCGTTAAGTATACTTGTATATGTAATACATATAAACCATTATCACCGGGATTTATCAGTGAAATAAAAATCGGTATTCCACTGTTTTGAAACAATGACAATAAATTTGTTATTTTTCACTGTTTAGATGCGCCGTTCTGGTGGCATATCAGACTTGAAGCAATAAATAAGGCCAGTTTGATGCAAATAATAAACAGAAAATTTGTTTATTTCGGTGTATGTTCTATTTATTTCACTCGTGAGCTAATGATATTCTATTTTCACTCGTGGCTACACACTCGTGGAAATATTGCATCGATCTTACACTGAAATAGACTAATATCCTTTATCCATTTCTCATTCAATGTATATATACGTATACATGTTTCACGATGAAACAAGCCAGCTAAGCAAGTGTCAAAGTAATGGAGATTTATCACTGTGCTAATTGCTAGGTCTCCATATCGGTCAGAATGATCGATACGATGTTCGAATCGATAGAGACAGATCGATATTTGAAATATCATGTGATATTTAAAAAATAAATATATTTCTCATTTAAAAATTACAGCAAAATAATGTTGTTTTATTTATTTATTTTAATTGTAGTAACACCATACAACTAAATGCATTATCAATATTTTAAATTTTATTTAAAGTCGTTGACGTGCATTTTTAAAAGAAATATCATTGTTTCCAGTGAGTGTGTGTCTAGACATGATCTTCCGGCTGACAGAATTTCTCCCGCCGTTGAAGTAATAAGCCCAAGCATCCTTTGGATGCTCAACGCCAGCGTAAGACGTCGAACTGGTTTCATATTCATATAATATGATGTTTACAATGCTTAACAATAAACATACTGAACCAGGGTTGATACATAGGCTGTTGAAATAATCTTGGCTAGATCAAGTATGGATTAACAATGTGTTAAATGATATTTTGCCATCATACATTCGTATACACTTTGATCGTTGATTATTTAGATTAAAGCCCCATTATCAAAAGTAACATTGTTTTTGGACTGCAAAGAAAATAGACATTGATCTATTTCAACCACGTCTAATGAACAAAATTATTAATTTTAATTAAAGGCAAATATTGCTTAAATATAGTTGTTATTTATTTCATTTTTAAGTAAAATTAGATTGAAACCGAAATTAGACTTTGGTTGTCAATGCTTGAAACAATAGTTTTGATCACAGTATGTTTAAGATGAACTCTTATCATTGAAATATAAACTGCTCAAATTACATAATTAAGCTATAGAGCTATTTTGGATCAGGTATATTGAACAGTTGCGTATAAATGAACATTGTGTGCTCTTATAAAAGTACCCCACTTTTTAAGAAATGGACACTTTGTCAAACTCAAATTTAGAAAGCATGTTAAATTCTGTTAATTTCATGTTTGAAAAACAGTTTTCAACTCTACAATTGATGAATATATCTTCATATAGTGGCTTTTAACATACATGTACTTCCAGCTGGTCAATAAACTCTCTGGTCTTGTTTTCTTTGTATTATATGATACCTATGTGATAATATCCGTCTAGTACATTCACATTTCTTTGTTAATCGCTCTCATGTATCACAATAAAGTATACATCAATTCTGTAAAGTGAATAATGACTCGTACTTTCATTTTCTCTATATCATTTTACTATGTAGTCCTGGATACATATAGGTTTGTTTCTTTGGTTATAAGTCATTTTTTCAATCGAAGACTATTTTCAATTATATCACGATGGTGGATAACATATTCTTTTGGGGGAGTATATTTTACTGATGTACAACAGTACGTCGGTCATGTCGAGCCGTTCTATCGCCCAGCTTACTGCTAGTCTGTTAATTAGGTCTCTAGACCTTCAGTGGTTAACCATTACCAATTAAGCGCTCACATTCGTCAGTGACTGATAATTGCTCTCAGTGACTTGATCCAAACATGCCAAAGGTCGAATAGTTTATGGACGTTCATGATATTTCATGAAAAAAAACTCTCAGGAGGTACGTTTGTCCTGCTTGGCCCAGATCGGAATTCGAACCCACTACCCATTTGATTACTACAAAATCCGATCTGCTGTTGGCTATGCTAACTTGTTCGTATATTGATTTTGGTGCTTTGTTGTGTTGGTGTCAATGTTCGTTGGTTATCTCATCTGCAAATCTTTGCTTAAGTAGGTATAATGGTGGCTGACAAATAAATCTAGACAAATCGCAGTAACCTCGTTTTTGTATGGAAGATAAAAATACAGGCCAATAATCTGATTGGATTAAACAAAGGCGCATGGTTGTTATAGCATGACATCATCTTAGAACGGTTTGACCGAATGAGAAGTAAGTTAAAGCTGCTCGTTCATAGATTTCAAATTAAATATCAACTTTTCTAAAACTATCAAGTTTGTGTAGAAACATTTTGGAAGCACAAAAGCTGTTTTAAAATAATGAAGCCGCCCGGCTAGCTCACTTGGTAGCACACAAGTCTACTGATCGAGGGGTCGTAGGTTCTATTCCTGGGTGGAGTATTCTTTCGTGGAGCTTGGTCATGAAATAATTTCTTTTCTCCTTCCTACCACTGATTCTAAATCATGTAGGGCAATAGTCAGTCACTGACGAAAGTATGCGCTTAGTAGTTGGTTAACAGTTAAATCCAGAGATTTAGAAATTTTCCAGAAGGAGTGAGTAGGTTGACTGACCACCGTTATATGACCTATACAATGTGTTGCTACGGCGTATACCCAACAACAACAACAACAACCAACCAAGCCCGCTACAAACAAATTGGATGGTTTGAATGCCATGGGTGTGTAGAATTCCCATGCCCGGCTTCTCCGACTCGCCCATTTATGTCTGAGGACAATTAAAACTTTTCAACCCACTTGTCCTTTAGCAAATGAAACTTTTTAGAAGTAAATACACTAAGATAGCAATACACAATAATGTAAATGTTTCAGTCATATTCAGCATTTAACTATTTCATTCAATTATTTGTCATTAACTTATCATATAATATGCATATTATTTCATAGTTCACTATATATCTTTATAAGTATTGAACCTCTGGACAAGAGCATTTTGATCCCGGACAAGTTGATTTTTTTATTCACTTGTCCGTGGGCAAGAGGAAAATGATTAGAATTCCACCTCCGTGAATGGGTTTTATGAGTTTTGTATTTCTCTTAACCAATAGGTCAGTTTGTCTTAAAAATCTTAAGACTGCAAGCAATTAGCTTTAAACATACGCCTACAATACAACAATATCCAGTTCAGTCTGTATCATCAAACATACTTCTAATTTCTGAATGATTCGCCATAGGCGACATCTCTTGGTTGTCTTTGCCAAATCATTTTGTAACTGCCACAAAACATTTTTTTAGTTTTCCCTTCATATGAGATAAATGACAGACATTAACACAGGTGTGAGTTCACAGGGTTCGTGTTTAGTGAACAATTGTTCACATAAAATAAAACTTACCATATTGTAGTTAGATCAAAAATCGGACGCACTTTGTATATGTATTGTTGGTAATAGTTATACATGTACTGCGTATTTCAAATAGGCGTTTCATTCTATGGTCTTAATTCAACTTTTTTCTGAGAACGAACTACAGTCTGACCAACTGTTTAGTGTATTGATCAATTCTATTCAACTGTCCGAGACGCATACATTGTCCATGCTGATTTTAAATACTCATCCCGCTAATTTAAATACTCGGATGTACAACTTACAATTGAATAAAAGTTAACAATGCATGTAACTAAGCTTTAAAGAAATCCGGTTTTGTCAATGGAATGTACAATAGATTAATGAAAGAAGAATTTGGGATATTTGAGCCGTACGATATTCAAAACGTCCAGTTTCTTAGCGTCCGTTTTTTTTCAAATTGAACTGTACGTGAAACTATTTAAATAAATTCATACGTTCTTAGAAGCAACTTGAGCTTAATGAGAGGTTTTTTTTAAAGAGGACAAAGGCAGAGGCAGAATTGAATATTGAATAGATCTATAAGTATATTGCTTATAAAGTATACATGTATTTGAATTTATTGAAGGTTGATATTTCTGTACTGTTTATAAAATCGCTTTTACATAGTGATATCAAGTGTGATGGCTTTACACAGTTTTTGTATAGAATGCCCGATCCCTAATTTTAAATGTATGATTTGTAACACGTGTTGTTTGTTTGATCATTGTTAGTTTTTTTCTTACAAGGCCTCGCACGTCTTCACACTGTATTTACGTGGTGTGTACAGGTGTCTCTAGTTTTCACATTTATCTGGTCTCTGCGGCCAGGTTATAATGTACATTCGGAACAAACTTTGTGGTTGTTGGTCGTAGTTGACAGTTTGTCACCACGCACTGAGTAATTTCATCGAAAATTCAATGGGGAGCATTAAAAATGGACGTTGTAGACAGATGGTCGCTCAGACCATGGGGTTGTTAGTACAGGTTTAACTGTATTTGAAACCACTAAGTAATGCTGATTGAATGATTGTCTGGTAAATCTACTAATATTTGTTAATTCGACTCGGAAACTTAAAATGGACGTTGTAGACAGGTGGTCGCCCAGACCATAAGGTTGTTAGTGCAGGTTTTTCTGTGTTTGAAACCACTTAGTAATGTTGTTTTAACGATTGTATGGTAAACCAAAACATGTAACTGTTTTATGATTCATCAAACCATCAGACACTTAAGTCTGTTACAATCAAACATTCATCAGTATACAAGCCTGTATAAACAGTTGGGGATAGAGGGGACTTAGCCACCTTTCAATGATTTTTAAAAGTATGTGATTTAGGCTTATGTAGGTTTGTATATTATCATTTTCCTTTCAACCGGACATACTTCCCTCCAAAAAGAATTAACCCATCCCCCTCCCTTCCTACTCCAGTTTGCAAATGCTTCCTTCAGGCCTGGTATATGAAATCATTAAAGAAATCTCAAGAATGAATAGAATGTCTTTCTTTTAATTCAATTCTCGTTTCTATGAGATTTTAGATTATACCAGCTATATCTAACTAACATGTCGTTAGTTAGCTATTTAATGTTGAAACCCTTAAGGGGCTAAGTATGTTTTCTCAGTATGCTTGAATCTTTAAGTCGTGCTTCCATGCTTAATATTACTTTGTGCCAGCTTAGTCGCGCAACATATTTTTAAATTAGATATGTAATGCATATGAAAGCTCATTCCTTCGTACCGCCCCCCCCCCCCCTCCATTTGTCTTTAAGCGATCAATTTCAACCAAACTATCCTCCTCGGTTCATTTGTTAAGCCAGGCGACTTGATATCAATTATAACATTACCTCTAGTCCAGCAGCCGAGAGTCTAGAACAAGTGAATCGCATGCAGGTACGATGTAAATTAAGGCCGATGAACTTACCGTTCCTGTCTCAGAGATCTGGAAATTGGTACCATGTACGTAATTTGGTGGATTTAATTTGTGCATTACCTTTTTTAAGTATTGTTCACCTCTCAATTGGTATATAAATTATTCAAAATATATTCTGTGTTTCTGTATTCTTTACCATTTTACTAAAATCATTTCCTTTAAAGAGTGTGACCAGCGTCTTCTATGTCTGCTTCGAACTTCACCACAGTCTCAATTACATTGACTGTTGAGAATTGGACGAAAAATAAAGCAATACAAAACCAATAGATGTTTTTTAACCAAAGTTCACATTAAAACTAGAAAAGTGTTTATTGCTTGTAAATATGTTTTGACGTCGGGTGCCAACCTATATATTCTAATGACGTAAATGTTTGCAACAAAAGTAATGAAAACAATTTTCTTTGTTTTTGTACTTGTAGAATCATAACAGAAAACTGTAGAACTTGGCGTCAGCTTTGACGAATTGATGTAAAGATTAATAAGTACCTATAAATACACTTACGTAAGATTCCATACTGCTGGGTGTTTTGCAATCTTATCACCCTGGCGTTTTTGCTCCGCAGAAGTGAATTTACCATAGGATACGTAAATACACGATGTTTTACGGTTGTTTGTTTTTTAAGGATACGGAAATACACGATGTTTTGCGATTGTTCGTTTTATCAAGGATACGGAAATACACGATGTTTTGCGATTGTTTGTTTTATCAAGGATACGGAAATGCCCGATGTATAACGGATGTTTATTGATGAGGGATACGGAAATACACGATGTGTTACGGATGTTTGTTGATTAAGGATACGGAAATACCCGATGTTTTACGGATGTCTGTTGATTAAGGATACGGAAATACCCGATGTTTTACGGATGTTTGTTGATGAAGGATACGGAAATACACGATGTTTTACGGTGGCTATACTTGTTAAATAGATAATCATTTCTCACGATCGATTTCCTGAGTATCTATTTACAGTAACAAGTAAGTGAGTCATACACCTTTACATCAATCGTAGGAAATGATACCTGATAAGCAATCTGGCTGTATTACCTGTATGAACTTAACTTAGACATGATCTGACGTAAACGCATCAACAAAGATAATATAATGTAGTCGTTGAGTCAGCACGGTGTTTCATAACTACGGGTATATTCTCGAAAAAATATTTTTGAACTGACTGGAAAGTTCTTTATGGAAAAAGTGATATTTAAAATTATAATGATGAGCGTACATAAGAGAACAGCTTGTACAAATTGACCTGATATGCATTTTATTATTCACCATGCTCCAGAAACTGCACACTGAGGCTAACTTATTTAAAGGCTGTAATTAATATTTAACTCAAGGTCTTTCAATATTTGAAGATAATGTTTTTAACATTTCCTGATACCCCAATTAAAATCTTGTGATCCAGAGCAGGCAATTTTTCATCCCATGTGCATAACTTGAACAATCTTTGTAGAGGATCTTAATATGATGCTAATTGTAAGCAATGAAAGCTCTTTAATAGGCTTTGCAGTTATAAGAAAAACGGTTTTTTAGCATTTTCTTGGAGCGGGGGCCATTATTGACCTCATGGGGCAAAATTTAAACAGTCTTTGTAGAAGACATTCGCTTAATGCTGTAACTGAAGTTTTTTGACAAGAAGAATGTTAAAGACGCACGATGCAAGGTGAACAAAGACCGATCACATGACATTGTAATGGTTTGGCCTTGAGCAATTCGTGTTTAGGTGAGCTAAAAAGGTCATGACATACTTGCTATAATTATATGTGAGGATGTTACGATGCAACACATATCGTGTTGAATAATGATGGATTTTGTGTCCATTTGCTGGCGGTTTAGACATCCGCTTGTTTTAAATAAGTATGATGAAGTAATGCAATGACAGTTTCCCAACGCCTAAAGATGTGCAGTAAAAAATGACGCGAAACACGCATGTCGAAATAGTTATAATTGGATATTTCATAGCAAAATCATGAAATGGACAATGAGTAAAAACCAATTTTATTACTATTACATGTATATATTGTGTTGTAGAAAATCCTTAACTAGAGATACATGTATACATATGTTGATTTTTTTCTGATTTTAGATAAACATAATATAAAAAAAAACAATCTGCTCGTTCATCACAGTGTGGTTGCCATGCCATTTTGTGCACTCTATCTTCATAGTTTTTGTTGAAGGCCTGTCAAATATAAAAACAAATAAAAAAGATTTTGTCAATACATGTTTGTCCATATAGCATTTTGATATGTAGAATCTAAAGGCCGAACATATGCAAAGCTGGGAATCGAACCCACCCCTCGATCAGTGGACTACCGACTAAACTTGCCGGGCGTGATCAATAGCTACCTTTGGAACATGACTTTTATAATAATTATGAGTGGTGCCGAAAGTACTCAGTACCGTATTAAGAATCAGAAATGATCTTACAATTCTGGATATCTTTGGTTCACTCAAAAGCGACTGGCACGGAACCGTTCGACGGAAGGCACTTGCACGCGTCTTTCACGGATCGAAAGGGTGGCGGCCGCCTGTTGTTTTATCTTGTTTATTTCCATTACCAAAAATAATTGTGATTATTTTATGTTGTTTCCTTTATTGAAAACAGTCATAACAAACAAATATTGGCTGAATCAGTATTTACAGAATATATCAAACAGTGTGCCAATTATTTTATCATTTTATACTCCCATGCACAAGTACGCACATACAGTAATCGTGTTTGTTATCAATTTGGCATAATAAGTAAAAGCAAGAATGCGTAATTCTCTTTACTTTGTGGATAAACAGTTCCTCCGTCGGTGCGTAAAAACAAAATACATGTATTGCAAAACAAGTAGCAGTCAGAGCGGCCAATATAGCATCAACATTTTTACAACGCATTCATCTAAGGTTTCAATCATTTTCCTGATCGTTTATAAGTTGTTACAAAGTGTTTTATATAAAATATAATCATATTTGATCAGTACATAAGTATACATAATGCCACAGGCTATAACAATATTACCTGATCATTTTTTAAAATCTACGTCAATGCGGTTGCGAGGGTGGATACAGCTAAGAGTGTGAATCCCGTCCCTGTCTATGATATACATTATATACATGTACACTGGAACCTTGCTAAACGACCGCACCGATTCAAAGACCGTCCCGATAATAAGACCGACTTTGAAAAGATCGGTTTTTTTTGTTCTGTATTTAGTGGTCTTTAACCCCGAAATAGGGACCACCTCGCTACTCCGTACTTACGACCACTTTTTGCGGACGAAAAGCTTTAACTGTGTGAATTTTGACCCCGCTAAAAGGACCACTTAACATACAGTGTATGTATTGTGAATAGGACTAGAATTGTATTACATTTTATTATTCGTGGCCGGACATCGCCCCTTAAACAAATATTTCGCAATGCTGCTTAGTAGTTCACCCCTTCAACAAAGCACTGACTCTGATACTAGTGCAGGTTAGGTAGAAAATAGAAATACATTGTACATGTACGTCGCTACAATTCAGAAATCATAAATTATGTAACAGTTGTCTCTGGTTAAACGTACCAAGACGTATGGAAGAAAGTCAATAATGAAACATATATTGCTGGAACTATATAAGAGTTACCTTGTTTTATTCATCATGGTTTAATTTGAGTGTTGTTTTCTTGTGCGTATTATATATAACATTGAACCAATCATTTGTTACTAGCACACCAATCCCCGGAGAGCACGAGTTATCTCCGGAGATGTTATTATCTGAATGTTCTCGTTGGGTTCATATAGTTAAAGCCCTAGTGATTCTTCGGGGTTGGAGTGCAGGCAACAAATGACTGGGTGCATAACTTCAAGGTATTGCAGAAGCTATTTTCCAAACCAACGGAAATTTAGATGTTTTCAAATGCAACCGGAATCCACTTTAAACACTGTTTATTGTGTCTTTGTCGGATTGGGATTATGATTGCAGCCAATGATGTTACACGTTTATTTGTGCTTAAACTAGAGCTGTCAATGATTGGGCTCGAAGCGTTGCGACGATATCAATATATCGAGAAATAACTATCGACGATACATCGATATCGTTGGAATCGACGACAGCTCTAGCTTAAACTGGTGGCTTGAAATTTTGATGTTAGACTTAAATACCAGAAAATATCAATTAATTAAAATGAAAACCTATAACTTCCACCACTAAACTTTAACAAGATCACCTCAGGGTAAGAGGTCTATGTTGATCGTCCATTTATGGAATCACCCCATGCAGTAGCTTTTCAATTGCAAGTTATCAAATTCAGAAAACAGGTTGAAACAGTCAGTGACGTATTTAGAGTTCTTTGATTTCAGATTCATGTATTGACAATATCTTGTAAAATAATATATCTTATTGATAGAGTCTCAGTTCACAGTGATAACAAGGTAGTCATAACGGAAGCTAGATTGATAACTAGAGAGCTACTCAAAACAGACACCCACAGGGAACAAGATTAATCACGCAACTAGGATCACACCTAATAGTTTCTTTGCTATCAGGCTTGGCTATATTGATACCTCAGGTGACTGACACAAACAATATTGATCTAAATCTTTGTGATTTATTCATTTAATTTTTTATATGTACTAGAACCACTATACGATCACTAAACCAGTAACATCAGGGTCTTGAACCTAGCACCATCAAAGGGTCCCAATTAACTTATTTAATCACTCCAATATATATAACCTAAAAATTAAATAACTAGGCTCACTCTATCACTATCACTCGACCAGCAGGACAAAGAGTAAAAGAAACTAGAACCATTACCTTAATTATTTTAGTACATTAATATATGTACCATAATAACTGAAGGAAAATTGGTGTCTGGCACCCGCGATTGGTTCTTTTAAATAATTTAATGTTATAGGTATGCTTCATGCCGAAGCACCCTCACCAACTTACATGTAACAGCTACAATGTATAACCCTTAGTCCAAACTCCTCACGTATAGTGCTTATGTCACGCTTTGCTATTTAAAGTTAATATATTTAATAAAGGGAAATAACCACTGCAGGGAGTTTGCCCTTGTTCTTTCTTCTTCTTCATCGAGGTGAATGTACTTAATTCTCTCGGGAGCATACTCCTACGCCTACATTGAAGATGACTGTACCTATCAATCTCTTAAAAATTATACTATCCAATCATTGGTGAATTTCTTGCTCAAGAAAATTAAGTGTCCATGATAGTACTTGCACCTAGGAACTCTCTGATTTTCAGATAAAACCGGACTGGGGCCATATTGCATTTTAATAGTAAAATAGCAACAATATGAATCCTCTATTCATAGCATCCTTCTGATAAGTAATCTAGAATTCATTCCTCTAACCAAAGACACACATATTACGTCATATTAAATCATAGCACTAGTGCATTTTCAAAAGAAATTGACAGCCTCTACAACATGAGTGTCTTTGTAATAGCAATGGCTTTATCAGTCACAGTACTTAGTTAATTTTGAAAGACACTTGTTCAAATAACTCTCAAAAGTCAATGAACTGTAGATATAGATCCAGATTGGTCATAGTTCACTTTTATTCTATGCCCTTTCTCAGTCGGCAGACAGAGTTAGACAGTTCACCTTGAATCAGTCCTTGGATACACTGGTTCTAGACAATTACTCTACATAACGTTGAAACTGCTAACATTCTCCTATAAAGATCCATGATCAGTGAACTTGAACCAATAATCCTCTAACAATAAGAGGTTAGTTTTTTTAAGAAATCAACGGGCAAGTTACCTATGCAAATCGCTAGCTAGTGCTTCATTTCCTGGTACCCTAAATTTGATATCACATACTTAAAAACTTTGGTATAAAGGTACCAGAGGACAAAGCACTAGCTAGCAATATGCTTAGAAAACTGGCCTAAGTTAAAGTTAAGCTTCCCGTAAAGTAATAAGCTAATAAAATTAACAACAGAACTAAAACATCATAGTTTAATTTTTCATTTTATTTCAATATTCTTTCCTATCATTCTTTGATAGGAAAATTCAATTTTAATAACAATTCTTTAACAAAATATAAACAAAAGTACCCTCACACTACATATGCATCATATTATATAATATACATTTATATACACTAAGTTTTAACACACACACATTTTGATATAAAAAACAGTGTTTTATTTACAATGAGACTTTTAATGGTTTGTGAACATCATGTCTGCGTATGAGTTTATGACAATGAAATGTCATAACAATTATCTAATGTAGAAATTGTTAGATGAGAATCAACGATGTTGAATCAATCAACAGAAAATTACTTGAATAACTTAGGAGCTAAATACTGAAATTTGAGAGTGTGCACACAATTTAGTTGTAGAGATTATTCATAGAAGTCAGAAAAGAACAGATGCAGAATACGAGAGTAGGGCAAATCCAAGGGTTGATGATTCAAAGTAACTATTTCAGCAGAAGGACGAAGGGGAGAGCAAAAAGGGCAGAGAGGAAAGAAAAAGGGCAGAGAGGAAAGAAAAAAGGGCAGAATGAGAACTTCCAAATCTGCTTTAAAATAATCACTTGAGAAATTAATATTAAGTATAAATATACCAACAGAAATAAATACATGTAGTCTGTAAAATTATTTGGTAAATGCTAAACTAAACTGAGGGTTATTACGAAAATTGTGACCATTGTTTGACCAGCAATCACTGGACCAGTATTTAGTCAGTGATCACCAGACAGGACAGGACCATCAGTTTTGAGACAGATACTGTTACTTAACACTGTTTTCTATACATATATAGCTTGTACAACATGACCTGAGATAAGAACTTTTTATTGTTATTTAAATTCACTAGATCATTTACACATGTAGTGACTGTAGAGTTGAAAAGTATGTTATCTCAAGTCAATTTGAACAAGTTATACATTAACAATAAATAAATGTTGTTCCATCTTAAGTCAGTAATTGGAATCAAATAATTAATACTGTGAAGATTTCTTCAAGTTCAACATGTCTGTTTTTCTCATGCAGGCTTCTCGCATATATATTATATTAAATTACAAACAAAATAACTTAGAGATATCTAATGGAATCAATTCAAGGTGAAATAATAATTTAAAAGGAAAAAAATGTTACAAATGCTGGAAGTTTCATTTAATCAGAAACTAATAAAATATCATGGAAAAAACAATCATCTTAAGGAAAATATCAAAATATTACATTATGACTACTGAAAGCTTCTACACAATTAATTACTCCTTTAATTAAATTAGGAAAAATAAATTAATACATATTTATAAAACAATAAGCAAAAACTTTTTTGAAACAAAAAGCTAGCAACAGATATAATACACTTCAAAAGCACTTATATAAACAGATTTTCTTTCAGCACAAAAAAAACTTCGTCATTTTTCAAAAGAGATTATTTTGTCGGATTATAACATTTAACAAATAAATAAGAAAATAATAAGACAGTTTTATCAAATATTACATCACAATCCTTAATTTCTATATAAATCTTTCTTGACAGTAACACATTAATCATTGATGTAGGTAGTCTAAGTAGATACTAAAAACTAGGGTAAGATTAATTTTACTTTATTATGTAAAGACGTAATACAGTCACAATAACCTCTAAGTTATAGTGCGAGATACCTATACATGATGTAGCGAAAGTTTTAAGATGGAACAAAATACAAGTTTGACTATATAATTTGGTCCAAAGATAGTAAAACTGAGAACAAACTCAATTCTCAAAACTCAGTTTCATTCTAAACTTTTAGTAAATAAGGAACCAAATATATATAAATCTATGTGAAAGCAGTCTTTAATAATAATACTGTATAGAACTTAGTTCCTAGTTTTATGTAAATAAATAAGTATTGTTCAAGAATATAACCAAGTTTTGAGCAAGATCCATCTCAAGTTTTACAATCTCAGACCTGGATCTCAAATTGTTTGTCACACAACTTCACAACATTGTTTACACAGCATAATTTAGTCATGTCATCTGTGATGAAAGCTAGCATTATCCAAGTATAAAATTTCACAAATATATCATTATCACAACAATAAGTACATCATAATGACATAAATCAGGGTTTGACACTAACAGTGTCCCAGGATTCTAAGGACCCCAAAGACTGGAGGAATCCCAGTGATTCTAAACTAGGCATTCTGTTATTGCCATGAATTGTTTATAACAATAAGTGACGGCTAATCAGTATCCATACAGTATTTTTGTTTGCTATTGGAGGAATCCTTAATGTTATGGAGCAACTGATTTGGAATTCCTTTGGGATCCCGGGTAAAAACAGTTAGTGTCAAACTCTGCATAAATGCTAGTATATTTAAATGACAGCTTCATTGAGCTATGTTTAAGTCTTAAAATGTCAGATGATTGACTCATGAGAGATGAATGATTCCTGATACTAACAGCACCGTGTTTCGATTCTCTCAAAGTGCTACTTAGAGTCAACACAGTATTGTCAGGATAACAACCAGAAGCGCAAGCACAATACAAAAGCAGCTATAGCTTCACTTCAGTCTTTGAATATCACATTCATAATGCCACAAATTGTAGAATAGTCAGTAATCCTATTTATGAATCTGGCAAACAGTCAGATAGGATTTCTTTGGCACTTGATGTCATTTTACTTGGGAATCTAATGTCAAACTCCACGATTAAATCACCCCTCTTTGATGGTTGTTTAGGCATCGGAAGTCCTTCTCCCTGTATTCTTTTGACTGAGTTTGGTTTAATAATTTCATTTAGTCTAAGAGGAATCTTTCTTCCATCAATTGTTGGAACTTGAAGGGTAGTGCCACACAAGGCCTGAAAATAGAAAATGTGACATTTAGTAAATCATTTATTCAACAATAGTAAAGGTCAGAGTAATAGTAATAGAGAACAATGAATATTGCTCTGAGTCTGTCAGTGTCACTCAGTCATATTTTTAAGACAATACCAATACTTTGATATTAGAACTATGTATTACACGTACGTTATATAATAATTTAGAACAAAAAAGCAAGTTTATTTCTGAAAATCAAGAGATTAAATGAATGAAGAATTAAAAGAATATTCAGGCAAATTTACTTAAGCGTCCTGTTCAAGTGATGTCTCCAGGCATTAAACCCAGATCTTAGAATTCAGTGGAATGAGCCAACCACTTTCCCACAACAGCAACTACAAATATTAAAACACAATGAAAGGTGTGACCATTTAAATAATCCAATAATAATTGTAATACATACCTGTTTAAGAGATATGTTAGCTTTGTATCTAATATCACTAGCATCCCTTGTGAACATTGGATGAGGCTTGTCTCTAATAACAAACACAATATCAGCTGGAACATTGTTTGGAGTCTGATCTCCTTCTTTAGGAAATGTGATTTTAGTACCAGCTTTCCAACCAGGTTTGATGTCAATGCTTAAAATTTTATCTTCCATTCTTGTACTACGTCCATCAGAATTTAACACTTTACGAGTAATTTTTAACTTTTTGGTGGTTCCTTTATAAATGTCTTCTAATGAAACTTGTAAGTCTCTGACTACAGCACTGTCTTGTGTTTTTCTGCGAGGCATACCTTGATTTGACATACCTCCACCGAAGCCTCCAAACTGACGTCCAAAAGGATCATCATCTGTTTCCATGGATTCCTGACCTGGTCCATGACTGAAGTGAGCAGTTCTAAACCCTGAGCCACCCGGGCCAGAAAAACTGAAAAAGTTTGCGAAAGGATCTTCATCACCGAAGAACATTCTAAATGTTTCTCTGGGGTCGCCTTGGTATTGATAATGAAATCCACCTGGTGCACTTCCCATGCCACCACCACCGCCGCCACCACCTCCAGCCTTCAAACCTTCCTCTCCATACTTGTCATAAATTTCCTTCTTGTCTTTATCACTAAGCACATCATAGGCTTCTGAAATTTCTTTGAATTTTTCCTCAGCATTTGGCGATTTATTTTTGTCCGGGTGATACTTTAAAGCCATTTTTCTGTAACCTTTCTTAATTTCCTCAGGAGTTGCCGTTCTGGCAACACCCAATATTTTGTAATAATCCTTTCCCATAGTCGAATTAACAAATCTTCTTTCTCAATTTATAAAACAAAATTTATTATGATCTTTCACTACGCGGCAACTTTCTTCTAACGTATGTTGTCTCACCTCAACAACGTCGAGCTTTATAATCAGAGCGGAAAGATCGACTTACTTCGGGAGAATTCCAGAACCATCTACACAAAACGTCATTTCCATGAAAAAGCGTCCAATCATTTTCGACCTTAAATTTATCAACCAATGAAATACCCGGAGAGGAAAGGGAATCCCGAATTACGTATTTTTAGGGACAAGCTTGTTTATGTTATTAACTGAAAAGTTTATTCTCGATATGCGTCCTAGATATTTTGCTTTTGTGATTATAAACAATTGATTTTGTTCAATAAATATTTTTAAACTACAACAATATCACACAGAATTTTGCACGTAAGAAATTTTTAATACGTAGATTTTGTTCACAATAGTTACTCCCCAGCAAGATGGCGACTACGTCTTGTACCACGATGGAACCTGAGGATTTTTTCCCCAAACCAAATATTTCTGAGATTAAGAACAAACAGCTACGTCAAGAAATGTATCGAAAGATGAAACAAGAGAAAAGAAAGGTTATATCTTGTTAGATTATGTATCATGCGTCCACACCATTTATGTATTTCGGACCCCAACCGATTCGGACCAGAACCTATTCGGCTTTAAATTTGTCAAGTCCAAGGCAAAGTCTCAAAGAGAGCTCGACGAATACAAATTTATATGCATACAGGTGTATTTGTTTCGTTCCCAGTTTTACGTTTCATGGGTGTAAGAACGTCGGGTAAAGCTGAATAACAGCATCGCTCGATGTATCGGTTTTAAGAATTAGGGACAAAACGGACCATGAGACGAAACAGACGAATGTCAGACGATCCGTCCCCAGTCACATCCGTCCTTGGACGATTCGTCCTTGGACGATCCGTCCCCAATTTGGGGACGAATCGTCTAAGGAATGTTATAATTATGCGTACCAATATGTGTATAGCACAATGAGTATTATTAATACGACCTGCTATAAGTTATGTGTATTCTGTGTTTATTCATATATTTTTGCATTATTAATCATATGTTTTAATTTCAAAATGTAATCGACACAGAGAAAAGCAAATTAAATTTCTTAAACATGGGCTACTGGAATGAAGATTGACGAGGATTGATTACTATGCATTGTTGATGCGTTTAAATCAACTTGATCAATACAAAAATAATTCATGGTTTCAAATTGAAAAATAAAATGTAAACAATAGACCTTTAATGTATATTAACAAATAAAGTTTGTTTCGAGAAATTGTGTAATTAAGTGTATGTTGTGTTGTGTTCTGTTCAATTATATATTGGTTATTTATTAATTTCAACCAAAATAAATGGATTCTTATGTGAAAAACAATATGCATTTACCAAAAAATCCGTTTTATTACGTTTGATGTTTTATTTTTTGCAACTTAATTATAGCAATTATATGTTAAAATAAGTTAATTTTCTGAACCTGACAATAATTAACAGAGGCCTTTCATATAGTTATGACAAACATCACCTATCTTTTTTATTAAATGATAATTAATATAAGAATTAAAGATGTAGTGTTATTAATATTATAAAAAAAGGTGTTACATTTATAAACTAATGACAATGTACGTGTTAAAGTTTACATTCAAACTGTGCACGTTAATGAGTATTAATTGATCTTAAACAGATATTGTTACTATAAAACCATATTTTTTTTTAACTTTGATGTATCATAATGATTGTTTATTAAAGTATTCATATTGTTATGTTACTAAAAAATAGAATTAATAACACATGTTTGTTTTATCTTCTTTTTGTATTAAATTTGAGGAAATATATGTAGTCTTGCAAGATTGTATTGAAAAAATCATCAACTGGCAAAATCTCATCAAAAGATGAATATCTTTACATAAATCTTCGTATAAAATCAATCATCGTTGAATAAATCATCAACTGGCAAAATCTCATCAAAAGATGAATATCTGTACTTAA
This sequence comes from Mactra quadrangularis, assembly GCA_025267735.1. Classification (NCBI taxonomy): domain Eukaryota; kingdom Metazoa; phylum Mollusca; class Bivalvia; order Venerida; family Mactridae; genus Mactra; species Mactra quadrangularis. The sequence continues at coordinate 10,731,688 of CM046307.1, read as the reverse complement.
ATTTTCGTATAAAATCAACTCCCGTATACACTCATATAAAATGGGGACGAATCGTCTAAACTCTGATTTTTTGGGGACGGATCGTCCAAGGACGAATGTGACTGGGGACGGATCGTCTAGGGGGCGAATAGTCTTGGGGACGGATCGTCTGTATACCAAACAGACCATGCCAAAACGGACCAAAGTAGGGACGAAACGGACCATATTTGTGGGACAAAACGGACCATAGTCGGGACAAAACGGACCATTGTCGGGACAAAACGGACCATAAGAAAAAATAGATTATATTACTAGACATTAAATATATTGATTTAATGAAATAAAAGTTGAAGTAGTAAAGAGTAAAAATATTGATTATTTATATAACAAAACACAACATATCTTTATTTCCCTCTTGCAAACAATTACAATAATAGCTATTGAGTAATTGTGTTATTTTTTTTCATTTTTTTTTCATGGAAAACTTCTTATCTTAAATAACACCAAACTGATGACAATTATTTACTAGATCTAATATTAATTGAAAAATATGTTTTGTTAGTTTATTTCATTGTTTTTTTTCAATAACATCAAACTTATCACAATTATTGACTTCAAAGTGATATCCTTACATTTGATAATTAATGATATTATTATAAGTATAAGTATGTTTTGTTATATTATTGATGATGAATTTATAATAAAGTATATAATTATAACAGTTTTTCTCCTTTTTTTTTTTTTTTTTTTAAATTCTTATCACGAGTCATTATCGTTCTTAGCAGCTATAAGAATTTTAAAAACTATCTATAATCATGACAACCTCTGGGTACGAGAATGATCTGTGTAACTGTACGTATAAGTAATTATAATTTATCTGGAACAAGTTTGTCATCATATAATCATTGCCCAGAGTTATAAGTGGCATGCAGTACATACAGTGTTCAATCTAGAATGGTCCAAGAGGGGGCCAGTTGGGCCCATGGACTTCCAAATAGGGGGCCCAAGATGAAAAACGAGGGCCATTAATAAAATATCAAAGTATTACTCTTTTTTTGGCAATTTTTGTCATAAACAGTATCATTTTGACAAATTGAGCAAGGCACACCATATTTGCTATGTTGCTATGTATGTTTTCCATGCATCACCAATGAACTGTACGAACAGCACTTATCATTTATTTGTTTTAAATATTTTTTCATTAAATTGGTTCTTTTATCATTCTTTTTCGTAAATATTGATTTACATTGGCAGTGCATGCTGATTATTGATTTTTAGTCTGAAACACTGCATTAGCTGAAATATTACGCGGCGACTACTCTTCCAATTTTCACAATTTCAATTTGGTTGAACCAATCAGTAGTTATTCTGGAATTCGGAAAAGATGGAGGATTTTCCACTTACTTTTTGCTTAATTAAGAAGAACTTATTAGTAAATTAAAATGGTTATCAAATAACTAACGTAGATTTAAGAAAATTTCAATTAAAATTGCGATAGCGTGGGTCGCGAAAATGTATGACATAACGAAATAATGATTGAAGGAATTTTGTTTTTACGAAATGGAATATCATGCTATGAATTATCAAAATACAAATAACTTTATTAGTTGTTAAATTATGTCAAAGTTGTTTGTTTCTTATTGAATTTAACGAATTAGTTAATTATCTAATCAGAGATTACTGTTTTTCTCATCTTTATTTGTCTATAAAAAAAATCAACCAATTATGTCTATTTAAACTGTTACACAATATGCTAGTACTTCATTACAATTATCAGCTTATCGGCAAACGTAAAAGAAAGTTTTATCTACCTCAATTAATGTACACCAAAGTTTGTCACGAGTTTGTTAATTGCAACCGTTTGGTTACGTAATCAATTATACCGAGCTGTCATATATGTAGCACTATTGATTTTTTAGAGGACGCCTATGAATTGAACAAAGGTTTGTTTTACACACAAGTCTTATTTGTCAATGATTTATAAAAGCGTGGCTAAAAATTTAATGCGTATCGCGGACTCTCGGCTGGATTTTAGCGCCCTAATAAATGCTCGACGTCGGCGCCGTTATGTAAATCACTGAGAGAATACGGCGTTATTATTAAATATGAGAGTAAATTGTGTGTAATTTAAGAAGACTGATATACCCATTTAATTTACCAAAATGGATGTTACGAAACTAAATGGCATAGAATAAACGAAAAATTGTCAAACTCGCGAAATAGCCATATTTTCGGCGAGTGCGCCCGACGGGCCCAATAGACGCTTGATATTGCGCCATTTCCGTTCATAAGGGGTAAATGGCGCAATGGCGCGCTCTAGATTGAACACTGTACATAGGAAAGAACCTGTGCTGGACAATATAAAAGCAACTTCAAATTAAATCACTCTGATGTATTAGCTAATTAGCTCAAGGTAATGGCTTAAAATAGCTTATGAATAGCTTAAAAACAAGGTACAAACAACACACAAACTGTTAATCACAATTGAGGCAATTTTAATTACTATTTACACACAATTAAATTACACTAAGACATAAACTATATATATGATGTTATTAATCACACACATGATAATTTATGATAAAAATGGTTATATTTTTTCTTATGGTCCGTTTTGTCCCGACTATGGTCCGTTTTGTCCCGAGGAGGACACAGTATAGCTTAAAAACAACGCACAAACAACACGAAAACTGTTAATCACTATTGAGGCTATTTTAATTACTATTTACACACAATTTAATTATACTAAGACATAAAAGATATGTATAATGTTATTAATCACACAATTAATAATTTATAATAATAATGATTACATTTCTTCTTATGGTCCGTTTTGTCCTGACAATGGTCCGTTTTGTCCCGACTATGGTCCGTTTTGTCCAACAAATATGGTCCGTTTCATCCCTACTTTGGTCCGTTTTGGAATGGTCCGTTTCGTCTCATGGTCCGTTTTGTCCGGTACCCGGTTTTAATAGGAACAGGTTTCTCCACTAAGTCATTTCTCCCCTGGTCATTTCTCCACTTTTTGGTAGTCATTTCTCCACTCTAAATTTTATTTGGAATTTGGGATCAATTGGAATATCTCTGCTATCTTCGCTAAAGCTAATAACCAAGAATTCCTATTGAAATGAGATCTCGCACAGCTTCAATTGTCTGTAAGACAATGAGATTGAATCATGAATGTTTCCTCATAATATAAGTATGGCCCATAATATAAGTGGGTCGCTGGGAACAAATAGAGATTAAAAGGAGCAAATGAACCTTCCAAAGGAAATCTTTTTTCAAGGTTACTGCAGGGCGTCCACTCTCCTATTTTTTCCTATATTTTCCTATATTTTGACTAACTTGCTATAATTTCCTATATTTTCCTATTATTGCCCAAAATTCCTATAAATTCCTATATTTCAGTGGATAAGCTAACACAAAAAGTTTAAATAAGGAGAATTCTTTAAATATTTTGCCATTATAATACAGTGCTTAATGTTAATGGACACAGTTTCCATTTTATATGAAAAGATATGTTACCAATCTCCTTATCTATGCTTTTTTCTTACAGGTTTGGCGACCCTGCCTAAGCAAGCCATTATTTGTTTTATTACATGGTACATGTATTACATTCATGTGATAAAACAAATACATTGTATTTAATTTTTTCATATTATGTTTTAACTAGTGTTTTGTATTCAGTAAGCAGGTAAGCCGTAAACATGCCAATGACATTGTTTAAATAGGAACTAATTAATGAATTAGCTACAAGAAAAAATTCCTAGTGAAACAAGAAATATCTTTAAAAAAGACATTCGGCGCTCTGCTGGGTTCATTTTCAACGGTTTGAAGTATAAATGTTGGTCATGCACGGCGTACATGTATTAACTATAGGTCAAATGTAGTTTGTCCGAAATTGTAATTCAGCCTCAACTGACAATTTTTGTCCGAATATATTGCCACTTTGCTGATTTGTCAATTTGGAAAATCTGCCCTATTCTAAAATTAAAAACATCTTTAATAACGATGCCATGGATTTTCGATTAAAAATCACTTCTTTTCAGAATGACCAAACGATTTATGCTACTTTTCTGGCGAACATAGAACAATTTGATAGAAATGCTCAATGGCAGTATACATAATTATGACAAAAGAAAACCCAATCCGAACGTGGGCTGAGTCATATTCGCAAATTTAGTTATACCACAAGGGGCGTACCACGACAAATGTATGATCAATAAGCATAGTGAGTCACCCATTATACACAGAGTAAATAGTCAGCAGCTACATGTATGTGCTACGCACCTGTTTATCTCAAATAGCCAATGGTGTCATGTGTTATATCCATTTCTTTATACCATAAAGGATTTTCATTGGACAAAAAAGCTATGGTAATGCAAATTGTATTGGTTAGAATATAGGTCAAAAGAAAAACAAAATTCAATGAACGGTGGTTGGAAGAACAAGAAACCAATAGTGTTAAAGTGAAACAATGGTGCATTAAAGAAAAATCCAAATATTTTGGTAGGTGCACAGTATGTAATACTGACACTGAGTGTGACAAATCAGGTTTCAAACAAATACTTCAACACTCTAAAGGAGCACAGCACATAAAGCTTTGCAAGACTGTTCACTCTGGAGGGCAGACAAAGTTAGTATTTAAATCTCAGTCATCCACATCTTCTGAACCTGGATCTTGTACAACTGATCACCAATCAGCCCCTGGAATCAAGCCTTCAACAAGCTTGGACAATCAACTCTCAGTTTTGCTGTCCAAGGTCAGGATGTGTTGGCCGCAGAAATTATTTGGGCTGCTAAGTGTGCAACATCCAATATCAGCTTTCGAGCTTGTGATAGTTTGTCAGAAACATTTCAGGCTATGTTCAACTGTCCTATTGCAGATGGGTTTAATGTTGGAAGAACTAAACTCTCCTATATGTTAACAGATGGACTGCTGCCAGCTTATAGGAAGGCTCTGCTGTATGATGTCAGGAATTCTCAGGGCTACTTCTCATTACAGTATGATGAGACAACCCATGCACAGGTTAAGAAGCAAATGGATCTCCTTCTGAGGTACTGGTCTCCAACTCATGATGAGGTTTGGTGTAGATACTACAGGTCTTTGATTTTCTCCCATGCTGATTACAAGACTGTTGCAGCCAAAATATGCACTGCTATGCAAGAAGATAGTTTTCCATTTGATAGATTAGTTGCACTAGGAAGTGATGGCCCAAAGTCAATAAGGGAGCTGTCAAAATCAATGCATGAATCCACCCCAGGTTGGAAAGGCTTTGTTGATGTAGACACTTGTAATCTTCACGCAATGAACAATGCTTTCTGTAAAGGTGTAGCAGAATATGGTCAAGAGGTGGAAGACTTTGCCTTGGCATTATTTGGACTTTTCAAACTTTCTGCTAGGCAACGAGAGGGCTTCAGACAAGTTCAGCTAGACCTTGATCTCAAAGAAGAGCTATTTATCAAACACTCACATGTCCGCTGGCTTAGTATTGGTACAGCTCTTGAGAGAATAATTAAGCAATGGTCTGGTATAGTAACGTTGCTTGGCTTGAAAAGGATTAAAAAAGTCCCCAAAAGTATGAACTTCATCAGAGAAGCCATTAGGTCAACAGATATGAAATTTAAGATCAAATTTCTGCTCTCAGTGATTCCTTTGTTTGAAGACTTTTTAACTGAATATCAGAGCAAAGCACCATTGATACATATTGTACACAGCAGAATGGTGAACTTTACTAAAACATTGCTGAAAAGGTTCCTGCCATTAGATGTTGTCAACAAGACTTTCCCTGAGAACATGAAAGAAATTGAAATGGGTATAAATGATCAGCTTGACGATCAGTCAATGGAGATGGGTACTGCTAGAAGTGAACTACTTAAACTGAATCTTCAGAACAGCACAAACAATTACTTGGTGTGAGGGCCTTCTATTCAACTACTGCTAAGTACCTGCTCAAAAGACTACCACTTCAAATAATGATGTTGTTTAAAATGTTCATTGTTTATATAGTAATAAAAAGAAAGCAATAAAAGTGGAGATGGAGACTGGAGGAGGAAGTTAAACTCTCGTTTTGTTTGTTATTTATATTTCCTATATTTTCCTATATTCTGGCTTTGAAAATTCCTATATTTTCAAAGTGTTCCTATATTTTTTTATGAAAAATGAGTGGACGCCCTGTTACTGTGAATGTAATCATTCGTAGTGTTAAAAAGACATGTGTAATCAAAGATATAATTGTACTTGTATTGGGTTCTGTATGTGTTTCTGTTATACCATGGAAAACTGAGACGATTCATTGAAAAATCATAGAAAGTCATTGAATTCTGGTATTCAAAATCTGTATTAACCCTGATGTTAAGCCCAGTAATTAAATGTGATTGCATGTTGTAGTTTGGTCACTTAATTATATTTGTTTTTTTCTGTCTATTGCAGATGAAGATTAAAGAAAAGAAAAGAAAGATGAAGGAAGCTAAAGAATCTGGAGTTGAGGTAAATTTCTTGTCAAACAATAGAATCACTGTGTTATGCTCTGTGAAAACTTGCTACTGTTAGTACAACCTTCAAATGCAGCCTTTACAAACCTTCATCTCTGTATAGAAAAAAATTAAACATTTTTCTGAAAAATTTTAAAATCAAGACAATTACAAGTTATTTTATCAGCTCTTGTATTCCTTGTAAAGGACTTGTTGGTATCTAAGTATTTATTCTATACAAATTGATGCTTCGAAGGCTAGATACAAAACTTATATATTATAATACATTTTTGTATGATAACAATGATACAACTATTTAATGAGGCAAATTCTCTATCTAAGAACCTCCACAGTTTATGATCTTAACTTAGCTCGTCTAGTTAGTTTAAGTTATTGCCTATCTGAAAGTCAAACCAAAAATTATAAAGCATGGAGTTTGGTCATGGAATACATGGCTATTCTCTCCTTGTATGGCAATTGAGAGGGAGTAGCTAAGATTTGTGCTGATGTTGTGTAAAGGTTAATTTGTTTGACTCAAACAAACTATTCTTTAGTCATTTAAATGATTTAAATGTTTTTGTATTCTTACTCTGAAGATATTATCACATGTTACCTTCTTATTTTATAGATTCCAAAACAGATTCCTAAAACTATAGAAAGTATGAGAGTAGCTGATGAAACAATGGTTAACCCTGAGGACGAAGAAGTAAGTTATAAATTTATTATGTAATTTAACATTACCATGGCAACGTTGCTAAGTTGTTACAACCCTAGAAGAATTTTAAGTTATATTTCTCATTGATAGAGCTAACTACAGTAGATACCTTAATTTCAAACAAATCTTTGCATCAACTCAATTACCACGATGAGGATCGCATACCCTGGAAAACATGGACATCTTAGAAAGACATTTTCTCTCATATTTATTGAAAACTATTTATTTCATATAAAATATCACATAAAGTAGAGGTGCACGGTATTACCGGTAAACCGGTGACCACGTTTTTTATCTCGCGGTATGATATCTTGGTATTTTCGGAAATACCGGTATTACAGTACCCGTGAACAAGTAGTTCCCGTGATTTAGGTTTTACATGTTAATATATATGTCAGTAGGGTTGGCAAAATCAACGGTCCGAGTTGTACATTAAGTTATTTTTTAATTTTGACTTGTCCGTAGACAAGTGAAAAGTTCTGTTTTAGTTAGTTAAAAATAGTTTTACCACTGCATAACACTGTGGAAGTTATACATAGACATGCAATCACATGCATAGTAGCAATTGTCTAGCAGAGTTGTCTTGTATTCTGCGAGAAAGAAACATCGACTAATTTACGACAGTTGTTATTTCCTGTTATAAGTTGATTGTAAAATTAAGTTAGTATATATAAATGAAATATTTCGATTTAATTCTTGATTTCGCGATCGGTTTTAAAGGCAGTGGAACGCAATTTTTGTATGCATGGGTTTCCTTTAACGATTGTTTTATTTATTTCCATTTTTTTCCACAAAATAATGCCGTACTTATTCCCCGATTAATTTTAGTAAGTTAAAGTATAAAATTGTTTTCAACTTTGATTACGAAATATCATCAAATTTTTTATGAATTTGAGCAAAAAATATAAACAAAATCAAGGATAGATTAGATAAGTTGTTATAGTTATTACCCTTAAATTAAGGTTTTTGTGTTTTTAAAAGTTAATAAATGATCTTCTTAAAAGTGTATTTTAATTATATTGTGGTATACCGAGGTATTTAGTAAAAACCACGGTATGCCGTGGTATAAATTTCCTGACGGTACCCAGCCCTAATATAAAGACATGGTCAGTGTGTTTAAAGGCTTATCTGAAAGCATACAACCTCATAGACACTGGTCCTCTTATTAGGGTTTCATGAAGATCAAATGTCAATGGATTTAGCTGCCTGCTGCCTATCCCAGTATGTGGGATGCCCGCTGCTGATGGAAAATGAAATCAGGATTTGATTAATGATAAATAGTTGATGACTTTTACTTGTTGATATAAATCATTGAATATGATGTGAAAAACGTAAACCTTCATTTATCTATTTCCTTTGTTTAGGTACAAATAGATGAAGCACAGGATGAGATGGCTCCATATTTTAACAGAGAAACCAATCCTAAAATATTACTGACAACATGTGATAGACCAGGACTGGTATGTACATGTACATGTATCACTTAAAAATTATATACCTAGTATAATCATGTAACTTTAGAACTAAGTTTTACCTAGTTCCATGGCTCAAATTTTACAAAATTCGCATATTGAAAAAAATCACATTTTTACCAAATTTTATAACCATTTACTATTGTTTATAGATGACATGGCTATGAAGTATTTTTATCTTGATTTTTTAAATGTGCCAGCATCTAGCTTGTGACATCAGTGACTCATATGATCTTGTTGCTTCTAACCTGTAGCAATTTGGGAAATGAAGTAGATCCAAAAATGCATTATATTGATTTATCTGGTTGTTTGAAGGCTGCCTTCTTGAGCTAGGCAGTAATATTTTTGTGGATAATTTGTAATAAAAACAAAATGTAGCTTTTATAAGTACAATGTTATCAATGATAATAACCACTGCAATGGACTTAGATTTCTCTATTTAGGTAAAATTACTTGTTGTATTGTAATTTATATATACTCGCCGTCAATGAAAAGTTACCACTAAATATTTAGCTAATATTTTGTACTTATATAATTTTGATGTGAAATATTTTTTTTTCTCTAGATTATCTAACATTAGGGGACACCTTTTATGGATTAAATGATATCAAATGTCGATTACTTCGTTTTGAATTGACAATCAAAACGCATGGGTGTGTAAAAGAAAAGTCACATACCTAGTAACGTGTATGACCACCATTTACGCGTAGTGTTTCTTGGCAACATCGCCTCATACTGCGTATCAGACGTTGAATGCGGTATTGTGGTATAGCCACCCATTCCTCCCTCAATGCCTGGACAAGTTGTTGCGTCGTGTTAATCTGGTGACGTCCATCATATACCCTGCGTCCTAGCTCATCCCATAAATGTTCTATTGGGCTAAGATCTGGAGAAAACGACGGCCATGGCATTACATTAACGTTGTGTTCTCTCAAAAACGTTTGTGTAACGTTGGCACTGTGGGGCCTCGCGTTATCTTGTTGGAATGTGTTGACGTCAGGATGTGCTTGAAGGAAGGGAAGGACACAAGGTTCTAGCACTTCGTCAACGTAACGTCGGGCCGTCAGATTGCCGTCAACAACGGTCAACGGTGTCCTGTACCTCCAAGAGATGGCTGCCCATACCATGATACCTCCTCCCCCGAATTTAGGGACCTCCCGCACACAACAATCGGCGAATCTCTCGCCACGTCTACGCCACACTTTCTTACGTCTGTCAAACACGTTAAAACAAAATCTGGATTCGTCAGAGAATAATACTGTCTGCCAATCACGTTGCGTCCATCTGACATGACGTCTGCACCAATCCACCCTGTTTCGACGGCGATTTGGTGTTAAAACATTGCCCCTGAATGGCGTATGGGTCCGTAATCCAGCCTGACGTAAGCGGCGAATAACAGTTGAGGCGCTTATGCGTCTGTTGAAGACCCCTATGGTGTCTCGGGCAGTTTGTGTCGCCGTCCTAAACCGATCCCGAAGATGTGTTATGACTATTTGACGGTCTTGCCGTACTGACGTCACTCTCTGGCGGCCAGGGCGCTGTCTGTCTTGCACGGAGCCTGTATCATGGTACCGTTGAATGAGTTTCGTAATTGTCTGGTGTGAACAACCCATCTGCCTTGCAACTTCACGTTTTGAGGCCCCACCTCTAATCATACCGATGGCTTCGTGACGTTGTGCGTCCCATTTCGATTCTAACGTTGTAAAACTCTCTGTAATATCTGATAATAGACTGTATATCTGATTGTGTTGAGCTTAACACTAGAAATGACCTTCAAATTCGTCGATTGGATTGTGTGTAAAACCTGAGTGGACAGAATACCCAATTTGCATGTGCAACGCATGCTGGGCTATCGACAAACAAATCTAACACAGGGTAACCTGATTTTGACAGTGTTTTGATTGTAGTATTATGTGGCCAAATGCAATTTTTACACATAAACAAGAAATGTGTATACACTGGAGTTATATAGTGGTAACTTTTCATTGACGCCGAGTATACAAATACATTTGTTTTGATGACTGATTAAAGGAATACTGAATGGATGCTCTGACAGGAAAATGTCATTATGTATTTAAATTATGTATTTCAGAGAACCAGAAAATTTTGTAAAGAATTAGAGAAGTTAATACCTAATACAGAGTTCTTATTTAGAAGAGGTTTAGATTTAAAGAAGATTGTACCACAAGCATTAGCTAGAGATTTTACAGATCTTATTGTTGTTAATGAAGATAGAAAAATACCTAGTATCCTTTTATACTGGTTGTTAAATGTCACTGAGTTTTTGCAATTATTTCATCCATTTACCTGCCTTTTTATAGATTTATTTGCGACAGTCCTTGGCTTTCAAATGGTGAATTTTAGAAATATAATCACACAAAATATGAAAAATATTTGTAGGACAATTATAGAAAATAAATATCATTTAAAGACATTACCACAGAAAAGCCTTTCCAGGAAAACATTCTGACCTTCTTACATACAGAACACAGACAGTGAATAGACATTGGTTACATTTTGTGACACACTAATATTTATAATTTTTTTGTACAATTTTTTTTGTTATCTTATGTCTGTGCTGAATATATATGAATTAAGAATTTCAGGATTTTGTAAAGTTTTTTTTACCTAAATTTACTTAAGATAAAATTTCCCTAATACAAAACTTGTCTTATGACCATACAAATTCTCTCTGATACCTTTTCTTATTTCTTATCAAAGGGAGATAATAACTCACTCATTGTAAGTTGTCATTATTATACCCCCGCTTCGAAGAAGAGGGGGGTATACTGTTTTACCCTTGTCCGTGCGTGCGTGTGTGCGTCCGTCCGTCCGTCCGTTACAAAATTTCCGTCGCAGTTTTCTCAGCAACTATAACATGCAGCAGCCTAATACTTTGCATATTGCTTCATCCCATAGTCCCATGTGGTGTAAAGCGATTTCAGGCTCCTTGCTCATCTACTTCCTGTTTGTCGCATATTTTTAGATTTTTGCGGGGGTATCACTAGTGAGCATTAGCTCACAGATTTACTTGTTTATTTTGCAGTGGAATGTTGTTTTATAAATCTTATCCTTGATGTATTGAATGAAACATAGTATGTTTTGTAATGATTTATTATGGTTTACAAATACTTCATTGTCTGTAAATCAGCATTCTTGGAATTCTACCTCAAATGTTACAATCTTTAACTCTATATAGATGGTATTGTTATAACACATCTACCTGATGGACCTACAGCACATTTTAAAGTATCTAATGTTAAATTAACTACAGAAATAAAGGTAGGGTTTTATTATTTACTTAATAGTCTATTAATTTTGTAAAATGACTAACCTGGGTAGATAGCGCAGGTGGAATCTCTTGTCCTGAAGGGGATACAGGGTCAAATTCCACCTGGAGAGGTATTACACTTCCATGAAAATTTGACAATAATGTCAATTTTCCTTCATTGATAAGCTATATGGAGAAGTTTTCAACCTTGTGGAAGGGCAGGTGAGTACTGGTTATAGACAAGGGTCCAGGAAAGCTAGGTTTGGTGGGCTGGATGCCATAAAATGTCCTAAATTGTGTTGATGTAACGTTAAACCTAGTAAAAATAAATGTAAAATGACTAGGCAACTTATATAATTGTGTGATATTTAGCTGTGTGCCCCTTTCCTTAGAGATACATCTTACAAACTACAGTCATTTCTTGTTATCTTGATTACATATATTTTGACTTTTCTTTATATATCAACTTGAAATCTAAATCCTCATTTTCTTCCTTTTCTATTCATCTTAATTTCATCTTGACTCTAAATAAAAATTAAAAACCTTCTTTCATGCTATATAAATTGTTATTATCGTGACTGGTTAAAAATGTAACCAATTTTCAATATGGTCCATGAGCACATTTTTGGTATATTTTCAATTTTCTCTTCAGTTCTTGTTCATGTTTAAATTATTTTTATGTGGTTTATCATACTAATTACAAGTGTTTAATATTTCAGAATCATGGTGAATTAACTGGACATAAACCAGAGATTATACTGAATAATTTCAATACAAGACTTGGTCATACTGTAGCTAGGATGCTGGCATCTGTATTTCCACAAGATCCAAACTTTCATGGACGTCGGGCTGTAACTTTTCACAATCAGAGAGATTTTATATTCTTCAGACATCATAGGTAAGATTTTATACTTTTTAGCCGGATTTTTCATCAACAAATAAATTCGGCTTATAGTTAAGGGAAACTTGTGCCTTAGTGCATGTTACCAAACCCCCTTATTCTCTATAGGTGGGTGACAAGTGACGATCAGGAAAAACAGAACAGAACTAGGGACTTGTTCTTTTTTTTGCTGTTAGATACAAGATCCATTATAATCACTAAATTTAAACTAGGTTAGTGCAGTCATTGCAGGGCCTTAGTGATTATGTCCTTTCACTGTAACAAATTGAGATATTACCGTGATTACAGATATCTAGCCACAATAAGCATGCAATACAGGTGTCAAAATTTAGGATAAGTTGTGTCTTTAAGTTTTCTGGCACTGGGTCCAACATAGTTAATATTATAATGTTTGTTGGTCTTTGCAAATCTTATCAACAAATGGATCTATGCAAATCTTATTGGCAAGGACCAACAGACTAACAATTTTGCCACATAGAATGTGTTAGTTTTTATTTGCAAATCTTTTAAATCTGTAATGTAAAATTGCTAAAGGGTAGATGCTTTGATCCCATCCTAAATATCTTCGTGTATATGCACTAAATATTTCAATTTTACTTCACATTACAGATATATATTTAGAAATGCAAAGAGAGTTGGTCTACAAGAACTTGGACCAAGATTTACAATGAAATTACGTACTTTACAGAAAGGTAGTTTTGACTCGAAATTTGGAGAATATGAATTTGTTCATAAGGTGAGTTGAAATTATGTGTTGGTTATTTATTGTTTATTTTGTGTATTAGATACAATGTAAGGTATTGCATTTTATAGTCCAAGTTTCATGCTTATGCACATTCACCCATTTTACAGCTATTACCTCTAGTCATTGATCAAATCATCGCCTTAAAATTTCTTGAGTACTAGCCTAATTTATCTTGTTGTATTGCTAAGAGTGAAATAATCAATTAGCAATCAAGTTCACAATTTTCCCTAGCTTGGATCGACTTACTAGTCCCAGGCTTCTGGTTAGTGTATTAAGGAGATGACTGACTTGATTCTTCAGCATGCATCTTTTCACTGCAGGGCTTTTTTTCCAGAAATTGGGAAGAGGCCTTAGCCTTCCATTTTGGGAAATTTAAGCACGAATTTTGGTCAAATTGGGAAAAATTGGATAAACATTAAAACAACAAAAAGAAATACTATTAAGCATTTATTGTTGCAGCGTTACATTTCATTAAAAAGAAAGAATAACTAGCCAACAATTAGAGTCAAAGTTAGAGATTTAACCATTAGAATCTACTAAATGTTGCACAGACTGGACTTGTTGCACTTTATTTTGGGAAATTCATCCTCCGAATTGGGAATTTTTTCCTCAGGATTGGGAATTTTATGCACTTTTTTGGATTGAGAAGCCACCTGTTATCGGCCTCTGTTAAAGAAGGAAAAAAAGCCCTGCACTGAACTACTTCTGTTTGTATATCTTCTTTTTAAATGCCCATCCTTAGACTTGCCATACCAACATGATGTAATGTAACATTAACTTCTAAGGGTGATTCAATTTTGGTTCTTGAAGTCAAAGTTCAAGGTTGTTGGAACCTAAACTAAAATAGAAAATAACTTTGTCTGGCTGAAAACGTTTTGCTTGACATCCCACTTGTACCTAGGGTATTTATAGGTACTGTAGCTTAAGCTAGAAAGATTTTGAAGATCGGAATTCAAGTCTGAGGAGCAGTATGCTATATGTATTTGCAGGATTTTCAATCTAGTGTCTTGAAGGGGTTGCTGGTTCAAATCTGAGCTGGGCTGGTAATACCTTTCTGTGAAACGTCATTGATAATATCAATTAATTCTCCATTGATCAGGTTATAGAGAAATTGTCAACCTTGTGAAAAGGGTGTGTGAGTACTGGTAATAGATGAAGGTCCAGGAAAACTAGGTTAGGTGAGCTGGCTTTTGTAAAATGATCATAATGTGTTTTGACACATTGTTTAACCCAAAAAAAGAACAAATTTTTGTTTTCTATTTACAGCGTCATGAAATGGATACAAGCAGAAGAAAGTTTTTCTTGTAACCTTTTTTTAATTCGTCTTTCATTTTCATGTATTTACTGTCTTTTCTGGTGATGTTAATGTTTGCATTTGTAAATAAAATATAATGATAAATCATTTTTGTCTTAGTTTTGGTATGCTTTGTAGACAAATTATAATGTTGGTGATCAACAGTTGATCATTGTATTAAATTAGGGTGTGTGATAAAAACAGGGTTGTGGAATTCCATTTTTTCCCACTTTCCATGGACAATTGAAATAGAAAAATCAACTTGGCCGGGATCAAAATGCACTTGTCTAGGGGTTCAATACTAAAAAAAGGTAGTGAACTATGATAAAAAATGCACATTATAAGTAATAAAAAATAATTGAATGAAATAGTTCAATGCTGAATATGATTGAAACATTGAGACAGCTAAAAAGTATTACTTGTTTATGGACCAGTGAGCTGGAAATATTTTCTTGTCTGCACACATAAATGTACAAGTCAGACAAGTTGTGCATAGCAATTCCACAACCCTGTAAAGCATTCATCTTAGCTTAAACTTATTGGTATAACTACAGTTATGAACATGGGCAAACTTATCAATTTAGCATTGTCACATCAAATATTGTTTCTTGCAGTCTTATAAATTATCTTTTACAATGGTAAATAGTTGGCTACTTCATACCTGTATGAGACTGTCATGGATTAATTGCAAGTTAGAACAGCTTTAATTGTTGCAGGGTGGGATTTATGTCATGTAGGTTAGTTATTACTCACTGGCAAAGGTATGTTACAAGTTTTAGTGCAGTTTAAAGTCTGTTTGCTTATACAAGTTCAGTCAACTGTACAATTTTGTACAACAACCCTTGATCGTTGAATCACCTTCAGGCAGTCAATCTCTCACTGTACCTATTTGCACCTGGGTGTCGTGGAAAAATAGTAGGTTAATTTTTTACTGCTACTCAAGGAAATTGGCAGTGCCCCTATTGAGGTTTGAGCCCTTAACCTCTCGGTCCCTTAGCATGCATCATACCACTGGATGCTCCTACATAGTAATACCAGTATTCTTCAATTTATTGAACTGAGCCGCACAAAAAATGAAAGGATAAGAGTGAAGATTCAAACCAAAGACTTCGGAAATAGTAGTTACACAAGAAACCTACATGAAAGGTTTACGGTAGTATCAACTTACAATGTATCAGAAGTTAGTACATGTATTGGGGATAAATCAAGATTAACACAAAATTTAACAACACTGAAATTAGTTTTGGTATGTTTTATTACGTATCTATTTCATTTACAATTACTTGTCTGTTAAATAAATACCAACAAAAATAATGATAACAGTATCAGTAATAAACACAGTACAAGCATGTATCAGTAGGTGAGTTGAAATACAGAGAGGAGACTATCATTTTACTGTAATTTTTTAACAAAAAAAACCAACTTATTTCACTTTAGAGCATGACAAATACAATTCTTGTTCTAAAGATAATCATAATTCATTGGCCAACTTCTAAAATTTCTGAATTTCATGATTACAACAGCTTTTAAATAAAATAAGAACTTTCTAATGTACCAAAAATCATGGACTTTGGTACCAGTCCTGGAAAATTTCACCCATGTTTATTAAGTATGCTTATCAAAGGATATTAAACTGGTTCCATTGACAATGAATCATTAAGTGATATCAAGAAATAAACATTAAACATAATATTCAAATCAGTAACATTGATAACAAATGTTTTAAAAACAAATCTTGGATAACAAGTATGAAGCAGAACCATAACATGTACAGAAAAGTTTAAAGCTGGAAATCCTCAAACTAACATACGAGAACATTATGCAGGAAGATTTCATTCTACAGAAGACAATTTTATGTAATTTCAATAGGTTATCAAAAATTTCTTCTGATACATTATTACAAGCAATAGGCACGGCTATCTTATTCTATTCTTATTATACTGCTATATCATTGTTGTCTAGTCAAAACCTCGAAACTTCCATTAAAAAAAGGTTAAGTTACAAGGTTTTGACTGGACAACAGCGATATTGCTTCCCAGCTATAGGCCTATAAAGGAGTGTTTTTAAATATCGGGTTAAAAGTGTCAATAAACGGTTTTAGTTTTACAACATATAATGTCTAAGCCAGATTGTTTACAGCTTACATATACAACACTGAAATATTTAGCAATGTATGGGAAAAGATTTAATAAAAATATTTCTGAACCAAAACATAGAAAGTGTATGAAAGTTTAAGTCCTCAACACTCAAAGTCTAGGCAATTCACAGCCTACTATATGAGAAATAGTATCATCGGCTATTGATAAGAAAGTATGATGGTGGATTTTCAAATAAAAATGTATCATAAAAATGAAAAGATTATGATAATACATAAGTATGACATTTTCAATGAAGAAAACAAACACTTCATATCTATAACATCACAATATCTAAAGCCTACAAAAATTATATTAAAAATGAAGACTGGGTCAATCACATAGTAAGAATACCAAATATAATTCATTCACAATAGCTTAAAGTGGCAGAGTAATTGTAAAAAACTTTTAACTTATAAAATGTTCAGTCTAATATCATGAGTCATCGAAATTTATGTCTCTCAGTGTTGGGTAAAAATGACACCCTGACACTTAAAATCTACACACACATGAAAGTTAGTGCAGAACCATTGGATCACTTTGTAGTAGGCTACATAAAATTTTATTTTAACAAAATTGGAGGAGACAGTATAGCTAAAAAACAAATAAGTCATTTTAACTTCAAATATAGTGGATTAAATAGTAAGCAACAAATCCATAGCAGTATGAAATAACATTAATGCACAGATCAAATAAAGTTTTAACATAATTGTACATGGTACATATAATTAACACAGTACAACAAAGACTGATCACTGACAGTGATTGATATACTCCCTATGACCATGTCACGCATCTAGTGAGCCATGATGAATTACATGAGTTAAAGTTTAAAATTTAAAAATCTTGATTTTTCTGATTCAAGTACTTAGTGAAAAGGAAAATAATCAATACTATGATCCTAAAAATCCTGAGTAGCAGGACCAGTCCTCAAAACTTTCACCAATAGATATTTGATGAAGGATTAAACCCCAACAGTCCAAATTCAAGTTTGCTGGTTTGTTTTAGTTAAATGGCACTAACTATTGACTATACATGTACCTAATTTATAACTGTGTATTGCCTTGTTGGTCATCTATTATCTGACCAAAGATTCACAAAAATCTCAACTTGAGAATTCACTCATACTAACTATACTCAAATAATATCATCGGAAATTTGACGAAAAAAATATACAATGTAGTATTGATGAAATATATACTCAGTATAACTTCAAGTATAGATATTGTAAAAATGCTCTAAGTGTTTTGAGTGAACCGTCAGATGTGAGTGAAAAAAGCAACCCATTTATGTACTTATTTTTTGACAAGTATGTAAACTGAAACTAAAATATTTGAGTGGAAACTTAAAATATTTGAAGAAAAATAAAAATATTTGAGTAGAAACTAAAATGGAGTGAAAACTCATACTTAGGTATTTTTGTGAATCCAGGGTCTGGATACAATCATGACCAAAATCATCAAACAATTTTGTTTGTCGGAGGTAATAATAAGCTATTACATTGCACTTTAAAACATAATATTATAACATAACATAGGACGTGAATATATAATAAATCTTTATAAACAATGATTACAATAGTGATGATAAAGTAATAAAATTATATATACAACATTAATAAAACATTTATATCACTCTCTTATCTCCATAGTAACAACCTCGGCAACAGTATACAGCAACAGAATAAACAAATTTCATTCTAAAATTCAATAACAGCAAATTTGCAATCACACTTATTTTATTTAATTAAATTATATATGCTAAAAGATAAAACCAAAGATGGCCGACACAGACCCTTCCTAGGTAAAAGTGAAACCAACAATGGCAAAAACAAACCCTGACTGGGTAAAGTGAAGATTCTATAATAAGACTATTTCTACCCTAGTATTTTCTACCCAATTTTAAGTAAGATTCTCATAAATTTATTCAATAATTTCAAGTTGTTTACACAAATGAGAAACTACAGCAAGCATTGCTTTTTGGAGTGGCAATATTCATAACAAACATTCAACAGAATGCAAATCTTATACAATCATGTACTAAACCTTGTACAATGTATGCTTGTACAGTAAACAGTTTCAATGAATCATAACAGTTGGGCCATCTTTGGTTGATACACAATATAAATAGCAAAAAATTGCTATGAGACGTTTCCAAAACATATCTTGTATACACTTCTATATCTTGTTCATAAAAATGTCAATCTTGGTGAAGAATATTTCACTCATGTAAAATAATTTTAAATAAAGGTTTTTTATCATCGTGAAAACCCTTATACACAAATATGTAGTGAAAATTTTGTACAAATAACTTTCATGATACAGCTACTAATCAACAAACCATGGAATATACTATAGTATATTTAATATCAATGCAAAACTAGTCAAACAACACATAAATAAAGAAGATTGTAGTCTAGTTTGGCACTGACTTGTTGATAGGATGAAAATGTAAGCCAATAATAGATGTTAACTTTGATTTTATCTTGTACGAGGCCATAATGAAAACTGATTATTAAATGTATGAATTTGTAAACTCAAAATACATTATGATCATAATGAATAACGTTGTCTCAATATACAATATAAAGCATCACACATGTATGTATATATTTCAACACACAAAAAACAACATATGTCTATTCTAAAATTATACAGATTTATCAGCAATGCTTTAAATGAATGATAAACTAAATATTTTATGATTTAATGAACACAACCATCTTTAATTTAAAGAAATAACTCATTCGATGATAAAATTACAAAATACTCAACATTGACCCAAGCATACAACAATTTGACTGAAGCATGTGGTCATTCTTACCGAGGGTAAATTTGGAGGCTAACAAGTTTCTATCAACTTTTGAATGATAACCAAGTATAACCTCGCTTTCACATTTCATACACTGTTAAAAATGGCTAATTTTACTTGTAACAGTTTGAAAAAAGTCAGACTATCTTCAATCAATTATACATACTGCAAACAAATCTTAAACACATTTGTCATATACTATGTCAAGCAAGCTGGTTTTATATAGAGCAATATACAAATATGAAATATACTATCTAATAATCAAGAGCACAGTCATACTAGCATAAGACAGGGTTTGACACTAACAGTGTCCTGGGATTCCAAGGATCCCAAAAACTCAGGAGGAATCCCAGTCATTTTCAGCTAGGGATTCTGTTAGGATCCCAGAATTTTGCCATCACTTGTATTTTACCAGTAACTGCAAATCTGCAAATCTGTCTCCAAAATATTTATATTTTTCTTTTATTAAAGGAATCCCTAATGTTAAGAAGGAATCCCTGAGTAACTGGCTAGAGATTCCTTTGGGATTCCTTGTAAAAACAGTTAGTGTCAAACCCTGTAAGATTGAAGAAAACAATGAAGTTTAGGACATTTTTCATCTAGCAGTTAAATATAAGCATAGCATGGAATGTAAGAAATTAGTAATAAAAGTAAAAACACAGAAATAATCATAAAGGAAGACCCCACTGAGGATATTGAGACATAAATTCTACAATGTGCAGAACTCCTATAGTAGGAATATATCCAGTTCCCTCCAAAACTTCTGGGACAAATGAAATTTTGAGAAAAATTGTTCAAGCATTCTGCAAGTCGTTTTACTAAAAAACTTAAGTTTTTCATTTCATATATTTTGAATCATATGCTAATACATGTAAACTAATAATCGCTCACATTTGGAATGTATTCAGATGACTCTTTGTTTCTTTTCTCATGGTTGAATGAAAATGTAACAACAGGATTTTGTCCAAAAAATTTTAGGAAGGAACTGTGTATATATCAAAAGTAAATTATCCCACACATTGATACAGCCATTTAAAAAAAAACAAATTTTGGTTAAAAAAATGATCAACTTAAAGTAAGTTAAATAAATGCCTCATAGAAAAAATAATTCAACAGTGACATAAAAGCTAGTTTTCCTATTCTAAAAGTGCAATCACAATGCAGTATATGCGCCAAATATTCAACTTTGAATCACAAAGTAACTTCATCTAAATAAGACAACTCTCAATTATATACATGTATTTGGCCAAGTCTTAAAGCTGAGAGTCACTATAAACAGTAATATAATTAAAACAATAATTTTAAATAAATTCATTATCAGATTAATTAGTATAATTTATTAAGTTTGCAATTCGTATTGCCCGTGCATATATGATGTAACAAAAATACTAAGAAAAATATTAGAAAATAATACAAAACTTAATATTATAACATATAAAAGCCAATATACATGTATTCACAATTAACACCAAGTCCATAAATAAGATGTAAAACAGAACTACATCATTCTGATAAGGTATGGTAAGAAATATTCTCCATAATGCTTAGTTTACACTGTCCTGGCGTACAGCCTCAGTATGTTCCGGTTTGAAAACCAGGCAAATTTGGACTAAAACTGTAATAATGCCGTGAAGAACCACATTTGGTCAGGATAAACTGTCTTCAATAGGCAATTACCCGGGAGTGGCCCTGATGGTGTTTAAAATTTAAATAAAACCAGCATTCACCAGGAAGCAAAGCCATTGCTGGCTTATTCCAGGGAGATACTGTGACTCCCACATAGGCCACTTGCTTTTCTTTATAAATCCTTCCCATATCATCCAAGCCCATTGGCTACAAATTAGCAGGATGCACCAGGGAATACACCAAGACAGGGTGAACTAGTTGAAATAAGATTTGAAACATAGGTACATCTTTCTATTAAATTATCAATAAGTAATATTCCATATCATGTTGGTTTACATCAGATTCTGTAGACAAGATACACAACTTCTAACAGTTGTAAATTGTTCTGGACAAGCTGTAGAAGTTTTTGTTTGGCAGATAAAAAGACGGGTAGCTGAAGCTGATTTAACTCTTTGTAGCTAACCAAATAATGAGAGCTATAATGATGATGATACAAGACAAGAATATCACAAGTATACATCTCTTCTTACGTGAACGAGACTGAAATACAAATAAACATGATGTTAAATATAATTATAGGCATAGCCTATTGATGAAAAAAAACATGTAGCTTAGTGATGTAGTTAGTTGGTTGCAGAGCCTATATATGATAACAAAGTACAATTAAATCTCCATTTCACCAATGTCTGCTTCATTTTGCCCAAATTCTCAATTGCCTGCCTTAGTCATACTGTTCCACAATGCAATGAGAGGTAATCACAGGAACCAGAATGTTCCAAATTTAGTTAGAAAAAATGAGGGTATGTTATCTCCCTTTTAGTTGATTTATAGAACAACCAAAGGGAGGTAACTAGAAAACTAAAACATTGACACTCAAATCTGTTTGGACAGGATCGAGAAATTAATCCAGGTAAACCCATGTGATACCCAAAAGTGGAAAATACATAGCTTTACACACTTAATTGCAACCTGATGTGATATAATTAAACATTGTGCGACATCTAAAGACTCAAAGTATGCAGCCATTAAACTATCAATAAGAATGCCAACTGAATGAAGTCAGAGCTTACTTCTATATACTCCAATAACTTCACTTCAGGCAGTAAAATCATAAATACAGTGCAAGTGATAAGAAAATCTAGTCTAACAAGTAGATAACAACATCAATACATTAATAATGGTAAAAAATATGGCAGGGATATGGTGGTTGAATACTTCCTAATCTTATAATAATATGATATGCATAATAAGCATTGACTTAACACAACACATATACAGTACCTACCAAAAGTTATTTGATGAGTCAAATTTTGAGAAAAATTGGTCAAGCACACCGTAAGTTATTTTACTATTATTATATAATCAAAATTTAGGTAGCATAGTTTGATTTATGACAATAAACAAATTAATACTAATTTTTAAGTAAGCTCCAATTACTTTTTGCTTATATTTAATGGGCAATTTGAAGCAGTTCATCCTAAAACAGGATTTTATCAAAGGACATTTGGAGGGCACTGTACAAGATGAAGATGTCAAGTACAAAGTGTGAATTTTAAATGATGTCTACAGTTAGATGAACATTTCAGGAGGCTAACACTGACATCAATAAAAGATAATGTATGGATAAGATATTGCTTTACAGTTTTACAAGGACTGAAGTATGCAGTTCTGGGATTCACAGAAGCAAGTAAACCTTAGATAAGACAACAGAAAGCAGAAAGAACACTAATGTGGTGCAAATTTCAATGCAACTATTTCTGCACGGTGTGGGATAAAAAGGAAGAGAGGAAAGGGCTGTGTGCATATATATGAAATATATTTAAATGTTACGTTGTCTTTACTTACTCAATACTGGAAAAACAGACTTTGTGCAGAGCAAAGATGCAGATCTAAATGTTACATTTTCTGCTCTTGGTGGGATAAAATAGGACAAGAATATAAAAGCAGACGGAGAGGAAAGTATACAGGGAAGAGATAAAAAAGAGCGAGGAGAGAACAGGGGACAGGGCGGAAATGGCATGGAGAGTAAAGGAGGCAGAATGGAGAGAAAAGGGGCCAAAAAGGAGAGAAAGAGCTAAATACAACAGAGGGATGTTTCTATACCCAGTAGCAAAAAAAGATCATGGAGAACATAAAATGGTAGTCAAGGGTATATTTCTCTGCAACTCAGTGTCAGACCTATATAATATAGAATGTACTTATACCTGATAGAAAACTTTAATTACTGCTAGTATGTACACTGACACCAATGATAATACCAACTATAGCTAAAATCACTAATATTACAATTACTACACAGCATTTTTTTCGTCGAGCTTTGGACTGAAAATATAGCAACATAAAATAATAACAAAAACGTGAACGAAATAAATATAACCACTGAAATATTATTGTCAATAAGTATCACCCTGGCACTCAATGTTTACTAGGAAATTTATGTAGAGCTAAATTTAGAAATAAAAGTAATGCTTACTTTTTAAATGATTTAAATTATAGTTAAATTACCTGAGTTATGCCTGATTATTTTCTCAAATTTCATCTGTTCAAGACATGTAGGAGCAGTGGTCCAATTGTAGGACCGCGCTTAGAAATCAAGAGGACCTGGGTCTTATCCCAACTAGGAGCACTGTTAATTTTCTTGAGCAAGAAATTAACCTACAGTTGTTCCACTCCACCCAGGTGTAAATGTGAACTGTGAGGGATTACCTGCCTGGATGTGATTTCAATGATCAGGTGTTATGGTAAAATATTTTATTTATTTATATATTTTTACTGGGTTTAACTCCGTGTCAACACAATTAAGGTCAGCACACCTAACCTAGCTTTCCTGAACCCTTGTCTATAACCAGTACTCACCTACCCTTCCACAAGGCAGGAAACTTCTCCATATTATCTAATCAATGGAGGAAAATTGACATTATTGTCAAATTTTCATGGAAGGGTATAACCTCCCCAGGTAGGATTCCAAATCCCAGCGTGCTACCAACTGCGCTATTGACCCAGGTTACACAAGATTATAAGTCAGCTGAACATTCATATGAAAACAGACTATGAACCACGTTTTAACTAAAAATGTTTAAAAACCAATATTTTGGTTATTTCATATAAGTAGTGGGAATAAACCAGCCTGTTACCATTACAAACAGAAAGTAATTGAGTGCAGGTTCCATACTTATTAACAATGAACAATTTAAAAATCAATACACAAAACAACATGCATACATTTGTGGATACCAACAATAATTAACAACATTAAAAGGAACATTATGTGACAACACAACAATAGTAGTCTATTAATGCCCATATATCACAACTAGCTCTGCTCATGGTCTGCAAAACTCAAGCATTGTATTGGTACAACTATGTGCTATAATAATTCATGTGATTCTACCATTAAAGATGTCACGAGAAATTTTCACTTAAATAATTTTGTAATTTCTAAGACTTCAAAGTGAAAGTAGATTAAAATAAAAAGTAGAATTTGACTGACAATACATCAGACAATAGAGTTTTGACAACAAACTGTTTAAAGGTTGATACATTTTGTATATTTAAACCCTAAAAATTATTTTACAAAACATGTATTTTACATTTACAAAGAAACAAATTTACTCTTATAAAATGAACCACTTTTTTAAGAAATTACAACAATTTTATCACAGTTTTCACTCTACTGTTGAACAAAACAGGACAGTCATATAGGTGCTTTATAACTACGATGGCTCATTAAGACAAAAAATGATGTGGTTTGTTGATACAAGTGCAGGAAAAACAAAAATCATGTGCCATATTTAGTGGGTTACGATAACTTACTTGATATTCCACTGCAGTACGTAACTCACCAGTACCCTGTTCAACATGTATTTGTGCACTCTCAACATTCGATTCTATACTGTCTGTAAAATATTACATTGATCATCAAAAATAAATGTACATATTCCATGACTGGCAACTAATTTTTCTTGCCTCAAAAAGGACCAACCAACTTTGAAAAACTAGCCATTTTAAGCTCAGGTCACATTAAATTAAGCTTCACAATATTTTGTCATATAACTACAGGGTACATTGGTAATTATATGAAAGAATAGCTTGGCACGGCATCCTGCCTATCTAGGCAGAAATTGTTAATGACAAACATCAAACCTCTGATGTGCCAGAACTTGTACATGTACTGCATTTCAACCTGAGGGATTGAAGTTCATAAACTAACCATGATAGTAACAATGTAACTTGTCTCAAACTTTTTAAAGATGAAATTTCAAAAAGTGAGAGAATTTAACAAAATGTAAATATTATAGAAAGATATAACTTACCTAAGACTTCACCTTGATCATGTACCAGCATGCCCAAGTCTTTAAAAATTTGATTTACATCAACTATATCTCTCTGTAAAACAAAAATGAATACAGATCATACATGATCATAGTTAGAGTAGGGGTCCAGTGGTAGGATGCAGGCTTAGGAATAAAGAGGAAAAATCCCACTAGTGGCACTGCTGAATTTCCCCGAGCAAGAAATTTACTAACAATTGTTCCACTCCACCCATGTGTAAATAGGTACTGTTAGGGATCATCTGCCTGAGGGTGGTTTCAATGATCATGGGTTAACATGCATAATTGTAAAAATCTGCTGAACATGTAATGATGTATGTGGCAGCAAAAAAAATATAACTTTGAATAATTGCACATCTTCTGATTTGTCGATGATCTTTGTACTACATGATTGTCATTAAGGAGACTACAGTCCATGAACAATTTAATTGACATATGGCTCAATATTCAAAACTTTATAAGACAACAAAAGAGAAGCTGGACTTTTAAAAAATCTTAAGCAAAAATATGTGACACAAAACCTTGTCAGTTTCTATAGCATTTGAGAAACATAACACAATAATGTCAGCTTTACATGACACAAAATAGGAGACTTCTACCATAAAATGTAAGCCAGCAAAAGCCATGAATGGTTTTATTAATGAATAGTTTTATTACCTCAAGTTGTTTTATAGCAGATTCTCTTTCTTGTATCATTTGAAAATCAACATCATTTTCCATCTGTAAAACTTGCGCTGTCTGTGAATAACTGAAATAAGGTGTTTACGCCATAAAAAATTTAATCTTTTCAATTTACATTTTTATTTGATTTTTTCTATCAATCTATATCTGATGATATATATTTATACAAAACAGATACATATGTACATATATATTAATATATGATTAAGAATCATTTAGTAAGGCCAAAATGGAGAAAAGCACAACTCAATACACACCATGTAGGTATGTAATTTGACTTTACTACTCAAACATTTTAATAGTACAATACATTTTATCATTTCATACTCTTACAATCTCTATCTTTTGTGTATTCAATGTCATACCTGCTTAAATTAATACAAATTTTGAGATTTTGGCAACTGTTTTCAAGAAAAATACAGTAGAACCTCAGAAAACAGAACACCCTTCAGACCGATCAAAAAAGTTTTCTGAGGAAGTACAATATATGTGAAGTTTTGATATTTTGAGTCACCTATCAAACAGTCTAGAAGAGCCTTTATTTTAAATACTCTATAACAACACCTAAAGAACTAACAAGACAAAATCTCCTATACATCAAGACTTACCCAGGAGTTGAAAACTGGTCATCAGCCTTTTCATCTCCATATCCAGGCTGAAATAGATACACATACCGGTATACAATAGACACTACCTGATACATTGCTCTACCATTTAAATTTTTTAAATCCTTCAAGTTCAAGTCACTATTTAAATGGTTAATAACTAAATATAAAACAAATGTGTAAGGAAATATATCATGTTATACGTTGTTCATGTACTTTTAGATTATTTGTAAAGTATGTCAACAAAGTCATTCATTGAATGAAATGTGTACTTATGTATGTTTTTTTACATTTTCATGTTTGTACATATTATAATACCATAGTGTATGTTTTTCTGTTCTCTATCTCTATAGTTATGTACTAGTTTATCTTATTTTTATTCATTCATACATTGTCTGTAAATATGTAACCTATGTAACTCTCCAAAGCTGAAGGTAATAAAAGTATAAGCACATGTATTAGCAGGGACCAGGAAATTCGCCAAAGTCAATCGGTCCAAAGCCGTCCGAGTACCGGATACGGGTTTTAACTCGTACCGTACGGACCCGACCGTTTACTGTACTTAATTCACGACCATGCTAGTACTTATTTTTTGCTCCCTTTTATTAGGAAGGCATACGATACATTGGCATTGTTTGTTTAATTTTTTACAAAACTTAACTTCTATCTAGCATAAAAGCGTGGTTTCCGAAATTACTCCCCGCAATCGTCGGTCGTTCAATAAACAGAACTTGAAAAAAGGCTGTTTCATCTAGTTATAATGTTGTTGGAAAACTCCGTCATGTGGGGAAATTATTTTAACTGCGCATGCGCAGAAAAACGGGTCCAAAGTAAATGTCTCGCATTTAAGCGTCGTTCACTAAATTAAGAAAGAAAACGTAAAATAATAACAAGCTTTTTTAATTACACACGTAGATTAAAACGTTTCTCATACCAAGTGACGATCTAGGGTGGGTCTCGAAAATGTATGACATCTCATCACAATGGTTCAAGCGGTTTCTTTTTAACGCAAAAGATTATATTATAGATAGTTTAATGACAAAACTGTTCGTTTTGAAAATTATTTTCGTCGAATTTGGAATTTAATAGTAATCATATTAATTTTGTTCACCAAAGAAATTTTAAGGGAGAAGAGAGGGTTGAATTTTGATCATCAACAACTGTACCTTCGATTAATAAGAATTTGCGTAGATACATGTCCTAAGATAATTTCTTATTATTCACACCTCAATTTAAGACGTAAAAATAAATCATGAATCAAGTCAAACAAATTAAAGATTAAACGAATACATCAATCAGGAATTGACAACAAAAGCAGTTAAATTGTTTTCTTTAATTATTCATATAACATTCTTTATAAAAGATTATTGTTTTTTACAAGTTTACAGGTTTCAAACAGACCGATTGAAAAACGTAATCGGTTCGATGGACACGATTAAGTAAGAATATATTCTTCTGCTGTTCTTCAAATTAATCGAGTGCAAATCAAGCGTACCTTGCTGTGCTCGATCAAAAAAATATCACTGCCTCAACCCCACATGATACCTGTAACCATGGATACGTTATACAGGGTCCTTGGTGTGTAACCTGTGGACAATTAAGCAGGATATTACATCAGTAAACAGTGGGTTTTAGCAACTGATAGTTGTTTGATAATATTTTATCGATACGTTTTCTTGAAAATTATGGAAATTAATGGTTTGAGGTCAAAATTAGCGAATTTTTCCCGGACCGATTTTTTTAAGGATTTTGAAATCTCAATCGGTCCAAACTGAAACAAGAGCTCCGCTGGGCGGGGCATTATACGCCCGAGAGCAGTCCTTGCTGTGTTCTATCTCATATGAAGTCCTTGTGACCTTGATAAATGACCCCTGGATATCAGAATAAGTCCCATCCTTAACTGGAGGGCTATCCAAAGCAAAGATTTTGAGAACCTAGGTACAGCCATGGTTGAGTTATCACCGGCGCAAAGTTTTCCCATACAAACTTCCAGTGACCTTGCCCTGGGGCCTCAGAACCATAAGTTCTCACCTTTGACCCAAAGAGTATTGGTACATAAAATTTGGAGATATAAGATAAAGTTGGTTATTGGACAAGGTTTTTCCTCATGATTTCCTTATGACTTTGACCTTTGACCCAGGGGCCTAAAACCAAAGGGGCATATGCTAGACATTTAGACTACCCTTAAATAAAATTTGGTGAACACAGGTACAATCATTATTGAGTTATTGTCCGGAAAATTTTCAATATAAAGTAAGTCCCAGTGACTTTGACTTAAGACTCTAGGGTCTCCAAATCAAAAGGAAACATCCGCTACCAAAGAACTATCAACAAATTACTCCATGACAAATGGGCTGATCCACATAAAATTTGGTTAACCTAGGTACATAAGTGGTTCAGGTATTGTCCTGACAATGTTTCTCCATATGATGCCCCTGTGACCTTGACCTTTGACCCAGGGGCCTCAAAACCAATAGGGCAAATCCTTGACACATGGGCTACTTGCACATAAAATTTGGTGAACCTAGGTACATAAGTGGTTCAGGTATTGTCTGGACAAAGTTTTTCCATATAATGTCTCTGTGACCTTGACCTTTGAACACGTAGGTCACATCCTTGACACAAGGGCTACCTTCACATGAAATTTTGTGAACCTAGGTACAGCCGTTGTTGAGTTATTAACCGGACAAGGTTTTCAATATGATGCCCCTGTGACCTTGACCTTTGACCCAGGGGCCCCAAAACCAATGAGGCATACCCTTGATACATGGGCTACTCGCAAATAAAATTTGGTGAACCTAGGTACATTGGTGGTTCAGTTATTGACTGGACAAAGTTTTTCCATATGATGCCTCTGTGGCCTTGACCTTTGAACCTGGGGCCCCAAAACCAATAGGGAACATCCTTGACACAAAGGCTACCTTCACATAAAATTTTGTGAACCTAGGTTCAGTCCTTGAGGAGTTATTGTCCGGACAAGGTTTTTCAATATGATGCCCCTGTGACCTTGACCTTTAACCCAGGGGCCCCAAAACCAATAGGGCATATCCTTGACACAAGGGCTACCCTCACATAATATTTGGTGAACCTAGGTACATTGGTGGTTCAGTAATTGTCAGGACAAGTTTTTCATTGTTTGCCATTTTGACTTTATTAACATATGGCATATATAGAGATATATGAAAGGGGAAGTAATTCAAAGTCGAATGAAAAAAATTGAATTATCTCCACTTTATGCACAACTAGACATCAATGTTTATCATCAGAGGGAGTTTGAAGAAAATTGGCCAAGAAATAAGGGAGGAGTTGTCCGCACAAGGAAGACGGACGGACGGACGGACAGACGGACGGACGAGCGGCGCCATAACATAATACGACCCTTCGGGCGTATAAAAATCGGTCCGAAAACCGAAAAACCGGCGATTTCCTGGTCCCTGTGTATTAGTATTGATAATAGTTAAAACTTATATTGTTGACACCAATAAGCAATATACACAAAAATGAAAAAAAAAGTGAAATAGTATAAATCTATATTATACATTTGTATATGTTGCATTATGTCACATAAATTTCAAACTAATAAAATAAAATAAAATAGTGTAACAGGTATACATAGTTTTTTTTATCAACTGCCAATAATTTCACAGTGACTTTGTGTTCTTTGTCTAACACTCGTGATATTGTGATAATGTATATTCACACACATTGTTGTAGTGCTAAAAGTTGCTAGCAAAACTTTTAACTTAAAAATTTCGAAGTGTAAAAGGGCCATAATCCAGTCAAAATTTAGCTAGCATAACATCTTGGTATTTTTCCTCGATTGGTTATCCAACTTAGCCACCCAGTAATTATGTGTAAAGCTATAAGTTACTCTATTCAATAGTTGTTACATTACAATAAAATGTGGCATCAAAAACCTTAATCAAGAAATTTCTAAGTATTCAAGGGCAATAATCCAGTCAAAATTCATGCAAGAGTTATGGTTGAAAGTTAATCACTTGAGTTGATTCAAAGACATGAATGAATGCATATAAAACATTAACCAATAAGTGTTAGGCCTTTACACAATTGAGTAGAATAGCCCTAGGGCCTACTTTTTTCTGAAAAGCCAAGCTAACAAATTGAAGATAATCATAATTGTCTTGTTAGATGTGTAGGGAAATTAATGGCAGCATGCTGGCAATGTATCAGTTTATAATTCTTGATATAGCATTCTATATATATATATGTTTTGTATAAACAGCCAGATGAGTTGTTTGTTTCATTCAATTCATTCCATAATTTGAGTTGCAACATACTTATATTGGCAGCTCATGCTCACCAAAAGTATTCTTTGAATGTATACATTACATGACAGAGAAAAAAGTTTTAAGAAAAATAGTAAATATATTTACAAGCAATTTGAGCTCAAATGATTTTACATTTTATTTATTTGGAGTTTACACCATTTACCGGTATCTACACCTTCCTATCAGATTATGTAATATTGTATGGTGGCTGCCTCACCTAACCAGCTTTTCCAGGACACTCTATTTTTTATCAGTACTAACACACTGAGCAATCAAACAACTTCTTCCAACACTGATAAAAATTAACATCTTGGTGAACTTTTCCCTAAGAGTATAACATGACACAGCCAAGAATCAGACCTAGATTACCTACTATCACTGCACCTCAACTAAGGCAGCTTAATTGAGGAGAAAATTCTTACATAACAGTATATTAATCCCACTGGAGAAGAGATCATTGACCAGTTTTCTAAGCATATCACTAACAAGCGCATTGCCCTTGGTACCCTCAAATTGATATCACATACTTTTTGGTGTAAGAAAGGTACCAGGGACTAAGGGCTAGGAGTTAATGTCCTTAGGAAACTTCCCACATTTTCAGTTAAATCTTTTTGTATGGTAATAACATAAAACAAGATAATCCATAATAATGATAAACACTAGGTACATATTATAAGTTAGAAAAAAAGAATGTTAGATGGAAAAGGATTGAGGTTTATTAAATATCACCCACCAGAGCTTAATCAATGATTTATAATATTGCAACACTAATCTAAATGTGGAATTTCATGAGATTAATATTAGAGTTTTCATAGTATGACCCACTTGGATGAACAATAAGCCCTAAAAACCCTAACCCCCAAACACCAGGGACCCTTAAACATCAAATCACAATAAAAAGAGTGCAAACTTCTTAAAGTATGACAAATTTTTACTTTTTTAAAGATTACTAAGAAACAAATAAAATAAAATTAGAGCCCACTAAATACATCTATTCCCGATATGGAATAAAAACAACATTATTGTTGATTTTTTGTGAGCAGATATGACCTGTCAGAGCGTCGGGATTTTAACTGTGTAAAGTAGTGTATGGTAAACTCCACAGTGATAGTTCATCTACATGATGGGTCTCAAAGAAAAAGTTTGAAAGTTAAACATAAAATCTTAACAATTCTAAAGACAGTAATAGTGAAAAGCCATATAACAAAGAAAACTAAAGCACACAAAGTGGACATTGAATATGTTACTTACCCCTAAGTCAATCAATTGAACCTGATTTGATTTCTACACAGAAAATAAGTAGGTTTTTTTAATTATTATTTTAATAAAGACTAATGACAGCTTATTTCGGATTACAATTCATCTAAACTTGAAAGTATTACAAGCAGGACTGAAGACAAGGGATTTAGGTATAATCAAAATTTCAAACGCTAGTTGCCCAGAAAAAATAGGAGGCCCAACACTAGTACAACTAATATAAGAATTTTACTGCTTCACTCATCAAATGGTAACAGTACCTTAAAAATCTAATGCTAATTTTGATACATTAACATTACATAACCATGCTAGCAGAGATATAATACATGTAGTGCTATTTGCAATACCTAGGTCCACCATCAATTCATTACTGTTGTTCAACCATAGGAAATTATGGTTTACATGGGCAATACTGCAAGTGTTAATACTGGACCATAATAACCAACTTTACTTTCACAATATTTGTTTGGTTTCTAGCAAGCAGACTAACACAACAAACTTAGAGTCATAGAAGGCAATTTAACACACATTCAATATCATGGTGTCTGTAATTACCACCCAAGAAAAAAGAACCATTAGATGTTAATTCCTTATCATTTTTCAAAGGTTTTTTTATTTAAACAAAATTAGACAATACCAGTTGTAGTCTATACTGCTTGATGTTCAAAAATATTTTCATTACCCACACATAATATAGAGTTAACAGTTAAGGCACAAGACTACGAACTGATACAAACCAAGTATCTGTTTACCAAAGTAAATATTTATTCTTTACTTATTTTGCTTGTTAAACCACATATGAAAGCTAAAATCTTCCAAAAAATCTAACATTTAGGACCAAAAACTTAAACACATATCAAACTGTCTTCTATGACTCTGAGGAATGAAAACAAGCTTCCTAAACCTAAAAATATCTACAGCAAATGTCACAAAATCTTACATAATTGGATCCAGAAGCAGCCCTAGCCCTTGATATACTAGCTCTTTCCTTCTCAGCAGCTGTTCTTTGTATTGTCTGGAAATTCTTTAAAGCATCACTAAACTGTTCTGTTAATCTTTCTTTCTGCATTCTAACTTGTTTCTGAAATAAACAAAGCGGCAATTATTACAGTATTTAAACTGCATTTTAATAAATGCAGTCAATAAGTCCACCGAGATCTTTCTGCCCTGGACTGTTCATAGACTTAATGTGATAGAATGAGAATGTAAAATAAGCTATCAAAATCAAACATCTCATGCCATTTCTGACCAGGGACAAGAGACTGAAACAAACACCAGTTAACAACAGTCTCCTTCTATAATGTGACCCTTTATGCTGTCATGCAAAATCAATCAGCTGAAGAAGGTTAAAAGATGCCAAGGAAAACCTCAAGTAAATTAATTTTTTGCTGTGAATAGAATAAAATTAACTCTGCAATACTATGGATCTTCAAACCAATAATGTTCAATGCATTAGATTTCAAACATGATTCATAGTTTAGGTTATTTCATGAATAACAAAACAATAGTCACAGTCATTCAGATTCTTATAATCCTTGTTCAACTATATTTTTTTAAAGTTTTTCCACTGTTTATCAACTCTCTTTGTGTGACTTCTTACAGCTGGATTACAAAACTAGATTTTAGACATATTTTACTAATACTAGGTTGTCTCTCCAAAGGAAACAGACAATTCATCCCTTTACAGGGTAGATCAACATTATTGACCAAGTTTAAACAAAAGAATATGATCTATGGGAAAGAATCTAATGCTGATTACCAGACTCAAAATGAAGTAAGCTACAAATACAGGAACATGTTTATACAACTTGATTATAAATAACAAACAAGAATGATTATAATACAAACCGCTTCTTGTGTGTTCTCAGATGAAGGTAATTTAGCTAACGTCTGCATGTCTTTATTTGTATCTTTAGCCAGTTGATTGGTGGAATGTGTGATCTGATGTCTGAAAGAAAAATTAAGAGACATCATAAATACATTGCCATCTATGATTATCTTTACAGTTTTGTAAGTGAGAGATTTATCTTAAATTTTCACCAATAATTGAGAAATTAAAAACAAAAACTATAACAATAACAATTCTAACATAACCAAATTATTTCAAATGTTACAATTAGTTATAACTAACAAATAACTAATTTCCTTGCATCAATGTCATTTGAAATATGCGTGGGAGTCCATGGACAAGTGGAATTAATATATTTACTTGTCCGCAGACATAATTGTACAAGTTGGAGAAGTTGGGCATAGGAATTCCACATCCCTGAACATCAAATAAAAGATCTGTAAATTATTAAATAACCTACACTCTATCCCTAGTTTCCTCAGAATCTTGTGGAGTACCAATCTGTTTAACAAGTCTTTCCAACTGGACCACTGAAATTATATAGTACAGTACATGAACACGAGATAGTGAACATCATAGTTTGGGTGAAATAAATACATAAGCTGGAGCCTGGTTGGCAAATAAAATTCTTATGACGGACGATGCTTGAGTCTGCAGTTAAAGATATAAGGAAGCAATGAAAACTTAATACTATAAGTCATTCATCTGATTCCCAATGGAAAAGAACTGTCAACAGGAGAAATTTCTATGATTTCCAAAAACCAATCAATTCAAATTAAAAATGAATAGTCAACTTTCAATTTTCAGCTCAATGACAAAATTTGAACTATCTCTGTAATGAATCATGAGTTTATTTAGCAATACAAATTGATTTGGATAGAAATTTATATTACAGGGTTCAAACAGATTTTGAATACCAGAATTCCATTCCATGATTGCTCTCAGTTTTCCATGATACAACAGAAACACAGAACCCTAAACGAAAACAACTAAATTTTTGATTACTCAGATTTCTTCTTTATACTGTTATTAAATTATTGTTTGTAAAATTCTCGTTTTCATACCTAAGTGTGATTTGTACCCAACATTTAAAGTTGCAATTAATGTTTGAATTTATGTTTTTTTTATTCATTTTTTGTTGAAATCAAAATAAGCGTAAAATAGTATTTTTCCATGACACATTTAACTTTTAGCTTGATGTTTTCTATTTTTCCATGATATTTTCCCTTAAATCCAAATTCCATGATTTTTCCAGAAAAAAATCTCATTTTCCATGATTTTTCCAGTTTGTACGAACCCTGTATTTAATAAACAGAACTTAAAACGTTCTACTTACCATTTTGTGAAATCTTCTGTACATTATTCCCTATGGACTGTACTAGTTTACCACTGTCACTACCTGTAAAATAAATGATAAATATGACTATTAACCAAACAATAATGACTATAATGAAGTGACTTGGGTAGGGGCACTAGATGGCTACATTGATCCTGATCAGTGTTAGTATGTGCAGTTGCTGTATCCTGCGCCTTTTGTAGGTGTGTAACTCAATAAAATACATGGTCCGAACTGAGATTTGAAACTGATGACCACTGGAGTTGTAAGCGGACACTCTACCAAGTTACCATAAAAGCTAGCTTGAAGGCAAGGGAGTATTAGTGCCGTATTATACCTCTACTACAAGTGCTAGATAATGAATCAGGGTCATTCTGAATGACTTCAATAATGTGGTACTTCCTTTATTACATAATTATTTCTTTACATTTTTAGGTTGAACAAGAGATAATTTGTTTTTCTGAACTGAAAAATGAAGCCAGAGCCAAATTGACAACAGTTTATATTATGGAATGGTGTTATATACAAACCTGAACTTCCACCACTTTGGTAGGAAGAATGCTGATCAAACGAACCTCTCCCATAACTCGCCATTTTTTTCTTTTATCAAGTAAACTGAAAAAGTAATAATTAATACAGTCTTTTCTAAACCCTATAGCTCAAAGTCTAGGGCTCATGAAAATTGTTAAGGGTTAATGAAAATAACTTTTTTTACATTTATTACGTTGTTAATGAGCAATAGGAGATAGTTGTTAATTTGGCCCATAATATAAAAATAGGCAGTGGCTAGGGAAAGCTGATAGGGCATTCTCTAACCAAGAGGTTGTCAAGATTCTTGATCTAACCTAAGGTGCCACATGGCCAATTTTAGAATGAAATGTCATAATTTTGGACGATATCACCCAATCAAAACATTTTTGCATATTTTGCAAGCACCACCTGTCAATCTTGCTATTAAAATTGGATAATGATAATGAATTGATTACCAATCAACAAATCAAATCGCTTAAATAGCATCTTCGGTCTCAGGTCAAGATGGACAAGTTATTTTAATACATCAGACTAGATTTAGTACACTGCAAGTATTTCTGTGATCAAGGTGACACATAATCTAGGGACAAGCTACACAATATACATCAATCTCTCATACAGAGTTGTCGATCCTTACAGTGATCTTTATCTCTGTTAACGTCTCGAAAGTAGTCCCAAACACGTGATCGTTTAAAACGATCATGTGACAATTTTTGAATTTTGTCCAAACGCAACAGACAAACTAAATAACAGATCACCTTTCTTGTCTTGTAGATGTTCAAAGGCTTGTCGTTGACAGTCCCTTAGCACTAAATTTTTGTCATAATTTTTAGCAATATCATCTATTGTTGACATTTTTGCGGATGAGTAAAAAAGCCAAATTACTCAGAATAGGAAGACGTTTCACAAGAAAATAGTTCTTGTAAATATAACTCTTTAAAAATTGGATTTCGCCTGTAATAAAATTATATTTCACGTAAAAATTTGAGATAATATATATAAAAGACGAATTACGCTTTAGATACAAAATCTAAATTATATTACTATTTTACAAGAATCTTGTAAAACCCGAGACGTTTACAGAGATATAGATCACTGTAAGGATCGACAACTCTGTATGAGAGATTGAATATACATTACACCAGTCCCACTGTTTTATTACTTTAATCCCTTTGATGGTCCAACGATGGGCGCAGTAGCAATATACATCAATCAAAAGTAATGACATAGTTTTTAGTTTGAGGACAGGATGTTAGAATGGGGATGATTATATATGTGAAAGACAAGGAGTTTATAACATTATGCCGGACCTCCCATTTCTAGTTATTCATAACCAGTTCACTTAGACAAACACAGTAATATGTCTTTGCAGAGCTCTAGATAATTTATTTTACAAAAGAGTCATCACTCCCTAGTGTTTTATCATAAAGAGTGACACATTTTTTGAAAAGAGTGAAACACTTAAGAAAGAGTGTATCACTCACAGGCAATATAACATAAATATATTTAAGAACAGTGCAATTTCAGCTGAGGGACCTCCTTGCCGGAAGACCAAAAAATCGAATTCTAATTCTTTAATACCCATTTTACAAGGTATTTAGAGCTTAAATAGTTATAAATATTTTACTGCATGTCACATTTTAGCATATATAAATGACAAATTGTATTATTTCCAACTTTTTAATGAAATGTAATGCCCATGGATGAATTGTTTATTTCTCCTTACCTACATGTATAACAGTATATGACTCAAGTCATAATCAAAATAAAAAATACGCATCAGTGCATCAATGACCTCATAATGACATAATTAAGGACTAGTTAAGGTTAAGCTTAGACAATAAAAAAAATACAAGCAATCAGCAAATGTAGATCACAATGACCAGCTTAAATTAATTTGTTTCAAAACATTTTCTTTTTGCCATGGCATGATTTAAATAATACTCATCTCATCATAAACGTTATTTTAATTTTTAAACACATCTAGATCTATATTTATAACTTTCACAGATTTATGTTTATTTCAAAATAAATTATTTCTTGTTCTTAAATATATTTTAGTGAAAACATACAATTATCTTTGGACATTTCATAGAATTTATTTCCAATTTATAGTAAATAAAATCTAACCAACCACGCTTCACCCGATTTTAATGGTTAAGAAAAACAAAGAGGATTTTCCCAAAAATAAACGTAAATGACCGTCAAAACGAACAATCAAGTTACAATTTATCTCTAAATTACTTTATTATGCTTGATTTAATTTTGTGTCATATGGAACGAAACCGCTTCAACCATTTCGGCATGTCATTCATTTTTGCGACTCACGCTAGATAGCAATTTCATATTAAACATCTTTATTAATTAAAAAACTTATTGTTTTCAATGTTTTTATCTTGATTTAACAAACGGTGGCGTTACGGTGCTTCAGGAAATGACAGTGTGAAAAGTTTTATTTGTTTTTCGCGCATGCGGTGTTAAGAAAAATCCCCCAATATTGCCGATCGTGTGAAAATTAATCGACTGTTTATATCTTGGTGGCCCTTTATCACTATACTAGATCTCTAGGTACCAGTCTTAGGTATATATGAATGATATCAAGCGTGTTATTACTGTTAAGTAGCTCGACGACTCCCTTATCGATTTCCTGACACCTTTTGTCGGCGAGTTAATCTCCAAACCTGTGACAGACAATAAGGTCTAATTGATATGTACACGTAATTTACATATATAATTACTGTGGACTGTCTCACTTTTCACAACTCTTATCTGGATTAACAATAGTCGGTCAATAAGCAAGGGTACAATATTTTAGTCTACTATGAAAAATATGCTTTTTATGAAAACTTTGGTTAAACTCATTTAAATCTTACACACAGAATTTGTACGAAATTCGTGAAAAGATTTAAAATGTGTCGGACGATGCGTTAAAATAAATTTTAGTGAGTTTTCCCATATCTTTTATGCGTGATCACGTATTCACGCGCCTTATCTGGAGCTCTGTTTTGGACACATCTTGTAATACTTCCGTAACAGCACCCTATCTAGGTTTTACTAGAAATATGTAACTTACAAAATCCTACACACAAAGAATAAGGTTACCGTTCCATAATCCAAGCCACTGCCCTTAATCAGGCTACTGCTTGTAAATATTTGACATATACTTAAGTTAAACCAATTAGTAGTTGAAATTAAAACTATGCCATTTAGCAAATTTTACAAACATTCCAAAAAATCAAATGTCGGACAGTGCAATATATAATCAATATTATTAAATGATAAGTTATTATCCAAATCGATTAGAAAAGGTAAACATTTCATTTAAAGATAAAGAAGAATGTCATGCAATTATCAAAAGCATGTGGTAAAATACCAAGTGCTTTGATATTTACAATAAATATGAATAAAATAAAATTTCATACGAATGCAACAAATTGCTATAAAACACTCTGACTGTAAGTTCTAGAGAGAATATAAATAATGAGGAAACGGATTAAAAAATCTGAACGAAAATGACATACGATGAAAATAGGTCAATATTTATGTCGAAATTTAAGCCAGTTTATGAAATATGAAAACGTTCACCTTGCTTTTTCATTCAAAAAATGTATACCTACATGAATGAACGCAGTTGCAATCGACAATTATCTAATAATACGCTGTAAATTGTAGGTAATTGACTTATTTACATCCCCCTAATGCCGAAGTCGTCCATGTTATGACGTCACTTGGGTTGTGTAGAAGTAAATGCGACTGATATTTATCATCGTCATCGACATTATCATCTGACTCATAAACACAAATGACTGTACTGAAATCGGACCACCGGTTAAGATCTTTAATAAAAAGTTTAAGAGATAAGATTTAAAAATTCATATAGTTAAATCTTAAGTTAAAGTCCCTTAGCTTGTTACACCCCGAACAGGGGCGAAACCAGTTTTAGTAAAAAGGTTGACCACAGCCGAACTATAAATTTATAACTATAATCCACGTTTATTTTGAACTATTTTAAAATGTCACAGTCACTTAGATCCTTCACTCGTATAAAATTATATCTGCCCTCTGATATTGTATGTGCGAAGAAAATTTCGTTAAGTTGTTGCAGCTCGAAAAAGGATTCTAAATTATTTTGGCTTTGATTCAGCCGTACACGGACCTGGCTGTAACATAAATTATAACATACTTGAGTCTTACAGCACAAGTAAATATTCTATGTTCAGTTTGAACGTGTATTCGATGTTCTCTTAGTTCAATTGTCACATTTCAAGCAAGGGCGACGAATGCGACTGTCCGACAACGATTTTAGAAGATAGTCGCCAGATCGACGTCATAATAACTTAGACGTAACGTCCTTAGTTACGAACAGACGCTACAATAAGCACGAAAACAGCACGAAAAATACACGCAAGGCTCAATTTACCAAAATTTGACCTTTAAAAAGGTAAAATGTACATTATTATTTAACATAATATTTAATTTAGGCGTTTCTAAGTTTACATGTATGAAGTGAAAGGTTTGTAACATTTTTCTTCAATTTCTAATTCCTTTTTTTATCTATATCTAGATCTAGTTAGGGCTTCAACTTAAATGGGGATACTTGGTAACGTCCATCATGTAGACATCCACTCAAAACGGTTATATCTGTAGTCTGTACAGAGAATGCACATGTTGATCTAGCTTAAAAAATACATTTAATAAGTAATTAAACTTGACTGCCGTAGACAAGGCCCCTGCTTCAGCCATGGTATACCTCGATAGTCCCTTGGCATATTGACTTGGTATACGATCCGTTGATGAAAAGTAACCAAGATATAATTTTGATCCCAGAATTTATACACGTTATAATGGATAATTATTTTACTAACTTGGTCTAAAATATAAAGCATGTTGAGTTTCTCACAAATCAGGCACACTATGTCATATGATGATGGCCCATAATACTTTTTAATACAATACTCAAACTCTCGTCAGGTAATCAAACGCTTAGCAGATTCTCTGACTAAGCTCAGTTGGATTTTCACTTTTAAAACCACAGGTCAAACATAACCCGTTTATTTATTCTTAGCCAGAGGCCAAACTCAAGCAGGCTGGAAATCAAATTATATTCTGGCGTATGATGGCGACCCAGGTTGAGCATAAGTAGCATATCATATTCTAAGTTCGTTATAAATATATTTGATCGTATTGTCCTTAAATTGTTAGC
This sequence comes from Mactra quadrangularis, assembly GCA_025267735.1. Lineage (NCBI taxonomy): Eukaryota > Metazoa > Mollusca > Bivalvia > Venerida > Mactridae > Mactra > Mactra quadrangularis. The sequence continues at coordinate 10,690,183 of CM046307.1, read as the reverse complement.
CTGAGGTCATACTTAAGCAGGCTGAAGGTCAAATCATATTCTGGCGTATGATGGCGGCCCAGTTTGAGCATAAGTAGCATATAATATTCTAAATTCGTAATAAATAATATATTTGATTGTATTGTCCCTTAATTGTTAGCCAGAGATAAAACTCAAGCAGGCTGAAGGTCAAATCATATTCTGGCATATGATGGCGGCCCAGTTTGCGCTTAAGTTACAAATATATTCGAATTCGTTATCTATATCTCTTTGTACCGTCGTTTCGGTCTTAGCCAGAGGTCATACTTAAGCAGGCTGAAGGTTAAATCATATTTTGGCGTATGATGGCGGCTCAGTTTTCGCTTAAGTTACATATATTTTGATTCGTTATTTATATTTTGTTGTACCGTCGTTTCATTCTAAGCCAGAGGTAAACACATGCAGGCTGAAGGTCAAATCATATTCTGGCGTATGATAGCGTCTCAGTTTGCGCTTAAGTTATATATATTTTGTTTCGTTATTTATATTTTGCTGTACCGTGGTTTTATTCTTAGCCAGAGTTCAAACTAATGCAGGCTGAAGGTCAAATCATATTCTGGCGTATGATGGCGGCCCAGTTTGTGCTTAAGTTACAAATATATTCGAATTCGTTATTTATATCTTGTTGTACCGTCGTACATATACATACGTTTTCTATAATTTAATTTCAGAATATACTGCTACCATGTTATGACCAAACCATTATCACCAGTTGTTATAAAATACTTGGAAAAAGACTTGTGACCTTTACTAAGCTTAGTTTATTGTATTCACATTGTTTTGTTATCATGGGTATGAACAATAATAAGAAGATTAAATAATTTGATTGAAAATTATTATAACACTATTTCACCACATATGTATAAACTGATGTTTAGTGGTTATCTTAACTATTTAAGTAGTATTCTTATAAGAAGAAATTCTTGAAACATTGTTCTTTCAAAATGTTTATGTACATGCATATTGTTAATCTTTGAAGAGCTACCTTGTAACTACAAAGCAGACTCTTTCACATCCTTCAAAAAATGGGAGACAGTTACTTCATAATGTTTACGTACATGAAAACTGTACGTTGAAGACATACTGTATTTATTCATAAAAATTATTACATAAGTTAAAAATATGAAAACCGTTGATTTATAGTGTTGTTGTACAAACAGTATACACGTCATATTCCATGAGGTCATACTGTAACTGTATTTTTAAATTTGTAGTTACATGGTGGAATTTCTAATATCATCAGAGTATATATTAATATTGTTGGCTCAAAATGTTTCCGTACATGTATAATACAAGCTATACTCCATAGGATAGAACTTGACGCCTTACTCTTTGATATGTTTGGTTATTGATATTTGACATAAGTTGTATTCTCTAGAAGCTTGACTTAATGTCTTACATCTTGTGTAATTATATTGATTCATAATATTACATATATATCATACGTTGTATTCTATTGAGTCAGGACATAAATCTTTATATCTGGCATTGGAACTGATATTTGCTGTCTTAGTACATATATATTAAAGGATATATTCTGTAAAGTGGAACAAAACTTCTAACGCCTTGATGCATGTGAGGACTGAATCATAATGTTTAATACATATATACTATTGGTGAAATTCTATTTTATATATTAATCTCCTTGCATCTTAATGTGTATGAAGATTGATTCATAATGTTTATATTCTTATATGTATTGAGCTAAATATAATGCATTTAGAATGATTCATGATATTTACGTGCATGTACAATATATGCTATATTCTGTATGGAAAGAGTTATGAATGTGTCTTTATATGATTTACATTGATAATCACTGCTCATATGTTAATAGTTATGTTTATATTATTTTTATAGTAATAAATAATTACAAAAAAAATATATTCGAATTCGTTATTTATATCTTGTTGTACCGTCGTTTCAGTCTAACCCAGAGGTCATACTTAAGCAGGCTGAAGGTCAAATCATATTCTGGCGTATGATGGCGGCCCAGGTTGAGCATAAGTAGCATTTAATAATCTTAATTCGTAATAAATATATTTGATTGTATTGACCCTTAATTGTTAGCCAGAGGTCATACTCCAGCAGGCTGAAGGTCAAACTCCAGCAGGCTGAAGGTCAAATCATATTCTGGCGCTTGATGGCGGCCCAGTTTGCGCTTAAGTAACAAATATATTCGAATTCGTTATTTATATATAACTTGTTGTACCGGCCGTCGTTTAAGTCCGACTCAAAATCAATATGTTTTGTAGTATCTACGCTTCATTCTTAGCCAGAGGTCATACTTAAGCAGGCTGAAAGACAAGTCATATTCAGGCGTATGATGGCAGCCCAGTTTGCGCTTGAGTTACAAATAAATTCGAATTCGTTATTTATATCTAGTTGTACTGTCGTTTCAGTCTTAGCCAGAGTTCATACTTAAGCAGGTTGAAGGTCAAATCATATTCTGGCGTATGATGTCGGCCCAGTTAGCGCTTCAGTTTAAAATATATTCGAATTTGTTATTCATATCTTGTTGTACCGTCGTTTCAGTCTGACTCACAATCAATATGTTTTGTTGTATCTTCGCTTCATTCTTAGCCAGAGGTCATACTTAAGCAGGCTGAAAGACAAATCATATTCAGGCGTATGATGGCGGCCCAAATTCGCAATATATATGTTTTGTTGATCCGTCGCTTCATTCTTAGCCAGAGGTCAAACCCAAGCAAGCTGAAGGTCAAATCATATTCTGGCGTATGATGACGGCCCAGTTTGCGCTTAAGTTACATATATTTTGATTCGTTATTTATATTTTGTTGTACCGTCGTTTCATTCTTAGCCAGATGTCAAACTCAAGCAGGCTAAAGGTCAAATCATATTCTGGTGTATGATGGCGGCCCAGTATGCGATTAAGTTATGTTCATATTGATTTGCAATAAATATGTTTTTTGTATCGTCGCCTTAGTCTTAGCCAAAGGTCAAAATCATGCAGGCTGAAGGTCAACTCATATTCTGGCGTATGATGGCGGCCCAGTTGGTTCTTAAGTGACCGTTTTTCTGATACGTTATGAGCATAAAAATTACTTTGTTCTATCGTCGCTTCATTCATAGCCAGAGATCAAACTCAAGCAGACTGAAGGTCAAATCATATTCTGGCATATGATGGCGGCCCAGTTTGCGCTTAAGTTATAAACATTCTAAATTGCAATAAATATGTTTTGTTGTATCGACGTCGAATCATTCTTAGCCTGTTGTCAAACACAAACAGACTGAATTTTAAATCATATTCTGGCGGATGACGGCTTAAGTCATATATATTTTGTTTCATTATTTATATTTTGCTGTACCGTCGTGGTTTTATTCTTAGCCAGAGTTCAAACTAATGCAGGCTGAAGGTCAAATCATATTCTGGCGTATGATGGCGGCCCAGTTTGCGCTTAAGTTAAAAATATATTCGAATTCGTTATTTATATCTAGTTGTACCGTCGTTTCAGTCTTAGCCAGAGGTCATACTTAAGCAGGCTGAAGGTCAAATCATATTCTGGCGTATGATTGCGGCCCAGGTTGAGCATAAGTAGCATTTTATATTCTAAATTCGTTATAAATATATTTGATTGTATTAACCCTTAATTGTTAGCCAGAGGTCATACTAAAGCAGGCTGAAGGTCAAATCATATTCTGGCGTTTGATGGCGGCCCAGTTTGCGCTTAAGTTATAAATATATTCGAATTCGTTATTTATATAAAACTTGTTGTACCGTCGTTTAAGTTCGACTCAAAATCAATATGTTTTGTTGTATCTTCGCTTCATTCTTCGCCAGAGGTCATACTTAAGCAGGCTGAAAGACAAATCATATTCTGGCGTATGATGGCGGCCCAGTTTGTGCTTCAGTTACAAATATATTCGAATTCGTTATTTATATCTTGTTGTACCGTCGTTTCAGTCTTAGCCAGAGGTCATACTTAAGCAGGCTGAAGGTCAAATCATATTATGGCGTATGATGGCGGCCCAGTTTGCGCTTAAGCTAAAATATATTCGAATTCGTTATTTATATCTTGTTGTACCGTCGTTTCAGTCTTAGCCAGAGGACATACTTAAGCAGGCTGAAGGTCAAAACATATTCTGGCGTATGATGGCGGACCAGTTTGCGCTTAAGCTAAAAATATATTCGAATTTGTTATTTTACTCGCTTTGGGTTTTAAAATACCGGGTGTCATTTTCAAGAGACTTTTATGGACGTCGAATTCGAAGTCTGACAACGATTAAAGTAGATAATTGACGTCATAATTAGATTAAACGAGCGTCCATAGCAACGGATAGAACTTGAAGAGGACGACGGGAAAAATTGATGTTACACTCAATTTAGCTTAAATTTGGCTGAACAGGTAAAAATAATACTATTTTTTTAATATCGGCGATTCTAAGACTCGGTATGATGTGAAAGGTTTGTAACATTTTTTAGAAGTTTTTATTAATATATTCTAAAAGAGCTTGTTATTTGTTTATCTACGCCAAAACGTTTACCCTACTCTAAATAGACGTACATGTATATAGATCTATATCGTAGAATTTAAGTTGATCTTTTCACTAGATCAAAAAATTCTCCAATATTCTTACATTCTATATTTACGATTATAGGCGGAGCCAGCGGGGGAGGGTCAGGGTAGTCCGGACCCCCCCCCCCCCTAGAATTTGAAAAATGTACCTGGCATTAGAGTATTTCTTGCCTGTAAGCCATTTTTAAGTTGCATGAATAAATTTTTCTCGGTGCTTAACATAGATTTAATGGTAATATAGTTTTTATTATCAATACGTGTATGTTGCTTGTTTCTGCAAAATGAGTATAATGTGGTTGTGGTTCGAGGTTTGGACCCCCCAAGAAAAGTTCGAACCCCCCCCCCTAGAAAAGTTCGGACCCACCCCCTAGAAAAAAATCCTGGATCCGCCCCTGACGATTTCTTGATGAAAAGACCCAGAGGATACACATGTATTAGGTTTCCATTTCTGTTCAGAGAGTTTTTTTAACAAGTTAATGATAACTTTTTTTCTAACTTGATCAATAAAAATAAACAGCGAGTTAATTTATACGATAAGCCAAAGCGAATCGACAATCAATATAATGATGGTAGTGACTCAATATGCACTGAAACTATTCTATACATTTAACTAGCCATCAATTTTAACTATCATTAAATAATACTTTCGGAATAAATACTCTACTCTTGTGAAGTAAATATAATTCTCATGGTAAAGCCAACAGTCAATTCAAAGTCGCTTAGCTATCCGAATATCATATCTATAGAACATCCAGTAAACATGCACCAGGTAAGTTCAATAATATTTTTTTTCACGAGATTGTTTTTCAGTGCAGCATGTTGAGCTGGGAGTAAATCCTAAGCAAGGGCAATTAAGCGAACGTCGTATAACACTTGAACAATGGATTAATAGATATAGCAAAGAAGATGCTGACAAGCTACAACCTACTCACTTAGTGATATGATAAGCAGATGACTTCTAATCCAGACAAATCTGAAGTCAACGTATCACAACGAAGAGAAATCAAATCTTGTCATTACAGCATCCACAACAAACAACTAAAACAACTGAAAAGGCCATACTCCAGATCTATCTTAGAAATGCCACATAGACAATACTAAAACGAAAAGAAATTCGAACGTCGCTTCCCCTAGAAATATGAGATCCAGTCCAGCAATGCCACTGGTCAAAGCTACAGTCGGCAACGACTCCTGATCATATACAGGAAGATGAAATGCAAATGCTTATAAGACTTATGTCCTACTGGAATTAGGAGTTCACATCATTAATCCTCATCTAACGACTGCCTAATACACCAACTGAAGATTGTCCAAAAACGCACAGTTCGTTTCGTTATAAACGGCAGAGCAGTGTCTCATCCATGCAGGCACAACATGATGGTATACCCTACTAGAACGGTGTAACATGACTACATTTCAAACAATGTACAGAATCACAAATAACCTAGTAGACATCATTTCAGATCGTCCAGTGGAAACACACAACAAATAAACCAGACCATGTGTAGAAAGAATACAACGTATCTACTAAAACAGTTTTTTCCGGTCACCACCGCATCATGGATGTATCTTCCAGACAATGTGGTGAACCAGCCGATTTCCGGATAGTTCTGATCGGCTCTAGACAAATACTCACATAGAGACAAGACGAACTTCGTTTTCATCCAGTTGTAATAGTTGTAAAAAGATAGACGATGTTTTAGCTGTATAGAAGAATGGCATTGCTCACACTGCGTGTGCATGTATTAACTAGTTTTCGTGATTATGCTACCAATCCTCACATCACGTCACCTCTCATACCAAACATGTGACACAGTATACAGTACATGCGTAAGGATGCTCTACGCCAGTGAGACCTGGCCCCTGTCCAAAACAAATCTGCAACGCCTGCAACGTAACAACCGAGTAATGGTCACGCAGATTTGTAACATAAAGCAACAGGACATTGCCACCATCAGATCGCACAACCTCCTTAAACAGCTCGGCCTTTTAGGGAAAGGAGACTTCAATGGTATGGCCACGTAGAAAGATCCAGTGGCGCAATCAAGGCAGCCAGTACCATACAGGTTAGAGGGACACGCTGACCTGGAAGGCCCAAGTTGACTTGGAAGCAGTTAACAGAGAGGGATCGCAGAGAATCGAACCTCTCTGTGATCGACCCTCAAGAGAGAGACACCAGGAGATCAGGTGTGAGGAACGACAGGCAGGCAACAAAAATGGAGCAATCATTAAAATGTGCCTTATGTAGACAAGAATTGAGAACGTCAAGACAACGTTCTTCCAGAAGCATTGAAAGCAGATGCAATAACAACTGTAGTACATTGTACTCTTGCATGATCTTGTTAATGCTGTATGGCAATAGTAAGACGTACCGTCGTAGATAGACTTGAAGCTTAATAGCAAAACTTCCGATCGAAATCAAAGCGATTGTCAATGTGATAGAGTGATCCTGCCACTGTCTGTGTCAACAATGTATTCATCACGGTCATCGTACGATAGATAATACCAACCAATACTGCTAGAAACTAGCCGACTGGAGTCAAGAGTGTAGGCCAATAGGGTGTTAATTCCGCTTATCAGCATTTTAGTCATATCGCGGTTTTGATATCAGGTTTCAATATGAACTACATGTATGAACATACATTCGCAATCGCACGATTATTTATTATCTGTTTGCCGCAACCGGAGCGAATGATTGTGCAACAGCCATTGCAATGCAGGATAAGACTATATAATAATCAGTTTCAAAAATTTAAAAATATTTTGAAAAAATGTTGCTTACCTTACAATGTCAGCAACTTTTTTGCTGTCTCTAAGAACACCACTAGAAAAGTCCTGAAATATTTCCGAGCATCAACCGCCTGCAGACAAAGCAGTCAGTGTCATCACTGATATACCCTGTTGTCATATGGTGCGTCTTTAAATCAATAAGTGGAGGTATCCTCAACTGCTAGAATGTCTGAATTTTGACGAAGATGTAAGCTGCTGACTCTCATTCATTTGAAAAGTTACAGGACCGCGAAGATATAGCACAAAGGTACGCTTCCATTAACAGCGGAGTAATAGAGAGTATGTTTTTCAATACAACACGCACACGACCAACGCTCCTGGAAGACTAACATACTGAAGATGCGAATAGCACTTTTAGCCTTGAAGACATCTTGGACAAGAAAGACTCCCCCACACTTTTGATAGTTTAAAATTGTTAGAATGTGCGCTAATGTTAAATCATGATACAATTGCGACCCTGTTTGCCCATCTACTCTAGCTTTATTGGGCTTACTATTTATACCCAGAACTCGCCCTAATGCAAGGCCGACAACTTCTCCATATATTTCATTAATAGAGAAAATCCTACATCATTGTCAAATGTTCATGTAAGAGTATAACCGATCTGCGTGGGACTCGCTTCTGTAACAAGATTCGAAATCTCGATGCGATATCATCTGCGTTAAGGACCCAGAAAAAGTACAAGATATCTTTATGTTAAATTCTTGTCTCTGAATACAGAAGAATTGGACAATTTCGATACATCACATGTAGGTGTTTTATGTAACTGTTGGTCACATAACTGTTTTGACAAAAGAAATCAAACAGTTGTTACATCGACCAAGTGACATACAAAGGCAAACTAAAACTACAACAACCTTAATCATTGTAAACGATTTTATTTAATGCATAATTTTGTATAAAAACATTGCTGGAATTTAACAATTAACATGATTATTATAAGAAATAATTAAATGAGCGCTTGATCATGAATAATGTATTATACATAATGATTACATGATGAATATTCCAGGTAACATAATCATATAATTAGCTAGTATGATTTTCAACGACATAACTGATTAGAATACAGACATTTCAGTAAAATAAAAACAATATTGATAAACATTATACAACCAATAGTAATCAAGCTCTATGTGCTAGCATAGTTTGTAAAATAATCTTGAATAATGAGTAATTTATAATGAAACTTTGTAAGTGATCTACTATATATTGTTACCATCTTTTTTAAATAGTACATGATTGATAGTATCTACTCGTATATATGACTAAAAATCACTTAAGTGGTTAAAACAAGAAAAAAATAAAAAATATTTATCAAATTGCATAACTACATTGGTATTACAACAATAAGCTCCGAACAAATGAACCATGTTCAAATCATCAATAGGACAACTCACACAAGTATGCGACTTCCACATTTCTGACTTTATCTAGTAGCTTACAAATGGATACAACACATGTGGATATCATTATACTTGAAGATAAAAATTTTGAAATGGCATGTTATATACAAGTGTACTTCCTATCAAGAAAGAGGATATATAAACAACTGAATCAGGATGTAATACATGCTTTCCTGACATCACCTTTATCATAACAAAAAAATGTTCACTGTTATATTTGTACAGCAAGTTGTTGACGAAAATAATACATGGTAATATTTCTGACCGGAAACGTGTTTCGAGTACAATTCATTTTAACAAATCGTTTATTGTTGAGCATCAATTACATTGTATATGATATCGATATAATCACACAATAATGTACAGGGAATGGCAAAAGATGGAATTCATCAAATGATGATTGACATGTTACATGGCACATCTGGATGAATTATCAATTCAGTTATAACAAAACAATTGTTGTAAAGAGCATAATATAAGTGTTTTGATTGCAAGAGAGGCAACAAAACTACCACAAAATGTATAATAATCTTCTAATACTAATTGCTCCTAACAATTAATAACGACATTTAATATATTTTCAAATTAAATGTCTAATAATAAAAGTATCCAGCTTAATAGAAACATATAACATATTAAATAGATCAACACAATGCATACTCAAATTATACTAAACCTATACTTAAACTGAAAGTGTGCAAGTAAACACTTCGATTTCAAACAATGGTGTACGAAAACTGATATTGAATATACTGTATATTGATTAAATAGTTATTATTGTAACAGTTTTATTTAATTTTCGGACTTTTGTTATATCACGCCAGGTATCACATCTAACATTATGAGTTGTTACTTTTATGGCAAATGAAGAATACATGTATATTGTGCTTTGTTTTGTAGTGCTTAGGTGTGATTTTTGCGTTGTGCTTTAGTATGGTTTTTATAAATTGTTTGGCTGTGTTTTGTTGTGCTATAATATGTCATCTACTTGATATGAAAGTATAATACAACCTCATTAACAACCCATATGCAGTCATATATATGTGTATATAAAGTATCAAAGAATCAAGAAAACTAAGTGCATGACTGTACAATGAATACAATAGGAAAACCTGTACAATATATTATAGTTGACATTACGCCGGACATTCCTTTTCTAAAATTAAAAATATTCATAATCCTTTCTCCAATGAAAGGTTTAGTGTATATTTGGACAAACATCGACACATGTCTTTCGACGCAAAGGTGTCTTTGTTAAACGAATTTGCCACTTGCCTAAGGGCGTGGATTTATTGGCCTCAGTGTAATGCCAATAGATGAAGTCTGGTGAAAAGATACAACAGTCACAAATTAACAAACCTAGTATAATGAATTCATTAAGATACAAATCTACTTCTGCTGAAAAAAAACCAGTAATATATTGCTACTTATATGAAATAAATTGTTTGAATAAATGAAAAAAGTTATTACATATATTGCTACTGTGTTCAAAATTGTGTTGTTGTTATTTATATTTTGTACCAGATTTGTTGTAATAAAGAAGATATCTGATAGTGCCACGTGTGTAAAAAACTTGTTGAAGATGCAATGCAAAGAGAGTCACGAAAGTGAACAATTAAAGAAGTAAATAAGTTTCCTTCCAGCAGATTTGAATGACACAGTATCCGAAAAAAGCTTGCATAGTACATCAGTAAACACAAATACAACACTTATTTCAGAAAGACGGAACATTCTGCCATTAGTGTAATAGCATGCATACAATATGAGAATATTAACATTTAATTGGCAAATTAATAATTGTGTGATTTGTACAAAGAATTATGCAAATAAAACAAATCAAGCGGTAATGATTTTGATACAATATGCAATAAATGGTCAGTTAAAAGATTAATGGTAAAATGCAAGATAAACAGGCATATACACGACATGAACGTATTGAACGTTACTTTGTATCACTGAGAGCAACAACTTTCGATTTGGGTTTATTATTCACGTGTGATTCACTTATTTACACGGATAAGCATACTCAATAACAATCAGGTTAATCAGGTTATCATGTATAAAAAGTCTTCTCTTCCAAACAGCTTTCTAGTTACTTTCTTATAAACTTCGTTGACTATTATGATATACATTTGTTTTACTGAATCTCGATCACATAAGCGCTTACAGTCAATATTTACAAACGTTCAATGATATTTAAAAATCATGACGTCAACGGTTGTCCAGCTGTTTGAAGTCTCATCACGTGGTTGTATATCTTCAATGCAGGGCCGAGTTTTAGAGATAATCCTTGTAAAACATCAGATCTTTTCAACAGCAACAATGATTGACCATCAATTTCCTGTAAGATAAGGTAAGTGTATGATGAAATGTTGAAATTGTATAAAAGATAATTTTGATACAATACGAAATGTTGAAATTGTATAAAAGATAATTTTTGGTACATTATGAAATGTTGAAATTGTATAAAAGATAATTTTTGATACAATATGAAATGTTGAAATTGTACAAAAGATAATTTTTGGTACATTATGAAATGTTGAAATTGTATAAAAGATAATTTTTGGTACATTATGAACTGGTGAAATTGTACAAAAGATAATTTGATACAATATGAAATGTTGAAATTGTACAAAAGATAATTTTTGGTACATTATGAAATGTTGAAATTGTATAAAAGATAATTTTTGATACAATATGAAATGTTGAAATTGTACAAAAGATAATTTTTGGTACATTATGAAATGTTGAAATTGTATAAAAGATAATTTTTGGTACATTATGAACTGGTGAAATTGTACAAAAACCAATACAACAGAACAATAGACTACTTCATTGCTATTATACATTTTATTTCGTATTTTAGGAGTAAATCTACATAGTTATGTCATTGACATGCTGAGTAGCAAAGAACAACACAAAGGACGTTATCTTGATAAGGCAACATGTTTCAACAGTGACGAATAGGGTTATGTAATAATGTGTCATTTGTCGAATGAAATGACCTGCATGTGTCTCCATTTTCAATATTTTTGAAGTCCATGAAACTAGTATAGAGCTAAAGCGGAAAATGAATTACAATAGTCGCTAAATGCATAACACAGACTTTTTAACACAATTAACAAGTACCTGTTCTTTGAAGGCTTCTGCTTGTTCCTTAAATCCTTTTTCATGAAAATAGTCGACTACATCATTAATGGACCAGTTTGTAGCATTTGGATAAAATTCTTGAGGTGGAGAAATATCTTTGTCCCTGTTGAACATAATATAAAGTATTAGGTTAACAACAATCTAGGTAAAACGCTATATACACAGTACAATTATTTTGTACTATTATTTAAGTATCGCTCTAAAGAGATAGATATAAACAAAACAGTAAAGCATTACATTACCGGGTATAATTAGAAAACTGCATTGCGTCTTACAAAATGTTGGTAGTAAACTTATATTCAACAGATGTTTCTGGTATTTTTAACAAAACCACACGTATGTATAACATAAAGATGATAAATTAGGGATGTCACCCGGAGCCAAGTTCACTATCCGGATATCCGAATCGGACTTCCCAATTCATCCGGATGTTCAGATCTCTTATGTTTCTAACAGATTTCATGGTGAAATTTGTATATAATATTGGTCCTCAATCATAAATTCGCCGTTACTAATTTTTGTACAAAATTTAATCTAAAAAATACGTTGTTAAGGTTACGCTGTCTTTGAAGCGTGCATACAAACGCACGTGCTAAATATACGTGCATAATCAGATAGGTATAAAAGATCAAATATACGGATCAGTAGAAATGCATTTCTATCAATTAGATTGGTTGGCAAAACGACGAAAATAGAAAAACTTAATCATTTGTTCATTGGTTATTCAGTTGGCCGGCTCACATAACCCGGATTAATGCACACGTCTCCTTCACAAATACAAGCATGTTCGACCACAATGAGTCGGCAACTTCTCCATGAAATCATGAAATGCCATTGCGAAATGGCCATACAGAACATGATACCGAATACACTCAGTAGTTTTTAGTTTAAACAATATTTATTCATCAAATAAGTATATACACAATAGTATAAACATAAAAACTTAGATGATTGAAGAGATAGCATAGCTAATTTTAAACTTCTCTCCTCAGTAGTTTTTACACGTGGAACATGCATAACTTATGATTATTGCAAAATAGTGTAAACACTTATACGACGACGTTTCAAAGGGGTTTATTTTTTAGTACATTGTAATTATTCTAGATATGATGATAAATCTGTCAAACGACAATGGGGGTAGTTGCATCAAAACAAAATTAGCAAAATTAACAATTCATGTTTTAAAATTAAGTGTGTATATTCAGTTTATGAATACAGAGTTTATATACATTATGCATTTAACCAATGTACTCTTTTGATGAAACATTCAACTATTTTCAGAGTGAATTGAATTAACTGCACATACAGTTGAATGCTATAATAGGAATACTTAAACATACCCATTTTTGTCCCTTGAGCTTGCATATGAATCTGAAAAACGGAAATAAAATCAGAAATAGATGAAAAGCAAAAATAAAACTTTGTGATTATATAGAAAGCTGAAGTATTTTATACATGAAACAAGATCTATTTCACGCCTGACTAAATTCTTTAATAATTTATCATGTTATGATCTATTTCATGTTCTTTATGTAATTATTGAAAATTGTTGATAATTCATTACGACAGTTTAAATACTAACAAGTCATTTTTTACGTATTTTATTATGGTCTGAATCAAACTTTTGTTTTTTTAACCCTGTTGATGTAACACGCATTAGAAGAACGATCGACGCAAACCGGGACACTTCGTTTGAAATATAATTTGCCGAATTGCTCAAGCAGTCTACGCACTATACTCTAGCGACAATACTGAGTTATAGTCAAGGTGAACTTTCCACGAGACCAAATGTTACAAATCAAAGCAGAATAACCGACTTGACTGATATCGAAAAGTGTTGTAATTATTTCATTTTTCAATCAACTGTCATGAAGCAAAGACTGTTCCATACGTCGGTCAAAGGCGAAACACACCTTGTTTGTAATGTTGTTCATATTTTACCGAAAATAAAAAAATATTTGACTTTGACCATATATAAAGATACACAATTAAAATGGTTGTTCTTCCCCACATATAGGTATGTTACGGTCAACTGATGTACTGTTTTTATAAGGCGGTTATTCCATTTTCAGGCCAGTGAGGTCATTTACCCCGAGTCAAGAGTTCACCTTTTTTAATCGACCCCTCTTTCTTAGTCTTCCAATAGTGGTCGTTTGGGACAAATTATGCTACAGTTTAAAATCTTGCTCTTTGAACAGCATAATATGGGTGCCAAGTATTTAACTGTTCATGCATCGTCTTGTATTGTATGTTCGTGGTTTGTTCTTGTTGTAGAAACATTTACAACTTGTGGGTTAGGATAACATGTTCTGAGGAAATCTAACACTTCACAGTCTAACCATCTCTGACAACTGATTAAGACATTATAACAGGTACAACTTCTTTTCTTTTCAGACGAAATGATATGTTTACTTTTTTCTGCTTTAGGTTTGTAGCACTTGAGCACGTGGTATGAGCGCCCTGATATTCAAATATGTAAGACCCTCAAAATTTGATATGAAAATTCAAACAAGTTGTCTCATATAACACCGTGTATAATATACAAATGTACTAACCGGAATCTGTGGATTTCACGGTACTATCAACAACATTATTTAAATCACTGTCGCTTATATCATCAATATCGACCCCATCTTGTACACATTCACTACACACCCATTTGCCTGTGTGGAAAACAAATGGTTTGAGATGTCGATGTTACTTTAGTGAAATTGTGGAATGAGAACTGTATAGGGGACAGTTTAGGAACCAGTTTTTGATCACGAATCGCATGGACTTTCTAAGCGAGCAGCTTTGGTCTTAGATTTTCGTACACTAGCTAAATTTCTAATGATAACTGATAAAGGTCAAAATTAGCAATTAGCCTGAAATTTTAACAAGTCATTTTAATAAGCATGAATCGATAGCACTATCCCCAACATGAAGTTTGAACATAGCCAAATAGATCTATGTAACTTCAAAAATATAGACTAAAATAGTATTTCTAATGGCAACATGTAACAGAAGGCATAAGGTTATATCGAATACATAAATGTTTTGCCCTATATATTGACTTCAAAGAAAATGTTGAATCTGCTTATTCAGAACGTTTAGTAGAGATTTTTTTTAAATTTATTTTGTTGTTGTAATGATATTGACTTGCATCATTCAAAATGAGCATTTGTTGGTTCGTTTTTTTTGTTAACGCCTATTAGCAATCATTTGGAACACCTCGTGAATTTCTACATAGAAGATAACCATGATGTTTCGAATGATTTGAAATAGTCTAAGTTATGTACTTCACATTTCATTTTATCATCACGTTTGAGCGGTTCTAGTACAAGACCACTATACATCATGTATAGGTAAATTTTATGGAACTGTCAGAGACGCATACATTGTATGTACGACACACTAGCTTTATAATCGAACAAAGCATCCTTATTTTTCACAAGATGTCGATAATTTCACACGAACAAGTCCGTATTATGAACGGATATGACGTAGATCGGTTACCTTGTGGTTTATCCTCTACTTCCGGCACGTGACATGTCATGTGATAACCTTTATCACAAGCATCACAGAATAGCATAGCATCCTGAAATTTAAAGTGTAAGTTAATAAACATTATTGCTAATTCTAACATAGGCACGCGCGTTTTTCACTTTATATTTAACGTGACGACATCTATATTTTAATATTGAACACATACATGACTGTTATAATTTACCCCTTTGTTTATTAATTTCAAGTCAAATTATTTATTTTTCTATGTTAAAATCGAAATAACATACAGTTTTTTATTATTTTTGTAGAATAAAACATAGACACTAGTTTTGATGTGCTTATTAAATAGCTCGTGAGAGAGCCGATACTTTTACGGCCAGACATAAAAGTTCGACTTTCAGACTTGAAAAAAACATAAACATAGTTAAATATGGCGACAACATTTGGCTAGAGCAGTGTAACAATTGAGAGCAGAACACGCAATAAGGACCAAACAAATATGTGAATCTTTAAAATTTTCGAAATACTCAGAATCGTTATGCATTCAGCTGTCGAAAAACTGAGAAAATTGTTCAGAATAATTAAAAGAATTTCAAACTTCTCATGGTTCGAATTTCTCAGAGGTCGCTACATGATATTGTCATAATATTGTTAAAATTTCATTCAACCGTCAATGGTGCATTTATTAACTCCGCAAATTTGAATATGTATTACAGTTCTTCGGTATTCATGATCGATAAAATAAGATTTCAACCAACGGAGTTAATGTATGCGCTACTGACAATTTGACAATAACATAATTATTAAAATATAATTATAAAAGAACATACAGCATCTCCAGGATCCGAACATATACAACATGTTTTACAATCTATACATTGCCAATGTGTGTTCCTTGCTCGACTAGCTAGAGCTGGTGAATAGTTCATACAAGATGGATGGGCTGAAATATATGATAATAAAAACATTAAAACGGTAACTTTACAGGTGACATTGCAGGAAAGAAAAAGAAATGGAAAAAGGACCAGGCGAAGAAATTTATATTTTGTAAAAGTATTAACCATTTTATCGTATGTAGTTACTTTGTATGTATGTAACCTGTGTTTACAAAATAAAAAAAATAGTGTTCTCGTCTGCTCTGCCTTAAGCCACAAGTCAAAAGCCCGGGCCTAGTGAAAATTGATACGAGCAAGAAAGAAATAAATATCTCATATAGTCGGACAAGTGTATTATTTCACACCATGGGACATTTCATGATGTTGATAAGTCAAAATATCCAAACAAACGACCTCCACTTTTTTTCTTCCTTAATAGTTTTACTAATTCGGCTATTTTTTCAGAAAACTTTGAGTTCCCTCTCCTTCTAATAAGTGACAAATAAGTGAAGGATTTACTGGGAAAAATCAATACATTTTTATGTAAGTGAAAGAGCATGTTGAACATAGTAGAACAGCCACGCCGTTCCCTTTACAAATGATTTTAATCGTTTTAAATGCTTTCGTTTCTTCAAAGTGTTGGTACATTAAGAGCAATCTCCGTAAACAGACATCCTATGAACTGCTGTCGTATAGAATCTCGTGTCATCGCTCAGGGGGTCACGTCCAGATGACATTTGTGTCGACAATCAATGCGTAGCTTTCATCTAAACGAAACACTATTGATAACATCTTGATTTCATAAATTCTATTTTTATATGGAGGTTTACGAGCAAATTTGACGGTGGTGTTATTTACAGGCTGTGATTGGACGGCTCTTTTCAATTGCGTGACATGTAAACAAGTTAAAGAGCAAAATGATTTGTCATGAATATCAAACAGCAAAGGTGAGCTGACCATGACACATTATGAAGAAGCCAGATCTAAAATACGCAAGTGTACAAGCGTGTAATTTTAGATTGGGTTGAAATAAAATTGCATTCCTGAAGAACACCTCGGCGATCATCTACGAAGTTACGCGTATATTTGCGTAGAAAATCGCCGAGCCGAGGAATTCCAAATGATATCCGGTTACCGCGTAGTAATACATTTCTCACCTTTTGCGTTGCAATCTTTACAGAAAAGTAGTTCCTCTGGTACTTTGGCTCTATTACTTTTACTACTTTGTTGACAGAAATCACATAGATGAGGTGGCATCACAGGCACTGGGGCAGACTCGGGCTCAGGTTCCGTTGTGTTGACGTCACTTACACTCACTTGAGGTAAACTTATACTTCGAGATAATTTCTGAAATCTTGATAGCTGAAAATAGACATAAATATTGTATATTTGATTCTGAACTCGAGTTGATAGGGTTTTCTGACTGAAAACCTCTGTTAGTACCACATGTAGGCACAATATCTGTAAACAGATATCCTCTAGAACGCTGTCGTATAGGATCTCTTGTCATCGCTCAGGGTGTCACGCCGAGATAAACTTTGTTTCGATCTAACAGTGCATAGCTTTCATCTAGACGAAACACAAGTAATAGCATCTTGATTTCGTAATTCAATTTTTAGAACAAGACTTGCGAACGAATTTGACGGTGGTGTTACTCACAGGCTGTGATTAGGCGGCTCTTTTCAAGTTGCGTGACGTAGACGATGTAAACAAGTTACTAAACAAAAATTAATGATTGCATCGTAAATATTTTAATCAGAAAAGGTCACCTAAACGTGACCCTCATAACAAAACTGCCAACTCTAAATTAGGGAGTAGGCGAGCGGAGAATTTTAGATTAGGTTTTAATCAGATTGACCAGATCAGAATAAAGTTTTGATAAAAAATGTACTAGTATGCACACAGAACAATCTAATTTTATCTGTTTTGCATACTTTTCAACAATGATGTGTAAAACAACTTCGTTTTGCGCGTGTACATCCGATACAAACCAATCTTATTCACCTGAAATAAAATCGAGTACAAAATATGAACTAATCGAGTGGCATCATTTTGATTTGTTGCATGTAGTGAATTCCAACAATATTGAGTGTGCCAAAAGTATAGAACCAAGTTTAGTCTTTAAAACAGTATTAGGAACGTGCGAAATCACTTACTAATAACATTTGTCACTTATAACATTCAACTGAACGAATTAAAACATGTGGCATACACATTGTTGAAAATTAAAGTCGGATACTGAGGGAATCACCAAGCTATTAAAATATTTTTATAAGTCAAACTTGCTGAAATTAAACATTTCTGTTGGTCGCTTCTTGTCTTTTCAACATTCTTAGGCGGTTAGGATATCTTTTTAATAGAATTATACTAATGTTGCACAATAACAAGCTCTAGTATCTTCTCATCAGTAAATTCATATTTCAACACTGATCTATTAATAGCTAACCTGACCTACGCGGGTCTAGTTAGGAAACGTCCCAAATGTCACGAGAAAATAAAGAAATATTTTGCCTAGTAATATATAACAGTGTGTCGGTTGCATCCACAGTTATAAAACATATAATTAAAAGTCAGGAAATATGAAGTTGAACTTTTGTCTTGCAATTCCTTTAACCGGGGCTTGGCATTTTTGCAAGAATATACCTCATGTATACGCCGAATTCATAGCCTTTTTTACTTCGTCGATAAAATTCAAGTATGAAGGGAATTTTTCGTTGAATCACTAAGACACTTCTATGTTAATTAAAATGTCTGTATACGTTAAATTATTCTTCCAGGACCCGTATTATCGGCAATATTTCATATTTGTGCAGATAATACAGATTATACAAATGCCAATGTGGGCATTTTCGGACAAAGAAACATAATAGTTATCCGATGCGCTATTCGAGTCTTTGCAGCCGTTTGGCGCACGAAATTGACGAAAAACAAGCGTTTGTTTACAATATATCTGAATAATACGTGACTATATACTCTGATAATGGAAATATTAAGATCGGAATATAAAAAAATAACAGTAGTATAAAGAAAAGGCAATTTTCGATCAATAAACGTGCACTCTATTAGTGTGAAACCTAATTTGTTTACAATTCTCGCCGGATTTATATTCCACACGTCATTAGGTATAAATCGACAAGTCTATACTTATTAGCTATACTCTTGGAAGACGCCCGTCAATAATATGATTATTGAATGCAACAGTAACTTCAAGAAAAAGTAGAATATATTGGTGAGCTACGTTATTACAAAATTACCAAAATGATGTCCTATGTTTTTCTCTATGCCTTCAATTGTAATAGTTTGCAACGAGAAATCTTAGAAGTGTGCAACAAGAAACTCTTAAAGTGTTAAGCAAAACTTAAAAACAATATTTTTGTAGTTGGTTTGAGGAGAAAACATTCTGTAAGGTTTAAATGCATTTGAAAGGATTCTTTCATGAGCAATGGAATATGTTATGCTTAACTAATGTAAAATTTAATAATAAAACTGAAAACAATGAAATGTTAACCATAAAGTACAAAGTCTCCTAAATATTTTGGTATAATTATGTCTCAGCATAACATCTTTTTGCGCGAACTAGCTCCTTGAAAAAGCTACTCTAATAACAAATACTGCTCAATAGGTAGCCAGCATAGTTTCGACACGAACACACTATATTATTTAGTGTTGTATTTTAAGAACCGTGCTGGTGGTCTATGTACTAAAGCTGTCATCGATTCCAACGATATCGATGTATCGTCGATATTTTTCCGATCAATAATCGATATGCATTTTGAAATATCCATATTAAAGCCTATATAGGTACATAAATAAGAGGGTTAAAATTCGCGAGACAAACCTTCTATCGTGAACGGTTAGCAGGTGAGCTGTCATAATATGATAGGATAGGTCATATCCCATATATGATAGGATAAGATGGCACCCCAATTGACGAAATAGCCATATTCCACAGATGATATATTGTTGCATTTCTTTCATGACAAATATACATCTACTAAGACTTTATGACAACATGAATAATCTGTATAGTACTGCAGTGAATGTATCGATATACAATGTATATCGATGTATCGTCTATATCTATTTCTCGATATATCGATATTGTCGCTACGCTTCGAGCCTAATTAATGACAGCTCTACTATGTTCTGCTCTACTAATACTTATTGACATCATATATATGAGTAAAGTAAGTCATACACCAGGCATACTCAGAGGAGGAATAATGCATACAGAACATAATAGCAATGTTAAATGATTGAATCTAGGATAAGTTGTAAGATGTACAATCAATACATTGCACCGTGTTGATGAACTAATTACCTGTTCACATGATACGTAAGTTTTTTCATGATGCCGAGCGTTCGACCAGGGGCGGGTCGTGATTTTTTTCAGGGGTCCAATTTATGACTTTTTTCAGAATGGCAGTGCTCAAACCACCAGAAATATTCTGAGTCTTGAAATCGTTTATTTTCAACGTATTTATTCTAGTTACATGAAAAGTCAGATCCCCGTTGGATATGTCATTGAATACCGGAAACATGCTACGTAACATTATCATTATAAAATGTACTTGAAAACTAGGTCAATAGTTATCTATGCTGAGCAGTTAATTCAGATGGCTTTAATTCTTTATTTTTATATTACTTCAACTGATATATTTCACGTTTTGCACCCTCCTCTGACTTCTAAATGTATTTCAAAAAAAAAACCACTTATAAATAACAAAGAAGAATAATGACTATGTCCAGAAGCATGCGCGGTCGGCACAGTCCAGAAACAAACACAATATAAGTGCCCAAGTGTGGGACCGTATTGGCCGCCTTCGGATCGAAGAATAACATTTTTTGAAGTCATACAATCCAAATACCCTTTTGTTTATTAATACTTCATTATTAAATTGATATCCCTTGTTAATGTATCAGCACGGGATTTTCCGTATCAAGAAATGAATTGACAAGAAATTACATATCCAACGCCAGTTTTATACTTTTTGCTAACACCCTCGAAAAACTCCTTTTCAGAGTGCTACAGTGACTATGAAAAAACGTTGGTAGGTTTTTCAGGGTGTTTACAAAAAGATTTAAACTGGCATTGGATATGTGATGCGCAGCAAATAGTATACGCTTTTCTGCTTACCATCGAGTAAGTTTTATGTAAATCTGACAAGGATTGAATTCGGCGCGATATGGCCTTTCTGTGTTGATGCGCCGTAAAACCCAAACAAACAAAACAAACATGGATTGAAATAATTATTGTCCGTTTTTTCTCAACTGTCAAAGCTTGAATAATTTCACGTTGACTGAATGCATTGTTTTTGTACTGGCGGCCTTATTGTTATCAAAAATATCTTGACTAAAACATATCATACGACATAAACAGCTTTACTCTATCATAATACACACTTTCGGAAACTCATGGATGTATTACAACAATGATTTTAACAAACGCATTCACCGTAAAATGATTCATGTTTTGACAGTTGAGAAAAAAAGAACTTATACACTACTGCTCTTTAAAACTCTGAGTCGATGCGAATTTGCATTGTTTTCTTATTCAAATCGTATCATTTGTGATACCATAGTATAATTGTGATCATTCAACGTTTATTTGGAGCCAATTATTTTCAGCGTGCAAGATTTATTGCCTACTATTTGGCCCGTATAATTACCAGTCTTACGATCAATTTTGTCGTAACTGCTCCTTAATCGTACTGTTATATCATTGTACGATGTTTGATAATATTTTGCCAAGAAGAAGAGTCCTTTGTATTCAATTTTTCCAGACGCAAACAAATGAGTATTTAAAGGAAAAAAAGTGCGATCGACCGTCATTCAATGATAAAATACCACAAGGGCAAAATAGGTGTGATACATGTAAAAGCGAAAATGGGCCCAACATCGATTTTATACGGAGTAAACGAAGTACGCATTGACTATAAAGAGGCAAAAACTATACAGATGTTTATCCTTTTTGAAAAATCTCGTACTTTTTACGTGTGGTTCAAATCATTCATGCATAAACCGATACATTCTGAAGACTAGAATAATGAGTGACAGCCTTTCACTCAAGAAATTAAATGATTTAGGGACTTTGTACTTGCACGTGGTCTAACTTACACTGTCGTGCATGTTTGTTAGTGTATTGTGATTTTATGTTTTACAGAATATTTTCATTCAATAAAAAATTATTTAACAAACCATTAGATAATTATAATTTGGGACCAATAAAGAGTTATACATATAGGGATTTATGTCGCATAATGCACCATTTATACTTGTAGAGGTGCAATCTCCGTAAACAGATGTCCTATAGATTATAGACCGCTCTCGTATAGGAACTCTTGTCATCGCTTAGGGGGTCACACCGAGATGACCTTTGTGTTGACCAATCAATGCGTAGCTTTCATCCAGCCGAAACACCATTAATAGCATTTTGATTTGGCATTTCTATTTTTAGACCGAGATTTGCGAGCTATTTTGGCGGCGGTGTTATTCTTAGGCTGTGATTGAACGGCTCATTTCAAAATGCGTGACGTAGACTATGTAAACAAGTTACAGGACAAAATGATTTCGTCATGAATATTATAAAAGCAAAGGTCAGCTGAACGTGACCCGTAATATGAAGTAGCCAGATCTAAAATAAAAGAGAGCGCGAGCGAATAATTTTAGATCGGGTTATAATCAGATTGGTAGAGAAGTATTCTTTAACTTCTTTAATTTGTCATCACATCTGGTAGTTATAGTAAAATTCTATTCACGTAATACTGACTACATAAAATGCAAACAATTTCAATCACTTTCAGTGACAGACTTCCTGTTTTCTATTTTCAGTGAAACCTGTTTAAAGTTCAATATTACTTTTTTCCATTCCCTCGTCATAATTCTGCATTTGTGTGTCCTCGGTTGTGATCCACAGATGTTATTGCAGTCGAGTATTTTGGGTCATTTTCCATTTTTATTGACAATAGCTTAAGGTTATAAGTGTGTCTCGTATTGCAATTTATGTTTTGTCTATTTATCAATGGTTCAATGGCAAAACAACACAGAAAGTATTGGGTAAGTGTTGGTTGCGTCGATTTTAAATTTGCATTTCAAACAGGTTATCAACACTTTAAGGGCCATTCTACAAAAATGGAGTAGAGAAGAAGCCTTGGAGAAGACGTAACATTTAGTTATCGTGTTTGTGTCCAATTTCTTGTACAGGTACTATGTTAAGTACGTCTAATGCTCACATGTACAAACTTTCTGGATACTAGTATGTCTTACTTTTTTAGAACTCACTTATCCTTACGTACACGTTGGAAAATCGACTTTATAATCGAAATTTAGGTATGAATGGTATGACCTGTCGCGGTCTTAAATCGCAATCGTTGCCTGGATCTCCGGGTTTGAGAACATGCATGCTACAACTGCACAATGCCAAAAATTTGTACTATATAAATAGAGATTGATTTACGACACCAGCATATTATTTTAGTTAAAGCCCCAATATCAAAAGTAACATTGTTTTTAACTGCAAAGAAAAAAGACATTTATCTATTTCAAACACGTCTAATGAACAAGATTTTTCAAAGGAAATGCATATATTGCTTAGATATGTTTATGTTATTTATTGTATTTCAAATTGAAAGTAGATCGAAACCGAAAGTAGAATTCGGTTGTCAATACTTGAAACAATAGTTTTGATCATTGTATGTTAAAGATGAAGTCTTATTAGAGAAAAAAACTTACTCCGAATTACATAATTTAGCTTTTAAACTATGTTGGATCAGGTATATTAAACATCAGCGCGTAAATGAATATGTGTGTTCTTATAAAAGTACCCTACATTTTTAAGAATTGGACACTTTGTCAAATTCAAACTTAGAAAGCAGAATGGTTTGAACTGATAACTGTGGCTTTAATGCATGTTTTATTATGATAACTTTATGGTTGTAAAACAGTTTTGATGCTTACTGTTAATGAATATATCTTCATATAGTGGCTTTAACTTGAATGTGATAGTTTGACACATTATTGTACCCAGATGTTATCAAGATTCTCTAACTTAGATCGAGATCTTGATAACATCTGTGTACAAGAATGAGTATGACACAGTCGTTTCCTGTAACATTATCATGATTTAGATAATAAAATTTGTTTTTATCTTATCTTCATTGCATAAAATGTATCGTTGTTTTAAATGTATCAAATAGAAAGTATACTAAACGTCATTTTCGTACCCAGTAGTTATCAAAATTATCGATCTCACTACATTGAGCATCTTGGTAGCCTCTGGGTATGTCAGAGAATGGTTTCAAGTAGGTTCGTTTTACTTCATATTAATGTAGACCATAAAGCGTCAGCTAGGTTAGGCCACGAGAAGTTGATTTCTATGGATTCGCTCGCACCTTAATTTTGATGGTTTTTACAAAACATATTTTCATTTCCTCGATCGCTCATAGGTCAAATCGCTATATAAAGCAACTGAATTAAGATTTTTTTATCTTCGCTTGCCCCCCTCCCAATTTTCCCCAGAAAAAAAAACCCGTAGAACTCATGATCAACTTGTTGTGGCCTTATGTATGTTTTGTACTTTTAATACAAACTGGTATTGAGTCTTTGGATAATTCATTCGCACAGCTACTCGATGGGTAATCTATATCATGTCTCCGTGCCCTTACATTAATGTTATGTAACTTGCTTTCATTATGAAACCACAACGTTCACAAAAACAAACTACAAATAGTTTTTGTAAACAATGGGACAGTAAACATGGCCGGTTCCATATAAAACCGATATTTGCATAGGCGGCTTTAGCGGGGGGTCAGGGGGGTCGTGCTCTTAGAATACATGTTTTATTTATATGACATTCATTAACAACTTTTTCAGAGCAAACAAAACACCGAACAAAAATGTTCCTTTATATGCTAATAACTAAAGTGATTCAAGGAAATATCATATTTAAAGACACGAGTGATAATGACTTAATTACGATCCATATAAAAAGGTTCGATATTTTTTGTCTGTCATTGAATACGCAACTAGTTTCAAAACTGATACATGTACTTTATATAGTTTCGGTCGAGAGCTTTGAGACAATCTGGTCAACAGCAGTGAACTGACTGAATTCAATAGACTCTGACGTTTGAGTAACGTTTGAAAGGATCGCATATTATAGTTTTCGTTTATTCATTCAAAATAAGCCGATAGTAAAATAAGACAATGCGTCCACAATACACTCACCACTTCAAAATCTATTTATAGAATAACAATAGCAGGGACGGTTATAATGGGTGGTCAGGGGATCAGGACCCATATAAGCTTTTGTGGTAAGCGAGTGCGCGAGCGGGTAATTTCGGGTTTGAATCAGATTGAGTAAGAGCCCTAGAATGTATGTTGACCAACTAGATGGTTAATAATTGTTTGTTTCGCCCCTGAAGTGGTGGACAAAACTAAGAAAATAAAGAGTAAACTAAACGTAGTTAAATTAATATGCGGAACAATGCAGCTGGGTTCATACTTATAATCCTCTAATTATGAGAGGTTACAATGATTTGAAGTGCAGTATGCGCGCATTAGTGTATGCGCCTAATAATACTGTTAACTTGAGTTAGCAGACGAATTTCGTTTGAAAGTTTCCCTCGACACACGACTAGACAAAGTGTAATAAACGAGTCAAATGATGAAATGATCCTGCTAAAATGGCCACTCCGATTTAAAATGGCCACTCCGATTTAGAATTGAGCGCTGAAGGTCACGTTGGCGAAATCTACTTTCGGTTTCAAAATAATAAATTATCGCATTATCTTTTTTACGACAGGGGACTTGGATCTGGTCCAATATCAACGTGAATAGGTATAAAAAGCTGTTTCAATAAGGTTTTAGAGCATTTATTGCAAAGAGCTATTTTTTGCATTTTGTGTATTTCAAAATCGAACCACCGTCTATGTTAAGATCTTAACATACTAAACTACACGTGGGCATGTAAATACACATATGGTCACGGATCGTGAACCGCCTATTGTAAAGCCACTACCAGCTACAGTAAATATGTATACATGTTTACAATAAGTGGGTTAAACCCGATAAGTGCATCGAGATATAAAAATAGACCATTTAAAACATAAATATGGCCACGTAACCAGTATAAATAAGACAAGGATTTATTCCCCGGGGCGTTAAATTGTTAAGATTATACGAGGGTTTACAATGCGTCATAAGATAAAACGGAGCTATGTATACATACTTTTAACTTAGGAGGTCGTCCACGTTTAGCAAATACACTCATAGATCTGTGTACCACTTGTGGTCTAGATGAGCCCATATTGACCCCTGAAGTTGAGGGTCCCTCACTGTCCTCCCTAAATGGAGCGTAGGTACCATTCGAGAGTAAGGATAGTCCACCAGCCTCGACTTCACGCTGTACCGCCCAATGTACGGGATACGGGCCTATATCAACACCGTTAGTTCTTAACCAATTTTCTATATCCTTCGATGTCACTCCATCATCATCATCATACTCCCCATCATCAGTATCAATCACCATCAGGTCATTATCATCATTATCAGAAGCGGCACTGTTGGACATACGATCACGCCGACGCTCTTTTAATATCTCAACTACCGCTTCATTGATTTTATTGCTTGCCAAGTTAGAATTAAGAACATTTGACACATATGTACGTTTTCTAGCCTTAGTAGCGTTCCTATAACTTGTCCCCCTCTTATAAACAACTTTTATCACTATTCCCTTATCGACCAGTTTCTCCAAATGAGCCTCAGTCTCTTTCCGCCCCATGCCATGTTTACGCTCAATAAAATGACAAATACGCTCTAGATCGGGTCGTGCTTTTCTCTTCCTAAGCTGATCGATTATGTTTAAAATCCATTCTTTATGTAAGTCCGTTGTTTCTGAAGCCATTTTGAACTAAATCCTGATATTTTTAAACCACTACTATTCCAATAAACACCAAAAATTGACGAAATTTACCCCCAATTCACATGCACTTCCCGTTTATAAACATCGACACGATTTATAAAACCACGCATGCGGAGACGCACCGCGTTGCATTATGGGCCGTATCTCGCATTCCTTGAAGCGAATATTGATAAACTGTGTCACGCAATTGACTGCCTAACGCGCCACCATGCGCTGTTAGCCGTAGAAAACTTAAGACTGAAAATCCATTAGCACAAAACCAGCGAAGGAGCGATAATTAATTCCTTCAATTGGTTAAATTATTGTACAAAAACGAGGTGAACCAAATCGCCGACATTGAACATATCATTTTGTATAGAGACATATACATACGCTATACACTCCTATGTGTTTACACTCGCTGATAGTGTGTACAGTGAAGCGATAGTATTTAATGGTGAATGGCTCGCATACGTGTTCATACATATAACATTTTAACGCGCGTATATCTTTGATCAATAAATAAGCTTGTTATATGCGATCACGTGTTCGCTCACTCTAGACGCAACTTGATCAGAATATTTTTTTTTCCTTTAAGTTTTTAAAATTATAAACGCCTAAATGCATGGCGACTAATTAAACAGTTAGTGCGCATCGCGCGTTTATTTTCATTAAACCAGCGCTGTTACATTTTCTTTACGTTAAGTACTGTAAATTACAGTAAATAAGAAATCTGATAGAAACGTGCATTTTAGACACTTAAGTCGAAAACAGTCTTTAAAGTAGTATTTAAACAAAGGCAAGTCAAGTCGTGCGATTTTAAACATTTAAGATTGTCCCAGTTCACTAGATCATCGTACGATTTTGTAATCAACTACACCTTAGTGTAAATACAGTGAAAATACACGGACTTAACCGATTATTTCAGTACGCACGTAGTAACAAAGCTGTTATTTCCCTTCTACCAGCGTATCGGTGAAAATGTTTCAACAAAGATTGTGTCGGTTCGCGGTCTTACTGCATTAATTATATAATCACTCGTTTTATCGATCAGAAATAACTTGGAATGCAACTATGGATGCGATTGACTGTACATGTATAGGATTTTTTCGCGCGAAATACAATCGCGCGCGTTGTAGATATTAGCGCGTTCGTATTCAATTTGAGCGCGAATCAACTAAACTTAATATCCACTAAAGAATATTAGATTAATTTTCCGTCCACCCGGCGAAATAGACAATTATGTGAAATTTTAAGATTCCTGGTCACTCGATGACCACAACGTATACCTCATTTAGGGATGACATTTAAAAAAAAAAATGTCTCAAGTTATCCGTATACATTGCGTTTATAAACATTCCCAGTTTCATTAAAAGCATATATTTTGGTTTGAAATATAATATTATTACAATTAAATAATTAAGTTAGTTTAAATATATTTTACATCTTCGGTAACCCAAGGTATTATCATAACGTATGAGTACTGTGGGTTTCCGACGATGCATATTTTATTGACTTAACATCTTAAAAATTTAAAATTTACATGTGCACTATTATAAATGTTAAGTCAATTAGGGACTTAGTCATTTATCTTTCCCTGATAAAATCTGAAGCAATCCAATTGGTAAGTAAGTCCTTACAGTTGGAACCCTCGGATTTTATCATTGAAGTCCTATGTAAGGATAACAAAATATTTCATCTAATATCTCCCTAGCTAATTGAGATGTTAACAGAAGTGATGAAATTTTGATAGTTCTTTGCACTAACAATACTTAGCTTGATTTCAAACAAATAAAAAGATTCACAAAAAATTATTTAAGATTAATTTTGGCTAATTGACATTAAAAAGTAACGGTAAAATCCGAGTAATCCAACTAATTGGACCTACCTATTTGAAGAGTATACAAGGGGAAGTAACTGACTAAAGTCTCTCATTGAGTCTTTTTATATCAGTGAAATCATTTACATGCATGAACTTATTGACCTACTGAGTGGGCAAGACCATAGCTATAAGTGCATAAAATCACAATCTTTTGAAGTAACCAGGTCGTCTATAGTAAGTAATGGGCACAATACACTATGGCTGTAAGGGGGATATTAGGGAATTTTGTGATATGGGTTTGAAAAAATATGATATTTCTGTCAAACTCCCCGCAGTGGTTATTTCTCTTTACTGAAGAATAAAGTGGGTATGGATGACGAAACCGACGTAAGGAGTTTGTATATTTGTAGGGGTGTGGGCGCATGCTCCCAACCACAAAAATTTATAACACCAATAGCTGTGGAATCCATTTCCCAGGGTTATAATTTATACTAATTCATTTTAGCTCCATTGTGAAAGAATGTTTAAATCACTTAGATTAATCACTTTCGAGCACTCTTCCTGATATAGTACTTAGCTAGAAGCATGAAGATTCTTGCTCAAGGAAACAACGAGATAGGTTCTGAATGGGTATCGAACCAGCGCAGAACTGGCTATCTATTGCTTACCAGTCCAACGCCGTAATCAATCGGCCACGCGCGCTCCTTCTGCGACATCCGAGTTCTATACTTAGACAATTAAGAAGATATGTGTCACAAAAAATCGACATCCGTGATGTCCACGGGTGCAAACCCCAATGTTTGTAGAACATGCTAAATCGACATGTTCCCGAACAAGTATCCGGATACCACTTGTGGATGTGTGACCATAAAAACAAAGATGGTATTATTGAATAATTTCATAAAAAAATAAAGTTATATATATATAACAACACAATTCTGATTTACGATTCCAAGTGATTTTATTTCATTATGCTAAATAGAAAAAATATCGTAAAACAAAATAAAACAAGCTACTCAAAAAGAGAACCTATATATACAATTCTAGCATGAAAGAGGAAAAAAACAACAACATAGCTTCCTCACATTGACTTGAGACCGAGTTATACATTACACGCGTCAATTAACTACACTGTGGCTAACTGATTAAGTGATTGCAAATGACTGTATTTCCTGTCTCTGGTCAATATGAATAAGCTATTCATGATATCAGATACAGTTCTATATGAACATTTAATATAATTGTTGAATATTTTCTAGAAAAAACAACAATGATAAACAAGCAAGCCAATAGATGTAAAGCCGACAAAAAGATGCAAAGGATTTATACCACCAGCGCAAGTATCCATTTACACCAATATGATTAAAATCCGATCTAAAATTTCCGCACTCCTAATCGGACTATGTGACTTTATGTGCCAGTAAAGAGAAGAGTGCAACAAACAGTGTTCATACATGTATTTGTGATTCAATAAACTGTCAGTGGCCTATACATTTACCCTACTGATTTAAATACTTCAGTACTCACGTTCGATAAAAAAAACTTCACAGATATGCTTATTGTATGGGGACAACCAATCTCCGTAAACAATATATCCTGTAGACCGATGTCGTACAGGATCTCTACTTTCTCTGTGAGAGGTCACGTCGGGGCGAACTTTGTGTCGACCAATCAATGCGAAGCTTTCATCTAGACGAAAACACTATTAATCACATTTTGATTTCGTAATTTCTATTTTTAGACCAAGTTTTGCTTGCTAATTTAACCGCGGCAATATTCACAGTCTGCGATTGGGCGGCTCATTTCAAATTGCGTGACGTAGACGATGTAAACAAGTTACGTATCATAACAATTTCGTCATGAATATTATGATGAGAAAAGGTCGCCTGAACGTGACCTTCGTTTGGAAAAGGCCAGATCTAAATTAGCGAGTATCACTGCCGGTAATCACGTGATTTTGTTATGATCAGCTGTACTATTAAATGGCGGCCAGACTCGTCACCTCAGGTAGGTTTTTCACATTTTTTAATTAGAAAACCACGGAATCTTGTTATTTCATTACGTGCAGAGTACCCTCCATTGCAAGCGATTTATGACAATACAAAAATGATTTTCCTACGTCCATAAATAAAAAAGTTATTGAGCGAATTATTTCGAAATCTTACGTACTTGTTGTGATCGGCTGTACTATAAATATCTGTTTTTGCCTTTTTGTACTGAATGAAGCCATTTGCCACAAGAATTTACCCACCAGGAAACTCAAAACATTATTCTATGATACTTGTGTCATCTTTTCTGTCAAAGGTCAGGGTGTAAATGTGAATTTTGACGGAAAACAAAAAATGATAAGCTGTACTATTTGAATGTCAATGATAAGCTGTACTATCAGATTCCTGAACCAACCGACAATGATGTTACACGTATCTTACTACGTTAAATGTCGAATTCCTCGGTTGTAAATTTCAATTTTTTGGTAATGATAAATGAAAGTAAACTATAATGTAAAGTTTGGTTAAATGTCACCGTCAAATTACGTCATTTTATGAACTTACAAAAATATATTTAACGACTTTACTTACTGAAATACGATCATAGATAATCATTATCTGATGACTTAAGTTTTTATGCAGAAGACGTTGTGTATATTCTCGAGTACCATTGCATGTCTCTGTCTAAATATCTATTTAGTGTCATTAAGTGAGACAAGTTGTGATTTGTTTCTCGCTTCCTGTTTTGTGTATTGATATATTCATCTTATTGGTCATTGTAATACGTTTTATTCGTTCCAGAATTATGGACACTGGTAAAGTTTTTACTGATACTGCGGAAAGTTCTTCAAACCACAAGGAAGTCTAAGTATCCACGAAAGAGGACACATTGGAAAGGTTCCGTATAATTGCTGAGGATGTTTTTCATTTTCTTTTGTACAGTATGCATCGGTAAATGTCTAATTATTTGTAATTATTCGTGTGGTAAATAATGAGATGTTGCATTTCAATTAAATTGATATCGAGAATTCCATTAAAAACGATAGACCAGTTTTATGTTACATTTTCGTTTTTTTAAACACACTGTTACATAGTTATTATGTCTTGGAATCGTTTAATCAATGTTAACCAAACACTCATATTATTCCTAAGCATGAAAAGATAATGGAATGCACATTTTAATGTTAAATAATTTAAAAAGTCATGAATTATAAATGTAGCAATTGTTTCAAGACATGTTTATGTCTCAATTGTAGAACAATTATTGATGAATGCAGTTTCCCCGCCTAACATGCAAATTCTGAATTGAGGAAGAAGACCTTTCAGTCCTTTTAAACCGTTCTATACGAATAAAATTATTGATATCGACCAACTTAAAAAAATGTTTCAAATAAAGAGTCTGTTCTTGTACTGGGTGCATTAACACGAGTCGTTTCAGCCAACTAGTTATTTTTCAATACGATAGCGGTTTCATTTGACATCATTCTGAAACTGGTCTGTACCGGGCACTGTTTCCTGAGGTGGACTTTATGACAAAAACTCAAGGAGTACATAATGTTTCTCATCTTAAACCCCAGTTTTCTTTCACTTGAAAACAATTTTTTATACACTATTAAATATATAAAAGTTGTTTTTTCTATTATTTATCGTTGTAGTGGCAATAAGCATGGTGATGAAAAACGGTATGTGTGCGACAACTGTGGAGAAAAGTTTGCGATTAAAGCTAGCCTTACCGACGATACGAAAGAAATACATGGGAATAATACACGTGTGAAACGTGTAAACAACTGTTTACTGGAAGAGGACATTTGGTTGAGCACCAGAAAGCAGTACACGTGGGAAAGAAATCTCACTCTTGTGGAAATGGTCTAGTAATCTAGTTTCTTCTTGTCTTTTCTTATTGCTCACCTGAGAACTTTTATCACAATACGTCTATCGATTGTCCGTTATCATCATTTGTTAGTGACCACTGTAACACCTTCATTATTTGTCCGGCTCAGATCAGCTAGTCTTAGTAAAAATTGTAATTCTCTTTTTACTCCATTTGATTGGTTATATAGTCTGATTCACGTCTTCGGTGATACATTATAATGCAAATTGTGAAATCATTCAAAGCGCATTAACATAATAGCTCTAACTATGCTGTAAGTTTCCTGATATGGTTATTTCTTATGTCCAGAAACGTGTGCAATTATTTTGCAAATGCTCCGAAAATAGTTTTCTCACATTCGATTTGTCAAGTTATTTCCGATCAACAGTTTAGCATAATGCCACACTGTGTTCATTGAGGCTTAGTTGTTTTGTCGATGATGTGTATTTGAAATGCAAAAAGCAACATGTTTATTTTCACAATAAGTAAAAACAATACTCTATATTTTCGTCCTGTATTAACGTTTTGACTACAAGGCCTTATCAAACAAAGATTGAATTAATGCAGTTAAATTGTACTTTATTACTTCTTGTTACGCTTTCAAGACACGTATTGTTATTTGACTTCATATAACACTCATTTTCATATAAGAGTAACAAGACGTATAATGAAGTTGCATTTACCAATTTTCTGTTGAATGTATACATTGCAGTCAAAACATAAATAAGACGAGAATTACAGAATGTTCAATATTTCGTTGAGATACTCAAGAGTATCCATATTAATGATTGTAGATTTTAATGATTTGTACGTTTTTGTGATATTGTTGCTTTTTTTAAATTAAATTATGGTATAATGGCATTGATTCTGTGGTAAGTTTTTCATTATTACACTATTTTTGAAACATATTTATGTTGTTTTATTCATTTCTGAAATGATATTGTGTCACTAACTTAACAAAATGAATATCATTAAAATGATAAGTGACATGTAATTATAGTAAACCACTGAACAAAAGTTCTAACCGACCACTTTTCAAATTTTGACTATTTCATAACTGGCCAATGGATCCTTTTTAAATTTTGCTGAGGTGATGTTTGAGTAATTTTCTACCGATTTGTGGGAAAAATATAATTTGATACGATCCGATACACTCGATCGGCACACTTGGTGTGGTTTACTCATTTTGTCACGAAATGTTCGTGTACAGAATGGTGAGTAAATAAATTTCACTTTGCATGAGTCCTTGTTAACTTTTTAAATGAAAAAAAAACATAAAACATTGCACGAATGTCGATCCTGTCGGCGAGTTGTAACCTTTGTTCTTGGTCTTCGGCGTCAGTTAGAAACGATTTCCGTCCCTTGCGACATCGTCCAAAGTCGCGATGGTCGAAAAGACCGGATTAAAGTGTCATGCAACTTGAAATAGGGATGAACACATTAAGAGTAATAAAATTATAGCATTTTTTCTATTTTAACAATACTTTTCGATATTTTTTAAAGATGTTTCCATGAACAGCCACTCACCTGTTTGATAGAGGCTTAGGTATTCAACACTCCATTGGCTACGCCACGATCCTGCATCGGCATTTGTGCAATGTTCAATGTTTTTTCACTTATAAAGTTAACAAGGATACATGCAAAGTGAAATTTAATACTCACCACTCTCTGTCACGAACATTTCTAGTCAAACTGTGAAAACCACACCCTGTGTGCCGATCGAGTGCATTGGACCGTATGAAATTCATTTTCCCCATCAATCGGTAGAAAATGACCCAAAAATCACCTCTGCAAAATTTAATAAGGATCCATCAGTCCGTTCCTATCGGTCGCCGAATACCAAGAACAAAGGTTACAACTCGCCGACATGATCGACATTCGTGCAATCTTTTATGTTTTTTTTTCCATTTATAAAGTTAACAAGGATTCACCCAAAGTGTAAATTAATAATCACCACTCTCTATACGAACATTCCGTGTGTAAATCACACCCTGTGTGCCGATTGAGTGCATCAGACCGTATCAAAGTATTTCCTCCTAAAAATCGGTAGAAAATGACACAAACATTCCCTCAGCAAAATTCTATAAGGATCCATTGGCCCGTTATAAAATGATCAAAATTTGAAAAGTGATCGGTTAGAACTTTTGTTCAGTGTATATATATACGCATATAATCTATCAAGACATACAAGTTTCTGGAAAAATGTTTCATCAATTTATTCGTACATGCACAAACACATCCAAAAACATTACATTACATCAATAATGACTACATAATTTTCGTCTCCATTGGTCATCTCGAGAGAAAATGTAGCAAAAAAAAATTAAACACATAATTTACACATAATTGGAAAACTAATTGAAATCTATACAACAATGATTCTGATATCTAATTCTAAACATATTTTCAATGACGTCCCTTGACGATCAGAACTTCAAATTTATCTGTTTATCTATTTATCTGAAGCTAAACAAGTTTCTTATCAATTGTTTCTGAGACCTGCTATATAGATCTACATGTACAGGAAACAATTCAGTAGAAAGAATTGATATCTTGCATGTAAGTACAACACTGTCACTGATGTCCACAATGTTTACTCAGATGAACTTATTTCAGACATTATGAAATCGTATATGTCACGGTATTTCACGGTTTGTTTCAGTTCCGTTCTATTTATCTGAGTATCCACATATCAAGTTAGAAAGTTTCAAGTGATGTGGTGTCAAGGAATTCAATCTTAAAACAATACATCAATTAGTGTTCATGTTACTCCACATTTTATCGAACGAGAGCATTTTGGCTTCTTTCCCTCAGGATTTTTCTCAACGGACGGTCGAAGATCTTTTATGAAGTGCTGTTTTAGATCTCGCAACAGTCTCCATCTTTTCCTTCCCATCCGACGGACACGTTCGATAGAGTCAAACTCGAGGTTCCTGGTAAAGAAACAAAAAAGTGTATGGAAAACAGCATCTGCAATAACATGTTATACACAAATCTTTTCAAACGGACATAAAGTGCTATTGTAACCAAAAGGCGGAACAGTGTGCTTGACCCAGTGCGTCTTAGAAGACACTGGTATAATAAAATAATTTTAAACAGCCAAATTCGGAAGTTCTTATTGCCCCCTTAATACGCCAATATATTCTTAAAATAATTGCAAGTACAGACTTAATGTACGTAATTATTCGATGTGAATATAAATAGTAAATTCATGTGTGACCGACAAAACTGTTTGCAAAAAATACATTGTACAAAACAAGTTCATATTCATAAAATGACGTAATTTTACGGTGACATTTAACCGAACTTTAAACTATGATTTATTTTCATCTATCCATACCAAATAATGGAAAATTATAACCAAGAATTTGACTTTTTACGTTGTTAGATACGTGTAACATCATTGTCGGTTGGTTCAGGAATCTGATAGTACAGCTTATCATTGAAATTCAAATAGTACAGCTTATCATTTTTTGTTTTCCGTCAAAATTCACATTTACACCCTGACCTTTGACAGATAAGATGACACAAGTATCATAGAATAATGTTTTGAGTTTCCTGGTGGGTAAATTCTTGTGGCAAATGGCTTCATTCAGTACAAAAAGGCAAAAACAGATATATATAGTACAGCCGATCACAACAAGTACGTAAGATTTCAAAATAATTCGCTCAATAACTTTTTTATTTATGGACGTTGGAAAAACATTTTTGTATTGTCATAAATCGCTTGCAATGGAGGGTACTCTGCACGTAATGACATAACAAGATTCCGTGGTTTTCTAATTAAAAAATGTGAAAAACCTACCTGAGGTGACGAGTCTGGCCGCCATTTAATAGTACAGCTGATCATAACAAAATCACGTGATTACCGGCAGTGAGTATGCGAGCGAAATTTTTTTAGATCGGGTTTTAATCAGATTGGGGGACAACCGAACAAATATCGAGTATTTAAATCAGCGGGGTAAATGTATACGGCACTAATAATTGAATAAAATATACCAATACAATTTATTAACTTGACTAGTCTAATCTTAAACCAAAGAATATTAATAGTGAATAAGTCATAAAAACTTTATTCAACAACATTGATGCATAGAATCGAATTGAATCGATCAAAACAAATGTTTTAATCTTTAGTCAATTATAAAATAATAAAGTCACAACAATAACACGTTAAAATATATCATATTTATTTATCCAACGTTTCGGCTGATGAATGCCTTTCTCAAGGTAAATAAATAATCTTTTTTTATAATCTTTAGTCAATGAAATATATTGAACCTTACGGGCCTAAAACAAACAATATTTTCAACATTTCTTCAAAAGAAGTTCATAATTCATTCAGCCACCATTCTCTTGGAAGATATACTATTTACAATGAAACCCTTGTAATAGGAAATTCTCTAAACCGGAATTATCTCCATATCAGAATTTTTCAGAGGTCCCATTTTTTTCGCTTTATACATAGACAAAAAAAACCCGGTCTGTATTCAAGAAATCCATGTATGCCGGAAACCGAACGGGTCTTAGCTAACACTTGAAATATAACTTGGTGTGACAATCTAACAAGGGACGAGTCTAAATTTCAAATACAGGTAGGAAGTAATGTAGTCTGAAATATTCTATTATTGCTTATATATCAAGAAGTGAGTAATATCTACACGTTTATCTACTGTGCCACACATAATGAGAAATTGAATTTGTTTTCATAAGAATAAGTACCTTGCAACTTCACCATTAGGGCTGTGGATCGTTGAGCAAGTGGCTATCCGATCCGAACCACGATTCGCAAATCACTTGTTAATGGAGAAGCATACAGAAATTCATAAAGAAAATAAGTGAATCAGTTTTGTGAACGTATTTCCCCCAAAAAAGGATGAGTCCAAAATTTTAAGTACAATAACATGCCATGTTTACAAAATTGATTTATTCTTATTACACCAACAAATCAAACATATTTACATGGCAATCGTCGAAATTCTCCATACAGAGGGAAGTAATAGTTTAATAATATATACAAGAATAATAAAGTCAACAACAAATAACAACAAAATCTTCTCTAGTACATTATATACATTGTTAAAATAAATGGAGTTCTCAAATAAAAAAGTTTGTGAAACAATTCATTCATATTTTCCATCACGATTTGAACGTCTATCTATTTGACTGAACTTGAACTTTAGGTTGTATCAGATAAACGTCTTCAATGAATGATTTTATTCCCCAGGATTCCTGCCATTTACCAAATGCATCCTTGGTGTCAATTTTCTTTACTGTACAGTAGTTTGCTGGAAGTAAACAAAGACGAGTTTTTACTGACACAATTCAGGTTAAAAAAGTTAAGGTTTAAGTATGGTTTAAAGTCTGACTTCACTATCATGTGTGATAACTCCTGATCATTGAAATCACCTTCAGGCAGGCGATTCCTCACAGTACCAATTTACACCTGGGTGGAGTGGAACAATTACATGTATAGGTTAATTTCTTGCTCAAGGAAATCAGCCGAGTGTCCCTAGTGGGTATCGAACCCGGGACCTCTCGATCCCTAAGCGCCCGTCCTACTACTGGACTATTGCTCCTGGTTATTTTACGACGACCAGCGCACCTAACATAGCTTTCCTGGATTCTTGTCTATAACCAGTACTCACCTACCCTTCTACAATTCAGGCATCTGAGTAAACTTGAGTAAAGAAGCGATTTGAAACGAACCAAAGTGAATAAATTCACTGTAGCTGCCCAGCTAGATCAGTCAATAGCACGCGAGCCTACTGGCCGAGGGCCATGTGATTGATTTCCGGGTGGGCATACTTTCGCGGAGTTTGGTCATAATTTATGGGCCACTTATTTTAAATCATGAACGGAAGTTGTCAGTCACTGACGGAGTTTGTGCTTAGTAACTGGTTAACAGCTAAATCCATGACGGCGTACGAAGTTTGACAAGTGCTCATTAATCAAGCAATTCCAATCTTGAGCGTTAAGGCCCGTTACTAACGTTACAACTGTATCTTTACAACAGTATTTAAAGAATAAGAAAGAAAATGTACTTAATTTTACTTACAAAAACAGTCCCTCACATTTTCTTCACTGCAATTAAATGGTGGTCCTGAAGATATTAATAAAAACAAAGTTAATTATGACAGTTATAAATAATTACAAGCTTGAGTGTGTTTATTTTTGTAAGCTTGATTTACTGTATTACAAAGGGAAGTAACTATAGAATGGCTTCGATTTTGATTTTAAATTTATTTCGATTAGCCTCCCTTTAATCGTTTTTTTTTCGTTAGTTTAACGCTTCATAGAAAATGTATGATGGCACTATTCTGCTACCAGATAACAATATGACTAAACAGTTAGTTAGGCACTTCACATTCAGTTTATAAAATAATACAATAATGGAAGTTAAAAGCTCTATCACGCATTTATTACCCATTTATAATCTTTGTTTCTTTATTAAAAAGTATTAACTAGTTTTTTTTACCTCCAAATATTTCATTATCGACCAGAAAACAATCTAACAGATATCTGCAATCTTCTTTCATTAAATCTTGTACAATGGCTGCATATCTGTAATAAAATATTAATATAAGTGTTGTGAAATTTATCTACAGTGTCCACCTAAACTTTGGAGACAAAGGAAATTTACTAAAATTCTTAATTTTAATTATCGTCCTCGTAGAACCTTTATTTTAATATAATTAGTATAGTCAGTGATAAATATAAAAAATCATGCATTCATCACATTTAGGAAATTCAGCATCTGACCTCCTAAATCCTCAAAAAAACATTTTCAATGTTCGGTCAACAGACCCATAATAAAACATAATGCAAAACTTAAAGGTATATTTTCAAAAAAAGCTATGCAGTAGGTCTTTTTGAGAAATTTTCTTCAAACTTTTGGTTGACACTGTTTGACAGTTTTATTTTGGAAATATAGTACAAAAGAGCTGACAAAGCTATTATTGTTTTGCACAGATATTAAGTGAAATGGGTTCTGGTTATAAAAATAATGCAAAACTAGCTAGCCGGTGATCAATCACTGTAAGTAAGGTATCCAATGTAAGTATTGTACTAAGTTACATTAATGTATGCCTACATTGACAAATGTTCATTTGAAAACAGAATTATCCAATACATTGTACAATACATTAGGCGCCGTCATTATTCTGCTTTGCCTGACGTACTTTTACGTAACTGTCAAAGTACGACTGAGATGTAAGTAATAAAAGTAATTACAACCATTGCCGACTATTGAATCTTCAAAAATCATTACCTACTCATGTGAATTTTCTTAAATAACCATCCAAATTTAAAAATACATGTAAGCAGAACGTTCTAAATCTTATACCCACAAGCTTGGTACATGACAAAGCAAAAAAATAATAATATGGACAATGCCGATGTAGAATATTGAATCAATTTAGATTGTATTTGCTCATCTATTTATATAAGCAACTTGTTAAATAATGCCAGTTTACTTTTTAACTACGTGTTCAAGTTTGTGACAGTACTCATATTATACCAATTTTAAATAATTATATTTTTTTGCAAATCATGCTCCCTCGGAACAAAATTTTAAATATTTGTATAAACTCGATTTTTGTATGAAATATTGGTACTAAAAATGAAATATACTTTTAAAAGGCATTTGTTGAAGGACTATCTGTTGAATTAGTACATAGCAACTTTTATACAATCCAATTTATCAAAAGTCAATTAGAGTTAGGGTTTGCCCATGGTTCAATGTTAAGAATTAAATGTACTAGTATCACTTATATTTTAATGAAACGTATTTATTCCGAAGTCGTTGCAAAATGTGTTTCTATAACAAATATTTTTTTCAGTTATGAAATAGGCACTTCTATATTCTTGTTAGAAGCTTGTGAGTGTATGAATGGGTGAATGAGTCCACGTGAGTGTGAGTGTGAATGTGTGAGTGTGTGTTTGTGTTGTGTGTTGCGTGACAGAACCATTGTTTATATTCATTTGTTTGTAACAAGATACCTTTGTATACGTTACCGTAATAAAATATCTGTTCTGTTCTGTTCTATAAAATAACATCATATTTTTATACTTGCTGCATTTCTCATAAGTGGAAAATATGAAATTTTTATTTTCATCGAATATCTTTACAGTATAAAATAAGACATTTCGCTATTAATAATGACAGATCTAAAGTAAGTAACTAAAGCCAAATTTACCAAATGACGATTTATGCTAGTCAATGCAAATTTTACGTACAATGAGATGGACCCTTATACCTATGGACTGTACATATGTAAGCGGTAAATATATATGCATGGGAAGCCACAAACATGTTTCAATGATATCGCGTCAAAAACCAATTAAAATAATTTACAGAAATTTACCTTTTTCTTTCTTTCACAGGTAAAGCAACAAGACCACCTCTGTCCCATATACAGTCAAATTTACCAACAAGTTTACTGTAAAAAATATGATGTATAAATATATGTTGATATAAAATGAATATAGGAACAATGAACATCGGGAATTTTCGAAGTTTTTTTTTGCTGTTCCGAAGCCATTTCGAAAAATCGTAATTCAACTGTATATATGTAAATCAAACAAGGTGAGTTTTTTACACTAAGGCTTTAAATACATGATAAGTTTCGATTTTATTTGAGACTTGTACCAATCTCCAGAAACAGATATCCAAACTCCCTGCAGCGGTTATTTCCCTTTATAAAATCAATGACCTCTGCCACCACAAGTAAATTCTTCCCTCAGATAGCCGATTTTTTTACAACAAATTGAGTCTTATTGTTGTTAATAATGATGTTTAAAGTACATAAAGATAAAAAATAAAAGTTTAGATTAATAATTTGTAAAAAAAAAACATTTTTTAAATTTTAGACCGAGGTTTGCAAGCTAACTTGACGGCGGTGTTATTCACAAGCTGTGATTGGACGGCTCATTTCAAATTGCGTGACGTAGACGATGCAATCAAGTTTCTAAACATTATGATTGTGTCATGAATATCATAATGAGAAAATGTCACCTGTACGTGACCCTAATAAAGAAACAGCCAGATCTAAATTAGCGAGTATGCGAGCGGAAATTTGAGATCGGGTTTTAATCAGATTGGGCTTGAATAAAAGTGAGGCACATTGTCGCATTGTGATACTACAATTCATGGACATGTAGGGCTGTCACGATATACCGGTATGTTTGCAATACGCAGCTGCGGCAATACGTACCGCGGTACGATTTTAACGTACCGGTATTTTGCGATATTTTTATTTCATTAGAAAAATTCTTCCCTTCGCAAATTAAAATTAGCGAAACATCAGTTTTTCCATTGTTCATTCCATCTAATCTTAAGTTACAAGAATTTAACAGATTGGGGTGCATCACAGTCCTAAATGACCGTACATACTTATAGAGGCTAGATTCTATCAGTAGCTGCATGTAAGATTTACAATGTCTCTGTTAAATGCAGTGGGGGCACAACGAATCTAAAAGCCCACAATACATCGTAGTACGTATCGCGATACGATGCCAACGTATTGCAATATACCGCGATACGCCAGAAGCGTATCGTGACAGCCCTATGGACATGTAGCAATTCTATTATGCCTAAACACGTATAGTGCGTATAAAAACAACTCTCTGTTAATGTTAACAGTACTATGAACTAATCCGCGACAGGGGAAGCTCAGGGTGACAATAAAATGTAACTTTAATATATTTTATATATGTCCTGTTGGTAAAATGGCAAAGCGTTCTACCATTACAAGCATGTTTGACTAAGGGGGTGGTGGTTTATCTGCCGCCCGTACTTTTAAAAATGAACTATTTAACTTTCATTTTCAATACTGTCTTACATTTGGAATGGATTTTAATATTTTCACAAACATGTTATGTTATTCTTTGCGCTCTATCTAAAAGATGTTTATTTACAATTTAGAATATCCAAATCTCTCAGAGTGAATTAAGAATTTTCCTACGCATTTAATTTTAGTTTCGATATACGATATACGTAAATATCATACCATTGTAATTATTATAAAATCATGCTACTATTTAAGGGCTACACATCATAACTTGACTCATTCAATCTTATACCTAGAAGTCACGTATACCACAAACCTAATATGGAAACTATACAGTGCCCTTTAAAAGTTTTGAGACAAAGTGGATCTTTTCACAAAAAGGTCTTACGATAAAAACTATCGTAGGTCAAAAGCAAGAAACATTGGGTACATTGGGTAAATGTGCACTAAACGATACTAGTCCAGTTTCTGATTTTAATTCTTAACGAATTAAATGCATTGGCTGTGATTGCTTTGTTGGGGATGATGGTAATGATGGTGATGATGATTATTTCAAAGTTAACGAAAGACATAAATCGGCTCGTCCAATATGACTTTTCAAGCTGTGTACTCGTCCAAATATATTTCTGTATTGTACAGTAAAATGTTTAACGGTTTAATAACCCTATAAGTATGTATGTTCATTTATTTTCAAAAATTCCTTTATACAAGAAATTTTGGAGAGCGCTGTATTTAAATGAAATTAGGAATTTGACTCTCAAAACTGGCAGTTATTCAGAGAATGTATCAAAGGTTTATTCATTATTATGAGAACATCAATTTTAAGTGATATCATTTTTCATGATGCAAAATATGATATGACAAAAAGTGACAATTTGATAATTTGAAAATTTGATATATGAATATTTGACATTGTACTTTGTTATGAGTCGACCACCTGTATATTAAATCTGATACCTTCACACCATCTGTGATCTAGACACTTAAAGCAGATAATAATGGGATAATGATGATGATGATGATACAAGTGATGGTGATTGTGATGGTGATGATATTATCTGACGTAGGATGATGGTGTCGTAGTGATGATGATGATTACATGTACTAATAAATGACTGATGATGATGATAATGGTGTTCATAAGTGATGATGATTGTGATGGTGATATTTGTAATGTTGATGATATTATCTGATGTAGGATGATGGTGTCGTAGTGATGATGAGGATGATTACATGTACTAATTAACGATAACTGGTGATGATGATAATGGTGATTATAAGTGATGATGAATGCTGCTGTTGTTGATGATGATTGTGATGGTAATGGCAAATGACGACCGCTTGTGATGGTGATTGCTGATAAAATTGACGGATGATGATAATTGCTGATGTTGACGTCCGCTAATGGTGATGGTTTCTTATTATGACTGATGATGATGATCGCTAATGATGATGGCTGCTGATGATGATGTTAAACGATTGCAACCACGGTTATAGGATTATATTAAAATACTTAAAGCCTACAAATGCGACAGAAATATGTCATATACCTGTTTAGTTCAAAACAATCACATCTGTATAGGGTTATTGGTCGTCCGTCTGTTGCCTGAAAGATAGGATATAGCTCGTTTAGGATAACTTGAGACAAACGA
Source organism: Mactra quadrangularis (assembly GCA_025267735.1). Lineage (NCBI taxonomy): Eukaryota > Metazoa > Mollusca > Bivalvia > Venerida > Mactridae > Mactra > Mactra quadrangularis. Next base: position 10,645,897 of record CM046307.1, on the reverse strand, counting down.
CTCAGTTTGTTTACATATTTGGGACTCAGGTATTACATCAAACAGGGAAGTCAGCTGATTTTGTGTAATGAAAGTATTAAACATGTCTTAATGCGTGAAACGTGCACATGTGTTCTCGTGCTAAATTTAATACTCAAAAAGCACACTGATAATAGTCGATAATTACGTGTACTAAAACTTTTAAATCCACCTGTGCATAAAAATGGTATCGTTGTATTTTGTCTCAAGTTATCCTAAACGAGCTATACAAACAATTAAAGTAGGTTTCAACCCACCCGGCTAGCTCAGTCGGTAGCGCACAAGTCTACAGATCGAGGCGTCGTAGGTTCGATTCCTGTGCGGGGCATACTTTCATGGAGTTTGTTTATGAAATAATTTTCTACGGCCATTTTCCCTCCTACCAATGATTCAAAATCATGTAGGTCAGTAGTCAGTCACTGACGGCAGTAGTTGCCAAGTAGTTTGTTAACAGCTAAATCCAGAGATTTAGCTTTTCCAGGAACAGTAAGTATGTGAACTGACAGCCATGATAGCATATACAATGTGTTGCTGCGGCGTTAACCCCCCCCCCAAAAAAAAAAACCCCAAGGCTGTTTCTAAGTTAATGTTTACAGTGGTTAACTGTCCCTTAACACATTAATCATTCCCAGTCATACCCAGTCACACTATCTCATTAAATCAAATCTTGAATACACTACAACAATACTATTATTGCGTTCATACAGTGCCCTCCTGAAGTCTTGGGACAAAATCTTGTCAGGATGAACAAATTCATATTTACGTCCTTGTGAGAAAATTCCCAAATCAACATTAAATTGTTTAATAACATAATGTTTTGATTCAAACTATAGGTGAATTTTTAACGTGTCGCGCCTAAAGCTACAGTCCTATAAACATAAAAATAGCCGTGAGGGCACCGTACGGGCGCCGTGCGGTCAAGCTCAGCAAGGACCCGTAAGAACTCTTGCGTACCCGTACATACTGTTACGTTTTTACCAGGGTCTGTGAAATGAGCCCAGGATTTCAAAGTCAAGTAGTGAACACAATCGTGACCGAGTATGAATTAAACTTGCAAATCTTCCAGCTACGGCTCCGTATGGGTGTGTTGTTTTGTGCCATGTGCGTACCGTCACCTTAGCACGCGAGGCTAATTTCATTTTTCTAAGAACTTTTAAAGGGGCACTGTATAACGAAGCGTTACAACCCACAAGTCACGTAGACCGGTTTCTCGTGGATACCTTTTGAACGAAGTAAATGACGTTACAAAACTACGAAGAATTGAAATTTTATCCACCGACAAAAATATAATTTGATTTCATACAAACTTCTATCAAAATTTGATTAATGGTGTCATTGACGGTTTAAATTATTTATGATTAATTGAAATTCAGAATGCATATAGTATATCATATTATGAAGCATTTGAAATGATATCTCTGGCACAGCGTGTTATTGCATTTCATATGCAAATGATACAGCGAGAATCTAGTTCTTGACATTTTTTAATTTGACGGCATCGGGTTATCATTGAAATACATCATACAGAAATAAACAAAACTTTATGTTAAACATTAATTTTGTCGCTTTAAATTTAAATAATTCAAAATAAACGTACAATCTGATAACAGCTACTTAAAATTGTTACAATAATCGATGAGAAGACAAAAAGATGGGCTGTAATGTTTTGGTCTATGTACGGTCAAAATGCGCAAATTATACAAGTGCAAGGCGGCGGTGACAGGAGGCTTGCTTGTGGGATAAAGAAGCTCCTGGTTTGAATCGAACCTAATTTCATTGAGTAAGAATTTTATTTGTGATTGTTTCACTCTATCCAGATATAAATAGGTACCTGTGAGTGTGGTATAATTCCTTTGCGCCAAAGTGTAGGCTGCAAATTAGCGAAGTAAAGGACTCCCAAGGTCGATTGATAGACAGATACCAGTAGCCTTATGACCAGAAGTAATAGCTGTAGCCACAGCGAAAGCATGACATAGACTATAAAATGCAACAACTATTTTACTTACAGTATTTAAACCATGATGTAGTACCTACCTTATACACTTCCCCATCTATACCAGATAATTTCTCTGTTTTATAAGGTATTTTATGTTCTTCAAAGAATTGTTTACAAGCTAGGTCACATCCCTCGTTACCTACTACCTCATGCCCTTCGTCTAGTAACCTGAAAACACCAGATAGGTGTAACATCATGTTAGCTTACTTGCATCATTGCTAATGATATTCAACTGTATATAGCGCATTCATTAACCCCGCTGACTTAGATACTCGATATGTGTTCGATCATCCCCGTTCATTAGTACTTACTACTGTTTTTCTGTACTCACTATCGATTAAAGTAGATATGTGTATTTATGTACGGGAATTGTCGAACAAATATCGAGTATTTAAATCATAGGTGTTGATGTATGTGCCACTGACGGTTGAACTAAATTTTAGATATACTGTGTTCAATATTGTCACTGTAACAACGAGTGTATACAAATGTTTATCTTTACTTTTATACTTTTTTTGCCATTCAGTACATTAAAGTGCAAACGTTTGGAACGTTCCCATAAAATTTTATTTGAAACTTAGCGTCAATGTTGCGACATTTATCGTCAGGACAATTGCCAAGTTTAGCTTTTATTGCGACATTTAGCATCAGTGTTGCGCAGTTTAGCGTCGAATGCGACATTTAGCGACATTGCAACATTTAGCGGCACTTAAAACGCCATAACTTCCTGATGTAATCAATAGCACTTGATGACTTCTATAGTCCGTCTTATTATGTCTTAATGTGGCATGTACTTGTTGAAACGATGTTTGGACTCGAAATTAAAAGGATAAATTATTGTACAAAAAGAGATTGACATTCTGTATCGTAGTTTATAAGAAATAAGATTTTTTTTTCAAACTACAATACAGAATGTCAAACTCCTGTGATTGTACCTATAACTAGCTGCGTTTGATTCACGATCTTTTTTATCGTAAGATATTTTGTGAAAACTATCATAATATCATTTATTTCTACATTGAATTAAACTACGTGTGGTATAAGCCTTCTGACCTTTTCTTCAGCGTGTCGTTCCAACAATCGCATCAAATAAACTCGTGGGTACGTTTAAAAAAGAAGTTTGTATAAAATCTAGACCGACGTTTAGCATAATCTAATACATACAAATTAGATAAAAGCTAAATTACATGGCATAGGGTCAAATTCTAGGACACAACTGTCATCCTAATTCTATACTTGGGTTAATTATAAACAGACCAATTAAAACACGGACAGATTTTCATTATGTTTAAAATTTGATAAGTCATGCTGAGTAAATAAAATTTTCAACATTTTTTTTTGTGATTTTTCAAACAAACGAACATTTTAACACTAGATTTATTTACTTAAAAAGATTTCAGACCAAGTACGTACCCCCTATGTTGAAGGGACTGTAATATGGGGGATACACTTGAATACAAGATCCGAATAAGCTTAGGTGATTAGAATGAAATACAAATGAAAAAAACACGCAACGTCTCATTAAATATTTGCGACCAGCTCTTCGTATTTTAAAGGTATTTTGAAATCGGAGCTAATTTCATTCTGGATCTTCGATGAACATCACAAAAAGTGTAAAATTATATATAGAGGTATCTACTTCTTAATACTATCAATAAATATACTTATTTACACATTATAAAAAGATTAAATAAATTCTTATCAACTTAACTTTAAAGGAAAATGTCACTTTATGAGTGAAAAGTATTTTATCCCTTTAGATTTATAGATGTTATTACCTTTAAGTTGTTTAGAAAAAAAACTTCCCACCCTTTAATCATGACTTTGCTAAAAATTTCTAGCCTACAGTTTTTATGAAGTCTTCAAATCAATGACTTATACGATTAGTTGAACAATACATGTGCTCTTGCATCACTAAGTCTATGATGTAGTTTTCGTACCCTAAGATATTTAATTAAAGTTAAGTTATTTAATAAAGGTAAATATATTTAAAGAAGGTAAAGGTATTTAATCAAAGTAAAGATATCTAATGAAGTTAAGAGCATTTTCTATTTTCTTTAAATTGAAGCCTCTTTACTAGATCTACGATATTCATATCCAATAACAGTAAAACTGTCTAAAATAAGGTAAAACACATGCAGCAAACCATTTTGCTTTCTATATCTAAGTTCAAAATAGTGACTTTTGCAATTTGCAAGAGCGAACAATCTTGTTAAATTTTATTCAACTGTCAGTGATGCATACATTAGCCCCGCTGATTAAATTCTTGATTATCGACATTGAGTACAAAAATACAATAGTGAGTATTAAAATCAGCGGGATTTTTGTAAGCGCTTCTTGCAGTTAAATAAAATGAATTAATATATATATATTTTATATGGAAATATTTACCTTTAAACATACATTTGTTCTTCTCTTATGTTCACATTCGCCTAGTTTATATTTAGGCAATAATCTGTTTATAGATTGTACTACATAAAGAAATATAGTATTGTTGTATTGCATATGATCCAAACAACTGTTTTAGAAATTTCAGTTACATCATTAAGTCGTTGTTTCGTCAATCACACGACTCAGTCTTAATTACCTTGTGATCAAAATCATTATTTTAAGGACTGACGATAAACGTATGCTTGAGGTTTCGAAGGCTGTCGACACGAGGCTCATTCAACAAGACACTACATTAGACCTCCCATAATTTCAATCTTCTGTCAATTTTATATGTATGATAAGTCATAAAAGATTTTAGTTTAAATTGCTTTTCGACTAGTTGTTTTTTTTTTCAGATAAGTTACTTGAAATAAAAAACAAAACGTTTGTACCAATGCAAATATGTTAGGATTTTATATAGTAATGCATTAAGACGCCTAACAAATATTAAATCAAATATCTAAATTAAACAGTGTGTTTATTGTATAATAATTCACTATAAAAACAGAATAAATAACTCCCGTAATGCAATGAAAACAACTTCTCAAGTGAGTTCATAAAATTTAGTCTTTTTAAAAATTTATTCTAGATTTACCGCCCACAGACTACAGCAGTAAAATAATAGTTTTTATTATGTCGTTTGCATGTAAATGCGGCGCATTTACAGAGTAATCTGATTTTTTTTATTTATCCATGAATTCATTCAATATAATCAACATCCGCTATGAACATGATTTGCATTTAAATCTTTTTCATTGTGCGTTGTAATTCTTATTTTTTATTGCAATTAAAGCCGCTTTTCGATACTTTTGTTCAGGTACTTGTTTGTACGGCATTCAGTGTATATAACCAACTTCCCTGATCACTTTTAAGTTCTGAACCCGGGTCGGTAGCGCAGTTGAAAGCAGGCCTGGATTTCAAATCTAGTGTCCCGAAGGGGGGTACGGGTTCAAATCCCACCCTTCTATGAAATTGACAATAATGTCAAATTTTCTCCAATAGCAAAGGTCTATGGAGCGGTTTCCTGCCTTGTGGAGGGGTAGGGGAGTAATGGTTATAGACAAGGGTCCAGGAAGCTAGGATAGGTGCGCTGGACGCTGTAAATAGCCTAAAAATTGTGTTGACACGGCGTTAAACCCAGTATAAATAAAAAGTTCTGATATCAGTATTTGCTAATCCTTTCCACTGTTTGGTTTAAATAACGTTGTCGACGACGAGTTCCACTATTTAATTAAATGCCTTTCCTTTGCAAACTATAGCACACTTGTATTTAGAACATCAAAATCGATGGTTTTTATAGCGAAATGGTCTCAATATAGGGACCTTTCTTCTTAAATTATGAATTTGTGACTTGAAACTATCAGAACAGAACATATCAAGGGTTGCAAGCAAGACTGCAGTAACTCATTATTAACGCAGTGCACTTACTACAGTCTTGCGGGCAACCCCCGATATAGTTTATTTCTTATTTATACATTGTACATCATTAAATAATACAACTGCAATTATTGCAATACAAATGACGTTGCTAAAGGTGGTTTTTATAGCGGATCTTCACTGTATGTTTGAATGCTTAAGGGAGATTCTTGAGTACAAGCATGTATTTTAATGTATTTTTACAAAACAATACAGGATAGGTTAGATACATTAAGTACCATTCACAATACTGATAAATTATTTGTTTTGTCATTTCAACAAACAAAATTGATTATATCATTATTTCCCGTACTTGTAACGTATCAGTCATGAGTTGTGTTCATTAATGTACTAGTTAAAACCTCAACTTTAAAAAGCTAATCTGATACATTCAGAACTGCATTAACAATTGATTCATTATCTTACATTAAAAATAAAAATTTCATAGTGCAATACGAGTACATACACTGTAGTTGAATATACAGTCAACTACTTGTATGAGATAATTAAGCCATACGAAGAGATGTCACAAAACATAACAAACTCTTACAATGGGCATTTTCATGGGATAACTTATTTATGTAATATTTTTGATAAAGCATTAACCCCGCTGATTTCAATACTCGATATTTGATCAATAATACCCGTGCATGAATACAGTTCTCTTGTACTAAGCATTTAACGGTATTTACAAGTCAAACGTCGTACCCACTCGGTCACGCCCGCTCAACAGCGGGACGACCACTAACTCAAGTTTAAGTGTATGTACATTGTATACATATGCAATCAAATGTTATTATACATTCTACATTTTATTGTTTCACGTATCATTACTATAAAAATGTACATAAAACGATTCATTATCAACAATGATTCAGCAAAAACGACAAATCACGTTCCACGAACTGTACGTAATGTGTTCAACGTTGTTGGCCATAACGCAGCGGAAGTCACGACCAGTACATTAACGGCTAATGACGTCGGCTAATTGATCATAATTATCGTCCTTTCGTCTTATTTTAAGTAACATTAGGAACGACAACTCTGTAAACTTGACCAGAGTTATCGTCCTTTAGTCTAATTTTAAGTGACAACAAGAACGACAACTCTGTAAACTTGACCAGAGTTATTGTCCTTTCATCAAATTATTAGACGCAACGGGAACGACAACTCTTGATAAAAATCGATAAAACAAGTTGAAGTACTTTAAACATGACTTGATTTTGGATTGCAATCAGATTGATGATTCAAGACCTTTTATTCATGGAGGAAAGTTAAACGTTGTACAGTTTCATCTAGTGGATATCATTCGGTACAAATGTCAATCTGCTTCCCTATTGTAACAGGCAATTCTATACTGCACATATATTGATAGATATAGCTCAACCGTCAGTGGTGCGAACATTAATCCCACTGATTTAAATACTCGACTGTTGTTCGATAATCCCCCCACATAAATATAGATATATCTAGTTTATCAATCGTGAGTACAGATGTACTGTGATGAGTATTTAAACCAGCGGGGTTAATGTCAGCACCACTGGCAATGGAATAAAATTTAACAATATTAAAAAATTTCCAAGTGTAGCACCTTATAAAATTCAAGTAAACGGAATGTATGTGTTCCAAGCCCAATTAGAACCACCGATAAACATAAACTCATGGTGCTTTGACTTGTTGTGACTTTAATTCAATCGAAGTATTACGTACGAGTACAATACTCACCATTTCATGTCCAAAGTTTTACCACATAAAGCCACAAACACTCTCTGTTTTGTTTTTCCTACTGTCAACTTCTGAATATGTTTCTGTAGCATTCTAAATAGAGAAATAACAACAATTTTGTGAGCAACTAAAATCATACATGTACTTGAATTTATATTGATGTGTTTAACGTACTTTTTCATTGACAAAAAGTTATTTCTTCTTCTATTGTCTCGTAAATCATGACTCATTCTAGTCCTGTCATAAATCAAAGTACTGAAGCATTGAATTTGTTTGGGTTACAAGGTTAGTGATTTTATATGATAGGAATATTCTCTTTTGATAATTTAAAAGAAATGACACCAAGTTTGCCTATGACATCTGGTAATCAGAAGCAAAAGGGGCCATTATTAGTACCATTTATTACCTTTCTTGCACATAAGTTCGACTTTACCTGTATACAGGCATAAATAACAAACAAAACACATGTGTAACTCTACCTGATAAAAGTTTTAGCAAAGAGAAATACATTTCAGTATTTAAGTGATAATTCTTTCAAAAAATAAACGGCCTCTTATGCCAAGTGACCATTATAACTGACTTTAAGTGTAACCTCTCATTACTTTTTGAGTTGTATGTTTGAGCCTATTTTACGTGTATGACAGCCTGGTACCTACCTACAGAGAAAGTAGGGGTATTGTATATACGGTGACCTTACGGTGATGTTTATGTTTATTGATATGTAGCGGTACCGTTTTATTCTCCATAATACATGCGTATGTGGATGCTGTGTGATTGCAAACAAAAATAACTCACCAAAATGATTGTTTTTTATATTGTTTGGTTTTTATGAGAGTTCCTCCGCTTCATACGGATGCATTATGTACATACCTAAGGATGTGACTCTTCATCCCTTAAAAGATTGTTTTTAGCCTCAATTTAGTCCAATTTTGCAAATTCCTAGTATGATTTATGATAGGATAGTTTCTAATTGCCAAAATTAGTTTTTGTTATTGCTAATGGTAGGTTATTTTAAGTGTTCCTTTAGCACTATAAATTGAATTAGTAATTTTAAAATAACTAGCGTGTTACTTTGTACTTCTGATGAATTGAATCATAAGTTGTCTTGTCATCCACCAAAATAAAAATGTAGTAATCTAATTACATGTCACAAAGTAACAATTTAATGTGCTCCATCGCTTGTCATCTTGACATTCTATAAAGTATTCAATTTTTACAAACATGTCATCAATAATCTCTTCTAGTCGGTACACTCATGTGTTTATTTAGAAAATTGTATAACATTTTATAAATTATTGAAATTTTGATACAAGTTATATAAATAGTTTACCCATGATGCAATTCGCGCACTTTAATAATCTCGCGCATTCTAATCATATTTGCATATCATAAATAACAATTTCAAAATGATAAATGTAGGGTATCGTTGCGTAGCGCATACTCGAAAATAGCTCTCAACATTAAAAACAACTTTATTCTTGCTGAACTTGTTGCTAATTTTACGTCTAATAAATCGTCATTAGTTTTCACTCAATCGTAGGAACACCCAGCATTCCAGACTAAAAATGGCGACGGGCACGTTGCTTTAATCTGATAAGTAATTTATTACTATTGTTGTTACGCAACAAATCATTTTTATTGTCATCATTATTGAAAAATCAACAACAATTTTAGTATTTTCGTTCAATAAAATGCACAACGACGGTAAATTATTTCATATTAAAATAGGCGGTCGACATGGCACTGGTCCAAAAAACACTTTAAATGAATAAATGCAGAACAGAACATTCATTTAATGTGTATATACGTATGTCGACCGTCTGTGTTAATAAATAACATGTTTTTCATATATAATGTTGTCAGTTAAAAATGTGCAATAATTTTGCGAATGTATAATGCGAATTTCGCAAGAGGGAGAGACATCGAATATCGCAGCCGGATTAGAGGTTTAAGTGCCCCACCATTAGACCTCGATAGAGGCTTTTGAGAGTGAACAGAGATTAATATTTTTATCCCAATGTTTTGTGCATGTTCTTGATAACTATACCAAGAAGTGCCAAAAGTCTTAATAAAATTACAGCTGCTCATTCACAGATTTTAACTTAAATATCTTAAACTCTCAAAATATTGTATAGACCTAATGTTTAAGCAGTACTTGAAAAAAGGATTAGAAAACAACACTTTTAGTGCAAATTGACATATAACTACATGTTCATTACTAAAAGATGGTGATTTGATGTATAAAATCTACCTTGTTAGTAACGGTTTAGATCTAGATGTTTTTAGTGCGTTTCTATGACTTTGTTTTTATTAACGCCAATATTTAGAGTTCATTCCCATAACACCACAGGCGGCCGGCACGGTTCCGGATCAAAAACATTATATTGTTTCTGATACGAGACTGTGTCGACTGCCTATGCTTAACACAGTAGCAGATACTGACAGGTAGTTTTAGAACATAACAAATAAAAAAGTCTATGGACACATATACAGATACATACGGATGTACTTTAGGCATATGAAATCCTGTCTGCTCTAATGACCATCTGTAATTCCAGTCATCTACTGTCATATTGGCTACATCTGTGTAATCGCCAAACTGGTTTAGTTTACCTTTACCATTCATGATGACTGAAAAATATAAAAATAATAAAAACATAAATGTGGATAAATCATAACTCATAAATGTGGATTAATCATAACATATACATCATAACACATAAATGTTGGTAAGTAATAACACATAAATCAAAACACATAAATGTTAATAAATCATTACACATAAATGTAGATAACTCATTACACATAAATGTGATAAATCAAAACACATAAATGTTGATAAATCATAACACGTAAATCATAGCACATAAATGTTGATCAATCATAAAACATAAATCAATAAATCAAAACACATGAATGTGAATGAAAAAAAACACAAATTTCGATAAATATAAAAATAAGACGTCAATAAATCAAAATACATAATGATATCAATAATACATTTGTAATCCTTTTATTCCTCCTAATTACATGGGAGCAATTAACCAATAACCATCACATAATACAAGCAATGACTAGTCACACATCACAAAGACATTTTACAAGTGCAAGCAACACCATGAGTCCACAAAACGTGGATAGATTAGTACCAAAAAGTGTACATTATTTAAACACAAACGCACGAGTAAACAAAAACACGAATATCATATTTAATGAAAAAATTATTTGAATATTCACCTATTATTTTTTATTCAATTCAAAGTAGAGAAGAAAATAGAAACAAAGCTGTGCTTTTCACAAAAAATCTTACGATAGAAATTATCGTAAGTCAAAAACAAGAACCAATCATAATAAGGTCATTTTTAGGCCAATAAATTTCAAATATTATTGAATTATGTAGAATATTGTATACCTTTTGAATATTTGATCATAGTTATGTTTATTATCCATCTGACTGTGAAATGCAAAATTCATGAAATTGACTTACAATATCATTTTTCGTAAGATTGTCTGTGGTGAAAAGGTGCACTAGACAAAATGAGCCACAAACATACAAGTAACTTACTAGGACATAGGCATAGATTTATACCATCGGTCAATTTATCGCCTTTAGACTATAGTTATAAGACTATTATAACTATAAGCGGGGGAGGTAGCGAACTAATGATTCATAGTCCTATATATTCATGTCCATCATAATAACTATCTCATAAGCCGATCAATGGACATTATTGTTTGCCATAAAATGCACATAAATTCTTATATAAAAAGGAATATGACGGCTGCACGTATAAATCAAACAGCTATTAATGATATATACATATGTGAGAAATATTAACATATTTGTGACTGGCTTTTTCCCCTAATTACAAATGCAAAATATCTGCCGAGTCATCATTAGTTTAAAGAAATGTATTTTAAGCAGTTACTTGCATATAATGTTTATGCAAATGTAATATTCAGATTATTAAAATTTATATAAAAACCTCTTGAACTGTCGACAACGTCGCAGTTTTGATGAAGTAGACGTGGATAAAAACACGCCAAGCGGTTAAAAAACGGTTCAACAGGAGACGGTCTTTAAACACGCTTATATAAAACTTTAATGGTACCAGTCACATTGATAGCTACTTAATGAAACGAAACATTTTTGTTGTGTCTCCTGTCAGCCACTCGTCTTCGCAGTATGATGCTATATTAGAGCTAATTATATCATCGTTTTTATCCATTATTCTAAATGGTGAGGGATGACACCGTAAAATGAGAAATTTAACCTGAAGGTTCAATTTTGAAGCTCAGTCACGTTTAGCTCTGATGAATCAAAATTAAAGATTAAATTCTATTTCTGTTGGTTTTGTTGATTTGATTAAAACCATGTTATTTGAACATGGAATGTATCAGTTAACATGGAATTCACTATTCTCACTATATAATGATTTTGATTGTGCTGTTAGTATTATAAGAAAAGTATTTAAGTGAATTTTGACGTGATCATTGAATCTCTGAGCTGTAGTTAATCGATAGTCCAATTTCAGCGCATGCTTCGCACTGATGCGCTAGCGTCCCAAATACGCTTAAATTCTTACACTAGAAAATATTCGACGATTTCCATAGTCAGAAACAATAATTATGAATTAATGGTAGTGAAATCCATTCAATGCGACAACATTAGTGGCTTTCTTACAATGCAAGAAGTGTTGTCATTGGACAATCCCTATCGTGACCGTGTATTTTATGCCTCAGTCCCATAAAATCGTGGCTTGTTTCGGACCAGTATGTGCAGACAGCCGTAGGCCGTGGGAAGCCTTGCGTATTAAGGTGACGGTACGCTCATGGCACAAAACAACACACCCGTACGGAGCCGTAGCTGGAAGATATGCAAGTTAAATCCATACTGGGCCACGATTGTGTTCATGATTTGACTTTGAAACTGATACTTGTATCCTTGGCTCATCTCACTGAGCCTGGTAAAAAGGTTACTGTCCGTACGGGCACGCAAGAGTTCGTACGAGTCCTTGCGGAGCTTGATCGCACGGCACCCTTACGGTGCCCTCACGGCTATTTTTATGTTCATGGCACTGTAGCATTACGTTAACCATGGCAAGACATCTAACATTGTAGATACAATTGGCCGTATTAAAATGGAATAACTTTGCTAAAGAGTCGTAAAACAATACTGTTATGAGTATTATAGTACTTATTTGTAACGTTATAAGCGATCTTCCGTATTTCACCGTTTGATATTGACACCTATGATTCTTTTTAGTACATGTGGTCGAATGATTACGACGTCGGACTGTATTCATTTGATAGCCAGAACTGCGTTGATTCTTAGTTGAAAAAAAACCTAGTTTCACGTTTAAGCTAAGATCTTGGATTCAGTTCAACAATGTTTTTTCTTATTTATTTCAAGTGTATCTCAATATACAAATGTTTATATAAACTTTTTTAAAATCCAAAAAAAATTAAAATCATTTTTGCTCCCATGAGTTTATGAATGTTTTAAAGTATTAAAGCATATTATTCTAAAGTGCATTCATCGTATCATCCCATTCCAACTTGCCATTTTAATGTCATTATAAAAGATCGTTTTAATTGCCCGTCACGTTGATGTTCTTAATCATGAAATATTTTGTAAACCAAACAACAGTGGGGGTAAAATTTGAAGATAATTTACGGCTATTATACAATAGACTACGCTAGCTATTGTACAAGGGTATATAACTATAATCATTGCGTCATAATGAGCCCTTTAAAGCAATTGAAGAAATGCTATGTCATTGAAGTTTACAAAAATGTGACGTTTTTTACTGAACATAAGCTTTAAAGAAACTGCAGTGTCTTAATCTGTATAGCTAGATGAAAAACTGTAATTTTAAAGGGTATATTCAATGAAAATCGTCTTGAGGGGATATATAAGATAATTCGGAAACAAACTTAAATATAAAAGAATGATAGGAACCGGTTGTGTACAGACTCTTGTATCAATGATATGACTATATTATTAATAGATGGTTATTGTATGGGTCAACGAAAGCGTGCCTGATCAACGCGTGATCATGTTACGATCTGATAACCGACAGGAGGCTAAGATCTGAAACAGAGTTTTATTCTGGTTAAAATAGAGATACGACGTGTTTTGCCTTCATGTATGTCAGATATATACAATAAAAAGGAGTGGGCGTGGCCGAGCGGTTACGACTTTGGACTGGTAATCATTGGATAGCCAGCTCCGCGTTGGTTCGAATCCTATCCAAAACCTACCCCGCTGTTTCCTTGAGCAAGAAACTTTATCCTACTAGCTCAGTACTTGTGGACCAAGAAGAATAAAAAAGAATAAATACGGTCAGTGTTTATGAACAAGAACAATGGGTTAGTATCTACGCCCACAGTCAGTGGACAAAACGTGACACCAAAAGAGGGTGTATAGGTAATTAAATGGCGGTCATGCACACCGCTAAGTCGCTAACCGTTCCTGGAAAGGCTAAATCTCCGAATTTAGCGGTTAGCCAGTTTCTAGGCACACACTTTTGTCAGTGACTGACAACTGTCCTACATGATTTAGAATCAGTGATAGGAGGGAGAAAAGCCATAGAATTATTGCATGACCAAGCTTCACGAAAGAAATCCTCGTCTGTGGATTGAACCTTCGACCACTCGATCAGTAGACTTGTGCGCTACTGACTGAGCTAGACAGACGACATTCTTACAGTTCACACTGTCATTAAATTATAACAATATTATATTACAGTTTGCTTTTTATAAATTGTCATTACAAATATTATTCTTCACGTAAGAATGTTTGGTTGAGTCATTTGATCAATTTTATAAACAGGAAAAAACGAACAGCCGTTAATATACGTTTTCCTGAACACTTATTGGTCAAACCGATTAGTACGCACAAGGTAATGACGTCATTCTTTTATATACATGTACCAGGATATGCGTGTTGTTACATTTTATTTTGTTTAAAGTTGACTTCCCTACAGCAATTTATTTGAATAATAATCATAAATATACTATCGATATTATTGTTATTGTAAAAACATTAACAATGATGCATGCTGGTTGATTTTAAACATAAATAAAACACTCTCCTGATAATGATTGTTCAAGTATTCTAAAACGAAACATATTCACGCTCGTATACTGAAATATAAGTAGCAAAAATATTTCGGTAAAAATCTAAATCAAAACCCCAAAACAATAAACCCACTATAGTTTTATCATTTAACTCTACGAACCATTAGTGCGCTATGACCTTCGTCTACGCCAGCCTTTTACCTAAAAAGTTATAAAATTTAAATTAATGCGATGATTTCAGCGCTTTGATTTTACTTCAATGCCCATTTTTGATACCTAGCAGCATTCGGAAAGACAGTCGGGTGATTCCGTAAACTGCCGAAGTATGTTACGCAGTAATATCCTAGGTAGTTCCGAATAATCTAGCAGATCTATTACGTCAACACCCATACAAAATGTGATACTTAATATGTAAAATACAACATCAAATATTTCTGTACGCTAGCTGTGAATAGTTGCACACAAATCAGTTACTGGGTGATGCGATTTACGATGTATTACACAGTTTAATAAATTAATGGCTCGACAGCCTTTCTCTTACATTTGATAACTTATATTGTCATCGCCACATATTTACGAACGATCAAAAATAAACAAAATGATAAAATGCTTATAAAACACTTAAAGTTGTCCAAAATAAATATTTTATGTTTTCTTGGTGTCGTAAAGCAAAACGTTGCCTTTTGATCTCGATTGTTTAAAAACGCTGAACGTATTTAACGTGATATCAGAAAACCGATCATCATGCATGGTTCAAATAAGTTCGAAATGAAATATTTCTCATTGCCTCACTGAAAATCTTACGACGATATCTTCAGCCAGTCAGCGCCCTCTTTAAATGCAATATTTTTGTTGAGTTTAACGCCGTGGCAACAAATTGTATAGGGCATATAACGGCGGTCATCCACCTACTCACTCCTCCTGAAAAGGCTAGATGTCTGGATTTAGCTGTTTACCAACTATTAGGCGCATACTTTCGTCAGTGACTGACAACTGTCCTACTTGATAAAGTTCCACGAAAGTATTTCCCGATCATCGAGTCAAACACCAACTGTTAACATACGATGCAGATTGCAGCAACACCATACAGTGCATGACCCTTACAGGACTCATTTACACCTGGGTGGAGTGAAGCAATCGTACGTAAAATTTTTGCTCAAGGAAATTAGCAGTGCCCCTAGTGGGATTCGAACTTAGGACCTATCGATCCCTAAGCGCGCGTCCCACCACTGAACTACTGCTCCAAATGTGCAAGTATACAATTCTCAACTAGCCTAGTGAATATGGACTTTTCTTTTGCGCCAAATCCTCAACACTAAAGTTGAATTGAATGGAAAACTGAGTAAATAATTTCAATTCACTATGTTATTTCACCGACATTCTCCAATTGGATCCCATACGTTGACATAACGACACAGGAACAAAATGTGCGTTTGTTTATCCATTTATCAAAATCAAAAGCAAGGACGTAGCTTTACTCGTACATTTACTTTGAATATTTGGCGTAAGTTTCGTCCGATTGGTGACCATATGTGTCACCTAGACGTTTAACTGTTATCGTAAATTATACACGAGTGTTTATATTCTTATCGTACGACTGTGAGTATGTATCATGGATTTTTGATATACAGCCAAGTTGTATGTACTGTAAAAATATAAAACTTGCTGAATCATGGTGATAACTGATTATTTGTTTTGATTATAATTGACGAGTGATTTTCTATACTAGTCAAACGAGAATGAAATATGATCCAAGAAGACAATTTAAAACTATAATCGTATCAATCACAGTCACGTTTACTTGAGGTAGTTTGTGATTTATGTTATCTGGGAAGTTTCTCACACGTCGGTGAAAAAGTGTGACAGTTTTTAGTATAATTATTTTAAATTGAAACGCCGGTAATTTAGATTTAATTTAATTAAAAAAACTTCAACCATCTTTACTTCTGTCGATGATGAACGGTTCATCTAATTTGATTCTTTTTTTGTAACTTTTTATCAAGTATTTTAGCTGTAGATGAAAGAAGCTATATTATAATGATGTAGGTAAAGATTCGTGGTTTACAAACAGGTGATCAATATTGACATTGCTTAATGGGGAAGTTTTAAAGTCGCATCCAGACATATTAAGAAGTTTTGTGGTTTTATACAGTATAGATATAAAACAATATCGCATCTCTGATTGATTTATTCTTTCAAAAGCCTGAGGCGGCCTGTTAAAAAGGGAGACAAATCAACCAATCAACATCATCATCATTTGCAGCAAAACAATCATCATCATCACTCTTAGCAACATTATCATCAATAACATCATCACTCGCAACAACAAAATCTACACCAACATCATCACTCGCAACAACAAAATCATCACAATCATCATCACACGCAGCTAAGAAATCATCACCATCATCATCACACGCAGCTAAAAATTCATCACCATCATCATCACACGCAGCAACAAAATCATCACCATCACAATCACACGCAGCTAAGAAATCATCACCATCTTCATCACATGCAGCTAAAAATTCATCACCATCATCATCACACGCAGCAACAAAATCATCACCATCACAATCACACGCAGCTAAGAAATCATCACCATCATCATCACACGCAGCTACAAAATCATCACCATCATCATCACACGCAGCAACACAATAATCACCATCATCGTCACACGCAGCAACACAATCATCACCATCATCATCACACGCAGCTACAATATCATCACCATCATCATCACACGCAGCAACACAATAATCACCATCATCGTCACACGCAGCAACACAATCATCACCATCATCATCACACGCAGCTACAATATCATCACCATCATCATCACACGCAGCTACACAATCAACACCATCATCATCAATCGCAGCAACAAAAACATCACCTTTATCATCTCACGCAGCAACAAAATCATAACCATCATCATCATCACTCGCAGCAACATAATCATAATTTTTATTGATGCCAAAATCGTTGCAATCATTTCGCCATCATCAATAAAATCATCATCCCAGCTTCATCATCGCAGTCATAGCTGCAATCTCTATTATAACTACCATTACAGTCGCAAATAATCATTGCTATCATCATCATGACTTGATCATATACTGTGAAGCGTCCTAGTGAGTAAAGTGCCACAAGGGAAGAAATAGAACGTTGTTTGTTCTAAGTACATAGCAAACACCTGTGATTCCAAAATACCTCCGTGTCAGTCAATATATAATACATGAGAACTCCAGATGGTTTTAGTTTTTTATTAATTAGTTCTAGATAGAGTCACGTATATTTCTAAAACTGCATTGTCATAAGATTTCAAGTATTAAAATGTTTGTTGTTCTTTTCTTCTATGTAAACAGTGTTACAAAAATGATCACTGACGACGTAAGATTGTCATGAGCTAAACACAATTGACAGCTTGGAGTTATAAGTATGCTCAGTTGATTTGATGGGATTTATTATTTAAGTATATTATTTAACATCGAGTGGGTTTATTTCATACCTATATACCGGCTGGTTTTGACATCGTAAAATCCTTAAGTATTTACTCGTCTAAAATATTATTGACTGACAACGTAAATAGACTCAACATTCTCAAGGGTAAACCATGACTTAGCATAATTTTCAAAAAGCGGCCATTTTGTGAAAAGAAAATTTCCACGCAGGGGGTCTCCATCGAAATCTATCATCAAATAGAATTCCTACCAGCGAAAGTTGGTGAGGATTAACTGTGAATGAATAGGGACACGCAATCGTTTGATTGAGGTATGAAAAGTTCATCGTATATTGACATCTACAATAAACTCTCACGATCCTTTTTTCTATCATCATGATTAAGTGATTATCACGACACCGTTTGAAAAATAAAAATGTTAAAAACTGATGGCGTTATTTTCAAACCATGTTTAGCACCTTTTGAAAGGACAATAAATAGTTCATACTCATGAGGAAAGTCTTGGAAGGTCGCATGACATATCATTTAGTAGGAGCAGCGGTACAGTAGAAATCGTCCCGCGGTATAGGTATTGTCCACGAGATAAACCAATATTTTTACCACCACAATGCCCTCCTGTGCCGTGCATTTACCTTTAAAAATCTTATTTTTAAAGTGTTTTCGATAATGTTAGAGTGATTCAGCAAAAATATTATTTGTATCATATTTAAAAAATCATGACTTCATTCACAATTGTGTTTTTAATTTTTATTGCCGCGATTATATTCATACTAATGACAAGGAAACCCAAGTAAAGGTCGCGGATGAATATATAGCAGTCAACCGGTCGGGCCATTACTGTAAATAGTTCGCATTCATGATACACCGTTTACTGACTGAAGAAATTCATATAGTCGATTAGATCAAGTGTAATGAATAATTAAATTTTGACAAGTTATCAATTAAATCAGTTCAAACGCAAACTCCTTCTTATTCAGTTGAATTAGATTATTGCCTCTATAAATATCGTATTACATGCTATAGATCTAATGGCGGCATTACATTGCAGAAATCTGAAACCCACAACGATGTCGTCTGCTTTTATTTTCATTTCTTTTTCAGCACGTATTATATTAACTTAAATTTGATCATGTTTTGAATTTTAAGTTCTACGTTTCGCGATATCATTACGCGAGGGACCAGTTTTTGTATAAAAATAAAAAAAACAATTTTCATATTTTCTTACACCTGGGAGGAGTGTATAGTTACAATATTGTCATGTTTCAATCAAATATTTAATAATAGTCAGGAAACAGATTTTATATGACAAATATATTCATGAATGATCATCTAAAATTCAATTTTGAATCATAGCACTGAACGCACTTATATGCGATTTGAGCCGATGTGCGCGGCGTAACTGATATACCAGTTACCGCGGTAAAAACTCCGACAGTTGTGTACAGCGGTATCATCATAAACTCCTGATATTGTTAATAAGTATTCTACTTTGATTTTATTTTTAAATTGTAATTAAAGTATATAAAATCTGTAAGGGTTTTCACTTGTTTCTATCATTAGCGTATGAAAACACATAATAGAAATCAGGGAGACGCTTGATTTTTACCGCAATAAAATTTTAATCGATCCAGTGAATGATCAAAGTGGAACGCATTATTCTATATAATGCTGATATTGCACTTTCCTCAGAACAGTCTTTTGTTTCTTTTTTATGGGTTATAGTCAAAACGGTATATCCTATAAAAACATGATTTTGTTCAAGAGGTATTGTATGGCGCTGTATATATTTCGCACAAAAAAGCAATAAAACTAATCATCAGAGATAATTGATGCTGTTTGGATATGAGTTATAACGTGACGTGATTCTAATATATGATTGGTCAGAATAGAGGTTAATGCTAAAGAATGGGTTAAAAGAAACCCAGTACTAAACGGGTATACGATAATAAGGTGTTTGATCATTACATAAAACATTTAATGAGCGCATTAAATATTATATATTTTGCATAAAAAGAAGCTATAAAAACTATAATTCTGATAATATATGATCAAAACAAACCACCAATGAATATATTTAAATGCTAATAAAAACAAATATTAAAATCGGATTTTGGTAAGCGAGAGCATATTTAACGATAGTGTTTGTAATACTTGTATAATGATGAATTTAGGGCGTCAGAAATAAGCATGAAGTTTATTAAACTGTACACCCACGAGTCTAGTTTTTGCATGCTCATATCAATACTAATAATAATATTTTTGTAACATGGTTTTGATTACAAAAGTTAATGTGTTTTTACTTTAAACCCTTTTATGTGTGTTTGCAATCAATATATCTTTTAGTGTAATACTGCATGGCAAT
Source organism: Mactra quadrangularis (assembly GCA_025267735.1). NCBI lineage: Eukaryota > Metazoa > Mollusca > Bivalvia > Venerida > Mactridae > Mactra > Mactra quadrangularis. The sequence continues at coordinate 10,625,401 of CM046307.1, read as the reverse complement.
TAACTTTTCTTGCTGAACGTGCACTGCACCCGGCAAAAAACCTTTGACAATAGCCTGTTTTTAGAATTATTCAAATCATATGTACCCATGAAAAGAAGCAAAACAGTCCACTGAGTACATTTCAAATGCTGCAATGATTGGTAAATCAACATGTGATTCAAGCAACGTTACATAAAAAAACTTTAATTACAGTAAAATAATTAACAGTATGCATGCTCATATTTTCTCAAAATGTCATGTGTGATAGAACTTATGAAGGGTACAGTGTATCTCAATAAAACAACTTATTTTAAGTAGAAATTTTTATCAGAATATGAACTTATAAATAGCCGCCTACGACGCAATATGCAACTATTCAAGTTCAATATTTTCTTTGGCACAAATGTATCAATTTATTGCCAATAAAATGTATACATGTAAACAATAAAGCACAAAAAAGTAAATGGAACATAAAATATGCCAAACAATTGAAGTTATATTTATGTATTATTTTGCACTAAAATATGGTTAACCGTCAAAGATATATTTAATAACTTACATGTCTATCTCCTGTCGTAGAATAGTAATACGTTTATAGGCGCTCAATGGATGGGCATAAATTGCTCTTAGTCTGCACTCGCGATGTAATGTCCACGCAAACAAACTTGTGTCATAATGAAATCCACGACAAAGACTAATGTAACTTATTTCTTATTCATCATTGTGACTGTGATGGTGAATCTTTATTTGTTTTAAACAAGAAGTAGAGCCTGTTATTGAATTAAATAATAATAATGTTTAGATTTAAAGTCTGATACGAAGCTAGGTAGAGTGCTTCCTCCACGAGGGAATCAACTTGCCGTTGTCGATATTTTCGAAGATAAGGACTATTTTTACGTGATGTGAATGTGATAATAAAAACATGCTTGTTGTCAGTTTACACATTTATCAACATTCGTTGGTATTTGCGTCGATCGTTGTACAGGTCGTATTCTAGGTCATGCGTGTTTTTGTACTTTAAACATTGGACCTGTCCACTAAATAGGTGAATAAGTTGATCTATGAACAGCATTTTACGGATTAAAACACAAAACATTGATATTTAACATTTATTTTAAATACGGTATTTGCACATTTTAAATTTTATTTAATGGCATGTTTATAAAAATCAGTGCCAAAGAACTAAAATATAAGATTGTAAAATAATTCACCCCTGAATATTTGAATGTAATGAAACTGGCTTTGTTTATATACGCAATGTTTACGTGGACGACCTGTACAGTGGTGACTTTTTCATCGACTTCTTTTACAAGGAGTCGCTTAAACCGCTACATGGAGCTTTTAGTTTACATGGAAATAAATCGGCATTGTTGTCAAAAGGGTGTGACATGGTGAAACTAGTAGATATCAATTCCATGACGTCAGGTTTGAAGTTGCGAGTACTATTCACTGGGTTACGGGTCGGCTGTGCCTATCCGATCAATGATAAGATATTCTGTTATTACTAGTCAAGTGAATCGGTTAAAGGAAGCATGTTGGTGATTTGTTTCTTATAAATTATGTATTCATGTTAATGTTTAATACATAAAAATCTACGTTGTGTAAACCGTGAAAGTAATTGGCTTTACTCGATGAAGTGAAATGGTCAAAGACTAAGATCGATATAGCAATTTTCTTTACTTGTGATTGTATAAAACTATGCATATACATTTGTATGTAGCAAATTGTATAATCCCACTGTGGCCACAACAAGTTGATCATATGTTCTATGGATTTTTCTAGAAAAAAATGGGGCGAGCGAGCGAAGGAAAAATTTTTTTTTTAATTCAGTTGCTTTATATAGCGGTTTGACCAAATATTTATGAGCGAGCGAGGAAATAAAAATATTTTTTTGTAAAAACCGGCAAAATTAAGGTGCGAGCGAATCCATAGAACATATGATCAATTTGTTGTGGCATGTGCATTTTAATCTACAGGTCTCACTAAAAGTCATTGGTCAAAATACTGCACTTGAGATAAACTGAATCACATTTACATATTAAGAAAGTAAAAACTAGCCATCTGAGAAAATTCCAAATTTAAAACTGTTATATGAATAAGCATTTATTGTTATGAAATTACTTGAGGTAGGCATGATAAATTTTCTCAAAGATTCATTTGCCCAAAAACTTACCGATGACACTGTATTTACAAAACTTGCAACCTTGCCTTCAGTTCAGTAGCCTGTTCAATTACCCTTAACGTTCCATAACGTTTCGTAACGATACATTCGGAACTCCTCGGCCATTCGCTGCGAATAATCTCGGACATATTTAGACGCTATTTTGAAACTACCGGTGTTGAAGTTAACACATATACGATCGTTTAGGCAATGAGTGATGTTTCGTTTTTAGTCCGTAAATTTTGAAACATCACTCATTACCTTAACGATCGTATATTTGTGTATTAGACTAGATTATTCGCAGTGAATGGCCGAAGAGTTCCGAATGTATCGTTACGGAACGTTTTGAAACGTTTAGGGTAATTGAACAGGCTAGAGATTTAAAGATCGATTGAACTCAATCGAATTCTCTGCACTAATTACTTATTAATCACGTGACTGGAGCCAACCAATCGAACTTAAGAACAAGCATCTGCCTAGAGATTAAGCATTATTTATTTAAACAAACAGTTTATGTTAGCGATCTGACAATTTAATCGACCAAGAGAATTTGTTTGTTGATTTTCTTTTTGTCGGTGAAATTTTAAACAAATTTTACAGAATATCGGGGCGCTTTATTAATTTATGTGCGGATGTTCCTTTAACCCTAACAAACAAACAAATAAACAGGGTATCGTTTCGAGGTGTGTTGGGACGATTTCGTGTTTAAGTACAATTACGAGTACGCAATTGAATGAATAAAAAGTCACTATAAAGAGTGTATAATTACAATCAGTTTACTTTGAATCATAGGCGTGCCGGCCATCTATACTTTGAATGGTTGTACGGCATGACCACATTTTTTCTCGACGAAGTTTTCGCTGCGTAATATCCTATATAATTATGCAAGAGCATAAACACAACCATAATTATGTTACAGCTACATAATTTATTTAATAAGCGTACGACATGGAGCTAAATAATTGTATGTACATGTATATGACCAAATTTCTGATAAAACTTTTGGGAAAATGACGTAGGAGCAGTAGTCCAGTAGTAGGACGCGCTTAGGGACCGAGAGGTCCTAGGTTCAAATCCCACTAGGAGCACTGCTAATTTCATTGAGCAAGAAATTTACCTGTGATTGTTTCACTCTATACTCAGGTGTAAATGGGTACCTGCGAGGAGGGTATAATTCCGCAGCGCCAATTTGTCGGCTGCTCTTATAAGCGGAGTAAAAAGACTCACTAGGGAGATTGATAGATAGATACCAGTAGCCCGATGACCAGAGGTAATGGCTGTAAAGTCGGTGAACGTGCGTAAGCATGAAACTTAGGTCCATGGTCTCTATTAGCAGATCTGTTGAATTATGTACAGTACTCAATAGCAGGAGATTCTAAACTCTTTTATCCATACGATCAAACAACAAATTAGTGTCTGAATAATTTAACATGTTTTAATTATTATATAGTAAACTTCCACTATAAGGTAGAAATCAATAGTCTTTATAGACCTAGGCTGAGTTCAGTTACCGCGAACGTTACAGAACGTTCCGTAACGATACATTCGGAACTCCTCGATCATTGGCTGCGAATAATCTCGGACATATTTAGACGCTATTTTGAAACTACCGGTGTTAAAGTAAACAATTATATGGCAGAGGAGTTCCGAATGTATCGTTATGTATCGTTCTGTATCGTTCGCGGTAACTGAACTCAGCCCTGATTCGGATCTCCAATTTATGGGTTTCCCGTCCGTGCGATATAAATAAATTATTGTTGAAAAGCACGACATAAAAGGATTAAATCCTTTTGTTCTATGTTCACATGTTTTCATAGAAACGATTAAAGTTAGATTGTACTGTTAACCCCAAATATTTGAATTCCGGATATAGTCAATAGCGGAATTGCAAAAATATAGGGATTTTCTTATTCTCAAATTAAGTAATTTGGGACTGAAAACAATTAAAATATCGCATGTTTTTGCTTAAAATCAGCGTGATCTTTACAACGGAACTTTACTTTGCTTAAGAAACTACGTGTAACGATGTAAAAGAAGTATGAAAAAGGCACGAACTTTAAAGATATAGCTAGTTTAAACCTTATTGACAAGACATGGTTCATATCGTGGCTTTGCCGCAAAACGGTCGTGGCTCAATATAAGAAAAGAGCGAAACGAGATGCGACCGTTTAGCGCTAAACCCGCGATATACTAGAAAATAAGTATATAGAAAATAAAACTGAAAAAAATATGCGCCTCTTTCCGATGAAGTTTTACTTTTTTAATAAAACAATAAAGTAAGAGTACTCAAATTACGATTTCGAGTATTCCATTGGCTGTATATTGTTGTTATACAATCTGGTAATAGAAAGCACTAAGCCAAGTCATCGTAAGTCAAGGACAGACGATAGTCATAAAAAGTTCTTTAAGAGATCTTATAAAATACACGATTTCAGGAGAACAAGCTTACACAGAATGGCATGTAAAAACTTTTGTATTTAGAAACTTCTGCGACAAATTCATGAAATTAGGAATTCTCACCGAATACATTCTGAATTAAAGGAAACAGATACTCAGTATGGATCGTTACGTGAATAATTTTTGGTTGGTGCCATTTGTAAATACATTGTGCTTAATCGCTGTCAGAGTAAATTATAGTATAAATACTAAAAAGCAATCTGATTAAAACCTGATCTAAAATGTTCCGCTCGCCTACTCGCTAATTTAGATCTGGCCGTTTTCAAACAAGGGTCACGTTCAGGTGACCTTTTCTCATCATAATATTCATGATGAAATTGTTATATGATTAGTAACTTGTTTACATCGTCGACGTCATGCAATTTGGAATTCATGAGCCGTCCAATCGCAGACTGTGAATAATACCGCAATCAAATTAGCTCGCAAACCTTGGTATAAAAATAGAAATTACGAAATCAAAATGTTATCAATAATGTTTCGTCTAGATGAAAGCTACGCATTGATTGGTCGACATAAAGGTCATCTCGACGTGACACTCCATTGAGATCTTAGGGATCCTGTACGACAACGCTCTACAGGATATCTGTTTACGGAGACTGACTAAATAGCAACAAAATATCAAATGCTTGTTAATAATTCTACGTATAGATGTGCGGCAAGGTTCCGAAACAAAACACTATATACGTTTTGCTTACTCCTAGTCGTGTCGTTACCGAATAGAACAAAATGGTTAAACACTGTGCGTAACTTTCGAGTACGCAGTTATTTTACTTCGCAAAAAGTCAAACATCGACGTGCTCTGCATATCGTAATTTCTAAAATGACTTTGCAGTTATACAAAAATGTATCAATATCACACACTTTGAATGTTTTTGTGACAGTTACAAGCATACGTTCATAACATTATGTGTGAAATTTTTGTAATAAAACCATCAGGGCATGAGAAACATGGACGACAAAAATGATACATTTACCACAAGTATTGCATACATAGATTTGTTGGTTTGATGTTTTAATACACATCACTTCCTAGTGAAGTCTGACACTGTTAATTTAATACTACTCTACTTTTTTATTCAGAATAAATGGGATTCATAAACCCCGCTGATTTAAATATTCGATTTGTTTTCTACTGTTTCCGTACAAACTAACTACAGTATTTTTGTTTACTAATTATCGATAAAATAGATGTTTGTATTTATGTACGGCGGTTTTCGAACAAATATTGAGTACATTGTGTATTTAAATCAGTGGGGTTAATGTATGCACCGCTGACAGTTAAATAAAATAATTTTAAAATAGCTTTATAAAAGTAAGACAGACGATTTAATTCGGATTAATAATACACACCATATCCGCCGTGTTTTTTAAACTTTTTTATAACATTATAAAATTTTGCTTTCTGTTGCTGCAGGGCGGCGTATTATCAAGCGTCTTACGGCCGATTTTAGTCGTAAATCCTTCTATATTGTACCGTTAAACCATCGTTAGATTTTTTATCATATGCTGCCCTGTTTCGCAATATTTTTGGAAAGTAGTCGAACGGATTGCGACGATAATAAGATTATTGCCAGACTAAAAGAACACTAAATACAATGTTAACATATACCATATCGTTACGAATATATTTTAGAATGTCAGACAATTATCTTAGTTTTATCCTGAACAGATTAGACACTTTTATACCAATGTTTCTTTAGTTGTAGATGTGTTTTTGTACAGTTCATACAGATTGACCGGAGGCAGAATACGGGACCGTGGTTCATTTAATGCATCTATGTGAATTAATGTAATAAATGGATTTTTTTTAAATCATAAACAGTCTCTGGTCAACTTGCATAAGCTATAAGAACATTCTGTTCTGTACATGTTGTATAAGTTAAATAAATGTATGTTCTGTTCTGTTCTGTTCTGTTACCAACAGCTATACTTTTATAAATCATTTTTATACGAGAAATTGTTATTTCTGTTCAACAAAAACATTATTTCATATAATCATAAAGTATCATCAAACCGTACACATGTCTACTATTAATACAATCTATTTAATATATTAGAATATAAAAATATCGAAAATATTGCTAAGAAAAATGACAACATCCTTGCTGAACCATTGATAGAAGATTTATTTTTCATTAAAAAATAACAATAATTCATTGTCCTTAAGAACAGAACAGAACAATTATTTATTTCTCACAGGTTACATTGTAGTGGTAGAAAATGAAGTTTATATCAGTATATGAATATTTTATATTATCTTAAACAGTATTTTATCATTCATAGATAGTAAGTGAGATTTCATGTTTCAATTCATTGAACAAAATATGGTTAATATAATTAAATGAAATACAAAACTATTTTAACTCACTTTGTCCGTTTTGTTGAGCCGTCATCTTAACTTTTTATCCACAGTATGATATGCTTGTTGAAAACCGCTTTCATCTATATGTATATAGTATTTAATGATATTGATGCAAATAGCCGTGTTTATATTATTCATGATTCACGCATGCGCTGTGCAATCTTGAGCTTTCCAATTATATACAGTTTATCAAGTATTAAGAACACCTTCGATTCGTACGGATCATGACTTGACAGAAAAAAATCTGTCATACTTAACGTGACATATGCGGATCTAGCGGGAGTTTGGATGGTCCGGACCTCCCACTGGAATTTCCAAAATGTACCTGTCCATATGTGTATTTCTTGACTGTAAGTCAATCATTTTTAAGTAACACGCAGCAAATTTTAAACTCGTCGCTTAACATAGATTGAATTGTTATGTAATTTTTATTATTAATATATTGCGCTAATCTGCAAAAAGTGTATAATGTGGTTGACATTCGAAATTTTGGACCCCCCAGAAAAATTTCGGACTCCCCCCCCCCCCTAGAAAAAATTCCTGGATCCGCCCCTGCGTGACCACTTCAGACAGGTAACTTAAACATGGTCCAGGGTATAAATAATTCATTTATGAACTCTTAAGTGTACTTTTACTATCTGCAAGGTATTAAACTATAAATATAACCTTTTATGAGTTGTATATATAAATATAACGTAAAATATTCACTCGTCTATATATTTCATTATTATTGTATTATTGTCAAGACAGTTTGACTAGTATTAAACTAGTAGCTTATTTCATTTTCTTTGCTTGAAAGCTGGATGTCGATTGCTAGCATAATATACAAGCATAGTAGACTTACGTAAAATTAAATATATGTATGTATACATTAAACAATTATAACTAGAACTGCCACCAGTGGCGAAAATACCCCCGCAACAGCAACATTTCAAGATAAAAGCAAGTCAACATTGTGGAAGTCCAAAAGGGTAAATGTTGTAAGAAGCATAAAAACCATAAAAAGAATAGGATGCACATATCAAATTGGAAATAAACAGCAAATTACAGTGTAATTCACTATAAATTTATGAAAAAGCAAAATGAACAGAGTTGTCATATTTCAAATGATTTTTTACATGAAAATGAACACCATTTGGTCATCATGAATGTAAAGTGGAACAACAGACAAAGAGTGATCACATTTAAACTCATCATGAGTATGTTGTAACCAGATGAGAAAAATGTAGAATGTGTTTGTAATTTTTTTATAAATAAGTAAAAAATAAGGCAATTGTAAAAATGGTAGTCAACAATGTACACAATATAAATCAAACAATTAGTATTTACAATATCTTGTATCAAGAATTTTACAAATACCCCATAAGAAAGCTTAAATTACCGATAATTATTTTCACAGTAGTAAAGTTAAAATAATATCTAAAATCTCATGTAGCTATAACGAAATAAGATGTTTTCTTCTCAACATTACAGAAAAAATCAAGATGGCTATTAGTTGGTCCATTGAAATACATAAAAAATAAATACATATAAAAGAATTTGTCAGCACAATTTTATCAAAATAAGGTGAGAAAAAAAAGAAGTTTGCTGTACAAGATATTAGAAAATTCAACATGGCTGCCAGTCAGCCATTTTGAATTCCACTTAAGAAAATGCCAAGCACATCAACTTAAACAATTGCTTACTTTCTCAAAGTCTGTACAAAAATCATCAAATCATTTGCTTTTTAAAAAGAAAAACTCAGAATGGCTGCCAATCAGCCATTATGAATTTGATAAAATATCAATACATCAAAAAAAAAGTTCAAAAACAAGAATTTGATAAAAGTAGCAGTTCATAATAGACTTCAGCAACTCAAAATGGCAAACAATGTGGAATAGCAAGAAGAAATTGGCAATGAAATAAGCTTACTATACAGTAATTTAAACAAAGTCAAATGGCTGCCAGTCAGCCATAATGAATTTGTATCCAGAGAAAATCCATGTACGAGTCAACTACATCAATAAAGACTTTGGAGCGACATTTGGCTAAAATTGAGTAAAAAAAACAACACATACATGTACTATACAGTAATTTAAATAAAAATTCAAGATGGCTGCCAGTCAGCCATATTGAATATAAATTGATGAAGAATGGTCATACTGATCAACTATATTAGTGAGACCTTGAATGCAATTTCTTTTCAAAATATGTATGGTAATAAGTCAATATAAGACTGTATTAATTTTGAAAAAAGGATGACAGCCAGTCTGCCATTTTGAATTGGAATTGAGTTAAAGTGTATGTACACATCAACTGTGAACGCCTGTGCAAAATTCTATATAAATTAGTTAAGAAAAAATCTATTGAGAAATAAGCATACAGTAATTAAACTAAATTAAAAAGAATTCAAGATGGCCGCAAGTCGGCCATTTTGAATTGGAATTGATATAACATGCATATAAACATCAACTGTAAACGCCTGTGCAAATTCTATAAAATAAGATAAGAAAAAAATTTATTGAGAAAAAAACCAAACTATACAGTTATCTAATTAGATTTAAAATATATAACGCAATTAAATATTTTAAACAAGTGAGATATGTTTCCATAGTTACATGAGTTTTGTATACACCATTAAATCATGGTATATAACAGTTTCTATATAAATACATTAAGAAATAAACATACTACAAATGTATTAATTTTTTGGGACAGACCACATATCCAACCAACCAACCAACAAACCAACCAACCAACCAACCAACCAACCAACCACCAGGGTGATTCCAGTATACCCCCGAAAACTTCGTTTGCGGGGGTATAATTATAAAGTCATGACTGGTTCACTGGGACACTAATAGAGATGCTCGACACATTAGATAATTATTTATTAATAATGATATGCTGTACATAACCTGGGCTAAATAAAGTGTATGTTCTGTTCTTTTCTGTTCTGATCTATTCTGTGATAAGAAGAAACGGGCTTGGCCTAAGTACAAAACGGCAAGCCGGTTGCAAATCTCATCTTAAAACTAACATAAGCTATTTTGATAAAAATTGGCAAATGTGAATATTCTTAGGGTTTCTTGCTTTTTATATTTTTAAACAATTTTACCCCGCTGTAGTTCTGATGACTATAGTATTTCAATGATTTTAATCGTTCTGTGTCAATACTGTAAATAACAGCCATTCCTTAATGTTGTCTACATTTGTTCGTTTCATGCAGTGTTCCACCCTAAAAATTGAATTACATGTGCAAATTTGATATTTTACTTATATTATAAGTCTAGCTGGCATGGATCGACTTGATATGTAAAACGCTTTAGCGCCTTTTTTCAAAATCTAGAACCGGCGCTTCCTTTTATCGCTTTCTTGTGTGCTACCGAACTCCCGCTTGTGTAAATGATAAAACCGGGGAGCATAAAAATGAGGAGGGGACCATAAGTACTACTTAGTAAATTTTGCAGATGCAGTAATTGTCTATTTAAACTTATAGTCCAAAATTGTGTCTAGATTCTTGAAAAGAGAAATGCTCCGCACGTTTGATTCAAATGTGATAAATATTGTTTAAAAAGCGCGGTTTAAAGTCTGCTTCCATATACATGTTCAGCCAATTTTATAATTTTGTACACAATTCCACGATCATTCGAATCACCTTCAGGCAGGTGATCCCCACAGACGATATAATATATACCTTGCTGGAGTGGAACAACTGTAAATAAGTTTCTTGCTCAAGGAAAATAAGCAATGCCACAAGTGGGGTTCTAACCTCATCGTCAATTATCCCACGAAACATTACTCCACTATGCTGTGTTACGTATGGAGTGTAATGGAAGAAAGTATTGTGGTTGTCGACGATGTTCGAGCCTGAGGCCTCTTGATCCCTAAGCGCGCGTCCTACAACAAGACGACTGCTTCGAGACCAGCGTTTCCTTGGAAAGACAATATTGCATGCAAGCATAGCTGCCAATGGCATACGTGATAAAATATATATCAACGAGCGAAACTGTAAAACACATTACATAATAGTATCAGTTACGTACGTCGCCAGGTTGAAAAAAGCTATTCGTCTGCTTTAATGACAATTTGACGTTGATATTGAAATGCATGCTCTATATACAAACTTGAATCATATCAATTAAGCCGGAATGACTTGGCAAATTTAACAATCATTTTATGAGTGTGTTTAACAGAATTTGCTATAAACACCGTTTTGTATTTTACAGTTTATTAAGCAATTATAGTCAATTATTTAGCAATTACTCAAAGCTATTTACGTCTATAAAAACAACATAATGATATGTATATGGCATTTTTTAGTTAATAGCTGTAATAAATTGATAAATAATTAGAAATAAGTGAAGTCTTAAAGACATAGCTTCACAATGTTGACGGTCAATGGAAGGCCATTTATTTGTACACTCAAGGCACAGAAGTCTCAACGCTTCCCATTTAATCTGCATGACCTCGGAAAACACTTGATTTTATTTTGCCCCCTATTTGGGTTGTTAGGACTTCTAAAGAATTTGCAATGTGCCTTTTTCAATTATTTTACACAGTACAACTTCTTGTGAACAACACCTACTGAGAGAGACTAAAGTATGTTGATGTTCAAAGGTTGTTGACACCGACGAGAAATGCAAAAGTTGTTGTTGGGCAGAGGTTTTGTAATGCCTAATGGAGAGAACCGCTCTGCAGACGTTATACTGTACTTAACAAGTTGTTACCGGTAAATACTGATGAGTACTTTTTAAAAATTTGTTCCCTTATCTGCAATTGTAACTATTCGGCAATTTCCGAGAGCTGAAATTTAGACAAATCGGATCGAGACCAGAGCGGTTAAGCTGGAAACATTCGGAACAGTTCGGCGATAGCTGCGCTAGCTACACGGTTGATCGTCAATTTCCATGTGATTTACCGAATGAAGCTGGAGATTCTGCTCATAGACTATTATGGGTTCGTACTAAGGCGGCTGGTACGGTTTTGATACATCTTAGACACAGTACGAACCACATTGTTGATGATGGATCGGGACCATGCCCACCGCCGTTGAGTTCGTATTAAATTACTGACTGCTTTTTTAAGTTAATAAGCAGTATTTTTACTTTTACGTTCCTGTAATTGTTTAAATGAAGATTTATAAACTGACATAAGATTTTGTTATCTACCAAAAATAAGCTATTCACATATCACTGCAATAAGAGCGAATGTTTATAGGTAATTGTTCTCATTCTTAATATTCATGAGGACCCGGGTTCGATTCTCACAAGCGACACTGCTTATAGCTGGATAAACGAAGTAGAATACTTCACCAAGTGACTGATATGTAGATATATACCAGTAGACCGGGAACCAGGGATTACAGCTGTAAAGTCGGTAAAACATCTTTAAAATGTGCCGCTTAGCTAAAATAGAAACTATAATTACCATACCTATAATTACAATGTACTTTTAATATATGCATCGACTATTAAAATGATAATGTCGGTTTATATAAATACATAATTACAAAATTATGCAAACAAAATGCAATTAAACATCCGATCGACTAAAGCTTTGCTAGGAAAAGTACACACAAATAGTTTAACCATGAGGTTTGTGCTAAGCAATAGTACTATGTTCACACGAATCTTAGACAGGGCCTGTCAATAGTTTAGGTGGGGTTGTCAATATATTGTTGAAAGGTTAATTCATCAGGGTAGAATTTTGATAGATTTTATAAGCGGGTTCAATAATCGGTTGATCTCACTATGTGATATATAAGATTAAAATTGTAGATATACAGTCAATAAATACCGTATTATTTCACTAGTTGTCATTCTAGAGACGTCATTTCACGAAGTGGAACCGCAATATTCAACAATTTACCAACGCATGATGAACTGTAATCGGTATACCTTGGCATTAGATGATGCGCGTAAAATTTATTTTACGTCAAAATGCTACAGCACACCATAACGTAACAAGCTACAACACATCGTTACATCATACTGCTACGACACCTCGTTACGTCACAATGCTACGACACCTCGTTACGTCACAATGCTTCGACACCTCGTTACGTCCTAATGCAACGACACCTCATTACGTCATATAGCGACGATACATTGTTACACCACAATACTGAAACCATTCGTTACGTCATAATACCACAACCATTCGTTACGTCATAATGCTGCAACCATTGTTACGTCATAATGCTATAAAACATTCGTTGAGTCATAATGCTACAACCATTCGTTACGTCATAATGCTACAACCATTGTTACGTCATATTGCTACAACCATTGTTACGTCATAATGCTACAATCATTCGTTGAGTCATAATGCTACAACCATTGTTACGTCATAATGCTACAACTATTCGTTGAGTCATAATTCTACAGCCATTGTTACGTCATTATGCTACACCTGTTCGTTACGACATAATGCTACAAGTCATTATAACATATAAACATGTTTTAATTCGTTAGCAGCAATATGCAATATCGAAACATATTAATTTTCATTCGAAAACAATGTAATTTGTATCTGAAATAAATGGGTTATTTGTCGACATCTAAGATTTATTTAAACGATGCTTTTCTTGCTGCTATGTAAAATATAGGTGTGTATTCATGTAATATTTGTTGCATTAATGTTATTCTTATTTGTTCCATTTACGTCTATAAATGTATCAAAACTACTGCAATAGTTGATCTCACACGAACAAGTTTTCAAGTTATAATGCAGAAAATCAAATTGCCTGTTTTATAATCCAGTATTTGATCCGGTAAATAAATTTATAAATTATTTAGTAATACAGACTTAAATCTTATTTAAATTATTTAATTGACTTAAATTAGTTCCAAATCACTGGTGCTATAAATCGTCATCGACTTCGTAAATAGTTCTGACCATAAACGTTTTATCAAAGATAATCCAAGCGTCTAATGAAAGCGTCTAGTAAAAAAACTGCCGAGTCATTCAAGATTGTAAAGTGAATGAACTCTTAAATACAGGCTATTTACGTCAAATTACATGTAATTCATTGTAATTAACTTACGATTATCGTACAAATATTAATATGTTTTAAAACAGCAGCGTCATTCATCTGGTAATTAAGATTACTTGTTATATGACTTGTGGCATGTTTTCAATTTTGAAACATTTTGTTTCCCGGGCCCGAGTTCGAGGCGCAGTACTACCAGTAGGCTACGTGTACGATTAAGAATTGACAAACACGGAGGGTTTGTTGCAGCGTATTCAGTTACCATGAACGTTCCAAAACGTCGGACAAACCCGATGTGTGGCTTTACTTGTTTCGAATGAAAACGGGAACATTCGTAAAATGTAACCTAACCCTGACTTTGATTCAGAAACTGTAGCTTTGTTGGAATTAATGGCTGAGCATAAACCTGGGAATAATAAAGAAGTATTTGGATTTTACGCCGTTTACCAATACTTTTTATGGGTTTATGTAATGCTACAGTCCCATAAAAGTAAAAATAGCCGTGAGGGCACCGTATGAGCGTCGTGCGATCAAGCGCCACAAGGACCCGTACGTACTCTTGCGTACCAGTACGGACTGTTACGTTTTTACCAGGATCCGTAAAATGAGCCCAGGAATTATGTTTCAGTTTCAAAGTCAAATCGTGAACAAAATCGTGGCCGAGTATGGATTAAACTTGAATATCTTCCAGCTACGGCTCCTTACGGGTGTGTTGTTTTGTGCTATGTGCGTACCGTCACCTTAATGCACAAGGCTTCTCACGGCCCATGGCTGTTTGCACGTTTGCACATACGGGCCACGAATTTATGGGACTGAGGCATAAGTCAACGTGCTCAACATACCAAATTTTCTGAACGATTTGATTAACCAGTACTTTTACAAGAAGCCGAAAACTTAATTAATTGTTTATTTGTTGTAACATTTTATTTCATCATTTGACAGATATATGGTAAATATTTGGGGTTAAGATTTACTGTTTTACTGAGGTCAGTTGACAATACAATATTGTAAAGTGACAATGAATGCTTTCAGATGGGTGTGTTCACGGAACCACAGGAAGGACACATGCTCGTTATATCTCATAATTCATTTACTTGATAGGAGTACATGTGATTGTATCAGATTTCATTTGAACTTTGTAAGTGCGTTTTAAACTATTGTAACTCGTATAGTTAAGTTTTTGCTATTGCTAAACCATGCACTGTTTGCCGGCTTTAAGCTCCAAATGCTTAATTAGAGAAGAAGATGACCCTATATTCAGACTATTCCACTTAATTGGAGTTAACGCCTTGTCAACACAATTTAGGTCATTTTACGGCGCCCAGCGCACCTAACCTAGCTTTCCTGGACCCTTGTCTATAACCAGTACTCACATACCTTTCCACAAGACCGGAAACTTCTCCATAGATCTTATTAATGGAGTAAAATTGATATTATTGTCAAATTTTCATGGAAGGGTATAACGTCCCCGGTTGGGATTCGAACCCATACCCCCTTCGTGACACGAAATTTCAAATCCCAGCGCGCTACCAACTGCGCCACCGACCCAGGTTAAATGGTCCTTATGCTGCATCTTCATTGTATGTGTTGAGTGTAATTGCGCCAAGGCCAGCGTTCGTGACTCCGAGCGTGTGTTTATGCAATTAGTTTATGTAAAATTTTATTCCAAAAAGAAAATTAAATTGTATATACATGTAAAGATTTATTGCTGTTTGTTCCTGTTTGCCTTTTTATCTTTTTAATTTCAGCAACATCACTTTAACCTCTGAATAAGTGCTGAACGTGACATTACAGAGAAATTTCTGGTTTGCGAAATGGGACCCAAGAAACGATAGACTTGGACTTCGTTGTATTGTTGCTACATTGCTAAATTCCTTTAGATAAGAAAAAGAGAAAAGCTTACATAAGATGTCTGAGTTTCCTTAAATACAGATTACATTTTACGATCTGTTAATTCTATCTATTGTGTATTGAATAGTTACATAATAGCTAGCTTTATTGTCAGAACTGTGAATAAATCATTTAACTTGACAGGTTTAAGATAGGCCTCAATGATGAAAGAATAGTCGGCCATTTTTTAGGCAATTTGTTTAAGGAAATAAACAGCTTAAAGCACGAACAGCATAATACTCGGATTGTTGTAAATCCATCGGTGTATTCAAAACCGATCTACACTGTAGCTTGGTTACAATGGCATGCACTTCAGACAACAATCTGGTTTATGAATGAAATCAGTTGCATGAAAAAAGGTATTTAATATAGCGTCAGGTCGCTAGATATAAGTCTAACTTGCACAACAACTAAGGACGTTCGAATTTGATAACTACTTCTACGATTTGTTTCCATTTCTAGGCTAATTCTACTCTGTAAGCCTCTGTCATGGTCCCCTGTCACATAATAAGACAACTTCCTACAGCCTATGGGCCCAACAGTACATCTGACTGTCTCCCATAAACTCGACTACAGTTAAGATCCAAAGTGAGAATCGATGATAAACGAAGAGTTTTTATGCTGTTGTGTTGACAGGTTCAACCTATCTGACCAGTCGGTATAGTGCGTAAAGTTTGACTCCGATCTGACCTTTCACATTTGCATCTAATAATTATCTACACATATCCCGACGAAAATTAGGTGAGGGTCAAACTTAACGCACCATAATTATGATTTTGCACGACACCGATGATCTAACAAACGAGCCTCTGTCATATCCTCTACAATATATCATGCCATTATGTTTACAAATATATTTTTTCTTGTGTTGATATTTTGTTACTTTCAACATTTTTTAATCATTCCATTTCAACTTAATATCTCAAGCAAATACCCTTTGCAATAACCGTAACAGCTACTGACTTACCTGTAAAGTAACCGTCAACTTTTCAAGCATACTCCCCTGGTATCAATCCTAACAGCTACTAACTTATCTTTAAAGCAATCGTCAACTTTTTAAGCAAATTCCCTAGTTATCAACCGTAACAGTTACTGACTGATATTTAAAGTAACCGTCAACTTTTCAACTTGTTGATTGAAATTGACAAAGAGGGTACTATGTTACGAGTGTCAATATTGGAGAAAATACTCAGAAGATTTTCTAGTTTTGGTCGATGAAGCTTGCTATGCTGCTTTACCCCGTGATGATCAACTGAACTCTTTTCTTTCGTATCCGACATTCTTCTCCTGAGGTAGCACAGTTGGTAGCACGCCGGGATTTGGAAACTCTTGTCCTGAAGGGGGGAACGGGTTTGAATCCCACCCGGGGAGGATATACCCTGCCATGAAAATTTGACAATTATGTCAATTTTTCTCCATTAATAAGGTATATGGAGAAGTTTCCGGCCTTGTGGAAGGGTATGTGAGAATTGGTCAAGGGTCCAGGAAAGCTAGGTTAGGTGCGCTATACGCCGTAAAAAGACTAAAAAATGTTGACACGGCGTTTAACCCGATAAAATAAATAAACTATTTTGCAGGTACACGGTAATTTCCACGAAAGTGATATCAGGAAATCATTTCGAGGGCCTGTATATTGAATATACCCGAGACATCGTCTGTTCGAATGAGAACAAGGACTTGATATCTAATATAATGTTGTAAGGCCAAAAATTGACAATTAATGGTGAGTCCTGGCTTCAAAAACTATAAGACACCTCATAACATTTTGTTTTCATCTTAATTGGCATTAAAGACTGTGATATGATATCATATCACTAACTAAATACACATAGTGCACTGTTATCAAATACCAATGGTCAAGTTGAGACCGGGCAATATAACAACTATCAAGGTTGATAGTTGGACAGTTTAGTTTAACCAGCCAGAGAGGAAGGTTGTCCCTGGACACTCAGCTGTGTGTAACACTGAGTGGGAATACCTGGCTGGGTGTTGGGTGTTGTAACATAGGTATAGTTTGTATAAATAAACCTAGTTAAATTTACCAGGGCTTGTTGGATTATGTTACTAAGACGTTTATTAACAGTATAGACCACTGGCACCAGAGTCTATATCTTATGATTATAATGCGTACGTCCCTATATATAGTTCTCTGTACATACATATATAATAAATGATTGTATAGATCTATGGTCCTAACTCGTACACGGTGATGAATACGGGAGCGGTTTTTAATTGTGTGCGTTGACAAAATATTATATGTGCGTGCATTTTAAAGAATGTGAGAACTCTAGTGCCAGTGGTATAGACATAGATACACTGAATACCTTAACAGTTCATTTAGCCCATCTCATCCGCCTTTCGCTTTCGCCCCCGAGTGAGATGGGTTTGGTCATGAACATATTTATTTTTGTTTGATCTATTCTTGTAATAGCTTGTAAAGAATAGATATTACTTTGCCTTCTAGCTATTACATGATCTGTTTTGATTATCTGTTTGTATCTGTATAATATCTTTGCGTTTTCGTTTACATGTATATATGATTGTATAGTTTATGCTCTTCAGTAATTGGGGGAAATAAAAGTTTAATGCCAATAAATAGTAAATTTTAAACGGTAATATAACAAACTTTTAACGTTAATTTTAGTAAATGTGAAGACTAAAAATGTTAAAATAACGTTTAATTATACTTTCGCGCTGTTCACAGACGATGAAAGTGTGCGACTACAATGTTTGTACTATCAGTCAATCCAGCGTTACCGTGATAGAAGAACGACAACTCTACCAGGAAAATATCTTTAAACATGATACATATTCGACAGAATTACCTCCCTTTCAGTTATAAAAATATATTTAAAGACTTGTCTGTGCAAACATTTCCTGCACGGTGGCAGGGATTCTATATAACAGGGATTCTCGGTCGTCACTGTCTATAACTGGCTGAAGCGGGCTGTACAAACTATTCCAGAGTTTAAAAACTTGATTTATGTTTTTGTACATGTCTTCCATGCAACTTGTGAATGTTTCTGAAGTTTTTGACAAAAAATGTTGCAATTATGACCGAAAATATGACTTAAGGTACGTAAAATGGGGCTAGAAATGGCAGATCGGTTTGAAAATGCATTATTTTGTGAAACAGTCTGTGTGCGTAATTTACCTCAAAATCATCTAGAAACACATTTTTCCTAACATTTATGTCAATTTGAATGGTACTGGTACAAAATTTCATGTAAATATCTTTATTTGAACTTGTTATACTTGTTTTCCGTATTGACCGAAATAATAGCAAACGGCAGTGAAATTTGATGAAAATCTATTACATTTACTTATCGTTACAAATCCCTGTTATATAAAATCCCTGACAGTAGGTAAAATAACACAATGCAATAACCAAACGAAAGGCATACACGTCTTATTACAGGCGTCAGGTTGTAGTACAAATAAATTGTGCATCAAAATATACTCCAATTAAGGCAGTAGGAATTATTCATACCATCATATGAATTTTATTTCAGTTTATTAATACATCGTTAGATATAAATGATTTGTACACTTCTATAAGTTCAAGCACAAAAGCAATGTAACATAAAAAAGTTTAAACTTTGGCATTACATTTTACAAAAAGTCAAATAAAATGTATAGAAGAGAGAACTATTCAAATTTCTTTCTTTCACAGAACGCTCCCTTATATAGGTATCCACAGCGACACCTGTTAGGCTTAACACATTTTCCACCATGTTGACAAGGCTTTTTACATACAGCTGAAATATATAGAAGAATAATTTGAGGTAGTTCTGCAGTCTATTTGCGCATGCGCCGATTTTTAGTGATTTTTTATTGGTAGTTAGCATTACGTCATCCGAGGCTAAGGTTATATCATTGTTGGTTGCTGACAGTAGATGTTTAAGTTTTAAAAAAGTACAGTTCAATCTGTTAACAATGGAAAAACAACGGATAACTAAGGGAAGATACTGAAAGTGCTATTTGTCCACAGGGCAAGAAAGAAAATACACAGGTTTGGAAGACAAAATAGATGCCCGCCATCCCTAGACCACATTGTGTCAACTGTCAATTGAGTACAGGAAATTAGAATACATAAGGACGAAGTGATTGGTTGGCAGGATCTGAAGTTTTGTGGACTGCAAATAAGTGTAGGTAAGTATTTTACGATAGAATCATCAATAATCCAGTCCTAGCCGGTCCGGAGCGCTGTTATTTAATGGAGAGGGTAGCTCTTGCTGGAATCTTCACGAAGACAAGCAGCGTAACAGAATTTTCAGTTAACAAAATGTCTCTAAGGAACGTTAAAGTTTGACGTTCATTTTTGGCCGGAGTCTGCACATCATGCAACCCAAGGACCGGTATAAACCCCGATAAAGTAATAACCATCAAACAGAAGAAGAAGTCACCAAGAATCAAAGCTTGAATTCATGATGTAGTGTAAAACATTTATATTACCCGTTTGACATCTTGCACCTTCATAGCCTGGTGGGCAGGAACATTTGTATGGTGACGTACACTTGCCACCATTTAAACATGGTAGAATACAGATTGCTGAAGATAAATATATTTATCAGTTATTTCGTAAAAAAAACAAATAAACAGAGTATTGTTGTAAATGTCACTTTAGGCTTATTGAATCTCTAGACCTCACGAAGCTTTTTGCCACAACAAAAAAATAACAATACCAGCGTCGGATGACTACGCTTCTTGATTCAGTGATAAAACAAAGAATAACAAAAGAAAATATTTCTTGGTCATTTCACTTTGGTATGAATATTATACCCAGGGAACAGGGTGTACGACTAATGACATACAGCCAGGCTACCTGGTCTGACAAACTGTTTTTACAATATTTATCACACAATGTAAAATACCAGTCATTGTAACCGGCATCCATACCTAAACTGTGTTTTTTTAAAAAGCCTCCCCGGCTTACAGGCGATTAAAGGGAAAATATAGAGGAATCTATTGTCTTTTATAGATGCTGCTCAAGTCTTTACAGTGGTTATTTAGTCGGGAGTTCCTGGAGCAGAAAGGGTTACCCTATAAATATAGGACTAATGTTGTAGTTGATGCAACCAGTTTTTAAAATTGGATTTGGCTAGGACGTCCCTTCAGGTAAATGATTATGCCGAAAGTTTCTTGGGTATATTTGATTATCAAATATAAATTACTTACGTTTCTGACACAAGGATCCACCATATCCTGTGGGACATTTACATCTATTTAGACCAAGACATATACCGCCGTTCTGACAAGGTCTTTTACATGTTACTGTAAAATGAAAACCAAAATACATGAAGTCAATCATGTTCGTTAAGTATAGTGACTTTCAACTATAACAGATCAATGATGTATTTATTTGACTAAAATATTTTGAATAAAACACAGCATCCAACGAGAGTTGGAGTGAGGTGAGGAGAGAGAGAGAGATGATAGAGAGGCAGTAAAAATGGATGAGTGAAGGGAGGAGAGAGAGAGAGATGGTAGAGAGGCAGTAAAAATGGATGAGTGAGGTGAGGAGAGAGAGAGAGAGATGGTAGAGAGGCAGTAAAAATGGATGAGTGAGGTGAGGAGAGAGAGAGAGAGATGGTAGAGAGGCAGTAAAAATGGATGAGTGAAGGGAGGAGAGAGAGAGACAGATGATAGAGAGGCAGTAAAAATGGATGAGTGAAGGGAGGAGAGAGAGACAGATGGTAGAGAGGCAGTAAAAATGGATGAGTGAATGGAGGAGAAAGAGAGAGATGGTAGAGAGGCAGTAAAAATGGATGAGTGAAGGGAGGAGAGAGAGAGATGGTAGAAAAGGACTGAAAAATAGATTACATGGAGAGAGAGGGGGGGATAGAGAGACAGTGAAAAATTGATGAGATGGTGTGAGAGAGAGCTGGCATTAGAGGAGCAAGAGAGAAAGATGATAAAAAGAGGGGAGATAATGGGCGTGACAGGAAAAAGGGGGAAAAAGGAGAGAGGAAAAAAAGATAAAAGGGGAAGTAATTTTCTTAACGCACATCTTCACATAGTGAGAATGACTATGTGTATATTTCATATAAGAACATGTATTGAAAAGACGTAAGAAAAGAAAAATATGAACAAACAATCACATAAACAAATGAACAAAAAAACGATGGAAAAAATAAAAAACGAAAAAAAAACTTAAGATCAAAACAGGTCTATGAACAAGGGATCTACTAACAATTGAATAAAAACGAACAATCGAACGCGTGAACGAACGAAATTTTATAGGATTGGAATAGTTGTCGGATAGCCTCAAACTATGATGACTGAATTACGCCACGTCGCATTGTTATCCCGCGGGGCGCCACATGAAAACACGAAAGTACGACAAAATGGTATTTTGGTCGTATCTTCGTCCCGCGGGGCGCCATGCAATAATACAATCATACGTAATGGCGCAATTCAACCACCATACCAAACACACATAACGAACAAACAAAGTAAGAGCGATCACACAAATAACTACATTACCTCCACAAGCTATCTCGCCATCCCATGTTCCATCAGGTAAACACGTGATTACTGGAGGAGATCGAGCAGGTAATACACCAGCTCGACATTTAAATGTAATCTTATCACCAGAGTAATATGATGCACCGTGTATTCTAACAACATTTACAAAATCTCGTAGTCTTGGTTTGCCACAGAATGCTCCTGAAACAAGCAATATAATTAAACATTTACATACTAAAATACGGAGCCAAAGAATTATGATGCACCGTGTATTCTAAAAACACTTTACAAAATATCGTAGTCTTTGTTTGCCACAAAATGCTCCTGCAACAAGAAAAATAATAAGATATTTTAAAATTGAATGAAGTTTTGTTTAATATATTGTATGTTATTTCTTGCATTTCAAAGTGAAAGTAGACCGAAACCGGAGTACAAGTTGTTTGTCAAAACCTAAAAGAATAGATTTTATCACTACACAATGTACATTATGTACTTTAAAAGTACGAAGCCCCCAAAGTAACATAAGAAATGCTTCATGTTATCGACATTATTTCATTTTTTACGAAAAGTTATTTTGTTTTAATAGAGTGTTTAAAATAAATGATTTGTATAATGAAATATTATTTCGTATTTTTTTACGAGATAATTGTTTGTAAAAATGAAATAGTTCTTTTATATGAACTGAAAAGTATTACTTGAGTCACTTGATGAGCTCCGTATTGAACATATAAAGGTGGCTCATATGGTAATGTTGCTTACGTTGTAAAGATCAATTGAAGACAAAAATCTGTAGCATGTTGTCAATAGTACAATAACTTCATTTTTATAATTATGAGCATTCTTTAACGTTTGTGAACCTTCCAAGACATTACTTATGATTTTTATCAATGTATATTAATTCGTACAACCTCGCTTGAACAACATTCATCTAAAGTATGTTGTTGTTCAGAAGTTGTTGCTCTGCAGAGGTTGAATACAATTGAAAATACACCTAATGAAAAATCTGTTGTTGTGCAGATGCTTTGTTCTGTAGAGGGACGCTTTGCAGAGGCTATACTGCATATATACAAAGGATGTATTTATCCCCAAAATAATAATTACAGGAAAAGTACATGTCTTGTCCCCTAGGTTCAATCAAGTATAAAAATATGTTTGTAATTATGCTCTTATGATGAGTTACAAATTATACAAATACCATCAACAGAATGACATCGTGGTATCTTCGAACTCCAGTCACCATTCTCCATACAAGTTAACTCTGATTTCCCATGAATTTCATAATCCTCCCCACAACCAAGAACGACTTTATCCCCATATTGATAGCTTTGTTGTAGATCACCATTTAATACTATACCATTTTTGGGTAAAACCAGCTGTTTGCACCGAACTCCTGTGAAATATGGTATTTTTAAAAAGTTATTGTGTTGCGAAATGGAAAGCAGTAGTATATACAACAGATTGAAACAGTTGATTTGATTGTTTATTGTTATTACATATTAAAATTATAATTACATGTATTACTAGAAGCTCCTAGCCCCCGGCTAGCTCAGTCGGTAGCGCACAAGTCTACTGATCGAGAGGTTGTAGGTCCGAGTCCCGGACGGGGCATACTTTTGAGGAGCTTGGTCATGAAATAATTTTCTACAACCATTCTCTCTCCTACCACTGATTCTAAATCATGTAGGACAGTAGTCATTCACTGACGGATGAATGCGCCTAGTAGTTGATTAACAGCTAAATCCAGATTTAGCCTTTCCAGGAACAGTGATAATGTGGATTGACCGCCGTGCTAAAACCTAAGCAATATGTTGCTATGGCGTTAAACCCAACAAACACACAAACCAGAAGCTTTCTTTTCAATAATTTTTAAAAGAGGCGAAACAGTATTTTAGACAATTTTGTCACATAATGACATATTAAGGTATACATGTATCTATTCGTCAAGTATACACTCAAGGTAATGGCAGCAGAAAAGAAAAGAAACACACGGGGTTAAGTATCTAGACGGTAAGATATTCCAGAATGAACTCCTTGTATTTTGTCTAGTTAATTTAATTCCCCTTTAAAAAACTCAAAGTCATATAAGACAGATGTTCATCTTATTATCATTCTGAAAAGTGTACCAATACTAGACTATGATCGTCTGTATGTAATTTATTCTACAGTCACTCACGTATAAGATCGTGATGGATAATTTTCATGAATAAAGACTCAGTAGTGAGAGGCTACAATAACCTCAACTGCTGTATAAAAGAGATTATTTATTCAATTCATGAAGCCTTTCTGCTTATGTTTGAATAATTTGTTATTCGCCCCTTTTGCTTATGAATACGAGGGATGATCCAAAATAACGTGGACTTTTGCTACAGTTAACGTTTGTTAGGTACAATCAGAAAACAAAATACATCAACATAAATAAGAATATGTCCTACATATTCTTACAAAATATCAGAGAAAAATACTGACTCAGTAAAAAGTAATGATCATTAGAAAACTATCACTATCAGTGACCCGGCGCGCGTCAACGACGTCTTCGTAACATTAATGACGTCGTCACTCACACAGCACAGTACTCAATGTCAAATAACGGCAAATAGATTTGAAAATCGATTGACTTTTGACATATGCAGGTTGCCGGTAAAAATGCGCTTTATTGTGCCGTTACCCATTTCAAGCTTATCTGCCAAATCGCGAATGGTTAGACCTCGGTCCGTATTCAGCGCTTCCCAAATTGATTTCTCCGCTGTCCCTTTGTTTTTCTGTTTCTTCACCCACCATGTCTTTCTTTAAAGCTTCCTCAACCCTTCCTAAACTTTGGGTGTCACTTAAAAACTAAACTTCTACTGACTGGATGTTTTTGTTTAGAGTTTTCAATCAACTTAAGCGTCTGGGTTGGCATTTTTATGAGATTATGACAAAATTTTATAATGCAACATACTTCCATCCGGTCAGGTGACAATATTTTAACGTTCGTTGCGTTGGTGAGATCGTGTTATGAATGTTGTTTTCTCCATAACGCCTTGATCAAATGAAATCAAATTTGGACATGACGTCATGTATACACCTACACGTCAGTTGGTGAAGTTTCGCGCTATTTGTTATATTATTTTCTGAGAAACAATACAATACGTTACTCAAACATAGTGATTATAACGGCGCGCGCCGCATCGGCGTTACCTTGGTTATGAAAACGCTTGGTGCGGTCTTATGATTATAAATATTTGTAATTTTATTGCCTTGTTTGATTCATTTAATGTTCCGATTTACAACCATATAAGTTTTTAAAAAATATTGTTAAAATTGTAAGAGCAGTATTACCGGTAAAAGTCCACGTTATTTTGGATTATCCCTCGTATATATGTATTACCTGAAGATTTTTTGTATGATGTATATTTATCCAGATATAGTCAAGATAACGTAGTTAATTGTAACGGAAAATATTTGATTGATTTTTGTAAAAGTACAGGTATGAGAGTAATGAATGGAAGGTTATGTAATGATAGTATGGTTGGTAAATACACATGTGTTAAATCTACGGGTAGCTCAGTTGTTGATTATGTATTGTGTAAACAATCGTTGTTTGACTATATTGACAATTTCTCCATTGATGACCCAAATATTTACAGTGATCATTGTTGTATTCATTTTTCAATTTCATGTATTGTTCGTTTTTTCTCAACTGTCAAAGCATGAATAATTTCACGGTGACTTCGTGCTCTTTGTCTAACACTCGTGACATTGAGATAGTGTGTAATCATTCACCGTGAAATTATTCAAACTTTGACAGTTTAGAAAAAACGAACAATAAAGACGTTGTAAATCAAAATACAATGGAAGACATAAATATTATTAATACATGTAATGACAATCAATATGAACGGGTACCATTTAAATATAAATGGGATAGTAATAAAAAAGAGGATTACATAAATGCATGCAATGAACCTAGTGTTATCAATAATCTCGATAATCTTACAGAGCTATTGACTAACTCCTTAAATGTTGATGATGTTAAATCGAATTTAGATTATTTTTATAATATTGTTGATGACATTTGTTCACCACTTTTTAAGAAAAATATTAGAAAGCCAAATGAGACGTCGAGAAACTTTGATTCCTTATCTTTTCAAAATAAATGGTTTGATCAAGAATGTATTGAAGGCAGAAATGTTTTTTACAATAACCTTAATAAATACAGGAAGGACAGACGTGAATTTAATAGAAAGGCAATGACTAAGTCAAGATCTAAATATAAATCGTTAATTTCGAAGAAAAAATTGGAGTACAAATCTACGCTTACTGATGACTTATTAAAACATAAATATAAAAATGCCAAAGAATATTGGAAACTTCTAAAAAATCAAACATGTCATAGTAGTAAAAGTAATAAACAACCTTCTTTAACTCAGTTTGAAGAGTATTTTAAAGCCATTAACGATCCCGAATCACAATTTTTCCAGGCAGATGAAGATGTTATACAATTTAATGAACGTTACCTAAACGGAGAATTAAAAATAATGTTTGAAGAATTAAATACAGAAATTTTATTAAGTGAGATCAAAAAAGCTTGTAAAGAGTTAAGTAATGGTAAATCGTCAGGTCCAGATTTTGTACTTAACGAGTTTTTTAAGTATGGAACAGATAAAATACACATCTACCAGCATTTATTATTTAATAAGATATTTGACCTGGGTTTTTTCCCAGAAACCTGGATAGAAGGACATATAGTTCCAATTTACAAAAAAAATTCGGCTTCAGATCCGAATAATTATCGTGGGTTAACTCTTTTATCAACTTTAGGTAAATTATTTACAAAAATCTTGAATAATATAATTAATACCTGGATGGAACAATATAATGTATATATACAAGCCCAATCTGGTTTTAGAAAAAATATGTCTACTATAGACAATATATTTATTTTATACAATGTCATGAATCATATGTTAATAACAGGAAAAAAACTATATGCAGCTTTTTCATTGATTTTTCCAAAGCCTTTGATTATGTAATAAGGGATATATTATGGTATAAAATGTTACAAATAGGACTTAGGGGTAAAATTTTTGATATTGTTTATTCTATGTACTCAGAAGTTAAGTCAAGGGTGAAATGTGACAATACACTTAGCAATGATTTTATCTGTAATTTAGGTGTTAGACAAGGTGAGAGTTTATCACCACTATTATTTGCAATCTATTTAAATGACATAGAGCAGACATTTATTTTACATGGGCATGAAGGGGTAGATATTGGGATGCTTAAACTATATTTAATTTTATATGCAGACGATATTGTAATTTTTTCAGAAAGTAAAGAAGGCTTACAAAAAGGTTTAGATATTTTAGAGGACTATTGCAATAGGTGGAAACTATCAGTAAATGTTGGAAAAACCAAAATCATGATTTTTAAAAAGGGAGGTTACTCAATACAAAACAATACATTTAAGTATAAAGCACAAACTATAGACATTGTAAATAAATTTACTTACTTAGGCATAGTGTTTTCCACAGGTGGATCTTTTAAACATGCATTAGAAGCTTTAGCTGGACAAGCGATGAAGGGAATTTTTAAAATGAAATCTTATGTGAATAACTTTTCTAACCTTACTATTAGCCACCAACTAGATTTATATGAAAAATTAGTTGAACCTATTCTTAGCTACGGTAGTGAAATCTGGGCTTGCTATAGCACGAAAGAAGTTGATAGAATTAACTTAAAGTTTTATAAACAATTATTAGGTATCAAACAACAAACTCAAAACACATTTGTATATGGTGAATTAGGGAAGATCCCACTTCGTAATAAATTAATTTGTAACACTATTAGATACTGGCTAAAAATAATTAACACCGATGATAATAGATATATAAAACTAGTATATAAAATGATGTTAAACGATATGGACTTATACCCAAACAAAAATTCATGGGCAAGAAATGTTAAGAATATACTTGATAGACTGGGTTTCAGTGAGATATGGATTAATCAATCAGTTGGTGATGATAAAGTGTTTTTATATCTTTTAAAGACAAGAATTAAAGACCAATACTTACAAAGCTGGTATAATGATATTGATAATTCAAGCAGATCCTTAACATACAGATTATTTGCTGAATTTAAATTTCAATCATACTTAGACTTTATTAACATAAGCAAATATAGAAAAACGCTCACTAAATTAAGGGTATCTTCACATCGTTTAAATATTGAAGTTGGTAGGTGGATGAAACCTAATGCTATACCTGTCCATGATCGAAAATGTCTTTCTTGTAATACAATAGAGGACGAATACCATTTTGTACTTGAATGCTCCTTATATAGAGAACTTAGAAAAAAATATATTCCAAAATTTTATTGGAGACATGCAAATATTATTAAATTTAAGGACCTGTTACAAACTAGTAGTAAAAAAACCCAACGTAACTTGTCTGTTTTTATTTTCAAAAGTTTTGAACTAAGAGATTCTTTATTATAATCATATTACATGAATAATAAAATAATATCTAATTGAACCTCAGCCATATTGTATTGAAATCTATTTAGATCTATATTATATTTGTAAAAACTATCACCACTCAATATGCTTGCATGTTGGTATGCTCATTTAATGCTATTGCAGTGCAACTTTATTTGTTTGTATTTTGTAAGTAGGGGTGAATGTGTGTGGGTGTGTGTGTGTGTGTGTGGTGTGTGTGTGTGTGAGTGAATGTATGTATGAGAGCAGACATGAAAGTGTTTTGTATGAAAGTAAACATGTACATTTATGTGTTATTACATGACTTCATGCATGAGATTATACATGAATACATATATATGAGTTTATGATGAATGTATATAGGAATGTTTGGAGACTTATTTTATACATAATTATATGTTTGAATGTATGTTGATTTTGATATTGATACTTGTATGTATGTTAAACCTGCAAAATATATGTAGTTATATATTGTGATGTACATGGGCATTTTGCCTAAAATACATGAATAAAGATATATGTAACTTAAATATTCAATAAACAAAAGGTATATAATGAAATCGCCGTCTTGTTGAAGGATAATGATCACTTGTTATAGACAAGTGTCCGGGAAAGCTAGCTTAGGTGCGCTGGCTTTCGTAAAATGGCCAGTATAATGTTGAAATGTCGTAAAAACTAAGTAAATTATATTACGTATTTAAAAAAAAACATCGAAAGAAAACATCAAAGTTATTTTATATCATATCATAGATCATTATTATTAGATGCAAAGTAAAACATACGTTCACATGCTGGTGTCTTATCCGACCATGTACCATCACTTGTACAAATTATAGATGATGCGCCAACCAGTTGATATCCTGTAGTACAACTATAGTCTATGATATCTTCAAAGAAGTAACTGCAATGTTCAAATAATGCCAGGTTAATAAATTTATTTTATTTGGTTAATTTTCAAGGCATATAAAAGCAAAAGTTGCACAAACAGTCGCTTTTTATTGACGTAAAACTCTGACGATGCACTATGAAGGACCGCAAAAGTAACACGCAATATAATTTTTAATTTTTCATTAAACTGTCAGTGACATATACAATAACTCCGCTGAATTAAATGCTCAATATTTGATAATCCCGGTTTACAAATACGGATACCTAGTTTTATCGTGATTCAAAATAACTGTAGTGAGTATTTAAATCAGCGAGGGTTTTGTATGCGCCAAAGCCAGTTAAATAAAAGGTAACGATTTAGGTATAAAAATCTAATCAGATAAAACGGTTGATGTAAACACGTACACTAAAAATGTAAATTATACACTAATGATAAAATGGCTTACCTGGATCCTGTAATAACTAAATGTTTATCAGCCTGAGTATCGGTCGGTGGACCACAGTAAACGAGTTCACAAGACGGTACGTCGCCTTCCCATAAACCATCGGAACCACATTTCAAAACGCTACGTCCAAGTAAAAAGAAACCTTCATCACAAATGTACCTTGTGGTTGACTCAAATAATGTATCACTAAAACTTCGTGTACCATTCTTAACCGATGGTGGATCCCCACAATCCTTCCGAGGACAAGCCGGACTATCACCTTCATATTCCCATTGTTTGTCGTCATTACATTTTGCTGTAGCGGCACCCACTAAATAAAAACCATCATTGCAAACATATGTTAGTATACTACCGATCCTAGCGTCATCAGACACGGTCGTTGAAGAATGAGCAAACACTGGAGGCGGACCACAAGCTTGTAGCTCGCATCTTGGTCTCTCTCCTATCCATGCTCCATCATAGGCACACTCTAGTGAAGGATTTCCGATGAGTTTATGTCCATCCACACATTGATATACAACTATAGACTTGTAAAAATTATCAGTCCCTTCGAAAATAGCATTTTCTATTTTTGGAGGCGGTCCACATGATATTGGTTCACAAACTGGAGGCGCACCGGACCAGGAACCAACTGCTTCACATGTCGTAGTTGCTACACCTCTGATACGAAATCCTATCTGGCATTCGTAGGTAATAGTAGAATTAAAAGTTGTCGTTTGTTTTCCTACAATATCAGAGTTTGGAACATGAGGTGGTTCCCCACAGTCAATGAGAACACAACTTGGTACAGTTCCAGCCCAGTTACCATTTTCATCACAACGAATTTCAGCGTACCCTTTGATACGATAACCTAGGTAACACAAATACTGAGCGTAACCTTGATAGTCATATGACGATACAGCAGCTTTGCCATTGGCAATAGATTGTGGTTCACCACATTTTACCAGGGAACATGTAGGTGGAGTTCCTGTCCATTTCCCATTTTCAGAACATATAAGAGAAGCATCCCCAGCTGTAATTTCATAACCAGTATTACAAATATAAGTGGCTTTTGAATTGTGAAGAAACTGTGTCAGAGCATTGATCGGCTTTGAGTGTTTTATTTCCGGAGGAGGATCACAAGTGATAAGCCTACAAGAAGGTTCTGCTCCACTCCAGAATCCTCCTAGTTCACAAACTCTCTTATTTGAACCATGTAGTTTATACCCAGCATTACAATTGTGTTCTATGATTGATCCTACAGCAATCGCAGTTGAGTCAATTACACCGTTACTAAGTGGAGGTAACTGTGGACAATCTCTTGCTTTACAAATACTTCCAGGTTCAGCATCCCATTCACCATTAGCTTGGCAACGTAATTGGGAACGTCCTAGTGCATAATAACCTTCATTACAAATAACGTCCACAGTGTTTCCGAAAGAATTACCAAATCCCAAAACTAGCCCATTAGGAAAATTGTTCAACTCAGGACATTTTACAATATCGCATGTAAAACTTGAAGAAGACCATCTTCCAGACGCTTCGCATTTTAAAACACTTACGTCACCACTTGGTGTGAAGCCATCTTCACACGATAGACTTACTTCAGCTCCAAACAAACCCTCTGATTCCCCATTTAGAAACGTAAATTCAGCTTTTCTTGGAAGTGGTGGGGGCCCGCAGGATTTTCTGAAACACGTGACATCAGCTCCACCCCATTTTCCTACAGACAGACATCGTCTTCTAGATTCACCAGCCAAGGTATAACCGTCGTCACATGCATAGGTAACAAGATCTCCGTAGTAAAATTCAGTTCCATTATATCCGCCATTTTCAAGAACAGGGGGGAGAGGACATTTAACTTTCTGACATGTTGGCTCTTCTCCTGACCACTCTAGACTACTCAAACAAAATCTGATATTAAAACCAATGATTTCATACCCCTCATTACATTCGTATGTAAGACTGCTACCTTGTCCAAACCCTGATGGCTGAGTTCTTCCGTTTGTAAATGGACCTGGTCGTGGACATTCATTTTTCAGACAAACTGGCTCTTTACCTGACCACTGTTCTTCCTGTGTACATATTCTTTCAGTAGGACCATCAAGTAGATACCCATCATTACATTTATACTCAAGTTTACTTCCATAGGTGTATGTAAATCCAGTGACTCTAACATTAACATTAGGTTGTGGTTCAGGACATATTATCAAATTACAATTTGGTGCTGTACCTGACCACGAGTCATCAGCAAGACATGTTCTTTGTACATTACCACCAACAATCTTGTATCCCTCGTCACATTGATAAGAAATTGTATCACCAAATTCTCGATTGTCGCCAATAATAATTGTGTGTGCTGGAGCAAATGGTGTATGACAAGTTTTCTTATGACATACGGGTTTACCACCGCTCCAGGTTCCGTCTATTTGACAATCAATGGTGAACTCACCTTCCAAACGGTACCCAGTATTACATTCAAACAATATTGATGAACCATACGATAAGTCACTGTATGTCATTTGACCATTATCAAAACCATCCACAGTGATATCTGGACAAGTCATTGCTTCGCATGTTGGATCTTGTAAACTCCATTGGTCATTGCTTTGACATGTTCTACGATTAGGTCCGTTCATTGTGTAGCCTTCGAGACAAGTGTACAAAGCTAATGAACCTCTGACGAGTACTTGGCCATTTATTGGTGACGATAGGCGCGGGCATTGAAACTTAATACACTCGGTGTCTTCCCCACTCCATGTACCATCTGCCTGACATGTTCGTGTTGAGGCACCCTCTAATCGGTATCCAGGACGACAAGATATAGTATGACTAACTCCAAATTCTCTCTGAAATCCTAAGATGGAAAAAACCAAACTTAAGTAAAACTTAAGTTGTTTTTATATTCGTGCAAGTAAAGGAGTGCTAAACTAAACTTATTTCAATAATAAAAAATGCTTTTTATAATATACATACAAAATATGCCACTGTACATCGTTAAATAATCGAGGCAAATTATGATTAAATCCTTAACTTCACTGACATCATTATTAGTATATCAAAATATATCGATTTATTCCAAACGAACACAAGTTTCATAATTTAAAATATGCGAATGCTGCAAAGTACGACAGTTTTTAGTGATGTAAATATAAATATAATTTTCTAAATCTGTCTTATTACGATTTTTCGAAATTTCATTTTTTTCCAGTCAGAAGCCAGTTCACTGAAATGAGTGTACAAATCGAACATTTAACTCTGTTAGCATTTTAAGTAACATTTTTTTTATTTAATCACTTATTTTATTGTCAAGGCAACACCATGCAGACTCTTTGTTTAAATCATTTAGCTTAAATAAGAAGAAGAGCGTAACAGTTGATGTGTTATGTTTGTTACAGCACTTTGAACATTTTATACAATGTATAGCATATATAATATGTAGCAAAACACCTATTTGTCATAAAACTATACTAAAACATACCTGAAACAAATCCATTTCTAACATCCAGTCTTGGACATTCAACAGCTATACATATTGGTATTGGCTTGTCCCATTGTCCCGTTGCAAGACAACGTCTTACTTTCAGATCATCTAATAGCGTGTAGCCAGGATCACATTCATACTGTATCTCAGAGCCATAACTAAACACATCGCCAATCATTCTACCATTGGAGATTATTGCTGAGGGTTTGTCACAAAGGACAATTTTACATATTGGTGCAGCGCCACTCCATTTCTTATTTCTACCACAAATTCTTGCGCTATCACCTTCAAGGATATATCCAACGTCGCATTCGTAGAAAGCAGTGCCTTGAAAAGATGTGTCATCAAATACAACATTTCCATTTAAAATATCATCCGGGTCACCACAATTCATTGGTTCACACGTGGGATCTTCATCAGACCAAGTTAAATCAGCTAGACATCTTCTAGTAGCATTTCCGGATAATTCGAATCCAGGATTACATTCATATTGAGCCACTGAGCCGACGCTGAGATCTTTATATGTTAACAAGCCATTAAGTATACTATTTGGGGATTCGCAATTATTGACACTGCACTCAGGGGGTTCACCAGACCATGTGCCATCAGCTTGACAATTTGATATATCACTTCCTTTTATTGCATACCCAGGATCACATATGTATTTAACAAAGCTTTTGTATTCAATCGCAAGACTGGAAAGTATGGTGTTTCCATGTTGTATTGGCAGCGGCGAAGGACATGTAACTATAACGCATTCTGGAAGATTTGCTTCCCATTGCCCCGTCGATAAACATTCAATTTGTCCGAATGGATTCAAGCTGTTCAATGAAAACTGATATCCTTCATTACACTGGTATCTGATTCTACTACCAACGTCAAAAAGTTCAAGACCTAAAGGATTTTCAAAAATTGCATTATTCACAGCATATGGACTTGGACATTGGATCAGTAAACATTGAGGTGGAGAGTGTGACCATTGTTTGTTAGCCGAGCAAGTAAGAGTAGCAATACCATCAAGGCCATATCCGTCGTTACACTTGTACGTGACAGTATCACCATAGTAGAAAGATACCTCATCGTAATAACCATCACTAATTTGTTCAGGTATTCCACAATCAACTCTCTGACATGTTGGTACACCATTTGACCATTTGCCTGTTTCTCTACAAACACTTTGCTCTGAGCCAACCAATTCATAGCCAGGATCACAAACGTACCTTATTTCATTATTTAGAGTAAAGTCTCTGCCAACGTACGTACCATGTTCTGGTGGGACTGGCTTTCCACATGAAATAGGTTTACAAGCCGGCGTATTACCAGACCATGTTGAGTTAGCTAAACATTCTCTTACCGATAGTCCAACAACCTTGTATCCTAGATCACAGGAGTAAACAACTGTGTCTTTATACGTAAAACTGTCGCCATCAAATGTTCCATGAAGTACGTTATCTGGTCGTCCACAATTAACAGGGATGCATTCAGGTGCATCTGGACTCCATGCTCCCTCTTCTAGACATTCCACGATGTTTTGGTGAGAAAGAGTGTAGCCGTCATTACATGAATATCGTACTTGGGACAAATATTGGGTACCGCTATGTACAAAATTTCCATTTGCTATAGGCCCTGGTTTTTGACAAGTCACCAGCACACATTCTGGTAAATTTTGTTCCCAAAGTCCAGATGGAAGGCACGCTATTTGACCTAATGGATTAATGCTATTTGGAGAGAAATGGAACCCAAAGTGGCACTCATACTGAGCAACATATGCAACAGCAAATTCTTGTAAGTTATTTGGGTTCTGAAATATACCATTCTGAACTATAGGTGGCTCTTTACAAGTTTGAGGATCGCATGTAGGAATGCTTCTGTCCCAAGTTCCATCTCTTTGACAATAAACGCTATTATGTTGTGTATAAAAATTATTTCCAGGTGCACATTCAAAAAAGGCATCTTCTCCTGGGCTAAATTTGTTGTCAGGTGGAGGATTCCTCAATATTGTGTTTACAGAAAGCAAAGGTACTGAGCATTTTATTTCTGAAACAAAAGTAGAAGTAAATGCACTACTAGTATATCGATTTGACTCTTTTAATAGCAATAATATGCAACCAATAAATTGTTATTTTAATTCACTAACACCTACCGATTTCTCGAGTTCTAAACATTGGTTATAATTTCAATACTGAATAAGCATTGTTTCATTGCTGAAGACTCGCGAGGTCGATAGCGCAGTTGGTAGCGCGCCGGGATTTGGAATCTCGTGTCTGAGGGGCTGCGGGTTCGAATCCCACCGTGGAGGTTATACCCTTCCATGAAAAATTGACAATAATGTCGATTTTCCTCCATTAATTAGATACTATGGAGAAATTTCCGGCCTTGTGGAAGAGTAGGTGAATACTGGTTTTAGACAATTGTCCAGGAAAGCTAAGTTAGGTGCGCTGGACGCCGTAAAATGACCTAAATTGTGTTGACACGGCGTTAAATCCAGTAAAAAAGACGACTCGCGATTCATCCAATACATGTACAACTTTATAAAGCTTATAAGATTTGATATACTTATCGTGGTCCGCTATAAAATGGTCTTGGATATGATAATAGCTAGCAAAGAACCAAGACTTGAGGACTCGACCATTCCACGGTTACTATAGTAATGTCTTTGACAACACTAACAGTCAATCAAAACATTCATCCATAATAAATAACTCAAAAATAATGAAAGATACTTACGTTCACATGTAGGAGCCTCATCTTCCCAGAAACCAAATTCGCCGCAGTACCTTGTAGGAGAACCAACTAGATTATAACCCGATTGACATCTGTAACGTATACGATTATCAAATGTATATGTATCGCCTTCTATCCAACCGTTCTCTATCCTCTCTGGAACATTGCACTGTACCCCTGTTTGAATGAAAAAAATGATACAGAATTAGCATGATTAACACAACAGGGAGACATACTGCTGGACAAATCCAAGTTAAACAATCCCTAGTATGAGCTTCATTTATTTCTATAGATCTATTTATTTCTCTGTCGTTTGTCATGAAACATAGATGGTTCGACACAAAACAAGTCGCTACGATGAAGTAATTAGATCTTCACTAGAAGAAACCTTGTTTGCTTCAGTCACTGGAGTAAGCTTGATATTGGCCACCGCGATAAACTCTCAATGTCAAAATTCGACGTTAAGTTCCATTAAAAAGAAACCTGAAAAATCTGATATTTACATGTACAGTGTACGAGTATGTACTACGCGGCATACCTGCTAGTTTATGAAAGTATCATATGTGGATATTATAATATATTGAATTTTAGTTAAAGAAAGGAACATTTATGTAAAAAATAATAACCTTATGGTTATCAATAATAATACGATTATGTACGAACAGCACATAGGTATGAATACTATATAAAAGATAGTAAATAAAACGATAAAATATACCCTATTCATCATTTATTATACATTTATTTTGTAAAGCATTATCATCTTCATTTACTCATAATTCTGTTCATGTAACTCATCAATAAATATAACTCGTTTTACATGATTATAATCAAGGTTGTTGACTTTCTATGTCCGACTAGACCGACTCGTACATTTATGTCCGCGCACAAGTAAATATGAGTCCCACTTGTCCATGGACAAGTAATATTTCAGCTGTCAATACACTGTATACTAATATAGCCTAACTAAATAATGTAAATGACTCAATTTTTCAATCAAACTCAACAACGAACAACTATGTACTGTAAATTATTGTTATCTTTACTTAATTTATGTATTTTATATCTTAGTTCTATATAATTCGTTTTGCAGATTAACTTCTGAACAAGTGCATTTCGATTCCGGACAGGTAGATTTTAAGAAATCACTTGTCCGAGGACAAGCAGAAAAAAACTAGAAATTTAACATCCCTGTATAAAATATTTTCCCATACAAATATAGAATACATTTATAAAAATGTAAATGTGCATTTTAAATGTTTGCATGGATGTATTGTAGCAATAACTATTACGTTGGGGTTAACGCCGTAGCAACACATTGTATAGGTTATACCACGGCGGACAGTCCACCTACTCACTGTACCTGGAAAGGCTAAATTTCTGTATTTAGCTGTTAACCATCTCCTAGACGCATACTGCCGTCAGTGACTGACTACTGCCCTATATGATTAAGAATCAGTAGTAGGAGGGAGAATGGCCGTAGAAAGTTACTTCATGACCAAGCTCCTCGAAACTATGCCCCGCCCGGGAATCAAACCTACGACCCCTCGATCAGTAGACTTGTGTGCTACCGACTGAGCTAGCCGGGCGGGCTTGTAGCAATAACGTCTGTTGTTGTGGTTGACTTACTTTTACATTTTGGTGCTACTCCTTCCCATTCTCCTGTAACAAGACACATTCTTCTTGGTCTTCCAGCTATGCTGAATCCACGATTACAATTGTATTCAACTAATGATCCTGCTGTCCGTCCAGTGAATTTGGCTGTGCCGTAATCTACCGTACCTGGGTCCGGACATTCTAAAATAAATTTAGACTAGATGATTATTTAGTAAACAAACTACTGTTCAAAAATACGATGTATAAGTACGTTCTAACAATTGAATTAAATTTCGTCATTCAATATAACACGACAGGTCATTGACATTTATCAAACAATACTGATACTTTCAGCAGGTTGCCACATGTACTTAGTCGAATCCTAAGCCGCCAAGATTAGACTATTCCATGTTTTACCCTTTGGCATACATGTCAATAACAAAGGTTTGCAGTTTCCCCACAAACATAAAAACCAAAAGAGCATATGATTATCGGTATAATGGTATCGTTATATAAAAAACAATTCAGGGAATGGTACAATAAATCCCAAACTTTTTTTATGGTTTATATATATAAGAAGCGTCTACATGCGTCATTATCATGAATGACTGATTTAGTAAATTTTTTGTGGAAGCCAAACTTAGTAAAACAGATCATATCATTTTCATGATATTATCGTGTTGGTCATAATATAATTGCCTGTTTTGTTAAAGTCTTTATCGTATAATGAATATTAAAGCATATTTGTGAGTACATTTGCGAATTTCAGGACTCTGGAACCAATGATATGCAGTTGAAAGTCACAATGATAATAAAAAAGCTTACCTATTTCATAAAACTTCATCGCAAAACTTTCTCCAGCCAATACGGTATTCATGCCTAAGCCATGCAGCTGTTGCGATATTAATTCAGCATAGCTGGTCTTTCAGAGTTTTGAAATGATAGAGCATGCTATTGGTGCTCAAAAGCATAACATTTTCAAGTGATGTTTTCATGCAATATTTATGTGAGCAATACCTTGACAAAAATAATATCGAATGTCTTGCAATGGCCGCATATGAGATGCAATGTCAACACATCAGTGAATACAAATACTAGTACACATCCAGCAATACATGACACCAACACTTATCAAGTGTTTGTTTTTTAATTTATTTCCTGTTTAACTTTTTTTGTAACTTATACATACTCGTAGCTATTAGTAAGCAATTGTGTACGAACATAAAATGTATGATTATTAATGTTGATACATGCAGCCAGGATTTAGTCATTAAGGGACCTTAGTCGTTTATTTCCCCTAGTATACTCTTCAAATAGGTAGGTCAAATTAGTTGGATTACTCGGATTTTACCCTTAATACTTTTCAATGTTATATTGGCAAAGTTAATCTTAGATAACTTTTTTGTTAATCATTTAATTTGTTTGAAAATCAAGCTAAGTATTTTTAAGGTACAACACTATCTAAATTTTATCACTTCTGTTAATGTCTTAATTAACAAGAAAGATATTAGATGAAATATTTTGTTGTCCTTACATAGGACATCAATGATAAAGTCCGAGGATTCCAACTGTAAGGACCAACTTACCAATTGGATTCCTTCAGATTTCATCAGGGAAAGATAACTGACTAAAGTCCCTAATTTACAAATACAAAAATATAAACCAAACAAGTAGTAATGTGTATAAAGCTATAACTCTCAGAATTATAAAAATGTCTAACGCTTTATTGGTCTAACAGTACATATATACAGATCTATATTTTCTTTATTCAAATTACATAATGTAACAAGAGTACCATACCAAGAAAATGAAAGCAAATTTTAACAGTTTCAGTTTATTGTTTAGAATTCGACATTTACATGTCTTTGACACAATGATATAGGAGGTAGAACACTAATAAATGACAATCTTTGTATATTGGAAAACATGCGCCGTGAATAAGTGCCTTTTACTGGGTAAATAAACTGATCATGGCAAGTAAATAAATTTTACTCAATAATATTCTAAATTGCTCTTACCCATTGTGTTTTTCAACAGTCTTCTGCTTTGATTATAAAACGACATATGGTATGCTACGCGTTAAAACATTACCTGAATAGTAAGTTCAAAGTGTACTAACGTATATTTATTTATATTGTATTGCCTTTTAAATATTTCATTATACGAGCATCTGTTTTGTCAGGAAACAAACTGCTATAGCTTCATACAATTCAATATTAATCTTCTAGACAAGACACGAGAAAATTGTACATTAGCATAAAACATTTATTATTATTGCTGCCTTTATAAATGAATGTTGATGACAAAATATACATATAATTAAAGCAGTGCAAAGATGCTATTTTTGCATAAAAACATTTTTGAACGAACAATTACATATACAATTTCATTACATTAGCCACAAGCCATCGGTAAACAGCGCCCGCGTCTTCGTCTAAAACTTTGTTTACCTTTGCAGAATTCAATAGGAGAGTCCGTTACAGCACCTTGTGGTTTTCCAGATATATCTGACCATGCTATAACGTCCCCATACTGTGTCGTACAATTTTGTCTTAAAGACTCTATATCGTTTAATGATAATTCTCTACCCCACACATTGAGCTGTGTCAGTTTACCAATAAATGTCTCAGCACTAGAGAAGTCACCTCCTAATGAGTCTTGTTCTTGACCAATTATAAACTGACCACCGCCTGAAAATTAAAAAATACAAATAAATGACTCATCATGATACAAGTAACAAAAGTAGTAACCGATGTACGGCATAGGCGGATCCAGGATTTCCAGTTACGGGGGGGGGGGCAGAAAAATTCTAGTTGCGGGAGCGAAAAATGAACAAGCAGACTGGGGTCCAGATGCCGTATTTAAGGGCTCCCTATGTGTCATGGACAAAGCTCTGACCAGGGGTCCAAGGGGACTGTGGCCCCTAAAGCTCATTTCTTAGGGATTTAGGCACATTTACAGAATCTAAACTATCCTTTTCCAGTGCATACGGTAAAAGCATCTAGATATATATCTTATAATTTTTACAGCTGTTTCGATTATGTTAACATCTAACAAATAAATAAATGGAATTGTCCTGGAATTATTGTACGTTATGTCAATGTACGAGTGTACTCACAGTCTTGTTACTTGTTGGATCCGTCAATGTGAGAAGAGTTCAAACAAATTTATTGATATCATACAAAATACATAAACAGTGGATGCATAAATCAATAAATGTGGAAACGATCTGTCACAAGTATTTAGTTCAGCTTATCAGACAACCCCTTGCACTCGGTTTATAGATGTAAATTGTTCATAAAGAATGTTAAAAGTTTCTAAACAAGTAGATATTGCACTTGTAGTATATTGTCTTAGTATAGCTTCTTGTAATATTTACAGTTTATGAACAATGACGTACTTCAATCAGACTATCCTGACTCTTTACACCCGACTGGTTGCTCAGTTTAACCAAACGGTTTTTTGTTCACCTCTGACCGAAGCTAGAAATGAGATTGCTTCATGTAGTACATGTAACATTAAGTATTTTGTCCACAGTACCTTTTATCACTTGACCATTAGCCAAATTACGCCCACTATCCATTGGTACACCATCTTTGTATATTTTCCATGATCCACGATTACTTGTCCATAATACACATATATGATTCCATTCACCAGAATTAGCTCGGATTGTTGTAGTTATCTTTTCTCCATTTACGTAAAACACAAACCTGTCAAAGAGTTAGTACACATTAACGTAGATAATTCGCGACAAAACATACACTTCAATGATACTACATACAAATAAAAGGCTAATGAGAAAGAACTTTATAATTACCTTTTGATTTAAGGCCATTATGGGAAGTAAGGGATTTCTCATTTGTCTTAACTCATCATATGACGCATTGGTTTTTTGCATGAACTGTGGGACACAAGATAGAGACGATGATAACCACTATGTATTTGTCTTTGTTGTATTAATTAACGCAGACATTTTTCTTGAACCAATTTACTACAATTTTCATCAAGTATTTAAGTATAATTCATTTTTGTCTCCTTCAAATAAAACTATTTTGTTATTTCATTTTGTATTGTTTCTTGAATCTATACTATTAAAGACTTTGAATGGTGAAATTTCAGGGAAGTTTACCGTTCGTAACTTAAGTTA
The DNA here is from genome assembly GCA_025267735.1 of Mactra quadrangularis. Classification (NCBI taxonomy): domain Eukaryota; kingdom Metazoa; phylum Mollusca; class Bivalvia; order Venerida; family Mactridae; genus Mactra; species Mactra quadrangularis. The sequence goes on along the minus strand of CM046307.1, from coordinate 10,583,366 downwards.
TGTGCATTTTTATAACGTGACCCTTGATTTTCAAAAAGACTTTGATAAAATTTTATGATTTTTTTTTGGTTTGCATTTTGTATTGGAAGTAATTTAGTTTTATAACCAAACTGCTACTATTACAAACATTTACATAATTTACAATGAATACTTTAAGTCATCAAGATCAAGTATATGCTCATGAATATATTGGTGTTGGATCTTTGCATCATAACTTATGTCTGAATCATATATAGATTTTTAATATACAGTAAAGCTTTAAAGACAAATTTGGTTATTGCAGAACTATACGATTTTTATGTTTTATGTCCAAAATGCTTACTTTGATAAGAATGGTCCTACAGACCATTCGCAAGTAAGACCATCGAATTTGATATTTCTAATCTTGGAAATTCACTGTATTTGTATTTGTTTATATTTGTTGCACAGATATAAAATATCTTTTCTGTTATAAAACAGTTTTGTCAGCTATTTTTTTTTTCTTTAAAAGACACTACATTCTAGAATTTAGTGTAATACGTTTAAAAAGACAACACAAATTACCCATCATAATCAGTTAATGTGAATATATTATCTCCATCAGCATTGGCGTAAGAGAAAGGAGTTCCTTGATTCTTTTCATCAGTTGTTTGCATCCAAAAACATGCTGTGGCTGAAGATAAATCTGGTCCCATTTCAACCTGAGCATAATCTGTTGTACTAGCAGTGGATGGAAAATCTAGTTGAAAATATATATCTATTTCTGAAAATATAGGTATCAGAAATGTTTAACATTAGTTAGTACAAAGCCCACCACAGCGTGGCTGATGTCCAATGGGAAGTACTGTGGACCACGAATATGAAGAGATCAAACTTATTATCAGTATATTATAAAGCAAAAGGTTTTTCCAGTTGTTCAGGAAAGGCTAGGATATATTCGAAGGAAAGTTGGTTAGAAAAGCCAATCGCCAATAACCGTTAAAAATCTGGCTTAACAGACTAACAATCAACTCACGTTAACTATTTATACATGTATGTTATCTCAAAAACTATGTTTTTGTTTAAGAAAATTATGAATGTTATTAACTAAATTGTGAGTTCTTCTGTATAAATCCTTTTGACATTTTATTTTATATATAGTGCACGTGTGTATATTGTTTGTGGTGTGTGAAGCCAGATTGTCTAAACTTTCATTTATTGTTCGTTAAACAATACATTATTTACCTGATTTACATTCAGGACCAGTTGTTCCGGTTGGACAATGACATTTATACCCGCCAGGTAAATCCTCACATTTTGCACCATGAGCACATGGCTGACTGACACATTCATTGATATCTACTTCACACTGTTTACCTTCAAATCCTTTCTGGCACTCACAACTGTAAAAAGCAAAAAAGAAATGTTTCACATAATGCAAAGAAATATCCTAAACAATAAGTCATTAGTAACAATAAAATATACTTTTTACTTAAGGCATGTCTTAAGTAATGGGAAGTTATGGTTTGCGAGCTGATAAGCCAAAACGTTTAACTGAGTGTTTTGTATAAAAGACATAAAGTCTGATGATTTTTTTTTTACACTTTACAGAAGAAATTTTAAATATTCATTTGTATTTACGGGGGATTGCGTAAATGTTTAACGTTGTTTCTCTGACCGACCGTTAAAATATATATTAGATATTAAACATGGCCCTAACTATGCTGCTACAGTTAAGTTGTATTTTTCTACAATAAGAGCCACTTTGAAATCTATCATCCTCAATTTAAAGTTGCAGCCAAAAAATGTATTCCTTATACTAGTATTTTCTTTGCTACACCAGAGAAGCCAATGTTAGCCTATGAATTATGATTCAATCAAGTAAAACCGGTATACATAGTTAATTTGATATATAAACGACATGCATCTTATAAAACAAATACCAGCACACCTGAATGTTCCCATATCGTCTTTACACGTGGCATCATTAAGACAAGGTCCACTGGCACAATTGTCATCATTGATTTCACATTGATCCCCCTTAATACCATCAACACATAAACATTTATAACCAGCTATTTCATCTACACATGTACCTCCATTCATACATGGGTGTGATACACAATCGTCTATGTTGATGTCACAATATTGTCCTGTGCAAGAAAAAGTTCGAAGTTTTTCAATTAAAATGGGAAAATATAAACATGTGTATGATATTACAGAACACAGAAGAATATTAATAAAATTCGGATATCTAAAGTTCAACAATTAAACAAATTTTGAATATATAGTTTCTATTATCTCTCTGTAACAAAAAAGACTCGAGCATCAACATGTACAAATATCTGTCTATACATTTATTCCAAATGATAAGAATGTACATGTTAAAACTACCTTCAAACTTTCTGTGAGTTTACTAACCCACAAAAAGTGCCGAATATATCGTTTAGATCATGAGGAAGTACTTACTTTAGGTATACATGGGGTGGTGTTACTTTAGTATTAAAGAGCAAATCTTGTGGAAGTATATTGGATAAAAAAGTATCATAAACGGAATACAAAAACACAATGTTCTTACCTTGAAATCCGTTGTCACAATTACATTTAAAAGCATTAGGTTCATCAATACACGTTCCAGAGTTACAAGGATTATCCAGACAATCATTTATATCTGTTTCACATTTCTTACCTTAATTAAATAGGTAGAAAAATAAATGAGTAAGTATGGACTACTACCACTTGGATGATTAAAGAACGAAAGTATACTTTCAGGTTTGTCTCTTCCACACTAAATAGATTTCAAATCCAAATAAAGGTTTCATTTTTAAAATAAAAGCATATATTTTCCTACAGAACAGTCTTTTTCACAAAATTTAGTAAAGATATTAAATGTTGACATCAAAAATGATCATTAGTTTAATGTAGCATTTGACAATTCGCTAATTCCTATATGATGACTATGTAGCGAAATGTTTTTATTTTTATTACATTACAATATTACGCTATTTATTTTATATATAAAGCAAGTATTTTGTATTTGGTTTTTTTGTATTTTAAATTATTTACTCACCAGTATACCCAGGAGGACAATCACATTTAAAGTCATCAACTAAATCAGTACACTGACCACCATTTAAACAAGGCAGTCCACCACATTCATCTACATTTTTTTGACAAAATACTCCTTTAAATTAAATGAAAGATGAAGATTAATTGATTAAATTAGATTATTTCTGATTTATTCGGATTTTATGCCATCAATCAGCACTTCTATGTGTGTTAGTTGATAGTCACTGCCTTTTCTGAAAAGTCTTTCTAGACAACTTTCTTTGAGAGAAGAATTCTCTTTATCAATGTATTTACATCGAGCAAACCAATTACCTAATCTGTGAAAAATTTTAGAGTTATATGTCTGATAAGTTGTTCATTTACTACATAGCAAAACAAATACATCTTTCTACCTTGAATAGCAAACAATGTTTGACAGTTAATACAAAGCACATGAATTGTGTACTTATTTATAATATATGTACTTAAATAGGGTATCTATACACTGTTTAGATGTATTATTGATATTCTCTATATTATAACAAAGCATGGTACATTGATTCAAGAGTAGCCTGGTATAAATTAATTTGTAATAATATCTAAGTTGTATTCCACGTCACTATTATATACAACTCATATCTTGCGTGGTAATAAACTTCTTGCCATTTTAACATTTTATTATTTATTACCTGTATATCCTTTATCACAGATGCACTCATAGCCAAACGGTGATATAGTTTTACAAACGCCATTAAAACAAGGCTCTTCAAAACATCCATCAACTTCTACGATAGCTTGTTGATTATCTAGGTCAAAGAAGTTAGCGTTGACTGCTGCATCCGACAATTCAACTGCAAAGTTATATTATAAACAATTAACAGTAATATATAAAATAACGTGACTGGCAGGATGATTGAATAATGTTTTTCACTTCATAGATCGAAGCATGAGCCAAGGCTTTCATTTTATGCAAATAAAGTTTGTTGGTTTTGGTATAATAAAACAAATTAACATCAGTACCACTTAAATCACAGAAAATGTAATAAACTAAATATTACACAAGCGTATCATCACTATTTGCATTCCAAATATAAACTCCAGAGTCAGCAACTATCTCAAAATTTTACATTCGCTAACTTACACACGCACTCAGTCACTCTATCAGTCGTTTATTACTCGGTCATTTGTTTACCTTATTCCCTCATTTGTCCAGTCACGTGCGCATTTACACTGACGCATATACAGCACATACATAGTAGTCTACAGTGATATATGTCAAAATTAGATAGGAAATTTTAAAAATAGCTGTCAATATTTAAGTCTTACGTATATTCTATGACAGTTTGACAGGTATTATAACGTATAATGTAGAAAAATGCTTGTATTTGTTTTGACAATTAAAATAGCCATTTGCAACAATCAAATATTTAACATTTGTATTTGTACATTGAAATAAACGATAAAATGAAGCAAAACAACATTATACTTTCTTCACATTATTATACAGCAAAAGCTAACGACTTGTTAAACACATTAAAAAAATATTATACAAATGTCTGGAATTGACAAGACGTATTTAGCTTGTTACAATCTGAAATTTAAACATTCTTTCAATGTGCTATCTACTCTGTTTAACTTCATGCATTATTTAAGGTCTATAGTTCAATCCACAGTGTAAAAGATACATTTTGGCATGTACAGGTACATTACAAGGACATTATCCCACGATTGTCGCAAAGGGGTCCAACTTCGCAAAATGTCTATTTGTTTGACCCAACACAAAAATAGATAAATTCATTTGGTTATACTACTCAACACTGAGGCATGATTATCCCCCAGTTTAGGTTGGTCACTCCCCTTGACCATCTCAGCGGATCAGCTCTATGTGTATTATTAAAATAATGTTCTTACATTCACAATCAGAAAGTGTTGTTGATCCTTTGTTAGATGTATCAGATCCAAATGGACATTTTGTACATGATGATTTTCCCATCTTTGTTTGATAAGTTCCTCTAGGACATGGCCAACATGGTTCAAGTCCTGTTCTTGATACATAGCCGGCTGGACATTTCTCTGTGAAACATATACATAATATTTTCATAATTAATCAATGTAAATCGAATTCTATATATAGTCTATTGTGTAATACTTTTATGTTAAAGTGGAATTTTCCCTCAACTAAGTTTCGTACCGGATATCGGTTATTCTCAACAAAGAAACGAATGTTTGTATACATTTTTTTAATTAAAATTATAAACTTAGTACATGGTTTACGAAGTTAGCCGAGCAAAGCATACGATTGTCAACGAATATGCATGAAGTGCAATGTCAACCATGTTTATCAATAACTTCCGTATCGGTTATCGTGTAAACTCGCCAATCAAATGATAATTTGAAAACATTTATGTAACTTAAATAATAAACTTCGAATTATGAAATCTGTAATTATAAAGTAATCTAGTGGATAATTAAAGTGCTTGATTCCTTATCTGAAATTGACCTTACGCCAGAATACCTATGCTCCGCCCACCGATACACGTGGTACATTGTCCGACATTATCAGGGATTAATCTATGTTCCTAACCATTATCTATGTTTTGAAAGGAACAGGTTCAAATGCATGCTATTTACTTACTTGTCATCCGATTCCGATAAACTTAATATTTTTGAAAAGGGCATTGTCTCATCTATCAAATGATACATTATTTATGAATATCCATTCATTAATATTCAAATTAAATGTGAGTCCATTTGCTCCAACAAAAAAATATACGCACAAAGAATAAGCGAGTTGTAAGAATACACTTAAATTTGAACGCTGGTAATAGTCGTTTGGATGTACGGATTTTAAACAGTAAAACATGCAAAAAATATCAAATTACGTTAGCTATCAAGTGATGTAGAGTTAATTAAAATATGTCGAGAAATAAAAAAGTTAAGGGGTGGGTATTAGGGGCTATCTAGACGGAGTTGTGTTCAAATACATGCATATCATTTACGAGATATCATATTTCCTAAAGATTATTTTGTCTGAAAATGGCATTGTCATAACTTTCAAATGATTCCCTTTTTTATAATATCCATTGATATATATCAAAAATAAAGGTAGGTTCATTTGCTCCAACAAAAAACATTATATGCGCAAAAATTATCAAAGAACGCATCTCACATTGAACGTTAGTAGAAATCCTATATAAATCAGAAAACTGTTGGATATACACGAAAACAACTTTATATACATGTAACCCTTAAAATGGTGTATAGGTGATAAAATATGCTGAGAAATAAAAAGTTAAGGGGTGGGTCCATAGATCTTTGTGGTACATTTTGGGGGTAAACATGCATGAAAAATGTAATTTTCAACCTGATTTATTACATACTTGTATTTATTGTCGTCAGATTATTATGTAGTTTATACTTTTATCATAGTATTTACAGACCCCATGTTTAAATATTTTGACCATTCTAATTTGTTTTATTGAGTTTAATTTATTATTAACTTTCACTGAGAACCCTATATAACCGTAACTAGGGTCCATGCTAACACATTAGAAATTCGATGTCCGTCAAGACCAGATGTCGGACAAAATGGCGGCCGATAAGCCGCTTATCTTAGATAAGCATCAGGGTATCAAATGCCGGACGCTGATTGGCTAATAGGAGCTGTCAATCAAATTCTGGCGTAAGGTCAATTCGCGAGTAAGAAAACAGTATGTCAGTAAATTAAACATCGTCATATTCATTACAAAAGTTAATACAACATGTTTCAATTTCGTTAATGTTTGATATACTCATGAAGTAAGTGCAAACAATATTAATAACGAAAACAATATCAATAAAGCGAATTAAGACATATTGAGCAAAACGTTTTTATAATGCTTGGGGTTCCCTTACGAAGATACGAAACTTCAATCAATCATAATTGTTTGTAAGCATTTTTATACTCGTTTATAACCGTTTGCTTCTCCAATTTACTGTAATAGTTTCTATCTATATTTATTTCAAACCTTTACAATCTTGTTCAGTTCTCATCCCACGTCTTATTGTAGTAAAACCTCTACCACATCTATCACAATCAGTTCGACCATACTCCATTTGATAATATCCACGTCTACATGTTTCACACATCTCTAAACCATTGTATGAGAATGTTCCAGGCAAGCATAATTCTTAAATAGATGTAAAGTAATTACAAGTTTCATTACATAATTGCTGTCACCACAAATAAGTCCTTGGAAACATTTTATCCATCATATTAACATCTCGCCGCAAGTCTTCATCAGGACAATATGTCAAACAATCTCAATCATAATATATACCAATAAATGTAATTATCTTAAAACATTTCAGAATTTCAAGTCAAACAAAAAATTTCTTCAAGCTTATATCACGCTGATTGCGAGCATAGAAGTCCATGATGCTAACCAATTTGCTAAATCACTGAAATGAATTTACTCTGAAGGCATTAAAACAAATTAGATAGTTTGATAGATATATTTACCTTGACAATTAGATTCACTAGTAGCATGTAATCCTGGTGTAGATGTATTAGTTGGGCAATATAAACAAGATATTTGTCCTGGTACTGGTTGAAAGGTTCCTTTTGGGCAACTTTCACATTGTTCCGACACTACATTGAAAAATGTTCCCACTGGACATTTGACTGAAATACATATATTTGTCATAAAAATACATTCTAATTCATAAGACACACTGAGCAAAATAAGATAGTACGTTTTCCAATTCAAATACATTAGAAATTAAACTTGCTGACATATGTATAAAACGTGTGATATATATTACTCAAATAGTATGTGAAACAAAAGCTTTTATATAGTGATGAAAACATAAAGTTTGACGATAAATGCTACATCATACGAGTGCACAGTTATTAAGGTGTTATAACAAGCTAATAGCATGTCGTCATCGTCAGGTATACAAATTTCAAGTTTGAAAATGCATCTCGTTTGTGAGTATCAATATTTCGTTGATAGTTTTAGTGTTTTTTACAAGTACACTTAGAGATGGATAAAACAGCAGCGTTTGAATTATCTAAATTGGTGTCAACTGAGTTACTGTACTTTTGTTACTTGTGCATGTTTCGTAAATCATGATCTTGTTTGAGTAGTGTTACGATACAATACAATGTTAAACATATTTATAAGCAAGGGGATTTATGTATCTTTTTCATTATTAAGATAGGTAATAAAGTGAAGAAATCTTACCACAAGAGCTATTAACAACAATACTTCCTTCATCACATATATACGCTGGTTTGTCATCAAATTTCATATCTTGTAATGTTAAAATATTTCCATTTACTTCCAGATCAAAGTTTCCTTTCTTGGCATCTTTCTGTAAAGATGTTCGGATGTTCTCTACAATCGTCATAAGTTTACCCTGGTCAATATCCTCATCTTTTAAATTTTTACCACTTTTAGCTTTACCTTTAAATATACATAGAATAAAACAGTAATGTTACATATTTTCATTGGAACAAAAGTAGAAATATTGAATATATTTGTACTATATTTGTACTAGTAAATCAAATACGACGATTTGAAAACTTTATTGAAAATAATATTGTAGTACATGTCTTGAAACATCATGGCAATATATATGCATGTATCTAAAACTTCGAATAATTTCAAGGTGTTGCTTCTACATAAAGTATTTAAAATGATTAAGTCATTAAATGAATATAATGCATAACATTTACCATTACCTTGGATGGTATAATCAAATGTTATAAGAGCTTCTGGAGTATCAAAAACTCCAGTCTCTCGTTTAGTTCTCAATACATCTGAGGTAATACTTCTCTTATTTCTTCCTAATACAATACGTACATCTGAACCTGTAAAAATTATCATAGACATTGACATAAAACAGATGCTTATCTGTCTTTCTATGATGTATATAATGTAAGGTGTTTGGTAGATATACGGTGAATTGGATTCAGTCCTTTTGTAACAGTGGAAAACATATAAGGTGGGCGGTTAACATAAGACTGATCTGGGTGAAGGTACTGAACTCAATTTTTTAGGCAAACTGTCTTTGTATTTTCCTCACTATCAAGAGATGGTCGATGGCAAGACACAAATCCACATTGATCTAGCAGTCAGAAAAAAACTCTCTACTTTTAGTCGAAGACGCTAACCACTAGACAACAGAAACTGGTTGTTATGATACCATAATGCGGGAAAAGATGTATGAACGTTAACTTCAGTTGACGACGATACAGTATTGCTCTGAATTAATCAGACAAATCATGTAATTTTAAAGAATGGGCTTATTGTGGATTTTATCATACGAGTAAAGACTTTATGTCACTTACATACGATACAATCTAGCCGTGTTCAATGAACAAATGAAATAACAAATCAATAACAAATACAAGTAAAATAAAAGCATTCGCTCATTATTTGAGCAAAAACATTTCGTTAATATTTGCTTACATAAGTGAAAATTTAATGATACACGCGGGTTTTAAAGTAACATATAATTAAAACATACCATCTTTTTGTTCACATGTAGTCTCCATATCACGTATAGAACAGTCAACACCCTCTTCACATAGTTGATTCACCTGACATAACATTATATTATATATATATCACAATGTATCACAAAAGGAATAACTATTGACCAGGTTGTAGTTAATGAATTTTATATGCAACGCCCTTCAGATCAGTATTAGGACGAACTTCTGATTATGGAATAAATCGATTTCAAGTTACCCATGAACAAAGAAAGGAGAAGTCAACGGTGCATAACTCAAACAAGCATTATTTAGCATTTAATGAAACGTTCAAACTACACTACATGAATTAGTTTTAATTATTTTGGATTGCATATGGTGAGCACGATCGGCTTAACAATATTTTCTTAGATTGTAAGGACAGCACGGTAGTGAAATAATTGTTATGACTCTTTATTTTATAAAACATTTTAAAGCAAATGCCGTAAACTCAAAAGAAACTGATAAGTACTTAAATGTTTCTTTTTACCCAGATTGATAAGACTACTGATAGAACATACCTGTTAACTAAATCTGCTATTTACTTACGTAGAATGCTTAATACTATTGGTGATTTGAAGGTACATGGTAAATATAGCCTCATTGCCCAAGACATAATCAAATAAATATGTTAAAATATACATATTAATTTAGAAAATCAATGATAAACAAACATTAAGATAAGACTGTGTTTTATGCAAATCATTAGGACATTTAGAACGATTAGTATAGCCACCAGGGCTGATACTAGGTGTTAGATATGTATTATCCACCGTATATGAAAATTATTACTTACATTCTAGTCAAACATAATACTAGTAATGTCCATGTACCTAAACAAAACTCAGTGCCATAAAAACAAGTTATATACTTACACGTTTAATTACTCTATGTTCAAAATCTTTTTCTAATCTTGTCAGTTCAAGTCTTCTTGCACAAGCAACTAGACCAGCAAATGTAAATGACGCTGCTTGTATAATATCGTGTGATTTCTGTAAAGCTGTAAATATTATAACACATAACCATCATTTCATTTATACTATATACCAATCAAAGAGGTGGGGGATATGAAAATGCTTGCACAAAATCAATAGAAACAGTGTTTCGTTTAGCAATAGGCATTGCTTGCGTAATGATTAATTTGAACATTGTTTTTCAAAGACATTTGACAAAAAAACTGTTATATAAAGGGTTGGTATTTTGTCTATTCATACTATTGCTATGTAAATGGTTAAATGGGAGTGTCTGGAGATATCCAAACTTTAGGATGGAGGTAATATAAAATTTGTATACACATGCAGCGAGGTATGAAATGGCACTAGATTTTCTGGCGTGTACATGTAATACATAGGGTTTGATCTTAGCCTATTTCATAAAAACATAATGTACATCCGAATGTGATTCACAAATTTTATAATAAGTACAAGTATATACTTATTTTGAAAATACCTGAGCAATCAGAGATTGGCATCTGATCCTTCGGTTCCCATACATTATCAAAAGCACATCTATATTGTTCAGCTGGTTTAATAGCAAACTCATACCCTTCATCACAACCAAACATGCACACTACACCATCACTATCTTCATAACAAGTTCTGTTACCATGTAATGGTGCTGCCGGGTATTCACATGGATGAGCTGAAATCATAACAAACATTGATCGGAATTAATAATTGTCTGCAGAGCAGCGGAAGATTTTTGCCCATTTTCCTTTTTATTAGCTTGGTAGTTTTTTTTCTAACAGGACTTCATTTTTTCTTATTTTGGCTATTTCCTTTAAGATTTCGGATATATGTTTTCTTATGGTTCGGATTTGCCTTAACGAAAGTATCAATATTTATTTTTATACTTGCTAGAACAGAAATGCTTTGGACCAGTTAACCCCTATATAAAAGGTTTCAGCAGCTGCTTTGTACAGCACAAGTGTTTACGCATCTAGACGAGGGTATTCAGCATCGCTTTTTAGATAAAAGTTATCCTGGGTGAATTAAATATACTTGATAGGTCATGTTGTCATGAACGTACGATTTTGAATAGAATAAAAAATGTATTTGTAAAAGCCAAGTAGTCATACGCAATTGCAATGGACCGTTCTTCAAATTCAATGTTTTGTTTATAAGTATACTCACGAATTATATTTATTTTCAGCACGCAGGTCCTGAAATTCCCACTTTCATCGTATGCTGTGTACACCACCTCAGTTTTACCCTTTGGAAAAAGACCTGGAGCATGTGATCTGCGCATGCGCACTTCATTTCCCGAATTATCACTGAACATAGGCTCCTCCCAGTCTACTTGAGCATATGGTTCTGGAGACACAACTGGTAATGGTGAGAAACATCTGTCTATGGTAGGTGGTTGTTTATCTGTAACAACATAATTACGTTTAAAGCATTTAGTTAAAGTTAAAGCATTTCATTGAAGTTTAGAAACCGAACGATAAATCTGTCTTAGGCCAGTTTGCACAAATGATATCTATTGTTTTCATGTTTTCTATTAACTATACTGCGGATTCGTACGTGCATGTATTATAAGTAAATATTAGATGTAAATATGAACTCTTTTTTGCTGCTTGGTTGTAGAAGTTTTTTAACTACATGCTCATGTGTTTGCTCTTTACATAGTGTATATTTCTAATAGTATGTTATGTGATAGTCATTAGTAATTTGTACTGGTATGCTAGCTAATTAAATTGTTAACTGGTTATTATCAAGCCCGGTACAGAAAAAATGGGCGTCATCCTCAGATCAAAACTATACTCGAAGAAACCTTTTCTTACTTATAGCGAAATTGAGACTTGGTAAATAAAACAACTTTGGTAGTTATTGAATCTACTGATATCTTTATCACACTCCTATCAACCAGTGATTAAAATTGACTTCGAATTTACTTTGTCTATAATCATTGCTTTGAAATGTAAGATAATATATATTTCTGGTATCATTATGTACGTATACATTTACCTTTAACTATGATGTAGAAATGACAATCAGCTCTATTCTTGTTTAAATCTTCAGCTATGTATGTAACCTTTGTTTTACCAATAGAAAACTTTTCTGGAGGCATCACCGCAGGTATGGATGATAAGATAGGAACATAGCCAGAGTTATCAACAGCTAATGGAACCTGCAACAAACAAAATAATATCTTATCACAAGAGTATAATTTAAAAATAATAATGATAATAATCAAAATTCTAAAAATAACTACAATAAAAATAATGAAATATTAATAATAATATTTTGGCATTCTTTACACATAACATAATATCAACACACGAAACAAATACTTCATCATGGTTCATTGTACACAGAACACCAATTTGTTATTCACTTAGTATGCATTCGTCTCTTTGATTTTTTTTGTTTGATTGATTTCAGGCCGTTTAACCTATTAAGAGTTTCATAAAAGACATAAGTGCTTTCAACGCGTGGCTATTCTTAAGCGTAATATCAGGGAGCTGCACTTTTCTTTCCTCCCTGCTCTTTTTCTCTTCATTATTCAGAAACAGCTACGTTGAAACACCAACACTTTGATGTGCCCTGCCTCTTATGACCTTCTAACCTTTTTCTGGGTTAATAAAAAATAAACACTAATAACTTACCAACCAAGATACTGTCGCTGTGTTCTCATTTAGATCAGTTTCTGCCTCTATATTATATGGACACATGATGAATGGAGGCGATGTATCTGAAATGACAATTTGATCATAAAACACGCTTAAATCCATGTAGTATGACTACGAATAGTACATGTATGTGGTGGACTGCTGATTCTAATGGATAGGGTCCATAATTTTACTGTTAGTATACTTATCAAGACTTTCTTGTCTTAAGTGTTAACTAAACCGTGATAGCTTAAAGATTTTAAATCGTAGAATAAGTACGCTCAATTATCTAATTGTGTATTATCAATGGTGGTTGGCACAGTCAAAACATTACAAGGAGACCTAACCAGGAATGTATCAAATATCCTCATTGGTATTTCCAGAACAGAGAGAGTAATCTGACAAGGCCAAATTCTCTTATTCATTTTGATAAATACTGAACCATTTATATATTATTATATAAGTCAATTTCTGAGTCATGTGTCTTACATCTAAATATACAACCTGTAATGATATCGCATAACTCTTTGCACAAGTTTATAGAAAAGTTCTCGGTGTCTGACATGTTTCCTATACTTAAACTTTAATACTGTGCATCAAATTTGTGAAGTAAACGTACATCGGCCCAAGCTTTGTTTTTTTCTAAAAACATACATACACATGCCAAAGGATTGAAACCAATAAGGTTATATTACCAACACAGCGGCTGACGTCAGTAGCAGGTGTCCATACTCCTTCCGGTAGACATTGTTTACTGTGTGGACCAATCAATGAATAGCCAGGATGACATGTGACTGAACACGTGGTACCAAATGCCACATCTCCAGCAGTACAAATAGGAGGATAAATACTTCCATCTCTTACAACTGGTAGAGGTCGGCAAGTTATCTCTGAAACAGAATAATCGTATTAATTAGCACTAGTGCAGCTACTGTAAGGCCCTGTAGGTCTTTGCCTACAAGTTGGTCAAGAAAATGACATTTTCATTAGTCCCAAAAATACAATAAAACCAGGAGAGGTAAAAGGGATAATTTTGAAGCAGAATGAAAACTAAAGTGCGATTAAAAATGAAGGTGGTCAAAGCAGACATGGTGATAAAGTTAATAGTCGGGTAAGTGGTTCATTAGGGCATTTATGCGATCGTTTGGGGTACAATACTGGTTGCTATGGATGTTAAACGGTTTCTCATCCGTAGCTGGTCCCAAAGCCAGTGAAGAAATGGTGAGGGCAACCAATAAAGGTCAGCAAAGGCAGAAGGTTAATTTCAACAGGATGTCTTACTATGAACTTAAGAATGGTCAAATTGTAGCCGGTGTCTGCGTATAATGCATTCATACGGAGCGGTCAAACCCCGACTAAATCAACATCGAAAAAAATCAAAGCGCTGACAGTCCCAAACAAATATAAAATGTACAAGATTGACTACCTTACACAGCATGTATCTTACCTCTACATCTAGTGTTAATACCGGTCCAGTAAGCTATAGCTAGACATGTCCTCTTTCTTGACCCTACCAGTTTGTAACCAGTATCACATGTGAATCTACATACTGTATTAAAACTAAAATCATCTGTTGTACAAATCATGTTACCATTCTTTGGTGTCATTAATGCTGGACATGTTTTCACTGTAATGTAAACAATAATATTTATTAATCGGTAAACCTCGGATGTTTCTGCTAAAGTCTAAACCTCATTTGGTACATCTCTAACATTCATTGAATGAATAGTCTCGGAAGGATTCGTGGCTGAACCACCAAGAATAGTAGGTTTTTGCTAAAATCGCGAGGCGAAGCACGCAACATTTTTTTGCAAAATAATACTTGTCGTAAATACACAACACAAGGCTTTGTATACACAACTTTTATTCCATAAAATCGAAGCTTCAATCATCGCTGAAACGATACTGGATTTGTCAACACCGGATAAAGCGTTTTATTTGAACGCAATAGTTGTTTCATCATGGCGTCTAAATATGTCCCAGGTTATTCTTTCTGAATGAGTTCTAAATGTCTATAACCTTCAACTCGATCCCCGTGCTTCGTAAATAATGTGTTTTACGAAGGATACGAAAATTCCCGATGTTTTACGAATGAGGTAACGTATGTTTTCCAGTGCATATTTAACGAAGGCTACGGAAATTATCGATGCTTTACGAATAAAGTAACGCATGTTGTCCAGTGTATATATTTTAGTTAGGCTACGAAAATTACCGATGCTTTACGAATGAGGTAACGTATGTTGTCCAGTGTATATATTTTTGTTAGGCTACGAAAATAACCGATGGTTAACGAAGGTAGATAAAATCTAACTTACTGATACATTGTGTTGGTGTTCCAGACCAGGTACCATCTTCTCTACATATTCTAAGACTACTTCCACGTAGTTCATATCCTGGTTTACATCTTAGACCACATGCAGCATTAAATACATTCTTACATTTGTCATTGACAAAGTAACCATCTTTTGGTACGTCTAATACTGGACACTTTAGTACTGAAATAAAACAATTGTTTATTGTGGTTGATTGACGTTCCGCGTAACATTTTGTGATCAGTGTGCGTGATAATATCTAAATATCGCTACTTCAACATCACTTTTTTTATTTTTTCACCGTTTATTAAGAAAAATCGTGGAATGGCCAATCCTTTTACTAAGTAAGCAATATCGCGGTCTTAGCACAAAACGGTCGTTACCCGGGTCGATAGCGCAGTTGGTAGCGCGTCAGGATTCGGAATCTCGTGTCCCGTGTTCGAATCCTAGGCGGGGAGGTTATACCCTTCCATGAAAATTAGACAATAATGTCAATTTTCCTCCATTGATTAGATAATATGGAGAAGGTTTCGGCCTTGTGGAGTAGGTGAGTACTGGTTATAGACAAGGGTCAGGAAAGCTAGGTTAGGTGCGCTGGACGCCGTAAAACTGACTTAAAATGTGTTGAAACGGCGTTAAATCCAATTAAAAACAAAACAAAAAATCGGTCGTAGCTCGCTTTTTTAACTTGACGTACGACCGTTTTGCGCTTAGCGCGCGATATGTAGATGCTTTATTAAAAAAATCAGTAGTTGGAACGATGTCATCGTTCCAATGGTAACAAAAAAGTATAAGATTACTCTTTCCACGTTTCAACAATTTTCATCAAGGACAAAGAGGCGTAGTTCAAGCGTGACACCTCATTTTAATATAACAAGTCTGCATATATTATCTCCCTTTAAATTTGTTCCCATACGTATATTGTTGTCTAGCAAAGTGCATAACTCTCACAATTACAAATTTTCAACAAATAGTTCGTTAAAAATCTGTGGAGAGGTCAAGATTTTAGACAAAAAAGTCTTGGCAACTTTGATTTGGGTATATTTACGAAAAAAACGAATTAATTAAGTAATTATGTTTGGAAATCAAAGACAGCACTTGGAATTGGGGGTCAGGCTCCTGGCCTCTGAAAAGTCATTAGCTCTAGTCTGGTTACAAGCTGCTGCACAAATGTTTAGCAGTTTTATGCCGTAGCAAGACATTGTAAAGGTCATAATCAAGGCGTCCTGTCAACCTATTCACCATCCCTAGAGAGGAACAACCTCTGGATTTAGTATTTAAACCAGTTTCTAGACGCACACTTCAATCAGTGACTTTTAACTACCATACATGATTTAGAATCAGTGGAAATCAAATGGCCGTAGCAATTATTTCATGACCTGACTCCACGAAAGTATGTCCTGCTTGAGGTACATGAAATACAAATATTCAAATATTACCAGCACATCCGTTGCCTTTGAAATTCCTGTATCCCTTTCTACAAACACATTGATGTACTGAAGTGGCACCAGGTTCTGTCACGTGATTTTCATCCGGGCATTTAGAACATGTATGAATATCACCAGTTTTCTTATTGTCTTTGTATGTACCAGATGGACAAGCTGTTAAAATAATAATAATTGATTAATAACCGCTCTTACCATGGAAGAGGGTATTCGGAACTCTTCGGGCGATTTTCTAAGTAAATATACACTTCATAGATGGTCGACGTGTTGTTACGAATGGCCCAATGTCATCAAACACGTATCATGCCAATATATCTCCGACCTTTAGACCGGCGGTTAATACATGTAGCAAACAGTTTCTACCTTCATTTATATAATATTCCGTAAATAAATTTGTAGCAGGGCTGTATTTAAATATATGTTTACATTATTTGTTATAAATTCATCCACCCAATTTGCTCAGTTGGCAGAGCACGTTACTTGCAAGCGGGAGGTCTCGGATTTGAGGCTCGTATAGACGGTTCTTTCCCACATTCTATTACATTGGCAACTGTATGAGACTAGTCTTTCAATCCTAGAGACAATGCATTTTACAAAAGACACACATGAAATGGTAAAACATAGTATGAAATTGAATAACGGTAAAAACACCAACGAAATATTAAAATGATCCGAATACCAGGAGCTTGTTCAATTGCCCCTATGGTAATATCCTTCCACGAGAATTCATTTATAACAATAGTGTTTTCAATATACAGACTGAATTTACCAGTTACTGAAGAGAAGATAACAATATTTATATTTGTCTAAGTACGCATATTACAAACCAAGAGAATTTGTCAAGGTTGTTTTCTTCTTCAAACCTTATCTTTTGTGATGCCATAAGCAGGCGGTATTGCCACCGTGACCGTTAATATCCAAATACATAACAAGTAAAACAAAACAAATCTTACCTTGACAACCACCGGTTCTTAGACCGTTACCAAAGTAACCAGCAGGACACATACATTCATATTGACCAGTATGTGTACCACAATTACATGTTGCTATTTGATCACAACAACCTTTACCAACACATAAACGGTCACATTTATCAGATGGTTGTTCTATGTAACGTCCTGATATCATATCTGTAAAATAAAATCAAAGCGTTGAAAGCTCTGAATTAAATATTTATTGTCATGTCAGTGAAAAAACTGGAGCCGTGGTTTGGTGGTAATACGCGCGCTTAGGGATCGAGAGGTCCAAGGTTCGAACCTCACTAGGGGCACTGCTAATTTCCATCAGGAAAGAATTTTACCAACAGTTGTTCCACTCCATCCAGGTGTAAATGGGTATTGAGAGGGATTATCTTCTTGAAGTGATTTCAATGAGCAGGGGTTATCGTGCAAACTTGAAAAGTAAGTCGGCTGAACATAATTATGCAAGTATATTGAACCAGATTTTTAAACAACACTTTGATGTTTTATAACTTAAACTTTACACTTATGACTAAAAAATGTGATTTCACCCATGGGAGAATTTTCCCTTTCTTAAATATGGGACTTTTTATGTTAGGACTTAAAAATATTAATGCGAAACCCAATGCGAAAGCCATTTTAATTTTCAATTTTACCTTCATGAAGAGCTCGTTTTGCCAGAGCTTCAAATTCTTCAAAACTATCAAGGATATAGGTTGATTCATTCTTAGGATTAGAAGCCATATCAAACAGTTCTCTCACGTGACCATTTTGAATTCCAAACGTAAATATTCTAACTCCGTCCTGTCGTAACGCTTTAGCCTCTTGTCTTGGGTCACCACCGTTAGAAAATCCATCAGTGACGAGAAATATAGCCTTGCTTGCAGTACTTCGTGAATTCTTTAATACTTTCTGTTGAGAGAAAAATAAAATCAACAAATACATATTGACATATATATAGATATTGCAAGTCAAATGATATATGGTGGACACCAATTTAAACTTGAGTCATTACTGTATGTAGTTCTGAAGTGACATAAAATTTACCTTTGTTCTTCTTTAATGCAATGGGACTAAAATGAATACTCTAAATTTGTCACTTTTTGTGTGTCAGAGGTACTACATGTAAATGGTCAAAGTGAACCCTAGATTATTGACTGACCTAATCAGTCGGTCGTTTTCATCTGACATCCGTAAACAAGAAATGTAGAATTTAATCTAGCGGAAATATAGAGGAGCGTTAATTCACTGTGGAAGTTTTCGGCTTACCTTTGCTTCGACTAGAGCACCAAGAGTATAAGTACCGCCACCAGAGTAACTGATTTTCTTCAGATCTTCTTCAAGAAGAGAACATTTATGTTTATCATGTTGATTTTCAGCAAAATAATCCACGTGTCTAATCACGCGGTCACGTGACGAGAACGTGATGACAGAAACACGTGTATGATTTACATCGACGGTGAAATCAGACAACAATTTCTTCACAAATTTGATTTCTTCTTTAAAGTTGTTCTTGCCAACACTTGCAGAGCTGTCTACTAGGAAAATTAAATCAATTTCTTTGTTTGCAGTTGCCTTTAGCTCCTGAATGTGTCCTGTAAATAGACAACGCATTAATATAATACAGAACAGACCATATCTTTTATTCCGTCACAGTTTACATAGTAAGGACATGCGAACAAATTCAATACATAAACAAACATGGCAGCACAATTTTAATAGACCACAATTAACTGTCAAAGGAGTAGGTGCGTTTACCCCCAAATTTGGCCCTGTTGCCAAAGTGGTTCAAATTATGTCATATGATAGGGAAATGAATAAGTTACCCAGAATTAACATTTTTAAGTGAATTCTGTGAAGTCTGTTACCATGGCAACGGAACGAAATAAATGGCTTAATTTGAAAATATTGATATCCCTTCAAACTGACTTTCAAAATTGATAGTTTTATAGTCACATATTGTCACATGAGAGAAGCACTTTCTTTTTGAGTTGTTAACATTTGGTTGCCATGGTAACCAATTTCAGAAATTGAAAATCTTTTATTTTTTGTAAAACAAGTTAATTTGCAATTCTTATGAAAGATCATTGGAACATTATTTTGATATAATTATACAAATGTAACTGCACAGCACTCTGAACTCATTTATTGTATTATTTGTTACCATGGAAACAAAATAAATGTATTCTACACTCAGAAATAACATGTTTACAATGGAATGTTATATTCTCGCTAAGAATGTGAAGTTTGAAGTCGAAGTTTAAATTCAAAATGCATGAATAGTTTTTAGTTTTCTTGTTATCCCATCTATGATCGAAAAAAAATCAAATAAAGAAATAAATGTTTAGTAGATAGGTTCTGGTTGCCATGGAAACTTTATCATTTTTAGTAAAATTATGATATTCAAAAATACACAGTTTTGACAATATTTTGATTCTTAATTCTATCACATTTACCACTTAATGGAATTGAAACAGCAAATATAATACATTGGCACTGACTTAGTTACTCGTTGCTAAGGTCGTTTCTAAGGCAACAAATATAGCAGTTCTTGAGCATTTCAAACATGTTACTTAAATCTGTCAGAAGAGGATGTATTATGCAAAAAGGCAAAATTAAAAAATGTATTGAGGTGAAAAGTGCTTAATAATTGTATAATATCAGTAAGCAAACATTACACCCTATTATTAAATGTCATTTATTTTAATGAGTGGTTGCCATGAAAACGGAATTAGTAAATACAGTCCTAAAAATGAGATTCAGTTATTGCTACAATACTGCATAAGCCAAGTTAATGAATTTTTGTATGCATGATGTGCACAGTATAAAGACCACAATCAAATGCAACTCTTCTCTATTGAAAGCTGTGGTTGCTATTGTAACAGAAAATAAGAACATAATAATCTAAAATACAACCACCAAGACTATGAAATCTGATTTGTACCAATTTTTTCATCGAAATTAAAAAGATCAGAACAAAATAAAAATAAATTTGTATTAATTTCTCCAAAATACAAATGCTCTGAAATGTGCAAACATAGTAAATCAGTTCTATTAGGTGAACAAGATACAATAAAGTTCAGGAAAATTGCAAAAGATATGTAGCTTCCAAGCTTTCAAATAGGATGACACCACTGGGGTGTAAGGTTATCAATAGAATAACAAGGTTTTAACAATATTTTCTACAAATTGCATGTAGCTGGCATTCACTGTCATACGTTGCATGAAATACTGAGAGAGAAATTCTCACGGTCGTTTGTATAACTAAACATAAAACTAGTGTGTTACGGTGGGTATCAAGTTTGACAGGATGTTATAAATTTTAACAAAAAACATAGCAAGTTACTGCAAGACAACAAAACAACTACGTGTATAACCATGCATACAGACGTATTATCAAATAAGTTCGATTACATCGTTCTTGGCTACTCAAACACAAGTTAGGAACTAGGATTGATAATGTATTACTATTTTAAGTACAATGATTGTAGAACTACATGTACATGTATATTGACCATGGAAACTTCTTTATTAAATGTCACATTCAAAATGTGTGTTGTTATATCATTTAATTAACTTTTACAGTTGTTCACTGTGTGAGCCAGGGACTATATTATTCACACCGGTGAAGCATTGTACCAGAAAACTGTTGTAGCTACGTACAATACAATACGTTTATTATGCCGTGCATACTTATGTACTTTGATTATTGGACTTCAATGAAGTGATGCGTGTACAACAATTTACTGAAGTTTTCACCAACACTGACTAATTACAGACAACAGTAAATTTACACTATGGCTGAAAAACTATGATACTCAATATTAATTCTATAGTTCTTCGTATGCATACAGTTCATTGTAACTGTACCGCAGAAAAACTAAAAAAATGAATTCCGGATAAATTCTGGATTGACCATTACTGGTTTGAACTTTCTTATTTAAATAACAATATAGTTGCTTACATAGATAACCGTATACACTACACTCTTTATATAACCTCTTTTGTGGGACAAAATGTAACTCGAGGGTTGCCTGCAAGACTGTAATATGTGCATTGCGTTAAATAGAGAGTTACTACAGTCTTGCGGGCAATCCTCGAACTGTAAACTTTTGTTTAGTATGTTATGTCAAGACAATGTCCATTTTGTTCGACAGATTTATAGAGAATATAAGATTAGTGTCAATCTGTACTAAGTTTTTCCTTCAGGTTGGAGAAGGGTTTATTTCGGTCAGGCTTGCAGGGCCAGACGACACCATCTCGGCGAAGGAACACTTTCTGGCACTTGGAAAAAATATAGGTTGTATATAATGATGTTTACAATAATATAATAGTATTCTATTATACGTGCAATGAAGTGTTCTTCCGCCTGGAAGGTGCCGGCTGGTACGATTATAAATTATAACATGCAAGCCTATCAAGATAAGTGAGATTTTAAATTTAATCCTTTCATTGGTTGAAGTGCTAATATTTGAAACACTTCATCCCAAAGGTTTAAGTATAAAAGTCTTTATTCATGCTAAAGTTTTAAAGCTTGGTTCTTGACCCCCAATGGTATTCCTGTAGACATGCGTGAAGTTTCAAATAAACTCCTTTAGTGGTTTCAAAGATGTTATGACGCTGCACATACATCTTAACCGAGAGGTGTTTCTCCGACGCCGATGTAGACGCCCCTAAGCTACTCCTTTTGAATGGTGTATAAATACCCCCATAACACTGTCTTATTTGAATATGGAATGTATCATTTAATATGGAATTCACTATTTATAAACATGAGACTACATGTAGTCTCTTTAACCTTTACAAACATGAGCATTCATGTAGCCCCTTTAACATTTATAAACATGAGACTTCATGTAGCCCCTTAACTATGAGACTAAATGTATCACATGTGTTGGGACATCTTCACTAAGGACTAAACACTAAAATCCAGTCCAAATTTAGTTCATGCGCCGCATGGACAAAATCCACTATATATACATGTACAGTCTCTATCAACCAATAACTAGTATAATGAACTAGAATAGAAATTTTGCTCATGCGCGGCATAAACAAAATTTGAAAACTACAATACGAATAGGCTACATACAGTCTATTTTGTTGAAAAAAATGAACTGTACAGTGAGTATAGTGAATTCCATATTAAATGATACATTCCATATTCAAATAAGACTATGTTCCATCTTCACTTAAATGGCTCGAAACTTAGTATGCGTGTGTCTAGCAATGATAAGAAGTGTAATTTGCATTATTAGCAAGCAGGGCACCATTTTAAAAGACTGACAAGCTCCAATCTTTTGAAGTGTGTTTATTGATACAATAAATGTACAATTTCACAGGACGCCCAACACCCAGCTAGGTTTTGAACAACTCAGAGAGAGATATACACTACTGAATCTCTAGCCCAACCGGTCTGTCTAGCTAACTTACAAGAACTAACCATCCAATCAACTTTGATGAAACAGTTATTAATAAATAATAATCACATATACCAGGGTCCATTATCAATTGATCTATCATGATAACTAATAAGGTAAACATTTGTTTTCGCCGATTTTTCTTTCCAGACAAATAATTGAATGGCATTAAATAGCACAGAAACTATCTACATTTTTCATCCCTCCTAGGAGTTCCAATTGCTACTTTGAGTTTTGACCGTAAGCTTAAAAATTAAGTCGAGCGGTAAACTAGGTCAACTGTGATAGAATTTGAGCAAAATATTTCGAGTCAACAATTACTTCATGGAGGTTAATGTAGGCATTTAGTAAAAAAAATATATATAATAATTACTCTGTGCGCTATTAGATGTTTTCTTTTTTTGGTTGCTGCAAAAATTGACGAAAAACACTTTTGTGTCTACGTTCTTGCGATCAAGTGACTGTATACCCCTGCATACGTGATCGTAGTCATAGATAATAAGGCCATGCCAAATTGGAAGTATGCTTAGCGTCAACTCAAGTTTGAAAAACCTAGGTACCTATTCTGACAAACGCACAAACCGATAACGAAAACACATGTTCATTCTAGCTAGTATTCACACAAATAAGTACTTGGTAGTACATTAATGTTTATGACATTGATGTGAGATTAAAGTATAGTTCCATAAAAAAAGTATATACAACATACGCATGAACATTTGCATTGATCAAATACACAGAAACAAGGAACTATCAGTATTTCTTGAGAAAAATCAGCTATCGAATCCTGGAACAACATAAT
The DNA here is from genome assembly GCA_025267735.1 of Mactra quadrangularis. NCBI lineage: Eukaryota > Metazoa > Mollusca > Bivalvia > Venerida > Mactridae > Mactra > Mactra quadrangularis. Next base: position 10,559,298 of record CM046307.1, on the reverse strand, counting down.
TATTTAAGAAAATTTCACCAACAATTCTGTTTGTATATTTTTTTTATGGAGGACTCAAAAACCTACGCGCACGCGGATGCTTAACAAAAGTCCGGTATAGCATGGCCTAATTTACTTCGTAATGTTGTATTATATCATATAATTAATTAATTTTTGTGCGCTTTTTGGAATTATTCTATTTTTCATAATTATTTATATTAGCAAGCATTACTCCGGACTTACTGGATGTCAGGTAAAAACTGAAAATTGAAAAAAATACATATATCTTACCTTTTAGAACCTTCCCGAGTGTTTCTACCTTAGATTTAGAATCTACTTTAGTACTGTAAGGTTTCTGTAAGAATTGATTATAATTGAACACCCTTGGTTCATCATAGTCCTCAAAATCATCCAATAATCCAACAGCATTTCCAACAACAACAAAAACTAACAACAAACTTAATAAACACCACTTCATTGTTGATGCAAAAATAAAAATACTATAAATTATAGAGAAGAAATACAAAGCGCTTGATTTCTCGTCATTTCTCCATTACAATAATAAGTCATTAATGTTTTGTTGATTTTATTTTCGTGGCACGATTCTTAACACTAAATGAACAATCTCTGTAAACCTAGTACAGCGTAACAATGAAACGAGATCCAAATGTATGCGTGGAAGATTTAAAATCCAACAAAACACGTTCGTGCGCACATGAAGCCAGCTATCTAAAAATTATGTTGTTGTTTTTTTCAAGCGAAAAACAAAATTTCAAACGAATATTTTTTTATATTTCGTGGGATTGCAAACATATGATTGCTTGCTTGGTTTACTTTTGTATACCAGCGTATTGCGTCTCTGTTTACGTCGAAATCACCGATAGCGTGATCTTATCTGAATAAAATAAGATAAACAACATGGCTTATCAGTTCTTGACTTTTCTGCCAATATATCATATTACAGTTTCATGAAAATTTGTAGGAATTCAATGTTTATCATGGAGTATGATTATAACATGATTACGGCAAGTACATTTTGATGTGTTGCGAATTATGAACGTCTGTGGGGGAAATATATGTGGGTCAAACTTGACTGAATGTAAAATATGTAGTAATTTTATATATTAAGCAAAGTCGATAAGTTGAACTATATTTATTAACAGATACATGTATTCATAATTAGAATTAGTATAATAAAGCACACGCTTAATGTATACAACCACCGTCATCATCATCCGGTTTAGTTTTTGTGTAGGCCGTTGATTATTCATTCCATTGGCAAGGGTAAGGCCTGTCTGTCTCGTCTGAAATGAAGTCTTCATTTCCATGTCTGGCGGTTTTGAGGGTTGGTGTCATCAATTTGAAGTTCTAGCCGATCACGCTTGACCAGGTCATTTCAAATTAATTTTGTTTTGCATTGGCCACTGTGCGCTGTGATGTTCAAATTTCTTACTTCGGAGGCCCAGCTTGTGCTGTATCCTATGTGACATAATCCTGCACTAAAACTATTTTATGATTGCTAAAAATGGCTGGAACTAATTATAGGATACTTGATTACACATATAGTTTTTAAAGGTTTTCACCATGTCAGATTTCTTAATTATGGATCTTCAAACTTTTATGAATATAATTAAATTTTCTATATTCTATATAAGTAACCGTCGGTATACTGTCCGAATATAAAGGTGCATGTGTTTTTTGTTTCCAATCCAGTCGTAGCCGGTCTAAAGCCCGGTTGAGAAATGTAAAGGGCAACCATTTCAACAGGAAATGCAGGCGTACGAATCACAGCCCAGTGGAAGAAGTATTTCTCAACCGAATGTCTTCTAGACACTTAACATTAAGTTACATTTCTAGCCAGGATCGGCAAATAATGCATCGTTATAGAGCGGGCGAACCCTGGTTAAAACTAAACCACAAACAAACAAAGGTGTAATTTCAAACAAAACCAATGTAGCTTTCCTCAAACCAGTTTGGAGATCAACTCTGCTCTTGATGTAACTGCAGGAGAAGTTATTTTCAGTATCAACACTCGATAACTTCTCGTTAGGTTCTAGCCAGGATCTGCACATAAAGCATGCATTGGAGAGGACATACTCTGGTGTAAAAATAAACTTGAATCAATATCACATGATTTCAACCAGGAAAAAATTGCTATAATATTAAGCTATTTTATCCTTGTGTAAAATGAATCCCATCAACTGAATATGACAAAAACGTTTAAGTATTATACATATATAAATATCATAATATGAAAAAGAATATTCATAGTGGATTGACATATTAAGTGTGAATGTAAATGTTTTTACAAGTGTTCATTTAGACAATATATCCGGCTTAACTTAATCTTGTACTACGTGAACTGATTGAAAGAATATATGAAAAGTTGACAACAAGAGCCAGTCATAACTTGATATTACAATATATAAAGGGGAGTAACTCATAGATAACACATGGAAATTTTAGTTAACTCCCTTTCAAACCCCCGCAGCGGTTATTTCCCTTTATTGACTCAGTAGCAAAGCGTGACAGAAGTCTACTTAACAAATTATATACATTACGACCAGCTGTCATTTTGTTCATACACGCGAGTTTCATATTTTTTCTAACACTCTGGAAGACTATTCCTTTTTAGCGTGCTACAGTGACGCGTCGGCGTCCTTTTTTAAATATGAAAAATCGTTGGGAGGTTTTCCAAGGGTGTTTGCAAAAAGTATAAAACTGTCGTTAGAGGTGTGATGCGCAGCAAATAGTACACATTTTTCTGCTTAGCCTAAAGTCGGTATCATGTAAATATGTCAAGAATTAGAATACTCACAGCTCTTTAAAACTCTGAGTCGAGGTGGATATTTGAATGTTTTCTTCTTGCAACCGTAGCATTTATGATGTCATAGTCACGTGGTATTGCCGTCGCGTACACGTAATTACTCAGATTTTCTTCGTTAAATGCTTTTATCAAAAATATTTCATTACAAGTACAATTTCTCACCAGACACACGCCGTATTACTGAGTGGTTTAAGCTTAATTACGACAGAATCATAATTCCATTAAACTCGCGTTTCTACGGAATCTTTGTTGGAAATACATGTACATGTACTTTCCCTTCGAACGATGTCCGAGGCATTTCTGAGCCACCAATAAATTATAGAATTATGTACATGAACACCATACTGGCTGTCACAAACGAAGTGCTGATTAAACTGTTTTAAATATAAATGCAAAACTAAAGTAAACTACAAAACATGATTGTAGCATTGATTTTGAATAGTAGGCCTCATGCCGTGAATGATAAATCAATGAATACCTATTAAATTTGCTTTCATGCACTAAAGTTTAGACACAATTAAATCTCTATCATCGGAAATAAAACATTTGTTTTTCTTTTGATTTATGTTTTAATGGAAACAATAGAATTAAATATTACATTGAAGAATACGTATATTCTAACGTTTTGTCATGGCAGTTTTGATTATCAGGATTTTTCTAAATTATTTTGTGTCAACAATTCACAAAATGACATTACAAAACGCAGTGAAAATAATATATTTTCCTTCGTTCCAGAAAACTATTTGCTATATATGCAAATCTTAAAAATATGTATACTGTGCTCAATTGGTGAAAAATACACCAAAATCGGACAAATATATAAACTCTGTGTCCTGACCCATAGTAACAAAAATCCACAACTTAAACAAATCGTTTATTTATCAATGCAACTAAAACGCCTTACTCTATCTCTGGCATTGTTATATCGGGACCAACATTCATGTACAAGTGAAACAAAGTCTATTACAACAATAAATCCTAAAATAATAGATATAAACAGGATTCCAACGGTTCCTATCACTTGAGATGATTGTCTTGGATCATCAGTGCTTTGAAATTTTTGTAGAGCTTTTGTCGTCTTTGTTACATCAATTTTAGTGTCTTTAATAAGTTGTTCAACAATCTCATCTTGTGTCATATTACTGAACGTAGATTCACCAGTCTTACAGAAACATGGTAATAAATATATTGGTGTAAGATCTGAAACTACAGAAGGAATAAAAAATTAGAATAAAAACATTCCAGAAAAAGCAATAAATGAGTACAATCATCTCTGTAAACAGATATTCTAAGGACCGCTGTCGTATAGGATCTCTTATGGTCGCTCCGAGTGTCACGTCGAGATGACCTTTGCGTCGAGCAATCAATGCGTAGCTTTCATCTAGACGAAACACTAATAATAGCATCTTGTTTCGAAATTTCTATTTTTTCCGATGTTTGCAAGCAAATTTGACGGGTGTGTTATTCACAGGCTGTGACTGGACTTTTTTTTCAAATTGCGTGACGAAGACGATGAAAACAAGTTATTAAACATAATAATTGCGTCATGAATATTGTAATGAGAAAAGGGTCACTTGAACGTCACCCTCATAAATAAATAGCCAGATCTAAAATAAGCGAGTACGCGAGCTGATAATTTTAGATCAGATTTTAATCAAATTGCAGTAAAAAACAAACACCTTCCACACAGCCAAAAAGCAAAATGGGAGATGTTTAAGTTTTTTTTAAACTTTTGACATGTTTGTTATAAAAAGGACGCAACAAACAAATAACGAATACACGAACCTATATTAGGGTTTTGGTATAGGAATGGACAGTGGCAAAATAATTGCTACTGATGGTTTAAACATGGCTTAAGGGTGCACCAACCTCACACTCGCTCTAACAGATACTTTATACTGTGTGACAAAGGACTAACTGACAAAGCTGACAACGGTGACTGTAGGTCAAACAGTACCATTTTCTAAGTTCTTGCCCTATTTAAATTCATACAAAATGAGATTTATTTGATTCAGCGTAGCAGAGGTATGGTACGGGACTTGTGGTTCTTGCCATCAAGCTGGTTCTTGTGGCGATGTGATACAGTGTCTGCTTACGACTAAGAGGGTGGTCGTGGGTACGATCCCAGCTCGAACCATAGATTTTTATCTAACAACAAGTAGCACTCAACTTAAATAACTTAGTAGGAACTGTGTGATTGCATGATAAAGTCGCGCTATGATCTTTCTGTGTTGGTGCGCCGTAAAACGCAGCATGATAAAGTGCATTCAAGACCCAATATATATGTGCGTGATTGAACCTGATCAAAATCAGTATGTCTATGCAAAAAACTAACATTACTTTAAACGATTGAAAACGTTAACAAACCTCTAGGACGACAAGTTGGTGGTTCCGATGACCAGAGACCTGCAGGAGTACACGTGCTGTTAGGGTTACCATACAATACATAACCAGAAATACATGAAAATGTCGCCATAATGACATTGTTAGTATCATTTAAAATGGTCACATATCCATTTACAGGATTACTAAGGGCTTCACAAGGTATACTACATGAGCAGTTTGGAGCAATGTTACTCCATGAACCATTTGATAAACAAGTTGTCTGATTTGTTCCGATCATTTCACATCCATTGTCGCACATATAGGTAGCAACAGAGTCAAGCAACGTGCCATTGTGTGCTACAGAACCGTTCAGAGTTATAGCAGGTGGATTTCCACAGTCAACAATACAATTAGGTACAGGCTCGGACCACGTTCCGTTTTCTTGACAAATTCGGCTTGAATGCCCACCTATAGCATAACCGGTGTTGCAAGAATAATTAGCGGTTTCTTGATAGGTCGTATTGTTTATGTTAACAAATCCATTTTCAATCGGAGATGGTGTTCCACAGTCCACGATGTTGCAGGTTGGTGGAGCTAAAGTCCAGTTTCCGTCGGTAGCACATTGTCTTATAGACGAACCGTTCATTGTGAAGCCAACATCACATGTATAAATTACAGAGCCTTGATATAATGTTGACGTCACGTTTATGACGCCATTCGGAATGATTGCCGGGTAACCGCAGTCTGTAATATTACAAGTCGGTACATTAGGCCAATGTCCATTCGCCCCACAGGTTATTTCAGTGGGTCCCCATAAGGTAAATCCAATATCACAGGTGTAAATTACCGTCAGGGGAGCCGTCAACGCAAAACTACCATTTGGTATGTTTAAAGGGGGTTCACAACTGACCTCGGTGATACATGATGGCTGGTTCCCACTCCATGTCAAATTATTTAGGCATGTTCTGGTGTCATTCAAACTCAGAATGAATCCTGAGTCACACGAATAAGTAGCAACATCGCCAATATTCAGTCCTGTGTATGTGACATCGCCATTATGTGGGACTGGAAGTGAGCAACAACCTAGAATTCAAGAATTAAATGGTCTTTTAGAACCTTAGAATGTCATAGCACAGGAGCTTGACATCCTGTATCTTACAAGGAGAGAATTTTTCATACAACAACAACAATAATAATAATAATAATAATAAAGACTTTATTTAACGAGGCTACACATTTGGATAAATCCAATCTTCCATGTGTCAAGCTCCTGTGGTCATAGTCATGGTGCAGAGCTTGTATGCATGTACATGATATAACTGAGTCACACATTTAATAAAAAGAAATGTCTCTACAAATTAATTGTTATGTTTAATCAATAATTCTGTATAAGCCTTTGAAACCTGGAATCCTTTGAATACCTGAATTTTTCTCCTGTGCGGACAAGGTCCGGTTTTCAAAGTTTTTACCGTAATTGTTTCGAAATTTCCCTTGTACTTACATATTATACTGCACAAGCGGCTTAGACAGATGTTATGCTTCAGTCATTTGAAGCCAACAAACTACAACGTGACAGTACTGGAGGAACATTAAAGTTTTGCATTTGTTGCTTATCATTATTAAAGATCCCATAATTTTGCAATAACCAACGTGGTGTTAATATAACTTACTTGTATTTCAAATCAAGTAAAACGATGCAAAACGATGTAAGGATGTTCTGTTTTATGATTTTATCAAATGTTTGAAAATGCATTTCACCTTCAACCTAGTTCTTCAACCCTTTTTCTGCATTTTCTTAAATTATGAAAATTTGCATTGTTCGAAATGAAAAAAATGTTTAAACTAAACAAGCTTTAGATTTTCAGCGAACCTGCAAATGAAACTGCATATATATGATGAAAAACGAAGTTTTAAAAAGCAGATTTTAAAGTTTTAAAAGCCAAAATTAAAATTTAACACGAATAAAGTCAAAGGAGCAGGATAAAACATCAACATACGTGGTGGTAATGTGACGTCACATGTTACATAATCAATTGTAGAAGAACCAAGAAGCTCTTGTTGAAACACTTGTGCTGAACACGACGTATACATATATATAGTACATTCTTGTGGAAGGTTTCGGTATACGCCAGCACAGCTAATTCCATCTAACGCAGACTCAATACAATAGTTCAGACAAACTTTGCGTTCAGCCGCGGTAAATATGACCTCTGGTACTGCATTGATAACATGTGCGTTGATATATGGCATCACTGTTATGTTGTTACAAACTATAAAATAACAATAATATAGTAAATTACTATGACAAATGAAATAATGATAAAGTAAAAACAAAGACGATCTAGGAGTGTAATAATACGTTAAAACCGTATTGCAAAATATTGCAATTCATGCACATGCATCTTCCTAATTGGATCAACATTACAAATGCGCATATATGTATTTTTATATAATCTCTTATACAAATGTTTGAATGATACATGTAAAATGGACTATATGTTAGAAAATGCATAATTAAAACGGACTTTCGGAAAGAACTACTCTCTCATTTGACTAAATGTTTACCCTATGATACCATTATACGATTATTTCAACATATTATATTTATAACATTTATTCAAACATTTTAATTATTTAAAAACTGTGGAGTTCGAAAAGTTATAGCGTACATTCTATATGTATTTGTAAAGATAAATGCTATGTTATACGCATACGTCCACTTTATTTTAAATTACGTAAGAAGCTATACAATAGAAACGGAACTAAATAATGTGTAATTTCATCGTCTTTATTTCCAAGTGATGTAGTACCATGTAATATTTTGACTATGCGCAATATTATCTAGTAATATTAATGAAGAAAATTTGACATTTTTGTCAGAAATGGGTGGGATTCTAATTCGTGCCCCCCTTCAGGAAACTCAATTCGAAATTCAGACCCGCTACCAATTGCGCTACGGGCCTAGGTACCGTTTTGATTAGTCCGATGTCAAATTATTACTTGTGCAATGCGCATCATAAACGTTGATGAATGTTGATTAATACGGAACGCCAAAGTTTGAATAGTTTCCGCTTATAAGCAGCTTTGGCGTTCCATACAATGGCATTCATTTATACAATACCTCTGTTACATCCATAACGATATGTCGTCGAGTTGGTCAACGATGTTTTAATCGTAGGGTTGGCACACTCGTCCAGTAGACAATTGGACTGAAGAACTAGCGGCGGAGTATAGACCACCATTGAATTTGATACCATTAAAGATATGCAATCACTCTCTGAATTAACTTGTTGAGTACGCTTACAACCACCAGTTGAATCTGTGTCACAATTACGACATCTTTGAAGTGTAGTGTTGCACGATGCATTTGTGTGCAAAATGAAACAGCCTGCAGTTGAAGATAAAGTAACTTATTTTAATGTGACAAATTTGGGGAAATATTGAGAATTAAATAATCGAATAATATTACCGATGCCATCATTAACCTGGTATAGTTGAGGAACGGGCGTGACCGAGTGATTACGACGTTGGACTAGTTATCATTGGATTTCCAGTTCTGCGTCGGTTCGACTCCCATCGAAAGCCTAACAGGGAATGTTGCCAGGATAGGCTTCGGAGTAAATAAGTGTAAATACAGTGTAAATTGAAGTTAAACAAATCAGTTTTATTTGATTGGTAAAGACCGGAGCGTGAGTCAATACTATACAGAGCAGGTATTTGGTATGTGTCTAAAATAAGAAGAGTTTACACAGTGATGGGACGCGCACTTGAGGCATCCGCATGTCCCGGCTTTGAACTTCGTCTGGTACACGACTCATTTCTTTAGAAAGGTGTTTATAGTTTGTTTTCTCAACTGTCAAAACATCAAAGATTTCACGGTGAATTCGTATGTTCAAATTATCGTCGTCTAACATTCATACTTTTCCGAAAGTGTGTATTACGATCGAGTAGAGCTGGTTATGTCGTATAATAGGCTTTAGTCAAAATGTTTCAATAACGATGAGACCTCAAGTATAAATATAATGCATTCAGTCGCCATGAAATTATTCAAGCTTTGACAGTTGATAAAAACGGACTATAAACTAGCGATTGTTTCACACTATCCAAAAGGGTTCTGTGAAGGTCACGTACTTGAATGTAATTTCTACGAGTATGATTCTTTTGTTCAGAATACAATATCCTTAAGTCGGTTTAGTATGAATGCGGAAGCAGACTCGCAGCTATACTTTGACAACTCAATTGAAAGTCCTATACATGTACGAGTATTTCAAACGAAGAATAGATTTACTTACCAAAAACTGTAAAAATCAAACATAGAATAATCCACTTCATGGCACGTTTATAAAACACGCTGCTAATTTGGAATTGCCAAAAAGTCACGTGACCGCTGTACACTGATTTGGGCTTAAAGATTAATTTGATCTAAATATTTGTATATGAGTATTTCACTTCGATGGTAAACCAGTTAAAAAATCATGTCACTTTGTAGTTTTAAATTAAGGTGATGACTATGCAGTACAAGTAGTTCAAGTAAGAGGTTAGCGCGACAATGAAATTCCAACCAAGTAGCAGCGCACCCTATAACAAGAAAATTGCAGCATGCTGGGTAATGAACTAAATGTTATTTTATATAAACCAAGGGTGGACGCAAGTGGGTGACTCCGAAAATGTCTAACCTTCCGCCAACGATTTTAAAGTTCTGATTTACTTTAGCCGCGGCAATGTTTCCATCCAGTTTGTTCTTTCTTTCGTCATTTGTTTGTGTTGTCCCTTTTATATAACTGTAAAAAGTCTACCTCTTTGCCTTATGGCTGTGTGGTATAGCTCTGTGCTTTTTCTGTTATTGTTTAGTGTTTCAGAAATGTTTGCTTACATTTGTTTTACCGGCTAAGAATCCTCTAAATTTAGAGCTTAGGAAAGTCTCAAGAGCTGCGGTCAGCAATTCTAAAACAAAGACATATCCATTTCAACGTATGTTTTATTATTTTATTTCATATTAGACCAGCCCCTTGATGAAATCATTAGGCTTGCTCCGGGTGTGACTGAGTGAACATGACCTGGACAAAAACCAGCATGTTAACTCTTTTATGAATATTTTTTTCAAGTTCAAACTTCACGACAACTTCCGGTCCATTGTTTTTTTACTTATGTTCCACTTATAAAATAAATATACTTAACTATTTTTTCTTGTACATGCGTATAATGAAAAGCGTAACATTAATAGTCGAATAGTGGTTAACAATCGTTAACAGGAAAAGCTGTGTCAAATCAAAGGAGGAATTCGATAAAATGCCACATGCTCATGTTTGTTTAGGTAAATATAACAAAATGGGAATGTACAAACGTTAACACGACGGTCTCGCGTGCATCAATTTTTTCCATCGATTCTAGAATTCAATTGTATGACATAAGGACGTATACATGAATAAACAATACACTTCAAAAACCGAGAACAACTGTATCGGTCCCAATTACAACCACAGGAGCTTGAAAAGGTACTCATTCTCAGATTTCAACTTAAATAGTAAATACCAACTTTTTCTAAAACTATCAAAATTGTTAGTGATTTGATAATTATAATGACAATTTAAGTTTGGTGCAAACTGACATACAACTACAAATGATGGTGTTTCAAGTAGTAAAATCTACCCCGGATGTTACGGTATACGGATGTCACATTCAGTGACAGAAGCTTTAGTACAGTTGGTCCCATGCTATGGAATAAGCTACCAGATGATATCAAATTATCACCTACTTTGGATGTATTCAAAAAACGATTGAAAACTCATTATTTCTCTACTTTCTATGATCTATTCTAAAACTGACATGGCTTGTTAATGCCTCACCTTACAATTACGGTTAACATACTAAGTGATTGAGTGAGTGCATTATGACATGGGTATGAGGATTGCCTCGCTCTCAGTCATTTTATACCTTGTTTCATATGACTGCAATGACAACCTAAATAAATTGTCCCTTTAAAGGTGATGTTTCGACACCTTTGGGGAAATGTCTGGTTAACAGTGGCGTTATGTTACACTGTTCAGGACATGTCCGGTTAACAGTAGCATCATGTTATATACTGTTCAGGACACCAATTTTCAATATCAAATAAATATAAATAAATAAGAAATTAGTGATGAAACTGTAAAATTAAGTCTTATCATGATCTATGAAGGATGTAGGTCCAAAAATATGAAATATAAAAGTTTTTTTTATTTTATTTTGTTTTGTGTTATTGTATATACATTATGTTTTTATGGTGGAGGGTTTTTACTTACATGTATTTATTTTTTATAACATTTTTGAACAACGCCATTGAATATGTAATATAGAAATAGGCGTTTAATCAAATGAAAAAGTTTAAGTATAGACAATTTTAGTGCATATTTGTTACATGACATTGTACTTTTATTGTATATGTCTTGCAATCTATAGGCCAGTTTGTCCTAAAACATTAAGAATCAATTTTGACACATTCACAGACACTTAATCGTATTTTAGAAAAATCGTAACCAAATCTGTGAACTAGTACCTTTGACACTCTGTACCGTAGTTTGAAAACATTCCTCCTTCTTGTAGCAAAAAAAACTAGTTTTTATTATGAGAAGGAGGGATAATTTTCAAATTACGATACAGAATGACAAGCTCCTGTGTAACAATTAGGGGTGTAACGGTTAACCGATATACCGGTTAATATTGCAATACGACTTCTGACGGTTTTTAACCGGTTCGTTTTTCTCTGTACCGGTTTTTCTGGTTACGTTCCATACTGATTGTTTTTATCAGAGTCTGAAATTTAAATGTTTGAATAAATGTTAAAATGTGTTCGGAAACTTGAAATATTTTTCGTTAAGTGAGAAAATAATTATCTTTGAAAGTCTATTCAAAACCATCTTTCTAACTTATTCAAACAGTTGCATAATACGTGTAGATCATTTGAAAATAAAAAAATATCTATGTACAATGTTGATCAAATTAAGACGATGCACGTGCATTAATTCATACTATGCATGTATGCGCAAAGAGCAATAATTATGTACTGCAATATATTGCAATACGGGTTTCGTGTATTGCAATATATTGCAATACGGTTTTTACCGTATTGTTACACCCCTAGTAACAATCATCCAAAGTACATTTTGTACGGGTCAATGAACTGATGTTTGCTGTGGGTTTTTTTTCAGTGCAAAAATGTATAATACAGTACAATCTCTCTCAATCTGAAGTTAAAACCCGATCTAAAATTTTACCGCTCGCATACTCGCTAATTTAGATCTGGCCTTTTCCAAACGAAGGTCACGTTCAGGTGACCTTTTCTCATCATAATATTCATGACGAAATTGTTATGATACGTAACTTGTTTACATCGTCTACGTCACGCAATTTGAAATGAGCCACCCAATCGCAGACTGTGAATAATACCGCTGTTAAATTTGCATGCAAACCTCGGTCTAAAAATAGAAATTACGAAATCAAAATGTGATTAATAGTGTTTTCGTCTAGATGAAAGCTACGCATTGATTGGTTGACACAAAGTTCATCTCGACGTGACCATTGACTAAGAAGAGATCCAGTACGGCAACGCGAGTAGAACAGGATCTCTGTTTACGGAGATTGAACCTCTCTTGAACAACACTCACATGGAGGGACTAAAGTGTATTGCTGTTCAGGGGTTTTTGCCCTGCCGATGTTAAATTCGATTGAAAATAGGGCAAAGGGAAAAATTAAAATCTGTTGTTGTGTAGACAATTTGTTCAATAAAGGGTCAAACACTCTGCAGAATTCATACTGTATAAACTCGACGTCATTTTTGGTGAAAAAAAATCGTACATGTAGTTTGTATATGTGTCAAACAGTGATAAAAAAAATATGATCACAACATTAATGTTGTTATCAGTTTATCATTTTTGTTGTTATCATTTTATCGTGTGTTTTATTTCATTTGGGGTTTATCATTTTTGTTGTTATCATTTCTCGTGTGTTTTATTTCATTTGGGGTTTATCATTTATAATGTTATTGGTTTATCATTTTTGTTGTTATTGGCTAACCATTTATTTTGTTATTGGTTTATCATTTATTTTTATTGGTTTATCATTTATTTTTATTGGTTTATCATTTTTGTTGTTATTGGTTTATCATTTTTGTTGTTATTGGTTTATCACTTATTTTGTTAATGTTATTGGTTGATCATTTATGTTGCTATTGGTTTATCATTTATTTTGGTTTATCATTTATTTTTATTGGTTTATCATTTATGTTGCTATTGGTTTATCATTTATTTTTATTGGTTTATCATTTATTTTGTTATGGGTTTATCATTTATGTTGCTATTGGTTTGTCATTTATTTTTTATTGGTTTATCATTTTTGTTGTTATTGATTTATCATTTATTTTGTTATTGATTTATTACTTATGTAGTTACTGGTTTATCATTCATTTAGTTATTGGTTTATCTTTTATGTTGCAATTGGTTTATCATTTATGTAGTTATTCGTTTATTATTTATGATGTAATTTGGCTATCGTTTATATAATGTAATTGGTTTATCATTTATTTTTTTATCATTTTTGCATTTCTCCTTTCTGATGGCAAGGAGTCTTCTTCAAATGATTTTTTGGAGATAATTTGAGGATAGGTGAACATTCTGATGAATATTTTTTGAGGGATAGGAGGCTTTATGCGGATTGAGATTTTCAATACCACTTTGGCTTATCAAGATGCCGGGCATATTGGTTTTTTTTACTCTCCGTTGATAAAAGACAAATTACCTTTGAAAGAGACAAAATAAAACATATATTAACATACAGATGACAGATGATTAATATTTTACCTTGAAATTTAAGCGAAATGTCTAATTAGGATATTAGATATAAAAGTACGAAAAAGTTAAGGTGCGATTGTAATCTGTACGAAACTTTATGGGTCGAATATCCTTACAACATTGAAAAAATATGAACCAGATTGAAAAGAAATCTAAATATTTTGTGACACTTTTTATGAGCAAAACAATTTTGAATGAAAATTTAATCAAATAATTTTACATCAGTGGTATTGTGCATTTCACAACATTACATTTTTCATAATGATATAAGCAAACACAAATTTTTCTGCCACGTTTGACAGATTTGACAAACAACTAAATTTTGTCGTTACTAATGCGTGTTATGTTCTAGTCTTGGACTCATATGATCTCTTCACTTCTTGGTAAACTTTGATTTTAATCGATTTGCATTGATTTCTTGTCGTAGTGTCCGTGTTTCAGCTTGTCAGATTCTGCATAGTGAGCCGGTGTTCATGATCTATTCATTCATGGCTGTCATCCTGTGTCAATTCTTTTCTGACTGTCACATGTCACGTGTATGATGGCTGTCATTTGTTGATCATTCAAAATTGCATTTATCCATGATACAAATTATGCATTGAAGCTGTCTTTTAATCAGAATTGTGACAGAATTACAATAGACTTTGAATAGTTTCGAATGCCTGTCGCTTCCAAAAAGCCAAAAAGTTGTTTAATCAAAAATATATGGTATCCAACTCGATGAAATCCTTCAGAATTTTACTCGGAAGAGATGTGACAGGTTAGTCCTAAATATAAGACCCTACGTAACTTTTTTATCATTTGGGCATCTTTCTGTTACGTAGGGTCTTAACAGATTGCTTCAAAAACGCATAGCTAAAATTTTAGTGTACAGACATCGATTCAGGTCTGAACGTTCTACTCGTTTAAATTAGAAAATTTTGCAACAAAACGATGCACCAATGGAAAGATAAATAAAAAATACACATGATAGAAGTATAATTATTTCAAATTCAAACCTTAGACAGTCAATTAATCCATTTAAAATCCTTCATTGACGAGTACTTTCAGCTTGTCACAATAACCGTGCAATAATAGCCAAGGCAATCCGAATTCAAAATGGGTCACGCAATTTGTAAGAATTGATTTTGAACGAATATAAAAGCCAGTATCCGGACCGTTCTGTGTATACTATTGACTGTCGGCAGTAAGAACGACTACTCTGGAGAGAAAATTTTTTCGTTTAAGCGAAGCGACACTTTATTTAACGGCACTAATTCAGTTCAAAATGGCAGCGAGTGGCGACAACCCTGGATAGCAGGAAAAGTAATTAGTGTTTTCGTAAGCGAAAAAAACTGATTATTATCTTTTGCTTGATGGAAAGAATAAAAATAAACTTTTATCTATCAATTGGTGCTAATTTGACCCACATTAATTTACTTTTAGAAAAAAATATTTTGCTATGCGTTTTTGAAACAATCCATTAAGACCTTACATAACAGAAGAACGTCTGTATGATAAAATAGTTATGTAGGGTCTTATATTTAGGACTAGTGACAGGTCTGCTTTTCAAGACTAAACACTCATTCCCGAATGGTTTAGCGCTAAAATCTAATAAGAACGTGTTAGACAAATAAACAATGGATTGTTAGCATCAATATCAAACTTCTCACTATGTTTCGCAAGACTGTATTTCGATCAGTTTATTCGAATCGCTATTGTTTATTTGCCGTCTCAACAATTTTGTGAATGGTGATGCGCACGTCGTCTTTATCCTGTCCAATAAAATGACTAGTAACCAAATTATGGTCCAACATGATACGCGCGCATCTTCATTCACTAAAATGGTCGACTCTGGAGATAAACAATACCGACCAAGTAAAATGATCGGTACAATCTTAGGAAGGGAGCCAGAAGTTTAGATGATGGAAGTTCATTTTTAAATTATCTAACTTGTCAGTATTAGATTTTAGCGCTAAACCATTGGAAAAGGGGTGTTTAGTCTTGGAAAGGTGACCTGTCACATCTATTCCGAGTAAAATTCAACGATTTCATCGAGTTGGATACCTTATAATTTTTTACATAACAAAATTTTGGCTTTTGGCTGGAACTTTGGTATTTGGTGTTTTTATGATAATTTTAGCATGTTTAAGTAAAAATTAACAATTATTTGGAGTTTTGTAATGCGATGGGCACCTGTGGCCTTGCCTGAAAGGGTTGACTAGAAATACAGAATTTCTGTTTTCAAAGATTGGTGTTAGTTGCCAATGATAATGTAACCTGATAAAAATCAATGGTCCGAACTGAGATTCTAACCCACAACTTTTCGAGTCTTAAGTGGACACTCATCCAAAAGGCAAGGGAGTGTAAGTGTGGTATTATACCTGTACTATAATTAAACCTAAGTATTGGTGTCTGTGCCACTGATTTTAAGGTTCATATTTACACGCACATCAAAGAGTTTGAGCTCTTGACCTAGGTGCAAGCCAACATTTATCAGTAGGTAATATTAAAACCAACCTAGCTTTAATTGCCATTCTATAAAAGAAACTATCTACGTTAGTGAACAGGTGCCAGCAGACATTTTTTTTGCATATTTTCTAATCTTACAAGTAAACAGCTAGAGGTAAAAAATTGTGTCTGGTTCCTTTGCATATGCCGTGAACATCAAATGTTGATATTGAAATTGCTTTACAATTGTAAACAAGAAGCGAATGTTAATCTCCTGTTGTCACCCATTTAACTACTAACCAGTGAAAAGTAACCTCAAAATCTGTTGCATAATTATGATATGTGTCCAATGTTCTACATTCTGACCATAGAAGTCAGCTATCCATTGTCAGACTGTATTCTGTATGTAACATGTGTTAACTTAAAAATATCTAATTTGCTAATCAATATTTTTTTTTAATCACTGATTTTTTACCCATTGATTCTTTTATTTAGGACATCATGGATATTTCTTCTAGTCAAATGTGTCATTCAGAAGTCATATAGTGTTTTATATAAATGATGTTGAACAAACCAGCTCATACACTATGGCTATGTTGTGTTGCCAATTTCATCAATGCTGCCGACAGAGTCATCATGCCTATTGCTATAGTTCCAATGACTGATGAATTTAACTGGGATTTACATGGACAAGGATGGGTTCTTAGCTCATTTGCCGTTGGCTACATCAGTAGTCAGGTATAACTTATAATTATCATTATTTAATAAAAATATTTGGTTATCATCTTCTCTTTGAATAAAACCCAACTTTAGACTTGTTGTGGTGTTTCAATGCACAACTTTGTAAAGGTTTTAAAAGTCACAATAACTTGTCTGGCATTTTTTATTGAATGAAATTCTTTTTGTTAACATAAACTTCTTACTTGAAAGCAGGGGGTCATGGGTTTGAGCTCCACATAAGATTCATAAGTTTAGTCCTAATTACAAAACCATTCAAATACTAGTATTTACCTCTTTTAATTTCAGGTCATTGGTGCGAGTGCAACCAAAAAGTATGGAGGAAAGAATGTATTGACAATATCAGTATTATTATGGTCTATGTCAACGTTTCTTGTACCATTGTTTGCACATTCTATATATGCTTTAATATTGGCTAGAGTGATCTTGGGTCTTGGTGAAGGATTAGGTAATTATAGTTTTGTATGTTTTTTTGTCCTGTCAACCCTTTCATATGAAAATGGGTTTATTTCTGTTGTCTTGTCGTTAATAGAAAAACCCTCCTCATCCAAATTAAATAGTTCAGCCCTGAAATGATTTGGATTATATATAGTCAAAGTTAACAAATGAATGTTATAAATGTAGTGTGCTCTTCAAAGGACCCCCTTTTTTCAAGAAATGGACACATCATCAAACTAAAACTTAACTGCAGATTTGTATTGTGGGTCAAATTATTAAAAGTGTTAAGAATGTAAAAGTTCCACATGATTGAAATAATTGTTATTCTGTATGTATTATATTTTTACAGTCTGCTCAATATTTCCATGAAAGAAAACTACAGAACTGACCCTGAAGTTCAACATTTTTTTACCTTATAAAGAATGCATTTCTTGGATAAAAGCTACTGAAATCTATGAAATACGGGAGTTTCAGGAATTTTCACTCATATTATTTGAACAGCCGTCATCTTAACTCTCTAGTCTAGAAACTAGTAAAAATTGGTTGGAGCTAGTGAAATTGCTTATTTCATGTAATCTCCTTAGTTAATAATATTGCTTTTACTATATAACATAAAGAACCGTGCTGGCTAGTACTTGGGAACATTAAAGGCTATGACTGTTTGATATTATTATCTGACATGATTATTTCATTGTTTACAGGATTACCTACAATGTTTCACATATTTTCACATGGAATACCAAGTGAGGAAAGATCTAGATCATTTGGTTATCTTGTAGCATTTGGTTCTATTGGTCAGACAGCTGCTTCTGTGGTATGATCATTTTTATGTGTTTATATTCGTTTATCTGTGAACTCTAGTGATAGCTTGAGAGATATATAGAATATTTGTTTATTTCGGTGTAATATTGAGTTTTATTTTACTGAGTGAGCTGTGGTATAATCATTACTTTGTCTGCATATATTGTTTATCTGTGAACTCTGGAGAAAGCCACCCGGCAAGTTCAGTTGATAGCACACTAGTTTACTGATGGGGTTGTGGGTTCAATTCCCAGACAGGCCTACTTTTGTTAAGTATGTTCATGAAATAATTTCTACTGCCATTCTCCCTCCTACCAATGATTCTAAATCATGATGGGCAGTTGTGGGGATAATGTATGAGATATAGAGGATATTTGATTATTTCAATGAAATATTGCATTTTATTTTACAAAGTGAGCTGAAGGTGCAATATGAAAATTATAATATCTGGAGCAAATGAGTTGAAATAAAAATCTATCTTAGGCTGAAATAAAAGAAAAATTCAGTTGATTATAAAAATTATGCTTCAACAAATAATACGCTTCCTGCATGGAGCCAGGCAGATAGATTGTTTATGAATGAAACAGACTAGTGCTTGTAACCATTTTTTTAGTTAGAGCTTTTACACCCAATGAACTAAGAATACAAAGTACAATGTTCATATTTTGATGAGCTATAAAAGAATATATTCCAGTTTGATTGTTACGTTGTTAAGATAATTATTTATGCTATATTATATTTTAGATATGTCCACATCTAAGTTGGAGATGGATGTTTTATTTGTTTGGTTCTATAGGATTTATATGGGTATTTGTATGGTTGTATATTTATAAAGAACCTAGAGGTACTATAGATGAAGAATTTGTTGAACCTCCTAAAGTAAGAGACTCTTTTATACTCTCCTTTCATCCCTTTGATTGTTCTAGGTAGGGTTGGATTCTGTTAAGAATGAACTGGTATGATAAAGGTACCATTGAATTGATGCAGTATTTTAAACAATACTGATACCATACATAGGAACAGTGGTCCAGTGATAGGAAGCACACTTAGGGTTGAGAGATCCTGGGTTTGATCCCCACTAGGGGCACTACTTATTTCCTTAAGCAAGAAATTAACTTACAATTGTTCCACTTTACCCAGATGTAAATGGGAACTGTAAAGGATTGCCTGCCTGAGGGTGATTTCAATGATCAGGGTTTATAGTACAAGATTGTAAAGTGGACTGAACATGTATATGGAAGCAGACTATAAACTGCTCTTTAACTTTTTTACTTTTTTTTAATGGGAAAATTTTGTTCAACATTCAGCTCTAGAAAGCAAAAAATAAATCAACAAGGTTAATATACATGATATATTCATAATTAAACAACTCAAACAAACTGTGTCAGTGCAACACAATAGAGAAGAAAGAGTGCTAGAAAGTGAAAGTAAAAATGTCTTGATATACATGTTGGTCTATTCATCACGTCAAAAAATAACCTATAACTTACAAACAAGTGAAATTATGAATTTCAGGACTTGATTTTTTTAACTTTAATCCATGCAAGCATTTATTTTGACATTATGCCTCCATATTAATGTGGTTAGGTACATTTATATATCGTTGTTGAGTCAAAACTGAGTAACTTCAATTAAAAAAAATGAAATTACGTGGACTTGACTCGACAGTGACTATTTACATTTTATGTACTAATATTTTCTACTTTCATTTTCAGGTCAATAATAACAATGTCAATTGGAGGGAGTTTATCAACCATTGGCCATTATGGTCTATATATATTGCTCATTTTTCCATGAATTGGTCCAACTATATTATAATGCATTGGTTACCTACATATTTAACTAGATCATTAGGTGCTGATCAAACTCATATCATGCTTACTGCTGTGCCTTATGTCATGAATTCTGTGGTGGGAGTAGGTAAGTGTTCATTTTATTATACTTAAGACCATTGTAAGTATTTTTTAGTTTCTCATTCCTGTCCTCCTCACCACTCAATAGTCCCCTCCACATTTTTGAATTTTTGTCTGTGGAAAACAACTAATGCAATGATATTTGAGATCATTTTGAAAACATAAATTTGGCAGATAAATGTGAAATCAGTTAATTTCTGATAGCTATAGGTTATATCCTTCCATGAAATAACCAACCAGGTTAGCTCAGTCGATAACTTGTCTGGCTAGGAATCTATGAGCTTGATTCCTAGGCATAATCTACATTCCAACATGGAGTTAGGCCTTAGAATATTTCTACAGCCATTCCACCTCCTACTGCTGTAAAAGGTAGGAACAGTGTCAGTCACAGGTTAAGTGATATACTTAGTACTGGTTAACAGCTTTGGCCCCAAGATCTCTAGGTCTTTCCAAGGAGAGTGAGTTGGCTTATTATACTCCCGCTTCGAAGAAGAGGGGGGTATACTGTTTTACCCTTGTCCGTGCGTGCGTCCGTCCGTCCGTTACAAAATTTCCGTCGCAGTTTTCTCAGCAACTATAACATGCAGCAGCCTAATACTTTGCATATTGCTTCATCCCATAGTCCCATGTGGTGTAAAGCGATTTCATGCTCCTTGCTCATCTACTTCCTGTTTGTCGCATATTTTTAGATTTTTGCGGGGGTATCACTAGTGAGCATTAGCTCACAGATTTACTTGTTTTGGTCAATTTCAATGTAGTTGAAACAAGCTATTTTTTATTATCTCACGACACATGAATTATATCAGATTAGCTATACATGCCATATTTCTTGTTTCTGTAACTCGATTAAAACCCATGGTTCAAACTGAGAATAAAATCCACAACCACCTGAAAAGTAAGTAGTCTCTACCACTTGACCATGAAAGCTAGCTTGAAGGAAAAGGATTACAAGTGTTGTATTATATCTTAACTACATTTATATAACATTAATTGCTTTCCCATGCAGTTTATTACTTTTTATACAAGAAGTCAAATTAGGTTGTATCAAATATTAATCAGGTTGACATGTGTCAGGTTAATGTTCTCGTACTGTAATTCTAGCTTACACATATTTGTGTATATGTCATTATTTTGATTTCTACTATATTTTCAGTTGCTGGTCATTACGCAGATTCACTTATATCTAAACATAAATGGACAGTATTATCTGTTAGACGTTTAATGACAAGTATTGGTTTAATGGGACCAGGATTATTTATTTTATTCTTTAGTGCTGTTCATAATTTACCATTAGCTGTGTTGTAAGTAATTTTAGTCATTTTTGTTTGTTTGGTATACATCACCTAGTCAAAGTTAATATTTAAATGAGGGCTCTTTCTGCAAGATAATGCTGGAGGCTTTTAAAAACTAATGATTTAGTGTCAGTCTGAACTTTTTAATATTTCATGACTAAACTCCACAAAGATATGTAGGTTCTACAGGAATCAAACCCACAAACCCTTGATTTCAACATAGGGTCTTAACATGTCTGAGCTTATTTGGAGTTAATAGCCAAGGAGTTCCCAATGATGTATTAAGCTGTGTATTGGTAGTACTTAGTCATATTTTCCAGGGATACAAATTTCCACCCACCCAGGGAGTAGATTTTTGGAAGGCTGACTTGAAATTTATGTTGATACTCAGAATATTTAGCAGACCCTTTAGATCTATAAGTATGTAATGAAAGATCAATGCATTGACATGGAAGTTTTTTCAGTATGTTAGGACTACTAAATGTAAGCCTTGGCCCCTGAAAACTGCCTGTTATGGGCCAAATTGGCCCCTGGACAATTATTATTGTTATTTTAGAAATTGCCCCTGACAACCTGTATTTGGGTTTGAGCAGCTTTTTAAGGCTAGTAAATATTTGGTTCAGGCAAGTGAAATATATAGCTGTGTGTCCAACTAGTCAACCAACTTTAAAAATTCTGCATATTGAGGAACAATATAGGGAAGAGAAATAAAGCAGGGTGCTGCTCACTGGTATTCTGTTTTAGAATCATTACGTTCCAATATATGTAGATATTTATTGTTTCATTGTAGATTTGTTACTATATGCCTTGGTTTGAGTGCCTGTAATTCATCGGGACATCTAAGTAATCATGCTGAAGTAGCTCCTAGTCATGCTGGTATTACATTTGCTATCTCTAATACACTTGTAAGTATATAATTTAAATCTTATAAATCTCGTAATCAGGGGAAGTCACTGTATTTTCAGCATTCAACAGGTGTACCATAACAACTGATTGATTATGTCACATAAATTATCAAATGTGTATATCTTAATTGGTCTAACATTCTTCAAACTCTGAATAAAGAAATTATGTGAAATTTTGTCTTTGTAATTTAATTGACTCATTTGATCATTGAGAAATAATCAAACATTGATCAATGTTTAATTTCTTGAAACTTGATTGTGTCCATAAAAATTCTCAAGGTAAATATTTATTATAATGTGTTGACTACAGTTTAACCTCTCTTGAACAACACCCACTGGAAGGGACTAAACTGTGTTGCTTTTCAAATGTTGTTGCTCTATAGGGGTTAAATTCAATTGAAATTATGCCTAAGGCAAATACCAAAGCTGTTGTTGTACAAAGGATTTGTTTTGTAGAGGACCCCTCTGTTGAGGTTATACTGTATTATTATTTTATCTTGAGTATTATGTTCTTTATATTAGTTGAATGAAAATAGAAAAAAATGCCGAAAGCAATTTTTTTTTATTAGTTTATTTGAAGATTAAAGAGAGTAGAATAATTACAGTACATTGATTTTAACTGAAAATGATACTGTAATATTTCATGTGGTTATTTCTCTTTACAGGCAACAATTCCTGGAATACTGTGTGGACCATTAACAGCAGAATTAGTTACACAGAGTCATGGACGATGGTTTCCAGTGTTTATAATAGCTGCTGGTGTGAACTTTGTGGGTGGAATAGTCTATCTAAGTCAGAGTGCAGCGAGTCAATTGTTATAGTGTGTAGTATGCGTACAGACTTGGAAAATTGGGGTGGCCAGCTCTCCTATGATTATGTCAAAGCTTACAGGGTGCTGAAAGGACCATAGGAAGCAATGTTGGCTGGCTTTTCAGTGATAATACTGCAGCATACAGGGTTGTTATAAGGCTGTAGGAAGCAAGGGTTGGAGGGCTGAGCAATATTCACATTTTACCAACAATTTTATTTTACATCAATTTGTCCCAAGTTGCTGCACTGCCCATCTTGAAAGTATAGGTAGGCCATTATTTATCCAAATAAAAAGCATATGCTTTGGATCATTCAAATCCAAAGGTATGCCCCCCCCAAAAAAAATAATGTTTTTTGACGGGGGTACTGATAGTCCCATCACACCTCGGTTCACAAAATCCTTGCTGATGCCCTCCTTTCTCAATTTAGATATGCTTCCTACAGCCCTGTGTTATATACTCAACTGTTATAGAATACAGGGTGGTTATATATGGCTTGGAGGGTTGAAGTCATTTAGGTGAGACTGTCTACCTTGTTCATAGGGAGTAACTATGGTTGTAAAGTGGTCTTGGGTATTATGGAGCAATAAAATTGAACATTAAGTCAATGTTTGTGACCTCCCTGCCATTATATTTATTTACATGAAAAATGAAGTAAATACCACATGTCTTTCATGAAACACATAAGTGATAAGTTGGCCTAAATCATTGAAATGAAAAATTATGTATGAAATTTTCGTTGCTCATTAACAAATGTACAGTAAAAAATGTTGACTTTGAAAATAACTTACTTGTTAATGTACTCTGTTAGATTGTGTGGTGCTTTTAGTGTTAGGTAATGTTTTAAGTGTGTGATTTATGCATCTGTTGTGTATCGATCTTGACTTGTGGTTAAATAGTTACGCCGCTTTAAACAAAGTTAGAAGGGGTGTTTATGTATATTGAAGTAAGCTTGCCGGCCTGTCTGTAGCAGTCATTGCCTTTAATTATGTTATGATAATGAAGCATAGTTATCAACTAGTCTGATGGTACGAAATAGGTGATTAAGCCTGAAGTATCAATTTTCACTGCTTCCAGGCTAATTGGGTAAAGCAATGACTGCTGTTGATTTAATGGTAACTGAACGAAGCCATGCTAACAAGGCAATTGATCAAACAAATGAATATTTCACTATATGAACATTATGAAAATTTCAGGCATTATGGAGCCAAGACACGAAACACCAGTGTGTTGTATTTGTTAGGGGGTATATTTTCACCTTCATTGATAATGAGTTTTAAGTTTGTTTTTACACTGAGTGGGTTGGTTATTTTTTCTGATATTAACACTTTCTTGGTCCTGTGTTTTTGGTTATTATATGTTATTTTGTATGTGCTGTAAACCTAAATGTTACAAATTCTTTGTCAATGTCTCTTTAAAGATAAAATAATAGTTTATATACCTCATTTTAATTTTACATGAACAATGTATGGTGTCTAAATCACGATAAATATTATGTACATATAAAGCAGACTTCGCTTAAAACGGTCATAACTCAAGTTTAAAAAAGAGTGAGTTATGACTGTTTTGCGCTAAACCCGCGATAAGTTTTATATACAACAAGAATGATCAAAATTTGTGAGATGTTTATACACCTTGTGATAAAAATTCATGCTTAAAACTTAGTTTTGTTTTCAAGAGATTTCTTTGTGGCTTTGTCTATTAATGTTTCTATACAAATGACAGATTTTAGTGATTAAAAGATCACTGGCCTTCTCAGATGTTGTTATCCACTCTCTAAAAATACTCTAAATTTTTATAACATTTATAAATTTGTAATCAAATATGGCTTGCACAGCTCTAAACTATAAACACTATATATACTTGTAAAGTATATTATTCACATATATAATTAATATAAATTAACAATTGAATTACGGCGTCACATTACTGGGCCACGTTGCATACACATGTGGAAACAATAAAGTCAACGTCATCAAATATAATATATAATTATAATGTGTTTTGTTTAGGACTGTGCTGGGCATTTTTTGCTTGTTATTTTTGCTTGATAACATTAGCAGTATGTTACTTTGAAGTGTTTACAGTATGTACATAGCTGCAGTTAACTTAATGAAGAGGAATGAAATTGTTGAAATAAAGGACTTTTTGAATTAGTTTTCAAGTAGTGTAATGACATGTTTCACTTCAAATGTTTAGCTGTTTGTTTTGTTTTTACTGGCACATCACAAATTCACCCTAGTAAAAGACTATATAGTATAGGTTGTTAGTAAATTTGTACGTCAAGTTACATACATGTATATTGTTAATATGTTAGTTGTTAATTATTGTTACAATTGAAACTCATATTTTGTTAGTGCTAATAAATACACATTATTTTAGTATTGAGATTGCAGTACAGCCTGTTATCATTTACATCCTTGTTTCTTTGTTTGTTTGTTTATTGGATTTAATGCCGTGTCAACACAATTTAGGTCATATTACGGTGTCCAGCGCACCTAACCTAGATTCCGAATCACGGCGCGCTACCAACTGCAGTATCGTCCCGGGTTTTTACATCTTTGGAATCAGTTTCCACGGTATAGTTGTTTGATGTTTATGCTATATTATGCATTATTTGGAACATTAACCCTCTGATGCACTGATGTCCATTGTCTGCCTTTCTGCACTTGTCTGATTTCTATAATAACCAATAATTTTATTAGTACAAATCGCAGTTTTAGCAGAAAAAGGTTGTAACTCAATATAAGAAAAGAGTGAGTTACAATTGCGCTAAACATGTGAAATCTATGTATCTTGTTAGTCTATGGTTATTGATCTTAAAGGTACTAGTTCACAGATTTGGTTTATTTTTTCGATAATTTCAAAATACCATTCAGTGTCTGTAATTGCGTCAAAAAATTAATTCTTATTATTTTCAGACAAACTGACCTATATGTTGCAAGAAATGTACAATAACAGTCACAAAAATGCACTAAAAGTGTCAATACCATGACATATGGGGTAGATATCTACTACATGATACACCATCATTTGAAGCTGTATGTCAATTAGCACAAAAATTGTCATAATCAGAACACTACTTTCCTGCTTCCAAATATATTTCCATACAGTTTTGATAGTTTCAGAAAAAGTTGATATATAAATTGAAATCTGTGAATGAGTACCTTTAACAGTTCCCTCAAGTTTTATTACCTGAAAACTGTGGTTAAAATGTCTATAAGTGCTATATTTATGTCATAATTTATACATTTTGTTTACTTTACTGAGATATTTTTCAGTACTTATGGCAATAAGTGTATAGTCTATAGAATTTCCAGTGCCTGGCACTGCCAATCAATCATGTTTTCTTGTTTAATTGTCCTGTTCATGGACCCTATATAAACAATAGGGTCCTTGTCCTGTTTTATATTATTACTTTGCAACAAGGAATATTGTGTATATTTTTGAATAAAATTGCTGAAGTCTTATATTGACATATAAATGATATAAGTTGAATATTTCGGCTTTTTAAAAAGATATTTTTTCAATATTTTGGCATAATGTGTATATATGATGAAATTGTGTAAGTGCTATATTTAATGGAATATGAAAACTGTAGTATATTTTCAATATAAAATGACAATATTTTTCAGTATTTTTGCATTATATGTGTATTATACAGGTTCTTATGTCTTTTTTTCTCAACTGTCAAAGTATGAATAATTTCACTGTGACTTCTTGTGTTAATATGTTTGTTGTCTAATCAATTATGAGATTCTGATACCATCTTTTAAAAGTGGGTAGAATAAACAAATAGCTTATTGACATTATTTAAGCTTTGACTGCTGAGAAAAAAATGGGCTATAGTTTTCTACAAGCGGTGCAAGTTTTTCATGTGATGATGTTTATAATATTTTTTAATACTTGAGATTATTTTTGCTAAATCAAATCACTTATTGGCTGACTCATTATGTAAAGCGCCATTATTGTTTTATTGATGCTAAATATGAATGCCTTACATACAGCTCCCTTCAAAAGACCTTGGAAAAAATCCTGTTTATATGATAAGTGGATTTTCATTTACCCCAGAAAAAAAAAGTAATCTTGAGCAAATTTTGAAATCAGCAATGATAAGTTTACATGTAACAACATAAGATTCATACATTGTTACATGCATTAATTGTAGTTTGCAGCGTGCATGGTTAGTTTTTTTATCAAAAATTCATTTTTCCAAGAATTTTTAAAGGGCACTGTATTTTATGATTTTAATCAAGCTTGAAATTATGTTTATGTTCAATATTACTACAGACCTGTATTTAATGTATGCCCATGATATAACAAATATGTATGGTATTTCATGCCATCCAAAATTACCGATACACTTCTAAAAAATCTAGTTTTTTTCAATAGCACAATTAATATTATTTCAAATGTACATGTATTTGCACATTAGGGTAGTTATAATAGAGTGTAGCATCTAAAAGTGTACTTTAGGCCACAACAAATTTATGAAGTGTCCTACGGATTTTTCTAGAAAATAGTGGGGAGAGCGTGAAGAAAATATTCTTTTTTTTAGTCTTAATTCAGTTGCTTTATATAGGAATTTGAACAAATTTTCATGAGCGAGCAAGGAAATAAAAATATTTTTTTGTAAAAACTGACAAAATTAAGGTAGGAGCAAATTCATAGTTCACATGTTCAATTTGTTTGGGCCTTATACAAATGTTATTCTTATACTTGTACATGTATATAAATATTGTTTTAATAATGTCTTCGTAAAAATTAAAAACAAATCACTATTTACGAAAATGTTCATGTAATAGACTATATCTGAAATTCAAAACTTTTACAGTCAAAATGAAAATATGTGTACAAAGAACTATAGGAACTATTCTGCATTTCGTGCTTTTTTAGCAATTATGTGTAGCAAACTTTGTTTGAACCACCTGCACAGACGGAAAACCCACAAATTGGATTTAGGTTAATCAGTAATTTGTTTCAATATTATAATCATGTTATCATGTTTTAATTTCTCGTTTCTTGTTATTTATAAATTTTCATCTCTAAAATTACCTTTTTTTTAAATCTGAATTATTCAGTGCCATCCTAAAGTCATGGAACAAAGTTCTAGTTAAATTGGTACACATTTACCTATGTAAAAAAAAAAGAGTCATTTGAGCAAATTCTAAAATCAGCATTTTTTAAGTTATAAACATATGATTTAAAGTATGTTATGGGGCGGATCCAGGGTTTTTTTCTAGGTGGGGGGTCCAAACATTTTCAGGGGGGGGGGGTTCAAAACTTTCTAATCACAACCACATTATACACTGTTAGCAGAATAGTGCAGCATATTAAAAAAAACTACACGTACTCAGCCATTAGATCCTTCTTAAGCACAATTGCAAGCAAAGCAAGCCCGAGAAAAATTTCTTATGCTACTTAAAATGGCTTACATTAAAAAAAATACACCCATGAATAGGTATGTTTTGGAAATTTCTAAGGGGATGTGGACCCCCTGCTAGATCCACCTAAGTGTTACGCACATAGGCTTTATGCAAGATCAGTTTTTCTGTTTGTCCAAGAAAATTTGGACAGTACAGTATATTAAATATAATTCCTTACATTTTGAAGTCTTCGATTTCTTATATCAAATCATGGTTCCATACAATCAATATTCTTCAATCAACTTGTTTATGCAGCTATTGATATTATATGTAGATGATTTTCTAGGGCCCATTCCGGACATCTGAATACAAATAAATCCCTGGAACTCTGGATATCAGTAAAATGTATACTCATTGTACCTGAAGGTGTTCAGATTTCTTGAGTTTGGCTGTAGACGATTCTAAATACTTCATAATTTTATCATCTAGATTATTTGAATGCTTTCAGTCTTTGACTCTAGAAATTGTTTTTATGAATATATTTTAGAGGATTTCAGATCTCCTTAAATATAAGTTAGCAATGATGGCAGCTTATTTTACTGTTAACATTCTCTGGCATATAAGTGTAATTATTATAAAAATGTATACATATCATACATACATCATAACTTAAAGCTGTGTAGAAAATGACTGATGTATAATAAATGGCTGAACTTGGTGGATAAAAATACAAGTGTAAAAATGTTAATGACAAATAGTTACTATCATGCATTATTATGTAATATTAATTCATTAGATAGATGGTAAAATGCTGCCCTATACCTTGTTTACCAGTATAGTGCTAAAAGTTTAACCTCGATCTGACTTTTCATATTTGAATCTAACAATTATCTATACATATGTAAATAGAAGTATGTTTATGTGTAGCTAGCCTTATCGAATAATCCTCTTGGCCATGGTGTTATAGACACTCATTGTACGCTTTAATATATTTTAGAAATTAATCCCTGTCTAATAATTGCATTCGAGCTTTGATGATATACTCCAATATTGGTATCGAGCATTAATTCTACATGTACATTCATATTCAATATAATGAATATTCTTGCATAAAGGTCAGATCGGGGTCAAACTTTAGGCACAGTATCACTCTGCTAACTTGTATATAATTTTATCCTAGCCTATTATATGAAAGCATGTTGATCAGCACGTTACTTCTAAAAGGAGTTCAGGATATTGTCTTTCATCATAGTTATGTACACGATAAATGTAAAGCCACAACAAATTTATGATAAATGTAAAGTCACAATTAATTGATCATTTTGTCAGATTCCTGCATGTAAAATTACAAATATGGAAAAATATATATTTTTAGCTTGCTTGATCCAATTATTTTGGAAAAAATCTGAAGAACACATGATCAATTTGTTGTGACCTAAACGCAAAATTGTCAAGTCGACTTTTGACTGACTGAAAAATGTCAAAAATATTGTGGGTTTAGCAGAAAACGGTCATAACTAAATATTCAAAAAGAGTGAGTTATGACCGTTTTGCGCAGAACGTGCAATTTGTATTATACTGGATATTTATAAGTGCCCCGACTATATGATCAAATTTATGTTTTAAATCCCTCTAGGTATATTAATACATGAAGGGACACAGGCTAGGCTGTTTAACTGGCATTATATATAAACATATAATTATTTCATAATTTCAAATTACTTGTTATTGTTATTATCACTTTAAATATCTCATACTCAATTATATTGTTTTACATATTTTAAGTTATTAATGAATATATGAAATAAAATGCATAATTTCACATAAAATTGTTCATTGTTCTTTACTTCCCTCTAGATAGGCCATGGGTGTTATTTGATGGATTCTTGTCCCATCCTTCCCCTCCCTAAGAACTGGCTTTGGTGTGATCCATATTAAAGTTTATACTGATGTGGATTTCCCAGGTACAGTTCGTACAAATTTAACAAAACCTTGATTATGTATACAATACAATGAACTAATTCACAACAGGGAATACTCAGGATGACAATTAAATATTAAACAGAATTAATTTTTATATGTAAATTTATGAGCGTCTTGTTGGTGTACATTACACTACATTGCAAGCATGTAGACTGAGGTGGTTGAATATCCGCCACACTAATTTTGTTAAAATAAACCATACAACCTTCATTTTCAATTCAGCCCTACCTTTAGAATGGATTGGTTTATTTTAATGTTTACACAAGTAGGTAATAGGAAGCATGCAGCTTGATTTTCTCGTAACCAGAGGTTATCAAGATTCTGGATCTAGAGTCTTGATAGCCTCTGGGTACAAGAATGGTTGCTAGCCACTAGCTTTCCTGTACAAGTTACCCTACAAAAATATGTTTGTTCTCTTATAATAAGCTGACAATTTCTGATATGTGAAAATGGATATCAATTTCCAATATTAAATGCAACCCATTGTAAACCTATATCAACCAATGGGTGTTTTTCACAAAAATTCTTACCAAAAAAAATCTTATTAAGTCAAAAGCAAGAAACATTAATACGCACATTTTTTGGCTTATCAATTCTAAATATTATACTAATTGTGTAGAATTTTGAATAATATATCATAGTTACGCTTATTATCTGACTTTGAAGTGCTAATTATATGAAATGGACTTATGAAGAATTTTTTCTTAAGAATTTTTGTGAAAAGCACAACAGGTTTGTTGTCCAACATGCCTCCTACCACAGTATAAACATGCCTATGGCTAGTGCCAGCACTGTAACACTTTAAAATAGATGGCATAAACATCCAATTATTGAGTAGACAATGACAAAAACATACTATGAATAAAATTAGTCTTTATTGCAAAATTCCCCTAACAACAAGAAAATTAACAATAACTTACTTTCCTACAAGTAATTTGTATTATTGTTGTTATTATTATTATTACGATGTTGTTGTTTAAAGGCGCATATACAGCTTAGGTCAATTAGCGAACATGTATTTCATTGAATATAATTGTAACATTATATAAATGTAAATCAAAATACGGTCCAATTTAAAATTTCATTGTCTGCCAACCAATCTTGATGCAAATATATATGATCAAGTCAAAATAAAATATATAAAATGTAGAAATATATATTCATGTTTAAATAAATCTAACAAGTAAATCTGTGAGCTAATGCTCACTAGTGATACCCCCGCCAAAATCTAAAAATATGCGACAAACAGGAAGTAGATGAGCAAGGAGCATGAAATCGCTTTACACCACATGGGACTATAGGATGAAGCAATATGCAAAGTTTCAGGCTGCTGCATGGTATAGTTGCTGAGAAAACTGTGACGGAAATTTCGTAACGGACGGACGGACGGACGGACACACGCACGCACGCACGCACGGACAAGGGTAAAACAGTATACCCCCCTCTTCTTCGAAGCGGGGGTATAATAAGGCCAAATTAAAGTAATTGCTACATTATCAAACAAACCTCTGCTATCTATTATTATGCAACACTACTAGTAATCATTCTTGATTTTAAAAATCCTCAGTTCCATGATTTTAAAAGTCAGCATGTCAGAATCAGTCATTAAGGTTTTTGCTAAAAAACTTCAAAAGTTTTTCATAATTTTCTAGCAGTTCAATTTTTGAAAATGACAATTACTTGGGTGAAATTTCCAAATTTTCAAGATCATTTTCAACATTTACACAGGAAAGTATCCATTCCAGCATCCAACTATCACAAACTTCAGGACCAGTCTTGACAAGTTTCAAATAATTAATTAACGCTAATTTTCAAGACAGAGAAGTTTTATTCACTATAGGTAACACAATTCAGAATCTAAAACATAAAAATTAATACAAATAATAAATTATTAGCAGATATTCAAACTCCTTAAAACAAAACAAAGCTATGTATCAGTTATCTTTTCCAAAGAATAATTTCTCAGTATTTTCATATATTATATTAGCTAGTTCTTCAATATCTTCATTTCTGGCACCAGCCATCACTTCAAGTACTTGACTGAAATAAATACAAATAAATGTTCTATTAGGCCACAACAAATTGATCATATGTTCTATGGATTCGCTCGCACCTTAATTTTGACGGTTTTTACAAAAAAAAATATTTTTATTTCCTCACTCGCTCATAAAGATTTGGTCAAACCGCTATAAGCAAGTGAATAAAGACTTTTTGTTTTTTCTTCGCTCGCTCGCCCCATTTTTTTTCCAGAAAAATCCGTAGAACATATGATCAACTTGTTGTGGCCTTATTTACACAAGAATGCATATACATGGGAATTGGACATTTCTGGCAAATATGTCAAAAATTCTTGCTAAATGAAAAATTATTACCAGCCTGAAAAATATTGCCTAACATTGGGATAAAATGATAGGCCTATCACATTAATAATTTATAAAGAAAATTCATTCAGCTAGTAGCCTTATCAAAGAGTCTATCATTCTATCAATATAATATCACTTCTATACTAAGACACACAACACATTGCAGTAATCAGGGATTTGATACGCAGTAGAATAAAGTGCAGCATATGAAGACAAATCGTTGTATATTTTAGATTTATATTTTAGACACAATCATAATAAATTTGTAAAATAAATGATGGCTTATAACTACAGAAATATCAATGCATAGATATAAAGTATGTTAAAACCTCAATGGAAACCTCAATGGGTATCGATCTGTATTCAACACCGTGTATTCTCCTTTCATTTTCAAATGTACGTGTAAAGAATGACAGATGTAAACATGTTAGTATTAAGGTAAAAATACCACTTTAAAAAGTTTTATTTTACGTGCATACTTTATTGGATATCAGTATTATATTGAGTAGTCAAAAAGATATATTCAATATGTTCAGTACAATTGAATGGTGGCACACAAGACGGGTTGTGGGTTCAATTTCAGGGAAGGGCATAGTTTCGAGGAGTTTGGTCATGAAATAATTTCTAAAGTCATTTTCGCACCTACCACTGATTCTAAACCATGTAGGGCAGTTGTTCCTAGTAACTGGTAAACAGCTATATTCAGAAATTTAGCCTTTTCTAACTATGAGTAGATTGACTGACCACAGTTATATAACCTATACAATGTGTGACTACAGCATCAAACCCAACCAACAAATTAATTTATTCCAAATTCAGAGTTAACAAACAATATACATACATGATAGTCGCAGGCTCATTACGACTTTTAACCATTAAACCTTTCTCCCATCTTTCTTTTTTCTTAGATGAAAATTGTGTTTTAACAAACTTAGCGCTAGCATGTGTATTTCGTATATCACACCAGGGGGCATCTAGAAATATACATATCAACTATTGAACATATTTTACTTTATACAAATATAATACACCAAACATATAAAAATGACTCCCTATTGTTTGAGTAAAGAAGAACAATCATCTTTAAAAGGTATAAATCTATAACTGACACATTATGTCACACAAATCAATTATAAAATTCATAATTCTATGATAGGTTAAACAATTCAAATGATTACAGAATCAAGAATTTTTGTAGAAGTATTTCTTTCTGATTTAACGGACATTAATGATAGTGGCATTGATAGAAAATGTTTTTATAGAAAAAAATCAACTTCAAAAACAAACATGAATAACATGCATAGAAGACAGTTTGTAGACCAAAGTAATTTGTATTGATATCAAGTCAAGAAATGACAAAGTGAAGATATGCTGGATATATGGGACCAAGCCACTTCAGTAGACTCCAACTGAAATGTTCTGTGCCAAGTTCAGCATACAGAGAGTGAATGATGCTCTTCACTCCAGGCATCTTAAATGGTTAGGTGAAGTCTTATTTAGCCTGCATCAACACAATTACTAGCATAAGCATCTCATGCATTCAAGAAAGACATAGAGTGTTTAAATGCTGATCTAAAAGCATACGTCCCATGGACACTGATCCTCTAGACAGGACGTCATGAAAATCAAATATCAGGCTATCAAGCTGCCTGATGCCTATCCAAATTTGTGGGATGTCCTCAGCAGATGAAAAATAAAATTATGATTTGATTAAATGATGATCAATGGACTCACCTGTTTCAATCATAAGACGATCACTAGGTATAGAACACATTACATCTATATTGTCTTGTGTCTTTAATGAACTAAAATAAAACAATAAATAATTATATAACTGGAAAACAAATCATGAAATCTTCATACTTGATCTACATAGAATTATCTGAGAATCTGCTCTGTTTGAAAAATTGAGTGCCTGAACTACAAGTGCCAGACATAAATGTCCGTTATTATAGTATACATAGAGAATACTATAATAAAGAAAATTTGTGCCTTGCATTTGTGGCCTGAGCAGTTGTTAGTTTGTCTTTTATTGACTGTAGCAACTTGACAGCATGTTTGAATATTCATAAATAACTATTGTAGGTCATAACTGTTGTAATTATTCCAAAATACCAACATGATAGAAAGGAAGAAAAATATATCAAAAAGTTGGCATGCACTGTTGAAAAATCTTTCATGTCTGAAGAAATTATGAGTAACCTGTTTTATCTCGCATCTGGACCTTCTCTTCACATGCATTCTCTCAGATGAGTCATGTAAAGGGGAGAACTCCAGTTTTTAAAAAGAACAAATTCATTATAACAATCAAAGATTAAACATTATTAATTACCATCCATTTATTCCTATAAATAAACCTTGATCTAACATCTCAGTGGCTTCTTCTTTACTACCAGTAAATGAGTGTACCTATAGTATAAAGAAAGAAAACTAAATACAGTGGCTTCTGAATGTCCTTGCATGGCTTGACACTAATTTGTAAACTAAATTGCCCAATGGACATTTTATGGGTCGTCAGGCACAAAAAGGACAACCTTCAATATATGATTTAAACTATCTTAAATAAAAAAGCTTTAATAACAGTAATATTACTTTTAGTACTCACAATCAGTTTTTCTAATATTTAAAAAATCTCATTAGTCTAAACATTTTGGAGGCCCTGTGTACATATATTAAATAATCATCAAAGGGAAATAATGCAAAAATGTGAATTCATGAAACTACATTCTATAAATAGATGGTGAAGATATCACCTCTATACTAAGACGCATAACGACCCCCCAATCATCCGCAATTTACTTCCGCATAAAGTAGTTCCGCGTATGAATACAAGAAATATTAAAGAAGTTGTTGTGAATTACTTTGTCGTCATTTTTTCGCCAAATGTAACTATTAAAATGTAAAATAATGACCGCTTATAGCTATAGGAATATTAATCTGTATATACTAAGTACTTTTAAACCTCTGTAGGTATAGGTACATAGTTAAACCGTGTACTCTACTTTCGATTTCAAATTATTGTGTAAAGAATAACAGATGTAAACACGTTATGATAAAGGTTTAACTTCCAGTTAAAAAGTTTTATTTGATGAGGATAGTTGGTTGGATAGTCAAATTTTATTGAGTACACACAAAATTCATACTCTATTTGTTCAGTTTACTTGAAGGGGGGAAATTGTTAGAATGTAAACATTGCCACATGCTTTCAGGTAAATAAACAGTTTACCCATGATGCGCGGCGTCTCCGTACAAAGGTCAGTCAGACCGTTTGTGTACAGAATGCATGAAACTATTCTTGAAAACTATAACAGTTAAATAAGTATACCAATACTAATAATCTAGGTGACTTAGAGATAATATTTGTGTCTGCCACTATGGTATTAGACACAAAACAAAGTTCAACTTACCACACCTCCTTTGATTTTATGTCTATGTCTTTTTATTATAGCAGAAAAATCAGTAGAAGCAGCTCTTGAATGTAAAAATAATGGTAACTGTAATTGTTCTACCATCTCAAATTGTTTCTCAAAATATCTGAAATTATAAAAATCAATCATATACATGTAAAATGAATAACTCTTATTCCAATATTTTGGCTGATGCTTTTTTTAAATATTCACAGAAAGATTTAGGTATTCAATACAAATAAATTTATTCATATTTTGCAATTTTCTAAGTACAAATGTATTCAAGGGATCTTTCACCAAAAATAACACAGGCAATTAGACCTATTGCTAAATGTCAAGTAGTTTTAATCACATTCCTACAATAGGTGCTAATAGGTAATATTTGACATAAGAACAAACTTTTTTCTTACACTCTATTTTAATACACAATACCATTATAACTTACTTTAATTGGGTATCTTTATCACAGAATTGAAATCTATCATAATCTGTAAATATAGATATAAATACATTATTGTTATAATGATTGTCTTCAACTTCCAAAATCAACATTAATACATTATTAATACATATATGATTTAAACTAATTAATTCAGCTTTAAAGTTTATAAAATTACAAGCATTTTATATGATTAGTATCCCTCAGAATTTCATTTGCGCAAGAACTATTTAAGAGCACTTTATACATCTTTTTCATATGTAGATGGGCATAAAGAACTAATACCAGTAATTCAAAGATCTGGATTGTTTGCAAAAATATACTGATTACTAAAATTGACAACAGTAAACCATTAGTATTACCTAATCCTAATTCCCCAACAGCAACTATTTTATCTTTATTTTGTGTAGCAATATCAATTAATTTATTCATATAACCATCTGGATCATTATCTTTATCAAACTCTCCACATCTAGTAGGATGACAACCTATAGTAGTATATAGTTCATCTACAATAGAAAATATGTATTAGAATAAGTGAACTATGGTTATAAGTAAGTAAACCATAGGTAGAATAAGTGAACCATTGTTAAGAACAAATGAACCATGATTATGATTAAGAGAACTATGGTTATGAATAAGTGAACCATGATTATGAATAAGTGAACTCTGGTGATGAATAAGTGAACAGTGGTAATGAATAAGTAAACCACAGTACACTCCACCCCCTCCTAACGGCCACCCCTCTTAAGCGGTCACCCCCTGTAAGCGGCCAGCTCATGCCGCGACCGTCGGAAAACGCTCTATAATGCACCCCTATTAAGCGGTCACCCCCGTTCTCCAGCCAACGGCCAGCCATTTTGCATCTCAAAGCAAATTTTCCCCCGCGTAAGCGGCCACGTGAGAATCTGACCGTTATGTATATTGACAAAATTTATCAAAGCGTGTCATCTTTTGTCGTTATACATAATACACATGTCAACGTTATCGAATACACTTTATCACGTTGCCTATATGGCAACATAACTAAGCAGTCCCTTTATGATCGAGAAAGCCAATCAGAGCAGTTAATTTAGACACACCTTTCGCGTTTGCTTATCGATAATTACAGAACTTAAGAAAATGCACATAAAAGTTAAACGATAGTTTGATCTTGTTGTGTATTTCGCACCTACGAATATTACCTAAGCGGTCACCGCGGTCATGTATATTGATTGACATAATTGCAATGACCCATGTCTTATAAATACAAAGGAAATCGCTACATTATCTTATCAATTAGAAACCATTATTAAACAGGCTCTAAAAATCAATAATTAGCTATCGTTTTGTTGTTAGCGTGTATAATCAACTGAGTGACACCGATTATAATCCGATAATTATGTATGAGGTAATACAAATTGAACAATTAACATACATCCGGTCTGGTTTAAAACCCTGTTTTGACCGTTCGATCTTCGTAAGAGCATAGGATTATTGCCAAAATATTTTATTCGACGGCAAATGATTTTTAGTGTGTATATAAACATGATTGCTGCATGTGAAGATACACAGTGAACTTTTGAAAAAATATGATGACGACGATAATTACTAAGCACTATTTGTTCGTAGTGATTTTCTTATCAACCCATTTAAACAAAGAAAGGTCAGAATTGAGGACGTTTAAACGCATTTTCCGAAAATAGGCTGCGTTCTACATTCGATTTATTTAAACGAGACCAACATTCTTACACAGTTATCGAAGCACTAGTAATGAAATTATCTGTTGCATAATAAGACTTTTATCACACTTAATACTAATAAATATCGTAAATTTCAGTTTGATTTTCGTATTTTACTCAATAGGGCATTTAGTCTGAACAGGGAGTTTATTTTTTTATCTTTTCAACATAAGTAAAGAATATTACTCAGACTGGAAATAATTTACCGTGAACTGCTCTTGTCTTATAAAGCATAATTCAAGCATTCAATTAAAAAGGCCCTATGTCATCAAAACTACCTCCAGACCCCCTCTCAAGTCAAGGTCAAACCCCCTCTTAAGTGGTCACCCCGCTTAAGCAGCCAATTTGGCTGTTTCCCTTGGCTGGCTGCTTAAGAGGGGTTGGACTGTAATTAATAAGTGAACCATTATTATGAATAAGTGAATCATGGTCATGAATAAGTGAACTCTGGTGATGAATAAGTTAACAGAGGTAATAAATAAAAGAACAGTGGTTATGAATAAGTGAACAGTGGTTATGAATAAGTGAACCATGATAATAAATATGTGAATAATGGTAATGAATAACTAAACCATAGGCAGAGTTAGTGAACCATTGTTATGATTAAGTAAACTATAGGTTGAATAAGTGAACTATTATTATGAACAAGTGAACCATAGGAAGAATAAGTGAACCATGGATATATATAAGTAAACTATGGCTATAAATAAGTAAACCATAAGTAAATAAAGTAAACCACTGTTATGAATAAGTAAACCATAGGTAGAATAAATGAACCATGACTATGAATATGTGATTCATGGTAATGAAACAAGAAAGATAATGTGGGAGCCACATTAAAGCCGGATTTTTCTGCATATGGAAACATTGAGAACAAGTTTACGTTGTTACAAAAGAAAGTCATTTGATATATTGCTTATCAGAAGGAATACAAAGGGCACTAATTAATCTTAAAGGAATAAAGAGTTTCATTAACTATATATATGTCCCATTGTATCTTTTCTGAGTATTTTTTTGGTATTTGACTAAGATGGCATAAGACATGAAAACTATGGATGAAAATAATGCAAAGCTAATGATATGAAATTGGCGAGAGAATTTTGTTAAAAAAAAACCTTGTATGGCAAATGGTGAAATTGTTGAAACAAAATGGCGGGAAAATATGACTGGAAAATGCCAGAATACTTGCTATTGGAGAGATCCAACATACTGAAAACTTAAACATAAAAAATACAAAGGGAAATAATCCATATTTAAGCCAAGTAGAGTTGCCGTTACTGTCTTATTCTTTCAACAGATGGTATGTAATCATTATATGAAATTTCATAATAATCTAACCATAAATGGCAGAGATACCCAACAATTTGAAAGCTTTAACACAAAAATAACAAAGGGAAATAATCCATTTTTAAGCCAGGTAGAGTTGTGGTTACTGTCTAATTCTTTTCAACAGATGGTATGTAATCATTGTATGAAATTTCATAAACATCTAACCATAAATGGCAGAGATATCCAACAATTTGAAAAATTTAACGCAAAAAAACAAAGGGAAATAATCCATTATTAAGCCAGGTAGAGTAGCGATTACTGTCTAATTCTTTTCAACAGATGGTATGTAATCATTGTATGAAATTTCATAAACATCTAACCAGATATGGCAGAGATATCCAACAATTTGAAAAATTTAACACAAAAAAACAAAGGGAAATAATCCATTATTAAGCCAGGTGGAGTTGCTGTTACTGTCTAATTCTTTTCAACAGATCAAATGTAATCATTGTATGAAATTTCATAAACATCTAACCATAAATGGCAGAGATATCCAACAATTTGAAAACTTTAACGCAAAAAAAACAAAGAGAAATAATCCATTATT
Source organism: Mactra quadrangularis (assembly GCA_025267735.1). Taxonomy (NCBI): domain Eukaryota; kingdom Metazoa; phylum Mollusca; class Bivalvia; order Venerida; family Mactridae; genus Mactra; species Mactra quadrangularis. The sequence goes on along the minus strand of CM046307.1, from coordinate 10,518,861 downwards.
AAGCCAGGTAGAGTTGCCATTACTGTCTAATTCTTTTCAACAGATGGTATGTAATCATTGTATGAAATTTCGTAAACATATAACCAGATAAGGCAGAGATATCAAACAATTTGAAATTGAATGCAAAAATTACGAAGGGAAATAATCCATATTTAAGCCTGGTAGAGTTGTGGTTACTGTCTAATTCTTTGCAACAGATGGTATGTAATCATTGTATGAAATTTCATAATAATCTAACCATAAATGGCAGAGATATCCAACAATTTGAAAACTTCAACGCAATAAAAACCAAAGGGAAATAATCCATTTTTAAGCCAGGTAGAGTTGTGGTTACTGTCTTAATCTGTTCATCACATGGTATGTTATCATTGTATGAAAATTCGTAAAAATCTGACAATAAATGGCAGAAATATATGCTATATTAAAAACTTTAACGCAATTGTAAACGACACCAGACACCCGAAATTACAAAGGGCAATAATCCATAATTAAGCAAGGTAGAGTTATGGTTACTGTCTAATTCTGTTCATCACATGGTATGTTATCATTGTATAAAGTTTCGTAGAGATCTGACTTTAAATGGCAGAAATATATGGTACATTAAAAACTTTAACGCAATTGTTAACGACACCGGACGCCCGATAGCCCGTCCACCCGCCCGCCCATCCGCCGGGTTACCCGCCCGCCCGTGTTCGCCAAACTATTAGCCGATTTTTTTCGTTGAAAAATCCGGCTAAAAACTGAACCATGGTAATGAATAAGTAAACCATGGTAATGAATGAGTGAATAATGGTAATGAATTAGGGAATAATGGTAATAAATAACTAAACCATAAGCAAAATAAGTGAACCATTGCTATGATTAAGAAAACTATAGGTAGAATAATGTCTGTAACTTTCCAAAACATACCTAATTTCAACACTGAATAAAACTTAGAGATCAGTGTGTTGGTTTGAACCCAGATGTGACCCATACAATCCTTATCCATTTAGGACACTAAAATACAGTATTCATGTATAGAGCTTTTGATAAATCGGGACTGTGCCAGCCACCCATGCTTGAACCTATGACTTTACAGTAATGTAAAGACATAAATTACTGGACCACAGAGTCAGACTTCTAGACATAAACACTACTCACCATGTTTATTCACTAGTTCTACAGCTTCCTCTGCATCTTTTAAACATCCAGCAGTTACCATTATCTGTTATAGTTATAAGATGAAGGAAAATGTTATTAAAACAATGATAGTTCCTACTTTAAGGTCTATATCTGATGAATCATTCAATGTTGTATTACATTTGTGAAAAATAATAGCGGAAAAACAGCATGAAATAAACAAAATAATTATTAGTCAATTTTGGAGTAGTCTTTTTATTTAAACTTGCAAGCTCAGAAAGACATTTTATTTTGTGGCTACACCACTCTTGAAAATAAGTTTTATGAGCTCACTTGGAAAAAATAATATCAATCTTACACCAAAGTCAATGAATATCATCTATTTATTACCTAATTCAAATATTCACTAATGTTCCAGCAAAAAGGTCAAATCAAAGGAGCTAGTATGAGGTATCAATAGTATGAAATAAAAAATGCAGTAAAATATTGTTATTCTAAGAAAAATACCATACAATCAAAGAACACATATTACCTTTTCAAGTCCTACATCCTTAGCTCTCTTTAACATATCAACAAAATCATCTGAAACAGTTATACATGTAACACAAATTAATTTTACCTGAATGGTTAAACAAAAACTTACAACTTATAAGGAGAGATGGTTTTACAAAGTATGACATCGTAGGCGGATCTAGGGGGGGGGGGGTCAGGAGGTCCCCAGACCCCCCCCCCCCCCGGAATTTCCCAAATGTACCAAATGGAGTCCACTTTGTGGTCCCTCGGTAATGATAAATAAGGTAATAAGGAAAAGGTTTCTTGCTCAAGGAAACAAGGTAAGTTTAAGATATGATTCAAACCAACACATATCAGGCTATTCATTGATTACTAGGCCAATGTTGTAACCACTCAGCTAAGCCTGCTCCTAAATACAGTACATGTAATTATTGTGAATGAGTAAATATTTCCAAACATAGAAGATTTTTGAAGCACAGGAGCTTGACATTCTTTTTTTTATTATATGAAGGAGGGAATCTTTCAAACAACTATACCGAATGTCAAGCTCCTGTTATTAAAATATACCCATAATTAATAATGAATATTTCCCAAGTTAGTCACAGGTGTTTATTATGCTTTATAAGTATCAATACCATCCAAGAACTCCAGAAGTTTATGATCTGTCAGATTATAAATTCTACTTACAAGAAATTAAGGACAGAGAAAACATTTCAGGTAATCAATTTATGAAGCTAGAAAAAAGTTGATATAATCAGAACTTATGTTATAGTGATTAGTGAACATACCTTCATGGGCTTGTTTTCCTCTGTAAAGACCTCTAAATACTGGATCTGAAACATAATATTTAAATGATAACAATACATTGTGATACAGTAACATATGATATGCCTATTATGTTAAGAACTATCAAATACTAGTAAACTGTTGGAAATAATTTTTAGCATAAACTTGTGTTATCTATTCATACTGTCCACATGAATAACCGCTGTTCAGATCATCAGTAAACAGATATGGTAAAACATGTGGCCAGCACAGTCCCCAACTTCCAAAGACCTTATAATATAACCTCATGGTATTCCCTTCAACATCCTCGGTAACCCAAAGTATAATTATTTGTCAATGATAGATTTCAAACGTATGAGTACTATGAGTTTCATGTCATGTCTTTTACTTCTTATAGATTTTTAATAGAATATGAACTGGTACAGGCTATAAAGTTAACAATATTTTATCTCTTGAATTAGTTCAAACAGTTGGTAGTAATATGTCATATTTAAAGATATCATAATCCACATACCTGTCAAGTTTGCTCCAATATCTGCAAAAAAGTGTAACTAAAATGACTAATTGATCTTTTGGACTATAAAGTGTTGAACATTCAATTTAATCAACTGTCAGTGATGCATACATTAACTCTGCTGATTTTAATACTCATTTTTTGTTCAGTAAACTTTGCTCAAATATACAGATATTTATTTTTTATCAATCTGGAGCAAAAAAGTACATGTACTGTAATAAATATTCAATCAATGTGAATAAAAAACAATGAATATGAAATATCGTCTAATTGTGAATTAAGTGAAAATATGCAAAAACAATATAGACTAAGAAAAGTATCTTATATCAAGGAATAAAAAACGTACAATCAACAGACTTTCATTGTCACTGGGTACGAAACGTATAGGGGACGAAACGCCCTTAGGCAAAATCTTTGATTATAATAAAACGTTTGCAATAGACAAATCAATACATTATAACAGTATTTTTGTAAAAATGAACAAAACATATTACCAATAAATTTAAATAACTGACGAGCTGAAGTTGCCATTATTATTGTATCAAATTGAGAAACATGTGTCACTGTCAGATTTTGGACCAGAATAACGGTCTTTAGCCTAAACCAAGATTACGCAAAGTTGCCTCCCTTTTATCAGAAAAAATCAAAACAAGATGAGGAGGCAATTTCAATTTGTGCAAATAAAACACTTATTTTAACGTGTTTTCTGTCATGATCTATACAAATATTTACTGATGTCGAGAAACGAATCTCAAGGTAACAAACCTTTCTTTATTTTTGTGTACTGGAGCCACAGATATTACTATTAGCCACTAGACTAGAGTTGTCCTATTTATTAATTTTACCTGAGCCTGGGATGATAGATCAATTATACTTACAGTGGTTAGTGATAATACTTAGTTAGCAAATTTACTGAAATTTAGAAATCCATGACCTAACTGGGATTGGACCTTCAACTCACTAAGTCGTTGTCATCACAATTCGTTGAACCAGTCTATTATATTCTGTAACCTAATAATTTATTGGTGAATACTAAATATTGATGATTACTAAAATATTCGATTATATTCTGATTTTATATGCATGCACAGCTAACAGATGCCTTTGACTGCTTTTGTATTTAATTTAAGTACTGTCATTTGTTTGAAGTGAAAGTTGTTTGAAAGTGTCACTTTTTACACAAGAATGAATATAAACATTTTAAACTCCCAATTTCGATAAAAATTAGAAAAAAATATGAAAACCTTTACATGTTATTGTTCCAGTTATAGTTTTTTATATTGTCCTACAGAATTAACCTGAGCTTGACTTTTATGCAAGAATATGTTTAACTCAGTATTTACAGTCTATTTTTGTCTTGGTTTGTAAATCACGCTTTATCGGAAGCTTTAGGCAAAATACATGTACTGAACAATTCATGTTGTTTTCATAGGAATAAATACTTTGAAACTGTGCCATAATATTGCGGACTTACTTGTTTCTCCAAAAAACTAATGTGTCCAAAATTAAATGTACAATAACATGCCACATTTAATAAATTGATTAATACTCACATGGGTTATTATAAAAATGTATATAACCGTATACACACATAGGTAAACTCATGGTTTAATGTAAGTGAAGTGAGTCATTATTATAATAAGGTAGTTCAAGCTCAGGTTAATTCTGTTGGACTATAACAGTTAATCAACAGTTTTAACCTTTAATATTTATGATCCACTTGTTAGTATAGCTAATTGATGATTTGGCCTGTTACTCAAATCATATTGCTTATGAAAATTAAGGTGAATACTGTTTCCAAGGAAGCTGTATGATAAGTTGTGTGTAGTTTTATTCAGAAATTAAAGTATGTCATATGTCTGTTTTTCAGTATGGGCCAAGGGTGATCATTGTTTATCTCCATACTCTGGTGATAACAAGTTATATCATGGAACAATACAGAAAATACACCGTTCTCCTACTGGACAAATATCTGCTGTAATTAGATTTGATGATTATTCTGATGACTGTGAGGAGGTGGATGTAAAACAATTACAAAAAGTCACTGAAAAACTTAACAAGAAAGGTAACCTTCATTATCTTACCTCGTACAGAATACTCGTTTTTCATTGGCCGAGAGCGGTCACGTGCTGACCATGTATTATCCCATATTAGGTCAGTAGATTCTAATATCCAATCAGTAACAAAATTTGTCCGTGTTCTTTGATGCTAAAATTCAGATGGGGGTACTCGGTAAGATAAATTCGTTACACAGTCAGTCACTGACCGGATACGGTGTGATACCGGGTCAGTAAATAAATATTGGGCTCGAGCTACGCTCTCACCCAATATTAATTTACTGACCCGGTATCACACTGTATCCGGTCAGTAACTGACTGTGTAACTAATAATATCATTGTAGCTTCTGTGTGTATATTCTACTGGGAGTTAATTTTCTTCATGAATGGTGCAGATCAGTGATACCTCTTTGGACGTGTATTCTACTGTTCAATTTCCATTGCTCCTTTCATTATCATAAATTTTTGTAAAAAAAAATCATAGTTAACCATTAACAACATTTTTGTATATCTGTGCAAGTAAATAAGGAAAATAGGTTTATTCTTTAGTAATAATCTCAAAACTTACATAGGTTTACATGCCATATTACACATTATTACGCTGTTTTACATTATTTTACATTACATTATTTACATGATGAAATACCAAAATTAACTGTATCATTCTTACCATATTACTGAAATTGATATAAACCACTGCTATGGTTTGTAGAGAGCAAGACTTCTAATCTTAAGGCTTTGATTCCTGATTAGACACAAGCTCTTGATTTATTCCATTGAAATTCAACCTTCAATATTGATTTTTTGTCCTAATATAGAGACAATATTCCGAGACGTGGTTCACTTTCTGTGTTGAAGGGTAGACTTGAATAAAAAGTGTTTTGGAAAAGCTGTTATGTGTTTTGCCATTGTACATAGTTTATTAAACAATGTAAATACAAACATAAAATCCAAATAAAAAGGAGAAGAGATTAGTACTAATTTCAGAATGATATTTTTAAACAAATCTTCTAATTTAAGACAATGCTAAAAAGAAGAAATCTACATCAACTGAAGGAATGTTCAGTCCACTTGAAGGCAATGAATTATCTCAGAGATTAAAATCTAAGTTTGCTAGTGATGATGAGGAAGATGAAATATCTATTAAAAGTGAAAGATTGACTTCTGTGTTGTTTACTGATAAACCATCTGGTTCTGGTTGCCATGGTAACACACCTGGGAAAGGAAATCATAATGGCAAAGGGACTCCTGGCAGAAAATCTAGTAAGAAATTGTGTTAAAATAAAATATAGTTTTGAAATTTATGTTTTAATGATTAAATGATTTATGTTTTTTTTAAATTTCTTTGTTAACTGGGTTTTTAATAATTAGGACATTGTAAAATAATTTTTATATTTATTATTTTTATAATGTTCATTTTGCTGAAAAACTTTCAAAATAGACATTTCTTTCTTGATGTTTTAATCAAAATAATAAATCACTTTATGGTTCTTACCTTTTTTTGTTGAATTGGATTTTTTATTTTGGTTTGTGAAAAGTGCCTTCTTTACTTCAACAAATGCTAGCACACCTTTCCAAAAGTAAAATACATAATGTATAAGCTTAACAAACTTGATTTGTAGTGATGGTACAATGTATACTTGTATTTACATTGTATCATTCAGAATACAGTCAGAAGAAATCACCTTCAGAATGTAGTGGTAATAAACACTCTCCTAGAGTAAAACATCCTCTTAGTATTTCTGGTGGGGAAGCTAAAGATCCCAAGAAAGAAGTGTAAGTTTTCTTGTCATTTATGTTTAGTAGGAACACTAGTTCAGTGGAAGGGTGGACACTTAGGAATACAAGAGGTCCTGGGTTTGAACCCATCATGGTCACTGCAAATTTCCTTGAGTAAGAAATGTACATGTAATTACATTGCTTGACTGAGGTGTAAATGTGTGTAAGTGAGGTATAAAATTGTTGCACCAATGTGTAAGGTCAAATGCAAAATGCTGATAAACGTTTGAATCCAGAGATGAGCTACCCTGGAAATACATTTTATATAATAATTTTTATTATTTTCTTTTGAGGCCTGTAGTCCCTCAAAGTACCCATTAAAATCTGGGAAGAGTGGAACAATTGTAAGTAAATTTCTTTCTCAAGGAAATAAATGGTGCCCCTTAGTGGGGTTTGAACCCAGGATCTCCCTGCCCCTAAGCACATGTCCTACCACTATACTTGTCTGGTATTCTTTTATCTCTAGTTGATGTTACACTCTTACAATGTAGCTGTAGTCTAGATGTGTTTCTTGTTGTTTCAGAAGGAAAATATCAGATGTGTCCTCCATGTTGGATCCTCATTGTGTAAAGAAAGCTCTTCAAAAAAGAGTAGATCATACTCTATCTTCCTCTGATGATGAAGAGTTTCATGTGTCTGGTAAGTTGTATTTCTGCTTGCGTGAAAGTATTCAGGACTGGTTATGTTGTTTAGAACTTTTAGGATCTAAGGAAAGCTTCTCTTTTATATTTAAAGTTGCTTAAACGATGAAAGTCAGGAATTTGAGGATTAGAAAACTTTGAACTTTCACCCTTGTTACTTTAATTAAACAGACATTTTATACACATTCTGAGTACCATTTTCAGGCTTTGTTTGATGAAAATTGATACAATGCGATGGGTATGGATTTATTGATATTTAAGTGGCAATGACTCTGAATTCCAAAAGTGGCAGGCTCAGTCCCAATCCACCTAAGACAATATATATAGGCCAAAATTGAGATAAGAAATACAAATGTACCTTTTTGTGCTATCCTTAATAGAAGGAAGTATGCACTAGTGCATTAATTTTTTTATTATTTTATATTTTATCATCTTTTAACCATTTTCAATTTCATTTTCAATTAATTATTTCCTAATAATGCATATGATTGTGAAGCGCTTTTGAACATATATTTAATATGAAAAGAGCGCTATACAAAATTGGTATATAATAATGATAACAATAATAATAATAATAATTGAATGTACTATACTAACAGTATTTATATTTTACTTTTTTACTGTTTTTAATCATTCTTATGCTATTATGATTTTCATAATCTTTTCACTAAAATTTTATCTAGTATCTAATAGATTCTACATATGTACACATGTTATAATTTATAAATCCTATATTAAAGGTTTCAATGATGAAGATATGGAGAAACCAAAGTTTACATATTCTGCTGAGGCTGCTAATATACCATATATATTATCTCAACCTGATGAAACACCAGTAATACAGGTAAAATAAAGTTAAAGTGTGGTTTTAATTCTGCTTCCATATATATGTTCAGCCGACTTTACCATGTTGTACGATAACTCCTGATCATTGAAATCACCCGCTGACAGGCTCAGTACTCATTTACATCTGGGTGGAGTGGAACAATTGGTGGGTAATATAATGCTCAAGGAAATAAGCAGTGCCCCTAGTGGGAATCAAACTCGGGACCTCTGGATCCCTAAGCCCACATCCTACCATTGGACCACTGCCCCTACATGCACTTTTACAAGTATGATTATATTTTACTTATATGTGTATGTGGTTATTTTGTAAATGCTTCTCCAAAGAGAATTGTAAATAATACAGTACCCTCCTAAAGTTTGGAGACAAAATGAATTTACTAAAATGCTTAAATTTCAATGATTTTTTGTAGAACATTAATTTTGGATATACGGGGTGTCTAATAATATCTGATACCATTACAAATGGGTTTTGTAACCCTCCTGTTAACCAATTTTAGGCAGAAGATGCATCAAACTGAAGATGATACTATGAAGTTTTGTTGGTATTGAAATCTATGGGAAAACATTGACGTCTGGACGTTATAACGATGTCATAAGATATTGCTGTTTATCCAAGATGGTGTCTGCTCAAATAGTAGCTTCTAAAGTGGTTAAGCTGTACTATTCTTGTTTTTCACCAATAACTGTTATTACAGTGGTTATATGTTATTACCCAAATACAATAATGTGTTACCTATATTGGGAAACCACTAAAATATAAGTTACATCTTCTATCTTCAGGTTCCTGGTACTTTAAATAGATATTTAAGAGATTATCAGCGTGATGGTATCCAGTTTTTATATAAACATTATACAAATAGTACAGGAGCTATATTAGGAGATGATATGGGACTTGGTAAAACTGTACAGGTATTTTATCTTCTTGTCTTATATTTAGTCAATAGGGATGTGGAATAGATTTGTCAAGAATATCAAGGTATGTTTTTTCCCATTGTACAAACAAACATGTTCTATTACACTAAAGAATATTTGCCTTCTTAAACTTTTATGTGGTACTGGTCTGAAAATCAGCTGGGTAGACTAAGTCGACTAGGTGCAAATGAGAAGGGGCTTGATAAATGCAGCAATAAAGTCCTGTTTACATTAGGCCATGCCATGCTGGAATTTTGTTAAGCTTCCATATGCGCATAGGTCATCAATAAAGAAAAATTGTCGGTGATTTTTTTTATAGCTACCATGTTCCGGAATTCAATAACAAAATTTTGTTCGGGGGAAAAATGTGTTCAGCAAAGACTTTTCTTTGTAAGCAATTTATCATAACTGTGCCAAAGGCCAGTAGCTTTGAAACAGTCCATGATAGGCTGTCTGGGAGTTTGTTCCACTGGTTAATAGTGTAAAGATACCAATAGGATTAATTTTGTTGCTTGTGCAGATGGAAACCTGAATATTTGAGCTCCAGATTACATCGATTCTGTGTTTCAATAATGCTTTAAAAGAAACTAAAACATAAGTTATATGTATGTTTACAACTCTTAGAAATTAGAGCACAAACTTACTAAGAGACATAGTTATGTTACTAATTCAGCTACAATCAAGTAAACTGTTCAAATATTGGATGAATTTCAGAAATTAAATATTTTAATTTTTTTAGTCAATAAGATTTTGTTTTCCTCTAGAATGATATTGTAATTCATTAGAGTTGTTCTTCGTTGCAATTTTGTATAAAAATGTAGTAAAATGATTAATTCATTGTATCAGTTTAGTGAATAATTTAACTTGTAGCTAAATGGACTGTTTTTTCAATTGAAGTGTTTTATTGGATGTAATTTTATATTTTTGTTCTACATTTTTAAAGGTTATTGGATTTTTATCAGCTTTACTTGGAAAACAAGGAAACAGAGTTGATGTAATGAGACAAAAACCTCAATTTATTAGAAAGGTAATTTGTTTAGTTGATGTTTGAGTGTTATTTGTGAATTTTTACTATATTTGTCACAATCTATAGGTCAGTTTGCCTTAAAGTATTTGGAATTGATTTTTTTGAACTCAATTACAGACACTGTTGAGCTTATTTGAAGTACTGACAATAACCAAGTCTATGAGCAATTTGTAACCTGCTATTCTCCATTTTAGCTTGACTAATTGCAGAATAGTGGAGCTATCCTACTAACGTTGAACATTTCACTTATCTCGAATGGATTGTACTCAAGTCAATGATTGATTTTGTTTACACGAGTACCCCAAATAGTCAAGCATGCTGTCCATAGACTGCTCATATTTATGATTATGACAGTTAGTTAGGTAAACCAGGCCAGTTTTATCATTGTAACTTGTAATAAACAAGTTTTGATGAATTCGAAAGGACATATTTTCTTATCTGTATTTTTATACCTTATACTACTAACTGATGCATTTTGATATTCTTGATAAAATTGGTCAAATTGGTTGAAGTGAAATTAATGACATTTATTATATCAATTTTGTTCAAACTATGCTCTCAACTTTAGTATTTTTACTATTGTTATAAAATGAAGTGCCTGTATAAAAACCTTTTTCGTTATTGCAAAATCATGTGAATTATGATGATTTTAGAAAGGAAATGGTTAATTTATTATGACCACTCTACTTTTAAGACCATTCATATTGAAAGCTCTAATGGTGCAGGGCTAGACATTGAAGATCATCCTATTGTCCCTGACAACTTATGTTTGAGTTCAGACAACTTGCCTCAGTTAGTAAACACATGGTTTAGGAAAGTAAAATGAATAAATAGTTGTTGATCAGGGCAACCTAATGTTCAGCCCTGAAGTGAAACTTAAGTTTGTTTCTTTGTTTGTTGGCTTTAACCCCGTAGCAACACATTGTATTGGTCATATAACAGGGGTCAGCCAACCTACTCACTCCTCCTGGAAAGGCTAAATCTCTTGTTTAGCAGTTACTGAGCACATACTTTCATCAGTGACTGACAACTGCCCTACATAATTAAAAATCATTGGTAGGAGGGAGAATGGCTAAAGTAATACTTTCATGACAAGCTCCACAAAAGTAAGCCTTGCCCGGTAATTGAACCCATCAGTAGACTTGCATGCTACCAACTGAGCTAGCCAGGCAGCTTAAGTGGAACTTTACTGTGTTTTATATAATTATGATTTTTTTACAGATGTCTGACACAGCAAGTATAAAAGCAGATCAACCTACTAAAGGACCATTTCTTATTATTGGACCTGGTTGTGTATTGTATAACTGGCTTGATGAATTTGAAACATGGGGGTACTTCTCTGTCAGGTTAGAATTTATGTAGCTTTTGACCATTTTGTGATTCCTGTTTAGGCTTGTTTGCTGGATAGTGAGTGCTGATTCTTTAACATGTACATGAGGTTTGATCAATAAACTTGTAGATTACTGCTTTAAGATTAAGATGCACTCTTCACATTCAAAAGCTGTATATATTAAGTTCGATTTAATTTTACTTAGAGTTAGATGTAGAAATGTGTAATATTATGTACATGTATCTTTGAATCATTGGATTGCCAGATCCATGTTAGATTAAATAGCACCTAGAATGAAGTATATTTTTTAAAACTTAACTCTATCACAACCATGATGAAGACTAGGAGATACTGTTGAAATATTGAGGAAAACATATGTAGGTTTTTCTTCTGTGTTATGGAATTACACTTCAAATTGACTAAAGAAAAGAAATCAACCTTTACAGTTATCAATTTTTGTTACAGGAAATATCATGGTACTGATAAAGCTGAATGTATCAAAGATTTAAGGAAAGGAAAGATAGAGATCATTGTTACAACATTTGAAACTTATAGAGAACATGTGGTTTGTTTGTTTTATGTTCAATTATTATTTTGTTAATTTTTAGCCAAAGTTCAATGAAAAAAGTCGGCTCATTGACAAAACCATCTAGGAGGATCTTATTTATCTGATGTATCTGCCATTTGTGGTCATATCTGAATGAAACTTTATACACTGATAACATACCATGTGATTAACAGTATTATATGCTTATAAAACAACACTTTCTGTTATCTAAATCTGTTTCTTGTGAAAACAACTTCAAAGTACATGTACAAATTTTAATAAAGGTTTGAAATTTAAGGTGGCAAGAAGCGAAAGGTCTAAAATTTTATATGCACATGAAGAAATAACTGTAACTTCTTTAGACTTACTTTCAATTGTATGTTATTTCTTAAATATAGATTTTATATTATTTATAGTGTATTGTAAATTTTATTCAGCTGTCAATGATACGTACATGAAACACAATTATTTAAACACTCACATATTTATTCACAGTCGATACAACAAGATATTTGTAGTTATTTAAATCATCAGGGTTAGTGTATGTAGCACTGACAGTTGAATGAAATTTACCAATACATATCTATATTGTAGGAAGTACTAAATACTATAGACTGGGATGCTGTGATTGTTGATGAAGTACATAAAATAAAGGTAATTATACATGGCAATATATTGTTTGTTAAAGAGGAACATTTGTTTACTAGGGCTGCAACGAGTATCTGAGTACTCAGATATTCGCGATCTTGAACGGAAAATCAAGTACAAATATTTGTGACATCCAAAATCGTCTGATCTCGATCTAGTTTTGAAAAAAATTAAAAAACATTTTCAGCTTAATTACCACTAAAAATGAGCTGCGCTACTAATGAAAACTTTAATTGATGTAGGGACCGAATTATCCAGTGTCAAACTCTCAATTGATACACATTTGAACAAAAATGTTATCACTGAAAATGTCCATAAACCGTCTGAAAGTACTGTTTTTGAATACATGGTTTCCCGTAAAATAAGAGCTTCTGTAATTTTTTATTATTTTGTTATTATATGAATTTCTGTATGCTTTTCCATTAACATGTGATTTGTGGTTTGATTCGTGAATCGCTTCACTAATGTAGTTGTTATTTTATGCACTATTTGAGTATTTTCTGTTCTTTGGCTGCTGCAAGAATTTTCTAGAAAATGTGTGACTTTATTCATTGCAATGTGTAATTTCTAATGCGTGCAAAGTATTAACAACTTTTTAGAAATACTTTCTCCAGCTCTTGACATACTGCCCAGTGATTTTTATCTATAATTTACAGTTTATTTGTTAGATAAGTGAAAAAAATATAGTTCTTTGGACCCTTGACTTTCTAAAATGTACTGGACAGTCTGGACTTACAGAAAAAAATTTGAAATCATTGTCCACTGGGTATATTTACTGAGTGTAATAACATATCTCAAGTTGTTTAAGATGTTATATTTTGTTATAGGAAATGAAAGCTAAGACAACACAAGCATTAAGAAGTATTAATACTATGAGAAGATATGGTTTGACTGGTACTGCTTTACAGAATAATTTGTTAGAGTTCTGGAGTATCCTTGATTGGTATACATCTGTTCCATTACTTTATGGTGTATTTAGTATTATGTCCCCTTTTGATGAAAATTGGCTTCCCCTCGGCTAGCTCAGTCAATACATGTGGCACACAAGTCTACTAATCAAGCTGCTGTGGGTTTAATTCCCAGGCAGGGAATACTTTTGTGGAGTTTGGTCAATAAATAATTTCTCTGGCCATTTTCCCTCAAACCACTGTTTTTTAACCATATTTCGCAGTGTTGTCAGTCTTTGACAGAAGTATGTACCTAGAAACTGGTTAACAGCTAAATATGGAAATTTAGCCTTTTCAGCAATGGTGAATATGTTGGATGACTGCTTTGTAATGACCTATACAAAGTATTTCTACAGTTAAGCCCAACCAAAACAATGAAATAGGGGTAATTGCTTTGTAAATGTCCTTTGACCAAAGGATAATCAGTTTGTTCATTGGTAAAGTGAATCCTGTCTTCTAAGTCACTGGAGAACCCATTCCATATTTTTCTCAAACATTAACATGGGGGTTTGACTTAACCAGTAGAAGACCTCTGAGTATATCAAGTGTTATAAACTTTGACCAATCTGATTAAAGCCTGATCTAAAATTTCCACTCACCTACTCACTAGTTTAGATTTGGCTGTTTCGTTATGAGGGTCATGTTCAGGTAACCTTTTCTCATTATGATATTTATGATGCAAATATTATGTTTAGTAACTTGTTTACATTGTCTACGTCACATAATTAAAAAAGAGACGACCAATTACAGCCTGCGAATAACACCATTAAATTAGCCTGCAAACCTTGGTCTAAAATTAAATAGAAATTACGAAATCAAGATGCTATTAATAGTGTTTTGTCTCGATGAAAGCTGCACCTTGATTTGTTGACACAAAGGTCATCTTGATTTGACCCTCCTAGTGACCTTAAGAGATCCTATATGACTGTGGTCTATAGGATATCTGTTTACGGAGATTGCATTTGAAATCATGTTTTAAATGTAAAGTGGGTATAATCTTACGCAGTAATACACATATTACCATTATAATTCAGGGCTCGTCCAGGATGTTTGGGTTCACAGAATGATTTTGTACAACTATATGTTCGACCTATTGAAGGTGGTCAGAGACATGATGCTAATAAACGAGAACTTGCTACTGCTAGAAAACGTAAGTTTCACTTTTATTGTAAAATATATACTTGTGCTTGCTACTAGGACTGTCACAATTACTGAAAATTGGTTAATTAATTGTTTGAATTCAATTATAATCCATTGGCTGTTGACCATTTCGATTCATACTTACAGCCATTGCTGTTCATCCATAATATAAAATCAATTTATGGACAATACAATAAGAGGTGCATACTATATAGGAATAAAACAATAGTCAATAATATGTATTATATGTCACAGTACTTACCTGTTCACATTTTGGGGAGAAAAATATGAAAGCAGCTGGATAGCTCAGTGGGGAGAGCACTTGCCTTGTAAGCAAGAGGTCCTGGGTTCGAGTCCCAGTCAGACTGCATATTTTTCTTACCCTGTGACATAGAAATCAGCACAAAGGCTGGATTTTACCACTTAAACCTGCTGAGCTGGTTTTTGTGCTTAAATTTAAAAGCTTAGTTGTGGCCAACCATAATCGAATAAAGATGCTAAAAAGAGACTGATTAGTTCTCATTTATTTAATTTATTGGGGTTTACATTGAAGAAAGCAGAAAACCAGAAAATGTTGAATATCTAGAAGCGTAGACTTCAGTACCATAATCTCCATAAATCTGAACCCACACTTTGTCTCCTATACTACATTGTATAACAACTGAGTTGAAACCTTGATCAAAACCATGACTACCAGTCGACCCTGCTGCATACTGGGTCACCAAGCCAACTCCATTTTTAACTATCTCTGTCTGAACCATAGTAGTCCTGTCTGCCATGACAGCTGACTGGAACACATAAATACCAAACACTGGACAGGTGAACTGATGGGTTGTGCTACTGAAAGATCCACCTACATTCAATATGACACGATCAAATGGTATAATTTTGTTGTTGTTGGAATTGGCGGAAAGATATGTTGAAAATGCCACACGATAGGCTGATGCCTGTCTTGCTGTAATTGATGATCCCAAACCTGGAAAATAATAGTTGATTATCAGTATCAGTGTGCAACATGGCATACATGTACCCTCCTAGAAAAAGTTTTGACCTCCCTAGAGAAAAATTTTGGATTTGCCCATGTGCTTCCATGTCCCCTAGTACTGAGATAAAGTTTTTTGCTCAAGGAAACAACAAGATTGGTTTTAGTCTAAGAACTTAGGATATGAAAGTGGTTGCCCAAACAGGTCATTATAGTTGCAAGCACCATATCTTGTTTGTATATCTTTGTTGCCTAAAAGATTTTTTTTGTTGTCTGAACTTAAAAGCAGTTGTCCCAGGCAACCAGACATTCACTAATTTTGTAGACTGGGTTTTTTATGTGATTTGAACCACCCAGCCCACGCTGTCATAAGTGGACCTGCAGCAGAACATTGATGTGAAGAGTTAAACTTTTACCATTTTTCAATGTTTCTATTGTCTTCTCAGCTTCTTCTAGTTTACCTTCCATTTCTTCTAGTCTTGTTTCCATGGCAACTAAGTTTTTATCACACTTTCTGTTATTCTGACCTATGAGGTTCTCCAACCTAGACAGTTCCTCCTTTATATCTGAGACCTCACTTGCTGTTGACTCTGACAAAGTTCCTAAGTCTAACAGAGTCATAACACATACAATATTCCACAGTAATTTCATTTTGATAATTCTCAAGTTACAAAATTGCTTAAATTTACTGTAACTCTATTTTTTACTATTCTCTTTAGCTCAGCACAGTAATTTGTATTAAATGATAAGTTTATAGGTCCTTGTTCATAAATTAAGTACATGTTATGATAAAATCTTTTTAGTCATAAGTTGGTTTAGGGGCTTACTGCTTTTTATAATACCATATCTTTATTAAGTTCAAACCATGGGTGTAGACTGGTATGACATTCAGAACTCCTTGATCATTCATTGAATGAATAATCTTGGAAGGATTTGTGGGGAATCCACCAAGATTATTGGGTTTTTACTTCATACTCAAGGGGAAGTATAACAGTTATGCAAAATAGTTCTTGTAGAATACACACAAGGCTTTGTTAAAACATATTTCTATGTTGTATATTTCACTATATACTGTTCAGCGATTTCATTTTACTTTGTTATTTCAAGTTTATAGACTAAAAATGGAACATTGCCTAAACGATTGTGGATTTGTTAACTTCAACACCATTCAAGCATTTTATTTGGGCATGTGACGCAAAGATAGTAACAAAATGGTGTCTTAATATGTCTGCAGTTATTCATATTATTGAATAGCCAATGAGTTCCGAAAGGCATGCATGATATAATTACCTCTCCTATTAGGCTATTACTATAGACATGATATATAGTTTCCTACATCACTCAAAGTGGGTGTTACCTATTAGCATATTTAACAAAGGTATGGGATGCAGTTTAGTTTTTAGTCTGCAGGTAATGCATCCTTATGGAGCGGACCCATTCTCATTAAAATCAAAACATCAAACAAATCTCTCAAATTCTCAATTACCTATTAACATAGTACATTTTGTCCTTTTTAATACTGAACGCTAAGCAAGTGCGCTGCTTGAACCATTTTTATCGTCTTTGGTATGATGATCCTGAAGGACTTAGCCCATGACCTCCCACACCTGAAGCAGGCACTCTACCATTTGGTTATCGACAACATGGTTTGTGGGGTTTGCTCTCCCCTTCTCTGCTCTATTATCTTGTCATGTCAAAGTTCAGCTGAAGGTCAAATTTATAAATATAATGTATAATGAAGATAAGTTTACATTTAGTTTCTGGCTTGTGCTATGATTAGTTCCTAAATATTTTCCAAATGATGATAAAGTCATATATAAGGTCATCATTAAACAATTTATGTTGTTAAAGTTTTGTTTATCTGACCTCTTGTATTTGAAGACTGGCATTGCTTATTCATTGACTAAGATATCATATTGAATGAGCAATAGAACTTTTCTGAACTATGCTATGTAGTATCTTACTCATTCTAAATTTTCATTCCAAAAAGTTATATTTCACATTTGTAAATTATGTAACATAAAGCAAATTGAATATGGATATCATTTTCAGCTTGACTATTCAAAGAATAATGGGGCTATCCTACTCAGCTGGGCGTCGGCGTTGGCATTGGCGTAACACTTCTTGGTTAAGTTTTTAGGTGCAACATTTTTGTATCTTTTATATCTTTGCAAGTACTGGAGGGATTCACTTAAAACTTTATTTGTGTTTACTGGGTTACCATTGGAGTTCAAATACCAAGTTACATAATTCTAAGATGAATTTGGACTGAATTATGGCCCTTATATACTTACAAATTTCATGGTTAAGTTTTTTGGTGCAACTACTGAAGGGATTCACTTGAAACTTCACACATGTCTATGGGATTACTATTGGAGGTCAAATACCAAGTTACAAAACTCTTGGATAAATTTGGACTGAATTACGACCCTTTATACTTAGAAAATTTCTTGGTTAAGTTTTTAGGTGCAACATTTTATCTTTGCAACTACTAAAGGGATTCACTTGAAACTTTACACATGTCAGCGGGGTTAGGATTGAAGGTCAAATACCAAGTTGCATAACTCCAGCACAAGTTTTGATTGGTTGTTGCTGTTGTTACACGAATACCCAGAATATATAATATATGTTTACAATTCGCTTACAATTGTTGTTTTCTTCTAATTTTATATTGTTTGATAATACACTGAAGCTTTCATGGCATTATTTATTCAAGCAGGCTGATAAGACCCTCCTCTGTGGTGTATTAACCTCTAATTATAGAACCTCTAGTATACAGTGTAGCACTGCGTTAATGTTTCTTGTCAATGAACAATTTTGATGTCAATAAAATATTTTGACTTGACTTTGGTTTCAGAAAAGGAAAAGCTTGCAAGTATAAGAAAATCTATGATGATAAGGAGAGTAAAAAGTTTGATATCTAATCAACTTCCAAAGAAAGGTAACTCATGAATTCTTTTTTTGTTCATAATTTTTAAGCATGTGTATAAAATGTTCAGGACTTGTCTTAAAGTTCAGGGCAGCTTGTTATCAACTTCTTATGAGAATATTACAATACAAGTTGGCAGAGGTATATTACGACACTTGAACTCCCTTGCCTTCAAGCTAGCTTTGATGGCAATGTGGTAGAGTGTCCACTTACAGATCAAGAGGGCGTAGGTTAGAATCTCACTTCGGACTATGGATTTGTACCAGGTTACACAAGATAGTAAGATAGTTTTGTGAAGGTTTTCATTGAGGCAATAAGGTTCACTGGTATTATATTTTATTATACCTCACTGGAATTTCGCTATGCTAAAGCCCTATACTGGAGCGGGTGATATTTTGTTCAATCACATGGTAATATTACCTGCTATCTAAGGGAGACCACTTATTAACGATTAGTAGCCGTAAATAGCCGCGACCGTGGCATAGTGGTTAGCATGTCTGACTTCGAATCCGGAGATCGCGGGTTCGAATCCCGGTCGCGGCAGGGTATATTAGTGATATAATTCAGTTTTTTTATTGTACTGATTGTTTTCTTTACTGTGTTGTTATTTGTTGTTCAATAAATATTTACATGTTACAGTTTTGTTCGGTATAATAAAACAAATAACACATGGCAGTGAGGGTGACAGTACAGATTATCAACCCTTGAAAATTAATATCAACCTCGGCTAGCGCCTCGGTTGATATTATTTTCCTCGGGTTGATAATCTGTACTGTCACCCTCACTGCCTTGTGTTATTTATATACTATTATACCTTACATAAAATTGCTTCTTCTTTATGTATATAAAACATAGTGGGGGGTGCATGTATTTCACCATATTTCGGCAGCAGGTTGTATAATGTTTTATTGGATCGCTGATATGTTAGTGGCCTGCTGATGTCGTATCCAGTCGATATCATCAAACAGCTTCGGTCCACTATATGTTAAAAGGCTGACTGGTCGGTCACTTAGACCAGGAGGCCCTCAGTGGTGTGTAAACTAAAACGGAATCCAGTGTTAAATAAGTGATGTAAATAGTGTTTTTAAACAAAACAAAAACTAAAAACTATTACCCTGATATAAACAGTGACATTGCTTGTGTTGAAAAAAAGGAAAACTGTAAAGGTTACATGATATCTGTAAACCAAGTGGGCATAAGTGTATCCATCAGCGATTGTAATAAACTTCAAGATTGGAAGACATAAAAAAAGCTTAAAAACTTAAGTGTCTATGTGATAAAATTTATCACATTTGGCTTCAATACTATGTGAATTATGTGTATCTATTTCTTATATATTTTCCAGATGATAATGTAGTATTTTGTCGTCTAAGTCAGTTACAGATAAGTATGTATCGTACAATACTAGACCAACCAGGTATGGATCTTGTATTACATATGGATGACCCTTGTGGCTGTGATAGTGGTCAACCACAGGGTAAATGTTGTAAAAAGGTAAGCTTGTCATTTTGTAGTTTATACGATGTATTATTATATGCTTTCCATTGGAATACCGGGATTTATCAGTGAAAAAAAAATTGATAATTTGTTATTTTTCACTGTTTGGATGCGCATATCATAATTAAACTTTAAAAAAAGTCAGTTTGAAGCGCTTAATAAACAGAAAATATGTTTATTTACTTTACTTATACTTTACTGTAAAATGTGGTGATATTCAATGAAAATGTTTTTCTTATATTTTAATTTTAGTGAAAATCCAATAATCATATGATGTCATTTAAAAGATCTATGAAGTCATCTTAGAAAAGAAATGTGGTTGGCAAACAACATCTCTAACTTTACTTAGTTGGTCTGGCATGAAGGCAATGTGTGTTATGTCTACTATTTAATTCAGATTTTCTTATTGTTAAATTTTATTCAAATCTCAGTGGTGCATACATTAACCCTGTTGATTAAGATACTCACTGCTGTTCTTCTGTACTCTAGATCGAAACAAAATTGTTTGCCATACATGTGTATTTATGTACAGGGATTTTTATACAAATTTTGAGTTTTTAAATTAGTGGGGCTAATGTATAATGCATGTAGTTAATGTATGTGCCTCTGACTGTTAAATAAAATTTTGCAATAAAGACCTAAACTTAAGCCCAAACACATTCAGAATATTTTTCACTAGATAAGGTCAAATGAATCTAACATAGTGGTTGATTTACTTGGGAACTTCAAAGTTATATAGCTTTGCACCAACCGATTGTTGTACATTTATTTTATGACATTTTGACCAAGTTGTGATATTTCTCTCTATCATATTTTGTAGAAATCCCCAGATGGACAAACAATAAAATCATTAATGTTTACCTTCATGCATTTATTATTGAAAGTATCAAACCACGTAGCTTTATTGATACCTAATTCTAAAACAACCAGTAAACAACAGAAGACTTCTAGAATGATCTGTGAAGCTACATTGAAACATCATCCTGAATTCATGGAACAAACTCGTGATGCTGCTTTTAGAACATTGTCTGATCCTAAATATTGTGGTAAAATGAAGGTATGTACAGTTACAATCTGGTTAAAACCTGGTCTAAAATTCTCTGTTTGCCTGCTTGCTACTTGAAGATCTGGCTGTTTTTTTCATTATGAGGGTCACGTTCAGGTGACCTTTTCTCATTATAATATTCATGACCCAATTATTATGTTTAGTATCTTGTTTACATCATCTACTTTATGCAATTTGAAAAGAGTCATCCAATCACAGGCCATGAATGACACCACTGTCAAATTAGCTCGCAAAAATCTCTCTGAAAATAGAAACCAAGATGGTATTAATAGTGTTTGGACTAGATGAAAGCTAGGCATTGATTGATGGACTCAGAGGTCATCTTGACATGAACCTTAAACGACCCATAATGATCCTATATGTATATATAGTGACTCGGTACCAGGACCGTGCTAGCCGCCTGTGATATGGACATTTATCTCAAGAGTCAACTACATACATCTAGAAAAAAAGTTCTATTAATTAAATAAAACTAGGCTTTAGGTAATGACAATAAAGGGAGATAACAGCTGCGGGGAGTTTGGTCTATTTTTAGTTATATCTAGAACTATTTTTAGACTAAAAAAACCCACTATTTTTGTTGATTTTTGGCAGTTTTTGCAAATATCAAGAGGCTTTGTCAAAAAAGAATTGTCAACTTGATATGCCAGTATATAGGTGCTCCAGCGACAAACAAAAGATTTATTCAAAGCTGCGCAGTTTCTTCCACAAAACAGGAAACTCGCAAATTTAATAGTATAGATGATAAAACATGTAAGGTACATTAACAGTTCACATTATACATTGTATATTTGTTTTGTTATTACAGATACTGCAAGGTTTACTTAAAGTATTTTATAAAGAACATTCTAAAGCATTAGTTTTCTCCTACTCTACTAGAGTAAGTACTGTTAATTTATAAATACTCTTCGTTAAGAAACAATAATATACGACGTCATGATGCCGTAAGGTTATTACTTCTTTAGTAACGACATCTTACTTTTACATCATCATCTTTGTTTATAAATAATATTACTATAACACCCAGTCGATAGCCCAGTTGGTAGAGCTTCTGGATTTCGAATGTAGTTTCCTGAGGGGGGTAGGGGTTCAAATCCCTTCCATGAAAATTGACAATAATGTAAATTTTCCTTCATTTATAAGGTATATGGAGAAATTTCCGGCCTTGTGGAAGGGTAGGCAAGTACTGGTTATAGACAAGGGTCCAGAAAAGCTAGGTTAGGTGCGCTGGACACCATTATATGTGTTGCTATGGCGTTAAACCCAACACAAAAAATAATAATTTAATGTTGTTTGTGTGTGAGCCTAGTCTGAGTGTGTTGTGTTTTTGTGTTTGCCATTAATGTCAATTTAACAAGTACTTTGTTTTTATTATTTGTTATTAATTTCATCAACTATTCAAATACTAGATGGGCTATCTTACTCAACAGTGCCCAAGCATAGTTCTTCAGATGCTACATTTTTTTATCTTTTAAACATCTGAATAAATTAACTTGTATTACTACTTTACACACATATTTAGCAATTATTGAATATGATTATTGAATATAATTGTGAAAAAACTTATTATACCCCCGCTTCGAAGAAGAGGGGGGTATACTGTTTTACCCTTGTCCTTGCGTCCGTCCGTTACAAAATTTCCGTCGCAGTTTTCTCAGCAACTATAACATGCAGCAGCCTAATACTTTGCATATTGCTTCATCCCATAGTCCCATGTGGTGTAAAGCGATTTCATGCTCCTTGCTCATCTACTTCCTGTTTGTCACTTATTTTTAGATTTTTGCGGGGGTATCACTAGTGAGCATTAGCTCACAGATTTACTTGTTTGATATAATCAGACTAGTCAATATAATAGCAAAATACTATGATACATGTGAATCAGTCCAGTGATTGTAAAAATATAAGGCAACGACTGTACTTACATGATAAAGTTTCTAACTGAAAAAATGATAGAGCCTCATAGATAAATTTGGATTACAGTGTAGTTTCAAATAACATTGAGCTGGCTATCCATACAGCTGGTATTTTGTGCATATTGTGCAAATACTCTTGTTAAGATATCCAAATGGAAGACTAGGCTTTGCTTGTTTAGCATCTGTAGATAAAATCATTATTATCCAGAAAATTAAAAAAAACTCAACATCATAACTCCCCCCTTATTTTTATCAACACCCCCCCTGTCGCTCAACAGTAACTATAGATACTAATGTTATATTTGTAGGTATTAGATATCATAGAACAATATTTAATGAGTACAGGTTATGAATACAGACGTATAGATGGTACAGTGTCCTCTAAGAAAAGATTAGATATTGTAAGAGAATATAATCAGGATCCTAATATATTTATTTGTTTAATATCCACCAAGTAAGTGGTGTGTTTCTGTTCATTTAATGTTGTATAATTATGTCACAGTATCACCACCACCATCATCATTATCCCCATCATCATCACTATCATTATCCCCATCAATCTGATTAAAACCCGATCTAAAATTTTCCGCTCGCATACTCACTAATTTAGATCTGGCCTTTTTCAAACGAAGGTCACGTTCAGGTGACCTTTTCTCATCATAATATTCATGACGAAATTGTTATGATACGTAACTTGTTTACATCGTCTATGTCACGCAATTTGAAATAAGCCGCCCAATCGCAGACTGTGAATAATACCGCTGTTAAATTAGCATGCAAAACTTGGTCTAAAAATAGAAATTACGAAATCAAAATGTGATTAATAGTGTTTTCGTCTAGATGAAAGCTACGCATTGATTGGTCTAAACAAAGTTCATCTTGACGTGACCTTCCACGGAGAAAGTAGAGATCCTGTACGACAACGCTCTACAGGATATATGTTGACGGAGATTGTATCCCCATCATCATCACCATCACCACCACCATCATTATCACCACCATCATCACCACCATCATCATCATTATCACCACCATTATTATCATCTCCACCATCACCACCACCATCATCATCACCACCATCATCACCACCACCACCATCATCATCATTATCACCACCATTATTATCATCTCCACCATCACCACCACCATCATCATCACCACCATCATCACCACCACCACCATCATCATCATTATCACCACCATTATTATCATCTCCACCATCACCACCACCATCATCATCACCACCATCATCACCACCACCACCACCATCATCTCCACCACCATCACCACCACCACCATCATCACCACTACCATCACCATCACCACCATCATCTCTACCATCACCACCACCATCATCATCACCACCATCATCACCATCAATAATCATCATCAATAATCATCACTTCTTTATGAGCATAAGGCAGTTTATTAATGATTAATTCATTTTTCTTGGTATAAAATATCTTTTATTTCATTATTATTCTATGTCATGCCACCAACCTAAAGAGACCACATTGAAAATAAGTGCATATCCTTTTTGTGCTATCCTTGGTGTTGGTTGTTCAAACAAATTGCCATATGTTTGATAAAATATGTTTTCAGTTAGTTGTTATTTTGCTGTGTGTACACTATGCTAAAGAAATATTATTATTATTATTTCTTTTGAAAGTTGCCGTAATAATCTGTACATGTAAACTGATTATAATGATTATATATTGTGTATTTACAGAGCTGGTGGTCTTGGTTTAAATCTCACTGGTGCTAATAAAGTTGTGATATTTGATCCTAATTGGAATCCTACTCATGATTTACAAGCTCAAGATAGGTAAAGTACTATAAATACAATATGCTAGTTTTTACAGGAGCTTTCCCCATGTTTAGTTGCAAATCTTAATTAAAATCTGCCACAATTACATTAGGCTGCACATGGGCAATTAATTAGAGGTTAATAATTAGTTGCTACTCGCCATTATGCGATAATCACCCGATGAAGTCCATAATAGCCTGAGGGCCTTTGGCCCGAAGGCTATTATGGACTCGAGGGTGATTATCGCATAATGGCGAGTAGCAACTAATCATTAACGTCTTTAATACGTTTGTTCAGAATCCGGACTCGATTTTTTAGTAAACTAAAAACATTTTATTCAGGGACGAATAAATAACTGACGAATTTTCCGAGGACGAATCAGTACTTTGATGACGTAATAAAACAATGACGTAGAATCTAATGTAAACTTTGTTGTCAAATGTCAACCTACGCATTTACTGTATAATGGCTGGATATTCGTCAAATTGAACACAGAAAGGAATTCAGTTCGAATTTCGGAGTTTGGTATTTGACAGCGTCAACGGTTGAGTGTCTGTTGAATTTGAATGGTGAAGTAAGTGATTTATAATGAAATTATGTATTTGTAAAATCTCAGATAAATCTTTTTTGTGTCTTATATTTTTGTATAATCTATCCTGACAGTGAAATTCTATTTGACAAAGATTCAAAAATTCTTTCGGCCGCCATGTTCGAAGCTAATTACGGCTACTTGATGACGTAATCAGTGCGCGTGCAAGCACTCGGCGCCTATTATGCATAATGGGCGAGTTGCAGGCGGCCAAAATCGCATAATACGGGAAAAAGTCGCGTAATGTCCGTGTAGACTTGTCACATTTGTTACTATATATAGTAACAAACGTATTAAAGGGATAATTATTATTTCAATTGAAGAAGTCGGCATTACGTATTTGCAAGCAGACCATATGATGCTTATGCTATTGAAGTACAGTCAAACTTGTATTAAGCGACCGCCCAACGGAAAGACCAAAACCGGTCTCTTAATAAAAAAGTCTCTTAATACAAAACATCACTGGAAATTACACTGATTTCTTTTGGGTTTCTAACTTGTTTTACATAAAGGGATCAGGACTCGTATTCACTAAACTGTATTAGTCCTAAATATAGGACCCTATGTAACCTTTTATTTGGACATTTTTCTATTTCCTAGGGTCTTAACGGATTGCTTAAAAAACGCATAGCAAAAATTATAGCATACAGACATCGATCCAGGTCTGAACGTTTTAATACAAAAAATTCACAATAAAAACTATACACCAATGGAAAGATAAATGAAAAATACACATGATAAAAGTATAATAAATTCAATTTCTACCCTTAGACGGACAATTAATCCATTTAAACTCCTTCATTGACAAGTACTTTCAGTTTGCCACAATGACCGTGCAATAATCACCAATGCAATCCGAAGTCAAATTAGCTTACGGCATTTTTCAAGAATTGAATTTGAACGAAATAATAGGGTATAAAAGCCAGTATCCGGTCTGCTCCGGGTGTAATATTGACTTAGTTGGTAGTAAAAACAACTACTCTGGATAGAAAAAATTTCGCTAGAGCAAAGCGAAACTTTATTTACCGACATGAATTCAGTTCAAAATGGCGGAGAGCAGCGACAACATCGGATAGCAGAAATGCAACTTTAAAGCAGTCAGTTTGCATAGCAATTTTCCTGTTTGCAACAATGGGCAACTATGGGTCGCCGGTCGCTAATTACTGGTTGCTGATTGCACATCAATGGTCGTCAAATACAAACCACCAACTGTTTATGGGTCGCTAATTACTTGTCGCTGGTCGCCTTAGACAAAAGTTGCTAAATGCAATAGTAAAACAGTGTGAAAACGCTCGGGGGATTCCAAAGTGGTCACTTAAGACAAAGGTCGCTTAATACACGTGGTCGCATGGGCAATTTTGACTGTATAGCTTATCTGGCTTATGTAGGGGCAAGTTTCTTTGTAATGCTTCCTTTTGTTATACCCCCGCTTCGAAGAAGAGGGGGGTATACTGTTTTACCCTTGTCCGTGCGTCCGTCCATCCGTCCGTCCGTTACAAAATTTCCGTCGCAGTTTTCTCAGCAACTATATCATGCAGCAGCCTAATACTTTGCATATTGCTTCATCCCATAGTCCCATATGGTGTAAAGCGATTTCATGCTCCTTGCTCATCTACTTCCTGTTTGTCGCATATTTTTAGATTTTGGCGGGGGTATCACTAGTGAGCATTAGCTCACAGATTTACTTGTTGTATATTCCTCTGTTTATATACCCCATCAAAACCCCATGTCAGACAGTGCTACTTGTATTTGCACATTGATGTAACCTTAAATTATTAAATTATTTCAAGTACCTGTTTTCCTTTGCCTTCAAGTTAGCTTTTATGGTGAAATGGTTGAGTGTCCACATAGGACTCAAAAGGTTGGGGATTCAATCTAAGATCATTCCATGTAATTTTACCAAGTCATTATTATATTATAATTACAGAGCATATCGTATTGGACAAAGACGGGATGTAATGGTTTATAGATTAGTATCATCTGGTTCAATAGAAGAAAATATGTATCTTAGACAGATTTATAAACAGGTATATTACATACTGTTATCATAGTATTAATATTACCTGATTCCTTATATAAATGTAATTTGATATTTTCAACTGTTTTCAATGTTTGCGAACTGTTGACCAGGCAATAATTTTGACTGTTTCCTGCGCGTGCTCTGATGTCACGCTGTAATACTCAAACTGTTATTGTACTGAAATAAGGGAAAGTAACTGCTTTTGAATGCATCAAGAGTCAATTGATCTTGATTATAAGCCAGACATAAACATGTTAACAACTAAATGCAGTTTAACAATTGTTATATTGAGAAAGTTAAATTATTAATACTAACTTAAGTATATTTGCATATTTGTTTTCTTGGTCGTTTTTTCTTCTGCTACAATTGTTCAGGTAATAAATTAGTTATTTCATATGTGAATTTGGAACAGTCAAACAGTTGTCCCTCAGTGTCTGGGATTGTGTTTTGAACTGTTGCCCTGGGCCTACAGTCTCGAGAAACAGTTCAAAACACTATCCACTCCACCTCGGGCCAACAGTTTGATTGTTTCCAGATCACATATAGAATAACTGAATACTATTAGAATGATGGCAATTTCATCAGGCAAGTTTAAAATTGCAATAAAAGTTTGATGTTGAATATTGAAGTTCCTCTATTGATGGAGAAACTTATATGGACAATTATGTATGTGCCTCACTGGTGCAAATACAACATCATTGGCCAAATACAAATATCCTTACTTACTTAGCCATATACTAACCCCTGTGTGTTATTATTTTGTAGCAATTATTAAATGTTACAATAGAAGATGAGAATGCAAAGAGATATTTTTATGCAGTTCAAGGTAATCCACAACAAAAAGGAGAATTATTTGGTATAAAAAATATGTTTGTATTACGTACAGGCGAAGCTTGTATTACCAGAGATATTATAAAGGTATTAACTTTGTTTTATTGTTTAATTACATGTTGAACACCCCTGGATGAAACACTAAGTGGGGCAAAATTCAGTTTTTCTGTAACTCATAAAAACTTTTTGGGTGGAACTCAGTGAAAGAAAGTTTTTGTAGTCAGTTAGTGAGTGAACACCCCTAGTTTTGAACTTTGAACACTCAATGTGAAACTGTTTAGTATTTACAAAGTCGTTGAATGACTCTGCTTGAAACACTGAGTAAAAAAGTCAGTATTTTGTACACATGTAGAACTTTTATTGAATGGATTTTTGTATAAAATTAAAATTTGATGGAAACATATAAAAAATTATATTTCTGTTGAAGACTGGTGGTATTTTCTAAACACCCACAGAGGGCAGCTGCCCGAGTGTGTAGGCAACTAGTCTTATTAACATTAGAGTTATGACCCTTTAATAAGTGGAAAATAAAGAAAGTTGTATAGTCATCCTTCATTCAGCAATCATTTGAAAGGCATATTCTTGACACCTTTTTGCTTTTTGCTTAACATTATGTCATATATAACTTGATTTTGATGCCTGACATGAGATAAAGGTGCTTCTAATTCCATTGGGAAGTTCTATTTTTATTACTATATTATGTATTCAGTTTAGTGGACATGCTTGACTTTGAATCATTCAAACCAGGTTTGATTCATGGTTGTGACGGTTCATGAATACTTGCCAATAATATTGATTTTTCTCCTCACAAGAAGTTGTCCGCTCTTTTTTAAGTGGTAAGCTATTTCTAATCAAGTAAATTGTCCTAGAATGCTGCTTATGTAAGTTTGCCATTGTGTATAGCATTATAAAACTGTGAATAAATACAAACTTGAATGTAAGAGAAACCTTCCAACACAAATGTTGATTTAAATTTATCATTGTTCTTTTACTTCCTGTATATTACAGAGAAATGAAAGAGTAGAATCAGCCATAGAAGGATTTAATACAGCTAAATATATATCACCAGTAGTTAGGATAGACGATGATGATGATTATGATGACATTAATATGTCTGAAACAACAACAACAACAAATGATGACGATGATGATGGTGATGATTTTCTTAAAGATTTATTTTCTTCTGATGGTATGTATTCTTTTTTAGTCATAAAGACAGGGCCCTGCAAATTGTGTATGATATATTAATTGAATATCTCCTTTGATTTAATATACCAAGTTATTAATAGTGAATTCTTATGAGTGCTGGAATTGATTGTTTATGCTGTTCCTGGTCATGACTTTATTGTGTATACTTTCTTATAAATGGCTCAATAAATCATAAGTTTGACAGACAATCTTATCATCATGTTTATGATAAACTGTGTAAAAAAAGATTTGAATCGTTTGGATCTATTACTGCTTTTCACTTTAATCTTATGATTATATATTTACATGTATATAGTTAGGGCAAAATATTTAACTAGCCCCACTATGTAAAATAAGTTAGATTAGCTACCCCAAATCAATGGACCATTCCGAGTGCAACCTTTTTATTTGAATAACAATACATTCACCCACAAATATAAGCAATGTTAAATATGCTAATAAGTTAGGTCATGGAAAGGTCCATTTTCTCTAGTCCATAACTTAGGGCTAGTGGATTAAGGCAATGACTTATTATTAAACAATACATGTTCACTGGTGTTTTCAGATGATGATATTAATGATAAAGAAGATGACACAAACAATATTTCCAATGAGACAAAACATAAACCTACAAAAATAATGCCCAATATAAGTGACCAGGATTCAGACTCTGATGATATGGAGATAAAACAAGAACAATCTAAATCTGTGGTAGGAAGACATAAAAGAGTGACATTTCAGTCTGGTAAAGTTCAACCAGAGCAGAGTAAAACTGGTAAAGGACCTGTAAAGAGAAGAGTGAGCTCTGATGGAGATCATTATGATCAAACCCTAGCTGGAACATTTACTGATGTGGCTGATGTTTTTGGTAAGTGATTTGAAGTAAAATTTACATAGTTTATTTGAATTTATTATGAACAAAGACAAAGAGGTTGAATGACACAACTTGTCGGAAAGTTTAACAAAAATTTATTAGATTTACTGATCTTGGCCTAGTTTGGGGTACGTTAGTAATGATATATGAATTATAAAATATAGTGCTAAAAGTATTTAAAAAGTAGATAACCTATGTCAATGCTTGGTTTTAATACTGACATCAGAAATCCATGTCTATGTTGGTTCAAATCACACCCAAAACCCACCTGGGTGTTTCCTTAAGCAAGAAACTTGATCATCTCTGCTCAGTCCTAGAGGACTAAGAAGCAGACTTAACAGTTATTAATTCAAGTTGTTGGAACTTTTTCTACAATTGAGCTGAAATGAAAATTTGATAGTTATGCTGCATACAGAATCACATAAGACAGAGGCAGCTAGTATCAGTTTTAGTGACTTTACTTTTTTATGTTTTTATTTGTTTGGGGTCTTCAGCCCAAAACTAATATATCTACCATAACTTCAAACTCTATCATTCCTTAGATACAAAGACCACAAATAGTTCTGGCAATTTATAAATAGCAATTCAAACTGATTGTCTGCTATGAAAGGGGCAATAATTTCTAAACTTCTTACAGAGACCTGAAACTTGAACAACTATTTTCTTGGCGGAACTATTTTATCCACAAGTGCCATGAGTTGTGCATTGAGTAGAGATGTCTTATGTAATAGAATGGTTTCTATAATTTGTTGGTATTCAGAAAATTTTAAAATCTGGACACTAAAAATCTGGGTCAGAGTTGATGACTTTGATTATACTTCTATCTACTCTCACAAGGACCACAATGGAAATCAAGGACCACAATGGAAGTAAGAGTGTCTCTTTCTAGTGTTATCTTTTGCGTTGGTGTGCATATCATGAACAAGAATTTTACTTCATAATTTTTTTTAATTTATATATTTAAATTTCTTGTACCATTGTACGTACAGTATACTATGCTGAAATAAATCTATCTATCTATTTTAACAGATAACTGTGGTGTTATACATATACATAAGAATGTCAAGGTTGTTGGTGGAAGTCGTGCTGAAGATCATATGTCTAAATGTGCCATGTCTGATGTTTATGAATTACATCAAAATTCACAAGATCTTGCTGTTATGTGTGATCCTATGCCTGAGGTATGCTTTGAACTCCAGAACTGTTTTGCTTTATTATTCTCACCTCTGAAATATTTAGATTTTACATGTTATTTAGGATCACATAGGATGGTACAATTCAAGAACAAAAATATATGCAAAAAAAACCAGAAATCTTGTCTTGAGTTAGATTTTTACTAACAACTAGTAGGCTTGCAGACAGACTGAAGAGAGACTGAGAGAAAAAAGAAAGATAGTAAACAAACAGACAACAAACAGATAAATGTAGCAGAGATATAATATGGCACTTGTACTTCCTTTAAACTAGCTTTTGTGGCGACGAGGTAGAGAGCCTGCTTACTACTCATGAGGTTGTGGGTTTGAATCTCAGTTTGAACCATGGATTTTTACTGGGTCACATTTGGAGCCCAATGTAAATAACCCACTAGGAATTGTGTGATTGCACCCTTAGATAGTCCTACCGACTATCAAACTCCCAGAATTGGTGGACGAATTCTGTAAAGGAGGGAGTGTATTTAGCAGAGATGTAATACGGCACTTGTTCTCCCTTGCCTTCAAGCTAGCTTTTATGGCAACATGGTAGAGTGACTGCTTACTACTCAAGAGGTCATGGGTTCGAATCTCAGTTCAGACTATGGATTTAAACTGGGTTACATAAACACAGGTATCAGTAGCCCAACAAACAGGAGTAATAGCTGTAAACTCTGATGAGCATGCTACAGAAAAAAACCTTATAACTTAAGCTAAAAAGTACAAAAAAGTCATACGGTTTTCTTTATTTGATGTTATTTTGATTTTGTTTCAGCCCAGTGATGATGATGTTGAAATTGAAGACAAGACTAAACATATGATTGAAGTTTATAATAAAGTTAGATCTGAACAGATTGGACAAACAAAGTTTCTTATTGGTCAAACACCTAAAGCTTTTAAATTGTAAGTTGATTGTAATCACTCAATATTATCTTATATTAGCGACAAACTGACAATAAGCTACTTCCATAGTGTGTTAGCATTACAACAACAATGTTACATTGTACCTGTTAAAAGTAAAAGAAAACCTCAGCGCATGGACTAAATAAATGACGTAAAAACTTTAAGAATAGTATTGGCAATAGTCAAAATGTTGGCCCGAGGCCGTAGGTCGAGGGAAACAGTTCAAAACACTATTCCTGACATCGAGGGTCAACAGTTTGACTGTTCCCAAAACACATAAAATAACTGTTTTATTACCTGATCAATTACTATTTTAACAGTACTTGACATGTTTAAAGCATCTGGTAAAGCCTAAAATCTCGTAGCAATTACTTCCCTTTATATAAGTACAGTAACAGTTCGTGACGTCATTACGTGACGTCAGAGCACACGCGGGAAACAGTCAAAACTATTGACCCGTCAACAGTTCACTTAGAAAACAGATAAAAATATCGAATTACACTTATATAAGCAATCAGGTAATAATACTAAATGGTACTATACACAACTCTTTCACAATTTTTCAACCTACTCACCATCCATAGATAGGCTAAATCTCTGGATATAGCTGTTAATTGTTACTAAACTTACTTTGCACATACACTTGGGTCCAAAAGTTTCTTTACACTTGTATTTTGTTTCATATTTGCTTTTTATCTTTTTTAAAGCAAAAATTAATGCAGACGCATTTGGCTTAACATTTTATTGTATATTTATAATGAAAATACATTGTGTATATATGATAGAACATAGTTGACAGTTAAGGATAAACTGTATATTAAGAGTACAACTAATAATGACTAGTAAAGTTTGTTTAAATATACCCGGTATATTCCAAAACGTAAAAATTTAACAATTTGTAAAGAAACTTTTGGACCCCAGTGTACTTCCATCAGTGATTTACAACTGCCATACATGATTAAGAAAAAAAGGTGGAAGGGGGAATGGACATAGAAACTATTTCATGACCAAGCTTTGATGAAGTATGCTCTGCCCAGAATTCAACCAACAACCCTTTGATCAGTAGACTTGGGCACTACCAACTGAGCTAACTGAGCAGCCTGGCTTTGATCTTTAAATATAAGCTGATATCCAGTACTAAGTACATAATTCTAGTCTAGTCACCTACATGATATAGCAACAGAAGGGAGAATGGTTGTAAAAAAGTATCTGATTGCTAATCTCCAAGAAT
Organism: Mactra quadrangularis; assembly: GCA_025267735.1. NCBI lineage: Eukaryota > Metazoa > Mollusca > Bivalvia > Venerida > Mactridae > Mactra > Mactra quadrangularis. Next base: position 10,485,035 of record CM046307.1, on the reverse strand, counting down.
GCATGTAGGCCAAGCCTCAATTTAATCTCGGATTTACTGTCAGATGTGGTGGCATCTAAGCCTATCATGAGCCAATCAGGCAGAATGATGATTGTAAAAATATCTTGGACTTCAAATATTATGTTATTCATTAATCTCTGACCTCAAATGCTCCTTATTGTAATGGTAAAAAGTCTTGTATACAATGAACAGAAGGTTATCTTTATGTTTTCATTTTTATGCATTCAAATGTATGTTATTTTTTTGTTAGGTGTAATGTTCAAGTAATTTCTCTATTTTTAGGAAACATTTAAAGGAGCTGTCTAAGTTTCATTCTGATGGTTCTTTGTTGGATTTTGCTGAATTTGTGTTAAATTCAAGCTTAGAAAATAGAATACAGTTATTGAACAATTTCTATAGTAACAAGTATCCAGAACTGAATGATGTTCATAAATTAACAGTCACTAAGACTTCTAAGAGGCATAGCAAAGCTGAGCGTAAGAAAACTTCACAGATCAAGAATAAAAGACCTACCAGTAGTAAAGTGAAATCAAAATCTCGGCAACCAATTAAAGGACCAATCAGTTTTATGGAAGATATTGAATCTGGCAGTGAATCTATAAGTCAACATAGTAATAAATCCTTGAACATTTCTGTTGAAGATGATGTCGAAAGTATTGAAATAGGCCGAAAAACTCCAAAAATTACCAAAACTAGAAAATTATATAAATTCAACATTGATGAAAAAGTGGGAAAAATTAACAAATCAGGTGATAGGCATGTAGAAAGTCTGTTTAAAACTTTTGATACAGAACTTAAAGCTAGTAATAAAAGTCATGATAAACATAAACGTGAAGTTGAAAGCATGGATGCATCAGAGTATGCAGCTGAGGATTTACTGAATGAACTAGGTAGACAGTCAAGTGTTAGTAAAGATGATAATAAAGGTTCAAAGTTAGGAACAAAAAATGGTGATAAAGATAATGGTAAAAATACATCAACTGGTTCTGATGTGTTATCAATTCTTGATGATATATTTGAGGAAACAAGCACATCAAGAAAACGAAAACCAGCACCTCTGAAAAATAGTCCATTTAAAAGTCCTAAAAAGCGATCAAAACTTGACAACCAAAGTAAAGCAGACAACACTGATATATATAAAGCCTTAGATGATATTTTCTCTGATGATCCTGTTGAAACCAAAGCAGATAATGAAGAAGTCAGCAAATCTAGTGATAGTAAACTGGGTAAAGATGTTTCAGAGGATGAACAAGCAACTGAGGAAGTGAATGAAATGTGTGTAGATCTGGATACAAGTACATTTAAAGATGTAAATGATATTGATTACTATGACAATCCTAAGTTATGGAAAAAGAAAAGAAAAAATGTTAAAGAAGATTGTGGTACTGCTGCTGATAGAATGATTGCTGATAGTGATGCTGATTATCTGGAATTATTTACTAGTGGTAAAATGAAGAAAAGGACTAGAGACAATGGTAGTCATGGCAACAGTGCTTCTATAGCTGAATTTAATGGATCAGAAAGTCTATTCTAATGATACTGAAATTGTGTAGACTTCTGATGTACATTGAGTGAAGTCTAAATAATTTTCTGTATTTTCATACTTATATATTTAAACATGTATTTTACTCAAAAAAAATCCTATGCAAAAATGTCTATGTTTGAAAATTGAGATTTTTATGTAGGCTTTAATACAATTCTTATAATATGTTTAACCCTTTACTGGTTGTGACATGTGTGAAAAGTAGCCATGTATTCACTTGTGGCGGCTATTTTGAAGGGGGGGGGTCCAGACACATAAAATGCAGGATAGACCAGTTATGGGTTAAGTATAAACAGTGCCCTCAAAAAGATGTTGGCTGTATGCAATATTGATCATGTGTTCTGTAAGTAATTTTACTTTCTAAATTAATTAGGGACTTTACTCAGTTATCTTCCCCTGATAAAATCTGAAGCAATCCAATTGGTAAGTAGGTCCTTACAGTTGGAATCATCGAAGTCATCATTGAAGTCCTATCTAAGGATAACAAAATATTTCATCTAATATCTTTCTTGTTAATGAAGATATTAACAGAAGTGGCGAAAATTAGATAGTTCTTTGTCCTAAAAACACTTAGCGTGATTTTCAAACAAATTAAATGATTTACAAAAAAGTTATTTAAGATTAATTTTGGCAAATTTACATTGAAAAGTAAAATCTGAGTAATCCAACTAATCGGACCTATATCTATTTGAAGAGTATACAAGGGAAAATAACTGACTAAAGTCCCTTATTGAAGCTTATTTATGGAAAATAGTTTGAATTATACATTGATGAACATTTTCTGACTTTGGACTTTGCTCGGAAGACTTTTTGTTTCTATTTTACATGGGTAAATGTGAATTTGTTTATCAAAAAAACATGATTTTTGTCCAAGAACTATTTTGAGTGCACAAAATTCATAACAATATTATTGAGAGCATAGATAAAATATGTTAAATATTCATCTATATCTCTTGTATGCGTGTACTTTTTGCTAATATACCAATTTTGCAAAACTTTTGATAACATTAATTTATTCTGTTTTATAATTGTCTTCTTACAATAGTTTTTAGCATGTTTAAATTTTAAGTCATAGAAAGGTTGTTCATGCATGTGTTTTGTTCTTAAAGTTACTGTTTTATTTTTATACTAACTTGTTGCATGTTATATCAGATATTTTAGTGATTAAAAGTTATATTACATGAATAATGTGTTGTGTTTTATATCAGTATAAAAGAATTAAAGCACAGAGTAGTTTCTTTCCAACTTCATGTGAGATTAGTTGTTAACTGCATAAGTTATTTCATCCACACATAGACTGCTTGCATTGTCCTTATCTGTATGTATACACTATGTACATGTATACGTTGTGTCTTTCGAAAATAAGCCTCATATCATGTAATACAAAGTGGTGTGTGGTGTGTGTGCGTGTGGTGTGTGTGGTTTTTCGTGAAGCCGGTAAATTTCATTCCTTAAGAACTATCCCAGAAAGAAAATCCATTGTAAAGAAAATTGAAAATAAGTCGTCAAATTTTCCGAAAATGAGCTAAAAATAGACACTGTATTTTTGGACTATGGTTCCGATGACGGTGCTACTATTTAATTGGCTATAGGGCCGGAAATCGCGTCCGAAGGGACTACATGTATAGTGAATTTAGTTCAATCGCCACATGAGCAAAAATTAGGGTCGGATTTATATAAAAATTTGAATTCTGTAGTACCCGGATCGATAGCGCAGTTGGAAGCGCGCCGGGATTTGAAATCTCGTATCCCGAAGGGTGTACGGGTTCGAATCCCACCCGGGGAGGTTATACCCTCCCATGAAAATTTGATTATAATGTCAATTTTCCTCCATTGATTAGATGATATGGAGAAGTTTTTGGCTTTGCGGAAGGGTAGGTGAGTACTAGTTGGACAAGGGTCCACGAAAGCTAGATTAGGTGCGCTGGATGCCATAAATGACATAAAAAGTGTTGACACGGCTTTTAACCCAGTAAAAACAAGCAGAAGTCTGTTTTTGAAGAAGTTCTAGGAACTGCTATTCATAACCGCATTAATAAATTGATGATAAAATGGTTGCTCAATTTTGAATACTAGAAAAAGTAATATAACTAATGACAGAAGCCGATCCAGGATTTTTGTCTAGGGTGGGATAAAACTTTTCTAGGGGGGTCCGAACTTTCGAACCTCAATATTGTCATACATTGTTGCCAGAATAGCACAATATTGTTAAGCATAAAGGGTGAGCGAAGTGAGCCTGAAAAAAATGCTTAATGCTACATAAAAATGGCTTACAGTTGAAAAATCACTCATGCAAAGGTACATTTTGGAAATTTCAAGGGAGGTCCGGAGCCCCCCTCCGCTGGATCCACCTATGAATGAGCAATTGATATGACATTTGTTGAGAAAAATGTATCGCATTGTGAGTATAATGATCTCCTTGTTGCTTTTTTGTTGGGTTAAACACCGTAGCAACACATTGTATAGGTCATATCAAAGCTGACATTCACCGTTCCTGGATTTATCTGTTAACAAACTACTAAGCACATACTTTCGTCAGTGACTGACCCCGCCATACATAATTAAGAATCATTGATAGAAGGGGAAATGGCTGTAGAAACCATTTCATGACCAAACTCCACGAATGTATGATCTGTCCAGGAATCGAACGCACGACCCCTCTATCAATGATATTGCCATATCTTTTAATTCGTATGTACATGTATGTATTTATTGTTGTCCCAGAAAAGCACATTATCCGTAAAATTGAGACGTGCTGAGAATGAATGATTATATAAATGTATCAAGTTTTTCTCGATAGATGAATAATATAGGAAAATATTGCTAGAATATGGAATGTATCATATATCGTTATCCTAATATCAAACCGATATATGAGAGTTTTATGAGAAGACAATGCAGAAACGTTGTGTAGACAGAGCCGGTAGCAACAAATGACAGAATGTAACAAAATACACATCTTGTGCCTGTGTCAGTGACATTCTTTATCAGTCTGGGTATGTGGTGTGGGTCTGTGTGTGTGTTTGGGTCTGTCTGTGTGGGCCTGTCTGTCTGCGTCTGTCTGGGTCTGTCTGTGTCAGTCTGTTTGTCTGGGTCAGTCTGTGTCAGTCTGTTTGTCTGGGTCAGTCTGTGTCAGTCTGTCCGTCTGGGTATGTCTGTCTGTCGGTCTGGGTCTGTCTGTTTGGGTTTTCAATTACATAACGTACTATGCACAAATATGCTTAAAATAACACAATCGCCAAACGGTTCCTTTTATCATGTATGAGATAACTATACTTTCATTATATGTTATTAAATAAGTAATTTGATATAGGCCTTTTTTCTAGCGGAGAGTCATATTGGACCGAAGCCGAAGGCCAAGATTCAATATGACTGTCCGGAAGGAAAACAACAGGGCCTATATCAAATAACTTATTTAATGACAATTTGATTAAAAAACAACTTACGGACAGCAATTTTTTATGTTGGCCATGTTAAAGATATTTTGTTCTTCCAAAAAACTACATAGTAGGAACGACAATAAGATCAAATAAATTGAAAATGGTGTTATGTAATATTTCGAAATTACAGCAGGAACATGTACGAGATCAAATCCCACTTTGTGCGGTCATAACCTTCCGCGGAAATTTTACAATAAAGTCACCCATTTATAAAGTATACGGAGAAGTGTCCAGCCTTGTGGAAGGGTAGTGAGTATTGTTAATAGACAAGGGTCCAGGAAAGCTAGGTTAGGTGCGCTGGTTACCGTAAAACGAGCAAGACTGTGTTGACACGGCAATAAACCCAGTATATATAATACAGCAACCAGAGGCGGATATAGGGCGACATTATACGCTTTTTGAAGAATAATGCGACATAAAAAATATTAAAACTACACAAGAAATACATTTATTGACAGGTACATTTTGGAAATCACAGCGGGGGATGTGTCCGGAGCTCCTGACCCCCCCCCCCCGTTAGATCCGCGTATACATCAGGAACAACAGTTAGATCTATATTAACGCTGTATTTTTCAACATACCTCTGGCTGGAGCAGCCGAGTAAGATTGATCTTGTTGTTACTGTTGTTACTGTGAATTTATTTTGTAATGGCAGTTTTTAGCGTGTGTTTCATGCTTACGCACGCTCATCGACTTTACAGCTATTATCCCTGGTCGTCGGGCTACTGATATCTATCGATCAATCTTCCTTGGAGTCTTTTTACTTATTAGTGCAACCGACAAATTGGCGCAACGGTACTAAACCACACTCGCTGATACCTTTTTACACCTGGGTCGAGTGAATCAATCGTAGGTAAATTTCTTGCTCAATGAAATTAGCAATGCCCCTCGTAGGATTTAAACCTAGGACCTCTAGATCTCAACTATCGCTGGGCTACTGCTCGTAGCTAAATTTTATTTTATTTTATTCATTAAATGTCCAATTATTTAGACCAGTGATGTATCTGGAACAAACTTTTACTAAACACTATTAAACTTTCTTTAATTCCTTTATGGTCAAACCCATGTCGCACACCCTCTCCGTCGCTTTCGCTCAAACAACGGTTACTGAGAGCCGAAAAATGGAGCACAATTGTATTAGATCTCAATTTTTGGTGAATTAAATGCAAATCTAAGGTTGAAATTGAACAACGAATGCATTTTCGTGAGCGTTAGGACTTATTCACTTCACTTCGACTTAAGTTAATAAACCGAAGGTTTATTAACCACGGGCCAAATAAAGGAAACATGCCGACCCTTTCCGAGTGCACTACAAATGGTGTAATAGACAGACTTAAAATATTTAGGTTTTTCTAAGCGGTATGTGTGCATAAAACAGTATGATTTATTTCTTTTAATTGGAGTTCCGACTTACGTCGATTTGAGCGCGCACAAAAAACGTGCTTGGGTAAACATTAAAAATGAAACAATCCATTTCTGAGGTAGGCAATATCCAAATAAAAGTTGTATAATTCAATTCAACAAAATAAGCATGATGGATAAACCACCCGCACCCCTTGGTCACTCTTGTTTGTAATGGTAGAACTTTTAGCCACTCGTCCAACAAGACACTCATAAAACTTATCAATATAAATATATTTTATTGTCATCCTGATCATCCCCTGTCGTAGATTAGTTCATTGTATTAATGACATCAAAAGCATTCCATTTAATTCGTCTGTAAATTACTATGATTGGAAGGAATTCTTTTTCAAAGAATTCCTTTCTATGTCAGCGCTCTTGGAAATTTGAAAAAGAACGAACAACACCTTCAACTCAGTAGAAATCAATGAGTCAATGCGATCAAGAAGTAGTGCAGCAGAAAAATATGTGTACTATCAAAAGTAAATAAGTTGAAAAAGTAATTTCAACAAATACTTAAAATCATTATATTATCGTACAAACACCTGATCTCGTTCCTCACCTGATTTCGGTCCTTTCATAAAAAAGTTGTTTACTTTGCTATTTTATTGCGTATGACGTCATCAATTCGTGTGTACTATGTCAAGTAAACAATATCAAATAACTACAACTGTCAAACGATAATAGTGCGCAAGAAACAGGTTTTTAGAATGAAAATTTTGTGATGGTGAATATTTTTCAGTAAATCCTTATTACCCTTTTCTGCTCTGTCAGTACAATCCATTAAATATTGTTTAAAAGTATGTTATAATAAGAAAAGCACATGGCAGGTAGCCCTTTCTCATAAAGTCACGTGACAGTCATGTGGCAGCTAATTATGACGTCACAAAGAGCCAAATACGGTAGAAGTGCGAAATTAGGTCATCTATTTTTAGCCGCCATGACAGTTTTCAGAAAATGGTCGTGTTTTTTTTTGGAAGAATTTGGATTTGTTTTAAATATAAAATATCAGCAAGTTTATGATAAACAAATGGAATATAGATTAAAAGGTTCGTTTTTAATGTATTTTTCTGAAAGTATTGTTTCATTAATTAGAAATGGTTCATTGAGTCCTTAGAGGTGCGAGAACCCGTCTGTCCACCATAAATGGGTTTTTGTATTCATTTTTTTTAACAATGAATACTCTGTTACCAATAGATTAATAGTGGTATTCCGATCGGAGTCGTATATTGACCTTTGTTGACCTCTATCTAATCAACGAAACCGAACAGCATCCATAGCCGGATAATTCCACTTCAATAAAATAGTTCGCAAATAGTTCTTTTGTTTCATCGATCATTTGTGTATTCCTACGCGTCAATTTAAAATATGCATTTGTTGACAGACATCGGAAAGACAAAGGAATTGAAGGAAAGTACTCGAAACTAAATCTGTTTCTCTAAATGCAGTTTACAGTCATTCAAATTATTGGAAGGAATTGTTTGCAAACAATGCCTTTCTATGTCAGCGCTCCCAGAAATTTGAAAAAGAACGAACAACAGTCAACACATAATTGAACTCTGTTGCGACCACAGGTGACAGACTCAATTTTCCCCTATTATAGTATATATAAAGAAAAGGTCTCTAACGCATATTCAATGGTAGTAGTTTTCAACTCGTCACCAAGCTCACAAAAACGGCCCGATCGTCAAATCTTTTTCACTATCCGCTCCAGAAATGATTATTACGCACAAAAATACTTTTTATTTGAAGGAAATCGATCAATAATTGGTGAAATTGTCCCTTATTTCCTCCAAAAGCCTTAAAATTCGTTCTATGTCAAACAAGTCGTCCAAAGAGAATATAGAGTGAAACGGACTATTTCGTCCGCTTTGAGCAAATAAAACAAAAACTATCATAAATTTTACATACTTTCAATAAATTAATCCATTTTCTATCGATTCACGGCGCAAAAACTTTCTAACAGGCCTCTAGGAACACTTAAACCCACGAATATTGTTCTACATGCCTGCTTTTTTGACAGATGACCTCCATTTTGTTAGATTTCCGCAGTGAATCCTAGACGCGTTTTGATTAGTCAATGTGATTTTCGACCAATCAAAACGCGTCAATTGGAAATCTAACAAAATGGAGGTCATCTGTCAAAATAGTAGGCATGTGGAACAATATACGTGGGTTTAAGTGTTCCTAGAGACCTGTTTGAAAGGTTTTACGCCGTGAGTCGATAGAAAATGGATTTATTTATTGAAAATATGTAGATTTTATGGTAGTTTTTGTTTTATTTGCTCATAGCGGACGAAACAGTCAGTTTCACTATACGTTCTATATGGACGACTTGTTTGACATAAAACGATTTTTAAGGCTTTTTGGGGATATATTGGGACCATTTCATCAATTTTTGGTCGTTTTTCTTCAAATAAAAAGTATTTTTGTGCGTAATAATCCTTTCTGGAGCGGATAGTGAAAAAGATTTGACGATCGGGCCGTTTTTGTGAGCTTGGTGACGAGTTGAAAACTACTACCATTGAATATGCGTTAGCGACCTTTTCTTTATATATACTATAATAGGGGAACATTGAGTCTGTCACCTGTGGTTGCGACCCACAAAATAATAAAGCAACAGAAAAATGTGTATACTATCAATTGCAGACGCGTTGAAAAAAATACAAATTTAAACAAATACTTAAAATTATGATACTCAATATTTTCACATTAATCAAACTTTATTCTATCTGTGTACGGAGAAAACTTATTTTGTGCATTGCGCATTTTAATCTGTCATGTATATGTATATAAATGTAGCGGGTCTGTGGTGCAGTGGTTAGCATGACAGACTACCAATCAAGAGATTGCGAGTTCGAATCCTAGGCGCGTAAAAGTAGAAGATTTTTTTTTTTTTTTTTTGGTTTCGGCTACAAAAATTTGATCATGTTCATCAGATTTACGCACTTAAAATTCAGAAAATGAAAAAAAAAATTGCTCTAGTTTCTTTTCACTTATAAAATGAAAACATCAATTATAAATGCAATGCATGTTTACCATAAACTTTATCTTAACACATGATCATCAGTTGAACACTGACGTAAACTTGATGTTTTTATCAACTCTACACAGCTCTAGTTATGTGACGTCATGTCCCCCCTGCTGTGTAAAAATAATTAAAAATACTATTTACGACAAGCAGGTAAGACGGGGTAGAATATTTAACATTATAATTGTTAATGCCCCAAAATACTCGACTGACTTATTTTGATATAAATTTTGCATAACGTACCCCAAGACTATATTTATATACCTTAAGGTTTAGTCAATTTTTATTTTAGAAGGGTTCTGATGTAATTGTTTTCTTTCACATAATTTATGCATATTTACATGTTGCAGTTGTTTCTTGTTTAGTCTATTTAGCACAGTTAGCATAAATGACGAGCCTGTATTTATTCACTTTAAAGTTTACCAGTTTGGTCCATTTTTATTTTATAGGGATGCTGACTCTAAAATCCTCATACATGATGGCTTAAGTAATCTTAGTAATTGTTTGTTGTTTAGTTGTTCCCATATCATCCAAATAATATAACTTTATTTATACTCAAAAAGTCAACAAGACTCGTCCATTTATATTTACGGGGGGTGTTCAACTGGTACTCATTCTGGATTACTAAATTATATTGAGCAGTTGTATGTTGTTGAGTCATTCTCTTATTTACCCAATAACATTAAGACTTTACTAAAACACCAACATCAACAGGTTTGATCTATCATGATGTTAGCCGAGCTGATTCTAAATTGTACAGAAATATTGGAAGTATTTAATTAAAGGTTAATATTGAATGAATTCACTTAGTGTATTAGCTATGAAGTATAGTAAATGCAAATGGAACAAGATACAGTCAATTATGATGTATGTACCTTATTAAAAGCATTTATGTATGTTAACAGCAAATAATCTTTCTTACAACAACCTGCAAAATAATCAGAACTATATACCCTGTACCCCAATATCAAAATAACAAAGTTCAAGTAAGAAAGATTTTGACATATTTCATCTTTGAATGTACATGATTGTATCACATCAATATGCTGAATAAATGACCAACTGGTATAAACACTAAAAAGTTACTTATTATGCTTTTCTGAACTACATGCTATAATGTGATTTTCTGTATAAAGTTCATATTTAACATGTATTTTTCCATTTGTATAAAAATGCTCATGAAAATATCGCACATTTATTCCTCGCCTTTCGATCGCTTCTCAAAAAATTTTTTTTCGCTGGCTTGCTCTATTTTTTGAGACAAAATTCATAGAACATATGATCAATTCATTGAGGCCTTAACGCCATAGCAACACATATTGTATAGGTTATATCACGGAGATCATTCCATCCACTCACTGTTCCTGAAAAGGCAAAATCTCTGGATCTAGCTGTTAACCAAAAAGAAATAGCATCGATGACTGAGTGGTAGGAGGGAGAATTACCGTAAAAATTATTTCATAACTAAGCTCAACGAAAGTATGCCCCGCCCGTGAATAAAACCTACGACCCCTCGATCAGTAGAATAATGGGCCTGTAAAATGAAATATGAAACACAGTTGACTATGAATGATAAGAAGGTAATGAGTGATATCGAAATAGTATCTTTGAACTCGTTGAAGTCATCAACATAATTGATGTTTGGAACATATATCACCTTTTCCAGTTAGTGTGTACTAATGAACTCCGGTATTAAATCTTAGCATAACACTTTGAATCTTAACATTTGTTTATTTTCTTACATAATATAGATAATTTGTGCATATAAAACACTTTCAACTATTTTCCAAAAAATAACATTAACCTCTTTGTTAAATCAGTTCATCGAATGAAAAAAAGAAATTTATCATACAATTAATTCTTAATAATATCTGCAAATCTTAACCTTCATCATTAAACACCATCAGTGCAGGTAAAATTAATTTCTAAGACATTTATGATAAGCAGAAATGGGGTTTAAATACATTTCTTTCTATTCAGTTACTATATAAATCATAGAATAGCAGCAGGGTGTTAGTCCAACTTTACTAAAAAATGTGCACTACGTAGCACACATAACAGATAACAATTACATAGTTTTAAATCTCTCCTATATTAGAATTTTTTTGACACACAGACTAATAAAACAATGTGATAGTCATATTGTAACAGTTAATAGCTTTGACTAATTACAACAGTAGTCATAGTAATACGTAAATTCAATCGTTCAATATTGTAAATGACTCAAGCAGATTTTTATTGTGGAGAGAGTTTGAAAAAACAATGGAATCGCCAGCATTAATAATTTCTACGGCCATTCTGTCTCCTTCCCCTGATTCTAAGTCATGTAGGACAGTCGTCAGTCACTGACGAAGTATGCACCCAGTAGTTTGTTAACAGCTAAATCCTGAGATAAAGCTTCTTCAGGAACAGTGAGTAGGTGGACTGACCGCTGTGATATAATCTATATAAGGTGTTGCCACAGCATAAAACCCAACAAAAATTGAATAAATCTAAACACAATGAATACCCCAGTACTTTCAGTGCTTTGATTTTACACATGAATCAAACAACTTTCTTACTGTGCACAGAGAGAAGATTTTTGTATTATTGCGCAGTAGTTAGGGGTGTAACAATACGGTAAAAACCGTATTGCAATATATTGCAATACACGAAACCCGTATTGCAATATATTGAAATATATTGCAATACATATATTGTTCTTTGCTCATACATGCATAGCATAAATTAATGCACGTGCATCGTCTTAATTCTATCAACATTGTACATAGATATTTGTATTTTCGAATGTTCTATATATACGTATTACGCAAATGTTTGAGTAAGTTAGAAAAGAGGTTTTGAATGGACTTTCAAAGATAATTATTCTCTCACTTTACGAAAAATATTTCAAGTTTCCGAACACATTTTAACATTAATTCAAACATTTAAATTTCAGACTTTGATAAAAACAATCAGTATGAAACATAACTAGAAAAAACGGTTCAGAGAAAAACGAAACGGTTAAAAATCGTCAGAAGTCGTATTGCAATATTAACCGGTATATATCGGTTAACCGTTACACCCCTAGCAGTAGTAGCTACCACACGCTTGTATATATATACAATTTTAACGATCGTTATCTCAGCAGGGGTTTACTTCGAGAGCGTAGAGCGCAGGACATTTATCGAAGTTAAGCAACGAAATGAAAGGTTAATCTTTGGTTGGGTGTCCGTAGAGGTTTAGTGACAGCGCGTAGCGAGTTTCATAAACGTTTTTTTGTTTTTTTTTTAAAGACCGCAACAAATTAATCGTTATGTTCGTCTGATTTCTCGCACATTAAAATGCGTCCGCACCTTGAAATGAACGCATCATAAATTTCGGAAAATCAGAAGTTTTCACACTAGACCAAGTAGAAATTGAACTAAAAATTAGAAATTTGAGTTCTAAATAGCAAAATAAATCAAAAAATTTCACTGTGTGCAATGTATTCTTGCTAACATACGGCATTAGAAATAGTGTAGTGTAAAATATGAAGATTGATCCATAGAGAACAGATAGGACAGGGAGAAAAATTTACTTTGAATTTCCTACAATTTTGATGTCCCAAAATAACATATTAGGCTTGATTTAATTCTTGTGGTATTATTAGACATTAGCATAATTTACCAAAATCTAATTACATTGTATACACAAAAAGTGAACCGGGGTAATCTGTGCTTCGTAGTTAATATCTAGTATTAACAAAAGTAATACCAAAGACAAATGAAGTTATCTTTTCCGTATGAACTGATGAAGGTGTAAACCTCTTCTACCCTACTTCTAACTAGTTTTAAATTCAATTGAATTTTCATCTGGAGCAATTGTTAATTTGCTTTATATTACCTAGAACTAATTATTACGTGATTACACTATATTCTATAGATATATGGTTATATGTTATATAAGAAAGTCCATACCTTTTTTTGCTCTTTTTAACTTATGGTAAGTAAATGTCTAAGAAACCGCACAAATTTATTCTTCGCTTTCGCTCACTTTTCAAAATTCAAAATATGGAAAAATGGCAACACATTGTTTAGGTTACATCGTGACCAGCAATCCACCTATCACTGTACCTGAAAAGACCCAATCTCTGGATTACTACTAGATGCAATTCAGTGACTGAACACTGCCGCATTAAAATGATTTAGAATCAGTGGTAGGAAGTAGAATGACCGTAGAAATTATTTCATGGCATAGCTCCACGAAAGTATGCCCTGCCAATGAATCAAAACATACAACTTCTCGATCAGTAGCATAATATGCATGTAAAATGAAATATGAAACACATTCGATTATGAATGATAAAGAGATATGATGATGGATATCGAAATAGTAACTTTGAACTCCTAAAATCGTTCAAAAATTCCTTCCAACAGTACTTTCAGTACTTTGATTTTTTTAACTTGGCGAGTCGATTTAACAAAAGTATAGTCTGAATGTCAAAGAAAGGATGGATTAATAATTCAGAAATGTTTTTTATATTTTATGAATAAAACAATTGAGATATTCGGAACTACCCCGGAAAACCGCTCGGCTGATCATCAGTTTACGGAATCACCCGAGCGGTTTTCCGAATGCTACTACACAACCGTGTGGACTTATGTGTAACCCCCCAAAACGGACAAATCCAAAACCGGTTTTGCGCTTATTTGAGTAATCACATGGAGTAAATGATTGAATCTGATTGGCTGAAATTTTGTCGCTCTATACACACAGCCCGAGGTTTTCTTCAATGGAGAATGTGTGGAATAATTAGATTACCTTTGCGCAGTTAATTTATTTTCTTATATCGATGTTTTTTGGATTAATATGTGGATTTAGGTAAGTCTTTATATTTGTTTTATCCGATATGTAACCGTTTAGAATGAAAGAGAGCGGTAAACTGCTAATCTTGAACGTCAAAGTTGCGTCCACGCGACTTCCTTGGACCTGCTCCTCGACCTCGTGTCATTGCCATGCAACTGAATGGAGAGAGAGAGAGGTTGGGGGGGGGGGTGTCATTCCCATGTGTTTGTTTACCATGTTGTCTAAGAGCTTCTTAAGCTGTGTATCTAACGTGCAATTCTCTTTTATTTATGACGGAATCTGTAATGTTGTTCAAAATTAGTTTTAAATTTAACCATGTCCATAAATTCTTTACATGTGATTTTTATTTACCCCCGAGACTGGTTTTCTAGGTCAATAGTAGGGCTGCAACGATTCGATTCGATACATCAAAACTCGATTGCAAGGGTGCCGATTCGATTTCGATTCGGGACCCGCGAGTTTCGATTCGATACTGACTTTTAAAAGTGTCTACATAAGTTAAAACGATAAAAGCAAAGGCGCGCCTAAAAGTCAAAGTATACGTTGACAGTGAAACTGGGTTTCACTTTGTTACATTTCTGTTAAATTTCTATTACGATTTTATGTAGCATGAATTGAAAATCTGTTTGATATTACATTAATAATACATTTTCGCGACCTTTACATTCGTACCCAATCCATTTCGTACTTGAATAAAGCAAATATAAAAAATTATCAGATTTTCGAGTTTCGTGTTATCCAAATTTAGTAACATTTTAATTTAAATAATATTATTTAGTTTTAAGCTCAAATATGTGTATAAATGCATATTTGTAGTAAATTGTATTTATAAAAGAATCTAATCGAAAAAAATCGAATCGAAAAAAAAAGTATCGAATCGCATCGAATTGACTTTCCGGTGAATCGTTGCTACACTAGATTGCAGGTGATTATACACTGATTTCCAACAGCCTTGCTGTTTGATTAACAATTTAGCGGGGCTGTAGAGTGTCTCACCACCATGGAGAGCCAGGTTCGATTCCAAAATCAAAGTGATGACAGCCTGATTTGGGGTTTAAACACAAATAAACTATCACAGTTTCTATATGCAGTTCAATTTTGAAATTTATTCCTTGAACCATATTGAAGTTGAAGAGCTACAAAACTCTAATCTAAGAATTAGAGTAAGGTCTATTGAGTACAATCACCACTAACAGTGGTAGATCCAGGATTTTTCTAGGGGGGGTCCGAACTTTTTTTTAACTTTCGAACACAACCACATTATAAGAAATACACAAATGAACAGGTACATTTTGGAATAGTTATGGGGTGTCCTGATCCCACTTACCCCCCCCCCATCCTCCTTTGACTATACTACATTGTATGAACAAATAGTTGATATGAATTATAGAAATTATGTTTTTTTCAGATCAGAAACTGTATATCCTCTGACATACTGCAAATGTATTCAAAATAAATGGTTGATAGTAATTTATGATTTATGGTATACACACTGGTGAACATACAAGACAGTGTCAGTCTTATGTGAGTATTTGTTAGTTTTAATTAATTGAACCCTATTTCTCATAAGCCCCCCCCCAGCTAGCTCAGTCAGTAGCATACACGTCTCTATCCAAGTGGTCCTGGGTTGGATTCCCAGAAGGAGCATATTTTCATGGAGTTCGGTCATTAAAAAAAATTCTATGGCCATTTGCCCTCTCATCTCTGTTTCTAAATGAGGATGGAAGCTGAAAGTCAATGAAGGAAGTATGTGCCAATAAACAGGTTAAGTGTGATGTGATCTACATGTAGACAATGTGTTGCTATGGGGTTTGATCTTCCCAAAAATATTGATCATAATTTCAAGAAGATTACTTTACATCATTAACTTTTAGTATTCATACCATAGGCGAATTCAGTGGGGCCTCAGGGGGGCAGGAACCCCCTAGAGAATTCCAAAATGTACCGGTTCATGACTTTAAAGTAGGGGTCTCTACCCTGACCTTAATGCTTAACACAGATCTAATGGTTATGTAGTTTTTAGCCAGGTTTTTCAGTGAAAAAATTGGTCTTATGATTTGGGCTAAGACTGGTGGGTGGATGTGCAGTCAAGCGTCCAGTGTCTTTAACAATTGCGCTAAAGTTTTTAATTTAGCATAGTATATTTCTGCCACTTATTGACAGATCTTTATGAAACTTCATGCCATGATTACATACCATCTGCTGAAAAGAATTAGACTGTAACCGCAACTCTACCTGGCTTAATTATGGAGTGTTTCCCTTTGAAATTTTCGAGTTTAAGTTATCAAATTGTTGGATATCTGTGCCATTTATGGTTAGATGTTTATGAAATTTCAAAGAATGATTACATACAGTCTGTTGAAAAGAGTAACACCGTAACGGTGACTCTACCTGACTAAACTATAATGGATTATTTCCCTTTGAAATTATTGCGTTAAAATTTTCAAATTGTTGTAATACTTTGCCATATATTGTTTTAGATGTTTACAAAATTTCATACAATGATTACATACCATCTGTTGAAAAGATTTAGACGGTAACTGCACCTGGCTTTATTATGGATTATTTCCCTTTGATTTTTTTCATTTAAGTTTTCAAATTGTTGTATATCTTTGCCATTTATGGTTAAATATTTTTGAAATTTAAAACAATAATTACATACCATCTGTTGGAAAGAGTAAGACAGTTACTGCAATTCTACCTAGCTTAATCATGGATTATTTCCCTTTGAAATTTTTGTTAAAAGTTTTCAAATTGTTATAAATCTTAGCCATTTATGGTTAAATATTTATGAACTTTAAAACAAAGATTACATATAAAATCATATAATAGAATATAAGACAGTTACCGCAACTCGAACTTGCTGAATTATGGATTATTTCCCTTTGAAATTTTGCGTTAAACTCATGAAATTTTTGCCTTAAACTTTTTAAATCCGGCTTTAATGTGGTTTCCACATTACATTTCTTGTATTTATTATTTTTATACGCCCGTTTTGAAAAAACGGACGTATTATGTTATGTTGTTGTCCGTCTGTCCATCCGTGGACAATTGCTTGTCCGGATGATAACTCAAGAAAGGATGTACCTAGGTTCCTCAAATTTTATGTGTGGATAGCCCTTGGGTGGAGAGGAGGTTCCCTATTGATTTTGAGACCCCAGGGTTAAAGGTCAAGGTCACTGGGACTTAAAATAGGTAAAACTTGTCCGGACAATAACTGAACCACCAATGTACCTAGGTTCACCAAATTTAATGTAAGAGTAGCCCATGTGTCAAAGATGTTCCCTTTTGGTTTTGGGGCCCCTGGGTCAAAGGTCAAGGTCACAGTGGCATCATATGGGAAAAAAACTTGTCCTGACAATAACTTAATTACCAATCTACCTAGGTTCACCAAATTTTATGTGAAGGTAGCCCATGTGTCAAGGATGTGCCTTATGGGTTTATGGGGCCCCAGGTTTAAAGGTCAAGGTCACAGTGGCATAATATGAAAAAACTTTGTCAGGACAATAACTGAACCACCAATGTACCTAGGTTCACCAAATTTTATGTGAGAGTAGCCCTTGTGTCAATGATATGTCCTATTGATTTTGGGGCCCCTGGGTCAAAGGTCAAGGTCACAGTGGCATCATATTGAAAAACATTGTCCGGGTAATTACTCAACAATGACTGTACCTAGGTTCACCAAATTTCATGTGAGAGTAGCCCATGTGTCAAGGATGTGCCTTATCAGTTTTGGTGAAACTGGGTCAAGTTAAAACCTTCAACCAGAAGATATCAAATTACCTAGCAGTGACTTCAAACGTTCAATTAATATGTTAATAAAGTCAAAATGGCAAACAATGAAACACTTGTCCAGACAATAACTGAACCACAAATGTACCTAGGTTCACCAAATTTTATGTGAGGGTAGCCCTTGTGTTAAGGATATGCCCTATTGGTTTTGGGGCCCCTGGGTCAAAGGTCAAGGTCACAGGGACATCATATTGAAAAACCTTGTCCGGACCATAACTCAACAATGACTGTACCTAGGTTCACCAAATTTTATGTGAAGGTAGCCCATGTGTCAAGGATGTGCCCTATGGGTTTATGGGGCCCCAGGTTCAAAGGTCAAGGTCACAGTGGCATAATATGGAAAAACTTTGTCTGGACAATAACTGAACCACCAATGTACCTAGGTTCACCAAATTTTGTGTGAGAGTAGCCCATGTGTCAAGGATATGCCCTATTGATTTTGGGGCCCCTGGGTCAAAGGTCAAGGTCACAGTGGCATCATATTGAAAAATATTGTCCGGGTAATAACTCAACAATGACTGTACCTAGGTTCACCAAATTTCATGTGAGAGTAGCCCATGTGTCAAGGATGTGCCTTATCAGTTTTGGGGAAACAGGGTCAAGTTTAAACCTTCAACCAGAAGATATCAAATTATCAAGCAGTGACTTCAAATGTTCAATTAATATGTTAATAAAGTCAAAATGGCAAACAATGAAACACTTGTCCAGACAATAACTGAACCACCAATGTACCTAGGTTCACCAAATTTTATGTGAGGGTAGCCCTTGTGTCAAGGATATGCCCAATTGGTTTTGGGCCTCCTGGGTCAAAGGTCAAGGTCACAGGGGCATCAAATTGAAAAACCTTGTCCGGACAATGACTCATCAACGACTCGACCTAGGTTCACAAAATTTTATGTGAATGTAGCCCTTGTGTCAAGGATGTTCCCTATAGGTTTTGGGGCGCCAGGCCCAAAGGTCAAGGTCACAGAGGCATCATATAGATCAACCATGTTTGTACCTAGGTTCTCAAAATCTTTGCTTTGGATAGCCCTCCAGTTAAGGATGGGACCTATTCTGAGATCCCGGGGTCATTGGTCAAGGTCACAGGAACTTCATATGAGATAGAACACAGCATGGACTGCACACGGGCGTATAATGCCCCGCCCAGTGGAGCTCTTGTTATTTTTATCAATTGTTTTCAGGATATATACAATATGATGTCTTATTGTTTGTTTTCAGGATATATACAATATGATGTCTTATCAAGCAGTGTTCAACTTTTTGAAGGAATGGTACTCACTGGATGATTGGGGGGAAGAAATTAGAAGACCAGTTTGCTTGGACCAGTTTGCTTGGACCAGCATAGTTACAGAGAAGAAAATATGCTAAGATTTTTATACTTACTTTTAGTTTATATTGCAAAGTCAAGACTGTGCTATCCAAAATAACCTTTACTCTAGTTAAAGAGCTGATTCGTTCATTTATATAATTACATTTTATTTCAGATGTTTTTCACATTACGGTAGCTATAATAGATTATAACATTTGAAATGGGAGTTACAATACTTAATACAATTGTATTTATTATACATGCACATGTGTCTAAAGGTATGGTTTTGAGTTTCATGTATTTGTAAAAATTTAGAAACAAACCACACATTTACAAAAATGTAAAGGTTATTATGGATGGCACTGTTCTGTCTTTACATGACATAATAGCGTTAACCCCTTTTGTTGAAATTACAAATACAAATTGTTTGTTAAATCTCTTCATATATAATAACTATCTCGATAGTTATAATGACTTAAATTCATTACCTGATCTTATGCATACATACAATGTGTGTATAGTTTGACCCGGATAGATCTGACCTTTCACATTTGCATCTAATAATTAGCTACCGAACATATCCCAACAAAAAGCAATACCACACCTATTCTACCCTTTGGCATGTAGGAAATTCAACATAAACAATCAATTAAAAACAACATCCCAGAGTTTCGTTCCCAAAGCACAGAGTTTTACTTCCGGAATTAAAGTTACTAAAACAATTACTAATTTGTTTATAATCGTTGTCGTCAAGATGCAAACATGTAAAATTAAGTTCTTTTATAATGTATCAATAATTTTCAGTTTTTTCTATCGCTCATGAAATATTATATTTAGGGGAGATTGGGTGGGTTGGTGCACGGGACAGCTAGGTTGATACAGACCATTTGATCAATATTGTATTAAGGACAGAGCACAGGAGCTTGACATTTTATATCATACTACGAAAATTCCCCTCTTAAGAGGGGAATTTTCGTAGTATGATATAAAATGTCAAGCTCCTGTGGACTTAGTATAGCATTTGTTCAGAGTTATTACTGTACAAGCATGGAAATGAAATGAGTGTCTCCAAGTTAATAATATGACTATTAGCACTGGTTTTATCTTGCACCAACTTATCCTATGCCTTGTACCAACCTGCCCCGAGACTGGAAAAAGTTGGGACAAATAAATTGTTTCATTAAACGATCGATATCCTCTGTTTCTTTGGTAACATTCAAATGTTTTTAATCTTACAAAACCGCAATAACATAGAGTTGTGTTGTACCTTATCAGTATTTAAAACCACATTGGCATTATATAGCATCTTAAAACAAACTTATAAATATGAAAAGTGACCATCCAGCCCCGGTCTCTCCTATTATACCTATAAAAGATATATTAATGTCAAAATATTTTCACACGCTACAACATCAATAAATAACAAGACTGGCTTACAATGCATGAATAGGCAGATCTAGCGGTGGGTCAGGGGTCCGCCACCCTTAGAATCTCCAAAATGTACCTGTCGATTTAGTGTATATCTTGAGTGTAAATCATTTTAAAGTAGTATTTCTAGTATTTTTTCTTGTGTGCTTAACATAGGTTAAATGGTTATGTATTTCCATTATTAATATTGTTTATAACCTCTGTTGTTCATATCTGAGGAAGCCTTGAATGGCGGAACGTTGTTAATAACCAATAAGAAATTTTAGATTCAATATATTACATTCCCCCCTGGAAAAGTCTTGTATACATCCGCCCAGAAAAATATCCCTAGCGAAATATCCCTGGTACAACAATGTCAAAAAGGGTTTAAAAAACAAACAATACCAGTTAAATAATGAAGTATACGTAGTTTCTAGATCTATAAAAATAATTTAGAAAAGTAGGCCTAAGCAACAAAATGACAAAAAAGTTTTAAGTTCAATCTACAAAAGAACAATGTGCACATACTTTGGGAGTAAGTGCTGAAGTCATGGAGTCTGCGGCACAGGCCTCGACTTATATAGTGCTCCTTGTGCAGCAAGTGCTACACAGTATCAGAGGGACAACAAACGTCGCGAAAGTGCAGCAGTGCAACAAACTGTGCTACGCCGTCATGCTAAAGGTCCCATGATGCATCAGCACTGCGCTCTATTTGCGCTTAAGTAATTTAACGGCCCATTATTCAGCAAAATATACTGAAAAATACATCAAATCGGAAAAGAAATATAATAATAACCTTGTAAAATAACGATGATTTCTGGTGTTTTTACACTTAAATATTGTATAAATCATTAAAATACTAAATGTCCGTAGATTAGAATAATAGATCCGTATAATAGAAAGAGCGTTGTTAATAGCAACGCACCGGAAACAGTAATTAAAAATGGACAGTTGCAATATGTGACAATTCTCGCTTGAAAAACGTTAATATCACAGTAAATAATTGGAATAAATTACTGATACTTGGCAGAAATGTGAATTAACATACGTATTACTGATTAAAACCGACAAAACTACGTGTCACTGTTAAAAACCGGATACAAACATGTTTACATGAACAAACAAAATGACAAATACCGGACTGAAGCCTTGAAGGTTTGACAAATAAGTCTTGTGAAATCGGGAATGATTTGAAATATCTTGGTGAAATTCATAGACCAGACATGATGCATTGTAATGATAATCCTAGTGCACCTGTCGAGATCTATGGGTGAAGCCAATGTTTGCTACAAACAGTATATAGACTAAGTTAAACATAGAAAGTAGGATACAGTTAACATAGGATAGAGTGAAACCTGACTGGACCACCAAGGTAAATTACAGTTAAATAGTTTAATGCCAGATTATTTCAATATGTTGCATGGCTAGATTGCAGTTAACTGGTACGAGTTTGTTTACCACTTCTGTGCATGCCTAACCAGTCAGAGCAGATGCACTTCTGTTGCTTTTTTCTCGGTAAAAACATAAAAAACAGGGGTTCGGGGGTGGTAGCCCCTGATATAACATGAAAGGTACACATATGTAAAGTGTATGTTTATATTATGTAATATCGTAATTTTGTATGGGTCGAAGGCCTTTAAACAAATAAATATTTGTCACTGTCATAGTAAAATCCTGTATTTTCATTGAATGTTAGCTTTAATGATATGCCAGGCTTAGTTACTAATAAACACTACAAATTGGCGGATTGTTTTACGTATCGGTAAACAGCAATTGTCCCTGATGCATTAGTCTGCAATAATGCGGTTAAAAAATTTGGACCCCTCCAAGAAAAAGTTCGCAACTGAGATTATATAGATAAGTTTCCATGATTGCTATATTTCTCCTCTCCATTGAATTCATTTTACATGTTCATAGTGAAATAATGGGTCACTAGCCAGGACTTTGCCCTATGGATCTCTGGACCCCCAGTTTGCTTGCTCATTCCCCCATCTAGAAATCCTGGATCTGCCCAGGTAAGACAAATGTATTTTTTTGGATTTATTAAAATACACATTGCATCACAGGTGACAGACTCAATTTTTCCTTATTATAGTAAATATAGAGAAAAAATTGAGTCTGTCACCTGTGCATTACACAGTAAAATAAAGTTATTGAGAATCAAATATTCTAAATTTGAGCATGAAACATGATGTGTAAATGTTTATTATGACTACAATATTATATAAAAAATATTTTAATTGATAGTTTGATTAAGAAAACTGTGCCTTTTATTTTTGAAAATATTAGTTTGTATTTTTTTGGGGGGGGGGGGGGGCAGGGATGTGTTAAAACAACTCATTGTATAAATCGCAACTTGTCGGTCAGTCAACCTATGTACTCATCTTTCCTGGAAAATTTGTATTTAACTGTTAACCAGTTACTTGGCACATAATTTTGTCAGTGACTGACAACTGCACTGCATGATAAGGAATCAGTGATATGAGGGAGAATAGCGGTAGAAATCATTTCAGAACAAACTCACCCGGGTTGATAGCGCAGTTGGTAGCGCGCCAGAATTTGGATTCTTGTGCCTGAGGGGGTGTAGGTACGAATCCCATCCGAGGAGGTTATACCCTTCCATGAAAATTTGACAATGTCAATTTTCCTCTATTGATTAGATAATATGAAGAAGTTTCCGTCCTTGTGGAAGGGTAGGTGAGTACTTGTTATAGACAATGGTCCAGGAAAGCTAGGTCAGGTGCACTGGACGCCGTTAAATGACCTAAATTGTGTTGACACGGGTTGACACCAATAAATAAAACAACAAAATTCATGCAAGTATGCCCCATTCCGGATTCTAGATAGAATGTTTAAAACACTGCTGAAAAAGATTTTAGTCACTGTTTCAACTTACAAGTTTCCAGACAATTATCTTACATGAAAACAATACATTCATGCTCTAACTAAGAAAGCTAGGGCTGCAATGATTCGATTCAATACATCGAAATTCGATTTTGATTCGATACTGACCGATACTGATACCTTCACTTTTTTACATTTC
Organism: Mactra quadrangularis; assembly: GCA_025267735.1. Taxonomy (NCBI): domain Eukaryota; kingdom Metazoa; phylum Mollusca; class Bivalvia; order Venerida; family Mactridae; genus Mactra; species Mactra quadrangularis. The sequence goes on along the minus strand of CM046307.1, from coordinate 10,461,239 downwards.
TCTTAAGTTTTCCATTACGATTTTAAGCAAAACGTCTTGGAAACTCTGTTCAGAAGATACATTTATAATTCCCCGATCCTACACTAATTGGGTCGGTGAAATTGAATTTAACATGTTCTGACAAACCGAAAATTTTTAAGCTCTGCAGGCGCAAGTCAAGTTTTGATGTTAGTAATTCCAATTTAAATTTGTTTGCCTACACAGTGTAGGTTTATGTTATATGTAAAGTAGTATATCAAGAACTGCATCTTTATACAATTTATGCTCCATGCTGTCTACATGATTTAGTCGAAATTACATTAATTACATTTTGTGACCTTAACATTCGTACCCAATTCATTTCGTACTTGAAAAAAGCAAATATTAATTTAGCAGTTTTTCGAGTTTCGTGTTATCAAATTTCAGTAACACTTTTATTTAATCATATTATTTAGTTTTAAGCTCAAATAAATGTTCAATGCATATTTGAAGTAAATTATATTAGTAAATGAATCAAATCCAAAAAAATTGAATCAAAATAAAAAATACTGAAACGCATTGAATCGACATTCCGGTGAATCTTTGCAGCTCTAAAGTAAGAATCAACTATAAATGAAAATAGGCATCAATTTAGCTTATAAAACTAGTTTAAAAAAGAGGTCATAGAACAGTTTTCAACAATGCAGAGTACTTTACTCATAAAATACAGTCAATTAGTGAATAAAAAGCAATATCTAGTCATTAAATAACCGCTCCCTTGGATATTTGTTAACAAATAAGCAAAATCTAAAACATTAGGAAATCCCATTTTCAGAATGGGAGAAATCCCATTTAAAGAATGGGAGAATTCTCCCATGGGAGAAATCCCATATACAGAAATGGGAGAATTCTCCCATGGGAGAAATCCCATTTTCTAAATGGGAGAATTCTCCCATGGGAGAAAATTCCCATTTATAATATGGGAGAATTCTTAAATGGTGTTTAAAAGCTTTAAAAGTGACAAACTATGTATTTTTTCTTTGGAATAATGATATGTACTTATAGATCTATCCATTTATGTGTCTAAATGTTTGTTTAGATGAATTTGAAAAAATGGGAATTTTCTCCCATATTTGTATATGGGAGAAAATTCCCATTTTTCTCCCATGAAAATCCCATGGGAGAGCATTTCTCCCATGGGAATTTGCCGATTCCCATGGGAATTTTGACTTTTGACTTAAAATTAAACATATTTATAGTAAAGATATCTGGATGAAAGTTTACTGGTGTTATGCCCATGTGTAGATCTACATTTATTGAAAATTTGAAATTAATCGGATGAAAAATAAAAAAAGTAAGTTTGCAAGATTTCCGGATTCGCAAACGTATTCCGGACTGTGTTATAGTATAATCCTCTGAGTCACCTGTATGGCCTCTGTGTAATAGACACTCATTGTACACTTTGATATCCATGTGTAAAAATTACATTCAGGCTTTGACTAAATACACAGTTTGGTTTCGTCGAGCATTAATACTACATTCATATTCATTGTTATGAATATTCCTGCATAAAGATCAGATCGGGAACAAACTTTGCACACAAAACAAAACAAGGAAGTCAATGAATTGATATGCTTTGTTCAGACTTCAAATGAAAAAAGCTAAAAAATGGAAGAAGATTTAAGCAGTTGTTGTGACTAGTTCAAAATAAAAGCATACCATACAGTATTATTTTTTAAGCCACCCTGCTAGCTCAGTTGGTAGCACGCAAGTCTACTGATTGAGGGGTTGTGGTTTCGATTCCCAGTCGGGGCATACTGTCATGGAGCTCGGTCATGAAATTATTTATATGGCCATTCTCCCTCCTACCAATGATTCTCAATTATGTGGGGCAGTTGTCAGTCACTGACGAAAGTATTCACTTAGTAGTTTGTCAACAGCTAAATCCATTGATTTAGCCTTTCTAGGAACAGTGAGTAGGTTGACTGACCGCCGTTATGTGACCAATACAATGTGTTGCTTTGGCATTAAACCCAACAAAAACAAACTAACAAAGAAAAGATTTAGTATATAGTAACAGGTTGAGGAGTTAATGTGATAAGTTGAACATAAAACACTTTTGGTTATCTTTTTCTTGCCAATTTAGTATTTTAGAATCTTGTTTACATGGGTATGTATAATGATGAAGGTAAATGTACTCATTTGGGCTGGTTAAATAATTATTTTTTAGTAACACTAAACAGGGTTCAACAGAAAACGATCTAAAACTTAAAACTTTGATTTGCTATTTTTTCTCTTTATTAGTATAATTTAAATATAATAAATTCTATTAATTGTATGCATCCGAATAATTGATAGTGTCTGGTGCTTGTACATGTACTTAGTATTTTTAAAGCCATATACAGTACCCATCAAAGGTTTTGAGATATTTTCACTTTGCATTAACTAACTTCAAAATATCATACATGTTACAAAATAACATCATAGCTTTATACATGTTTGTTATTCTCTTTGACTCGCAAAACCTGCATAAAATAACAACAAGTACTATCTAGTTTACATATTTACTAGCCCCATTTCTGTTCATCTTCCTTCAGTAGCCAGGCTAGCTCAGTTGTTGCATGCGAGTATACTGATCTAGGGGTTGTTGGTTCGATATCAAGGTGGGGTGTTATATGACCTATTTAATGTGTTGCTTTGGCATTAAACCTTCAAAAACAAACAAACAAACTTTATAATGTTTGGTACATATACTCATGAGTTAAGGAAAATACTACTTGAATTATATTTCTCAAGTACATACAAAAACATACCCAGTAGGAATGAATTTGATCAACTATAATTCAAATATTTGTTGTGATTATTTATATCTTTGTTGCTAGTAAGGCTATTATTAGATTCTCCCAAACAAAACAAATGTTGAGTTTACTTCTTTCTTTGTCGCTGTATGACACATATATACTTAAAAGGTAAGTATTTGATCAATCCAAGCATTTATATTTGATTAGTTCATTTCCGTCTTTTTGCTTTATGACACAAAACTTTTCAATAAGAAAGTTGCTGTATGACAGATTTTCCAAAAAGTCAAGTATTTCACCAATCCAAACAACAATTTCCTTTCTTTTTATTTCTAACTTTGCCACAATATGACACATCAATAAATTTGATCTGCTAAAAACAACATTAATGTTTGGCACGTGTGACTTCCTTCTTTGTCGCTGTATGACACATATACTTAAATGTAAGTATTTGACCAATCCAAGCATTGTTTTCTGATAAGTTCATTTCTGTCTTTGTTGCTTTATGACACAAAAATATTCCGAAAGAAAGTTTTCAATATTCTTTGTTTTTCCTCTATCTGCGTTGCTGTATGACACATGTATTAAAAGAAAATGAATAACTTGATCAAGTCAAGCATCCATATCTGATATATGTTCATTTCTGTGGTTGTCCCTTTATTACATAAACATATCCCATAGGAAAGGTTTCTTAACTCTCTTTTTACTTCATTCTTTGTCTTTGTACAACAAATTTACTCAAAAGTAAATTATTTGATCAAGTCAAGCATCCATTTCTGATGCATTTATTACACAAACATATCCCATAGGAAAGTTTTTTCCTCTCTGTTTACTTCCATCTTTGTCCTTGTATGACACATATACTCAAAACTCAAGTATTTGACCAATCCAAACAGCTATTTCCATTTACTTTAGTTCTATTTTGAACTCTGTATGACACATCAATAAACCACATTGAACTGCTAAAACAAACAATACTATAGGGTACTCATTTGGTCCAGCTATTCAAACATAATTGTTAAGTTTATTTCTGTCTTTGTCGCTGTATGACACATGTACTAAACAAAAAGTAGGCCTATTAAATCAAACTTAACAACTATTTCTGTTAAGTTTATGTCTACCTTTGTGGCTTTGATTGTCCTTATTGGGTAGAACACCCCTATTGATTTTGGGGTCATAAGGTCGAGGTCACTATTACCTTTAAACTTTTTGTCTACTTTGTTTTCCACAATTATTCATAATATGATATTCATATGAAATATTCTCATGTCTTACAAATGCTTCATCTTAACTAAAAAACAACACTTTCGGGTATATAATGCTCCACCAAGCAGTGCTCTTGTTTGACGCTGTATGACGCAAATACGAACACCTAATAGGAAAATTTTCTTCCTTTATTCTTTTGATGTTCTCTTAGGCTCACACAATTGATGAATAATTGTGCAACTTTAACAAACTTTGGAGTAATTGAAACAATATGTATTGTAATATAACTGAACATACTTTTCTATTATTTTTGTTGAAGCTTTTGTAAGTGAATGACATTGCACGGACTTGTCGTCACCCATTGGTCCAGGAAAGCACCTGTCATTGTTCTGATCACTCAATTTTTACGGGTGGTCAGTAGGTCTTATGCCTCCCTGTTGCCTCTAAATGGCAATAGGGGGTATATTTTTCGCCGGTCATACGATGGCTAAGACAGTACTGGTTGACTTGTCTTGTCCATCTCTTACAAATTCAACTAATTAAGAACTTCTTTGACACTTAAGAGGTTACATTTATTAATTTTGTTTCATTACTGTTTGTTGATAGCTTTAGCTTTAATATTTTTATAGACTTTTTAATTAAATTTTTTTTTAGACTTTAACACCATAAATTTTTATTTGTAATTTTGTTGATATTAAAAATAGAATCATTAGACTTTTCCAACGTTTTTTACTGTAAAAAATGATAAAGCCATTTGTAAAGTATTCAGTCCATCAAGACACAATTATGATATTAAGACTGAAAAAATTCCCTATTTCATTTATAGAAACATTGCCTAAAGAAAAATATTTCGGCCAGATAAATGGACATACCTTTTGAGAGTATTTCTTTCTATTTCAATGTATCACTCAAATTGAAAAATAATGAACATATAAACTTAATTACAGACCTAACTGTTCTTTCTTTGTCGCTGTATGACACATTCATCATTAGCAATGCTTTTGATCCAGCAATACGAACATAACTGTTGAGTTTATTTCTTTCTTTGTTACTATATGACACATACACCAAAAATTATGCATTTGATTCAGCAATACAAACATAACTGTTGAGAATATTTCTTTCTTTCTTGCTATATGGCACATGCTCTAAAAGGTATGTATTTGTTCAATTTGAACAACTATTTCTGTTAACTTTATTTCGACCTTTGTTGCTGTATGACACACATACCTTAAATGTTTGTCTTTAATCAATCCAAACATCAGTGTTTGAAATGTTAATATCTTTTTTGTTTCTGTATGACACAAATACAAACATCCAATTGGACAGTTTTCTCTCTTTCTTCTTGTAAGTTCTTATTATGCTTATCCAATTGATGAATATTTGTGCAAGTTTTAACAAACTTCTGAGTAATTGAAATATTATGCATTGTTATAGAATTGAAACATATTTTCTATTATTTTTGATAAATATATTGTAAGTGAATGACATTGCTCAGACTTGTCTATGTATTTGGTCCAGGAAAGCACCTGTCATTGTTCTGAACACTCAATTTTTATGGGTGGTCAGTAGGTTTTATGCCTCCTTGTTGCCTCTAATAGCAATCAGGGGTATATTTTTCGCCGGTCATACGATGGCTTAGACAGTACTGGTTGACTTGTCTTGTCAATCTCTTACAAATTAAACTAATTAAGAACTTTTTTAACTCTTTTGAGTTTATATTAATTAATTTTGTTTTTTCACCTTTTGTCAATTGCTAAAGCATTAAGATTTTTATATATTTTTTAATTAGATTGTAATTTTATTTGTAATTTTGTTGGTATTAAAAAAAGAATCATTACACTTTTCCCTTGTTTTTTTCTGTTAAAAAATGAAAAAGCCATTTGTAAAGTATTCAGTCCATCAAGACACAATTTTCATTGTTATAGAATTGAAACATATTTTTCTATTATTTTTGATAAATATATTGTAAGTGAATGACATTGCTCAGACTTGTCTATGTATTTGGTCCAGGAAAGCACCTGTCATTGTTCTGAACACTCAATTTTTACGGGTGGTCAGTAGGTTTTATGCCTCCTTGTTGCCTCTAATAGCAATCAGGGGTATATTTTTCGCCGGTCATACGATGGCTAAGACAGTACTGGTTGACTTGTCTTGTCAATCTCTTACAAATTTAACTAATTAAGAACTTTTTTAACTCTTTTGAGTTTATATTAATTAATTTTGTTTTTTCACCTTTTGTCAATTGCTAAAGCATTAAGATTTTTATATATTTTTTTAATTAGATTGTAATTTTATTTGTAATTTTGTTGGTATTAAAAAAAGAATCATTACACTTTTCCCTTGTTTTTTTTCTGTTAAAAAATAAAAAAGCCATTTGTAAAGTATTCAGTCCATCAAGACACAATTTTCATTGTTATAGAATTGAAACATATTTTTCTATTATTTTTGATAAATATATTGTAAATGAATGACATTGCTCAGACTTGTCTATGTATTTGGTCCAGGAAAGCACCTGTCATTGTTCTGAACACTCAATTTTTACGGGTGGTCAGTAGGTTTTATGCCTCCTTGTTGCCTCTAATAGCAATCAGGGGTATATTTTTCGCCGGTCATACGATGGCTAAGACAGTACTGGTTGACTTGTCTTGTCAATCTCTTACAAATTTAACTAATTAAGAACTTTTTTAACTCTTTTGAGTTTATATTAATTAATTTTGTTTTTTCACCTTTTGTCAATTGCTAAAGCATTAAGATTTTTATATATTTTTTTAATTAGATTGTGATTTTATTTGTAATTTTGTTGGTATTAAAAAAAGAATCATTACACTTTTCCCTTGTTTTTTTTCTGTTAAAAAATGAAAAAGCCATTTGTAAAGTATTCAGTCCATCAAGACACAATTTTCATTGTTATAGAATTGAAACATATTTTTCTATTATTTTTGATAAATATATTGTAAGTGAATGACATTGCTCAGACTTGTCTATGTATTTGGTCCAGGAAAGCACCTGTCATTGTTCTGAACACTCAATTTTTACGGGTGGTCAGTAGGTTTTATGCCTCCTTGTTGCCTCTAATAGCAATCAGGGGTATATTTTTCGCCGGTCATACGATGGCTAAGACAGTACTGGTTGACTTGTCTTGTCAATCTCTTACAAATTTAACTAATTAAGAACTTTTTTAACTCTTTTGAGTTTATATTAATTAATTTTGTTTTTTCACCTTTTGTCAATTGCTAAAGCATTAAGATTTTTATATATTTTTTTAATTAGATTGTAATTTTATTTGTAATTTTGTTGGTATTAAAAAAGAATCATTACACTTTTCCCTTGTTTTTTTCTGTTAAAAAATGAAAAAGCCATTTGTAAAGTATTCAGTCCATCAAGACACAATTTTCATTGTTATAGAATTGAAACATATTTTTCTATTATTTTTGATAAATATATTGTAAGTGAATGACATTGCTCAGACTTGTCTATGTATTTGGTCCAGGAAAGCACCTGTCATTGTTCTGAACACTCAATTTTTACGGGTGGTCAGTAGGTTTTATGCCTCCTTGTTGCCTCTAATAGCAATCAGGGGTATATTTTTCGCCGGTCATACGATGGCTAAGACAGTACTGGTTGACTTGTCTTGTCAATCTCTTACAAATTCAACTAATTAAGAACTTTTTTAACTCTTTTGAGTTTATATTAATTAATTTTGTTTTTTCACCTTTTGTCAATTGCTAAAGCATTAAGATTTTTATATATTTTTTTAATTAGATTGTAATTTTATTTGTAATTTTGTTGGTATTAAAAAAAGAATCATTACACTTTTCCCTTGTTTTTTTTCTGTTAAAAAATAAAAAAGCCATTTGTAAAGTATTCAGTCCATCAAGACACAATTTTCATTGTTATAGAATTGAAACATATTTTTCTATTATTTTTGATAAATATATTGTAAGTGAATGACATTGCTCAGACTTGTCTATGTATTTGGTCCAGGAAAGCACCTGTCATTGTTCTGAACACTCAATTTTTACGGGTGGTCAGTAGGTCTTATGCCTCCGTGTTGCCTCTAATGGCAATAAGGGGCATATATTTTGCCGGTCATACGATGGCTAAGACAGTACTGGTTGACTTGTCTTGTCAATCTCTTACAAATTCAACTAATTAAGAACTTTTTTAACTCTTTTGAGGTTATATTAATTAATTTTGTTTTTTCACCTTTTGTCAATTGCTAAAGCATTAAGATTTTTATATATTTTTTTAATTAGATTGTAATTTTATTTGTAATTTTGTTGGTATTAAAAAAAGAATCATTACACTTTTCCCTTGTTTTTTTTCTGTTAAAAAATAAAAAAGCCATTTGTAAAGTATTCAGTCCATCAAGACACAATTTTCATTGTTATAGAATTGAAACATATTTTTCTATTATTTTTGATAAATATATTGTAAGTGAATGACATTGCTCAGACTTGTCTATGTATTTGGTCCAGGAAAGCACCTGTCATTGTTCTGAACACTCAATTTTTACGGGTGGTCAGTAGGTCTTATGCCTCCGTGTTGCCTCTAATGGCAATAAGGGGCATATATTTTGCCGGTCATACGATGGCTAAGACAGTACTGGTTGACTTGTCTTGTCAATCTCTTACAAATTCAACTAATTAAGAACTTTTTTAACTCTTTTGAGGTTATATTGATTAATTTTGTTTCTTCATCTTTTGTCAAATGCTAAAGCATTAAGTTTTTTAGTTTTGAATTAGATTGTTGTTTTATTTAGACTTTTACACCATAATTTTTTATTCGTAATATTTTTGATATTTAGAATAAAATCATTACATATTTCCAGCTTTTTTATTCTACAGCAAACAATGAAATACCCATTTGTATAATGTTTTCAGTACATCAACACAACATGATAATATTATGATTTAAATGATTTCCCTTTTTCACTTTAAGCAACCATTACCTAAAAAGAAATCTTTTGGCCAGCTTAAATGACATACCTGTATTTCTTAGTATTTCTTTCTTTATCAGTGTATGACACAAATAGCAAAATAATGAACATTTAGCCCTAACTACAGACCTAACTGTTTAGTATATTTCTTTCTTTGTTACTGTAATACACATAACACCAACAGCAATGCTTTTTATCCAGCAATACAAACATAACTGTTGAGTATATATCTTTCTTTGTCGCTGTATGACACATTACTCCAAAAGCAATGCATTTGATTCAGCAATACAAACATAACTGTTGAGTTTATTTCTTTCTTTGTCCCTACATGGCACATGCACTGAATGGTAAGTACATTGTATTTGATCAATCTGAACAACTATTTCTTTTAAGTTCGTATCTATCTTTATTGCTGTATGACACATATACCACAAATGTTTGTCTTTAATCAATCCAAACATCAATGTTTGATATGTTAATACCTTTTTTGTTTCTGTATGACCCAAATACATACACCAAATAGGAAATTTTTCTCTCTTGTAAGTTCTTATTATGCTTACCCAATTGAAGAATATTTGTACAATTTTAATGAACTTTAGTGTAATTGAAATATGATGTAATCATGTTATTGAATTTGAACATTTTTGATTATTTTTGTTGAAGGTTTGTAAGTGAATGACATTGCACGGACTTGTCGTCACACCTTGGCCCAGGAAAGCACCTGTCATTGTTCTGACCACTCAATTTTTACGGGTGGTCAGTAGGTTTTATGCCTCCTTGTTGCCTCTAATAGCAATCAGGGGTATATTTTTCGCCGGTCATACGGCGGCTAAGACAGTACTGGTTGACTTGTCTTGTCAATCTCTTACAAATTCAACTAATGAAAAACTATTTCAACACTTTAGAGGTTATATTTTTTTATTTCATTTCATCACTGTTTGTCAATAACTTGTGTGTTCTTAGATTTTTTCTGATTTTTGTCTTTATTATGTTTTATTTAGGTTTTTTCTCTATTAAGTTTTGTCAACTTAGATTTTTTTCTTTCTCATTGAAACTATTGAAATAGCTAATTGTAATGAATTTTGATCCATCAAAACTACATCATATTTTATCATAATTGAAAGAATTTCCCTTTTTCACTTTAAGAAACAATTACCCACAAAAGAATGGTTTTGGCCAGTCAAACAGACGTAACTGTCGAAATTATTTCTTTATTTTCATCATGCAACATAAATAGCAAAATAATGAACATTTGATCCTTATAAACAGACAAAATGATAAGTCTTTTTCTTTGTCTGTTGATATCCAAAAGGAAAGCATTTGATTAGCTCAAGCAAACATAACTATTGGAACATTTCTTTCTCTACCATTGTTTAACACATGCATCCAAGAGGAAAGCATTTGATCTGCCCAAGCAATCATAAATGTTGGAACATTTCTTTCTCTGTCACTGTTTGATATTTATGTTCAAAAGGAAAGCATTTGATCTGCCAAAGCAAACTTAACTGTGGGAACATTTCCTTTCCTGTCACTGTTTGACAATCCAAGTATATCCAAAAGGGAAGCATTTGATCCATTCAAGAAAGCATAACTGTGGAAACATTTCATTCTCTGTCACTGTATCACATATATATCCAAAAGGAAAGCATTTGATTTGCCCAAGTAAAAATGACTGTGCATTTACTTCTATCACTGTTCCACACATATACCCATTAGGAAAGAATTTGATCTGCCCAAGCAAATATAAGTGTGCATTTGTTTCTGTCTCTGTCACTGTATGACACATATATCCAAAAGGAAAGCATTTGATCAGCCCAAACAAACATATCTGTTGCAATTGTTTCTTTTCTTTGTCGAGACAAGCGACATCTGGCGATTAAAATATCAACCATTCAAATTGCCGCTTACATTGCGTCTTCGTCTAAAGTTGAAGTTAGATCGAGAATCTTGATAACCTCAGGATACAAGAATGAACCAAAACAAGTAAAATACAACGAATCAGACTAATTGTGACACTGATCATTACTGATCAAATAATAAAACAGCTTTAGACAAGTTGCCAAACAATCCTTTATTATCGAGTTTTTCTTTGAAAAATGCTTGTTTTTACTGCAACTGTTTTGTTTCTTAAGGCATTGACTTCAAACTTTAAATATATGTTACTTATTATCAACCTCATCTCGTGTGACAAGGTTCATAACTCAAAATACATTTTGTTTTCAAAATTGTCTCTGGTGAACCTAAAATTTTCTTAAAAAATATATATATTTTTTTACTTTAAATTTGTTAAGGTATCATTTTCAAATTTTAAAATATGTATGTTCCTTATCATCAACCACATCTCGTGTGACAAATTCTTACTTAGTCCAGCATGCTGTCTCCTCTGACAGCTCTTGTTTATATTATACAGTACCGACTTTAAATCCTTTCATCCATTTTGTTGCTGTCATTTTTACAATAACCTTACAGATGTTTACACTGTAACGGTTCGTGGTTCTAAATTTGGTATAGGTAGTTTTATAGGCTGTTCTGATTATAATATTGTAATACTTAAAATGCTTTTGTACACAATCCCGTGCACTTACTGTAAATATGTCACTTAAATTAACATTAAATGTCTGTCTGCAGTAAATTAAAATATGACCTCATATATATACAGTCAATATACTTGACTACGGGCCGAGCTTTCCTTGACTTCATGCCATATACAAATTTATGAAGTTTATGTCAAGAGTTGAGTGAATAGTGATACTAGAAATAGACTTTTAAAACTTTGCTTTATCTTTTTATATTTGTTTTTAATCTTGATATTGTATAAAAGAATTATTTGATGATTGTTTTTTGTTTTTTTGTTGTTGACAGATAAGTCCATTTTCAAGACATGTAATGAGTGAGATTAAAGTAAATGTAGATTACTGGAATGGTCAGTAATTCTGGTGCACATAGATCATGTGGTATATAGACAGTCTTGTTATCCAGCCCAGGTAGGTTTTTATTAAGTTTTGAGAAATCATTTCAATTTCATTCAAAAGAGTTATGTCATATCTGTGTGTGTATGTATAAACCTGTAACATGGAATTACTTAAGATGGAGAAACTTAGATCACCTGAACATGACCCTAATAATAAAACAGCTAGATCTAAATTAGCGCCGGGATTTGGAATCTCGTGCTCGAGGGGGTGCGGGTTCGAATCCCACCCGGGGAGGTTATACCCTTTCACGAAAATTTGACAATAATGTCGATTTTCCTCCATTGATTAGATAATATGGAGAAGTTTCCAGCATTGTGGAAGTGTAGGTGAGTACTGGTTATAGACAATGGTCCAGGAAAGCTAGGTTAGGTGCGCTGGATGCCGTAAAATGACCTTAATTGCGTTGACCTGGCATTAACTCCTATAAATAAAGTAAAATAAAATAAATCTAAATTAGCAAGTAGTTGAGCAAAAATTTTATATCAGGTTTTAATCAGATTGGTTTACATGTACATCTACATGCTTGCATTTTCATGATATTAATATGGTTTCCATACGTCAAATATCACTGGAACTTGAACATTATTTTGTTCAGGGTATATAGTTAGTAAACAAAATGTTGTTTTTGTCAATGAACAGGGCTTGACATTATTATTATAGGTCGTCTGATTGCACCTGACAACATGTATTTGGGTTCGGCAATTGCTATCAAACATTGTGTTAGGGCAAGTGAAATATATGGCTGGTATTCAAAGCAGGTAACCTACATTAGATTTGTTTGGGTTTAATGGCGCATCAATCCAAAAAGGTTATATCATGCACCTACCTCAAAAATTAATGACGAGTTCTGAAAAATAGAAAGGATTCAAGTAGCACATAATATATAACAATTACATTTCTTCGTCTGAAGGTGAGCCTGTGACATCGTTACTACTTGTGGGCTCACTTCAAGACAAAGAAATGTAATAATGCAACACTGACAGTACCTCTGTTTTTATAACATTCTTTGCTTTCATCATTCATGTACCCCAAGGTATCGAGAATCCTACTAACATGGGTGAAAGTTTTCAGGTAATGGTAATGTGGCCTTAAAAACATGAAATTTGGAAATTTCAGGATTTTGAAAATGTTGAATTTTCACCCATGTACTAAACTCTGGGTACTAGAATGTGCTTTCATGTGCAGTTGAGTGACTTTAGGGATTCTCCAAAATTCATCAAATTTACTGAGGCTGGCCTGCATCTTGTCAGTTTTTTGTCAGTCTGTATTTCATGTGATATTATTATTTTCAGGAACAAGACAGATCTGTTGGTCAGGTACAGTAGTGGAAAAGCTATCACTAAAACTGTTGAAATGTTGAAAAGAAAAAATAAAGTAAGTATCATACTAGCATCTGTTTATGAATACTGTCCTAGTGGTGCAAGGGTGTTCTATGAATTTTGTGTTTTAGGATGACTTGGCAGAATAAACAACTTTAAGTTAATCTCAAGTCTTTATATGTCTAAATTAGCTGTGAGTTGTAAATGTTTCCTTTGAATCCTCTGCACAAATTATTTATCATGCTTGATTTTAATGAAATATGTGAAGGGAAGAATTTTCCAAAGAAATGAAAATAGAATCTCACTGAATTGGAACCGGCGATTTATGTTTCAATATTGGCTTTTAAACTTGTCTATAAAAGGTGTGAGGATTTAAGACTTTTGGTACAATGGTAAACTAGTGATAAACAAATCAGTTGCCTGTTCTATTACCTCGAATGTTCCGTAACATTCTGTAACTTAAGGGTCGGAACAAATCTACCCAAAGACAACTCAACCTGAGACAACTCAATCCTCCACTAATGGGTTGAGTTGTCCCAACTTGAAGTCGAGTTATTCACGGGTTGTCTTCCGGTTGAGTTGTCCCATACTCGTAACATTCTCTAACGGTTGTTACTGAACATGCTGCAGTATGAAAATTCATTTACTTTATTGATCTTGGAATAAAATTAATGTAAAAAGTAACAATTTTATTTTATCAATATTAGTTAGTTGTAAGCTCAAATGGAAGTATTACTGTACATGTGGTATAAGCTTTACCAACTGAAGGAAGAAGGGAAAATTGAATGGAATTGACAAAATTGAATCAGAAGAAAAAAAAACGAATGGTATCAAATCGACTTTCCAGTGAATCGTTGCAGCCATAATTGGAATATCTTGAACACATTCAGTTGTCAATCAGTGAGGTTTTTATACCAATTTGTTTGTATTTTTTGTTTACAGAAACATCCTGAATCATGTGTGTGAAATGTTCATTAACCCAAGTCTTGAGAGGACAACTAGAGGTCAAGATAGAAAGACATGTAAAGGTCTATTTTGGTTATCATATTTTGGTTATTGTAGTTGTTTTAATATATGGATCATAAAACATTAGATTCTCAGTTGTTCTGTACCACTCAAACCATGTACAGCTTAACCCAAGTAAGGACAACTGAATCTGTTAGTATAGAACCACAAAATTAACCTGAGCTTGACCATTATGAAAGAATACATTAACTCTCAGTATTTATTGTCTATTTTTGTCTTTGGATGTAAGTCACACGCCAAATACAGAAATTCAACTATTAATTTTGTTTTCATATGAATAAATGCATTGAACCCGTGCCACAATATTGTCACTCTCCGTAAACAGATATCCTGTAGAGCGTTGTCGTACAGGTTCTCTACTTTCTCCGTGGAAGGTCACGTCGAGATGAACTTTGTGTCGACCAATCAATGCCTAGCTTTCATCTAAACGAAAACACTATTAAACACATTTTGATTTCGTAATTTCTATTTTTAGACCAAGGTTTGCATGCTTATTTAACAGCAGTATTATTACAGTCTGAGATTGGGCGGCTCATTTTAAATTGTGTGACATAGACAATGTAAACAAGTTATGTATCATAACAATTTCGTCATGAATATTATGATGAGAAAAGGTCACCTGAACGTGACCTTCCTTTGGAAAAGGCCAGATCTAAATTAGCGAGTATGCGAGTGTAAAATTTTAGATCGGGTTTTAATCAGATTGCAATATTGTGGGCTTAATGTTTCTCCATGAAAGAATGCATTCAAAATTTAAAGTACAGTAAAGTTCCGCTATTAAGACCACTTTTGTTATTTCAAAATCATGCGATTTTTGACAATAATTAAGACCCAAATGCTTAATTTGTGAACAAAAGGGTCTCTATAATAAGACCGTTTTGCTATTAAGACCATCGATTTTGCTGGTCTTAATAGCGGAACTTTACTGTACAATGACATGCCATTTTACAAAATTGATATATAGTCACAGAGATCATTTTAAACATGTGTACAATCATTTACACGCATACGGAAACTCACCATTAATTGTAGGTCTTAGTGAAATGTGAAATTATTATTATATAGTAGTTCAAACTCAGGTTAAAATTGACGCACTATAGAGAAAACTCAACATGTGAACCACTCAACCCTTAGTATATTTTAGTTATTTGAGTTATTAAACTTATTTTTTTATTCTGTACTGATTTTAAGGATAAGTTATTAGTTGACAACATTAAACATGCACTGTATGCATAGTCGTGAATTTCCGTATGAAATCTCTGTAAATTCACGAATATATTACTTTAAGGTTTATTAATATGACACAAAGAGGCATAAAACCCTGTTTTGCAATTTAAATGTTATTGGTTCATGCTTTATAAATACTTGTGTACATGTAGACGTACGGATTCCATTTGTTTTTTGTTTATTTTAAATACCTGCCACTAAAGTGTATTGCTTACATAATGAGCATTTTCATTTTTGAAAGTCCTTCAGTCTTTAACTATGTCACAAAATCATTAAAGAAAATATGATGATAAAGAGACAAGAAGTGTCGTGAAATGATACATAATTGATATTCAGTCAATCAGCTAATTGTAATAAGTAAGTCACAGTGTTGCTAATAATTACTGGTGTCGGCGAATTACAAAAAAAAACCTGTGCAGGAATCGAACCCGTGGTATTTCGATTGACAAATCAGTACTACAGGCCTGCGCTACAAACCGTTTGATAATTATAATACAATCTTTCTTTTTCCATCTATATCTTACAGTGGGTGTGCTTGATTGGGCTGTCAGAAGTGTGCCAGACTCAAATTCTGACTCTTCCACAGAATCTGCCAAACGAGTGATATTGGATGTCGAAACTGAATCCATAGGAAATATACTCGGTTCTTACTTTATTTATAGAAAATAGTTAAATTGTTATCGTAAACAATCGTTCAAAAGTATAATTATACCCCCGCTTCGAAGAAGAGGGGGATATACTGTTTTACCCTTGTCTATGCGTGCGTGCGTCCGTTACAAAATTTCCATCGCAGTTTTCTCAGCAACTATAACATGCAGCAGCCTGATACTTTGCATATTGCTTCATCCCATAGTCCCATGTGGTGTAAAGCGATTTCATGCTCCTTGCTCATCTACTTCCTGTTTGTCGCATATTTTTAGATTTTTGCGGGAGTATCACTAGTGAGCATTAGCTCACAGATTTACTTGTTTTAACAACATTGGCTTTCAAACACCAAACTCACATGTTTGCAGTGAAGCCGTCGCCATCTTGGGTATGAATAAACCACGACCGATTCCGTTCACACCACCTATTTCGATGGAATGGGTAGAACACTGCCAAAACACAGTTCCGACGCATTCGATTGGAGTTCTCCAAGTTCTAACAGTCTGAATTTCCAATCAAGCACGCCCAGTGTCACTCATTAAAGCGACGAAAACTATTCCAATTTTTACATTTGTTTATTTTTAGTAATGTCCCTTTGTTATTTCAGAACTAGAATGTATTTACTATTTAGTGAAGTTATGAATGGTTATGACTATAAGATAATGGATCATTAATGTTCAGACCTCCATCACCAGAACCAGAACTACAGAACAGGTACTTTTTTTCTCTGTTATACACAGGTCTTGACAAATATTTTGTAACCAACTCATCCTGCAGGATGAGCAGCTTGGAATTTTCACTCATCCTGCTGCAATTTGAACTTGTCATGTACTTCACTGAAGATAGGTGCAATTAATTGTGAACTTATATGAAGCATTAACAAACATGTTATATGTTGTATATGATGCCCATTTCTAGGTTGATGAAAAGCAATCTTATCATTGTTTTCAATATCAAAAATGAAATTTGCTTAATTTGTTGTTTTTCGATAAGACTATGTATTTAAGGCAGAATTCCCATAATAGCTGCTGTCATACTTGGGGCGATGTTGGGTCATGTCAACAAATTACGTAAGACGTTTTTGTAGGTGTTGTTATAAATCGATAAAGACCGGATATACTTTATTATTGCGTAAATGCTTCATTTTTAAAATATGATAAATATTTTTCTTATTTTACCTAAAAAGATTATTTATTCACTAAATTGTTTAAGAAAATAGATAGATTTCATGCAAAAATTCAAACCGGAAGTTTAAAAATCCAATTTAAAAAAATGGACGAAAGATTCGTCCCCTAACAGATTCGTCCCCAAACAAATTCTTAATCAATAAGTTGTTGATGATTAATGCATTTGGACTGTAAAATACCATTATTTTAGCTTTAAATAGTCAATAATGGCATTTAAAAATAAAATATATACTGTAAAGGAGTTTTTATTTCATATTAGAATGGTCACTAGAGTTTTTACATTTTTAGCTCGACTTTTCGAAGAAAATGAGAGCTATTGCTATCACTTTGGCGTCGGCGTTGGCGTTGGTTTTCAGGTTAAAGTTTTTTGAAACACTTATAACTTCAACACTATCCAAGTTATTTTATTGAAAGTTGGTATACTTATTAAGTGGGACTATATGAACCATTCTGTGAAAGGGGATAACTCTGGATGAATTATTTTATGAGTTATTGCCCTTTTATAATTAAATAATTGCAAAATATGAGGTTAAAGTTTTTCCTATGTAGAATATCTTCAATACTGATCAATTCATTTGACTTAAAGTTTGTATACTTATTTGTCAGTACAATATCTACACGACTGTGAAGGCACGTAACTGTGGATGAATTATTTTTAGAGTAATTGCCCTTTTATACTTAAGAAATTGCAAAATATGAGGTTAAAGTTTTTCCTATGTAGAATATATTCAATACTGATCAAGGTATTTGACTTTAAGTTTGTATACTTATTTGTTGATACTATATCTACCCGACTATGAAGGGATGTAACTGTGGATGAATTATTTTTGGAGTAATTGCCCTTTTATACTTAAGAAAAATTGCAAAATATAATGTTAAAATCATTTCTATATGTAATATCTTTAATACTAATCAAGATATTTGACTTTAAGTTTGTATACTTAGTAATGGGTACTATATCTACACAACTATAATGGGACGTTACTTTGGATGAATTATTGTTGGAGTTATGCCCCTTTATACTTAAACATTTAAGATTAAAATTTGTTCTCATGGGATATATTTAGAACTTATAAATATATTTGAATGAAAGTTGGAATGCTTATTCGTCAGTTCTTCATCTATCGGACTATAAAGGGAAATAAAGGGACATAACTCTAGATGAATTACTTCAGAGTTATTCCCCTTTATATTTGATATTTAAGGGTTATGTTTGCTCAAATTTAATATATTTTGTTTGATAGAAAGTTAGTATACATAGTATAGTTGAATACAATGGGACGTAATAATTGATGAATTATTGTTGGAGTTGTGACCCTTTTCAACTTTTTAATTCGGGAGAAAGTATTATGAAGTGAAATATTTTCAATACTTAAGAAGATATTTAAATGACAATTAGTATGCTTATTCATCAGTACTACATCTACTCGACTACAAAGGGACATAACTCATGATGTTATTTTTTGAAGTTATGCCCCTTACTTGAATTTTGAATTTTGTTCAAATTGAAATACAATGTATTTATAGTTCTTTATATAGATATTTAAATGAAAGTAGGTATGCTTATTCGTTGATACTATGTCTACTTTACTCTGAAGGGGCGTTACTATGGATGAATGTTCTAGGAGTAATGCCCCTTTTATATTTTACAAATATGAATTGGTAATTATTGTTTGACTGAATTATATACTTTCAAAAATTATGTCCTGTCTTGAAATTACTTTTGTTTAAAGATAAGCCTTGCCATAAACAAAACACCCGAAAAGTCGAGCGCGCTGTCCTTGGACTGCTCTTGCTTCAAATAGGGGGTCAATGTATTGAAATGGCATTTTGTGGAGTTATTTGTGGTGAAAGTTATTTTTTTTTCTTTTATTCATTGCCTTATGGTATAAGGTAAATTATTTAACTTGGAGTGCATAAACAGTTTTCATAGTCAAAAGATAAGGATACGGACTTGTGTTTTTTAAAGCCGATGAAAATCATCACATTTTCTGTTGGGTCTCCCTATGATTAACTTGTTATATAAGTAAAAATGCCAAGGTAAACATATTAAAGTTGATGTATTTGCATTCATTAAAGTATAGTGAATTTTATTAAACATCATTTATGAAAATAATTTGATTATTAAATTCATTTTTATACGCCCGTTTTGAAAAAACGGACGTATTATGTTATGATGTTGTCCGTCTGGCCATCTGTCCGTCTGTCCGTCTGTCAGTCTGTCCGTGGACAATTGCTTGTCCGGATGATAACTCAAGAAAGGATGTACCTAGGTTCCTCAAATTTTATGTGTGGAAAGCCCTTGGGTGGAGGAGGTTCCCTATTGATTTTGAGACCCCAGGGTCAAAGGTCAAGGTCACTGGGACTTAAAATAGGTAAAACTTGTCCGGGCAATAACTCAACAACGACTGTACCTAGGTTCACAAAATTTTATGTAAGAGTAGCTCATGTGTCAAAGATGTTCCCTATTGGTTTTGGGGCCCCTGGGTTAAAGGTCAAGGTCACACGGGCCTCACATGGGAAAAAAACTTGTCCTGACAATAACTGAACAACCAATCTACCTAGATTCACCCAATTTTAGGTGAGAGTAGCCCTTGTGTCAAGGATGTTTCCTATTGGTTTTGGGGCCCCTGGGTCAAAGGTCAAGGTCACCATATTGAAAAACCTTGTCCGGACAATAACTCTACAACCACTGTACCTAGGTTCACAAAATTTTATGTGAAGGTAGCCCACATGTCAAGGATGTGCCCTATAGGTTTATGGGGCCCCAGGTTCAAAGGTCAAGGTCACAGAGGCATCATATGAAAAAACTTTGTCCGGACAATAACTGAACCACCAATGTACCTAGGTTCACCAAATTTTATGTGAAAGTAGCCCATGTGTCAAGGATATGCTCTATTAGTTTTGAGGCCCCTGGGTCAAAGGTCAAGGTCACAGGGGCATCATATCAAAAAACATTGTCCGGGTAATAACTCAACAATGACTGCACCTAGGTTCACTAAATTTCATGTGAGAGTAGCCCATGTGTCAAGGATGTGCCTTATTAGTTTTGGGGAAACAGGGTTAAGTTTAAACCTTCAACCAGAAGATATCAAATTACCAAGCAGTAACTTCAAATGTTCAATCAATATGTTAATAAAGTCAAAATGGCAAGCAATAAAAAACTTGTCCGGACAATAACTGAACCACCAATGTACCTAGGTTCACCAAATTTTATGTGAGAGTAGCCCTTGTGTCAAGGATATGCCCTATTGGTTTTGGGGCTCCTGGGTCAAAGGTCAAGGTCACAGAGGCATCATATGGAAGAACTTTGTTCAGACAATAACTGAACCACCAATGTACCTAGGTTCACCAAATTTTATGTGAGAGTACCCCATGTGTCAAGAATATGCTCTAAAGGTTTTGGGACCCCTGGGTCAAAGTTCAAGGTCACAGGGGCATCATATTGAAAAACCTTGTCCAGTCAATAACTCAATAATGACTGTACCTAGGTTCACCAAATTTCATGTAAGAGTAGCCCATGTGTCAAGGATGTGACTTATCAGTTTTGGGGAAACAGGGTTAAGTTTAAACCTTCAAACAGAAGATATCAAATTACCAAGCAGTGACTTCAAATGTTCAATTAATATGTTAATAAAGTCAAAATGGCAAGCAATGAAAAACTTGTCCGGACAATAACTGAACTACCAATTTACCTAAGTTCACCACATTTTATGTGAGAGTAGCCCTTGTGTCAAGGATATGCCCTATTGATTTTGGGGCTCCTGGGTCAATGGTCAAGGTCACAGTGGCATCATATTGAAAAACCTTGTCCGGACAATAACTTAACAAGGACTGTACCTAGGTTCACCAAATTTCATGTTAGAGTAGCCCATGTGTCAAGGATGTTCTCTATTGGTTTAGGGGCCCCTAGGTCAAGTCAAGTTTTATCCTTCAACCAGAAGGTATCAAATTACCAAGCAGTGACTTCAAATGTTCAATCAATATGTTAATAAAGTCAAAATGGCAAACAATGGAAATAATGCTATATTTAATAAGTAACATGAAATTAGTTCACCAAATTTTATGTGAAGGTAGCCCATGTGTCAAGGATGTTCCCTATTGGTGTTGAGGCCCCTGGGTCAAAAGTGAAGGTCACAGGGGCCATCATATGGAAAAACTTTGTCGGGACAATAACTTAACAATGATTGTACCTAGGTTAACAAATTTTATGTGGATCAGCCCATTTGTCAAGGAGTAATGTGCTGATAGCTCTTTTGTAGAGGATGTTCCTTTTTGATTTGGAGACCCCAGGGTCAAAAGTCAAAGTCACTGGGACTTAATTGGTCACTGGAAGTTTATATGGGAAAACTTTGTGCCGGTGATTACTCAACCATGGCTGTACCTAGGTTCTCAAAATCTTTGCTTTGGATAGCCCTCCAGTTAAGGACCTATTCCGGGATCATTGGTCAAGGTCACAGGGACTCCATATGAGATAGAACACAGCATGGACTGCACACGGGCGTATAATGCCCCGCCCAGCGGAGCTCTTGTTACATTTAAAAGACATATACCCCTTCAAATTTATAGTGCTATTCTTACTCATTACCCAATTTTCAAAAAAAATGTTATAAAAAATTTATTTGACGGTAAAAAGTTAAAATATTTTGGCAGTGAATCTAGGCTGTGATCCTGATGATAAAGAAAGAAGCAAAAAGCTAATTTCTAGATATGTGTATTATTGGTATTCTACCTTAAAACTGCTTATTTGATTATTTTGGCTTGAAGTTTCACTCAATCTACAGGACAAGCACTGCCAGAAGATCAACTTATCCTGGGTTAATTTTTTTCTAGTAATTACGAACAGACAAGTGGAAATGTTGAGCCCTGTGTCTGAAGACAGTTTATACAGTACCTCTGAAAATTATTTCTCACATTCACAATTTACATTGTACTGAATAGTATATGTATTTCAAATGAATTTCAAAATGAAATACAAGCAGTAAACTTATTGTTTAACGGTTTTTAATTTTGCTTTTTCAATTTGGTACATTTTCTTATGTATATGGAATTACAAAAATATCTTAATCTTATACACTGAAACTGATAGATTAATATTGCTGCAAAATGTACAATTATAGATTCTATTTTCATTACATGAATAATGAACAAAATACACGATGATAGAATAATTGTCCAAACTGGAAAATTAAAGCAATTTACTTAATTGAATTAATTGTATTGTAAATGAACTTTAGGAGAGCAGTTTTAAGTGCCAACCAAATGTTTATAGAGACAATTTAAATCTGTAGGTTTTCTAAATAGCTTTTATTCAAAATATGAAAATTGTTTATTTAAGAATGCTTCTTTAAGTTGTTGCTTTATTTCTTTAACTCTAACAAACCATTGGCATGAAGTTCCTTAAACTCTTAAAATATACCGAAATATGCTTTTATGATAATATTTTGTCTATAAAAGCAAACAAAAAAATGTCACCATACACAATATATAATTATAAATCGTGAGTTTACGTGTGTATGGTTATACACATGTTTTTAACAATCTTTGTTACTATTAATCAATTTTTTAAAGAAGGCATTTTCTTGTACTTTTAATTTTGGACTTGTTTGTTTTGGGAGAAACATGCAAGTCCACCACATTGAAGGACAATTTCAAAGTATTTATTCCTATGAAAGCAAAATTATGTCACCGGGTCATTAGACACCATTCCTGATAGATGAGTGTGATGAGTGTGTCTTCTGTATGAGTGTATGATTATATTATATATATCTGTTTAGCTTATTATTATCATCTTTATCCTTTATAAATTCATTTTCATTCTAACCATCTCATACTCACGTCTACATTATCTTCATATGTGACGACAACGATGCTGTAAGTATTTGTTGTCTACCTGCACTTACCGCACGCATGCGCACTTCGCCATAGACACTGAAACGTGCGAACGTTCTTCTCTCGTCTTTATTTCTTAATTTGTGCATTCTCTAATGACCCGGTGACAATTATTTGTTTAGTATTTTTATTTTTCCAAAGTCTTCTGATTAAGCTCAATTTACAGCCTCAGACAAAAATAGACAGTAAATACTGAGTTTAATGTATTTTTGCATAAAGATCAATGCTTAATTAATTTTAGATTTAGGATAAAACTTGCTGTCGACTCCTTTTATCATAGGACTTTTCATTGGACTCAACAAAATCAATGTTGATTGTAGATTAAGTTCATTGTACAGCTTTGCTACATGCTTTATGTTATGTGAGTTGTCCAAGATAGGTTTTTCACTTATTTTGAACTTTTCATTTGGTATATTTTCCTGGCATTTCATTTGATAAAAAATTTCTTTCCCAAATTACGCCAAAACAGCTGAATTTATTATGGAAATCAATTACTGCAGTGATTATATCTCGTAAGCTGGGGGTTTATGCATAAATTTGTCGAAAATAATGCCAATGGGCTTTTATGAATTAATTCATAGAAAATGATGCCTATGATAAGTTCAAAATTAAGCGAAAAACAACCTTAGTCGAGCAACCTACTTTCTATTATATAGTAAGTGGATCAGTGGTCCAGTGGTAGGACGCATGCTTAGGGATCAAGAGTTCCTGGGTTTGATCCCCACTAGGGGCACTGCTAATTTCCTTGAGCAAGAATTAACCTACCGGTGTTCCACTTTGCCCAGGTGTAAATGTGTACTGTGAGGGATCGCCTGCCTGACGGTGTTTTCAGTGATCAGGAGTTATCGTACAAGATAATAGTCTGCTGAACATGTATATGGAAACAGACTTTAAACCGCAACATTTTTTTAACTTTAAAAAGATGCGCGGATGAAGTTACCTGGGTTTCCCACTGTGGATATGTGAAAGTAGTTAATTCTAAAATTGATTACCATGGCCAATAGTGCCCTTGATGTAAACAATTGTTTTCAATGTTTATTTTGACAACAAAATGTTTTGACCCTATGCTCTTATTTTTCCAGGTTGGTGCTAGATATAAGATTCAAACAGAAATATTACAATACTTACAGCATGTCACCATTCTTCTACACCATTGGTTGTATTCTGTCAACATTTCAAGGTAATTTAACATTTTATCTCTGTGTTATAAAATATTTAGAAGGAAATAATTAAGTGAGTTTTTTAACTGATTTATGATTAAAGGGAAACAACTGTTACAAGTTTAGCAATTCAAGTGATTAGTCTCTCATATTCACTGAGCTAACTTTCCAAAGGTTTCTTCCTAAATGACCTTATTGCTTGGCCACTTGCTACTGTACTGAGGGCAGAAAATTTTTGTAAATTCATAATTATCTTGCATGGAGATCTAAAGCAATGAATTATACTTGTGCAAATAAATCTGAGACAGTCAAATACATAACAGTAGCTAATATATTAATTTAAGCAAACGAGTAGCAAATATAAGGGGAATAAGGAAGATATAACTTTATTCAGAACATTCAGACCATTCATTGAAGGAATAATCTCAGAGGGATTTGTGCGGGGGGGGGGGGGGTTCACCAAGAATATCAGGTTTTTTCTACATGCAGAGGTGTATCACATGTGAAGCGCACAAGGCTTTATAAGAACATCTTTGCATTTTATATACATTTAGGTGTCTGTATATTGTTCAGCATTACCATGGAATTGAGTACTTCAAATTTATTTATTAAAACTTCGGACATTAATCATTGCCTAAACTATTGTGGATTTGTTTACTTCGACTCCGGTTATAGTATCCTGATTGGACATGTGACACAAAGGTAGTTTTAAAATAGTGTCTTTAGCTGAGGAGTTCCAAATGATATTACTTCCAAATAGTTGTCTCCCATTTCTTAATGCAATACTGTGTTTATAAACACAGAAATTTTCTGATATAACTGATATCTTATTATACATTTTATTTTAAATGTTTTTGCCATGTCAGATTTTTAATTTTTATTAAAAATTATTTAGTATAGTTTGTTTAGTCTGAACTGTCAAAACATGAATAATTTCACGGTGACTTAGTGTTCTTTTCTAACACTTGTGATAATTCACCATGAAATTATTCCAACTTTGACAGTTGAGAAAAAATGAACTATATAGACCAATTAGAATTTACACCATTTTCACATCAAAGGGAGATAATTACTCACTTCCATTAAAAGAATTTTTAATTATTTTGCAACAGAACTTTGTTTTCTGATCAAATCCATGCAAAATTGTTGATATAATGTAATTAATGAAAAATATTATGTTTTGTAAAAACTTATCATGATTATAAAAAATATTAATGATAGAAAATATTGCACTATGGGAATTCTACCTTAAAAGAATGTAAATTATGTTTCTCGCTTATGCTAGGTCATACACTCAATTATATAAAAGGAGAAATTGTAGCATTTAATATTAACTCAAGCACTTCATGCATGATTATATTACCCATCAATGTTACTGTCTGTTTTTGTCTTTGTTGTAAAATCACAAATTATCACAATGATACTACTGTGCCTATTTGTTTTAATGTTTACAATGTAATTGACAAAGTATCTATTTTATCTTTATTATTATTTTCTATCATATTTATATAGCACCCTTTTCATAAATTAATAAGTTCAAAAGTGCTTTACAATAATTGTAAATTTACATTGATCAGACAAAACATACATAGTGCATAGCTAATTAAGCATAAAATAATATTTTGTATTGGTATAGTCCTAATTGATAAACAACGATAAGAAACATGTAAAACATGGTTCAGTCTACAAAATTTATAAAAGATAAAGAACGAAATAAGATTGTAAAATCTTACGTGTGTTGTGCTGATAACCTATTATTCAGACATACTGCAAAAATGATTTTAAGAAATGCTTTAAATTCTTAGAGTTTGAAATAAAAATTACCCCGTTTTGTACTGTAGTATTCGTAGGCAATCCCACCTGGGCAGGTTAAACCCTTCCATGAAAATTTGACAATAATGTCAATTTTCCTCCATTATTAAGGTGTATGGAGAATTTGCCGGCCATGAAGAGGGGTAGGTGAGTACTAGTTATAGACAAGGGAGCTAGGTTAGGTGCGCTGGATGCTGTAAAATAACCTTATTTTGTGTCAACAAACCTCACTCTTTATAACAGATCAATTATTGTTACCATTTAGTTTTTTTTATTTATTTCATATCTCACAGACCTCATTGTCTGGTAGGGTGTCTACCAAACGTGGAACTATTGACTTCATGATTGATTTGTACTGTACGTTGTCTATCAAACATAAAACTAATGGCTCTTATCGTCATCCATGCCTTGGTAAGTTGAATTATTTTATCTTCTTTGTCCATTGATCACATTAAAAATTAACTAAGCTGCCCGGCTAACTCAGTTGGTAGCACATAAGTCTACTAGTTGAGGGGTTGTGGGTTCAATTCCCAAATGGGGCATACTCTTTGTGGAGTTAGGTCATGCAGTTATATCTACGATCATTCTCTTCTTACCACTGATACTTAATCATGTAAGGCAGTTGTCAGTCAGTGTTGGATGTATGTGCCTAGTAATTAGTTAACAACTTAATCTAGAGATTTAGCCTTTCCAGGAATAGTGATTAGGTTGACTGACTGTGGTGATATGGTCTATACAGTTTGATGCTATGGCATTAAACCCCCACGAAACAATCTTTAATTATCCCCCGCCGATGAAATCGGGAGGGGGATATAGTTTTGGCGTTGTCCGTCCGTCCGTCCTTCCGTCCGTCCGTCTATCCGTCCGTCCGAATTTCGTTTCCGGAGTAGTTCTCTGCAACTACTGGCTGGAATTCAACAAAACTTTATGGGAATCATCAATATCAAGAGGAGATGCGCATGTGGTCAGTTTTTTTTGGATCAGACTCTTTAACTCAGAGTTATGGCCCTTGATTAGTTATGTAGTATGCATATAGAGTAAAAGTCGTTTCCGGAGTAGTTCTCTGCAACTACTGGCTGGAATTCAACGAAACTTTATGGGAATCATCAATATCAAGAGGAGATGCGCATGTGGTCAGCTTTTTTTGGATCAGACCCTTTAACTCAGAGTTATGGCCCTTGATTAGTTATGTAGTATGCATATTGAGTAAAAGTTGTTTCCGGAGTAGTTCTCTGCAACTACTGGCTGGAATTCAACAAAACTTTATGGGAATCATCAATATCAAGAGGAGATGCGCATGTGGTCAGCTTTTTTCGGATCAGATTCTTTAACTTAGAGTTATGGCCCTTGATTAGTTATGTAGTATGCATATAGAGTAAAAGTCGTTTCCGGAGTAGTTCTCTGCAACTACTGGCTGGAATTCAACGAAACTCTATGGGAATCATCAATATCAAGAGGAGATGCGCATATCGTCAGCTTGTTCCGGTCAGACCCTTTAACTCAGAGTTATGGCCCTTGATTAGTTATGCAGTATGCATATGGAGTAAAAGTTGTTTTCGCACTACTTTTCTGCAACTCCTGGCTGGAATTCAACGAAACTTTATGGGAACCTTCAATACCAAGAGGAGATGCGCATATCGTCAGCTTGTTCAGGTCAGACCCTTTAACTCAGAGTTATGGCCCTTAATTAGTTATGTAGTATGCATATAGAGTAAAAGTCGTTTCCGCACTACTTCTCTGCAACTAATGGCTGGAATTCAACGAAACTTTATGGGAACCTTCAAAACCAAAAGGAGATGCACATATTGTCAGCTTGTTCTGGCCAGACACTTTAACCTCAGAGTTATGGCCCTTGATTAGTTATGCAGTATGCATATAGAGTAAAAATTGTTTCCACGCTACTTCTCTGCAACTACTGGCTGGAATTCAACGAATCTTTATGGGAATCTTCAATACCAAGAGGAGATAGGCATTTCGTTGCCTTGTTCAGGTCAGACTCTTTAACTCAGAGTTATGGCCCTTGATTAGTTATGCAGTATGCATAATAGAGGGAAAAAAATTTCTGCGCTATTTCTCTGCAACTAATGGCTGGAATTCAATGAAACTTTATGGGAATCATCAATATCTAGAGGAGACGCGCATATCGTCGCCTTGTTCTGGTCAGACCTTTCAGCTCAGAGTTATTGCCCTTGATTAATTGTGCAGTGTTCATATAGAGAAATATTGCTATTTCTTTGCAACAGCTGGATTGATTTCAACAAGATTTTATGGAAACCATCAATACAGAAAAGAAATTTGCATCTTATTGGCATGTCCTGATAATTTTTATTAACATGGAGTTATGTATGTTCCCTATTATGGTTTTATGGATTTTTATATTTATTAATAAAGCCTTATGTCTCCAGTTGTTGTGTTAGTAAAAACAAGTACTCGGCGGGGGATATTAATTCAACGAATTTGCTTGTTGTTATAATGTCTTCAAGAAAATGCTACATCTTGTCTTCAGGGCCTATTGTTACATAGTATACAATAACTAGGGATGAGACGATTCGGCCATCACATGATACGATACTATTAGTTACACAGTCAGTTACTGACCGGATACGGTGTGATGCCGGGTCAGTAAATTAATATTGGGTGAGAGCGTAGCTCGAGCCCAATATTTATTCACTGACTCTTACCGAGTACCCCCATCTATTAATTTTGGAGTAGAAAAATAAGGTTTCGTCAGCGCTATCATTTATAAATTTTGTTACTGACTGGATATTAGAATCTACTGACCTAATATGGGATAATACATGGTCAGCACGTGACCGCTCTCGGCCAATGAAAAACGAGTATTCTGTACGAGGTAAGATAAATATCAATACATAATGTACAAAAGGAGACAGTATGATTATATATGATACTATACTTTATATTGCGAAATGTTTGGGACGGAACATCTATATCCGATAAACCATAATATTTGTTAGATCTGATTACGGATAATTGAGATTAATCTGTATATAATTACTTAATTGAATTTAAAAGTATTTTAACAATTAAATTTGATTTTATATGTACATTTATTTTTTTTATTTTTTTTTATACGCCCGTTTTGAAAAAACGGTCGTATTATGTTTTGATGTTGTCCGTCTGTCCGTCTGTCCGTCTGTCCGTCCGTGGACAATTGCTTGTCCGGATGATAACTCAAGAAAGGATATACCTAGGTTCCTAAAATTTTATGTGTGGATAGCCCTTGGGTAAAGGAGGTTCCCTATTGATTTTGAGACCCCAGGGTTAAAGGTCAAGGTCACTGGGACTTAAAATAGGTAAAACTTGTCCGGACAATAACTGAACCACCAATGTACCTAAGTTCACCAAATTTAATGTAAGAGTAGCCCATGTGTCAAAGATGTTCCCTATCGGTTTTGGGGCCCCTGCATGAAAGGTCAAGGTCACAGTGGCATCATATGGGGAAAAAACTTGTCCTGACAATAACTTAACAACCAATCTACCTAGGTTCACCAAATTTTATTTGAGAGAAGCCCATGTGTCAAGGATGTTCCCAACCGGTTTTGGGGCCCCTGGGTCAAAGGTCAAGGTCACTGGGACATCAAATTGAAAAACCTTGTCCGGACCATAACTCAACAACGCCTGTACCTAGGTTCACCAAATTTTATGTAAGAGTAGCCCATGTGTCAAAGATGTGCCCTATAGGTTTATGGGGCCCCAGGTTCAAAGGTCAAGGTCACAGGGGCATTATATGGAAAAACTTTGTCCAGACAATAACTGAAACACCAATGTACCTAGGTTCACCAAATTTTATGTAAGAGTACCCCATGTGTCAAGAATATGCCCTATTGATTTTGGGGCCCCTGGGTCAAAGTTCAAGGTCACAGTGGCATCATATTGAAAAACATTGTCCGGGTAATAACTCAGCAATGACTGTACCTAGGTTCACCAAATTTCATGTGAGAGTAGCCCATGTGTCAAGGATGTACCTTATCAGTTTTGGGAAAACCGGGTTAAGTTTAAATCTTAAACCAGAAGATATCAAATTACCAAGCTGTGACTTCAAATGTTCTATCAATATGTTTATAAAGTCAAAACGGCAAACAATGAAACACTTGTCCAGACAATAACTGAACCACCAATGTACCTAGGTTCTCCAAATTTTATGTGAGGGTAGCCCTTGGGTAAAGGTTATGCCTTATTGGTTTTGGGGCTCCTGGGTCAAAGGTCAAGGTCACAGGGACATCATATTGAAAATCCTTGTTTGGACAATAACTCATCAACTACTGTACCTAGGTTCACAAAATTTTATGTGAAGGTAGCCCTTGTGTCAAGGATGTTCCCAATAGGTTTTGGGGCTCCAGACCCAAAGGTCAAGGTCACAGAGGCATCATATGGAAAAACCTTGTCCAGACAATAACTGAACAACCTATGTACCTAGGTTCACTAAATTTGGCGTGAAAGTAGCCCATGTGTCAAGGTTATGCCCTATTGGTTTTGGGGCACCTTGGTCAAAGGTCAAGGTCACAGGGGCATCATATTGAAAAACATTGTCCGGATAATTACTCAACAATGAGATTATGACTGTACCAAAGTTCACCAAATTTCATGTGAGAGTAGCCCATGTGTCAAGGATGTACCTTATCAGTTTTGGGAAAACAGGGTTAAGTTTAAATCTTAAACCAGAAGATATCAAATTACCAAGCTGTGACTTCAAATGTTCTATCAACATGTTTATAAAGTCAAAACGGCAAACAATGAAACACTTGTCCAGACAATAACTGAACCACCAATGTACCTAGGTTCTCCAAATTTTATGTGAGGGTAGCCCTTGGGTAAAGGTTATGCCCTATAGGTTTTGGGGCTCCTGGGTCAAAGGTCAAGGTCACAGGGGCATCATATTGAAAATCCTTGTTTGGACAATAACTCATCAACTACTGTACCTAGGTTCACAAAATTTAATGTGAAAGTAGCCCATGTGTCAAGGTTATGCCCTATTGGTTTTGGGGCGCCTTGGTCAAAGGTCAAGGTCACAGGGGCATCACATTGAAAAACATTGTCTGGGTAATTACTCAACAATGACTGTACATAAGTTCACCAAATTTCATGTGACAGTAGCCCATGTGTCAAGGATGTGCCTTATCAGTTTTGGGGAAACAGGGTCAAGTATAAACCTTCAACCAGAAGATATCAAATTACCAAGCAGTGACTTCATATGTTCTATCAATATGTTTATAAAGTCAAAATGGCAAACAATGAAACTTTTGTCCAGGCAATAACTGAACCACCAATTTACCTAGGTTCATCAAATTCTATGTGAGGGTAGCCCTTGTGTCAAGGATATGCCCTTTTGGTTTTGGGGCTCCTGGGTCAAAGGTCAAGGTCACAGAGGCATCATATTGAAAAACCTTGTTTGGACAATAACTCAACAAGGACTGTACCTAGGTTCATGAAATTTTATGTGAATGTAGCCCTTGTGTCAAGGATGTTCTCAATAGGTTTTGGGGCCCCAGACCCAAAGGTCAAGGTCACAGAGGCATCATATGGAAAAACCTTGTCCAGACAATAACTGAACAACCAATGTACCTAGGTTCACTAAATTTTTTGTGAGAGTAGCCCATGTGTCATGGTTATGTCCTATTGGTTTTAGGGCCCCTGGGTCAAAGGTCAAGGTCACAGGGGCATCATATTGAAAAACATTATCCGTGTAGTAAATCAACAATGACTGCACTTAAGTTCACGGAACTTCATGTGAGAGTAGCCCATGTGTCAAGGATGTTCCCTATTGATTTTGGGGCCCCTGGGTCAAGTTTAAACCATCATCCAGAAGATATCAAATTACCAAGCAGAGACTTCAAATGTTCAATCAATATGTTAACAAAGTCAAAATGGCAAACCATGGAAATAATGCTATATTTAATAAGTAAAATGAATTTAGTTCACCAAATTTTATGTGAGGGTAGCCCATGTGTTAAGGATGTTCCCAATTGGTTTTGGGTCAAAACTGGGTCAAAGATCTAGGTCACAGGGGCATCATATGGACAATCCTTGTTCGGACAATAACTAAACAATGATTGTACCTAGGTTAACCAAATTTTATGTGGATCAGCCCATTTGTCAAGATGTAATGTGTTGATAGCTCTTTGGTATTTGATGTTCTCTTTTGATTTGGAAACCCCAGGGACAAAAGTCAAGGTCACAGGGACTTAATTCATATTGAAACATTTTCCGGACAGTAACTCAATAATAATTGTACCTACATTGTAGGTTTTCCAAATCTTATTTAAGGGTAGCCTTAATGTCTAGCATATGCCCCTTTGGTTTTAGGTCCCTGTGTTAAAGGTTAAAGTCAAAAGAAAAATCACGAGGAAAAACCTTGTCCAACAACCAACTTTACCTAAGATCACCAAATTTTATGTATCAATACTCTTTGGGTCAAGGGCGAGAACTTTTGGTTCTGAGGCCCCAGGGTCAAGGTCACTGGAAGTTTGTATGGGAAAACTTTGTGTCGGTGATAAATCAACCATGGCTGTACCTAGTTTCTCAAAATCTTTGCTTTGGATAGCCCTCCTGTTAAGAATGGGACCTATTCTGAGATCCCGGGGTCATTGGTCAAGGTCACAGGGACTTTATATGAGATAGAACACAGCATGGACTGCACACGGGTGTATAATGCCCCGCCCAGCGGAGCTCTTGTTTAAATTTAACATGATATTAAATATTGTATTAGAAAACAGGATTTTTTTTTAAACAGTTTTTTTTCTCATTTATTCACAAGATTCATTTTATATAAAACATTTCATATCATACATTCAAAAGGAAAACACAATTATTAGTACAATTACAATTATACATGTTAAAATGATGTCCTTCATAAATCTTACTAAATAAAGTACAATTTTTGTATGTATGATAGGAATTGTCAAAACACACTCACTAACTCATTCACTCACTAACTCTCACTCACTCACTCACTAACTCTTTCACCCACTCACTCACTCGCTCGCTCGCTCGCTCGCTCGCTCACTCACTCACTCACTCACTCACTCACTCCACTCCACTCCACTCCACTCCACTCCACTCCACTCCACTCACTCACTCACTCACTCACTCACTCCACTCACTCAATTAAATCGATCATTCACTCGCTAACACTCTACTTATCAAAACAAAATACCTCATAATAAGGATTGCGGCCCCCCAACATATCTGACATTTGTTGAGTATTTATTTTAATAAATTTTCAAAATCTTTCCATTTTTCTTCAAAGCTTTCGGTTTTTGTCTTTTATAATAGATATTTCTCCTTCAATGTGAACTTGATGTTTGAAAAAATTAATAAAGTTTTGAAAAGTAGGAATTGAGTTTTTGCATTTTGTTTTAAAGATATAGTATTTCCTCAGCATTATAATGTTATTGAGAAAAATGTTCTTTTTATTATTTTTTTATTTCTCGCCCTAGGAGCACATCTATTTTATGTATTGTAATATTGAAAGAATTATTGTTTAGTAGGTTAGAAAGATTACACCACAGTGCTTGACTAGTTTGACATTCCCAGAATAAGTGTTCAATAGTTTCAGGATTACATTGACATAGGTCATAAATGTACATTTATTGTGTATGAAACATATTTGCAAATGAAATATATTAACTTAAGTAGTGGTATAATTTGAAATAATAGCCCTGAAAATGAAGATAGCGTAAAAATAGTGTTTATTGTGTATGTATCAGGGGCAGATCCAGGATTTTTTTAAGGGGAGGTCTGAACTTTTTCTCGGGGGTCCAAATTTTCGAACCACAGGTTTGGCAGAATAATGCAACTTATTAATAATAGTCCAGTCATTTTAAGATTTGACCTAGAACTAATTGCAACACAAGCTAAACCGCGACAAAAATGAAGTATCATGTACCTTAAACAACATACTAAAAATCTAGAAAAATCTAATCACGGGAAATATGCGAAATTAATCGATATATTTTGTGGTTTTATTAGTAACTATGATGGCAGCAAGCGCCAACCATACGTTTCAATTGTGACGTCATAACGCGAGCGTCCGCATGACTAAATTCAATAACTATGTCAATTGTGTTTAGCGAATGTAAGTTTGTATCCCATCAACATGTTCTCCTTCAAATATACAATGCATTTAGTCAAATACAATGAGTTGTACTTCCCAAAACGTGTTTGAAACCATGATCACAATGCCAAATAACCTTGACCTTCAATGTGACTGTCATAACGAAAAAACAACAAATTCAGTGCAAAATCATAGTTCCATACATGTATGAATATACAAATATGAAGTTATGAGTTCTAGAATGAAGAATCATGTAGTATTATTTACCTTTTTTCACAATTAAACTTATTGAAAATAATGCGTCGAGACTATGTAATATTTACACTACGGAAGCACGTTCACGCCATTAAACCCACTACGTTGTATAAAAGGCGATAATGTAAAACCGGTGTTTTACGTGCAAACATAGAAATTACATTTCTGGGTCATTTAATGTCTTAACTTTCAAATTTAATCAAAGTTTAGAAATTCCAAGTATTAAATTATAATGTCAGCAAGGTTTTCTTTATTTATAGCCTAAACAAAAGAAATGTTAATTAAACACGTGAGTGAAGTTTTATGACAAAACCTATTTATTTGAGTCTAATTTTCAATATCATACCTATATGTGAATGATGTGTGGCATAGTAGCTATAACAGCTGTACTAGTCGGCTGACTATTACTCGAACCAATTGCATTGACCCAAAACGACATTTTAAACATAAATGGTGATATGGCTATGCCCTTATGAAAAAAAAAAAACTTTTTATATTCTGAATAAAACTCGTTTTCAGAAATACAGGTCGGTAATCTGGAAAGAAATGAAAACAAATTCGTCCAATTATGCCACATTAATATTTAACTGACACTGACCCCAGTTTCAGCAGGCTATAGCACGGCATTGGTCATAGAGCTCTGTAGGCCTATATGCTAAAGTGATAATACATTTGGAATAATATTCATTAAATATGCTTATATTTATAACATATTGACTCAAATCCTAGTTTTGGCTGGCTATAACCCGACACATGGGAGTAAAAAAATGTTGAATATATGGAAAAGATGTTATAGTTATATACTTACTAAAATTGTCGGTATTCGCAGAAAATTCGTTTTTGGCGATATGTTCGTTTGAATAATGTCAATATGTGATATTTCTTTATTAAAAAGACTTGAACCCCAGTTACGACAGGTAATTGTAACCAATGCATAGGTCTAAAAGGCTAACAAAGATACACATTTTTCCGATCAAAAATGTCTATTTTTGGAAAATTATTCGTTCATTTATGTCAATTTTCTATCAAAATGAGATGAATCACAGTTTCGACTGGCTATAGCGCGGGCCAAGGGTATTGAATCGAACAAAAGCTTCGGAAGCTGAATACACAAAAATGACATAATTGTTATACCTTCACCGAAAAATTTCAAACAATTTTGCGAATATTTCTGTCACATTGGCTCTAACCCAAGTTTCAGCCGGCTTCAAGGGCGTAAATGTACAATTAACAACCAAAAAAGTGTACAATCCAACTTTATAGGTCGTAATCATGGAAAACTTATTTTTGAAGAGATGTTCGTCCACATATGTCATTTTTATCAAATTGACATGACCTCAGTTTAAACATGACATAGCTCAGCATAAGGGCATCGACCCATGAAGCTGAATACACAAAACTATGTTATAGATGTGCCTTTACAGAGATGTAGGCATGTATTTTGAGAAAGCTCATTTTTCTGAGAAATGGTCGTCAAAACATGCCAATATTTGATTATATTACAAGGACTAAAACCCAAATCACTTTGTAACATAATATAACATAGTCCATATATTATCTACTAAGTTTATTCCTTCTACTAACCATATAGGTTACAGCTACCAACACCCAGGCAGGTATTCCCACTTAGTGTTACACACAGCTGAGTGTCCAGGGACAACCTTCCTCTCTGCCTGTAAAACTAAACTCTCCAACTATCTACCTTGATAGTTGTAATATTGACCTGTCTCAACTTGACCATTGAGAATTAATAAGGGTGGACTATGTGTACTTGGTAAGGGATATAATATTATATCACACACTGCTGGCTTCAGTCCGTCCCTAGGGCACAGACCTTATGAAGCTAAATATACCAAAATGATACAATAGTGAGGCGCTCTCCCATTATATTGGCCAGTTACCTACTCTGTCAAATAATTATTCTCCCAAATATACTTATATGTATTACAAATCGGCTTAACTCTTAACTGGTCAATCATTTTATCGTGAATGGACCCCTGCCCCTATTCCAGGCAATGACTTCGGTGTTTTTACTGGACTTAGTGAACTTCACTTAAGAAAAGTTAAACTCCCAAAAATAACCTTTATGCGCGCCTCCTCGATCATAAGATGTCTCAGGGGGTCCCAAAGGGGATATGTCCCTGTTTCTCGCTGGGATTTCGTGTAGGCGTAGTGTCCCTCATCATCAGAAAAAAGATTCGGGTCCTTGGGCGAAAAAGAAATATCACAAAAAAACGATAGGTAAATGTTTTCAGTCTCTGTAAAGGACTGGCCATTTAGACCTAAATTTAGGAAATACAACATAATGAAATGCAAATTTTAGGTTAAAAAAGAGCATAAATTACATTTTGCCCCTTTTTGATCGCCCCAGCGTTGCCATGGTAACTGGGATCGGGGTTCAAATCACTTATTCTAGGAGAAAATCACTAAGGAAATAACCTTGTCAAGTTGCATATATTATGTCAGTCAATAAGAAACTAAACAAGAGCATCATAAAGTAGCCCTAGCGCGTTAAGGTGAAAATGGTCAATTTTCGACCATGTCGCAACCAATAAATGGATAAATTCCAGTTTGGACTTACTTTATGTCGGACCAAGGGCGTAGACCCGATGACCTGAATATACACGAAATTTTTTGTAGTTACGTGTAGGCACTTTCCAACGATATAGATCGGTAATCATGGATAACTCTTTTTTGGGGAGATTTTCGTCCACATACATGAATGTCTTATCAAATTGACGCGAATCCTAGTTCTGGCAGGCTTTAGTCTGGCCTTAAGGCGTCGATCCATAAAGCTGTATACACTAAAATGATGATTTTGTTATGCCTTTACCGAAGATATAAGTTGGTATTCAGGTAAATTTCATTTTATAGAAATGCTCGTCCAAACATGCCTAAATTTCGACTATACATGTATTTCTATGAAATGACTTGAACCCCAGCTACAGCTGGCAATAACCCAGCCCTGGGGCGTAGACACCGTGAAACAGATAATACCAAAGTGATAAAATGTTTAGTCACTTTCCGC
Organism: Mactra quadrangularis; assembly: GCA_025267735.1. Classification (NCBI taxonomy): domain Eukaryota; kingdom Metazoa; phylum Mollusca; class Bivalvia; order Venerida; family Mactridae; genus Mactra; species Mactra quadrangularis. The sequence goes on along the minus strand of CM046307.1, from coordinate 10,423,738 downwards.
GATATAGGTCAGAATCCTGGGAAATAGTTAGGAGATATATTGCACCAGATATGCTAATATGTATAATTTGACTCGAACTCCAGTTTCGACCCCCTACAGCACCGCACATGGGCGTTATTCCAAAAAACTGAATATACGAAATCGATGTTATAGTTATACTTAAAGATTGATGTATACATTATATGTTTATTATTATATATTCTTGATATGTATATCTTGAAATTATAGCAAATTAATATATTTATTCACCAAATGCGAAATTTGTTGATTTTGTTTATGCATAAATCTGCTATTTATACTCGGGTTCCAATATGTGAAAAAATATGAATTTCCCGTGCCTAGATTTTTCTAGATTTTTTTGTCTGTATACTAGAGGTATAAAACCAGGTGGCAGAAGTGGTTTTGTTTATGTTGCAATTAGTTCTAGGTTAGGCCCATTTTGACCGTAGATTGACTGGCCTATAATAAAAACTGCATAACCATTAAATCTATGTTACGCACCGAGAGAAAAATTGCCTCATGTTACTGAAAAATGACTTACAGTCAAGAAATACACTAATGGACATGTACATTTTTGAATTTCCCTCAGCAATAAAAAGTAGAATTGAACTACTTTGAAAAAAATATTTGAATGCATAAAATTATAAATAATTGCGCTATTTTTACGCAATCATCATTTTTAAGAATATTCCCATTTCTTAAAAAAAACTATATAACTATCTTATACAAATATAATTTATATTTTATTCAAAAATTTCTTCCATATGCGATAAACTTACTTTCAAAATCAATTTTACTTGTTAAAAATACTTCTGACTTGAATAATGTATGAAATATATAGGATACAGGTTGAGTTGTCTCCAGCCAGGTTGATTTGTCCATGGTTTGAGTTGTCTTCACTTGCGGGTCAAGTTCTCCTAACTGTTTGTTGAGTTGGCCCGGGTTGAGATGTCATGTTGTTGAGGTGTCCTGATCCCATACTTATGATGTACAATGTTTGTTTTTCTGGTAATACACATACATTGGGGTCTAAAAGTTTCTGAACACATTTATTTTATTTCATATTTTCTTCTATTAGTTATTGAAAAAATATGGCTGACACATTTAGTTTCATATTTTATAAACATAATTTAAAGTTTATTATAGACTGTATGTTAGTTGTGAAACTAATAACCACATATGTGACATGAATGAGACTGGGGCTTATGGGTGTGACATCGTTTTTTAGAAACTGTGTAACAGAGATATGCCATTTTTTCTGGTTGTTTTTTTCAAGTTTGCATAATAATGTGTTCATTATTAAACAAGTAAAAACCTCAAATTCATAGTAAAAATGCTCTAAAATATAATTATTAAAGTTTTTTGTTTTGTTTTGTTTTTTGTTCATGGAAAGGTTAGATCTCTGGATTTAGCTGTTGATCAACTACTAGGCTATTACTTTAGTCAGTGACTGACTACTGCCCTACATGATTTAGAATCAGTGGTTGGAGGGAGAATGACTGAAGAAATTATTTTATGACCAAACTCCATGAAAGTTTGCCCCCCAGGAATCGAACCTATGTCACCTAAATCAGTAGACTTGTGTGCTACCTACCAAGCTAAGGGGGCGGGCATTAAATATGTATAAGTATATTCAAAACATCATAATCTAATTAAGAAATAACTTAGTTGTCTATATTTTGTTGTCTAATAAAATATAGGCACGAGTTGTGATGCGCGTATGATTAAATCACGAGTGCTTTAGCACGAGTGATTTAATAAGCGCATCCAACGAGTGCCTGTATTTTATTAGACAACAAAATATAGACAACTGTAAGTTATTTCGATTCTAACATTGTAAAATACATCCGTAGAAAAGATATATTTATAGAACTATTTTTAACTGTCAGAAACGTCATGCTGTTGAAATCCACCCCAGTGCAAAGGCGGAAAATAGCATTTATGTACACAATTCTCACGGATAGGTGTTTCTTATTCCGAACAAAAAATATTAAAATCTTAATTATAGAATAGAAACCAAATTGTAAAAGTCAACCCTTATAAACTCGGGTGCCATTTTCGGCTTTGCGCATATAACGTAGGGAGTAAAATTTCAACAGCCGTCACGAGCTATATTTTGTTGAATAATAAAGCATAGATGATGTCACATTAAATAAAGAGTGAAAACGCACGTGCCTATGTTAGAACATGTGTTAAGACACTTTTGGACCCCAGTGTATATTTTTGACACTATTAATAAAAATCATTGTAAAGGGTTAAACTTGAGACAAGCACAGTTTAATGAAGACTATGTACATTTACTTCATTTCAGAAACATTTAAAACATGAAGCATAGAGACGGAAAAAATCAAGATTATACATTTTGAAATTTATGTGGTACTATTCTTCAGTTGAAGATTCATACAAGGTAATTAGTTTTGTAGCTCGACTTTAAAAAGTAAATGATGAGCTCAACTACTCACCCTGGTGTCAGTGTCTGCGTGCATATTTCTGATTAAAGTTTTTGCGCAGTAAAATATTTTTTATTGTAACTTTCTCTTTCTTTAGGTATCAACTTCAATTTTAAATATGGTCCTTATTATTAACCACTATATAACCCGGGTCGATAGCGCAGTTGGTAGCGCGCCGGGATTTAGATACTCGTGCCCAAGGGGGTTAGGTGCGCTGGACGCCGTGAAATGACCTAAATTGTGTTGATACGGCATTAACTCCAATAAATAAATAAATATAAATATTAACCACTATAAATTTTTCAGAATTATCTCCCCTTGACCATAAAATAGATGCAGTAAAAAAAATATTTCTTAAAGAAAATTCTATTTATTTAGGTATCAGCTTCACACTTAAACCAGCTGAGCAACAACTTCTGCATTAGTCTCTCCCAGCGGGTGTTGTAGGAGAGAGGTTGTACTGTATTATACTTAACAAGTAACCCAGGACAGTAGTGCAGTTGGTAGCGAATGGTCCAGAGCAAGTCAGTCACTGAGGAAAGTATACGCTCAGTAGTTGGTTTACAGCTTAATCCAGAGATTAAGCCTTTCCAGGGACAGTGAGTAGTTGGGCTGACCACTGTGATTAAACCTATGAATATGATGTGTTGCTAGGGTGTTAAACAAAATCAAACATTTTAAGTACATGCATCTAAAGATATGTTTTTAATTTCTGAAGTATTCGTAAAAATTATGGACAATTAATACAGTAATTTTACAAAAAGTGTTACTGAAAATTATACGTCGGGTTGATAATCTGTATTATTATACCTCACTGGAATTTCCCCATGCTAAAGCCTTATACCGGAGCGGGTGATAATTTGTTCGATCACATGGTAATATTACCTGCTGTCTAAGGGAGACAACTTATTAACGATTAGTAGATGTAAATAACCGCGACCGTGGCATAGTGGTTAGCATGTCTGACTTCGAATCCGGAGATCGCTGGTTCGAATCCCGGTCGCGGCAGAGTATATTAGTGATATAATTCAGTTTTTTTTACTGATAGTTTTCTTTAATACTGTGTTGTTATTTGTTGTTCAATAAATACTTACATGTTATTGTTCGTTTTTTCTCAACTGTCAAAACATGAATAATTTTACAGTGAATTCGTGCTCTTTGTCTAACACCCGTGATATTGAGATAGTGTGTTATCATTCACCGTGAAATTATTCAAACTTTGACAGTTTAGAAAAAACGAACAATACAGTTTTGTTCGGTATAATAAAACAAATAACACATGGCAGTGAGGGTGACAGTACAGATTATCAACCCTTGAAAATTAATATCAACCTCGGCTAGTGCCTTGGTTGATATTATTTTCCTCGGGTTGATAATCTGTACTGTCACCCTCACTGCCATGTGTTATTTATATACTGTCACCCTCACTGCCATGTGTTATTTATATACTGTCACCCTCACTGCCATGTGTTATTTATATACTGTCACCCTCACTGCCATGTGTTGTTTATATAATATTTGTTTATTGGTCAGCACATAGGTCAGATAACTTACTGATACTTAATAGAAGGATTTAGGACTAGAATTGGTTGTAAAACCTTTGATAATATGGGTCCCTGTAGCATATCTGTTTAAGGAGACAGTAAAGCATCTTGTCATTTACTACTATATAAATAACACATGGCAGTGAGGGTGACAGTACAGATTATCAACCCGACGAAAATAATATCAACCGAGGCGCTAGCCGAGGTTGATATTATTTTTCAAGGGTTGATAATCTGTACTGTCACCCGCACTGCCATGTGTTATTTGTTTTATTATACCGAAAAAAACTGTCACATGTAAATATTTAATGAACAACAAATAACAACACAGTATATATAAATAAAGACATAGAGGATATTCGTCAACTTGTTTATTTCATCGAGTGAGCTCAGAAAACATATTTTCACGAGTGGCAAAGCCATGAGTGAAAATGTCATTTTCTGAGTTCACGAGTTGAAATAAAGATGTTTCTTTCATGCTTAGGTTTTTAGCTCGACTTTTCGAAGAAAATGAGAGCTATTGCTATCACGTCGGCGTCGGCGTTGGCGTTGGTTTTCAGGTTAAAGTTTTTTGAAACACTTATAACTTCAACACTATCCAAGTTATTTTATTGAAAGTTGGTATACTTATTTAGTGGGACTATATTAACCATTCTGTGAAAGGGGATAACTCTGGATGAATTATTTTATGAGTTATTGCCCTTTTATAATTAAATAATTGCAAAATATGAGGTTAAAGTTTTTCCTATGTAGAATATCTTCAATACTGATCAATTCATTTGACTTAAAGTTTGTATACTTATTTGTCAGTACAATATCTACACGACTGTGAAGGCACGTAACTGTGGATGAATTATTTTTAGAGTAATTGCCCTTTTATACTTAAGAAATTGCAAAATATGAGGTTAAAGTTTTTCCTATGTAGAATATATTCAATACTGATCAAGGTATTTGACTTAAAGTTTGTATACTTATTTGTTGGTACTATATCTACCCGACTATGAAGGGATGTAACTGTGGATGAATTATTTTTGGAGTAATTGCCCTTTTATACTTAAGAAAAATGCAAAATATAATGTTAAAATCATTTCTATATGTAATATCTTTAATACTAATCAAGATATTTGACTTTAAGTTTGTATACTTAGTTATGGGTACTATATCTACACAACTATAAAGGGACGTTACTTTGGATGAATTATTGTTGGAGTTATGCCCCTTTATTCTTAAACATTTAAAATTAAAATTTGTTCTCATGGGATATATTTAGAACTTATAAATATATTTGAATGAAAGTTGGAATGCTTATTCGTCAGTTCTTCATCTATCGGACTATAAAGGGACATAACTCTAGATGAATTACTTCAGAGTTATTCCCCTTTATACTTTGATATTTAAGGGTTATGTTTGCTCAAATTTAATATATTTTGTTTGATAGAAAGTTAGTATACTTTTTCATCAGTACTACATCTAGTTGAATACAATGGGACGTAATAATTGATGAATTATTGTTGGAGTTGTGACCCTTTTCAACTTTTTAATTCAGGAGAAAGTATTATGAAGTGAAATATTTTCAATACTTTAGAAGATATTTAAATGACAATTAGTATGCTTATTCATCAGTACTACATCTACGCGACTACAAAGGGACATAACTCATGATGTTATTTTTTTAAGTTATGCCCCTTACTTTAATTTTGAATTTTGTTCAAATTGAAATACAATGTATTTATAGTTCTTCATATAGATATTTAAATGAAAGTAGGTATGCTTATTCGTTGATACTACGTTTACTTTACTCTGAAGGGGGCGTTACTATGGATGAATGTTCTAGGAGTAATGCCCCTTTTATATTTTACAAATATGAATTGGTAATTATTGTTTGACTGAATTATATACTTCCAAAAATTATGTCCTGTCTTGAAATTACTTTTGTTTAAAGATAAGCCTTGCCATGAACAAAACACCTGAAAAGTCGAGCGCGCTGTCCTTGGACTGCTCTTGTTGTGTTTTATTAGCCGGATTTTTCAACGAAAAAATTCGGCTAATAGTTTGGCGAACACGGGCGGGCGGTGTTGATTGTATTAGTAATGTCAATAGTCTATGAAAGATAACTCTACCAAGTTTATTGTAATTGCCATGTATTAGTAACATATGTTTCTCTCCCTCTATCTGTATGTATATATATATACTTATATAGATCTATGATTATTAAATGTTGTATCTCCGTACTCATAAGCTGTGTTTTTGTGATCTCCACTTATTATAAGATTGCGTGTGCAATAACGATTCCTGTAAGAAATCAACATGGTGGCAGCGGTGTTCTCATCTTAGATGAACAATAGACATTGATGAATTCGCTAGACAAGCGAAAATCAAGGACTATTAATTAAGAATCCACGAGTGAGATCGCGAAAACGTATAACGAACCTGTTAGTTTCGTGTTGGATTATTTTTTAAGAATTCTTAAACTCTCAAAATTCAACGTATTTTGAAATTTCTGTGTAGAATACTAATTTCTGGAATTTAATTATGGCTGAATCCATGTTAAAACCGCCAACTATTTTGGACATAACTGACGGTAATGTTGCTGAAAATTACCGCAAGTGGAAGAGACAAATGGAAGTTTACTTGGCTGCAAGTGGAGCTAGTGAAAAATCTGACAAAGTTCAGACTAGTATAATACTTCATTGTGCAGGGCCAAAGGTAATAGAAGTGTACGATCAGTTTGCTTGGACAGATCCAGCTGACAAGGACAAACCAACGAAAGTGCTTGATGCTATAGAAAGCTACTGTAATCCTAGAGTTAGTGAGGTGCTTGAGTCGCACAGGTTTTGGACTGTCAAGATAGACACGTTTACATCATTTGAACATTTCTTAACAGAACTGCGCAAAAGAGCAGACAATTGTAATTTTACTGACAAAGACAGAATGTTAAGGGACAAAATAGTGTTCAGTTCAAGCGGTAAATTACAAGAACTACTACTTAGAGAAGAGAAACTCACTCTTGATAAATGCTTGCAAATATGTAGAGCATATGAACAGTCAAACAAACATGTCAAGGAAATGCAACAAAATGACAGTCCTGTATATAAGTTGAACAAGAATTCAGGTGCTAAACCGAAAGGTGCTAAACCTAAGAAAACAAAATGTAAATTCTGTGGATATTCGCATGAACTTGCAAAAGAGAAATGTCCTGCCTGGGGAAAAAAGTGCAGTTTGTGTAGTGGTAACAACCATTTTAAAGCATGCTGCAAGAAAGTTAATGCAGTAGAAGAAGAAGAATCTGGCTCAGAAGATGAAGTTTGGCTTCAATGTGTTAAAGGTGGTATACATTCAAGAGCCACTGCAAAAATGCTAGTGAATAATTGTGACGTCAGATTCCAGATAGACACTGGGGCTGAAATTAACACAATTCAAAGTAAATTTGTGCGGAAGACACAAAGAGTGAAAAAGTTTACAAAACTCAAAATGTACAATAAATCTACGTGTACATCACTAGGAGAAGCAAATTTAGAAATAACAAACCCACTGACACAAGAAAAATTCAAAGTTAATTTTGTTATTGTACCTAATGAACTTGACTGTCTGCTAGGTTTACAAACGGTGCAGAGATTAAATTTAGTTACAATTCACGCTGAGAACTTTATCGGTAAAGTTGAGACCGATTTAGGTGACCTAGGTGAAGTAAATCTACAGGTGGACCCTGAAAAGGCCCCTCGAGCTTTGCCAAGTAGGAAGATACCACATGCTATCAAAAACAGCGTGAAAGAAGAAATTGACAATCTTGTGAAAAGAGGGATACTTACTGAAGTAAGCGAGCCGACTAAATGGGTGAGTCAGATGGCTGTTGTGAAGAAACCGAATGGTAAATTGAGAATTTGCATCGACCCGCAACCACTTAATGAAGCTTTAATGCGGGAACATTACCGACTACCAGTATTTGATGATATTCTTCCAGAGTTGAAAGATACAAAACTGTTTACTAAACTGGATGTCAAGGAAGCTTATTGGCATGTTAAGTTAGACGAAAAGTCAAGTTTTCTTACTACAATGATCACGCCATTTGGTCGCTATGGATGGCTCAGACTACCTTTTGGACTGAAAGTTTCAAGTGAAATATTTCAAAGAAAGCTACTTGAAGCTCTGAATGGTCTTGACGGTATTTTTACCATAGCTGATGACATTATAGTTGCTGGTTGAGGTGAAACTGACGAATCTGCCAAGAAAGACAACCAAGAAAAACTAGACAAACTGTACCAAAGATGTCATGAGCGTCACATTGTACTCAACGATAGTAAGAAAGTGGTAGGAAAAGAGATAAATTTCCATGGACACAAAATCACAGACAAAGGCATCCTGCCAGATGAAAACAAAATCAAGGCTGTACTTGAAATGAAAACTCCTGAAAATGTCAGTGATATTAAACGTCTGTGTGGATTAGTCCAATACATGGCGAAATTCTTGCCACACTTAGCCGACACTCTAGAGCCACTTAGAAATCTGACACGAAAAAATGTTCCATGGAACTGGGATACTGACTGTGAAAAAGCATTTGACAATGTTAAAAAAATGTTAACTCAAGCTCCTATATTAGCCTATTACAATCCGGACAAAGATCTTGTTGTTCAGGTGGATAGCAGCCGAGTTGGTCTTGGAGCAGTACTTCTTCAAGATGGAAAACCACTCGAATTTGCATCTAGATCTCTAAAACCAGCTGAAAAAAACTGGGCTCAAATTGAGAAAGAAGCTCTATCAGTTCTGTATGGTCTGGAACGTTTTGATCAATACACCTACGGACGTAAGGTTATTATCCAAAATGACCACAAACCGCTGGAAACAATTCTGAAGAAACCATTAAGCCAAGCTCCGAAACGGTTACAGGATATTATACAGAAGCTGTATAGATATGACATTGAGTTCGAGTATGTTAAAGGCTCTGACCTAATAATAGCGGATACGTTAAGCCAAGCTTTCAACACAGATGATCAGGGCGAGCTGACGAGAACAAGGGTTCTTCAAGTGGACAGTTTGCAAACTATGCCAGATGCTCGAATCGAAGAAATAAGGGCTGAAACTGCCAAAGATTCAACATTACAGTTACTGATAGAAGTGATACAGAATGGATGGCCTGAGAATAGAAATAATCTATCTAGCGAGTTGAAACCCTACTTTTCAATGAGTGACACTCTAAGCCAGCAAGACGGAGTGATATTGAAAGGTGAAGCGGTATTAGTACCCAGGTCACTGAGAGAAAGCATGAAAAAACGCCTACACAGTGCTCATCTGGGGTACGATAGTATGATGCGTAGAGCCCGTGGTGTGCTGTTCTGGATTGGAATGGCAAAAGATATAAAACAAATAGCTGAGAACTGTGAATTATGCATGGAAATGAAACCAAACAACCAATCTGAACCGTTAAAACAACACGATGATGGCGATTTTCCATGGGAAAAGATTGGACTTGATCTGTTTGAAATTCAAGGTAGACAATATCTGCTGTCTATAGACTATTTTTCAAACTTCATTGAAGTTGATTTCTTGTCTACTACGACTTCTCAGCAAGTGATTGACAAACTGAAAAAAACAATTTGCTCGTTTCGGTATTCCTAATAGAATAGTTAGTGACGGGGGACCACAATTCACCTCCCAAGAATTTCAGTGCTTTGTGAAAAACTGGGGCATTCAGCATCATGTAACATCTCCTCACCACTCAAAGTCCAATGGGAAAGCTGAAGCTGGAGTGAAAATCATGAAAACCATGATGAAGAAATGTCTGAAAGACAAAACTGACCAAAATGAAGCTTTGCTGGAGTTGAGAAACACTCCCAGACAAGACACTGGTTTAAGTCCAGCTGAAATGTTTTTTGGTAGACATACACGTACCATGATACCAACTAGGCAGCACAATTTTGAAATAAACGGAAAGCGCAAATCTCGCAAAGAAACTGTTAAAAAGCACTATGACAAGCACGCGAAAAAACTACCTGAAGTTCAGGAGAACCAAAATGTGTATTTCAAACGACACATGAACCAACCATGGCAAAAAGGGAAAGTGAAAGTTGCTAACAATCCCAATTTCACTATAACTTCTACGGACGATGTTGCGTACAACAGAAATCGGGAACACATAAGACCAACTTCAATTCCAGTGTACATTCGAGACCAGTCACCAGGACCAGTGAGACATGATCAAGATCGTGACGAGCGTAAAGAGCCACAAAACGCCGAAAACTCGAATTCCGAAGTCACAAGTTCGAATCCCGAGCCAACACGCGCCGTGAGACCACGTCGGGAGACCAAAGCTCCTACTTATCTGAAAGATTATGTGAGATATTAAATATGTGCTGTGATGGGCATAATAATTCCCATACATGATATCTTGTGCTAACTGATTGGGGCATAATAAACCCCTAAGTGTATATAGTGTAAATTCGTGAACCTTTTCTTAAGATTTATATTTTATCTTTTGTTTTTCTCTGGATATTATTCCTTTCTAGTGTTCCAATCAATTTGACTGGTGGAGTAGACTAGAATTTGTACAACCAGCGTAATAACTGATAATTTTGCATTATTTGTATGTGAATGAAACTATGTAATTTGATATCGTGGTTTATTGTAATATTCTGACTCTAAAGTTTTCATTTAAACCAATGTTTTAGACTCATGTACAAATTCAGAACGGATGTATTTGTTTATTATAAATTTACATGACTATACAACTAGAAACTTCGTGTTGATTTGACATTTATACCAGTATTTGATATTTAGAGATGTATGACATTTAAAACATTTCCCTGTAAAATATTCGGTAACTTGATCTGTTTTAATTATATCATAGCCGCAGTGTTTCTGGATCAAAGTGGTTTTTTTAAACGTTTAGTGAATGTTATCTGTAAAACAAATTTCACTGACTGCTCTAAAACTTAACTGTTTTAAATATGATTTGATTTTGTTTTGTTTGAGAAGAAAGGATGTTGATTGTATTAGTAATGTCAATAGTCTATGAAAGATAACTCTACCAAGTTTATTGTAATTGCCATGTATTAGTAACATATGTTTCTCTCCCTCTATCTGTATGTATATATATATACTTATATAGATCTATGATTATTAAATGTTGTATCTCCGTACTCATAAGCTGTGTTTTTGTGATCTCCACTTATTATAAGATTGCGTGTGCAATAACGATTCCTGTAAGAAATCAACAGGCGGGAGGGCTGGCGGGTGGGCGGGCGGCGTCCGTGTCGTTAACAATTGCGTTAAAGTTTTTAATGTACCATGTATTTCTGCCATTTAAAGTCAGATCTCTACGAAACTTTATACAATGATAACATACCATGTGATGAACAGAATTAGACAGTAACCGCAACTCTACCTTGCTTAATTATGGATTATTGCCCTTTGTAATTTCGGGTGTCTGGTGTCGTTAACAATTGCGTTAAAGTTTTTAATTTAGCATATATTTCTGCCATTTATTGTTAGATTTTTATGAAACTTCATACAATGATAACATACCTTGTGATGAACAGATTAAGACAGTAACCACAACTCTACCTGGCTTAAAAATGGATTATTTCCCTTTGTTTTTTTGTGTTAAAGTTTTCAAATTGTTGGATATCTCTGCCATTTATGGTTTGATGTTTACGAAGTTTCATACAATGATTACATATCTGTTGAAAAGAATTAGACAGTAACCGCAACTTATACCTGGCTTAATAATGGATTATTTCCCTTTGTTATTTTTGTGTTAAAGTTTTCTAATTGTTGGATATCTCTGCCATTTATGGTTAGATGTTTATGAAATTTCATACAATGATTACATATGATCGGTTGAAAAGAATTAGACAGTAACAACAACTCTATCTGACTTAATAATGGATTATTTCCCTTTGTTTTTTTGCGTTAAATTTTGCAAATTGTTGGATATCTCTGCCATTTATGGTTAGATGTTTATGAAATTTCATACAATGATTACATACCATCTGTTGAAAAGAATTAGACAGTAACAGCAACTCCGCCTGGCTGAATAATGGATTATTTCCCTTTGTTTTTTGCGTTAAATTTTTCAAATTGTTGGATATCTCTGTTATTTATTGTTTGATGTTTACGAAGTTTCATACAATGATTACATATCATCTGTTGAAAAGAATTAGACAGTAACCTCAACTCTACCTGGCTTAATATTGGATTATTTCCCTTTTTTATTTTTGTGTTAAAGTTTTCAAATTGTTGGATATCTCTGCCATTTATGGTTAGATGTTTATGAAATTTCATACAATGATTACATATGATCTGTTGAAAAGAATTAGACAGTAACAACAACTCTACCTGGCTTAAAAATGGATTATTTCCCTTTGTTATTTTTGTGTTAAAGCTTTTAAATTGTTGGGTATCTCTGCCATTTATGGTTAGATTATTATGAAATTTCATACAATGATTACTTACCATCTGTTGAAAGAATTAGACAGTAACGACAACTCTACTTGGCTTAAATATGGATTATTTCCCTTTGTATTTTTATGTTAAAGTTTTCAGTATGTTGAATCTCTCCAATAGCAAGTATTCTGGTATTTTCCAGTCATATTTTCCTGCCATTTTGTTTCAACAATTTCACCATTTGCCATACATGGTTCTTTTTTAACAAAATTCTCTCGCCAATTTCATATTATTAGCTTTGCATTATTTTCATCCATAGTTTTCATGTCTTATGCCATCTTAGTCAAATACCAACAAAATACTCAGAAAAGATACAATAGGACATATATATAGTTAATGAAACTCTTTATTCCTTTAAGATTAATTATTGCCCTTTTTATTCCTTCTAATAAGCAATATATCAAATGACTTTCTTTTGTAACAAAGTAAACTTGTTCTCAATGTTCCCATATGCAGAAAAATCCGGCTTTAATGTGGCTCCCACATTATCTTTCTTGTTGTATGTATTTTACACAAGTTACAACTTGAAGTCATTTTTACTCAAAGATGACGTCATTTATCTTCTAATATTGCGTATGTGGTCTCCCTTAGATAGCGGGTAATATAAAAATGTGATCAAACAAAATAACACCCGCTCTGGTATAGGACTTTAGCGTAGGGAAATTCCAGTGAGGTATGATAATATGTTTTATTTATTATATAATAAACTTTACAGGATATTAATTCAGTATGATTATAATGGTTGTTGGTGAAGATTATATGTACAATATGATATGATGATGGTGAATGACTTGTAGATAGCACTGTAAGAGTCAGATATATCATGGTATGTTGTCATTTATTTTATTGAAGTCTCTCAATAGACTATATCTGGAATTCAAATATTAGTGTTTTCTTGTGAGGTACAAACAAACTTTCACCCTCCCGATGAAAATATGCGTACAAAAGGAATAATTCTGTATTCTGTGCTTTTCAGCAATAATGTGTAATAAGTTTGTTTGTACTGCTTACACATGAATGAAAAAACCACCAATTTGAGGTCTGAATATAAGGTCTATTTTAGTCATTGTTTTAAGTTTTCTCAAGCACTAGTAGGATTTTTTTCACCCATATAATTAAATGACATCAAATAGTGTTTTATACATGTATATGTAAAAAAACAACTAATTTTCTTTATCCTTAAATCCCAATTGATCCTGTGAGTTTTGATTGTTTGCTTCAAATCCCCCCCCCACAAAAACTGAATCAAGGTGTAAAGTAGGTCATGTGCAAAAATATTTTATTCAGACAAAACAAATTTTACCACACACAAGCTAATGTAGGCATTTTCTGACAAAGAAATGTATATAATGGTTATATTGGCACTTTTTGAATCTCCTTTTTTTTGGCTTTTATAAGAATTTTTTTAGAAAAACGAAAAATTGTTTAGATTTTGCTGACAATGTGACTTATACTAGGTGTAAATTAATTATGTGAACATGGCACGTTATTGTACTTATAATTTTGGAAACAGAAACGTTCAAAATATTATGTAACTGTTTCATATATTTAATTCTTATGAAAATAAATTTGTTTTGTATTATTCATTGCTATTAAGAAAATAATCTATGCTTGTTATACCCCCGCAAACGAAGTTTTCGGGGGTATACTGGAATCACCCTGGTGGTTTGTTGGTTGGTTGGTTGGTTGGTTGGTTGGTTGGTTGGTTGGTTGGTTGGTTGGTTGGTTGGTTGGTTGGTTGGTTGGATATGTGGTCTGTCCCAAAAAATTACTACATTTGTAGTATGTTTATTTCTTAATGTATTTAAATAGAAGCTGTTATATACCATGATTTAATGGTGTATACAAAACTCATGTAACTATGGAAACATATCTCACTTGTTTAAAATATTTAATTGTGTTACATATTTTAAATCTAATTAGATAACTGTATAGTTTGCTTTTTTCTCAATAGATTTTTTTCTTATCTTATTTTATAGAATTTGCACAGGCGTTTACATTTGATGTTTATATGCATGTTATATCAATTCCAATTCAAAATGGCCGACTTGCGGCCATCTTGAGTTCTTTTTAATTTAGTTTAATTACTGTATGCTTATTTCTCAACAGATTTTTTCTTAACTAATTTAGATAGAATTTTGCACAGGCGTTCACAGTTGATGTGTACATACACTTTAACTCAATTCCAATTCAAAATGGCGGACTGGCTGTCATCCTTTTTTCAAAATTAATAGTCTTATATTGACTTATTACCATACATATTTTGAAAAGAAATTTCGATTAGAAAATATGATGGTAAAGACTCAATAAGTTCTTTAAGTGAGTTAACTTTAAAATGTTTGTCACGGATGTAATTAAGGTCCTGGCAGTCAAGGAGAACGTATCTGACATTGAAATGCTCGTCACATGGTATACGTTTAGGTGCTTTCTTTCTTTTGAGAAGGTATTAATGTGTTAATATAGTATGACCAATTCTACAACTCGTAGTAACTATTTATCTCATTGATTAGCAAATATTATTGACGAATATGAATCAAGGGATTTATGGCTTTATGTCAGGTAACTTATTAAATATAGCATTATTCCACATTGTTTGCCATTTTGAATTGCTGAAGTATATTATGTACTGCTATTTTTATCAAATTCTTATTTTTGAACTTTTTTTGATGTATTGATATTTTATCAAATTCATAATGGCTGATTGGCAGCCATTCTGAGTTTTTCTTTTTAAAAAGCAAATGATTTGATAATTTTTGTACAGACTTTGAAAAAGTTAGCAATTGTTTAAGTTGATGTGCTTGGCATTTTCTTAAGTGGAATTCAAAATGGCTGACTGGCAGCCATGTTGAATTTTCTAATATCTTGTACAGCAAACATCTTTTTTTCTCACCTCATTTTGATAAAATTGTGCTGACAAATTCTTGTTGATGAAATTTTTATATGTATTATTTTTTTATGTATTTCAATGGACCAACTAATAGCCATCTTGATTTTTTCTGTAATGTTGAGAAGAAAACATCTTATTTCGTTATAGCTACATGAGATTTTAGATATTATTTTAACTTTACTACTGTGAAAATAATGATTGGTAATTTAAGCTTTCTTACGGGGTATTTGTGAAATTTTTTGATACAAGATATTGTAAATACTAATTGTTTGATTTATATTGTGTACATTGTTGACTACCATTTTTACAATTGCCTTATTTTTTACTTATTTATCAAAACATTACAAACACAGTCTACATTTTGCTCATCTGGTTACAACATACTCATGATGAGTTTAAATGGGATCACTCTTTGTCTGTTGTTCCACTTTACATTCATAATGACCAAATGGTGTTCATTTTCATGTAAAAAATCATTTGAAATATGACAACTCTGTTCATTTTGCTTTTTCATAAATCTATAGTGAATTACACTGTAATTTGCTGTTTATTTCCAATTTGATATTTGCATCCTATTCTTTTTATGGTTTTTATGCTTCTTACAACATTTACCCTTTTGGACTTCCACAATGTTGACTTGCTTTTATCTTGAAATGTTGCTGTTGCGGGGGTATTTTCGCCACTGGTGGCAGTTCTAGTTTTTTTTTAAATAAATCTATGATAAAAGGAAAACTTCTGAACATGTTCATTATTATTTCCCTGTCTTTGACAGTTAGGCCACTACAAGTTGATCATATGTTCTACTGATTTTTCTGGAAAAAAATGGGGCGAGCGAGCGAAGAAAAAAAGTCTTTATTCACTTGCTTTATACAGCGGTTTGACCAAATTTTTATGAGCAAGCGAGGAAATAAAAATATTTTTTTTGGAAAAACTGTCAAAATTAAGGTGTGAGCGAATCCATAGAACATGTGATCAATTTGTTGTGGCCTAAATCTATGATAAAAGGAAAACTTCTCAACATGTTCATTATTATTTCCCTGTTTTTGACAGACTCTTCTTTTGATAGATTAAGACGCCAAGTAAAAAACTTGGATTATATAAAGTCATGTGATCTTCAGAATTTGTATATAATTGTTGTTTTTCACCGAAGTCTTGCAGTAGCCAAAACATTGAACTGATCAAATAGTGCATAAAATAACTTATACATTTCAATGCCTGAAAATCTTCTTGTTAACCTTTAAATTGTAATTGTTTATTTGAATCATAGCCGCGAACGTGGGGTAGGGGTTACCATGTCTGACTTTGAATCCGGAGATCGCGGGTTCGAATCCCGTCGCGGCAGGTCATACCCTATACATGAGATGTCGGCCTCGTGGTAGGGTAAGTTAGTACTAGAAAAAGTGTCCAGGAAACCTATAGTAGGTAGAGCTGGCCAGCGTGTATATGACCTATATGTGTTGAATGCTGCGTAAAAGAAACCAAACCAAACAAAATTTATTTGAATCCTCTGCACAAGTATTTTTTTCCGATCTTCTAGATTACCTTTACATTCAATCTTAGTGCAAAGGAATTGATATAAGCAATCAATATTGAAGGGATCAATTCAGAGTTTTAGCGGAAAGAACATGGACAGCATATGGGCGTATAATGCCCCACTTAGCGGAGCTCTTGTTTACTTTATTATTAACTGTTAAGATCACTTGACTGTAGTAGGGCTGTAACAATTTGATTCAATACATCAAAATTGATTGAAAAGACACCGCTTTGATTTTGATTCAGGAACTGCAATTTTGGTTTCGATACCAGCTTTTAAACTTGTAAGGAATTAACACTTTTAATTCATCTGATAAACTATTTAAGCTAAATGAATGTTAGGGCTGTCACAATATACCGGTATATTGCAATAAGCAGCTGCGGCAATATGTACTGCTGTACGAATTTAATAAACGAGTATTTAACAATATTTTTAATTTCATTGAAAAATTCTTCCTTTTGCCTTATGTAGCTAAACATCAGTTTTCCATGGTTCATTAGATTAAAGCTCAAGTGTAAACAATTTATCAATCTGGAGGCATTCAAAATGTTCCCATAACTCTAAAAATGTCCAGTTTTTCCAGTCTGCTATAAGCACTATTCCTACAAAATTTTATAACATACTTTAATACTGAACTGTTGAATAAGTTATGACAGTTATGACAGAAGTATTATGCAGACTTGTCTTTGGTATGCAAAGCAATATAAAAAATAAAAATAATCATGGTACAGTTGTAGTAATGAATGTATTGATTTGCATCTAGAATGAACTATACTATTCAATAAATCAATTCAAAAGAAAGCAAATAGGATCACATCAAATTGACTTTCTGACTTTCCAGCGAATCATTGCAGCCATTGACTATAGACCTTGTGAAGATGATGAAATTTATCTGAACATATAAGTGCACAATTTTAAAGCGTCTGATACACTAGTTAAAATACTGTATTTATTAGGAATTCATAATCAGAAAAAAATTCATAATTGATCATCGGAAATAATCAGGCAAACCTTTTCGATCAATCATCGATTATATTATCGAAACATTTACTCAGGGTTTTCATTCGAGATTTCTGAGAATATATGACAATTCATTGAAATGGTTTAAGTGATTTTGTTTCGTGTAATGGAAATAATTAAATCATACATAATAAACCTATAATTAGTGGTTTAATGGTTTTTTATATTTGATAATAAAATCAATTTTTATTCCCCCGCTTCGAAGAAGAGGGGGGTATACTGTTTTACCCTTGTCCGTCCGTGCGTCCGTCCGTTACAAAATTTCCGTCGCAGTTTTCTCAGCAACTATATCATGCAGCAGCCTAATACTTTGCATATTGCTTCATCCCATAGTCCCATGTGGTGTAAAGCGATTTCATGCTCCTTGCTCATCTACTTCCTGTTTGTCGCATATTTTTAGATTTTGGCGGGGGTATCACTAGTTTGTAATAATTATTTGTTTATAGGTTGTCTTGCACTAGCTGAATTAGGAAGACGAGGACTATTAGCGCCTGCAAGGTTACCAGATTGTAAGTTCTGTTAAATATATCTATTCCTATATCAAGTTTATTGTTAAATTGTATTCAACTGTCAGTGGTCTATTTATTAACCCTGCCAATTCAATGGCAGTGGGGTCAACCTTTATCTGTTCAATATCTGAAAACAGATGTAGTATTAATGCTCGATTCTGATATCAGAGTATAGCGTCAAAGCTTGAATGTAATTATTAGACAGGGATTAATTTTTAGAATATATTAAAGTGTACAAGGAGTGTCCATTACACTGTGGCCAAGAGGATTTTGTGTTGAAATTTAATGTTCACATAATCATAATGCTATTCTCAATCCCTGTAATCAATATAAATCATTTTGAATACCTAACTTGCCAAAGTATAGAATATGGCATGTTAAAGATTTTTGTCTGGGTTTGTGTAGAAAATTAATAGATGCTTATGTGAAAGATCAGATCGGGGTCAAACTGTATGCGCTATATGTTTGTGCTAATTTTGCTGTATCTATTTTGAATAAAGATAACTTAGTGGTGTCACCTTCTTAGTAAATTTTTATGTGATTTTAATGCCAGGCATTGTTTAAAAGTGAAAAAGACATAAAAAATGAGCTAAACATATGTTAGTGAATCTACAATTTTAGTTTATTTATAGTGATCACATGACTTGTTAACTATGCCAGAATTGAAGCAAACAGTGTAAGCTCAATTTTCTAAATTGCCCCGATATTTCAATCTCATAGGCTTCTAATGTGATGTGACACTGAATTGATATCAAATTTTAAGTACATTAGATGATTTCTATAATGATATGTATTTTACAGTTGTACCAGTGGTATTAAAAGCATTAACATATGATGAAAGAAGGGGTAGTTTTAGTGTAGGAGCCAATGTAAGAGATGCTGCTTGTTATGTTTGCTGGGCATTTTCTAGAGCTTATGAACCTAAAGAATTGACACCATATGTTACACAAATAGCCAGGTATTAACTATTATCATTATAATACATTGTATATGATGTTTTTATTTGTATGTATTTCTTCAGTCTTAGCTTAAACCACTAGCCTGAAGCTATGGTCTAATGAAAATTGATTCTTGCCGATGATTATTACTTATTTCATATACAAATGTAGTAGGGCTAGTGAATAATTTTGCCCCTCTTTATAAAACATGATAAATGTGGCTTGTGGGTGAGAAAAGCTGACTGTTTCTTAAAGCCTTAGTTTTGCATTATTTTGCTTTGTAAAAAATTTAAAGGGTCAGATTTGAATGATTATATTGAAATGTGTTAATGTTTTTTTATGATTCATGTATATAATAAACAGTGCACCACGAAAGTCCTTGGTTAAAATTTTGTACTTAGGATAAACAGATTCACATTTACTGGTTATTTAACATGATTTTTCACTTGACGTCATCCAACACATACGGGGCTGTTATAATTTATTTTTTCCTTTATGAAATTTATTAATCAAATTATTTCTTTTTCTATGATAGAATCAATCTACATTTTTTCATTGAATAAAACTTAGGCAATCATTTTGATTTGCTTTTGGAATAACTTGTGCTAAAGCAATTGTTTATATTTTTTGCACATCAGAGCTTGTGTGTTTTATTTTACAACAAAATATGGACAACTGTATGGTATTTCTTGTATAAAATTGAACATAAAGGGATAATTATTATTACTGTTTCAGATCATTGATTATAGGCTTCATATTTGATCGTGAAGTAAATGTACGTAGAGCCGCTGCTGCAGCCTTTCATGAGAATGTTGGTAGACAAGGAACATTTCCACATGGTATAGAGATTCTTACAACAGCTGATTATTTTGCTGTTGGTCTTAGAACTCATTGTTACTTGGAATTAAGGTAAACTTTAAATATGTTTTGAAGATTTGTGAAATTAAGATTTATTATTATATATCTAATAAATCTAACCAATCGACAATCTGCATTTGTACCACGTGACCGTCCAATATATTCCCGTATTGGATCCAAAAAATATATATTATTTTCGTATTAGACAGTTGGGTACATATGCACTAAACGATGCTAGTCTGGTTTCCGATTTTAATATTTAACGATTAAATGATGATGATTATTTCGAAGAAAACGAAAAATATATAATATAAAGGTTATTATACATTTTATTGTACAATACGAAATATATTTTGACTCGAACACAGCTAATATCCAAATATACATCCGTATTGTACAGTAAAATGTTTACTAACCTATAAATATTTTTAAAGAATTGTAGTGATATTTTACTGAATTGTGTTTGTCAATACATTTGGTTAAGGTTTTGTGGAAACTGTATTTTAAGCATTATGTTTATTGAATTTAAATGTCTCTCTTATTTTTTTGCAGTATATATTTAGCACAATTCCCTGAGTACACAAATGCATTGATAGATCATCTTTCTAAAGTTAAAGTACAACATTGGGACAGGTATATATTTTTATATTTTAATTATTAAACTGTACAATTTTAAAAAAATATGTCATTGAAGGCAATGCCTGTACAGCTTGGAGCAGAACATTAACTACTATGAGAAATATTGAGATAAACCTAGCCAATATGGAATTCAATCATTTTGATTGGCTGTCAGTAAATTTCAAGCATTTTGGTTGGTCATCTTGCTTGGTACTTCTTTCTTAATTTTTCTTGAAATTCAACCAAAACCCTGCATAAAGGGTAACTCAGATGTAATTGTAGAATCAGGGAAAGGTTTTTTTAAAATCTTTTTATGAATATTTTGTATGGAAATAGATTATAAAATTTGTCTTTAAGAGTTGAGCAGAGATTTAATGCCTTGTACTAGTTTTGATATACTAAATGTTGAATGCTTATATTTCAGTGCAATGAGAGAATTGACTTCTATAGCTCTTAGTAAACTTACAGAGAAATCCCCTGAATATGTTGCTAAAACAAGTAAGTAAAAATTGAAGAAACATTTCTTACTGTGAAATGTTCCCATGCAAAAGCTTTCTCTCTCTAGAATGCAGCTAAGATTTTATGTAGATGTTATGCTTATTCCTAAGGACCTTCATGGTCAAGCAGTATAAGTCCAGTCTCTATAACTAGACTGCTGTTGTATAGGATCTTTTATGGTCACTACAAGGGTCACTTCAAGATGACCTTTGTGTAGACCAATCAATGCATAGCTTTCATCTAGAGGGAACATTGTCAATAGCATCTTGGTTTTGTAATTTCTTTTTTAAAACTAATTCGATGGTGATGTTATTCACAGGCTTAGATTGGACAGCTCTTTTCCTATTGTGTGAAGATAAAAATGTAAACTAGTTATTAAACGTAATGATTGTGTCATAAAATTATAATCAGAAATGTTCACCTGAAAGTTACCCAGATCTTAAATTAGTGAGTAGACAAGCTGAGAATTTTAGATGGGGTTTTAATCAAATTGATATATGTCCAACATAAATTTTTCCTGGGTCAATTATCTCAGTATAATATCTTAAATGATCCATCGACTTTAATCAGATTGATATATGTCCAACATAAATTTTTCCTGGGTCATTTATCTCAGTATAATATTTTGAATGATCCATTGACTTTAATCAGATTGATATATGTCCAACATAAATTTTTCCTGGGTCATTTATCTCAGTATAATATCTTGAATGATCCATCGACTTTTAGATAATATGACATTTATATTCTTTCAATTACCATTGATTATTAGTAAATTTGATAATTCAGACTATATTGAAGATAAAATTTAAAAGAAATTAACCTAAAAAAACAAATGTTTACTTGAATAATATTTAGGAGCACTGTGCGTGCCTTATTACATGATGACATCAGAGCTGTCATGGAAACGCACTAGCTAAATTCTATTCTGCTGGTATAATTTTGATTGTGATACAAGTTTTTTCCATTAAAAGACGTGTATATTATTATATTTGCTCATTCTGTGTTACTTTTCAGTACTTCCCAAACTATTGTCAAATGCAACATGTATAGATCTACATACAAGACATGGTACCATTCTTTGTGTGGCTGAAATTGTTTGTGCTCTCAGTAAAATTGCTGAAAGTAATGGAAGGTATTATATTTGTATACTCTTTTATTCATGATATATCAGCCATTATAAAATACAGTACCCACCAAAAGTTTGGAGACATTTTCAGATTGAAGGCCTATTGAATAGCTTTTAACTAAAATTTGATAACTGTTTATTTTGAAATGCTTTGTAGTTTTGCATTATTTTTTTGTTGATCACGATTATTATAACTGAGACTACAAAAATAGCATGAAATTTTGTTATGAAAAATTATTACAATAAACATGATTTTGGAGGCTTTACGATGTCAGATGTTGAATTTTGTGACGTGTTGCATTCATGTAATTTGTTTTTATCACAAACCATACTTAAATGTATTAAAAAAAAAAAATTCTACAAAAAATAATCATTAAAATTCAAGAATTGTAGTTATTTTCTTTTGTCTCCAAACTTTTGGTGGGTACTGTATAAGATATACTTCTTTGAACATTTATATGCAGGGCTCAATTTTTAATGTTGAGACTTAGAATCGTTTAAGTAAAATATCAATATAGCTGCCTTGTACACAGTCTTCAAATTCAGTCAATGGACCAGGGACTGAGTCCACTGTACTTGTTGCTGGTCCAGTGACTTTTTGAATGCGAATGGTCCGACGGTCCACCAACCTTTTACAGCCACAGTTTTCCATATATAATAAATAGTGGTCATTTGTAGTTTATTGTTAACTATATTATAAACATTTGTAATAAGCTAAGTCGTTATAATGGATCGCATATTTTCATATATCATTAAGAATCATTTTGGTCCAGTAAACTTTCATTCGGTCCAGTAAAAAAATTCATTTTGCTAGACCGAATGTCCACTGGTGATGAAAGTTTGTCATGAAGACTGCTTGAACATAAACATTTTTACCTTGCAGAATGTTTCATTTATTTGTTAGCATGATTAGAAATCTTTCTTTTTAAAAATCAAATTTTTACTGTACCTGTTGAAGTCACTCATAGTTGTATTGAATAAACTGGAGTAAATGCATGGATTGTGCTGTTAAATTATTAAAATGTAAAAATTTAGTTCTCAGTATATTAGTGTTAGTATTTTCATTGTAATATGTTGAATTGCTATACAATTTTTTTTCAGGACTATTACAGATATGGTTGGACAAGAGGCCACTGAACAAGTTAAAAATTTAGCTTTCCAGGTATGATAAATTTATCAATAAAAATGTTGATTTATGATATCATATAGAAATTAAATTAGAACTGATGGACAGCTTAATAGTAACAGTCATGATATAATTTAATTGATGAGAATTAAATATTGTTTTTTTCATGTAATATTATTATTATATACCAAATTTGTATAGGGCTCTTTTCATATTGAATATATGTTCAAAAGCGCTTGAACATATAATAAAATGTACAGACCTCTGCATAAATAAATCCTTGGGTTTTAGGGCTTTCCTAACATTTTACATGTTCATTATATCTTAGATCTCTTTTAATCAAAATAATCATTTTTATAGAAAAATTAAAGCATTACTTTTGGTTTTTAATTAGATATTTTAATTTCGTGATAGTGTTTTAATGAGAGTGCTTGTCTATCATGATAGTTAGACAAATTAGTGATATTAAATTGTGGTGAGATTGTAGTAACTTGCCCTTTAATGCAATGCACTTACTACAGTCTTGCAGGCAACCCTCATTATGTAAATTTTACTCTATAGTTAGTATATTGTTAAATGATAAATAATTGTGTCTATTTATCAGATAAAAGGGAAGGATTTGTTTCGAGGTATGAGTCGAGAATTGATGAGAAAAGCTGTTTGTTGTTTAATAGAGAAGTGTTCAATATCTAAACTACCATATCATTCCGATCCAGTCATAGGTATACTTCTATTTTATTGAATTTTAACACTCACTACATTTAGTTGTTGGTATTTCTATCTTAAACTGATAACCTTAGCAGCAACTATGACACAGGCTAGGTTATGATTTTGGTGGTCCTGGGCAGCATATCTGGCATTGAGAAGACATATGGTTACATGAAAATTAGATAATAATGATGATTATCCACAATGCATTGCAAGTGGAAAAGTGGTCGGCGAAAAGGTGGTTACCATTGATATTCCCACTTAGAATGAGTTCTCTTCCAAAATTGAATGTTCTGATGTACAGTAAAAACTGCCTTAGCGACCCACTGAATTAAACGACTCACTGTCTTATGTGACCGTATCTGAGACCGCCCAACATAAATGCCTATATAAAGTCCCTGTATTAAGCGACACACTGTCTGACGCGACTAACGACCCTACTTCATCAGTCCAATACCAATAATTAGGTTTAATTAAGCGACTTTTCAGGCCTCAAATGACCCAAAGATGTTTTTCACACCTCGATAATTACTATTGAATTGTATAATTGGCCCATCAATCGACACGCGTGATACAAAAAAATTAGCTTTGTAAACATGCTGCAGACAAATGCAGATTAACAAAAGGCATAGCACATTTGATTGTTTGTTTAAACATTATTAAATAGCTTTTATAGACAATTATTACTTAAATTTGGCCAATGAATTGATTCGAACGTGATTGCAAAACAATCAGCCATTTTTGTTTGCATCACTTAAAGCCATATTCCGGTTATTACCGGTATTTTTGTCATCAAAGGAACTTGCATGCGATTTTCGTTCTCAAACATATGTCATCATTTATGTGTAAAACAAATTTATTTTTAATATTGAAATTGATATAAATTGTCCATTATCAAACCAAAGACAATTTTTAAATTAATTAATGTAAATCAAATTGAGTAATAAAATTATTAATTGTCTAAAAGAATTTTATTACTCTTCGAGGGCACAAATTTAAAGTTGATAGAAAATCGGGAGAATTATGCTATGTAATATCATGTTTTTAACTGTTTAATGTCCCAACTCAGTGGGGGTTTCACTTATTTGCCTGAAAGTGCAATATTGGTGACACGCTATTATATTGACTTGAACCTGGATTTAAAGACCCACTGTCATATGTGACCATGTTTGGATGTTCCGCCAGAAAGTCGCATATGACAGGTTTTACTGTACTGTAAACATTCTTACCCGGATTTGTTTACCTTATGCGTTGAAATAAAAATTGATCTTACTCCAGTATTGATAAATATTCTGTTTCTTACACGCCTTTTCTGTGTTTTATTAGAGATTGTTTACTCAGGTATAATGGGACATTATTTCTCCTCTATGATGAAGTCATTTTCTTTTCGGACGACATCATGTAATTTCATATTCTCTTTCTAAGTATAAAATTTTATATATTCTCCATTTTTATTGGATAACACCATGTTTCACTGAAAAGCATGAAAAAAATGGGCTATTTTATGTTTTCTACAGATTTATGGCAGGAGATATTAGATGATAATTTAAGTCATACTGAACCATTGATACAAGAAGCTGCTGTTAATGCTCTACCAGCATTCTTTACTACATACTATAGAACACAAACTGGTCTTGCTGATCATAAAAAACAAGGTAAAAAGTACTGGATTACTTACATGTATTTACATGCTGCTGTCATGTTTGCTCAGTCAGTAGGGTTTTTAATTGCCAATAACTTGAACTTAAATTTATGATTTTTTTTAGCTGAATATCTGTTTGTATTGGATGCATCTGTGCAGAATGAAATTATTTTACATATACTATATGTTATTAAATATGTGATTTGATATTGGCCCTGTTATTTTTCCAAGGGCAGTCGTATTGGCCCGAGGCCGAGGGCCAATATGACTGTCCCGAGGAAAAATAACAGGGTCTATATCCAATCACTTATTTAATGACAATTTTATTAAATAACTACTCACGGTCCAGGGCGGGGTTTCACTAAAGTATTTTTAAGCAAGCGTAACTAATCATTTGCGTAAGTTTACACTACTCTTGTTTAAGCTATAATTTAATGTCTCTTCTGCATGATGTGAAGCATAAAAATCCTTCTTAATGCATTTTCCAGTTGAAATCTCATTCATATAAGTAGGTTTGCATATTTGATTGTCTTGTGTGTAAAGTTCTACACAGAAATAAAACCTCATAACAATAATGGAAAGTGAAAGTAACAATGTTTCATACTTTGATTTATTTTATTGCAAATATAATCTGCAGCATAAAAACTACATGTACATTACAACAAATATAATAGTTTAAATGGTAAAATGTTTCTGGTACTATAAGCTTGTAACTGCTAGCCTACATAAGTTGTCATAATTCACGACTTCTTAGCATCACCTGAAATATACAAGGGTAGATTTTAATGTTTGATAAAAAAATAATTGAAAAAAACATATATTAATAGGTTTCATGCAGCATGTTTTATATGTAAATGATAAAACAGATTTACATCGGACGGTCTTGATGCAGAAGTTTTTTTTCTGACTGGTACCCAAGTACAAAATTGGTAAGGGTACAATTGTCGTGTCTCGAATTTTCGGAAAATCATTCACTGTACTCCTCATGCCTTTGCTTTGATTTTGATGCAAAGGCATCTTGTAGATCTAGTTTTATATTCACAAAATACCTTGTACTTAGCCGAGTTTTGATAGAGAAAGATTCTATTTTAAAAAGAAATTGTCGACAGACGATGCGTTATGACGATGTCTCAGTTGTAAAATATTTCTTTGAAAATTCGGATTTATGGCAAATATCTACAATGAATATTACACAAAATGATAGACGCGTACCTTATACATGGATTGGCAAGGTCCAGCATTACAGACCTCTGTTGTCAACATGACTCTGTGTTCAAGATGATTCAATTATTCACGGGGTGAATTCGTCATTCTTAGTTGATGTCATCTATCGAAAAGTAGTGTCAGTTACTTCCCTTTCGAAAATTATCCGTATTCCTTCTGATTATTGAGGCCCGCGACGGGATTAGACCGCAAAATTGATAAAAAGTGAATTATATCGAGAGCAAGAGCGGCCATTTTGTTTTAGAATTTCTACATTTACGCAAATTTTGATATTGGCCCAGTTTTTCAACCAATCAGAGCGCAGAAATTTGTTATTGGCCCTAGGGCCAATAAGTGTTATTGGCCCTATAACAGATTTCGGCCCGGTTTTCAGTTTTACTAAACAGATATTTCTATATTGTGCAGTGAATTTGCCACTTTACAGGGCAAATAACACATAGTTATTTAATAAAGCTTGTTATTAATCAACTGTTAAAACATGAATTATTTCACGGTGACTTCATGTTTTATGTCTAACAATGGCTATATTGTGATGGTGTGTATTCAATCACCATGAAATTATTCACACTTCGACAGTTGATAAAAAATGGACCATAATTTCTTATTATAAGTATGCAATACAGATTAAATCTTAATGTTTTTTGTTCACACATTTTTATTAGCTTGACTATTCGAAGAATAATAAGAGCTATCCTACTCACGTCGGCGTCTGCGTAGGCGTTGGTTAAAGTTTTTTAAAAAGGCTATTATCTTGTATACCGTCAAAGATATTTGCTTCAAACCTCACATACTTACTTATTGTGATACAGGGCATATACCTGACAAGTTACATAACTCTGTCAACAGTAATTTCAGAGTTATGCCCCTTTTCCACTTAGAAATTTTGGTTTAAGTATGCATGTAAGCCCTTATCTCCAAAACTAAAGTTCCATTTGGCCCACAATATTCAAACTTCATACGATGATTGTCCATATCGGGTAGAAGACCCCTATTGATTTTGGGGTCACAAGGTCAAAGGTCAAGGTCACTATTACCTTTAAACTGAAAACAGTTTCCGGAGCATAACTTAAGTTCCATTTGGTCCACAATATTCAAACTTCATACGATGATTTTTCATATCGGGTAGAAGACCCCTATTGATTTTGGGGTCAAAAGGTCAAAGGTCAAGGTCACTTTTACCTTAAAACTTTTTTCTCTACTTTGTTTTCCACAATTATTCATAATATGATATTCATCTGAAATATTCTCATGTCTTACAAATGCTTCATCTTAACTAAAAAAACAACACTTTCGGGCATGTAATGCTTTGCCCAGCGGTGCTCTTGTTGGACTTGGAAAATCTTTGTTACACTTCTGCATGACAGTTGCTATCTACAAAACTAACTCACATATCAAGTTGAAACCTCACACAGATACTTAGTATAAAAATATGAGGTCGTATTACTAGGTCCCATAACTCTATGTAGTTTTTTTCAACAGAATTGTGCCCCTTTTTGGACTTAAGTTCTTATCTCCAAAACTAACTAACATATCACTTTGAAACTTCTCACAAACATTTAGGCTAAATATCTGAGCTTGTATCAACAAGTGCCATAACTATATGAAGCTTTATTACAAAATTATCCTCCTTTATCGACTTACAAAATGTTGCTTTAACTTTCCAATGTAAGTTGCTTTCTCCAAAAGTAACTCAGATATCGGGTTGAAACTTCACACAAATACTAACTATGAACACATGAACTTCTATCACTAGGTCCCATAACTCTATGTACTTTTTGGAAAGAATTTTGGACTTATATGTTTTAAGTTTTGAATGCAACTTCGTTCTGCAAAGCTTTCACAGGTGACAGATTCATACTGGCTATCACATTGCTTTCTTCTAGCATTATTCGAATAGTCGAGCATTGGCTGTCTTACGAACAGCTCTCGTTTTACTTTTGTTCTGCATGGGAAAATCCCATATAAACACAACGTTTTCATCTTGAAAAAAAAATCAACTTTAGCTCCAGATCTTATCTCTTAAGGGGCCATGGGTTTTAGACCTAGGCAGGTCCTACATAACTTCAATGAGTTTTTAATGAATAAACTGCAACCATTTCCCATTTTGAATGTAGGTTTTCAATTTTTTCAACATTCAACTACCACCCATGTATTAGTTCTATTATAACATAGTTTATGTTACTTTCAGAACAAGTGATAGAAAAATATCTTAGACAACTTAGAAGTCCACTTGAAGTTACAAGGTATGAACTACATGTATATGTTTACATGCACCTATCTGACTTTCTTAAAGTGTGTCATCAATGAACATAAGTTAATTTACTTGCTGACAGGTGAAAGTTTTCTCAATTAATCAGGAGTTTAAGGTTATTTGCCTGTATTAAATCTACAGATATATAATTCATGAATTAAAGGATAACTAAAAAAAAGATATCTTCTACAATTATACTTGTTGACCCTTACCTTCACCTCTTTAGCCTGTCAGCTGCTCAGTCACTCCTAATATGGCAGTCCATTAATTTACCACTGTCCATGGATAGGCTAAATCTTCAGATCTTCTGTCATTAACTGACAACTGCTCTACATGATATAGAATCAGAAGTAGGAGGAAGAATGACCATAGAAATTGTTTCAGGACCAAGCTCCACCAAAGTATGCCCCCACTGATGGAGCTAGCCGGGCTGCTATATTCATAATATATAAACTATTTTCAGCATATATATTAATGTATAATAATGCACTGACTGGGGGGGCACTAGATGGCTATATTGATCCCGATCAGTATTAGCGTGTGCAGTTGCTGTATCCAATTATTGGTACCAAACCAGTCAGGACATGGACTAAGCATTTCCAACATGGACCCTACTACTCAGTCACTTCAAATATATATATTAATGTATGTTTATCTTTCAGACAAGGTCATTTATTAGCTCTAGGTTCGCTACCACCATTTATGTTACATGGAAAGTTAAAACCAGTATTGGCTGGTATAATACAAGCTACACAAATTACACAGAAAGAATCTAAATGGGCAGAGGCTAGACGAGATGCCATTAAAGCTCTAACAAGGTATATTTTTTGTATATTGTCAAATTTTATTCTTCTGTCAGTTGTGCATACATTAACTCCCCTGATTTGAATATTCGCTACAGTATTTTTGTACTCACGAAAAAAAAAATATTTTTTAATCAGGGGAGTTAATGTATGTGCCACTTACAAATGAATAAAATTTAACTATACTGCTGGTTCATTGAAAGTACCTTGGGTAGGTAGCAAACTTGGTTTTAACCCCTTTTCTCCTTGACTTCATACTTAGTGTGCACAGTAGAAAACTTTTTGATTTTAGAGTCACTTGGGCATAAGTCAAGTAAATATAAGTAATTTTTTACTCTTAATAAAGCTTATCGATGTAACATAGCTTGAATCTTATGTTGAATGTGTGGTGTTAGTTGTGAGTATTGTAAATGGCCAAAGGGGTATGGATGAGTCAGGGCAAAACAATTCTATTTCCTTTATAACTATGTGTTTTTAGATTAGTTTTGTGCGTAAATAATGACCCCGACCTGACCTTTATGCAAGAATATTCATTACATTGAATATGAATGTAGTATTAATGCTCGATTACACATTGACCGTGAGGATTATGAGTTAAAACTTAACACACAAACACACTTCTATAATTTTACAATCGCTGCCGAAGTGTAGAATAGGTGTGGTACTGACTTTCGTCGGGATATGTGTAGATAATTATTAGATGTAAATGTGAAAGGTCAGGTGGGGGTCAATATTTACGCACTATATCAATAGCTCATTAATATGTTATTCCAATTTTGTTATGCATTGTTAATTGATAGTTAAACTATAGTTACACATTTATTTTAGAGTATGTTTAACCGTTGGTGTAGAGAGAGATGGTGACCCTTCTAAAGTACTATGTGTATCTAACATACCTCAAGTATATGAAGCATTTCTTATTGCTATGAAAGATTATACATTAGATAGTAGAGGAGATGTTGGTGCATGGTAAGATTTATACATTATCTAATCTTAATATAAACTCTGTGCCTAAACACTTAAAGTAGGGCTGTGGATCATTGAGCAAGTGGAGATCCGATCCAAACTACGATTCATTTGAAGTGATTCACAAATCGAACCACAAATCACTTGTTAGTGGAGAAGCATACAGAATTTCACTTAATAACAAAAATAAGCGTTGAATTAGCTTTTACTAAATGAAATACCATGTACTCCAAACATTACTATTACCAGATGTTAAATGGGCATTTTCAGTGAAATCATTTTTGTTTAAATGTAAATCAATCAAGTGTTTGAGATTACATTAGTAATGTGGCTCATTTTCAGTGGAAGTAAGCTAATTTTTTTCCAAAAAAATAGATCGCAATCCGACGATTTCGGACGTAACGAATATTCCTACTCAATTTTCTGGTCTAGATCGCGAGTATCCGAGTACTCCGATAATCGCAGCAGCCCTACTTTATAGTACAGTTAATTAAATCTTAGTTTTCAAAAACTAAAAATGGTCTTTACAAAGAAATGTGTCAGTACAAACTGCCATTGAGCGCTGGTATTGGAAAATTTATCATGTGATGGAAATTTTGGTGAAGTGATAAAATAATGGAACTGATGTTTTTATGAACGAAGCATAGACTCAGAATGAGTATATAGAAAATTTGTTTGGAGAATTTTACGTGACTACAAAGGTCTCTAATTACATTAATGTACATACATGTATGATCCTAAAGACGATAATATATTTATATTTTAGGGTAAGAGAGGCAACTATGAGTGGTTTAGAAGAAATTACATCAATGGTTGTACAAAAACATCCAGATTTATTTCAACCATCATTGTTAGTATAAAAAGTGATAAATTTTATTTAACTGTCTGTTGTGCATGTATTAACCCAGCTGATTTAAATACTTGATATTTGTTTGGTAATTGGTGAACTTTAATATTGATATCTACTTTATAGATAGTTAGTACAAAAGTACTGTAGTGGGGAAGAATGGGAATTATTGAACAAATATTCATCTTAATCTAATTTACCTGTTAACTGGTTACTTGGCGCATACTTATGTTGTGACTTAGAACTGCCCTACATGATAAAGAATCAGTTGTAGGAGGGAGAATGTTTGCAGAAAATATTTTATGATGAAACTTCACAAATGTACCAGTATGCCCCGCTTGGGTATCAAAGCCGCAACCTCTTGATCAGTAGATATGCCTGCTTCTGATTAAGCTAGCCGTGAAGGATTGTATCAATATTAAGCTAATATTTTAGTAAATATTTTGTGTAAGTTTACCATATAAGAAATGAATGTTATTGAAATTTTACTATATTATAGATGTGAACATGTAATGAAATGTTTATTACAACAAAGCTGTGAGAAGATTGATAGAACAAGATCACATGCTGGAAATATATTTAGTAATCTTTTATATCATAGGTAAGGTTTCTATTATGAATGTATAATCTATCAATTTCCCAATTACGTCAAACCTGCCAAGTGGATGTAGACATTTGTGAGTCAACTGCCATGAGAGCTAATAAGAATCAAAATAGTAGGTTCAGAAAAAACAGATAAATGAAAAAAGAAATTTTAGTTATGTTAAAAGTACAAGGTTTTGACCGCAGACCTTTATGGTGAAAGATTTCTATACTGTTAATGGCAACACAGAACATGATTTATGGTTGACAGAGCTGGAACATGTACTGGGAGGTTATAAGAGAATTACCTCATGATTCTGTATTAAGTTGTATCCATAGCTTATTAAAACATAGCATCACAGGTTAATCATGTTGATGTTATTTTCTTTATATTGTTATTTACTAATGGATCTATCATTTAAATATTTAGTGATTTAAATCTTAAACATGTGTTACATGATTTTTTACTTATGTATTTATTGTTTAATATAACTCTGTCTATAATTAATTGAATTAATTGAAAGAACTGTTATAATATTCAATAAAATTGATGTTTTGTTTGTGGTAATAAATTTAATCATTTTCTCGTATAATTAAGTCTATATAATAATGTTTTTTAAAAAAAGAACTGTCATCAACTTCATAAAAATGATGTATTGTTGTTACTTTTCAGTCCTGAGATTCCTCATATCCCCCATCTAGAAAACTTACACAACTTGTTTCCTAAGTAAGTAGCTGATTTGATTTCTATGGATCTGTTGCAAATGGACAATATATTTTATCACTTAAATATGTTTAACTCATTATTTGTCTTACCTTAGTTGTTTATTTAGACTTTTGGCAATTTCGCCAAAAGGCTTAAGTTATCCACAAATCGAAAACTATCTACAAAGATGCCTGACCAGTTTAACCTGCAGAGTGATGCATGTGTGATTTACTATGCAGTCAATTTCTAGGCCATAAAAGTAGTTCTGTCATCTGACTTGTCTTTGTTTCACTGATCAGTGACAGGTGTTTACTTATATTGATAAGCATGTGGAAGGGGTGGAGTCATTTATTGTATTTCTTGAAGTTTAAGTTGTTTGACAGTATTGTACCATATTTATCATATTTAACTACAGTAATGACCCTACATAATTTGTATGCAAAGTGTACAGGGGAAAACTGTACTTAAAGATTTTGTATGCCAAAAAGAGGAAAATAAAATCTTTTTCCAGTAATACAGGGCAGAATTATCACTTTGTCCACATTTTTGCCCTGCTGGATTCTTATTTGAATCTAATGTGTAAGGAGTAATCATCAGTATGGATTTGTAAGGTTTCAATGTGCACGAAAGTCTTTCTGTATTTTAATACTTTGATTTTAATTACAAGATATATTTAACACCAGTGGTCCAGTGGTAGGACATGGAGTTAGGGAAGGAGAGGTCATAGGTTCCGACCCCACTGGGGAACTACTCATTCCCTTGAGCTAGAAATTTGCCTACAGTTGTTTCACTCCATCCAGGTGTAAATGGTAACTGTCAGGGATCACCTGCCTGAAGGTGATTTCAATAATCAGGGGTTATAGTACAAAATTGTAAAGCTGGCTTAACATGTATGTGGAAGCAGACTTTTGACTGCAAAATAACTTAGACTTTAACCTTTTAAACATTTATATTATTACAGGGATCAAATAGGACGTATAAATTGGGCAGCACCTGGTGATACATTTCCTAAGTTTACTAAGTTATTAGAATGTGATAAATATAGATATAATGTATTACTTGGTCTTACTGTTAGTGTTGGTGGTCTCACGGAATCTTTGGTAAGATTGTTTAGTATTTTTAGTTTCACTTAATATTCTTTCCTTTTTTAAGTTTAAATTTTTAAATGAACATTCTTGTGTATTCTTAATTTTTCTTATGTGAAGTAGTTGTCTCTATATGACTTAAATGTGAAACAAAGTTAAAATTAAAAATAGGTGTACAATAGAACTTAACCTGTAGTGTGTGCTATACAGCAATAATGTGTTAATTACATGAAACTTAGATCTACTTGAATGTATTATGTTACTTAAGAAATGGAAAAAATATTAGTTTAACTGTATGAAATAGGCTTTTTTCACTAGCTTGAATCAATTCTTACTGGTTATGGGCTTGTGCATAATGGGTTATGGCAATGACTGTACCCTATACCAACTATGGGTTTTTTGGGGGGGTGGGGGACATTAACTATGAAGTATCTTACAACTCTAGTCTCTAGGTGTTTATTTAAGTTAGTATGTGGATATATATGTTATATATTTATGTTTGACAGGTAAAACATTCTAGTACACAATTACAATCACATTTAAGAAGTATAAGTAAAGATATAGATGAGTTAACAAAGATAACTTCAACATTGTCTGAAATCTTCCGGGATTATCATAAAGTTGACAGGTAAGTTGTCTATATATATTATCATTTTATGATTTATTGAAACTTAGATGCTTTAATGCTGTGTCAACACAATTTAGGTAACTTCACTGTTGCAAGCACACCTAACCTAGCTTGCCTAGACCCTTGTCTATAACCAGTACTCGCCTACCCTTCCCACAAGGACGGACACTTCTCAATTTACCTTATTATTGTATAAAAACTTACATTAGGGAAACTATTTTGATGCTTGCAGTCAAAATGAAAGTAAGTTAATTTCTTTTCAGTGTTGATACTGGTTAGAGACCAAAAAGTTGAGACAACCTTGAATTTGGACAGTCAATGTACACACTTTAAAAAAATGTTCATTTATATGCTTGTTATTCAACCAGAAATAAAATGTCTTCTACTTATTGTAACAAACTTAAATGACATTTTGTCTCCAAGCATGAAGGCATGTAATTGCCTATGTCTTAGAGAGA
This sequence comes from Mactra quadrangularis, assembly GCA_025267735.1. Lineage (NCBI taxonomy): Eukaryota > Metazoa > Mollusca > Bivalvia > Venerida > Mactridae > Mactra > Mactra quadrangularis. Next base: position 10,388,288 of record CM046307.1, on the reverse strand, counting down.
AATCATTTGATTAAAAAAATCCAAATTGTCAAATCGTTTAGCCAAAAACTCTTGCCAACTTAAAATTGAGCTATCTTAAAAAGCTATTATTTTCTCTGTGTTAAAGAAATGAGATTGAACTTTTAAGAGCCTACTTCAAATGACCTACATGCATGTTTAAGTTATGAAACTTTGGTAAATGTATATGATTTATCAGACAATGATTGATATTTTTGTACATGTATATATTTTATTGAGTTTATATTTCAGAGTTTCTATTCCAATGTTAAAGATGTTAGATCAGTTATTATCTATTGGTCGTTTCGATACATTATTAGAACATGATAGGTAATTTGTTATATTTTTTCTTTGTACTACAATTCATGGGTCTGTATGGTTGTGGGGTTATGACATTTAGCGGGTAGTCATTGGATAGCCAACTCTGCATTGGTTTTAATCATATCAAGCTGATAGTCATTGATAGTCATTGGATAGCCAACTCTGCATTGGTTTGAATCATATCAAGCTGATAGTCATTGGATAGCCAGCTTTTCATTGGTTTGAATCATATCAAGCAGGTAGTCATTGGATAGTCAGCTTTTCATTGGTTTGAATCATATCAAGCTGATAGTCATTGGATAGCCAGCTCTGCATTGGTTTGAATCATATCAAGCTGATAGTCATTGGATAGCCAGCTTTTCATTGGTTTGAATCATATCAAGCTGATGTACATTGGATAGCCAGCTCTGCATTGGTTTGAATCATATCAAGCAGGTAGTCATTGGATAGCCAGCTCTGCATTGGTTTGAATCATATCCAAAACCTAGCTTGTTTCCTTGAACACAAATCTTTATCCTGCTAGCTCAGTATTGGGGTACCAGGAAGTTGATTTGAGCATGATTAGTATCAGTTGTAAGAACTTGTTTCACAATCAAGCTGTAACAAACAAGTAAATATACCACACTGCTTATTAGCATATAACAAGAATGAACATTTCAACTTGTGACTCTGAAAGGTGAAAAAAAAACGTTGAACTTGAAATCAACATTTGGAATCACCACATGATTTTAACTTTGTTTTAACATTGATGGGACTCAAATTGTATCTGAAATGACCCTGTGATTCCAGATGACTGCATTTCGAATTAACACATCTTTTTACGATGGGATATACAGGAGATTTGATAGGGACTATGATGATATCTTGTGAGATCCAGTACATGTAAGCTCAGATTATTGAGTCTTGAATAATTGTGACAACTGTATATTAAAATATTTTTTCGATCGATGAATTAAAATCTTAGCAGAGTTATAACATAGTTCATTTACTCTGCTGCCTGCACACTACCTTTGATGGTGATTTGGTAGATAGTTCACTTACTACTTTGAGGGCTATGAGTTTGGTTCCAGCTCAGACCATTAATACTTATCAGGATACAATGACAATGTTGTATATATTTCAGTCATACATTTCCATTAGATGTATACAATTTTGTAAAGTCTGAGATACAGAAGTGTGGAGATCCAAACAAATTATTGTGTAGTGCTGATGTGTAAGTAACTTTAATGTTGTTATACAGAAGTATTTGTATAATTTAAGGTTCAAGTAAAGTCATTGTTTGCATTAAAAATAGTAAAATACAAAATGCTATAACTCTCACTTTTCCATCAAGAGCAGCATTTTTACATCAAAATGTTCATTAAGAAACATACAAATTGATGCTGGCAATTAATTCAGATGAAAACATTTAACGAAAGATGCATTGCAAAATTGATGATGTAAAAATGAAAATACTGAAAGACATTAATAATTTTTACTAACTTATTATACCCCCGCTTCGAAGAAGAGGGGGGTATACTGTTTTACCCTTGTCCGTGCGTGTGTGCTTGCGTGCGTCCGTTACAAAATTTCCGTCGCAGTTTTCTCAGCAACTATATCATGCAGCAGCCTGATACTTTGCATATTGCTTCATCCCATAGTCCCATGTGGTGTAAAGCAATTTCATGCTCCTTGCTCATCTACTTCCTGTTTGTCGCATATTTTTATACGCCCGAAGGGTCGTATTATGTTATGGCGCCGCTCGTCCGTCCGTCTGTCTGTCCGTCCGTCTGTCCGTCCGTCTTCCTTGTGTGGACAACTCCTCCCTCATTTCTTGGCCAATTTTCTTCAAACTCCCTCTGATGATAAACATTGATGCCTAGTTGTGCGTAAAGTGGAGATAATTCAATTTTTTTCATTTGACTTTGAATTACTTCCCCTTTCATATATCACTATATATGCAATATGTTAATAAAGTCAAAATGGCAAGCAATGAAAAACTTGTCCGGACAATAGCTGAACCACCAATGTACCTAGGTTCACCAAATTTTATGTGAGGGTAGCCCTTGTGGTAAGGATATGCCCTATTGGTTTTGGGGCTCCTGGGTCAAAGGTCAAGGTCACAGGGGCATCATATTGAAAAACCTTGTCCGGACAATAACTCCTCAACGACTGTACCTAGGTTCACAAAATTTTAAGTGAATGTAGCCTTTGTGTCAAGGATGTTCCCTATAGGTTTTGGGGCCCCAGGTTCAAAGGTCAAGGTCACAGAGGCATCATATCGGAAAACTTTGTCCAGACAATAACTGAACCACCAATGTACCTAGGTTCACCAAATTTTATGTGCGAGTAGCCCATGTGTCAAGGGTATGCCCTATTGGTTTTGGGGCCCCTGGGTCAAAGGTCAAGGTCACAGGGGCATCATATTGAAAAACCTTGTCCGGACAATAACTCAACAATGACTGTACCTAGATTCACAAAATTTTATGTGAAGGTAGCCCTTGTGTCAAGGATGTGCCCTATAGGTTTTTGGGCCCCAGGTTCAAAGGTCAAGGTCACAGAGGCATCATATGGAAAAACTTTGTCCAGACAATACCTGAACCACCAATGTACCTAGGTTCACCAAATTTTATGTGAGAGTAGCCCATGTGTCAAGGATTTGCCCTATTGGATTTTGGGCCCCTGGGTCAAAGGTCAAGGTCACTAGGGCATCATATTGTAAAACATTGTCCGGGTAATAACTCAACAATGACTGCACCTAGGTTCACCAAATTTCATGTGAGAGTTGCCCATGTGTCAAGGATGTTCCCTATTGGTTTTGGGGCCCCTGGGTCAAGTTTAAACCATCAACCAGAAGATATCAAATTACCAAGCAGTGACTTCAAATGTTCAATCAATATGTTAATAAAGTCAAAATGGCAAACAATGGAAATAATGCTATATTTAATAAGTAACATGAAATAAGTTCACCAAATTTTATGTGAGGGTAGCCCATGTGTCAAGGATGTTCCCTATTGGTTTTGAGGCCCCTAGGTCAAAGGTCAAAGTCACAGGGGCATCATATGGAAAAACCTTGTCAGGACAATAACTAAACAATGCTTGTACCTAGGTTAACCAAATTTTATGTGGATCAGCCCATTTGTCAAGGAGTAATGTGTTGATAGCTCTTTGGTTGAGGATGTTCCCTTTTGATTTGGAGACCCTAATTTTTATTGAAACATTTTCCGGACAATAACTCAATAATGATTGTACCTAGGTTCACCGAATTTTATTTAAGGGTAGCCTAAATGTCTAGCATATGCCCCTTTGGTTTTAGGCCCCTGGGTCAAAGGTCAAAGTCACAAGGAAATCATGAGGAAAAACCTTGTCCAACAACCAACTTTATCTAAGATCACCAAATTTATGTATCAATACTCTTTGGGTCAAGGGTGAGAACTTTTGGTTCTGAGGCCCCAGGGCAAGGTCACTGGAAGTTTGTAAGGGAAAACTTTGTGCCGGTGATAACTCAACCATGGCTGTACCTAGGTTCTCAAAATCTTTGCTTTGGATAGCCCTCCAGTTAAGGATGGGACCTATTCTGATATCCAGGGGTCATTTATCAAGGTCACAGGGACTTCATATGAGATAGAGCACAGCATGGACTGCACACGGGCGTATAATGCCCCGCCCAGCGGAGCTCTTGTTAGATTTTGGCGGGGGAATCACTAGTGAGCATTAGCTCACAGATTTACTTGTTGGACATTTTTAGTACCCATGCACACAGTGCAGAAAAGGTTATATATTGTCGAATAATGGCAAATTCAATGTCACCGACCAAGACTGTCAACACCGATCTCAATGATTTACAAAAACTTAATTTACAATAACTATAGAAGTAATAAAAATGTACCCATTGTGTTTTAATCAAGAAGAGTTTTATTCCCATGAAATATTTTTCTTTAAATAGTAATATAATTTAATTGGAACTGATATGTCTTATTGCAATTATAATGAATAACCAACAATTAGCCATAATCGATTATTAAACTTCATAATCGATTGGTTTTTTTTTTTTTACTTATTGGAGTTAACGCCGTATCAACACAATGTAGGTCATTTCACGGCGTCCAGTGCACCTAACCTGGCTTTCCTGGACCATTGTCTATAACCAGTACTCACCTACCCTTCCACAAGGCCGGAAACTTCTCCATATTATCTAATTAATGGAGGAAAATCGACATTATTGTCAAATTTTCATGGAAGGGTATAACCTCCCCGGTGGGATTCGAACCCGCACCCCCTCGGGCACGAGTATCCAAATCCCGGTGCGCTACCAACTGCGCTATCGACCCGGGTTCACATAATCGATTGTCTCCCACTTCTAATGAAATGATCGGTCATCGTTTAAAATTGATCATCATTTAATCCCTGTATTTATCAATGCTTGCTTTCAGGGTGTTTTGACCATGACGTGGTACTATAAAGCCATATGTATCCTAGCTCAGTGACTGTAGTCAAGTTATCTACAACCACAACTTATGAGGTAAATGTTGTTTTTTTTAATTTGTTACAGATTTTTCTTGCCAGACAAATAAAATTAACCACAAAGCACAATAATTTCACATTGTTAACAAACATTACACAAACTTTTTCCTATCTCATTTCTTTCTTTCTGAGAATTGTTATAAACCTCTAGACAAACATATAAAATATTTCGATTTTTGTATCGTTTCACTTATCTTTTTTGTGTTAGGTTTAAAGCCGTAGCAAAACATTTTGTAGATCATATCACGGTGGTCTGTAAACATACTCATAATTCCTGGACTTAGCTGTTAACCACTTACAAGGCACATACTTCTGTCAGTGACAGTCAACTGTTCTACATGATTAATAATTTAATTATTATAGGCAGACAGCATTGTATACAGTTGAATTAATATTACCTTGCGCTGACGTTATGATTAACATTTGACGCAAAAATAAGTAGAATCAGACTTTTATTGACTTATGTTAAATTACTTTTGAACAGATCAGATGCTGAGTATCACAAGAAAATAATTAATAACAGGAAAGATACTACAAAATTTAATTTACTTGAAAATTACATAGATAATGCAAAATCACAATGTCAACACAACGCAATATTAACGCCGTTGTTATGAAGGTAATTTTACTTTGAATGCCATATTGTGGAAAACTGAGAACATTCACTTTCCTTTTTCATTTCATTGAAATGACCCAAAAAGTGTGAACTTTTCAAAAATAGTGACAAGATTTTGACCACCATTCGGCGTTAATATGAAAATATACAATATAACTCGGCAATTGGTGAAACCTTTTAGATGTGAAAACCGTCATGAAATGTACAATCTTTACAACTGACGTCATATTTAGGATAATCGGAACAAAATAATTGTATGCAACAAAATTAAGGAAACATTTAGGTATAATTAGCATTGGTCTTGAACATTCAATACATTAAATATGTGGGATTAATGGACTTGCATGCCTGTTTATAGCGCGAATTATTGTGAGGTCCATGACAAAACTAAATTATACTTGGGTACCTACATTTATAGGTCGTTTGCATTATTGCTGGACCCCTATTTGCCGCAAATATCTTTTAAACTATAACAGCGATTTTGCTAAAAATTTTAATACAATCTTATTTCCATTTTCCTTCTAGGATTAAAATTTTCAGAATTTTTAATAGATAAAAAAAAGTTTTCCATAAGGTACAATGCAAAATATTTGGAATTTTTTATCAAAAAGCCGGCGGGAGGTAAAATAAGCTGTTCTGATTATAACATTGTCATACTTCCAGTGTATTTATACAAAGTCGCGTGCGTTTACTGTAAATTTGTGGCTTAAATAAACACTCGACGGTCTTCTGAATTGTAAAGCAGAGGCCCGTCTTTAAAATCGTACGTAGAATTTGTATAGATTTTGACGATGCAGAGGACAGTGATGATGATAATTGACTTTGTATATGCTGTTATACTTTGTTATCAAATTTCTAATTTCTAACCGGGCCTCATTTGAGTATTTAGCTATTATTTTGTATCTACTTTTATGTAGCTGTTCTGATTATGGCACTACCCAATTAACAAAAGTCGCTTTTTGGCTTCAAGATTTGCATTGCATGTCTATGGGAAGTATTTTATGTAATTAAAGAAAAATTCGGAATTTTTGGATTTGAGAAGGAAAATGCTAATTATGATCACATACAAAATTTGAGTTAATTCCATCCGATAGTTATTGAGATATTTCATGATTTTAGGGGTCCAGCTTTAACGCAAACGACCTATACATTTTACTGAGTTAACAGTAGAATAAGTTTTGGTATTCAAGTTAAGGATTAGTTCCATCGCTTTAAATTTAAAGTATATAACAATTATAATGGAAGCTTTTACCCATGTCAATTAGTGTCCAGTTTCTTCTACATAAGTACAACCCACAGGTTTACATGTATGCCAAGCGAAAGCTTTTTTTATGAAAATGTTTCCAATACATATTGTTAGAAAGTTTCTGTTAAACTTAAACTAGTATGATCAAAGTTAATTTTGTTCTGGGTATAGTCTTCAGTTTGTGAACACAAAATTTTGTTTCTCATCAAGTTTATGCAACAGCTAGTTAAAAAAGGAAAGGAGAGAATCAAGAAGCACATAAATTACCATCACATTTCTTGTCTGAAAATGAGCCTGTGAGATGTTACTGTTTACTCTGAACCTTCAGTACAAATTATTTTTCTCATGACTCAGTTTTCTTTTTGACTTAATTTATGTACTGAGGATTTAGAGCTAATGGTGAACTCACAAGATCAATGTGAATTGTTTAGGGAGAGAAAAGTATCATGTTTTAGGCACTATTTGATTGTCATTAAATTATCTGTCTGGAAAGAGAAATTGGCCGGGGAAATTTATTTTTTATTTTTTATGCTTTTAGTTGTAATTGTATGTGACAATGACTAAAGACCTTTGTTGTTTTGTCCAAGAAAAAGTGGTGATATCTGTCATTTTAGTTTTCAAATTTTGTACTGGCAAATCTGTTTGAAGAGATAAAAGGGAAATCTGATTTGAATTAGGTACATGTACTTGTACAAACTGAGTATAGCTAAATTTTTATTTCACTGGCATATACATTAACCCCTTGTATTTAAATACATCTACAGTACTTCTGTTCTTATGATAGATAAAATAGTTATCCATATCTATGTAAATTAGCAGAATTAATGTATGCTCCACCAAGCGTTGAATAAAATTTAACTGTAGTTACATAAAATACATAAAACAAGAGAGTAAATTGCTGAAGTATTTTACCATTTTATTTGTTTTATTTTTGCAGGATTACCCTTGGAGGTCTGCTGCATGTCTAGCATATCACTTTGACTATGGTCAAACTTGAGACAGTAACATTGTAGATCAAATGTATGTTCTTTGGTGACAAGATAGACAGACATGTAAAGGTATATTTTGCTTATTGTAGTTGTTTTAACGGATAGCTCATGAAACATTAGATTCTCTGCTGTTCTGCTACAACTCAACACATGGGGCCAGTTTTATAACCATATTTCTAAGTAGAGCTTTGTGCCATGTAACCTTTATTACACCAAAAGAAAAAAGTATGTGATATCAAATAGAGAGTACCAGAGGACAAAGTGATACATAGCAATTGGCTTAGGCAACAGGCCCAATGACCACTGGACTCTCATTGGAACACCCTTGACCTTTCATGAATGAATAATCTCAGAAGGATTTGTGGGGGGTCTTCACTGGATTTTGGTGATTTTACTACCTACCCGAGGCGAAGCACGTAACGGTTACACAAAATAGTTCTTGTAATATACACACGGATCTTTGTCTAAACATATTTATTTGTTTTAAATTGAACCAAATATTGTTCATCGGTACTATTGAAATGAGTAATTTCAAATTTACGGACTAAAAACGAAACTTCAGTCATTGCCTAAACAATCGTGCATTTGTTTACATAGTTTCAAAATGGCGCCTAAATATGTCCGAGGTTATTCGTTGCGAATGGCCGAGGATGTTCCGAATGCTGGACTGGATCTGTTAGTAAAGACAACTCAACATGTGAACATACATTCCCGTACCCTGAGGTTATTAACATTCTCAATCTAAGTATTGAGAATCCTACTAGACTCTGGGTACGAGAATGGTGAACATATCAACACTCAGGGTCTATAGTCATGTGGTCTACAGCAACAACTTATAAGGTTAACAAGGGTATTTTTTTCCCTAGGAATTCCCAGTTGATCTTGTGAATATTGAGCATTAGCTAAAAATCCTTAGCACAAAAATTGAAGAGAGTAAACTAGGTTGTGTGCAAAAATTAATTTTTTGCGACTAACTTAAAGTTAAAAATTACAATTCATAGGTTAATTTGGGCATTTTTGAATTGGAAATCTAATAGTAATTTTATGCCTTATTTGAATCAGCTCTATTGTTTGACTGCTGCAAAAATTTAATGAAAATTGAGTTAGTTTTTATTTTGAAGATCACATGACTATATACACCGGTGAAAAGGTCGCGGAAATTTCAGCTGTTGCTTATAAAGACAAAGATTAAAATGACAAGAAAAACTTGCTAGAGTCAATATACCTTTACAGTTCAACAAATTCAATAGAACCCGTTAACTCTGAATACATAATGATTATTAAACATGAAATAATTTATATCAAGGGAGACCACTGTAGTATTATTAAAAACTAACTTAAAACAGTCAGAATTATCTCCCTTATAAAACAAAACTAGATTTGACCCTGTTACAATATTTTAGTTGTTTTTTGAGTTATTAAAATCATCTTTTAGTTATCAATTTATTTTAAAAGTTGTATTTTGCAGATTAAAATGTATAGTTTAATATTAAGATAAATTTAAATAACGATTTTATGATAATTGTTTATTTAATTGTTATATTTAATTTTACTCTTTTGGAAATTCATTAATTAGAAAAACCTCAAGATTTTGTTTATTAAAAACTACATGTATCTTCTTTATTGAAACAATTGAGAAACTTCAAAGATTACTTGGAATAAAATGTGATATTTCAGGTAGAGTTTCCCTAATACAACACTATTATTCTAACTACAGTAAATTTCTCACAAAACTTGTTTCTAATTTTATTTTTTAGTATTTTCTCCTTGTCATTTACTTAAATTTTATGAACTATTATTTAGTGTCTAGAGAAATTAAAGCTTACACAATTTCCATATCAAAGGGAGATAATTTCTCATCAAAAGTTAATTTTTATATTATGTTCATTTATTACAATTTTGAAAATTGAACTGTAAATATTTAGAATTGAAAACTATTGTTCAATTTTATTCAATTTTCAGTGGTGCATAAATTAACCCCTTTGATTTGAATATTCACTACAGTACTTCTGTACTTTTGATTGATAAAATTATATTTAAATCAGTGGAGTTAATGTATACGCCTCTGACAGACAAAATTGAACATTATGTTACAGGTTTTAGCACAAAATGGCTGTAACTCAATTTAAGAAAAGAGTGAGTTAGGACCAACTTGCCCTTAACTCAGGACATGTACTATGAAATACAATCTCCCTAAACAGAGATCCTGTAGAGCGTTGTCGTACAGGATCTCTACTTTCTCAATGCAAGGTCACGTCGAGATGAACTTAGTATCGACCAATCAATGCATAGCTTTCATCTAGACGAAAACGCTATTAATCACATTTTGATTTCGTAATTTCTAATTTTAGACCAAGGTTTGCATGCCAGTTTAACAGCGGTATTATTCACAGTCTGCGATTGGGTGGCTCATTTCAAATTGCGTGACGTAGACGATGTAAACAAGTTATGTATCATAACAATTTTGTCATGAATATCATGATAAGAAAAGGTCACTTGAATGTGACCTTCGTTTGGAAAAGGCCAGATCTAAAATAGCGAGTATGCGATCGGAAAATTTTTAATCATTTAATCAGATTTAGAGAAAGTGTGTTTGAAGTTTTGATACTGAAATCTGTGCTTAAAAAATATAGTTTAATCTTTCAAATGATCACACGTCAGTTAAATTTTCTTGTTTGTTTTATTTCAGATTGTTATGAACAGAAGTACGGAAAATCAAGCATATGAAGCTGGTGAATGTAAAACTATTGATCACTGCAGTAGAAGAATGTTGTCCATATAAGCTTGCCCTGCTGAAATTAAACAAGTCGTCTCGGACTTTTTGTCCTTGAGATGTTTGTTGTCCATTTACGCGTGTCCTGCTGAAATTAAACAAGTCATCTCGGACTTTTTGTCCTTGAGATGTTTGTTGTCCATTTACGCGTGTCCTGCTGAAATTAAACAAGTCGTCTCGGACTTTTTGTCCTTGAGATGTTTGTTGTCCATTTACGCGTGTCCTGTTGAAATTAAACAAGTCTTCTCGGACTGTTTGTCCTTGAGATGCTTGCTGTCCAGTTTCATGTACTAGATAAGATTTGGTCTGTTGATATTGAACAAGTTGTCTCGGACTGTTTGTCCTTGAGATGTTTGTTGCCCAAGTAAATTAAAAAAATGTGTTTTTGTTTTATTAATTAAAAAGGATTCGTCCCCTAGCTTTTTCGTACATATTAATTTACTTGTTACGAAAAATAAGGGACATATTTGTATACTATTTGATTTGTCCCCTAGCTATTTCGAACCCATATTTGTGGCTACATAAATATTTGGAGGAATATCCTTGTTTAAATTTTGATGCGTCCACAAAGAATTTCGAACCCAAATTTTTTCTGGTTACGAAAATATTTGGGGCAAAAATTTATCCTAGTGTATAATTTATTCGTACCTCAACAATTTCGAAACAAAAAATCTGGTTACGTAAATATTTGGAACATAATGTAAGTAACGAAAATATTTGGGACGAATCTGTTAAATTGTCTCAAGGCACCGGACTTATTTGTTTACATCTTAATTTGTCCCCAAACTATTTCGACCCAGGTTTTTTGGGGTATGAAAATATTAGAGGACGAATCTGTTTACATCTTCATTCGTCCCGAAACTTTCGACCCATGTTTTTTTGGGTACGAAAATACAAGGGGACGAATCTTCGGATTCGTCCTCAAACCATTTCGACCCAAGTTTTTTTGTGTACGAAAATATTAGGGGACGAATCTTTGTTTACATCTACATTCGTCCCCAAACAATTTCCACCCAGGTTATTTTGGGTACGAAAATATTAGGGGACGAATGTTTACATCTTCATTCGTCCACAAACCATTTCGTCCCATTTTTGGAGGGGGGGGGTACGAAAATATTAGGAACGAATCTTTGTTTACATCTTCATTCGTCCCCTAACCATTTCGACCCATGTTTTTTTGGAGTACGAAAATATAAGGGGACGAATCTTCGTCCTCAAACCATTTCGACCCAAGTTTTTTGGGGTACGAAAATTAAAGGGGACGAATCCGAAGAATCGTCCTCGAACCATTTCGACCCAATTTTTTGGGGGGTACGAAAATTAAAGGGGACGAATCTTTGTTTACATCTTCAGTCGTCCCAAACCATTTCGACCCATTTTTTGGGTACGAAAATATTAGGGGACGAATCTTCGTGTACATCTTCATTCGTCCATAACCATTTCGACCCAGGTTTGATTAGGGTACGAAAATAAAAGGGGACGAATCCGAAGATTCGTCCTAAAACCATTTCGACCAAAGTTTTTTGGGGGTACGAAAATATTAGGGGACGAATCTTTGTTTACATCTTCATTCGTCCCCAAACCGTTTCGACCCATGTTATTTCGGGGGTACGAAAATATAAGGGGACGAATCTTCGGATTCGTCCTCAAACCATTTCGTCCCAAGTTTTTTGGGGTTCGAAAATATTAGGGGACGAATCTTTGTTTACATTTACATTCGTCCCCAAACCATTTCGACCTAAGTTTTTTTGGGGTACGAACTACTTACTGTAAAAGCGTTTACAAAATTAAGTATTTAACTCATATTAAAGACACGGATAACTTAAATATCGTATTAAGCAAATTATCATGTAGTATAATTATTTTTCTAATATTTATTTTTAAAATGTACTCTGCTTATTGTTTTCATTTGTACTCCTTAAACATTTATTTAACATATTTTATCTAACTTTCGTCTTATCTAATTATTAATTTAATACATATCTTATTTAATTTCTTAAATCATGAAATATAATAAAGGTATTCTTTCATTTATATACAATTTTTCAGAATACTAAGGTGCTAATTGTAGTAATATATATGTTTACTAAATCTATTATCCTACTAACGCCTGTATACAATATACAGTCAAGGGACATAAATGAGTTCCCACTGTAAATGACGTCACGTTTTATTTTGACAGCGTTGTTGACATTTAGCCTTGACATTTAAACTCAAAATCAAAACAAACTTACACGAAACGTCTAATACTTGGAGATATGACCCTTGGCCCTCAAGACATCTCGAATTCTTCTTGGAATACTGTGGTAGAGGCTTTGAATGTAATGTAGAGGCAAATCAGTCCAAATCTCTGTCACAATCCTGATCAAGTCTTTGTCATTTTTAATTTCATTCACTCGCTTTTGTACTCGACATTTAATAACTCTCCATACATTTTCAATGATGTTAATATCAGGACTTTGTGCTGGCCACGAAAGAGTAACAATACCATTATCTTTCTTCCAAGCATTTGCTTTCTTAGAAACATGACATGGGGCATTATTTTCTTGAAAAATCCAGGGCTTATGAACAAAGTGACGAGCTACAACAGGCCATAAGTTCTCATCCAATATTTCAATATACTTGTCTGTATTTATGTTTCCTGTCACTGGAGTCAAAGTACCTACCCCATGGAAGCAAATACACCCCCAAAACATAGTGGATGCTCGTGCTTGGTGATCCGAGTCGGACTGGATCCCAAGACATTCAGGCCGCAGTCGCTCGTCATTTTTGCGCCAAACATAAACTTTCCTATTTGTTCCAACCACTATTTTCGTTTCATCACTGAATATAATGTTAGACCAATTATTTTCAACAGTCCAGTGCAGTTTATCACGACAAAAACTACGTCTCTTAGCTTGATTTCTGGTCCCGATGGTTATTTTCTTACTCACAGTCTTGCGTTTGTAGCCCTCCGCGAATAATCGCCTTTTAACAGTCCTCGAAGATATGGATGATCCAACAGAAGAATTAAATTCTGATGTTAACTCGGTTAAAGTCTGCCGACGATTAACTTTCACCATACGAAATAACAGAGCATCCGAACGTCTCGTAGTTTTTGGCCGCCGTCCACTACGAGGAAGATTTTCAATATTACCTCGGTCAAAAAATCGCTTCAAAATTTTTGACACAGTTCTTCTATTGTATCCAGTTATTTCTTCAATGTTTCGGCTAGAAAGTCCTTGTTTTGATAGTCTAATTATTATGTTTTTCGCCTCGGGGGTCAACTGCTTTCCGTGGCGCGCCATGTTAACTTTTTTGCTGACGTAACAAGGAAAGGGAAATAATCAGTACTATATTTCGATCTAATTGATATAATGGACATCACATTATTCTCCCTTGCATTTAAAAACTAATTAGATAACATGAAAACGGCAAAAAAAACTGTGATAATGCACGGAACTTCGTAGAAAGAAGTAACGTCATGTAGCGTGGGAACTCATTTATGTCCCTTGACTGTATAATGGACTAAAGTTACGGGCCCGTAATCCTAGCTTATAAAGCCTGGTTTGGCTACAGTTACGGGCCCGTAATCCTAACCAGAAAGGTACTTTTAGGCTAGAGTTACGGGCCCGTAGTCATAGCTAATAAAGCCTGTAGAGGCTACAGTTAAGGGCCCGTAATTCTAGTTTATAGATTGATTAAGGCTACAGTTACGGGCCCGTAATCCTAACTGGAAAGGTACTTATAGGCTAGAGTTATGGGCCCGTAATCCTAGCTTAAAGGGTATGATTAGACTAAAGTTACGGGCCCGTAATCCTAGTAAATAAAGACTGTTGAGGCTACAGTTACGGGCCCGTAATCCTAACCAGACAGGTACTTTTAGGCTAGAGTTACGGGCCCGTAATCCTAGCTAATAAAGCCTGTAGAGGCTACAGTTACGGGCCCGTAATTCTAGTTTATAGATTGATTAAGGCTACAGTTACGGGCCCGTAATCCTAACCGGAAAGGTACTTATAGGCTAGAGTTATGGGCCCGTAATCCTAGCTTAAAGGGTATGATTAGACTAAAGTTACGGGCCCGTAATCCTAGCAAATAAAGACGGTTGAGGCTACAGTTACGGGCCCGTAATCCTAACCAGACAGGTACTTTTAGGCAAGAGTTACGGGCCCGTAATCCTAGCTAATAAAGACGGACGAGGCTACAGTTATGGGCCCGTAACTATAGTTTATAGGTTGATTAATGCTACAGTTACGGGTCCGTAATCCTTACGGCACTCCCGTAACACTAGACTCCGAGGCTAGACATAGGGATGCGTTTTTTCGTAAACAGTTGGTCCAAGTCGACTGGTAAAGAGTTTTCGAAATGCAAGTAGTCCGGCATTAAGTTCCGCCTACAATCTGTCTACTTTTTTTCAAACATACATTAACTCTACATGATATAAGGTAAAATCTACAAAGGGTTTGTGTTCATGTATAAAGTGTTTTTCACTGGGCTAAAAACTTTGGATCTTTTGAGTTTAATGTCTTTCTGGACCTAAAATGATGTGTTTGGGACACGGATACTTTAAGAATTTTACTTAGAAACCTCGTGAAGATGTTTAAAAAAAACTCTTTACAAATTTACACTGAAATTGCCAAAAACTACCACTTTAAAGTTTAATATGTAAAGAGTTTGTGTTCATGTCTATTCAGTGGACAAACAAATTTAGATCCTTGAGATGAGTCTCTTTCTGTGCCTTGAATTATGTGTTTGGGACATAGGTACTAAAAAAATTGTGCTAAGAAACCTAATGAAAATGTATAAAAAAAACTCTTTATAAATTCCAACTCAAATTGCAAAAAACGACCACTCTAAGGTTAAATCTGTTAAGAGTTTGTGTTCATGCATTAAATGTTTTCAGTGGACAAAAAACTATAGGTCTTTTGAGTTTAATGTCTTTATGGGCCTTAAATTATGTGTTTGGGACATGGGTTCTACAACAATGTGCTTAGAAACCTAATGAAAATGTATAAAAAAACTCTTTATAAATTCCAACTGAAATTGCAAAAAACGACCACTTTAAGGTTAAATCTGTAAAGAGTTTGTGTACATGCATTAAGTGTTTTAAGTGGACAAAAAACTATATAGGTCTTTTGAGTTTAATGTCTTTATGGGCCTTAAATGATTTGTATGGAAGACAGGTACTAAAAAAGAAGTCTGTACGTGAAAATCAGGAATTAGAACCCTTAATGACGAAGTGTAAGAAATACTTTAGGGCCTACAATTTTTTACAGAATTCCAAAAAATGAGCAATATGAGGTAAAATCTATAGAGAGTAAAAAAACACGTATAAAGTTATTTTGTGGACAAAATATCTTTACAAACGTGAACGAAAATTGCAAATGATAGGCCTACGCCGGCATTTTAAATTTTAAGCCTGTATAAAATCTAATATTTTGGTAAAATTCGTAAATGTATTCGTACATGAATAAAGTAAGTTCTCACTGAACAAAACAACATCTGATCGTAAGATTTTAAAGCTTTATAAGGGTCTTTTTAATCGATTTCAGTGAAAAAAGGAACAATAATTCTCAAAAGGTGATTAATATAGAAGCGTACTTGGTAGCGCTAAACCGTAACCTTTTATTGTTGCGTATTGATTTCTTGTGGGTGTTCACTAAGCCAAAGGACAATAAATAGTTCCATTTTTGAGGATAAAAATTTTCCTGAAAATAAACATTTCCGGGTTTAAACCCACCATTTTATAATTTAATTTTATATTTCCTTGCGAAAGTCTATAAAACAGCCTCTCATGCTGATATACACGAACTCTTTACCAGTCAACTTGGATCAACTGTTTACGAAAAAACGCATCCCTTATGCCTAGGTCACATTTAACCCGGCGCCCGGCCGGCGTTCCCGATTTTTAGGAATCGGCCGGCATGGTGAGATCGGAATCAGATCGGCCGGCAAAATTAAATCCTTCATACTAGAAAGGTACCCGTCAGATGCCCGTACGGGATCCGGAAGATGGTCGCACGGCAATCGTCCGATTTCATGATTTTTTAACCCCGATTTTCTAACAGATATCCGTCCGATATCCGCACGATGTTCTTACGACGCCCGTGCGATACTCGCCCGGGTATCGCCCGATTCTTCCGAGTCGGACGATGTCCGGACGGGCATCGAGGTAGCGCCGGTAGACTACATAACGAACACCGGCCGATGTCCGCCCGGCGTGTATCGCTTTTGATGGCAAGAGTAGCTTTGCAAGCTATAGATTCATCTCCGTCCTTGTCGCTTGTGGAAGAATGCTAATACTTGTGCAATTTTCTACGATAAAACAGCATCGCACCAAGGACGACTGCAGGCGCGCAAATTACCCAATGCCGACACGGCGAGGTAGTGACGAAAATAACTATACGGGACCCTTTCTTTCGAGGCCTCGTAATTGGAATGAGTACACCCTGAGGGTCTGGTGCCAGCAGCTGCGGTGATTCCAGCTCTAATAGTGTATATTAAAGTTTTTGCAATTAAAAAGCTCGTGGTTGGATCTCGGGTACAGGCGGGCGGTACGCCTACAGCGGCGCTCGCTGCCCGTCCTGCCCTCCACGCTGGTACATTTGCCAAGCATGTTTTCATTAATCAAGAACAAAAGTCAGAGGTTTGAAGGGGATCAGATACTGTTGTAGTTCTGATCCTAAACGATGCCAACTCTCAATCAGCGATAGTTGCTTCAACTATGACCTCGCCGTTAGACCCCGGGAAACCAAAACTTAAAGGAATTGACGGAAGGGCGCTTGTGCCTTAATTTGACTCAACACGGGAAACCTCGCCCGGTCCGCACATTATTTGTTATAATTCAAGAAGCGTTTTTCTTTGACTTATTTTTTTGTCTGCTAATGTTATGTTGTAGAACATAGGATGATCCTTGTAAAATTGTAAAATCTCCTCTTCTTGGGGATCAGATAATTTTGATTTTATTTAACTTCTTCCACATTGGCGACTGGAACAACGCTCTCTTCTTCTTGCGCAATCATATCTTGCTCTTGTTGGGTGGTGCTCTGTGTTTCCCCCTTATAGATTTTTTTACATTTTACATCTACACGGCGCCCGGCCGGCGTCCGGTAAATATATGGATACACATAGCGGCCTATATATATTCGCACCCGGACGATGTGTCCGATGCTCGGCCGATGCCCTGTCGGATATCGGCCGGACGTCAGCCGATTCGTTTCAGATGACTTTCCGATGAGGCTGGGTATAAATACAGACGACTGTTTGAGCAAGTCCAAAAATCAACACGGCAAAATACAAATAAGTTTATTCTTCATTTTTGTGAAGCAAATCGTCGTTTATTTATTTATATACAATTATTAAATCTTTTACCTCCAATCTGTGTTGTTTCTTCAACAATTTAATGACAAAATAATCGAAATTACACCATTTTAAATATTGACATGTTTACCTGTAGTGTAAAATCACAATCAGTGCCGGTTTGGCTCCGCCCACAACGTCGCTCCGCCCTACGTTAAGATTTCGAGGTAAAAACGAGAATCTAAGCTTATTTTAGTGGGTCTATAATCAATATTACCTAAATTTTAGTATTGCTCAATGCTTTATGTATTTTAGGTGGGGTGACGAAATTAGGTCAGGGACGAAATTAGGACCTCCTACGATATTCATAAAGTTTATTCAATAACAACCGATCAAAACTGCAATGTACTTTCAATAATGTTTTCCTCACAAAACCCGGAATAGTACGGTCGTCGTTACGTTTACATTCGTCCGAGAATATACATACCCCGACACCGGCAAGATGAAATTTTTCGCAAAATAAATAAACAAATTCCAGCGTTCTTTTTTCTTTCAGACGATTTAAATGTAGTAAGTGTTTACTTTCAACGCTAATTGTGTGGGACGATACAGGGGAAATAGTTTTAAACGCTATAAGTGTCAAAAAACGTATACAAATTTCCTTAACAACATGTAAACAAATGGCGGACTGGTCATAAATTCGGACGAATATTTTCGGATATAAAAAATCATATTTTTGTTATGAATTTCAATAAAGTCTCGCAAATTGCATTATTATTTTCTTTAAATTGATTAAGTGAAGTTTAAACCTTACTTTTGAGGCTGGTTTGTGCTATGTTTGTGTTTAAATTCAAAATTTACTAATTGTGGATAGTGCTTTAAAGTTTAAACTAGTAGTTTAACTACACAAAAGTAAAGTCAAGAATCTTAATGCTTCACTTTTATATATTGACTCTTAAGTGTAAGCTGTGTAGAATGTAATAACCTTTTCACGTTTTCTCTTACAAACAAATAGATATGATCATTAGGTGATTTTACTTTATATTGAATTAGTTGTTAAATAGGGTTACACTAATATACGAAAAGGACTTTTTGGGCGAAAAGGCGCAAAAAGGACATTTACCGGCGAAAAGGCGCAAAAAGGACACTAATATACGAAAAGGACATTTTATCGTCTTTTCAAACTCTGGATAGGGTATGAAAAGGACTTAAATCCGGCAAAAAAACCTTCATATTTGACGCAAAAAGGACTTTTACAAACGAAAAGGCACAAAAACGTCACTAATATACGAAAAGGACCTTTCTGCATCCGTTCATGCATTAAATAGAGTATGAAAAGGACTTAATGCGGGCGAAAAGACTTCAAACCGGCGAAAAGGCGCTCAAAAGTACACTATTATACGAAAAGGACATTTTTTGCATCCGTTCATGCATTAGATAGAGTATGAAAAGGACTTAATGCGGGCGGAAAGACTTCAATACGAGGCAAAAAAGGACATTTACCGGCGAAAAGGCGCTAGAAAGTACACTAATATACGAAAAGAACATTTTTTCTTCAAAAAAATCATTTATTATACTATGAAAAGGGCTAAATTTGAGCGAAAAGACGTTCAATTCAAGGCAAAAAGGACTTTTAGCGGCGAGAAGGCGCTAAAAGCACACTAATATACGAAAAGGACATTTTTGCATCCGTTCATGCATTAAATGCGGGCGAAAAGACTTCAATACGAGGCAAAAAGGACATTTACCGGCGGAAAGGCGCTAGAAAGTACATTTTTTTCGTCAAAAAATTTTATGATACTATGAAAAGGGCTGAATTTGAGCAAAAGGCTTTTAATATGAGGCAAAAAGGACTTTTACCGGCGAAAAGGCGCTAAAAGGTACACTAAAATACGAAAAGGACATTTTTTCGTCAACAAAATCATTTATTATACTATGATAAGGGCTGAATTTGAGCGAAAAGACGTTCTTTTCGAGGCAAAAAGGACTTATACAGGCGAAAAGGTATTAGAAAGTACACTAATATACGAAAAGGACATTTTTGTTTAAAAAAATCATTTATTGTACTATGAAAAGGGCTGGATTTGAGCGAAAAGACGTTCGATTCGAGGCAAAGAGGACTTTTACCGGCGAAAAGGTGCTCAAAAGTACATTATTATACAAAAAGGACATTCTTTGCATCTGTTCATGCGTTGAATAAAGTATGAAAAGGACTTATTGCGGGCGAAAAGACTTCAATACGAGGCAAAAAAGGACATTTACCAGGAGAAAAGGCGTTGAAATTTTAGTCCTTTTCATATCTTTAAAAAGACTTCAGAATGTCCTTTTCGCATATCAGTGTCCTTTTAGCGCCTTTTCGCCGGTAAAAGTCCTTTATGCCTCATATTGAAGTCTTTTCGCCCGCATTAAGTCCTTTTCATACTCTATCTAATGCATGAACGGATGCGCTAATGTCCTTTTCGTATAATAGTGTACTTTTAAGCGCCTTTTTGCCGCTATAAGTCCTTTTTGCTTAGAATTGAAGTCTTTTCGCCCGCATTAAGTCCTTTTCATACTGTATTTAATGCATTCACGGATGCGCAAATGTCCTTCTCGTATAATAGTGTACTTTTTTGCGCCTTTTTGCCGCTAAAAGTCCTTTTTGCTTAGAATTGAACGTCTTTTAGCTCAAATTCAGCCCTTTTCATAGTATAATAAATGATTTTTTTACGAAAAAATGTCCTTTTTGTATATTAGTGTCCTTTTTGCGCCTTTTCGCCGGTAAAAGTCCTTTTTGCGCCTTTTCGCCCAAAAAGTCCTTTTCGTATATTAGAGTAACCGGTTAAATAGGTTATTTTTATACTTAATTATTACTATTAGTCATACTGGGGAATTTTTGTCAAGATATTTGGGTTGCATTTAATAAGTTTTGTGATAGGTTATAGTAGCTTTGACAGGAGAAAAGAAAACTGTTCTGACTGAAGAGCATGTTAGTTGCTGCCACTTTTCTGTATGTAAAATGTTTTGAAACTTCTCTTTGACTGTATATACATATATATATATATATTCATGTAAACTAGCTAATGTTGGTGTTATATATCAGTACATGAACGTTTTATATCTTTCTCTTTGTAAATTTTAGAATATTATTCATAATCATTTGAATTCATTTCAGACAAAATGTTTGAAAAGTATTGATTCTAGAATATAAACATTTGGTCAACTTATATTTTGGTTACTTGTTGATGTAATCAGAATGGTTCAGACTATGGAATCTCCACCATTTGATCTACAAGCTTATCATCCTCCCATCTCTCTGTGGGAAATAGTGAAACAACATGTTCCAGTACATGAAAGAGAAGAAATTAAAAATATGTTGGGAGAATCTTTAATAGATCAAAGTTTGGAATTACATGATGAGGTAAAATTCATTTACTCATGATTTTTTTTTGTATTTTCCATCTATACTCATGATTTTTTGTATTTTCCATCTATACTCATAACTGTAATATTTTTATCTCTGATCATAGGTTTATCATCATTATCACCATCCATACAGTTGCCATTCATAGACAGACAAATTGGTCTAGATGTAGACAAATTAAATTTATTTTATTTTGTGTAGATGAAACAAGATGTCGACAGTATTGAAAATGTAATAAAATTAGAAAAATAAAGGAATACTAAAAATGTGGAATTCAGTTTAAAAATTGAAACCATATGAAACTATAAAAGATATTGTTTATAACAATCTCACTTGGTGACAGTTGGGAAAATATATTGTTATTCTCACCTAAGTTCAATCGTGTAAAGGCAAGCATGTCTGTTCTGTCATTAAATAACTAATAGAGATTTTGATTCAACATTTGATGGTCAATCAGTAAATTGTTGAATGCAAGAATACAATGATAAGGACGATTTTACTACCATGCAGACCTCTTACTTGCATGCATTGCAGAACTCACATTCTGTTTCTAACTAGTTGAAGGCCAACTTTGGATAATTTCCCTTCTTGACAGACTTTCTCTAGCATCTACTTCCATATCAACATTTTGCAACCTACTGTTGTACTCTTGAACTTAATGATTCATACTCGGTCTATAGGACTGACCGACTGTTTAAAATCATCAACATCATCAGCAACATTTTGATTCACATGCACACTTAATAAAATAATCATCAAAGCGAGTCATCCTTCTAGGAAGCTGTAATATAGCTGTCCATTATCTGATTGAACTTTTATTTTCAATTTGAAGTTCCACTATTAGGAGTCTGGACCATCAAAATTAATGGTCTCAGTAGCTGATTAGTCTTAATATAGGGACCTATTTTCCTAAATATTTTATTTTATACATAAATTATACATAATTATAAATAGCATTTTGGTCTTAAAATAGTAAAACATACTTTATTTTGCAATACTCAAGGTGATCTTTATAGCAAAACTTTACTGTATTTAAAAACACAGACCTGAATTATCTTTAAACATTTATTGGCCCATGATAGTCTACTTATGAAGCATCACATGTTCAGATTTATTCTTTTTTTTAGGTGAGTACATTATTAGAAATTTGGAGAGATTATAGGGATGAAACAACTAAAGTTAAACCACTACCTATCTTACCTGAACCTCCTGGACTTAGAGATAGACTTGTACAAGAAATACAGTTCTATGTAGAAAGTGTTAAAGAAAAAGCCAAACATGAAGGAGTGTAAGTATGAAGTTTAATTCTAATGAAAAGTAGGGGTGTCACCTTTAATCAATATACTGGTTAATATTGCAATACAAATTCTAACAATTTTTAATGGATTCATTTTTTCCTGAACTGGTTTTTGTAGTTACGTGTCGTAATGATTGTTTTTATCAGAATCTGAAATTCAAATATTAGCATAGAGTTTTTACACCCCTAATAAAGAGATTTATCTCATGCTTTTTCTTTGATAATACTATTCTCACATAGTCTTCTTAAATTCTTGCATAATAATTGTATTGCCATGATAGTATGAAATCTTTTGACTGTAGATTCAATGCAATATGTTCTTCATCATTTTGATAAGTGAGAGTTGTCTGGCATACATAAGCTTGTCTAGTACTTAGGTATTAGGACCAATATAGTGTGATGTGAACTAACATGGAGCTGAATATTGAATAATTAATTGCTTAGCCACACAAGTTCCTCATTTCTCATAGATAATTATGCTTTACAATAGAACAGAAGGGGAATATTTTATTATACATGTACACAGGGTTGTTTCTCCTGTTTTATTTGCAAGAAACAAAGTTTTAAACTACAATGTAGTCTTATTTACCTTACAGAAATGCAGACAAGATTTTATCAAGACACAATACTGAGATCATTGATTATGCTCTGGATACATTTAGTAAGTTGTGGTTGTAAGCTTATTACAATTAGATTAGTTAGCACTCTCTGTCATTTCTACTAATTAATTTATATGTTATTAACATATGTAATGCTTGCATGCCCCAGCCTCTCAATATAGTAACTTTATAATGAAAAATAATATATTTAAAACTTGATGCCTTATTAAGTCATTCATCTGATTTTAGTTTCCAAAATGATTTTTACAATCCGCGTATCAGTAATTAATTTCCACAAGCAGTCTATTTGATAGTTAAACTTAGTCATTCATGGTTTTGTATTCATATTTCACAAAAAAAAGGTATTTTCATCACTTCCATCTATTGGCTATAGAGAAGATGGAACACTGAACAAAATGGCTGCCTCCATGGTGTACTGGTTTCCTTTTCGAGAATAATGACTTATTTCTTCATTTTATGCAGTGTAAATTTTGTTGGAACAGTTAAAGTTAATAAATATGGTCATGAATGTTAGCATATTTGTCTTTCTAAAAATTTCTAACTTTTTAATGATTTTCTTGTGAAATTGCCTTCTTGGATTTGCTAGCTTAAAGTAAAATCTGTTCACAGAACTTACATGTCATATGCTATAAGAACTTATAATAAAAAATCACTATGAAGGCATTTCCTTTTAGAACAACCTTTTAATGTTTCAATGTTATGTCAATGAAATCAATATTTAGTGTTTGTGTACATTGTATTTCAGGATCCGATAGTGCACGTCCATCATCTAGACTTACAGCTAGAGGTAATGATGGTAGAGAAACACCAATGATATGTAGTCCTTCATGTAGTGATAGGTAGAATTTTATATGTTATACTTTAACATTGTAATAACTTCATCAGCTGTATAATAAAGCTGCTATTCATAAATAAAGATGCAATATTCAGTCACCGCGAAACTCAACAGTTAATTACTAGACAGTAGGTCCTGTGAAGATCAAAATTTTTAGGACCAAAACTAGTCTTACAAGACCAGAGACATTTTACATATTGTGAGGAATTAAAAAAACGTGAGGATGAAATCAAATTTTTTGCCAGACAGTCAGTCCTGTAAACCTGCAGATCTAGACGGACCTTCTAATTTTTTACAGGATTTGTTAGTCAGTCTGCCATGTTTCACTATGATAGAATATTTACTTATGAAAATTAATCAAGTGGGAACACTCATAACCAGAAGACCAAACCTTCAAGTCAATGATTGTATAATCATTTTGTATGCCTACATACCAAGTTTCATGCATATTCATGTTCTAACTACAGTCTACAAAATTAGTGGGTGTCCAGTTGCCCAGGACAACTACTTTTTAGTTCCGGCAACCAACGATTTCTTTTGGGCAACCAAAATTCTGCTTATGAGATACAGAGCTTGCTCTATGATGATCTGTTCGGACAACCACTTTCATAAAACTAATTTCCTAGACTGTTACAACTCTGCCTTTTGAATTGTTGCCTTCTGTTTGTATAGATATTTGCTGAAGCTGAAATTGTGTTTGTGTTTATATAGTGTATGAAATAGAACCTTACTATTTAGAGATTAGATTTGTCATTTTACTGTCATATGAAAAAAGTTAGTACAATTTTGAGTTGAGAAAATAGTGAAATTTAAAGTCACAACCCACTCAGGGAGATTATACTTTTCCATGAAAATTTTACAATAATGTCAATTTTCCTCCATTATCAAGGTATAAGGTGAATTTTCAACCTTGTGGAAGGGTAAGTGAGTACTTGTTATAGACTAGGATCCAGTAAAACTAGGTAAGGTGCACTGGCTGTCATAAAATAACTTAAAAATTGTGTTGACATGGTGTTTAACCCAGTATAAAAAAGTCTGTATCCAAGGCTTAAACCAAGTTATTTATGTTATGTATTAACCATCCTATCACTTGAACACAATGATGTATTATCTGTATGTCTACCATTATTGTTAATGTAATATTTCAGGACATCAGAGGCTTCTATGTTAAGTGAAGAAGTTGAAGCAATAAATGAAAAATTAAATATTCTAAAATTTGATGAAGTTGTAACTCATCTTAGGTGAGTATGTTTACCTTTATATTTCAGACTTGAACATTTTTATTGAAAATAATATTTGACCGATATATTAGAATTTCATACTTTTTTATGCTTTGTGGTGAATTGTGATGTTATTAGATGGAAATATACAATGAGAATATTTAATGAAAATGTATAATTTTTTCACTGACCAATAAAACATGTCTGACGACTACATGCTACACACCTCCTGCTATAACTTGTTGTACTGATAATATGAATTCAAAATTTATATGAATTTTTAAATGATGTCATCTTAGAGGAATGAAATGATGGTGTGTTATATTTGCCTTTACGTTGCTTATAATGTTAATTGTTATTCATTTCAGGAGTACATTAGAAGATGAAATAGAGACATTACTTAAAGATATAACATTTTTACAAAATTGTCTGGATGAGGAGGCTACATTTAGAGCAGAGTCTACTGGAGCACTGACTAGAGAACCTACTTTACAAGGTATTGTATTTGTTTGTTGTAGCTCCTCTTTGTTTAGTTGGGTTGTTTTTTTTACATCCATGAAAGAAAAAATGTATTATTATCAGTACACCCTTGGTCATCTTAGGTTATTATCATTGGTTTTACAACCAATTTTGTCGTAAATCATTCTAAACTTTATTGTTATATTGTTGTAAGATTTCATATAATTTGATACCCAGTTGACTGGATATTGGCATCTGATATGACCCATCTCTAGGTCTAACTTGTTCATTTTATTTCACAATAATAATTACAACAATTTTTCTTAATTGTGGATGACATATTTGGTATAAACCTACTTTCAATTAATTCAGCTGTTGAGAATGCTTCTTGCCAGGATATTTTGAATGAGTCTGATAACAAGATCAATATAACATTGGACACCTGAGCTATGGCAATTGAATATTGTTACAGGCATAATTAGTGACTATGTGGGCGTTTTTACATACAGTAATTATGTTAAATTGACGGTTTTCAAAATTTAGCGTGATGCATGAACAAAGTTTTTGGTTTATTTATTACAGAATTAAAACAAGAAAGAAGTACTTTAGAGAAAGACTTATTGACTAGTATGAGATCACAGACATCACCTCCTTTAAAACCTTCATTTAATCCTGATTTCTCTAAAAAGTAAGATATTTTAGTACTCCAACAACTTGCTTTAGCTTGCTTGAATTGACTTGAGACAATAAATACAATTTTAAAACCATTTTAGTGATTATTATGAAACAGAATATCTGGGTTTTGCACTCTGCCCTTTTTGCTTATCCCAACCATTTTTGCTACTACCTAAGCAGAAATAATTATTTTTTCATGTCAACACTCAGATGCATTGTGTTCCTCTTTCTGCCTCCCTGCCCTATTCTTAGTTCTAGAATAATCACTATACTGTTTAAGTTCATTATATCAGTTAGTCTCAGTGCCCAAGGTTTATTTTAACATGCTATACATAACATTTAAGTGAATAATGTACATTTCATTGATATATTTTACATTTGGTGTTTCATTTGTCTTCTGTCTGATATTTTTTTCATTTTATTCTAATTTGCTTCAGTGACCGTCTTAGTTTTGTGTCTTTCTTTATGACATTAGCTGTTAGCAGTGAGGGTTTTGCCTTTGAGTTTCCTCTGGGACCTTAAATGTTTATTTGAATTATTGTTCTCACTAGTGTAGGCAAAGTAAAATGACTCTTCTATGCATTAGATTTCAATGTTGGCTGATAAATTAATGTCAAAGTATGTACTAAAATCAAACAAAATTAATTGAGTTTTTCACCCTATTGAACAACATCAATTAATTCATTGTATTATACTACTCTGCAAGTTTTACCTCAATTGAGTGGTCATTTGTGTTGGTATATTGGTATGTTGTTGCTTGCAATTGAATTCATTGAAACGTTTGAAATATATATAGTTTCTAACATGTTTAAATGTTATTTTCAGAGCTCTAGGACCTACTGTAAGTAGTATGACTAAAGTGAAATCTTCACCTACTCATGGAGCTGTTAACAGTGTTGGTCCAGTGAAACCTGGTCCTATGAAAGCATTTACCTCCCCAGTGCCACCTGGTGGCGAAAAAACTGTATCTTCAATAAAAACAAATAGTGGTGCAAGGGTGAAGGAAAGAGTCAGAACATCACCAATTGGTGACAATCAGGGTGAAGATAGAGCCAGAAACCAGTCTGGATTAAGTCATGCACCTGGTTCCCCTCACTCTGGAAGGCGGAGACCAGTTATCAACAGTGCTTCTAAAAGTTCTAGATTTAGTGGAGATATTTCAGACTCTAGTCAAAATGGTGGTTATAGTGTAAGCAAAGAAACTAATATTAAAACTTCGAACAGGGAACCAGGTAAATCTGTGCCGCATTTAGAAGCTGTATTAACATTATCTAAGAGTACCAGCGGTGATAGTTCTGATGTCCACCATTTTGTTCCGTCTCCACCATCTTCCAAACCTACAACACCAAGACCTAGTTCTGCACAAAGATTTAGAAGTATGGTATTGGAATGTAGAGATAGTAGTTAGTTTATAATTATATGATTAATTTTATTGTGTGTAATATGACATTG
Organism: Mactra quadrangularis; assembly: GCA_025267735.1. Lineage (NCBI taxonomy): Eukaryota > Metazoa > Mollusca > Bivalvia > Venerida > Mactridae > Mactra > Mactra quadrangularis. The sequence continues at coordinate 10,360,604 of CM046307.1, read as the reverse complement.
TTGGCTTGATACAACAGTAAGTAGGTCTATTCACTAAAATGTTTTAACTAAGTTCTTATCCTAAGATCATTTACAGGAGATTTCAAGATAAAATTCAGGGGGAAATTGTATATTCTTTATAATTTACAGTTATTTAGAATTAGTAAAGAAAGCATTTTATATTTTATTAATGTTTTCTGCTTTCTGATTATTTATCTTTTATGATAAAGGTCTCTGTCAAGACCTTCTGTTATCCTGCCTCACTTGGCCATGTGGTTAGCATATTTAGTTTTAGTCACTGTGATCTATTTCCCACTTTAATTCCTTTAGAAGGATGGTAATGTTAATGGTTCGCCTTTCAAGATTCTGTCTGTCTTCTACGAAAACAAATAACACACTTCATTATAATCAGCTCAACTTACTTCACTGAATGACTTGTAGATAATGATACTTTTTTGAAATTTATGCGACTGAATTGTGAGTTATAGACCTAAACCCTTGAATGAATAAGTGTAAAATCATTAGCTCAAGTTTGTCAGTTAAAAATCAGATTGAGTCTGTCAGACAATGAATTAATTTTTCAAAATGATAATAAAATTATTGTAGGTTCTAAGTGTTCCACATGTCATAGTTGTTTTGTTAGTGTACTCTTCCAAGCATAGAGTGCTCTGATAATGTTTCTCCATCTCAATGGTTGTTTCTTTTATGCATCGTTTTTACCAGAAAAAATTCTTATGTTGTGTATTCCTATTGAAAATGTTCCACAGAAGTAATAAAATATTTTTATTAGCAATATAACAAATTTGCTTAAAAACATATTTTCATTTCCCATCATTATTGGTTTTAATGAAATAAATAGCAAGTTAGAGTACAGTTATCGTATTATAAATTGATTATGCATCTTTCAATAAAGTTCACTTTAGTTTCATTGATCATATAGTTTAAAAAAATTATATTTACTGCCCATGGATGGCAATTTTGTATAAGATATGAGTATTAAACCAGTTGCCTTGTTTTGTTCAAAATGTGTTCTTGTATATTATAGCTTGTATATTATACATTTAGTTGTGTTATGTTTCTTTTAACTAACAGTATATCTAAATATGAACAATAAAGGTAGTAATGAAAATTAATTAAAGTCAAAATTACCATATTTTCATGCATTAAGTTGGTTCTTGTGCAAGTCAAAATGCCATTTTTTCAAAGCACATGGTTATACAATTACATGTACTTCAAAATATGTCTAGTAAATGAAATTAACATTAAGATTATAGAAATTTAACATTAGTATAAGTAGTAATATAGAGTTTGAATTCAAATTATTTTACCATAAGCCTCAACTTATACCCAGAAATATATTGTATATTGACTGCAATTGTCATTGCTCAAGTTTGAACATGTTATTTTGTTCATAGTGAGTTATGAACAAAAATAAACATTTTTTGTTCATGGTGTCATTGATAACTCAATGATTAGAAATGTGTTTGTTATTTTTTCTTATTGATAATTTATGTATTACATGTTTTATTTTATAAAATTTAAACCACCAACATTGTATAATGTATATTTTAGGCTATGTGTTTTATAGAAATATAGAAGCTTTGGTTTAGTTTGTACTAATAAAATGAGCTTGCATGCATTATTGTTAGCCTGAAAATAGCATGAGAATTTATTTTCAAAGTGAAGCAAGGAGGAAGATGCATCATGCATGCAAGTTGTAAATCAAATTGACATACAGTCAAACTTGTTTAATGATGAAAAACCAGGACAAAGATAATACAAACTGATTCATTTGACTGGTGCTTTCAACAAAGGGTGTCAATTAGATTTAATATCATTAACAGAGATTGTATTATGATTGTTTAAAATGTTGCTTAGCACAAGTTCTGGTGAATGCTTACTCAGTTTTGAGTGTACTGTTTATTTAGTATGTGTTAGACTTTTATTTATTTATATTTGTGATATTTATGGTGTTTAACTGAAAATTACCTACTTGCCATTGCAATAAATGAATATATTGATCTGCCTCCTTGGTTTAACTTTTAAGATTAACTTGAGGATTCAAATTGTGGAGCAGGCATGGCTGAATATCTATTTGTTATTCAGCTCCACATTGGTTTTAGTCACATCTTAAACCCATCTGGTTGTTTCCATGAGCAAGAACTTTTATTCTACATGCTCAGTACTATGCTACCTAGTCTAAGGTTGTAAGAACTTGTTTCATTTCTAAGTTATAAATTTAAGTAATAGTCAAGCTAAAGCATATTTCGATTACAAATGCTTAAAACTGTTTTATCTTGATTGTGAAACAAATTCTTTCAATTTAGATTAATCAATCTCTCTTAAGTTGTTTTTCTGGTCCCTCATTACTTAGCTGTATAGAATTAAAGTTTTATGCTCAAGGGAACAATGTGAGGGGTTTAAACATACAAATACATAACATAAATATGCAATCACGTGATATTGACATAGTAAGTATTTAATAAAAGATGTGTCATCTTGTGTGACCAAGATATTACTGAACTTTATATTAATATTTGTTAGTTTGATATTTATTGAATTTATTGTGTATGGCATTATTTTATTATATTTTTTAATAATTGTATTGTTGTTTTTGGTCACCATGTGATTTGTATAAAACTGTGTGAGGTTTTTGTTGCTTTTTAAATACTTTGTTATTGAGAAAAATAAATTATGTTTTAAGACTGTTGATCTTTGTTGTGTTTTATTTATTCATTCTTTCTTCTTTTGCCTTTGGCCATACAGTCTTTCATTCTTGTTTCCTTGTGTATATGACAGACAATTTGCACGATAATGTATTTTGTAAATTGTAATTTCCTGGCCATTTTACACATTTTGTGAATTTCTTGGCCACTATCACATTTTGAAAAATGATAAAATATCTTAGACATTCTATAAAATTCTAAAAAAAATCAGGATTTTACAAAACTGCCTAAATGTAGTTCATGGTCCATTCTCGTACCCAGAGGTTTTCAAGATTCTTGATGGCCTCTAAGTACGAGAATGTTCATGGTCTTGAGATTTAAGGATCACATTTTTTTGCTTGGTTTGTTTGAATTTTGGGCATTTATAAATTACATAATTTTACAAATTGCCTGTACCATATACACTACATATAGGAGCCAACCTTGAAGTCCTGAGATGGTATTTCAGGAGGTTTATTCTTGCTGTAAAAGGTAAAACGTTGGTTATTTGTGTCACACAAAACTTTCTACTATAGAGCCAAATAATATGTCTGTTTAAGTTGATCAGATTCAAATATGTAAATCAGATCTAAAGCATTCTGGCTATAATGATAATCTCCACTATTTGGAATCTAGCTAGGAAACCATGCAAAATACATCAGTCTTCAAATTTAGCCCGTAGACCGGGCATTAAGTCCACCGAAATCGCCATTGGTCTAGTGACATTTAGAAAGTGTGTGGTCCGATGGTTCACCAACATTTTACAAACCACAAGATAGGAATTAAATTCTTTTTAAATTAATTAATTTTATACGTTTACTCATATCATCAGAGCATCTGAAGCTCACAAGATGAGGTTTAGTAAGTTTCAAGGGAGGTAACTCTTAAAAATAGTAAAGCATTCCCAACTTAGTTGCTTCCCTTGAAAAGATATAACTTCCTCTTTCGTTTTCATAAATATCATTCCTAGAATTGATAGAAAGATTATTTGTTCTTTTTGGAAGGTTAAATCGAGGTGAATATACAATTTTTAAGCTTATTTTCATCGTTTTTCATGAAACTTTTTACTGAATTTGGTATCGATTTTCGAAATATATATTTTCAACTTTAAGTTAAGAAAGATTAAATCACTTTTCAGTGCTCTTATGAAAGATACTGATAATGTACAAATTTCAAGCTAGAAAATATTTTTACATCCTTGTTAATTCGAAGTTTTGGATTTCATCGTACAAAATGAACCTACACCTAGTTGTTCGTACCTGTTCTTTGATATAAGTCTTAAACAATGTCTAACTTATACGAGTATATTTTCTACTTCTCTCCGCAATGGATTTCATTAATAAATGCTCATTTTAAATTGTTTTTAGTGAAATAATACGATGAACAGACCAATCAAAAAGGTTAATTTAAGACCGAGAATGAGATCATCTACAAGTGATGGCGTAAGAAACCTTTATATTTACCTTTTTAAAACTACGTTTTTGCTACGTGTGGCAGTAAACTGTGATTGCCATTACTGTAATGGCATTTACATGATGAAATTGCTGATTTTTTTGTAAATCAGGATTTTATCCATTCTCGTTCCTTGAAAACTTCGGGGTACGAGAATGGGATTAAATAAGCCAACAAATTAAATCTAAACGCACAAAACGGGCACAAGCATGAAGGATACCCCTCCCGAACCCACCCCCTGTGCCCCCCCCCCCCACTTACGACCCTTCTAGACCCGGCCCTGTTACATGCTATATTTTTTTAATCATGGATTGTATATACACAGAAACTTGACATTCTGAATTGTAGTGAAAATCCCTCTTACTGATAATAAAAAATTGTTTTTTAATATAAGAAGGAGGGATTTTTTTAAACTACGATACAGGCTGTATCGTACATGTAGTTTGAAAAATTGAATGTCAAGCTCCTGTGGTATATACGTATATACAGTCCGTTTATGTTACCAATGCATTTATAAACATGCCCGGTTCCATTATTGGAGTGAACTATCATAACAATTTAAAAGCTAAGTTAGTTTAAGCATAAATGCTTTTGTTAATGAATGTCAAAAGAGGTCTGTTTAAGTCAGTAAAATAATCTGAATTTGTCACTTTACTCATCGACTGAATGTCCTAAAATATTATCTAAAGTTAACAGATATCTAATTTACGACCTTGGCAGCATATCTGGTAGCAAAGTTCATAATGCATTTTTATAAACACTAAGTATTGGCTGTTTCCCTTGGGGTCGGACTGTATATATATGCTTGATATCTATAGCCAACATATAGCAAGTCAAAATTTAAATTTAAAATGTTGAACACGTTTTTGGTCTCTCATTGTAAAGACCATGTCAGCATGAATTTACTATGCCTTGTACAAAATGTCCCGGTGTATGCCTCGATGTGTCCCTGTTATTTTAGTTGGTGGACCGGCATGAACCGGGAAAAAGCGTGAAGAAAATCGATGGGCCAAAATTAGAGTCACCGTTTCTCTACCTTGGATGCAGGCCATCTCGATTTACTACGGTTGCACCGATAGTCTAAAGGTTGAGAGACTGATCATGCCAGATGAGCTACGATGATGCCCCGGATCTCCCCAGGTAAAGCCGGTTTAGCTCCCCGAATAAGCCTGGATGTATTTTAATTTTAAACACCACCGGGTCACTCCCCGGTGATCTCTGATTCAACACGGTTTACTAGTATCCCGATTAAATACGGTTCTTCACGGCGTCGCTACGGTTGCAGGGTTGTAGTCCCGGTTTGTCCCGTCGTCAAACCGGGACGTACTGGGGCTGTGCGCCGGGACAGTTTGAACGGGACATAATTTTGTGAACAAATTTCTCAGCAGTTTAAGCACAGGAGCTTGACATTCTGCATAGTACTTCGAAAAAATCCCTTCTTATTGTAACAAACACTCATTTTATTTTCTTGACGCAATGGCAGATACTGACAAGTTATTTTAAGATATAAAATATAAACAAATTTGTGAGCGAAAACAATTTAGTACAACTGTTTTATATAACATAATTTTAGAACTTACCATCTTCTGGTTCGAGATCATTCTCCCAGTCAGCTAGTGGAAGCAGTGACTTGGACCCTGAAACTCGTGGAGCTAAGAAAAGAAAGTCACAACATGGAGAAGTATATACATCATGTGAAGTGTGCAGTGAAAAAGATGAGAAAATAAAGGAACTTACAGAGAATTTGGAGCATTTTAAGTAAAGAAATACATTGTATTGTCTTTGAAATATCAACATTTCGTAATCATGTAACATCACCATTATGTTTTATAGATAGGTCAAATACTTTGTCAATTTTTGTAGTACAATGTATATATTTTATCAGTTTCTCTCTAATGCTCTCCCACCAACGTTTTAGCTATTGTAACAATATACGATGGTTGTTCAGAAAGTTCGTAGAAATTTCCTATGAATTTGTCAATAGGCAAGGTAACATGTAAAAAAAAATAAACACTGTGGCGTAGCGGTTAATCTACTACTAGAACGTTGCCACACTGGTGTGTGTAGTTTAATCTCTGGATCACAACACCAATATTAACACCAAGGATAAAATTGAAGTTGTATTGTGGTCTATGATCAGTATAGTCTACAATCGTACATAAAAATTCTGAATCTAATATTAAATATTGTTAATACAGTGAAGTCCAGGTTCAACGCAATGTTCATGACTCTCGTGTTCGAGCTGCCTAATGTCGCTCGAGCCTCGAAATAGCTTATTGATTATACATCATACTACATGTACATCATAATAAGAGTGCCAAACGCTAACTAACTAAGCTCAAGTACATGTAATTATTTAGTGAACTGACCATAGTTATGACTGAAGTGCTTAGGTTCAATCTGCCACACAGGATTTATCAGCGAAACGTGAGTTACGGCATATAACTTCTGTATCAATCATATGACGATATCATTATTAGATGGTTAAGTACATGTTTTGCCAGTGCGAGCATGTCTGTTATATACATTGTATACGGCTTGGTAGCCTGCAGGGGATCGAAATCAGATGAGTGTTGCATTATATTCTCATAACTACAAATAGGTCGTAAACCTAATGCAAACAAAACGGTAATATCAGGAATTATTGTCTGGTGAAATGCATGTATGTCTTATATACCTCGGAATAGTGCTGCGGCGAGTATCCGAGTACTCGGATATTCGCGATCCCGATCAGAAAATCGAGTACGAATATTCGTCACGTCCGAAATCGGCGGATCGCGATCTATTTTTGGGGAAAATGAAAGATCTTTTACAGCTCAATAACCAGTGAAAACAAGTCACACTTCTAATGAAAACTTACATTTATGTAGGGACCGACTATCCTTATGCCAAAATTTCGATTGATACACATTTAAACAAAAATGTTATCACTGAAAATGCCTAAAAAACGCCTGGTAATAGAAATGTTTGGAGTACATGGTTTTCCATAGAGTAAAAACTTCTGTTATTCTTCACTTATTTTTTTGATACATGGATTCTGTATGTCTCTCCATTAAGAAGTGATTCGTGGTTCGATTCGTGAATCGATACACATGAATCGTGGGTCGGGTCGGATCGCCACTTGGTCAACGATCCGCCGCCCTAGTTGTAAATTTGTTAAAAAATAGACCGGACTATCCATTTACGATAATAAAAACTAACAAAAGAACGAAAATTGACATTGTAATGTATTTCAGAATTGGTAATCAACAAAAAAGACAAGCAGGTGAGTTAGAAAGTATGAAGGCAAGATATCATGAAATGAAAAGAAAATATGAGGCAGAAAGAGACGCTAAAGATAATGCAATATTAAGGTAGGTATACGTGTTAAAATATTTAATGTATAGCAGGATGAGGATTAAAAAATAAGATCAATCATAACCATGCTCATTTATTTGGTATTTTAATGGACTCTAGGAAAGGTGATCGGCACGACGCGTTGCCATTTACAGTCTACGAAATTAGGATATGAAAGTGGTTACCCGAATAGGTCATGTTAGAAGCTAGCTCTATTATTTTGTTTGTAGAAATTTGGAACCCGAACTAGAAATTGGTTGTCCGGGCAATCGGACATCCGCTAATTGAACCTAAGTGAAACCTTTGAATACAGCAACCGAACGCTCACTGAAACTGGATAAAACTACAATTATTTATCGGATTAGTTAACTGTCTATCATTCTCGTTCCCAGAGGCTTTCAAGAATATTGAGAATCATGATACATGTACATGTTCGAGAATGACTGTTTATATACAAAGCAATCCTTGGACAAAATCCTCATCTCAGAATGAGCCGATTTACATCTACTCATGAAAAGGAACAAGAGTCAACCCAACTAATTCTAAAATTTGCATAAGTTAGTTTATCAACATAATTTATAATTTAAACAATTTTGCACTAAATGAAATTCAATTAACGTAAACTTATTTTGGGTAAGCGTGATCACGAGTCTGACTGTTGAAAAAATGGGACATAAAACTCAAAACTTATCTCATGCGGTTCTCATTTTTATAGATTAAGCAAGCTTACTTCAAGTAGGTTACGGGACAACAATCCTAACATAGCTGATCTCAGCGACCAGTATAGACCAACTAAACTAGCAGAAATGTATTCTGAAATCTATGATAATGAATGGACGGATGCATTTGAAGGATTAGATGATGTACATTTGTCTGAAGAAGATAAGATTAGCTTCCTTCTAGAACTTATTATGGTAAATTATGTTCTTTTTTTACTATTATTTGAAATATCAGCCGTCGAGGCAAACACCTCTAAGTGCTTACGCCACACTTTGGTACTAAGGATTTAACAAAGGAACGTTTCCAACGCGGGTAGTTTGCCGTCGAAGACAATGCTTGTGTGATATCAATAGCTAATTCATGTTTGGTTTGGTTTAACAATGTGTAGGTCATTTCATGGAGGTCAGTCAACCTACTCATCGCTCCTGGAAAGACTAAATCTCTGGATAAGCGCATACTTCCGTCTATGACTGACAACTGTCTCATATTATCTAGAATCAGTTGTAGGAAGGAGAATAAGAACTCCACGAAAGTACGCCCTGTCTGGGAATCGAACCAACGACCCCTTGATCAGTAGACTTGTGTGCTATCGACTGAGCTAGCCAGACAGCTCCTTTTCCACTTGATGCCTTGGTACATGTCTTTGCTTATAGCGTATAACTGATCGTTTCAGATTTGGGTTCAGATTCGGATACTTTTATCATGTGTTCACTATTTGTAATTATGCAAACAATTAATCGGAATCAATGATTTAGAGTCATGTGTCCATGAATCAATTTTAGCATTAGAATTTTATGTCTTTTCGCTATTTTAGCGGGTGGAACAAAATTCGTACTTTACTTGTATGATACTGGATTACTAATTATATGGGCAACCAAAAATGATCTTTACACGCCACTAACAGTTGATTTTCGGCCTGGTGTGTTCATGAACACATATGAATATAGTGTTTGTTAATGTTTCCACTTTCCACCATATATGTTTCAGTTTGTATACAAGGAATGTAAAGAGATGGTAGAAAGACAACTTCAAACTTTGGTTAATATGATAGTTGGTAATGACTTTACGGTAAGGCTGTTACAGTTAGTTAATAGATTGCCGAGCGATAATCAATTTTATTCATTCACATTATAAGGATTTAGTTACATTATTTTCGAGGCATTAACATTCAACTAAATGATAGGTGGAATTGTAAAGGTTAGGTTTGATTGAAATTACCACCATATAAGGAAACACTATAACTTGCAATATCATATATTTCGTTTCAGTAACTTTTTGTGTTTATCGCTCCCTGTTGTGCAAGAGACCCACTGTTTCTAATATAAAATGATTCAGCGACGTTCTTGGCATTGAATTATCTTATAGAGTTATATGTAGTTGTTCAAACTATGATTACAAATACGTTTATGGATAGTATTTATTGACTAATTATATTTTATAATAATTGTGTTTTAGGACATAAATTGTGTGCCACAGGAAATCAAAGATATATTTAAAGGAATTAAAGACTACAGAAAGGCACATGCTATTGATACCATCAATACCATTCAAAAGGTTTGTATATAATAAAATAAACTATAATATGTGTATATACATGTACATTGTACGAGTCTACGAGAGTATTTGAACCTCATTATACGACTTATCCTTATTCTAGGACCATATCGCTGATACGGTCAATTTCTAAAAAAAAAGAATTTTTTTTTTAATTTACTATAGTTAATCGCCGACAACCACTCTGATTTCTATCATTTTGTTGACTTTTTTCTTGAGATATATGTTAGGAGTACCGCTAGTTCTATTGCCGCATTGTTATGAACTTGCTAAATGCTATTCTAGCAGAAACTATACAATTTATTGTGTTTATCATTACATATTTTAATGAAAACAGTACACATTATGTTAAATTTTATATATTTTAATAAAAACTGTATACATGACGTTAATTTCTGTATATTTAAGTAAAATTTGTGCACATAATGTAAATTTCTCTTTATTCAAGTAAAAAACTTTATCATGTTTATTTCTATATATTTAAGCACATTGAAGAAACCCAACAAGTCAAATACTTAGATATCCAAAGAGTAAAGGTTTATTTCGAGGCTTGTGTAAAGTTATGCTGGCTTGCTGTACATCAGGATCCTCCTGTTGTGTTAGATATCCAACAAGATCCATCGGCTAGTTTTGATCACAAGAAATTTCAAGAATACACAAAACGAGGACCATACGTTGAGTTTGTTGTGTGGCCAGCGATGTTACTGCATCAAAATGGAGCCTTACTTCGAAAAGGTGTGGCACAGGGAGCACCGAGCGCTGGAAAACTTTGTCATCTTATATAATAATGTTTAGGTATATATAATATATATGATAAGGGATTCTATGTTATGCACTAATTGATTATTATGGAAAAAAAACTTATCACAGGTGTATCAGAATGAAGTTATCATGATACAATCATTCACAGTTTTTTACTCTTATGGAAGGATATAACGTAATCAGCGGCTTAATGAACATTCTCATAATTAGTATACAGACTATATATGTGAATAGAATGTACGTAGATTGAGCTTAAAGTTGACTCGACATATCTGTTTTTGTACCAAATAACACTGAAACGTTAAAACATAAGTCCGATGAGATTGTGATCACTTTGTGAATGATGCCTGTTTTTATTCATTTTTTTTATCTTCGCGAACATAAATGTAGATTTGTAGTTTGTTTTAAACATTATATTTACGCATAGAGATAGTACACAAAATATTAAACAGTATACATGTATATTTAGTTGATTTGTTTTTAAATCTTGTAGATAGATTAGGACAAGATCATTTATTAGTACACAAACATTCATGACCCTACAAACTGTACCGTTTGTATAGATTAGTAGCGTGTTCAGTTACCTTGAACGTTCCAAAACGTTCCGTAACGGAAGTGTCGGAACAACTCAACTCATAGACAACTCAACCCGAGACAACTCAATCTCCTACTAACGGATTGAGTTGTCCCAACTTTGAGTTGAGTATTGCACGGGTTGAGTTGTCTTCGGGTAACGTTAGCTAACAGTAGTTACTGAACACGGGGCAGGACTTACATGATCATTTGAATTTTCGTTGCTGTTGCTATCTAAAAACGATGGGTTTTAGAGCAGAACCACCGCGAAAAGCGTTCCAAAACCTTCCTTATGATTTTAATCTAGATACATGTATTATCAAATTTTATTCAACTATCAGTTTCGCATACAATAACCCTGCTGATTTAAATGCTCAATATTTGTTCGATAATTCCCATATATAAATGCTGTTTCCTATTTTTATCAATCGTGAGTACAGAAGTACTGCAGTGAGTAATTAAATCAGCGGGGTAATGCATGTGCCTATTACAGTTGAATTTAATTTAGCAATAGGTTAGTTCATCCAATGTACATGTACATTTGTAGTTTTCTAACTTGACGGAAATCCCCTAAGCGCCTTGAAAAGTCACATGACATGTCTCTATGAGTAGTACTATACGTAGTAAATAGTATATAGGCATTAATGTTCTATTTTGTACTGAATGCATTTTTCTCAACGTCACAGATTTCAACCTGACATGATGGTCACAAATACGGTAAAACCTCTACAATATACAGTTCTTGTATCTCTCTATTTATTATAAACTGTCATAGATAACTGACATTCGAGGAGGGACTCTATTTTGATAGGTAAATTATGAATTTAGGATGGATGTTGTTGTGATGCGGTCAATATTGTGGATGACTGTTACAAAAGAAAAAGTCATTTGTATAGAAAAATGCGCTAGAGAGATAATCATTTGTAGATGGATGTAAATGATATATGGAAAGCTGACTGTTCGAGGAATGGCTGTTATTGAAATATGGTTGTTATTTTGAGGCAGTTGATATTGAGAGGTGGTTGTTATTTTAATGTGGTTGATATTGAGAGGTGATTGTTATTTTGAGGCAGTTGATATTGAGAGGTGGTTGTTATTTTAATGTGGTTGATATTGGGAGGTGATTGTTATTTTGAGGCAGTTGATATTGAGAGGTGGTTGTTATTTTGAGGCGGTTGATATTGAGAGGTGGTTGTTATTTTGAGGCGGTTGATATTGAGAGGTTGTTGTTCATTTTTGGCGGTTGATGTTGAAAGGTGGTTGTTATTTAAATGTGGTTGATATTGAGAGGTGGTTGACGTTGAGAGATGGTAGTTTTTTAAAGAGGTTGATATTAGGAGATGGCTGTTATTAAGTGGTGGTCGTTACTGTGAGACAGTGACGAAGGAAAGTAAATGATGACTGTTATGTTAGGTACCTGGTATTGACAGATGGATGTGCTTGAGAGGTGGTTGTTGTTGAGAGGTGATTGTAGTTGAAAAGTGGTTGTTGTTGAGAGGTGGTTGTTGTTGAGAGGTGGTTGTTGTTGAAAGGTGGTTGTTGTTGAGAGGCGGTTGTAGTTGAAAAGTGGTTGTTGATGAGAGGTGGTTGTTGTTGAGAGGTGGTTGTTGTTGAAAGGTGGTTGTTGTTGAGAGGTAGTTGTTGTTGAGAGGTGGTTGTTGTTGAAAGGTGGTTGTTGTTGAGAGGTGATTGTTGTTGAGAGGTGGTTGTTGTTGAAAGGTGGTTGTTGTTGAGAGGTGGTTGTTGTTGAGAGGTGGTTGTTGTTGAAAGGTGGTTGTTGTTGAGAGGTGATTGTAGTTGAAAAGTGGTTGTTGTTGAGAGGTGATTGTAGTTGAAAAGTGGTTGTTGTTGAGAGGTGGTTGTTGTTGAAAAGTGGTTGTTGTTGAGAGGTGGTTGTTGTTGAGAGGTGGTTGTTGTTGAAAGGTGGTTGTTGTTGAGAGGTGATTGTAGTTGAAAAGTGGTTGTTGTTGAGAGGTGATTGTAGTTGAAAAGTGGTTGTTGTTGAGAGGTGGTTGTTGTTGAAAAGTGGTTGTTGTTGAGAGGTGGTTGTTGTTGAGAGGTGGTTGTTGTTGAGAGGTGATTGTAGTTGAAAGGTGGTTGTTGTTGAGAGGTGGTTGTTGTTGAGAGGTGGTTGTTGTTGAGAGGTGGTTGTTGTTGAGAGGTTGTTGTTGTTGAGAGGTGGTTGTTGTTGAGAGGTGGTTGTTGTTGAGAGGTGATTGTAGTTGAAAAGTGGTTGTTGTTGAGGGGTGGTTGTTGTTGAGAGGTGGTTGTTGTTGAGAGGTGGTTGTTGTTGAGAGGTGGTTGTTGTTGAGAGGTGGTTGTTGTTGAAAAGTGGTTGTTGTTGAGAGGTGGTTGTTGTTGAGATGTGGTTGTTGTTGAAAGGTGGTTGTTGTTGAGAGGTGGTTGTTGTTGAGAGTTGGTTGTTGTTGAGACGTGATTAAGAGGTGGTTGTTATTTAGATGTGAATATGAATGAAGATTTATCGTATAATAAACTGGTTATATTAACATTGTTATGACGTAAATACCTGCAATGTAACAATATATGATTGATATGTCAATGACTAACAACTAGGACGTGATACCACGTGATGAAAACAGTGATAAGATTAGATGTATCATCATTTTTAACTGATAATAGTGATGTTATGTACAGTTGATCAACAGCAATGATGGAGCAATATGAAACATACTTATAAACGATAGGCTCACTAGTACGATATGAGCCCCTAAAGTGATATTTTAAATACTTTTTATTTTTACAATTATTTCGTTTCTACGCAATAATATTTCGTTATTTTATGATGACTGTTTTGTAGTACGCACTGACATTGAACGATCAAAATATTTCAAAAATATAATTATGACAACGTTAGCAAACCAATGTACGTATAGTTCGAACTCTACAAATATCATTAAATGCTTGTGAAACATTAAAATTAACTAACCCATTCAAAGGTAGAGCCGTATTGAAATAAATGTTTTATAGTTTATTGCGGCAGATAAACCACTGCCCTTTAGGCTTGCTTGTAATGGCAGAACGCTTAACCATTACAACAACAAGACACTTATAAAACATAATTGTGTACAATGACTTATTTTATCAAATTTTAATCTCATTAAAGATCCGCCCCTGAATGTACCTTAGATTAAATATTTTGTACTAAATGATTTGTGTATGAATATGTAAATAAAATAAGAATCAAGGAAGTTGTTAGATAATGAACAAAGGATGAGTACCAGAAACAGAGTAACACCAAGTAATACTGAGGTCGTAAGTTCTTATGTTTATTTACTTTCATGAGGCTTTAATCTGAAAATCTCGAGCACATTTTAGGCGGAACACAACTATCAGATTTTACATGTTTTTCATATTTAAGTTTGTTTCGTTTTGGGATAGTTACATTAGACAGGATCAAGAATTAAAATTGTTCGAAACTTGGAATTTCTTAATATCAGGACCGAGTTCTTTTACAGATTACACTGCACTTTCACTCATTGTTAAACATATTAATGTTGTTGCCACAGGACTACTGTAATTTGAACAATATTTTTTTATTAAAATTTGTTAAATTTAGAAAATATTTGTATGCTCATTATGTCCTGTGTATCTTGAATAATTTTGAATAGTCTTTACGACTGTACAGTACGGAGAACATTGAACACATTCTAAGCATCAAGTATTAAGAAATTATATCGTTGATCCGACATTTCATAGAAAATAAAAGATGTCACAAGTTCAATAGTTTAACATAGATCCATCATGGACCTTACCAGACCTTACGACATTCATGTAGATAGGGGGGGGGTCATTGACTCCATGCAGTTTTGTTACTCTGTAAATGTTGACGTGCTAACTAAAGTGTCTTTCTATTTCTTATCTCTATTATGTGACACACTTGTAGTTTTGTTTGTGCTCAATTGTGTTCTTATAGCAACTCAAATTAAGGTCAAATTCTAATTTACACAGTTGTATGTCCCAAAGCTTAAACTTCAGAAAATTTATCAGAAAATCCTTAATTTATTCAATTATATGGAATGAAATTCCTCTTAACATTCGACTCGCAAAATGTTTTAACATCATTCAAAAATCAATACCTTAAATGGAAATTTTACTCAAAGTAAAACGGGCTTTGTCCACTGGAAATATTCTTTATCTTATTTTGATGGTTTTATTTTCAGGCTAATGCGACTTTGTATCACTTTACTTATCTTTCAATCTGTTAATTCATTTTATGAATTTCACTATGTAAATAATGTAAATAACTTGTTAATGTTTTATCAGAGGTCCACAATGAAGATTGGATTTATCCAAATGTGTAGCCTCGTTAAATAACGTCTTTATTATCATTATCATCATTTTCATCATCATTATTACCATTATTATTATTATTATTATCATCATCATCATCATCATCATCATCATCATCATCATCATCATTATCATTATCATTATCATTATTTTATTATTCTTATTTTTTTTTAAAGAACTGATCACGATGACTCTGTATATGTACAGCATGTGGTCCTTTAGAAAATATAATTACCATAATTAGGATAACAATGTAATTACTCTCGACTCTCGAATACTTTTTCTGGTATGCAGTACTTGGCTAGCAAGATTAGGATTCTTTCCAATGGAAACAACGAGGCAGGTTAAAGATGTGGTTTAAACCATCGTGGAGTGGAGTGGGCCATTGATTAATTATAAATTTGTTCAATCTAATACGTTGTCATTTTATTCATATGTTTATATAGGTAACAACAGGCATTGGTGAGAATACATTAATAGAACAACATCCCATATATGATGAAGAAGATGATCCACTTCCGGTTTGGCGGAAAATATGTTTTGCCATTGGTGGCGCCCCCTACCAGACAACAAATACTGTCATTAATTTCTTTATATCAATATTTCTATTGGAAGTTGCTAAGGTATTGTAATCATTTTTTAAGGCATCTTGTCTGATACCCATTGGCCGGTGGCTGCCTTTATTCATAATCTAATAATTACCTTTATCACTGATACTTTATCTGACCACTTTATTATACATTGTTAAACCGCATATGTCACAAAACGTAAATGTCACGCGGTCCGAATACATGTATGTCACACGTGTGATATATTCGGTCGAAAATATCACAACCTTCAGCCGAATATGGGATATATAAAGTAACATATTCGTTTGGAATTGTACTCGGTATTAACCGATAACACCCGTGTTAAAAAGCGATATGAGACGCCGTCAACCATAATGTCGGTAATGTATTTGACGTTGCTGATTTAAATACTCGATTATCGATAGTGAGTAAAAAATCATGTACTGTACTGAATACTTAAATCAGCGGGGGTAGATGTATGCGCCACTTGACTTTTGAATAAAATGTTGAAGTATAATTCACACATATTAAATGATGTTATCATCTATATACAACACCCCCCAGGGCCAGCCCCCCCCCAGGGCCAGCAAGCTACCCCAGGGCCAGCCCCACAGGTACGGAACTTCCCCAGCAAGGGGAGGACTACTCGTCCCTTCTTTTTCCACCCAGGGGAACGGGTATTCAACTCGAGAGAGCCGAATACAAAAATCGCTTTAATTCTGCAGAAAACAGAATTAAAACTGTTCGGACAGAGATCCCTAAAAAAGGGTGACTACTCTTCCAAAATAGCCCATAGAAGGGACTGGGTATTCAACTCTAAAGAGTCAAACACAAAGGTGTGCCTCATTACCGTTTTAAAGTATAAACGGAACCAAAGCACTTTGGTTAACACCGAATTACAACATGAAAAACTTGAATCCTCATACACAATACTAATGACAATAAATTGGTTTGTAGCAAAAGCGCATGTCTAAAGTTTTAAACATGTCTAGTGAATAAAAACGAACATTTCATATATCTAAAACTTCTCTGGAAACATGAATATGTTTTATACTGTACAAAATGTATTTTTATATTTAAATACTTATTGTCATAACAAAGATTTAAGTATCAATCACAAAAGATAAAGAAATGTGTGTAGAAATTATCCTCTCTTGTCTATATAATTCGTGTACAGTAGAATGATCAATAAGGCCCCTAAGAACCTTTACAGGTATCACAATACATATTTTTCAACATTTTCTCACTGAATAATATAAACAAGAATTATAAAAGTTAGTTTTATTAATTTTGTTGCATTTATACATTTTATAAACACGAAAAATACTGTTTCCCATTTCAATATGTATATCTAGGGACCGGAAGTTAGTAAATATAAAGAGACTTTTATCATTTTATATATGTCAGCTAACCTGTATAATATTAGGACCCAAATAGCGCAGTGGATAAGATGATGAAAATAAAACATAAAACAGTTCAAAAACAAACATTGCTGGTTCAATCCCAGTCACTGCCATAATATTTACTTTTTTATCATATTAGTACATAATACTACATTATCAAGTTTAATGCATAGAAACATGTACTAAAAATTTACATAAATAAAAAACAATTTTATTTTGACACTTGGTTTTGATCAATTTATCTGTCAACCTTATTTGCGGCCGACAAATTGGTGCAACTAAATAATACCACCTTAGCATGTACTCATTACACCTGTGTAATGAAGTAAAATAGCATGAAATATGATTTTAACTATGTCACAAGAATACAAAACTTACTTGAGGCATGTATGTTTTCTCCAAATTTTCTATGTCAAAGAACGTTAGGAGGGCAATGTAATTCTCTGAACTTTTATTAGACGCATTTCCTATTAAATTACAGATATCTCCTGGTTATTCATCTATTATATTATTTGCTGGAAAAGCATGGGATGCAATTACTGATCCAACATGTGGATATCTTGTACATAAACTAGATTCAAGATTGGGAAAGTTCAGACCATGGTTTGTATATCATTTACTATCAATATTATACACATATTTTATGTAACAAATTAATATTTTAGTAATAGTGCACCCAATCGGAAACCAAAGCTTGTTCCCCTGGAGCCAACCTATTAAAATATTTGGACTCAATAGGTATCACAATAACTGTCCAGACCCTCGCAGAAAAAAATAGTTCACTACCAAATAAAACACAAATTTTGAATTAATTGTTTAATGATCTTAATAGTCGACTGAAATAAACATTTACTTTTGCACATTGAAACTATACTAACTACATTTACCCTTCTGTTTAATACTGGTAGTAGTTCAAATAGCCGATTTCAAATGTAAGCAAACATCACCTCTTTGTGTCATGCAAAGTAAACCCGGCATACTGATTTTTTCGTTGCCTAAGACAGTGAGACAAAAGCGGCCGGTAGCGTCCCGATACACCGAAGACAGTATACTTATTCATAGTGTATTTGATGTATTGGGACCGTTGTAGCCATCGTTGCAATCTTGCGACCATCTGTGCAAGGTTGCGACCATCTGTGCAAGGTTGCGACCATCTGTGCAAGGTTGCGACCATCTGTGCAAGGTTGCGACCATCTGTGCAAGGTTGCGACCATCTTTGCAGTGTTGCGACCATCTTTGAAGTAAGATACGCCTTGTAATGAAGCAACCCACGACATTGTAAAAGTTAATTTAACTTGAATTGTTTGTATAATTTTTCAGGATCTTATTTTCTGCACCATTTGCATGTGGAGCATATTTCTGTCTATGGTATGTTCCAGATATATCTGATCTAGGGAAATTCTTCTGGTATTTTTGTTTCTATTGTGGATTTCAAATGCTTTTGTCAGTAAGTATCCGGTCGTCGAAGTTTTAAACTTAAATGACATCGTACACTTGCAGTTTTTGATATGCAAATTAAACGAACGCCACAAACAGAAATATTACACATAACAAGAATCATTCTTATTCGAGTTCATTCACATTCCTAAACATTACTAACAGCTTAAAAATCATGTCAGCCCCTCTGTGTCCTCGTACGCACGAACTGTGTTCCTCCATTTTTGTATATTTTAGCACAGTGTGATGCTTTACCACCTGTAGGCCAACCAGTCTTATTTTTATCCATTCCTGTCATTCTTCTCAGATAAACACAAACTAAATACCATAGGCAAAACAACGACCCACACGGTTCCAAAACAAAACAAAATGCTATTGGTATAATTTAAAAAATCGGATCTAATGAATTCCGGCATTTTCAATTGATCCGAAATTTGTTTCTTTCCCATCTTACGCCAAAACAGCTGAATTTTCCAAGAAAACAATTAAAATAGCAATTACATCTCGTAAGCAGGGGCTTTGGGCAATGACTGGTTCAAAATAACCAAAATACCTGCCTTTGTCGAGCGACCAAGTTTCCATAAATGGTAAAGTTGCCCAGATGAAGTGACGTGGGTATCCCAGCCGTAAATGAATTAATTTAACCAGTATCCATGACCAAGAATGCATTAAGCATACTTAATTTAACGAGTACTATCAATGTAAAATTTAAAAACTCCAATGTCCACTTATCGTCTTTAATCTGTAATATGTAATGCTTTCTTTTCTTGTAACAGGGTTTACATGTACCATATACATCTATGACAATGGCTGTAACAAATTCACAGAAAGACAGAGATTCTGTCACTGCATACAGTAAGTATTCTAATTTAGTGTTTTACATAATAGTATCTGTGTTTTCAACATGCCTTCCCTGATCCCCATTTACAGTAAATGCTTTTTACATTATAAAGGGGGTCTTTTTCAATATGCAAATGTGAAAAAACACCGTTCTACTCATAAGCTGGTAGCACGGTTCCTAGTAAAACAAACACTACATACACATCAGAAAAACACCATACAAAGTGGCTTGACAAATACATGTAATATCAAAGCTTGTTTAACTGGGAAGGACGTTGAAACCTACTTTGTGCTGACTATAACGAACACAAGTGTATGTCACTTTATACTGAGTTTAACGCTTTGTCAACACAATTTTTGTGGTCACATAACGGCGTCCAGTGCACCTAATCTAGCTTTCCTGGACCTTTGTCTATAACCAGTACTCACTTACTCTTCCACAAGGTCGGAAAATACTCCATATGCCTTATAAATGGAGGAAAATTGACAATATTATCATATTTTCATGGAAGAGCATGACCTCCCCGGGTGGGATGCGATCCTGTATCCCCTTTGAGACACTATTTTCGAAATACAGGCGCGCTACCAACTGCGTTACGACTCGGGTTGTATGACACTCTATATCTTGAATACAATGTATACCTCTAGGAATGGTATCAGAAGCAATAGGTGTTTTGTTAGCTGTTGTTATAGAAGGTCAGTTGGTTGGTAAATATAGAAAAACTGGTGATTGTTCTGATAACGGTACAATATCTGATGACGATCTGAAAAATGAGGTTAGTTACATATATCAATTGTTTAACAATGTAGTGGTCTTGGTGCAATAGTTAGTATGTTGCTTCTTCCTAAGAGAAGCTAAATAACATAACTTTACATAGCATAACTTTATTGCATAAAATGAATATAAATTATTTATAGCAATTCAATTTATTGAATATAAAAATACAATAACATATATACAAAGACATGAAGTATACAAACGTTATCAGAGAAGCAGTGTAGCAGTAATATATAAATAATGTAACAAAAGAACTCATCTGGCGACAATCAAAAATACACAACGACCGATTTAGCTGTGTATTGAACTATAGATGGTCACCATTAACAGTTAAACGTTTTTTTGTCCTGATCGTTGGCGTTGATGAAACTGCAATCCCAGTTCGATTCCCAACAGCAGTAGTTCATGTCCTTACATGACAATCAGACAAATTTGTTGATTTTTCATGTCAAGACAAGAGTCGTTTCCTTGTCGAAATGCAAAATGTGCAAGAAAGCTCGTGGAGGGAGCCAATTGCCATGTTGATGAATGGAATAAAATCAGATACATATTTATGCAAAAAGAAAATATAATATTTTAAGTAGTAATTGAATCTTTAAGCATTTGGAATGCTGGGATTTGTGATTTTAATTCAACTTTTCATAGCCTTGCTTAAAATTGCACATGTAATCTAACATACATTTAATATAAAAACGTACGTATTATTGCTGGTCATTAAATTCAAAATTGCCTATAGTTTGTAATTTCTCGTAGGACTTCCATTTTCAGTTTAGAATTTTCATTTACCTATAAAAACGTCTAACCATAAAATTATCAAAACTACATGTAGTATAATACTCGGACTATACCATTAACTATAATATTTAACAATGTCATTAAGATATTTTCATATAATTACAGAAGAGAGCCTATATGATAGGAGCGGCTGTTGTTATTGGTGTTTATTTGTTTTGTGCTTGTACTGTATTCTTTGGATCTAAAGAAAAACATGGTAATATAACTGTAATTCTTTTGTTGAGATGTACAATTTATAGTCTGTTTTCTCAAACTAACATGAAGGCCTCCAGCCCATGAAAATTTAATACTAAATGCACTAGTATATATTAAAATTTCGTTTATCATTTCAAGTACAGTATTGTATGCTACTTTATCGATGCAAAACCATTTTTGTCGCGCAAGCGTTGATATGGTAAGATTTTCTAATTGTTTTGATTGAACAGAAAATACGTTAAGTACAATGTATATATACAATATACACTGTGTTTGTACCACTCAATCCCCATTATCGTACCCAGAGGGTATTAAGGTTATCATTAGATCGAGAATCTTGATAACTTCTGGGTATGAGCATGATTGATCACAAAGCCAGCTGCAGATTTATCAAAAGTTGATGGTATTACTAACGTTTTCAAGAAGTTATAATTGAAAGAAATTCTTTAATTACGACGAGGACACGAGTCTGAATTAATATAAAGCATTTAGTCACCATGAAATTTCACACATCGAGGATTGCCTGCAATACTGTAATTGCATTGCATTGCATAAAAGACTTAGTTACAACAGTCTTGCGGGCAACCCTCGACATGTAAATTCAATCAGGACCATGATTTGATATACTTTAAGCGAACCAGTTATTACGAGAAAATGCGTTTCGAGTGATCGCATTTGGACTGTATTCAACATATTTTGACAGTTAAAAAACTGATATAACTCAGATAACAGAAATTGAATACATACCAAATCATCGATATTTATATTTTCAGGTTATAATATTGGTGATTCCAGTGGATTCTTCTCTGGTGCTAAACAAGTTCTTACATTTAAACCATATGTTCTTCTGTGTACAGCATTTTTATTTCTCTCACTAGCTATTGCTGTAAGAATTATTTTACTTTTTATAATACATGTATTCTATGTCGCTTACAGTAACTCAGTAAATGTTGCGAAAATTGATCTGACACAAAAATACCATTTAAATATTACTTGCATATATTAAAAAGTTATCTATAGCATATAATGCTAAAACTGAACTTCTGAAGAATAATGCCACGTACATTTCATGATTGTCCCGATCCTACCCGAGGAGATTACATCTTTCCACGAAAATTTGACAATAATGTCGATTTTCCTCCATAAACAAGGATAATTTTCCGGCCTTGTGAAAGGGTAGGTAAATACTTGTTATAGACAAGGGTCCAGGAAAGCTAGGTTAAGTGCGCTGGACGCCGTAAAATGACCTAAAAGTGTGTTGACACGGCATTAAACCAAGTATAAACATTTCATGATACATGTATTTAAAACATTATTGGTCTCACTTTCTTGATTTGATATCGTGCAAACCAAGGTCGGTAGCGCAGTTGGTAGCGCACCGGGATTTTAAATCTAGTTTCCCGAAGGAGGTACGCGTTCGAATCCCATCCGATGAGGTTATACTCTTCCATGAAAATCTGACGAAAATGTAAAGGTATATGGAGAAGTTTCCGGCCTTGTGGAAGGGTAGGTGAGTACTGGTTATAGACAAGGGTCAAGGAAAGTTAGGTTAAGTGTGCTGGACGTCGTAAAATAACCAAAATGTGTTGACATGGCGTTAAACCCAGTATAAACAAGAAATGTCTTTAAAAAAGACAAACGGCGTCGATTTAAAAACAAGAGGGCCCAAAGGGCCCTGGGTGCTCACCTGAGGAAAAGGTCAAAGGTCACAGAAGAGCCATTTACAGAGGACCACTAATGTTAAAACCTATTTTTTGACCCAGTGACCTACTTATCCAACCAATCAGACCTATTTGAACAATTTTGGTAGGGAACCACCCACGGACCATTCCTGTTGAGTTAGGGCAAATTATCATAAGCGGTTCAAGAGAAGATGTTGTTTGAACTTTTCCTTATATAATTCAATGTAATATTGTGATTCATGGGGTGGGGTCAATTTTGACCCAGGGGCATAATTTGAACAACTGTGATGGAGGACCTCTAGATGATGTTATATACCAAATATGAAAGCTCTAGGCCTTGTAGTTTCAGACAAGAAGATTTTTGAAAATTGCATTGTGAAAACCTATTCATTAATGCTACAAAACAAAAATTATGAATTTATTCTTAAGGTTCTGGAACTGTAATGGTGACCTTCCACAATTCTTATACTGATATTGTTTCTTGAATCTATACTATTAAAGACATTGAATGCTGAAATTTTAAAGAAATTTACCGTTTGTAACTTAAGTTATGTGCATTTTTATAACGTGACCCTTGATTTTCAGAAAGACCGTAAATTGTGCTGGGACAAAAAGTGAAATAACTTTTTTTTCAAATTCTGCTGTTTTATTTCCAAGTTTTAATCCATTTTCTTGTTATACAGTCATGTAATGACAAATCAGAGCAACCAGGTTACACTTTGGACAAATACATATAAAAATACAGAGATTTGCATACATGTACCCCCAAGCAAAAAATCCGAGTTTTTGAGAATGTTAAAAAATTTACCCTATCTTTAAAAGCAAATATCTCAAGTTAGAAGTTAGTTAGACACATGCAACTAGTTTTAAATTTTTCTGCAGTATTAACTGCCCATATAATGAAAAATTTAAGAAATTTAACCGTTTCTTAAATTTTTTATAAGAATTTGTATGAGATTACTGTACTGAAACTGCAAGAGATTTTATAGAGAAAAATAACGTCAAAATGGTCAATTACAAATAATACTACTTTATACAAATATATCATCTAAAATTGGTATTTGAGATGGAAAATGTATGTTAAACTCTGCATTATCATATAAAAACCTTCTCTCCAATGCTTTTTGGCAAGCTTGAGGGGACTATTTGGGGATTAAACTTGTACCAGCTATGTTTTCTGCTGTTGTCGTTTTTTGCACAAACAGTTGGACACTAGAGTTAGTAATGTTGGTATATTATGTGCCTTAGCTTTCAAATTATGCTGTTTATTGTATTGTTTTTTATAATTAGAATATGATGATATTAAAAACAGAAAATGTGCAACGATTTTGTCTTTATATGCTGACTTTGGTACGATTATTTGTGGGAATTCGGCAATAAATCAATATAAGTTAAACATTCTTTCCAGTTTATCGCTATTTGTGTAGTTTATTTTACCTTTGTTCATTTTCAGTACACAAAATAGATTAAACAATCAAAACCCCATTTTGCCCCAAATTCTCCATTTCGTACATTTCGCCTCAAAATCTCCATTTCGTGTTTCAGTCATACCCAATTTACATCGTAAAAAAAAGATGAAAAAAAAATGTATTTTACACCTGTACAAACAGAATCAACGCAAAAGTTATGATCCACTACGGCTTTTCATTGTTTTTTGTCGATAAACCATTATTTTTACGATAACTAACTACGATCACGCTGTAGAGCGTCTGGTTTCGCCATTTTCGGAAAATGCGTTACCCTATGACTTCTGGAAAAACCCACGTCACGTGGTGAAAATTTCTAAAAATAGCAATTACGAAACTTGACGAAGATAGGTAATCGGGAAAAACCCGGATTGTATCGAGTGTCGAAGTTTACCGAAGTTAGTTACAGTTCCAGAACCTTAAAAGTTACGTACCAATAACTCTGCAGATTAATAAATATATGTGGAGCTGTGACTCTCAAAGTGTAAACCCCGGAAACTGAACGTAGTGAGGCTAACTTAATAATTATTGGCTAATATGTCAAACTTTTTACGAGAAACCGGTTCACATCTGGAGACGTAATTCATTTTACCCATAAAATATTGTGTTTGACACGTAACTTTTTATTGTTACAATATAAAATCAAAGCACTGAAAGTACTGGGGTATTCATTGTGTTTAGATTTATTCAATTTTTGTTGGGTTTTATGCTGTAGAAACACCTTATAAAGGTTATATCACAGAGGTCAGTCCACCTACTCACTGTTCCTGAAGAGGCTTTATCTCTGGATTTAGCTGTTGACTATGACTACTGCTGTAATTAGTCAAAGCTATAACTGTTACAATATGACTATCACATTGTTTAATTAGCCTGTGTGTCAAAAAAATCTCTAATATAGGAGAGATTTAAAACTATGTCATTGTTATCTGTTATGTGTGCTACGTAGTACACATTTTTGAGTAAAGTTGGACTAACACCCTGCTGCTATTCTATGATTTATATAGTAACTGAACAGAAAATAATGTATTTAAACCCCATTTCTGCTTATCATAAATGTCTTAGAAATTAATTTTACCTGCACTGATGGTGTTTAATGACGAAGGTTAAAATTTACAGATATAATTAAGAATTAATTGTTTGATAAATTATATTTCTTTTTTTTCATTCGGTTACCTGATTTAACAACGAGGTTAATGTAGTCAAGTGAATGGGATTATTTTTTGGAAAATAGTTGAAAGTGTTTTATATGCACAAATTATCTATATCTTGTAAGAAAATAAACAAATGTTAAGATTCAAAGTGTTATACTAAGATTTGATACCCGAGTTCATTATTACACACAAACTAGTTATTTTGAAGAAAAAGTGATATATGTTCCAAACATTAATTATGTTGATGACTTTAACAAGTACAAATAATATATTCAATACATTAATTGATAGTATAATAATTATCATTCATATTATTAGTATATTTAAGTTAAATGCAGTTATTGTATTTTTAAATGAGTATGTTTTATTAACATTTTTTATTCAGGAATTTTTCCTTAATCTCTCCAGATCTTGTCAGATTACACTTTGGTGAAATGAAACTTTTCCATCATAAGCCTTTATTCTTTATTGAATAGAAGTAGGATAAAAATAATCAAGATAGCCTCAATTTATTAAGGCTAATGAGGATAATGAGTTAAAATCAATAATCTAGGTCCCTTAAGGGTCTTTTGTTTTCAGTAATCAATATTTTGAGTCCCTGAAGGGTCTGTTCAATAATTAATATCATACAGTTTCATATGAGGCTAAGTTATGATCAATATTTTTAGGTATGGTTCAATAGTTTCATAAAATTCTGATTCAAAGATTTAAGTTGAAAATCAAGTGATTGATTTTTTCTTACGTCGACGTCAGTTTGAAATGTTATAATTTACAATGTCTAACAGCGTAATCATTATGGTAAAGCATTGTTTTGGAATACATCTACTGATGTAATGATGACACTAAGACACACATATCATGGTACTGCACTAATATTATAAATTTTGAAATATATATTTTGTATTTCAATAATTCGAATAAAGATACATGATTGTGTTATTGTATAAGTCTAATACATGTACAGCTTAAAGAAACTATAATAAAACGTAAACACAACACTAGTCGTTTTAAAATATTCATAAGATTATATATCTCAATATGTCAATGTTACCTCTTAATACGTAAATATGTATAATATAAAATATAGAAATATAATAAAAAATAAAATATAAAAATAAAAATTTATGCTTTTGCTAGGTTTCGAACCAGCGACCTCTTGAACTTTTCATTTCAATGAATATTTCCGTTCCTTCCCTTTAGCCGACTGAGCTATTCGGGTCCTAAAGGGCAGAGCATGTAACAATAGTTAAATACAGTAAAAAGGACATTAAATATGGGGAAGATAATTTTGGAAGATGAATCCTAAATTTTGTGAGTTGTTATCAAATACAAATAAACTGCACTATCAAATTAAAAAAGCAATTAAATTCTGATTTGTAATTAAACGTATTAATGATAGTTGTGAAATTTCAAGTAAAATAATCCCATGTACGATTTATTTGACATACTAATAAATTATATACAGCGGTATGATTTAACTAAAAACCTTGTAATTAATATATTGTATATAGATCGATCTATAGACGTTCTTGTAACAAACAGACAAGCTGCGTCTGTTCACTTTGTCAAGCGTTTGCCTTTTTCTGACGAAGCATTTTACTGGCTCTGGT
This sequence comes from Mactra quadrangularis, assembly GCA_025267735.1. Classification (NCBI taxonomy): domain Eukaryota; kingdom Metazoa; phylum Mollusca; class Bivalvia; order Venerida; family Mactridae; genus Mactra; species Mactra quadrangularis. Next base: position 10,333,286 of record CM046307.1, on the reverse strand, counting down.
CGTTCCCAAATACCAAGTCATTCCTTTTTCTTAGAGAAGGGAAATATGGCATGGTTACCAGAGCTGTAGATGTTTTGCTAGGACTTGGTCAAACGCTTTGTTTCTGCGTTCGTCATCGTGAGATGACGAAACAACCTGCATGAGTCGTGCATGTGGTCGCACGATCATGGCGCTCTATCCTGTCTCGCCTCCCTATATTTAATTAAATAACTATATTGAAAATGATTCATACCCAACTTTTAGACCCATCGAGATTTTCGCTTTATGATACAGCCATATAGCTCTGATTGTAGATACGTCTGTTTTGCGATGATATAATCTACAAGCCGTGACCCCATGTTGTGATCGTTATCGTTAACCCGCCAATAACTATTATTTTTTAGTATGCCACTTTATTTTACTTGGACTAAAATGCCCATGCATTAACTAAAATGCCCATGCATTAATTTGTATAACTGTTTTATTTATTTCAATATTTCACCTTTTTAATACAATCGTTCTACAATGATTTGTAAACTAGTAAATAAAAGTTTTCAAGGTATTAACGTTTTAATTAATATAATTGTAGAGGAAAACTAAAAACAATTCATGTCTTTCTTATGCCGCAAGAATAAAGTAATATGTTTGGGATACTGTTTTCAGTAATACGTATAGACGAGTAAATCTTCCCAAACAATAATTCTTTGAATAAATAGATAAATTACATGTATGTATTTTCTAACCTGCCTAGAATCTTAACACTCATTATCAGAACCTTTACTACAACATCATTTGACAGATACAACTACATGTATATATACAAATAGTTATCAATAAAACAGAGACAGGAAGGTAATCCTGTCATAAAAGTGTACCCGCTGTGCCTTGCTATGCACAGTGTATTATACAATCACACCAGGGGTCCATAAATCCGATAGCGCACTCTATAAATTTAAGAAAAAAATATTTTTAAAATGCAAAACTTTTGGAAAAAAGTGCAAATGGGACCAAAACTTCATTAAGATATTTTTAATTTAAAAAGTGCTCCGAAAACTAGAAACATACGGCATTTTCATGTCATTTGCACAAATTTGATCAAAGAACCGGAAAGGCTTTATTTTTCAACTTATATTAGCCTGGGTATTTATTTTCCTTCTTTGTTTATAGTAACGTGAGTTACCAAATAAAACCTTAAAAGGGACCAAAACTTTACAATTTTACAAAAAATTAAAAACAATCAAATGAAAGAAGACAGTTTAAACTTTTTTGCATCATTTGCACAAAATTGATATCTTTAAAAATAAAAGAGTTAGGACCGTTCAAAGAATTATCCCCTATACTTTTATATTGAAAATCTAATATCGACTTGGGATTATGTATGGGCCTAAAAGTTGGACATGTAATATTTCCTTCATCTTGAGAGAAATTTGAAAAAAATATTAATGAATACATGTACACTTTAAAATGGATTAAGTGGTAAATTTGCTATGTCCATTTCATACATTTCTGTACTTACTACCCCTTCGTTAAATTCATATTGTTTTAAATCCAACCTCCTATAATCGAAGACAGGAAGAGTGCCATGGTCAAAATGCAGTACATGTATTATGATAAACTAAAATATATTTAAAAAAACAACATAAAATGAATTTCTACGCACCCGGGTCACGTCATTTTAATGCATTGCCTCTCATATTCAAAAATATGCAAACAATATGAAACCATTAAAATAGTTTTGTCGGAAAAATATTGGCATTTTGAGAGAGGTCGATCGATGAATGTATAACTTTACCACCGGACTTACCTCGGCGATCTTCTATGCAGATAAATCTCGGATATCATGATAGTTACGTATTAAGAGGTAACATTGACATATTGAGATATATGCTGAGAGGAAAAAGTTTAGTCAGTAAGAATGTTTCATTTAATATTTTATAATAAACCCCATTCTATTGACAAAAAATTGATTTGTAACAAAATTTAATCAATCGACAGAATATTGAACATTTTACAAAAAAAATTGATGAGATTATTGAGAATTCCAGTCATGATAACAGCATTAGGGTCAGAATAAAAAATCACAAACTAATCAGTATCTGGTATGTCCACCTCTAGCTTGAATGACGTCAATAGCGTACGTGATTTGGGGCGTGCATTGCACGAGGAATGGGCACAGACACCTGCTCACTTCACCCGGCGACTCATAATTTCATTGAGACGACGTTGTTTGGCTGTCATTCAATCTAGAGGTGGACATACCAGATACTGATTAGTTTGTGATTTTTTATTCTGACCCTTATGCTGTTATCATGGCTGGAATTCTCAATAATCTCATCAAACTTTTTTGTAAAAATGTTCAATATTCTGTATTAGTCCAGTACCATGATATGTGTGTCTTAGTGTCATCATTACATCAGATGTATTCCAAAACAATGCTTTACCATAATGATTACGCTGTTAGACTTTGTAAATTATAACATTTCAAACTGACGTCGACGTAAGAAAAAATCAATTACCTGATTTTCAACTTAAAATTTCGACAATTAGTTCACGATCGACCCCCTGATTTTTTTCATATAAACATTGATATAGTCCAACAGAATTAACCTGAGCTTGACCTTTATGCAAGAAATAATACCTAGATTATTGATTTTAGCTTATTTTCCTCATTATAATCAAGATAGCCTCAATTTATTGAGGCTATCTTGATTATTTTATTCTACTTATATGTATACATATATTATATATTACAAAAATTAAGCAAATGTGACTTCACATGCCAATTAATTTTATTTTCTTTACTAATTCAAACATATTTAGCCATACGGTTCATTGGTCATAACTTGTCTATTAAAGATAATGTTGTTTTAGATTTTATATACAATACCCACCAAAAGTGCGGAGACATTTTCACTTTGCAGGCCTATTAAATAGCTTTTGTCCAAAATTTTGAAAACTGCTTCCTAAAAAAAGTTTATCACTTTACTTATAACTGAGTCTACAAAAATACCAAACAAAATACTTTATAGAAAATGATTACAATAAATAGGCTTAAGCTAGGGTGTCAGATGCTGAATATTATTCATGTGCCGCATTATTAAAATTTGTTTTCATTTTATCACAACCATATTTAAATATAAAAACTAGTAATTCTACAAAAAAAAATCATCAAAATTAATTAGTTGTAGTTTTTTTTGTGGGTACTGTATTAATATATCATTGGAAATATATATTATAACAGGTACCAAAGATGGTGGCAGGAAAAAATATTTTTTTTTTATATCAAAGAATTTTTCTGAAAAGTGGGACGCAAACTTGTGTGTTACTTGTTCCACATAAAATATCCACGCATATATGCATAAAATATACTAAATGTACCCTTTATTTGGTACAGTAAATTGTCTCTATGATTTATGTATGGTAAAAAAATATGAAAGATCTCGTGTATCAACAGAAATAATTGTTTCCCCCACCCGCTTTTTCAATGATGTGCTGTTTGACATCATCTTGGATTTTATAGCGAGCGCTCGACATTCTGTACACAAACGGTCTGACTGACCGATATCTTCACCTATTTATGGAATGAGCGCAGTCGTTCAATAGCCTAACAATTCGCGAGGCGGGCGCTCGCTCGAGCGCTCGCATTGTTGAACACACCTCGGGTTTAATTGCATACGACCCGAACAGTTACAGTCCGGAAATAATTATCTTTAAAACAAACCCAATACGCGGGAATCAGCACTTATAGTAATGTATACAGTACAAGTATTAGCATTCCAAAAATGCTTGAATCGTCGATTAGCCATGTATGACATCTCCTTTAGTAAAGCATTCAAGCAATATATGTGTCAGAGTTTAACAATTTCGTCATGTTCCGACCGAGCACATACAAACTCATTTTTATGGTATACTTTATAATTCACCTGTCCATTTGGCAAGAAATTATATTTATTGATAACCAATCCAGATTATTCGATTCAAGAACATGTCTGTCCCATATTTCGACGGCTAATCGAACGAAGATTATATTTCTTTACAAGAAAATATTGAGGCAAAGCATCAAAGGTCCCCAAACAATTAATATCACGAAAGTACTGCTTACGTCTGTGATCTCTATAAGTGAGGCATTAAAATTCTTTAAAAAAATGTTTATTAACCGTTAATTAAACCAACCATGTTTGATAATTTAATATATAAATGTACAATATATAAAACGATCATTATCAGTGATGGTCTGATAATTCTTCTCTGTTTATGGTGTCAGCCACAGTGTCTTCGTCAGTGGTTTAGACTGTGACTTTCTATAAATAGACCGCGAAGGCCGTCGAGTGTACATCTATCTAATAGTACTGCCACACACCTCTCACGAGTATTATGGTCAGTCTTATCTCTGTTACAAGTTAATCGCTTCAAGTATATTCTGTAACGTCATATTGAGCGTCTGGTCATTTTCTCGCGCAGAAATACATAAAGTACCAGTTTCAGTATGAACTATTTTATTGTAGCGGAATTATCCGGATATGGATGCTGTTAGGTCTCGTTGATTAAATATAGGACTCCGATCGGAATACCACTATTAATCTATTGGTAACAGAGTATTCATTGTTAACACAATGAATACAAAAACACTTTGGAAAGCAATAGAAGTCTACCCCAAAAAAATATTCTACGAACGAAGCAAAATTTCGTAAAACACTGCATTACAATAGTGTGGCCTTTATTTTTTCGCGCGTGTCAGGGCCATCCAATCGAAGAGGGGATTTTCTGTGTTTCCCCCGTACGTCATTTTCAGTGCTTATAAAATCATCCAATAGAACGGCGGATTTCCGAAATCCCACACAAGACGTCATTATTCAGAAATGTAGGTCAAAATCCAGCTTAGACAGCTACGCCGAAAAAATAAATAGATACTATCATTTTGCTTTATATTTCAGATAGTACAAGGAAATCTAGCATTATTTTGTACACATACTTTAAAGATGGGAGATCAATTCTCTTTCTTTATTCTAGTATTATTAGTAAGTATAACATTATAAAAGTGCTGCCTCGTACAATTATAGGATATAATATATGTTCTATTGTGGTATAATATCCATTATACAATGATTGGGGGTTTGATGCGTAGGATTATTTGACAAAGGGCGTATGTCTGAGTTGAATATTACTAGCTCCGAAACAACCAACCGTTGAAAAATGTCATTTCTTACAATACAATATAATGTTGTTGTGATAATCATCAGTTATCCTCATTGTTGTTTTCAATTGTACTGTCTTCAGAAACGTCAGTAAAACATTTTCATTTTACTGCTGCGTACTGAACAAAGGTAGTCAACACGGTCTTGATCCACCGGAGACAATCTTTTACAAATGATATAATTATGATTAAATATCTTGGATGCATAAAGACCATGGTCAGTCGCCTTTGCTGGGGTATATACCGGTATATCGTAGTCACTTGTAAAACTTAACTAAAACACCGATGTGAGCCACAAGCGACCGGCACGGCCCCGAAACAAAATCAGTCTACATAAATATATGTACCAGTGACCAAGTTTTAATCACGGCTCCAAGTTTAACAATTGTGTGCAATTCAGACAATTTCTAGTACATTTGAGTACAACGGGATTTGTATTGTTATTTATGTAACGTCATGTACAAAGTACAAAGTACAATTTTGTTTTCTACTGAGTTTGAAGTTTCTGATTGTTTCGTTCATTACCTGCAAACTATTTTTATTCAGACTTTCTGCCGACCTAAACAGTAAATATATCACATATATCTCGTGTCATTATTTTTTAGATATCAACAATATTAGCGATGCCATTGTGGCAATTATCTATTGTAAAATTTGGAAAGAAATCAACTTTCGCAGCTGGTATGATGGTAATAATTGCAACTTTTTATTTCAAGCCTTTTCACAGCTTTTAATTTCATTTCAACACAATTAGGAAGGTTCAGGGACTATATAACACTGGCCACTGTATGTACTGTGGACTCACAAAAAGCTCTGGCTTCTGTTTTTACTGCCTGTGTGATTATGGTGTTTATTTTCGATGACGATGTTCAAGCGTCAACATTTTTTATCAGGACAGAGCCAACCGCAAGCATTTCATTCTGTCTTATTAAGATTAGCTTACTTTATATTGTTAAGGCCGCATCAGATAGAAAACAAAATGTTTAAAAACATGCTTGTAAAGTTTTGGAAGACAGAATTAGTCACAAAAATAATTATTTTCATTAGAATGGAAAACAAGCGACTTTCGTGATATTCTTTACATGTATTTCAGTTATTAGCACCTGTTTTAATAGTACAGTTATATATACCAAAACATGAACCAGCATATTACTACCCAGTACTTGTGGTTGCTGGACTCAGTATTGCTGTTGCTTTATTATTACCATGGTAAGTACATGTATATAGATAGGTCAGCATAAAATATTCAACACTATTCTTTATTTCCATGTAGTGAGACTAGTTTTGCGCTGACACCAATCTCCGTGGAATGATTTTCTACAGACAGCTGCCATGGGCAATAAGAACGCGAGCGGAGAATTTTTGATCGAGCTTTTTATCAGGTTTCTTTGACCCTGCCATGGTGTTTCAATTTTTTGTAACACGAAAACATGTTTGTGGGTTATATCAACTCATAACGACTATTACTTCATATTGACAAAACTTCGCATATGATTCGCTTTTTAATAGAATGATTTTATAATGAAAGCCTGTTCCATAATACTGATTCTTAAAAACAAAAAAGTATGTTTTAAATATGCATTGATAACATGGACGACCTGAAGTAGAGATTGAAAAGGATCATTGATGGAGACTGTGACACTTATAACAACATATACATGTTCAAGTTGTTGTTGTCTTTGAACACAGTAACTTATTTATAGGAACAAGTTTCGTACAGTGAATCGGGATGCATTGGGAAATCCGTAACCATTCACTAGGTATATTTATTCATTCAATAAATGGTCGAGGTTGTCCGAATGGATCGGGACTGTGTCGATCACCATTGTTTGGTGATATGATAAGAAGCTACCCATGTGTCAATGTTTTCGAATGTTTCAATTTTCAGGTCAATGTTGCCCGATGTCATTGATGAATTCTTTTTGAAATATGGAACAAGAAAAGAATCTATATTTTATTCTTTCTATGTTTTCTTCAATAAATTATCTATTGGAGTAGGTTTAGGAATATCTCAAGCTGTTTTAGCGTAAGTAGTTTTATATTTATAAATACAGAGCCCCTTAAGTGACTTTTTTTGAAATACTTCTTTATATATTCACAATTTTTTCGTTAAAACGTAACATTATTTGTTTTACTTATATTATTTCATAACAATAGCAGGAAACAAAAGCGCGTTCGACTTGGGGGCGGCTCGTGCAAACAAAATCAATCATTGATGAGCAATTCAATTGTAATAAGTAAAATTCAAATTGATAAATGATAAAGTAGTGTTCTGATAATGAAAATTGTAGTTCAAATTGACATACAACTACAAATGAAATGATGGTGTTTCATGTGGTAAAAATTTACCCCGTATGTCACGGTATAGACACTTTTAGTTCTTTTTTGAGACTTTTATTGTATATTTCTTCCAACATATAGGTCAGTTTGTCTTAGAATAATTAGAATTAACTGTTTTGACACAATTACAGACACTGAATTGTATTTTGAAATTATAGAAAAATAAACCAAATCTGTGAACTAGAACCTTTAAAATATATTACTTTTAGATTAGGAGGATATAAAACTGGTGAATGTGAGCAGCCAGCATCAGTAGCTTTATCTTTACAAATGTTGGTTGTACCTGGACCAGTATTGTTTACAATATTTGCTTTAATAGCATTGTGGTTATATCCTATAAATGAATATAGAAGACGAAAGATAAAAGAAGCTGTGAAAGAAAGATTGAGGTAAGAACATTTAAATATTTTTCATGTTTTTTATTTATTTTTGTTTCGTTTCTATACAATCTCTGTAAAGAGATATTCTACAGACCACTGTCGCTAAATTAGCGAGTAGGTGAGGGGAAAATTTTAGATTGGGTTTTAATCAGATTGGTTTCTATACCGTGCTCAACAAAATATCTTGGACAAATGAAATTTTCAGAAAAGATTGAACTATGTAAACTGCAAGCAAATTTACCATTTTTAATATACACCTGGAAAAAAGTTAAGCGCATCCCGGAAACTTCAAATTATTTGTGATTAAGTGTAGTGTACAGTGATAACAAAACCTTTACTGATGGGTATTTTTGGTAAATGTTGATTACGAAACCTTAAATGACATTGCATTGCCAAATTAAAAAAAAATATCCATCAGTAAATGTGTTGTAAACGCTCCAACACCATACTTATTAACACTTAAATCTTTGGTAAAACGCAACATATTTGCTTATGCTTCAATATTTTGGTTAAGAATAAACTAAACTCACAAACTTACAGGTCATAATTGGTATCGATAGGTAATTGTTATTGAGAGTGTGCCTCTTATTGGAAGGCACCTCTTAAGTTATGATGAGCCAGCTTTTGACATTACGCTGATGCTACAATAACCACACCCCTAGACAAATGGCTAATTTGTTAAACAGAATAACCCTTTGTGTCCAAAGGCATGCGACTATATTTGTTCAAGAATACGCTTATCCTTTCATTGGTAAAAGGATTATGAGTACATGTATTAAGAAATGGGAGGTCCAGAGTAATGTCAATTGAGAGGGTGCCTCTAAGTACCAGGTGACTGTTACCAGGAGGTGGTCGATATTGGGAGGTGGATTTCATGTCTCACAGTATGTTAACATATTTTATATTTACAGAAAGATAGAGGAAGAATCTAAAGATCCATCCAATGGTAACCCAAGTTATATGTATGATAAAGATTATATACCAAGTGTTAGTTATAAAAGTATCAGTGAAAGTGATCGAATGTAATTACATTACTGAATATACGAGGGTCAAAGTTGATTACATATGCATGGGTCAAAGTTGTTTGAACATACAGGAGTTATGGTGTGGCTATTCCAACTCCCTCCCTTGTACAAAAGTTGAAATATTATTATATCAGGAGCGTGAGCTAAAAAATCGAAATCTTGAATTTCATAATATCAACAGCTCTTACTTTTCCTTTTTCTGAAATTTTATGCCAGGCCTGAAAACTTTTACCCATATAGTTTTAATGTTTACCATACAGCAGTGGTAAATGGGAATAGCCATGATTTATGATAGTATAATATATGAGTATCTTTGTTGTTTTTAGAAAATATTGTTAATGTACCTAACAAGATCAACACGTACATTAGTTTTGTTTGTTGAACATAGATCTCATTAAACTTAAAGAAATAAAATACAAACCTGAAATCTTGATTTTCTGTTTTTTTCTACACTGTAGGATTTTCTTTTTTTTCTATACTATAGAGTGGTAGGAAATATATTGATAAAATAAAGTTAGCTTTGTATTGACCCATCTACATGCGTCCAAGAATTTAGATCTGAGCACTCACCAATCATGTCTTAGCTCCGACAATGACAAGTAATGTATACATGTATGTTGGGCAAATAAGACACAAATTATGGCATCACGAAGCTTAATATGTTTTCAAGTTATTGAGCAGACAAGGATTTGGTGCTCCAATTGACTTTTACTTCGACCTTCAAACTACTGATTGCAAAAACAATAGGCATCATCTATGGGTCATGGCAATCCATGATAAATGTATCAAGAAAGTATCACCTAGAAGAAATAATTTTGAAGTCGATGAGCAGACAAGACTTTGCTAATGCCAGACAGACAGATGGACAGCAAAGACCATAACATAATACAACCAAAAGTCCCTTCGGGCATATAAAAAGACAAGTAAAACAAGACTTTGTTTTTTTCTCAGACGAAATTTATTTTGTATGTCAACAAACATTAACACACATGCACACTAATATACATAACAACCATAGACCTGAGATTTCATGACTTTATTAACAGTTTGTTTCTAATACATTGAACTATACTCATGGCAAAGCAACTTAACTTTGTAGCTCTATATAATAGAAAAAACAACAGTTATTAAAATCATGAAATATGACGCCTATGATAACAACACAATGTTTGATAATAAAAACATTTACCGTCAATGAAGATATAATTAATATACATGATTAATATTGAATAAAAACTATAAACAAAAATCTATACAAATCTTATAACAATACTTCCATTTATAATAAGAGTACATGATACATTATATCGCGGGTTAAGTGGAAAACAGTCATAACTCAATATAATAAAAGAGTTAGTTACGACCATTTTGCGCTAAACCTGTGATATGTACCAGTATATGGCTTGTTAAAATTGATCCGAGACATGGATTACAATTTATATCATTCATACATTACAGTTTGGGAGTAATGTAAATATGATATAAGGTCAATTTGTACAAACTATGTATATAATTAAATTATAAAAGTACACTAGAATTAGAATTGATCTAACATATTTACAATTCTATACATACAATATGTTAAGCAGTATATAACTAATTATTCCGCATTCCAAATCTGATTAAAAATTTAAAAAATTAAGAGTCAAATTCATATCAGACCTTTACAAGCATCTAGTAGTTCACCTAAATATGATTCCTTAAATGATCCAGTACAAGACTCACATACTCTGATAACAAATACTGTATACATGTATTTTCTATTTAAAGTTCCTAGGTGCAATACATTGTTCATTAGGGGGCATTTACACACACCAAAAATGATGAAATTACATGAAATATGGCAGAGTAACTTTATATTTACTGGAAATACTGATTGTGTTGCTTATTTTCTGAGTTCTAATTGAAAGTGAAATCATTTAGACTAGTAGTTTTTGGTTCCAAAAATATGAGGGGGTTATAAGGAAAGGGTGCATAATAAAGAAAATACAGAGAAAAACTTAAGAGAAATGGTCAATCACTGGACTTCAATCCTTGACTCTCTGGAGTAAACTATATTAATACGAATACATATTAGCTTAAGCTAAGTAAACAGGACTACATGATATATAACCTATATATTGCTTTTAAAAATGCATCAATAACAAAACCTTGAGATGGTTCATTTCTACATAATAATCATGCCCGTAAGACTGAAATTACTAGCTCTTTAACGCGATGCACTTACTACAGTCTTGCAGGCAACCCTCTAATATAGTATATGCCAGTAGCTATCATATGTGATACATCTAGATGCACGTAACATTTATACAAATTAACTGAGCTAAAAAAAATAAAAAAATTCTCCATGTAAATACTGTGTTTTGTTCTAATGCTATATAGAAAATACACTGAGGCAATTTCAAGGGTGTGAGGGATTCAGGTCAAAGGTTATCCAGATTTTTATTTTGATCCCAACATATATATTTTATTATCAGTCAAAGTTTGCATCAAACTGTGTGCCTCAGTAAGTGTTAGTGTAGCTATATGACTGGAATGAGTTTTCAAGTTGAATTACCCTTTATACTCTTTGCTGGTATTCTCGCGTTAATTTTAATGTCGCGGTAAATCAGTTTTTGGGTAGGAACAACTGGCAGCGTCTGCTTTAAAATTGAAAATATGACCTGATTTAACTGCAAGTGACTGTATCAAAGTAAAATAGACGTAAATATTAATGACAAGTATGTTAATGAATCGACAAGCCCAGTTTATTTATAGTGATCACGTGACCTGTTAGTAATGCGAAAATTGCAACAAACAGTATAAGTTGGGTTATCCAATAGTATTAATTGTACTTAACTACATATACCTTGTCTAATGACAAAAAATAGACATGATTAAAAGTTAGATTTATTATTCTTAAGTTTACTATAGATCAGAGTATTAGAAAAAAAGGGCTTTTGTTTTATGAAACAAAAGTGGATTTTGGATTTAAACTAACATTGATCTGGCAATCCAATGACAACCATTAAAACGTCAACCACTCAGCTGTGTCAAAGTTAGATGTCTATTTCACATAAGTAAACACAGATAATCAATGTAAACAACAATATAATGATTACAATATTAAAACATCAAGCAATGACCTAAAGATGAGATGATAGATTAATAAGAATATAATTATCTACAAACCATACATGCAATCTTCCATTCTCTCCAACTGAGACAAAAGTACAACAGATTGTCAACTTTACCTTTACCTTATTGTTCTCAGTAAGCATTGGTATATATTATGTTAATCTTTTAACCTTTGCAGTATAACCTCAGCAGAGCAGCCCTCTACAGAGCAAATCCTCTGCATATCAACAGCTTTTAATACTTCCCATAGGCGTATTTTTTATTGAATTTAACCTCTGCAGAGAAACAACATCTGAACAGCAACATACTTTAGTCCTTTCCAATGGGTGTTGTTCAAGAGAGGTTGTACTGTATATTAAAATCTTACTAAATGTATGCACACTTTGGCAAAATTCATCAAATTCTACATGTTGGTCAGTATTTGGAAGAAGAGAAGTCTCAAAGACATACAGATATGTAACAAGAATTTCTACATAAATCTATGTTGATGAATACAATATGTTACCATGGTAACAATTATGTTTCAGTGGTGCTTGGTAACATAAATCTAAGAATTTAAATATAAAAAGAGATTCTGTGACTTGTTTAGACATGAACAGCTATTTGTTCATCAACAAAGAAATTGTGCACAATTTAAAAATACTGCAAAGAAATAATGGACAAAAAAAATAAAAATTAACTTTTTACATGCATAATTATGTGTACATGTACATATAGTTGTTTATGTTGACAACAATATTACAAGTAAACCTATTAATAAATTCCGCAGGAAGCCAAGAAAATGTGTATAACAAACATCTTAGACCATAATTTAATGTAAAATTTATCGGTGGATAACATTCAAAAGGCAAATTGATGGGTCAGTCATAAACTAATCTGCTACTTGTTAATAAAGATGAATTAAGGTGGGTCGGTACCTTACTCGGAGGAAAAAACGAACAAAATATCATGTTCACCGATTATAATAAAAGTTGACAGTCAGATACCTTCATGCAATCATGCTTCTTGTTTGTTTTTCTGGTAATCTTAGCGAAGTTGTCATTATTTTCACGATGTCATGGACGCCACAATGTTTCGCGCTAAAAACAGGCAAGCAAGTACATTAAACCCACATATTTAAAGTATTGAATGTCCGATGCAAATGATAATTATACCATGTTTCTGAAATGTTTTTGCATACAACTTTTATGTTCCGATTATCTAAATATCACGTCAGTCGTAAAGATAAAGGTAATTTTACGTTGAATGTGATATTGTGAAAAACTGAGAACGTTCACTTGCCTTTTTTATTTCATTAAAATGTCACAAAAAGTATGTACTTTTCGAAAATCCCGATAAGTATTTGACCACCGTTCTGCAATAATATGAAAATAAACGTTATAACACGGCCATTGGTGAAACCTTTTAGATGTGAAAACCCTGAATTCAGTGATGAAATGTACAATCTTTACGACTGACATGATATTTAGATAATCAGAACAAAATAATTGTATGCAACAACATTTCAGAAACATTATGGTATAATTATCATTTGCATCGGACATTCAATACTTTAAATATGTGGGTTTAATGTACTTGCTTGCCTGTTTTTAGCGTGAAACATTGTGGCGTCGTTTTTTCCTCCGAGTAAGGTACCGACCAACCTTAAGACTTGTTTTTGTAGACTGATCCAAGTGTCTCAGCTCAGTAAGAACCAACCAAAAAGTATACAAATACATTCCGTTGGCTTTGTGCAAAACAATTGTAACTCAATTCAAAAAAGAGTGAGTTACATTCGTTTTGCACTAAGCCCGCAATTCACTGCAGTTGTTTGCAATGAAGCATACAAAGCAAATTTTATTGTCTCCAAATAATTCCTACATTGATATAAAAAAGCCAAGAAGCTTAAAATTAAAAATATCATATAACTGCATACATGTACAAACTAGAGTAAATTTTACAATTTTCATTCAAAATTTTCAAAAATCCTGATCATTCCTGAATTTAAAACACTTTTACATAGGAAGAGAATGCTGAACTTCAGAATCATACCAGGAAACTTTCATCCGTGTTTTACTGGTGTACAATGTAATGTTTTAATAATATCATATGATGTTTAATAATTAGAAAATCACAAGGGTTACAGAAATAAATTCACATAGACAAAACATCTGTGGCACTTTTCACAAAAATCTTATGATAAAAACAATCGTAAGTCAAAAGCAAGAAACAATAATATGGTCATTTTTTGGTCCAATCAATACCAAATCTTATTGAATTACGTAGAATATTGTATATCTTTTGAATATCATATAATAGTTATATTTATTATCCTTCTGACTTTAAACTGCAAAATTTATGAAATTGACTTAGAGGATAACTTTTTTTCGTAAGAATTTTTGTGAAAAGGTGCACTGATAAGAAAATCAAATAATCTGTAATAGTCAACACAGCTGTATTCTAAGTACTAGTACTTCAATGTTAATCTGTCCTTGAGGTTTTGTGTCAGGAATTATCTAGCCAATGTCTGTATGAGCTGAGCACACATCTCAAAGAATTCTAGGGTATTGTGATTCTTAGGTGTATCATCAATGTCCATTTTGTCATCTGAAAGTATTAAAAAAAAACAGAGTTTGTATAATACATAAAATCATATTTTAAATTTTTTTCATTGAAACTTTGATCGTTGTTTGTGAAATGTGAATGTTACATGAAATTTCAAGGCAATTCAGACTATAAATTCAATTTTACATTATTATGATATCGTTATACATGTTTGCATGTAGAGATTTTTTTTTTTTGCTTTTACACAGACATCTAAAAAATTGCCTGTTTTGACAGGTCAGGACTCCAAGACTGACCATGTTTCCATATGCCAGGCTTAACTGTGAAATGTTGTATTTATTGATGAAAATGCTCAATGAAAATGTGACAATTTTATTTTACTATGAAGAAAACACTGAAATTTTAAATATAACATTTTATTATATTTATATTATAAAACTAATAGCAGGCAAGAAAATACAGAAAAAAAGCATGACAATATAAAACATCATGCTAAGCTCATTGGGGGAAATTTTACCATAGCAATCCATGTGACAAACATTGATACAATAAAATCACATTTATAAATATATTGTTACATTTTATTTTACAGACTGTAGAGCATGCATTGATCCCACTGATTTAAATACCCAATGCAATACTTCTGTGTTCACCATCAATAAAGTTAGATACCCATATTTAAGGGCAATGATTATTTACCAAACATTGAGTATCTAAAACAGCAGGGTTAATGTATGTGCCACTGACAATTAAATAAAATTTAACAATAACTTTACTAAAAGTAAACTTAGTAAAAGTTTGCATAATCATAGTCAACCTAGCTGAATTGAAAACTATAAAATCACCAAAAATATGAATATATTGAATACATGCTGCAAGAAAATGATATAAAAATAAAAGCATAGACATAAAATACAATGAATTATAGAATACCATGATACATGCAAATAATAGTTCGTCATAAGAACTCCAAGTTATGGGGTTTTCCTACCAAATAAGGTATGTTTGTACCAGATGCATTTGTGCAGAACTAAATAATTATTGTTTCACGTGTTATTGCTGAAAAGTATACAACACTGATTATAACCTGTTGTTCTGTGTGCAGACAATTTTATTTGAACTTTGTTCAGCACAGGTACATCCAGTACAAAGTATTTCTGCAGGAAATATCCATCAACTTGAGTTCTGAATCAAATCTTTTACCATTAAACATGCATGATGCAACACAATATGAATTTATTAAATTGGGGGTACAAACTTTTAAAAGACATTAAGTGAAAATTCTTGTATCAAGTCGTTTATGTAAAATGGAGTCAATGAAAGATGATTACAAAAATGAAAAGTACATGTACATTATATGTGTCAGTACAATAAAAGTCTATATCCTCCTTCATTTACATTTAGTCAGACTAGTTTTGCACTGACACATCAATACTAAAGTCTCATAACCCTATAAAGTGGTGTAACTACAAATAAAGATATGCCTCCATATAGATTGGGGCAATATACGAGAGATGGGTCAATGTAAATACTCTATATCCTTTTTTATTTACATGTAATTAGACTAGTATACCATTGGCCTGTTGATGTAGAACTTCAGAAATAGAAGTAAAAGAAACCATGTATGTTCTTTTTCTGTAAATTACAGAAAGGCACATGGCAAGCAAGCCTGCATATTGTAGACCAGCAATCATTCATTGATCAATCATACATATTAGGCCATGACTATAAGGAAAAGCAGCCAGTCCAGTCCTGATCCATTGAAGACACTATCTACACTAAAGTCGCTGATGTATTGGGATCATGCCAGCCACCTTTGGCCATAAAAACAAAGCAGTATGATTGAAAGAGAAAAATTACTTTGGTGATAAAAGTTATAGGAATAAGGAATTCAAATACAAAAATGTAGTTTAATGTTGTAAATTTCAAATTGACAAATAGCAACTGAAAATTGACATGTGACAAAACACACTTTAAATATAATAAAGCATATACCTGAGCATGTGATAGTATTAATATTTCTCAGGTCAATTTGCACAAACTACGTGTATACAAGGGAACTATAGTTTACTAGAAACCTTATCTCTATATACATGACAGACTCCTATACAAATCAGTTAAATCAAATACAGATTTGTTTTGATATTTTTGAAAGTTCAGAATGTAGCTATGATTTGCAATTAAGCTCAATTAAATGAAAACAACAGAAATTTCCATTGGCATAACACAAACTAAAATGCTAGTTCAAAAACTTAATCTATAATAGGCTGATTTTTATACAGTTTTTTAAATTAGAAAAACCAAAATCTAAAATTATGATTTTTTATATAAGACCTTCTCCAGTGGCCAGTTTCCTAAGGAATTCACTAGCTAGTGCTTTGTCTTCTGGTATCATTCTTACATAGAAAGTAATGAGCACATGATATCAAATCAATGGTACCAGGGGCTCGATAGCTAGAGATATGTTTAGGAAACTGACCTCAGACCTTTGTTTGGAAGAAATCAAGATCAAGTCCAAGGGTCAGGGCAAAACTAATCTACATACTTCTTTATTTACATGTAGTTAAACTAGTTTTGCACTGGTCCAAATAAAAGCTATAATTAGATTGGGATGATTACAATGATTAGTAAAGGATATAGTATGGAGGTAGTGGGGAAAGGAGTAAGGTACATACCATTACAAGGAGTTTAGGATAAAATTATAATGCAAAATCTTGAGTATATGTGATGAAATATTGAAAATATCAAGGGTTGCCCACAATACTGTAGTAATGTGCTCTTTAACACAATGCACTTACTACAGTCTTGTGGGTTACTCTTGAATATAATTGTGACATTATAAATAGCAGTGGATATCTTTATCTCAGACAGAAAAATGCATTCAAAAGCAACAAAAGCACATAATCTATACAATCATTACGATGTACTTATTTTATAATTGCAATACTATAAGCATGGACAAAGAATATACAGGGTGATTCACAATATCTGATACAGTTTTTGTTCATAACAAGTAATTTGTCTCTAATAAAACATATTTAAACAAATAGAGTGAAAGTAATACCAGTAAATATAACTTAGATAATAAAAACAAATATCTTAAAATAGCAATAAGCTATGGCAGTTTTCAAAGCTTTCAACAATACATGTATATATAGTATATGTAGAGTTTGTATGAAGGAAGTCAATTTGGCACTAATACCATTATTTCTTTCACAGATTATGGCATGCAAAAATGAACATTTTAGATACATTTACAAAGTAGCACAATTCTATAATTGTTCAATGTATATAAACCCTTGGCCAATATTTTAACTTCTGCATGCTATCCAAACTACATATAACATTAATGTTTAAATTGTAGTAATACAAAAACCAGTATGAGAAAGGCTACAATACATAGTCCAAGCATATAAATTACAGCTTTTAATTTTGATAAAACTTTTTATCAAGTTTATAATATACAACTGTTGACTCCATTTTAG
Source organism: Mactra quadrangularis (assembly GCA_025267735.1). Classification (NCBI taxonomy): domain Eukaryota; kingdom Metazoa; phylum Mollusca; class Bivalvia; order Venerida; family Mactridae; genus Mactra; species Mactra quadrangularis. The sequence continues at coordinate 10,315,222 of CM046307.1, read as the reverse complement.
GACCCTTTTTGACTCTCATAAAATGAATTTATGAAATATTTTGACATGATGAGAGTAAAATTATATACTGCATCTTAAAACCACTACTCAAATAATTGCAAAGTTGATTGCATCAAGTCAGATGTGAGTTCTATTAGCTAAAGACAAAAGGATTCTTAACCACAGGAATCAGTTGGACCACTGAAACTTAGTAAATTTTGTATATTAATAAGGGATTTGTGTATATGATATATTAAATTTACTTGATTATCAAGGCTATGTTCAACAATATCTCACAGACACAGTAGATTATGGAATCATGGAAATACCCATAGTATAGTTCTATTACATTAACCTGTCACAACTTGAATAATTACACACTCACTAAGTGTGTTATTATATAACCTCTTTTAAAACATTGAGCCACAAATCCATATTAATCATTGATAATCTAACTATACATGCTACGATTTTGAATATCTGGGAAATAACAAGTTTGAAAGGGTTAAAAATAACAGATTCAGTGACCGTGTAATTATTCAAGTTGTGACAGGTTAATGTAATAGAACTATAACACACTGTCTAGTTTATTTTCTCACTTTCAAAACATGAATAATTTTACAGTGACTTTGTGTTCTTTGTCTTACACTCATGATATTGTGATAGTGTGTATTCAATCACCGTGAAATTATTCAAACTTTTGACGGTTGAGGAAAAATGGACTATAACACATTATATTAATAATGTAATAACAATAAACAAAGACAGCTAAGGTAATAGACCTAATTCTGAACTCAAATTAGTGGGTTTTTCCATTCTTGCGCAGTGGGCACAAACAAAGTTAGTTACAAGTACATATTATTGCTGAAAGGCACGAAATACGGATTACTCCCTATTGTTCTCTGTACACATAATTTAAGGGTGACAGTAAAAGTTTGTTTGTACCCAAAGAAAAAATCCAATCATGTTTTTTTTCTGGAACTTAACAAAAAGATTTGTATTTATCTGATTCTTTTCTGAACATGTTTGTTCGATTTTTCGGCGCAGCTGTCTAAGCCAACTTTTGACCTATATTTTTTAACCAATGCAATATGCTCTACTATTCCTGTTAGTCCAATGAAATTCTTCTCAGTAGAGAGAAGTGAATAAAATATTTGATACCGAAGTAAAGTTTATTAATAGGGATCCCAAATGTTCAATATGCGGTGTCGAATTAAACGTTTGGTTTATTGCACGATTACTTCCCTTTGGGACATTGAAGTCGCAAAACATGTAAAGACTTCAATTTACCCACTTATCATTGCAAATGGTATGAGAAATATTTATGTTAATAGTCCAATTCCATATGAAATGTGTTTGTACAGTTTTAGGTCACACTGAGACCGGCATTTGGGTCAAAAGGTCACCAAGGGCAAAAATCAACTTGATTCCTACATACAGATTTTGTTTAAATTTCTTCCTAAATTCAGCTATGTATTAATTTTATTAATTATATTAATTCTACAATGTTTTTTTTTATTCGAATTAGTAATATATGATTGTTTGGTTCCTTGGTTACCTTCCTTTGTTGCATTTTGGTCGCGAAAACATTGTGAAAAATTCAATAAATCCGCATCTCATTATTTATTTTTCAACATGCGGACCCAAATAATAATAAAGGTTAAACGTTTTCGATATGCAGATCCCATTAAGAAAGTCTAGTGTACGGATCCAAATTTTTTTCAATATGCAGAAAAGAAATATGCCCAAAAGAACGTTTAGTATACGTTTAAAAAATTTCAATATGTGGATCTTGAAAAATTATTTTACTTATTAGGGAATTAAAATAAATTAAGATAATACCATATACATTTATACTTCAAACAAAATGAATCCTTCACAGTGCCGAATATCTTTTTTAATGATATTTCTTGTTTTGGTTGGGTTTAATGCCGTAGCAACACATTTTATAGGTTATATCATGGCTCTAAGTCCACCTACTCACTGTTCCTGGAAAGGCTAAATCTCTGGATTTAGCTGTTGACCAACTACTTGGTGAATACTTCCATCAGTGACTGACTACTACCCTACATGATTTAAAATCAATGGTAGGAGGGAGAATGGCTGTAGAAAATTATTTCATAACCAAGCTCCACGAAAGTATGCCCTGCCCAGGTATCGATCATATGATGCCTCGATCAGTAGACTTGTGCGCTACCAACTGAGCGAGCTGAGAGCGGGCTACGAACTTGTTTGTAAACTGACTAATAGAAGCATTCCTCTGTTGTGTTTATCTTCAAGGCGATCATTAATTATAGAATGTGAATGTTTGTATTTTTACAATGACTACCCCTATCGCCCCATATCATATTATAAATAATCATATCTTTTCCTTTCGTATCAATACATATTGTATCGTGTGATGACAGTATCGTCTCATCCCTATTGTCCTAGCTGTGAGACATTGTTGAACACACCATAAATATGATTATAAGGATCAATATTACAAGAAATCACCATGAGATACAGACAGTATCATTATAATACATGTGCAGGAAGTAGACAACAAAGAATTATGGGTAATACATATAAAGCAGTCATGTGATACCTATTTATAGACTTACCAGGCATAAGAAGTATACTTCCAGGATCTGAAATGTGCACATGAATGATTACTACATAATAACATGCAGGTTATATTGAAAGCTACTACATGTATGGTCTACATGATTGTAAATATAATGATTTGATGAAATAATGAATAAGTTTACTCAATGCCAGTCTGAAAATTTGTGACTTGAAATAAAAGTAAATAGCAATATTTAAAATGCACTCACAATTTGTATGAAATTTAAAATTCAAGACCTGAAACTGTATGTCAACATTTGATGGGTTCCTTTTACACTGGCTGGCTCAACTAGCCTGTCTGTTTCAAATTTATTTATCAGTACTGATTAACTATTTCTCAAGAAGCCAATAATTTTTCTCAACAGGTAAGAAAAATAAATAAGATTCAAAATCAAGCAAGCCCAGGCACACCCCACTAAGACTTTGGTTTATATAAAAGGTATATTGTTGCACACAGAGGTGTCTCATTTGCCTGAAATCAGAAATCTTGAACTCAAATATAACTCTAGATTCATTGGCTGGGATGACATCAAGGTGCAGCAAGTCAGAAAAACATTTCTATCTGATGTCTACCGGACTTTGTTTTTTTTTCTTCTTCAATCATTGTTTCTCACAAATGATCAACAGCTCAAACAGAACAGGGAGACAACTCTTTCTTGACTGAAGACAATGATAAAACCAAGCAGTTTCAAATCAGAAATTCCAGAAATTTACAAAGAATGTGACACCTCTACAAAAAAAGTTGTAATTTTAATATATTATACAGTCCACCTAGCAGTTGAGCCTATAACCCATCAGTCATGGGTGGAAGTTAAAGGTATAAAAAAAGTGAAAAGCTACTTTCAAAATACTGAAAAAGAAAAATTTTCTGTCATTAAGTTACATAAAGTAATTTATTCTCAAAATACTGAAATCAGTATTAATACTAATAGCACATCAACACAGTCCCTATCTGTTTATGAACATACACTGACATTGGGTAAACTCATGAAAACAATGATATGAATGAAAGGAAATCAAATGAATGGAGAATTAGGTAATGGACAAATGTGAATACTAATAAAGATGCAAGAGTTTCTCATAGCCCAACTTCAGTATTAGTGATCCAGAAATGCATTAAATAAAATAACTATGGTATGATGTCATGTAAGTGTATAAAGCTTGGTGTATAAAACTATATCTGAGAAATATGTTATTGATAAGATAATTTTAAGAATAAAGAGTCGATTTGAAGCCATAACTGAGACAAATGAATTTACGGGTAATACACATTCTAACTCTGGCTTTACTTCACAAGCATTTTAAAAGTGATGCAAATTATTTGTTGATAAACTTAAAGCATTCTATACAAAAGACAGTTAAGTTTGTTTGTTTGGTTTTAACACCATAGCAACACATTGTATTTGTCATATAACGGCGGTCAGTCAACCTACTCACTCCTCCTGGAAAGGCTAAATCTCTGGATTTAGCTGTTAACCGACAACTAAGTGCATACTTTCATCAGTAACTGACAACTGCCCTACATAATTAAGAATCATTGGTAGAGGGAGAATGGCCTTAGAAATAATTTCATTAGCAAGCTCCACAAAAGTATGCCCCGCCGGGGAATCGAACCCACGACCCCTAAATCAGTAGACTTGCGTGCTACCAACTGAGCCAGCTGGGCAGCATACAATCAACAAACTGTACTGTAAATAATAATTAGCTCTTATTTATTTTTATGAAATAATTAATCTTGCATCATTAATTGCCAATATTGTTTTTGTTAATCAATTTTGTTAAAATGTGGCTCTATGATTTTAAAAACTGTGACAAAATAAAATAATCTAGATTTTAATGGTACACTTAATAGTGGCAAAACAATAAAACATAGGTCAATAGAAATTTAGCTAAGAACAAAATGACATAAAATATGCTACAAGTTTAGAATGTTTGTGTTGTAATATCAGAGCACACAGTTTGCATCAAACTTGTTTGTCTCCATACCAGCCTTTTGAAATGATTCTTATCATTATAGCAAATTATGAAACATCAGATATAGATTTATAGATTTTAAAGGTCAACAAATGAGTTTAAACCAAAAGTTCTAAACCATAGGAAACATAATGTTATGTAATGATACAAAGCAATTATTTATAGATCACAATCAATATATAATACATTAGTAACAAACATGATATGTACTTAAAGCAAGGGAGATAATTCATCAATGGGTAACAACTCCAGTAAGACTGATTAACATTTGGAACACCTCGACCATTCATTGAATGAATAGTCTCGGAAGGATTCATGGGGGTCCATTATGAAAAATAGTTCTTTTAGAATACACACAAGACTTTGATAAAACATATTTATATGTTATATATTTGACTAAATATTGTTCAGTGATTTCATTTTACTGAGTTATTTCAAATTTATAGACTAAAAACAAAAACAATTATCATCACCTAAAAGATGGAGGATTTGTTTACTTTGTAACACCGGTTTAAGTATTTAGTTTGGGCATGTGACACATAGGTTGTTCCAAAATGGTGTTTAAATATGTCTGAGGTTATTCGTAGTGAATGGCGGAGGGGTTCCGAATGACTGATTTAATGCAAGTGCATGAGCCCTTGATTTAACTTTTTCTAGTTTACAATGCTTTATGTTAAAGCATGGCATTAATATGCTACATCACCATGTTATAAACTGGTGAAAGAGAAACAATACATAATATGTAAACATTAAAATTCAATAAAATAAACAAATAAAATATAAATATTTTGTAAAAGTATACATAGTATTACATATATCACATACTCATGCACATTTCAATTATCAAACTTAAAAACAAAGCAACGTAATGAAATAAAGAAAAGTAATAGAAAACTGCATCAATAAAGCCTTGGTTGGCATAACTAGTCTTGGGTGAACATTCCATTCTATCACCTTTTGTAGGATGTGATATCTATGAAGTGTTCATTTGCAATATTTATAATAAATGTTGAATGTTCAAAGTGGTCACTTTTAATCAATAAAATGAGGTCGGTGCTTATTTGCCTATTGAGTGAAAAAGTCTATTGTTTAAAGTGCAAAACCATGTATGACCTCTAATATGACATCTACCATGATTTATTATATCATAAAATGAATCGGACCACAGAAAATGTACACAGACATGTACTGTGATTAGCTATAGTCCGTTTTTTCTCAACTGTCAAAGCTTGAATAATTTCATAGTCACTAAATACATTATATTTATACTCGTGGCCTCCCCATTACTGAAATATTATGACAAAAAACCTATCCTACAACATAAGCAGATCTATTCCATCATAATACACACTTTTGGAAAATCGTGAATGATAGAAGATGATAATTCTAACAAACGAAATGACCGTGAAATTATTCATGTTTTGACAGTTGAGAAAAAACGAACTATATACTTTCATGAATTAAGTTTTTATTTGTACATGAAAGTTTAACAATATGATAACAAATGGACAACAACATGTAAAGACAATGAACAAACACAAAAGTACGAGACAATGATATGAGGAATACAGTGAACATTTAACATCTTATCATTTATTTGATAGAACTACATGAGTCCGGAGGACCCTGAACCAAGTAAGTGTGCCAATATACATTTTAAGTATGTCCCTTCAAGGAACAATTTGTTAAATTAATGACTTTTTGGGCCGAGTCAATTTGGCCCACAGCAGCTAAAATTTGAATAGTTTTGATAGGGGCTCTCTAAACAACATTTTATGCCAAATATTCATACTACTATCCAGGAAAACTAAAGATTTTAAAAGTCATTTCAACAAAAAATGGATTTCTTGGAAGGCATTCACATAGCTTTAGATGGGAACTTTTTTGCCAAATTAAGCAACACAGGCAAAGCAGCTTATGGGATTAGAGAAATTTGCTAGGATATTTCGACACACAGCAGACTGTAACAAAGGTCATTTGATAACAATAATATATTATTGCTAACCATAATACCTACAACTACCTTTACCTAATATAATTAATCATAACAATTTATGTAAGAATAAATATTAAAACTATGTCCTACATGCAAGATGCCATAAATAACATGTTAATGTAATTACAGTAGAAAGATGCTGTATAGTGTAGTGAATATTCTAGAACTCTGAAGAGGGCAGGGAGACAGAATATATGGCCAGAGTGCAACAAATGGTTGATTTTTCAAAGCAACTATATCTGCATAGGGAATAACAAAAAATGGCAGGAATAATAAATAATGGACAGGATACATCATAGGGTTGATTTTTCAAAGTGACTATATCTGCATACAGTAAGAACAAATAAAAGCAGAGGAAAAGGGCCAAGTGCAACGCGCACCTTTTAGAGATGATTTTCAAATCATTATTTCTGCATAGGGAAGGACAAAAAAAGCAGAAGGAAGGGCAGAGTGCAGCTACCTGCTATACTGCATTAGAATAATCACTAGGTTAATGGTTTATCTTACATAAAGTCACAATGCTCAACAAAGAAAGAATATATATACATGTAGATACCCACTACCATAGCAACAATGCTTATCATACATGTAGTTCTGGCTTCCAAAACTTTATAAGCCATTTTTTTAACATTTTGATTTTCATCAGATGTTGCTTCAATAACAGTATACACACAGGTGGTTAGCTGAATACCTTAAGCTGTGTTAATCATACTAATTGCTTCTTAACCTTCCATATATTAATCATATAACAATGATATTCTATTCAAGCAACAAGCACATTTCAATGGGTCAGTACAAGGCTAGTCTAAATACATGTATACACAAATTAAGTATGATGTTGCCTAGTTTTGCGCTAACCCATTGGTTTATGTATGAAATACTGAGTACAAAGAGATTTAAACCTTTGACCATGTAATAAGCATAACTATAAAGTTTTCAATGTTATCCTGAAAATATTTTACAATTCTGATCATAATGGTATACAGGATCATGAGACTGTTGATGAATGAAGGGTTCCAATTTATTAAAAATGTCGACTGACATGACTAATTTACCTTGGATAAAACCTACAGATTAAATGATTAATGGTAATATATTCTCATCTCTTTCCAGAAGCTAATTGCACATATACAACAGAGGCTGAGCACTATTAACAAATGTTTTTGTGTTAGTCTGAAGGCCTATGCAACATCTTTGCTTCATTAGATAACAAAACTAAGAGAATGGGGCTGCAGCAAATAGGTGTTCTGAATGAATTCAGCTACCAAGAGAAAACATTGCTAGCTTAGGCATAACAATGTAATGAAGCATACTGTCACATATTAAAGGACCGCCAGACATGGAAAGGAAGACTTCGTTCCAGATGAGACAGACAGGCCTCACCCTTGCCAAAGGAATACTCAACAGCCTGAGCTAAACTAATCTGGATGATAATGATAGTGCTGGGTAGACATACCTATGCAACTGGCTTAAGATCTGTGCATATTAGGCAAATCACAGTAGTTTATTAAATACCCCTCATTATTTAACCATAGTTAAGACAATTTGTGACCCAATGTAAACTGGGCATGTATTACATAACATTCCATCAGGGTGTTCACATGCCTTAAATCTTATGCATTTTTTAAATGTAAATTTATCATTCTGATTTTTAAGGGACTATAAAACCAGCCAAGGGTCCCATAAAAAATCCCTTCTACAGTGGCCAATAACTTTTGTTTTTGGAACCATGATAATAATGAAGTAACTAACAGGACAAATGTACAAATAATCTCATGTATGAAATCCAACTATTTGTGAGTTACCAACAAAGTGCAGACATTGTAACACATTTTCAGGTTCTAAATTTTTGTTGAGTGAGTACAATAATTAGCAAGCATATTTAACACTAACTGGTTTACACTAATTATTGAGCATTGCATAAATAACACTAACTGTTTAGCAATAATTATTTAGCATTGCATAATTAGCACTAACTGTTTAGCACTTATTCTTAAGCACTAACTATAGAGCATTGCATAATTAGCACTAATTGTGTTGCTTTTTATGTTCAGCACTAATTATTGTACATTGCATAATCAAAACTGTGTAGCGGTAATTCTTAAGCACTAAATATTGAGCATCACACAATTAGCACTAATTGTGTAGCACTAATTATTGAGCATTGCACAATCAGCACTAATTGTACAGCACTTTCTGTTTATCACTAATTATTGACAATGCAAAATTTGTGCTAATTATTGAGCAATGCATAGTTAGCACTAATAGTGTAGCACTAGATAAAATATATTCTGAAATATAATCAGTAATGTTAACATACCTCTTTCAAATACTGTAAATATATGAATGATAGAATGATGAACAAATTTCAACACACATAACATAACTTATAATGTTAATAAAAATGAAAATTACAAGTTGATGTACAAAACATTCATAATAAAAGAACAAAACATTCATATAAAAGAACAAAACGTTCATGTAAAAGAACAAAACGTTCATATAAAAGAACAAAACGTTCATATGAAAGAACGAAACATTCATATGAAAAAACGAAATATTCATATGACAAAACAAAACATTCACATGAAAGAATAAAACGTTCATATGAAAGAACGCTTAAACAATGTTAGAGTATAAATCTATCAGGTCAAAGTTGACAGACTTTAATCATGTGACATGCAAGTATTATGGTGATAAAAATGATACATTTTTATATAAATGGATGACAGTAACCTGTTTTGTAAGCATTATTATACTCTTATCAGCAAGTTTTTTCATGTGAATACTCTTAACAAAATAATTGCAGTCAATCAAACCAATGAATCAAAGACTTGTAATTAGTATTTTAAAGTAAGGAATCAAGCTTCATGCACTTTGGTGAAAGCATCATGAAATGATGTCAATACATAGTGAAATACACTCAATACAGAAGTTTAGAATATCAAGCAAAGATCAAGGAAACAGTTGTAGAATTAAAAAGCTTTTTCAAACATTACAAAGTAAACCAATTCATTACCTGAAAGGTCATACCCATATCATGATAAATAATATATTTAGTCCAGTGTAACTAACCATTGAACTATGGTTAGTGACAGACAATGGAGGAAAATGAAATTTTAAAATTCATGAGACAATTAATTGTATAAAGGGAAAAATATCAATTATAAAATTATATACTGGCTTTCTGACTTTACTATAATTGGTACTCTGTTATTTTTTAAGTGCAAGTCTGTGTGTATTGAACCCAGTCAACAAAAATAATAAGCAACATTGAAGAATCCCTTCCACCCATAGCAAAACCCAATTGTGTGCATACATAACAAAACCACCATCTGAGTGCAACCATACAGTAACTCCAACCATCTTAAGACCAAATTATTTGGTCTATCTTATGTCCTTTATGAATAATTCCTTGGTGAAGGATCAAAGGTCCAGAATTAGGATGTGTGCTTATGGATCAAGAGGCCCAAGGTTAATCCCCACTATACAGGCACAGCTTATTTCCTGAAGCAAGAAATTGTTTCACTCCACCCAGGCGTAAATGGGTACTGTGAGGGATCGCCTACTTAAAGATGATTTTTAATCACCAGGGTTTATCATACAAGACAGTAAAGTCAGCAGAACATGTATGCAGACTGGAAGCAGACTTTAAACTTTGTTTATGTACAAATAGTAACAATACAAGAAGTCATCAGATCAAATGTATAAAGGAAGGATAGTTATAGACAAGAAAAGGATTGTTGTACAGACAAATCTGAAAAATATCATTAAAGCAGAGTTTCCAAGACAGAGGCAGTGCATAGAATCAATACATAGTGGTCTGATTTAAGTAAGGAATATTTTTGCTAGATGTGAATTTCATGTGCTAGCGGTAAAGTCAGTGAACATGCATCAGCATGAAACTTAAGCAATGAATGCTATTACATTTCACGGGTTTAGTGGAAAACGGTCGTAACTCACTCTATTCTTATATTGAGTAACGACAGTTTTCCGCTAAACCTGCGATTTTACTTTTTTACATGTGTTTTCATATCAGTCAGAATAATTAAAGTCCAATTAAAAAGAAATTAAATTAAAGAGCTTACAAACAGAGTATTATTTAAAAATAGAATCAGAAAGATCAACAATGCAGATACAATGGAACTATATGAACGGGTCACCACAAAACTAGTTCATTTATATGTAGGTAAGTCTAATTTCGAGCTGACGCATCAATATCATTCCTTTTGTAAAAGTTACACAATCTAGTCATTTAGCTCTTAGATTTAGTTGAGTTCTATTTAGTATAGTTTCTTTAATTAATTCTATTTATCTACTCTTTTTCAGTTCATGCATAGAGGCCAAGTCACCCAACCAGCTTTCCGTGATATTTTTCTTTGACAAATGCTCACTAACCCTTCCACAATGACAACTTCTCCCTATACATGGGAATATCAATATTATCAATATTACGGCTGAACTCTCATGGAAGGCTTTAATAACTTGCTGTTACTGTGAATCAAACCCTAATCCCTGAAATCTAAGTCAAGCGTGCTACCAATGCATCATTACTACCGACATGTCTTAGTTGGCGAAGAACTCATAGAATTAAGTTCATAAAAAACATTAAGTTCAAGATAGGCTATAAGCGACAACACTTATTTTTACAAGAAACACGAAGAACAGTTAACCAATAAGAACACAAATGTACTACTAAAGCAATAGTTCTGAAAAAGCAAGAACTTTATGATTTCAAGATCTCAACAGACACTAAAAGCTTCACAAGAATATCAGTGCATTAGCAACGAAATGTACTGAGAAAATTGACTACTCACCTAGGCCTACTATTTAAAAAATATCACATAAATAAATTAAAACAAAAATTTGTGCAGTGATAATACACATTAAGAAAAATAATCAGTTAAAAGTTGAAGGTTTCGGATAGCATAACTATTCACATATGCAAAATTAAATGAATGAGTCATCTTATAAAATTAATGTAAATTTGCCAGTTACAATAATGACATGTGCAGTTGGAAACTCCTGTTTCGTAATATGTTCATGCATAAAAGTCAAGCTCAGATAAATTGTAGTACTGAACTAAATACTTCACTATAAACAGGTTGGTAAAACAAAACAAAAATCTCTACCTTAAAACAGTGTGAGACAATGTGAAAACAAAAAATGCTTTAAAATCAAACTGTCCTAATATAAGCACTAGTTACAAAAAAATAAGGAGAAATCATAACTTTAAGATAGAAGTTTTACATGCAAATTTGCAATAATAAATACATGTTCCCAACAGAAAATGCTAATTCTTGTACAACACTTTAAATGTAAAAAAAACCTAAGGGGATTATATAAACACGTAAACAAAAATTAAAACAGAAAGTAGGTTCAGATGATATCAACATTTTAATGTCATAAAAATCTACAAAAAACATTTAATGAAAATTCAAACAGAAACAAACAAAAAAGAAACATTATTATCAAACCAATCATTACAAATTAGTCACACCAAAGTCTAGAAACTACATTATCATATAGGAGAAAGTACAGAATTATCAAAATCCTGAAATTCTTGAATATTTTGAATTTTAGCAATTTTTACTTAGAAAAAAGTACTCTTTCTTAGGTTCCAAAAATCTTGAAATTTTTGAATTTCACTATTCTAGCAACTTTAATGTAGAAAAGGTACCCTTTCTCAAGCCACAAAATTCCAGTATTCCAGGACCAATCCTGGACACTCTCACCCATTATAATATTAAGAATTAAAACAAAAAAGACGCAAAAATCAAGTTTTAAAAAAGTTCAAGTTTCAAAAAATTAATGTATTAGTTACCTGTATCAGTACTTCCCTGTGAGACCATACTCCCATGACCAAGTCCCATGCTGTCTGTATGATCAGCCTCAGATAAACTTTTAAAATCTAATAAGAAACTCTTCTGATCAACTTGATACAGTTGTAGACTCATTTTCGTCTGAAATCGTCAACATCAAAATCAAATTGCACAGTTCTCAAAAATATATTACAGTACAACATCTCTTGAACAACACCCTACTGGGAGAGACTGAAGTATGTTGCTGTTTACAGGTTGTTGTTCTGCAGAGGTTAAATTCAATTAAAATTATGCCTTTAGGAAATATCAAAAGCTGTTGTTTTGCAGAGGATTTGTTCTGTAGAGAACCACTATGCAGAGGTTATACTGTTAACAATTGAAAATCTGCATTTCAGCAATAATCACATATAATATCTGAACTCGCATGCTCTGAACAACTTTTATTTTAACAACACTTTTTAATTTAACAACACAACATAGAAGGATTTGCAACTAAAATTGGTCGCAGGACGCTTGATAATACGGGCCTTTGGTTTTCAAGTCAAACAATGTCTCCACTATATCAGGGGGACACAGGTTACAAATAAAGATTGTACTTACATGTTTATTAGTCACAGGATTAAGTTTCCTTACTCTAACATGGTATGAATTAATCACCTTCCATTCCTAAAACATAAACAAAAACATTTTATATAGATATATACATTAAAGACTTGGCTAGTCTTATTTTAGGTTGTAAATCTCTGGATTTAGCCGTAAACCGGTTACCAGGAGCGTACCTCCATCACTGGCTGTCAACTGCCCAACATGATTCAGAATCAGTGGAAGGAAAGAGAATGGCCAGAGAAATTATTTCATGACCGAGCTCCATGACAGTATGCCCTGCCCGGAAAAAGAACCTGCCGACCCTCGATCAGTAGACCTGCGCACTACCAACAGAGCTAGCTGAGCCGCATCTTGAAATTTCAAAGTTACTTTAAAAAATTAGGAAATGTATTGCACATTTTATAAATGGTTTTTTTTAATGATTATTCTGAAAATGGCACCAATGAATTCTACTGAATTGGTAGGTAACTTATAACCTTCATAAATACTATAGGAGAATTCCAAATTTGAAATGTAAAAATAAAGACATATACATGTACAGTGCCATACAAAAGTATTTTAGCAATATTCTTGATATAGGACAAACTAATCAAAATTTTAGATTTTTACCCATCACAAAAAAGACATTTGAGTCAATCTCAAAATCAACATTAGGCCACAACAAATTGATCATATGTTCTATGGATTCGCTCGCACCTTAATTTTGACAGTTTTTACAAAAACAAATTTTTTTTATTTCCTGGCTCATAAAAATTTGGTCAAACCGCTATATAAAGCAAGTGAATAAAGACTTTTTAAAAAAAATTTCTTCACTCGCTCGCCCCATTTTTTTTCCAGAAAAATCCGTAGAACACATGATCAACTTGTTGTGGCCTTAATTAGTTTATAATATGAAAATATAAAATCAAGCTAGGTTACATTATTACGCTTCAACAACAATAAATTTATTTGCAGTATGCATAATCAAAATTTCCTATGCCAAGAAGTTTTGGAAGGCATTGTAAAATTACTAAAGCCATCAGACGAAACTTACAAAGTTAAGTGCCTTCATAGCACGGAAAACTTCATGCATGATATCTTGTGGTTTACTTTGTGATCTTATACCTGGAAATAAAAGTTAATCATAAAATCAGAAGTATAATTTATATATAATAATTATCACAAGGTTTACAACGGTATTGGTATACTACAGATTTATATCTAATAACTATCACATGATAACTTTTTTTAACATTTTTGATATGCAATTTATTCATACTGGGTTTAATACCATGTCAACACAATTTTTTAGGTTACTTTACCACTTCCAGCACACCTAACATAGCTTTCCTGGACCCTTGTCTATAACCATTACTCAGCTATTTTTCCACAAGGCCTGAAACTTCTCCATATACCTTATCAATGGAGAAAAATTGACATTATTATCAAATTTTAAAGGAAGGGTATAACCTCCCCAGGACCAGGTGAGATTTGAAACCGTACCCCCTTCAGGACACTAGATTCGAAATCCAGGCGTGCTACCAACTGCGATACCCACCCAGGTTTTTGATTTACAAAAATATACTACAAATAATTTGCTGACTTAAAGAATCAATGTACACAAATTTTACACAAAATATGAACAGGTCAAAGTTCAACATTTTTAAAATACTGAAATTCCTTCATTATTCAAAAGTTTTTAAATAGGAAAACAATCATTTCTCAAGTTCTGAAATTCTTCATCCTATTGCTGAATCAAGTATGACAAGATATGGTCATCAAACCTGAGATGATTGAATTGGTTGTAGTAGTTTATTTATAAGGTATCAAGGCCTCCAGCCCAAGAACATTGTAAATGCAACTCATATTTACCTAAATGCCATTTGGCTTTCTTGGCAGGTGTATGTGTTTTGTTGATTGTAGTAAGTAAAGGATCTAAAGTCTGTGTTACATCTTTCATCTCTGTAAAATATAGAATTTATCAGTAACAATTCTAAACAACTTATTTCACTATATCTGTTAACAGATATCCTAAAGACAGTTGTCACATAGTATCTTTTAAGGTCACTCTGAGGGTCATGTTGAGGTGAGCTTTGTGTTGACCAATCAATGCATAGCTTTTATCTAGAAGAAACTCTATTAATAGCACCTTGATTTCATAATTTTTATTTTTAGACAGAGGTTTGCCAGCAAATTTGACGGTGGTGTTATTTGCAGAATGTGATTGGACGGCTCTTTTCAAATTGCGTGACATAGACAATGTAATCAAGTTACTAAACATAATGATAGCATAATGAATATAATAATGACAAAAGATCGCCTGAATGTGACCCTCGTAACAAACCAACCAGATCCTCAGTTAGTGAGTATAAAGGAGCGGAGAGTTTTCATTGTTCATTTTAGATTTCACACTACTAACATGACATGTTTAACATTTTTATTTGGTAGGGACTATCAGCGCAAACACAAACTAATATATCTACTGGAATTTCAGCATCTATCAATCCTTACATACAGAATTTCCAACTAGTTCCAGTAATATATAAATAGCAAATCAAACAGATCATCTGCTAGGACAGATGCATAGTTTCTAAACTCCTTTACTGACACCTGAAAACCAAACTATTTCTTGCACAGAGAAAACTAGCCAATAAGTGCAATGAGTTGTGCGTCTCTGTAGAGATGATTACATCGTCATATGTAAAAGAATGGTTTCATGACCAATATGTCTATAAAATTTAATGTTGTAAAGATGAACTAATAATTCATAAATTTAAATCTTACCAGGCATTCTCTCAGGATGAGGTCTCAATGGACTAGCATTCTGAAAATTGTAAGAAATACATATATTATATAATCACTCAAGTAACATAATGCAAACCTGATATTTTATTATTTTTAATCATTCTAATTGCTGGTGAATTACAATACATCAATACATCGCTATTGTTGAACTGATATGCTTCTAACTTTAAATCAAAATTTGTATCTTATATTGTATTGATGAATCAATGGCATGATAAAGACTTTATATAATATCCAGAACAAGTTACACTTTATCAACACATGTTGGTAAATTACATTAAACTATTAGTGGCACATACATTAACTTAGCTGATTTGAAGGCTCAACTATCTATAGTGCATACAAAAATTACCACAGTAAATATTTAAATCAGTGGGGTTAATGTTTGCACCCTGACAGTTTTGTCCAAACAAATTTCCAATACAAGTGTACCATTAAACATTAAAAAGTCTGCTGATAGTTTTATATTAGTTATAATTTTTCAGTAAAGCTTATTTTGGATAACAACAATGTGTCAACTTTAAATTTTAACCTGATTTTACAGCCAGTTATTGTATTAAAGTGAAGTAGATGTAAAAATTAACTGAAAACATGTTATTGTATCAATAAGCTCCTTTCATATAGTGATTATATTAAGTTGCTAGTAAAAGAGAAAGAGAAATTGCAGAAAACAGTATAATATATTCATAAAAATAGTTATAACAAAAATTAATTTCAGTTATAAAAGCTTGATTCACTTCCATTTTAACAAACTTTTACAATAGATATAAACATACATCAAAGCTGTTTCACAAAAACTAAAACCCACTCAACCACCTCAATTTCCTAAATTTGGATGTGAATCTATATCTAATTATCTATTTGATATTGCCTAAAAGAGTTACAAATACAAATAAATTTAAGTCTACATCTTTGTATGTCATAGTGTCATAATGAGAAAATGATTTTCTTAACATTTGAAAGTACTTGTATAATTTGTTTGTTCTACTTACAGTATACCTCTGCAGAACATTTGATACAAAACCAAATAAATATAAAGTGTCCAAGAAAAAAAAAACAATACACTAAAAATAATGATTAAGTAGGTGTTGAAAATAACCATGCTACATATGTAACAAAAAAAATAAGAAGAAAAAAATCAAGGTACTCTATGGACAAAATGATAAAATGTGTAAAATACATATAAAACAAAAACATTGAAAGCAGCACTGTACATAAGTATGTTTTAAAGACAAGCATCTTCAATAAAACCCTTGATCAGGTAATGAGTCCAATTAATTTCATCCCAATATGATTCAGGATTGGTCTAAAAGGGGCTTTTATACTATTCTACACCATATAAAGAAATTTTAAACAGAACACATCATCAAAATTAATCTTTAAAGCTGACAATTAAAAGATTAGCTTAAGCATGTACAGTAAAAAATAATGAAATAAGTACAGAAATATTTGAAAATTTTATTGAAACCAACATATTTTTTTACAAATAAAATCCCAAAT
This sequence comes from Mactra quadrangularis, assembly GCA_025267735.1. Lineage (NCBI taxonomy): Eukaryota > Metazoa > Mollusca > Bivalvia > Venerida > Mactridae > Mactra > Mactra quadrangularis. Next base: position 10,297,954 of record CM046307.1, on the reverse strand, counting down.
ATCTATAGACTTTTACAGACTTTCAATGAGTTTTCCTATTTATGGTGACTATACCATGTGATCTTTTGTCATGACTGTGGCTAATAAAACATAAAAACAGCCCCTCAAGGCAGTTTTTTCTTCCAGAACATTTCTATTTTTCATCATTTTTTATGGGAAAACATAAATGCCAACTCTTTCTAAAAAGTAACCTATATCGTGGGTTTAGCGGAAAACAGTTGTAACTCAATATGTATTAGTTAAAATATGTAGTTTTATTTGGAAAAGCAGAACTTTTTTAGTTAAATGAAACAACATGCTGAAACATTAAACTAACAAATGAAAAAAATGAAACATAGAAAGCAACATATCAATGAGCAAAAAAAACTTCAATAATTGATGAAACAAAACATCTAAAATTTAAGTTTCGTGAATGTATAAAAGCTCAGTGTACAAAGACATGCAATGATAAATGAACATAAATTATAAACTAATATAATGAAGCATTATATAACAAACAGTTCTGACATAGCTCTCATGCTCTAATTATGAGTAGAAATCAGGTACAAGGTAGAAAAGCAGAAGAGATTCAATGCAAACAAGCAATTTCAGTCATGGCCAGGCCCCAAGATTAAACAGTATCCTTCAAAAAGTCTTAGACAAAAAAGAAAACTGACCATATTGCAAGTAATTTCACTATTAAAAATCCAATATTTTTAACACCTCCATCTTTGCATTTTGGCTGTGAGGAGGGTCTGAGTTTTTTCACTATAGAAGTTCCTAATATGCTTGCTTAAAAACACCTTTTTTATTCATGTCCCATCGTTTGAATTTATATGTTGAAAAACAAATAAATGGCTAACTTTGCAATTTGAATATATGACTCCTTTTTTATGGATAAATGAAAATCAGTTTATCTCATAAAAACAGGATTTTGTCCCAGGACTTTTAAAGGTTACTGTTAAAAATTGATTTCTATCTCAACTCCAAGCTTCACTCAACAGTCAGATATAAATCTAACAAAACATTTGAGGGTTGAACCAGTAAGGCACATAACTCTAACTAAGCTTGGAGCTGAGATCCTACAGAAGTTTTATATTCTCAGGTCTAATTTTGTTATATTATAAGTATATCATTGTATATGCTACTTGTTTGATCAAGGTACAATTGTAGCACAAAAAATGCTTTTCTAACAGAGCTAGTTCGGAACTCAAATTTATGGGGATTTCTGTCTTTCAAACATATTTCTTACACATTATTGCTGAAAAGCTTGAAATACTGATTAAATCCTATTGCTCTCTGTACACATGTTTTCATTGTGGTTGTGAAATTTTGTTTGTACCGCAGAAGCAAACCCAAATATTTAAATTCCAGATATAGTCTATAGCACAAAATGTAATTTAGACTTCATCTGGAATTCATATTTATGGGTTTTATACCCACAGTACAAACAAAATGTCAAGTCTGTGAACAGAGAACAATAAAAACAAAAAAATAACTTTTATGATTCCTGATTTTGAGCAAAAATGTGTAAAGAAATGTTGTTTGTATTTCATCAATGCAGGTTTAAAATCAGGGCTTGACATTTAAGGTCTTCAGATAACCCCTGACAACCTATATTTAGGTTCAGGACACTTTTTACTGCTAGTAAACATTTGATTCAGGCAATTAAAATATATAGATGGTTGTGCAACTGGGCAATCCAACCTCCATGAATTGATTTTCTATAGACCGCTGTCGTATAGGATCTTTTATAGTCACTCCAAGGGTCACGTTCAGAATGATGACCTTTGTGTCAACCAATCAATGCTTAGCTTTCATCTAGACAAAACACTATTAATAGCATTTTGTTATTTCTATTTTAGACCAAGGTTTGTAAGCTAATTTGACAGAACCTTTATGTTATTCACAGGCTGTGATTGGACGGCTTTTTTCAAAATGTGTGACATAGCCAATGTAAACAAGTTACTAAACATTATAATTATTGCGGCATGAATATAATAATGATATAAGGTCACCTGAACAAACTCTTATAAGAAATAGTCAGATCTAAATTGAGGGAGTATGCTAGCAGATAATCGGCTTTTAATAAGATTGCCAGGCAACCTACTTAAAATGTTAAAGTCAAGCCCTGAAAACCCAATATTTTGAATTCCTGATATCATCCATTATATAGATAAGAGCCATGACATATACAATACAAAAGACAAAGAGAGAGGAGAGTGATAGAGATAGAGAGATATAAAAGAATACATTCTATATAAGTTTCTCACCGCCTGGGATCTTGGTACGGAACCAACACTAGTACCCTGTACTGAATGACGATTTACCTGTTCCTTATAGAATAACAATATTTCACTTAATAACAGTGTTAGTAATCATATTCAAGCCTGCTATTATAGTTTATAGCACCTTTAGGGCAACAAAGCGTGTGGAATTCCAAGTTTTTTCCACTTGTTCAACTTGTCCATGATCAAAATGCACTTGTTCAGAGGTTCATTATTCAAAAAGAAATGTCAGTTTATTTACAGATAAAAAAACCAACATGTCCACGAAAAGTGGGCTGGAAATATTCACATAAATGTACGAGTCGGACAAGTCGGGCAAAGGAATTCCACACCCTTGGGTTGTATAAAACATTGTTTACACATGTTCTGAAAAACATCCATCTATGTAAAAGGGCTAAAAAGGTTAATTTTCTAATAAAAAGAATAAAAATTGGTGTCAAAAGCCAGAAACCAAACTTAGGCAGTCAAAGTATACAGCAGGCCTGAATAATAAATGATGCAAGGAATAAACAATATCAATACATGTATGTAACTAAAGTATGAAAAACAACCAGTATGCAATGTACACAAGGGGCTATAAGGGGCTAGATAGCAGCTCCTACCAGCAAAAAGGGGAACGATTAGTTCAGTATAATGTGGCCTATATGAAGCCAAGATCATGCTTAGGAATACAACTCTGAAAATCAAACAATATAAACATACTGTACACTATGAGCATAGATCAAGTTGTTACAACACTGTATTAGTTGAATACATGTATTTTAAACCAGGAATAAAATTTGATGTTAGTAATTTACTGTAGTCCATGGATAACAAATCGCAAGCTTAGCACAACATGGTCATAACTCACTTTTTTGAAATTGAGTTACGACCGCTTTGCGCTAAGCCCTCGAAATAGTCTTCATTGGATAACAGACAAAACACCAGTCGAGGGTTGCCTGCAAGACAGTAGAAACTTGCTCTTTAACATAATTCACCTACTACAGTCTTGTGAGCAACCCTCAAAGTAGTATTTGAAAAGAAGCTTTCATTACATTAACCTGTCATATCCCTAAACACCAGCTGAAAGCCTAAGCTCAGATAAAGTAAAGTAAAAATTTCTTCAGGCTAGTGAAAATTGCCTTTTTAAAATATAAATATAATTAAATATCATTTTAGATGTTATAATAGATTGTAAAAAAGTTATGATAGTTAAAACAAAAGTTATTGTATTAGTTATACACACACAATGTATTTAAAGGAATGTTTTCTTTTTTTTAAATTATAAAATTTAAAAACATATCATATATTTACTAAAGTGCAATGATATGGATGATAATGGCTTAACATTTAGTGCTCCCATTAAACTTGAGTGCCTTCATTGATGCAACATAATGAACAATACCCCATCCAAGTATACAGTGCCTAAAATTAGCATACAGTGCCTAAACCAAACAATTAAAATAGTGCCTAGTAAAAATATTCAGAACACTGACATTACCTTCAGATCCATGACCAATTTTTAATTCCTAACCAATGCTCCAACCTAACATTGGATGCCTTTACTAAACATTTGAGTAGACCCTTAACAATACATTCAGTGCTTTGATATGGGATTCAGTGCTTGACCCCAACACTCAGTGCTTAAACCTAACATTCAGTGCTTAGACCAAACATTTAGTGCTAAAACTTATCATTCAGTGCTTAAACATAACATTCAGTGCTCAGACCAAAACATTCAGTGCTTAAATTTAGAATTCAGTGCTTATACCTAATATTCAGTGCTTAAACCTAATATTTAGTGCTTAAACCTAACATTCAGTGCTTAGACCAGACATTTACAGCTTAAACCAAATATCTAGTGTTTAGATCTAGACCTCAGTGCTTAAACCTAACATTTAGTGCTTAGACCAAACATTTAAGGATAAGACAAAATATTGAGTGCTTAGACCAACCAGTTAGTGCTATGACCCAAAAGTCAGTGCTAAGATCTAAAACATTCAGTGCTTGAACCCAAGGCATTCAGTACTTCAGACCTAGTGATTAGTGCTTTGACCAAACATTCAGTGCCCTAACCTAATATAACAATTAGTGCTATAAATACTCAATAAATACATTACACCATAAACACATATAAAATCTGATAATTATATAACAAGTATATAAAATATCATACAAATTTACCTTTGCTTTGTCATGGGTTTCTCCCTACATAAGTAGTCATTGATATACATAGTAAACAATTACATTCAACAAATACAAAAGCAATAAATAAAGACTTTTCTAACACTCTAAACATTTGCACTATGGTGGCCATCTTGTCAGCCATCTTGGATAAATAAAACTAGCTGTGTCATAACTGACATCCTTGCAAGAGTTAATGCTTTCCTGAAAAAGGTCATGATCAGGCCTGTTTTTGACACCAAGGATCCTTAGTTTTACATCAGTCAAAATTACAGGTAATGTGGAATCAGGACCCATACAAAGGTATATTATGAAAATAGTCTATAATAATAAATGATGTAAATGACATATATTGCCACAGGACTCTATAACCATGAGTTATCATCCAATAGATCACAGATCTACATGATGATGTCATAGTGTAAACAATTTAGTGATATTGTGTATGCTGTGAAAAGCAAAATAGTTCTTTCTTATAATTGCTATTTAGATATGCTAAAAACATTAGAATGAAAATAATTTTCACCCAAACAAGATCTAATGATGAAATTTATAACAGTCTATAGTACAGATGCTGAATAATTAAATACTTTGACCTATGACCTTTGTCAGGTTCAGATTATATCAATTCTGGATATATTCAAGATTAGTGACAGTAGTTGCAGCTGAAAGATATTTTTTCAACAAAATATGATATTATTATGATTCAAAACATAAAACTATATTATGCGTGTAGTTAAATTTTGATGGGCCAGCACAAAACATCTTTCTTCATTATACATGTAGTTAAACTAGTTTTGTTCTGACCCATCATAATGATTACAATATGATAAACACTCGCTATAAATAATCAATCCTTATTCCGATTATGTAAATCTATCAACCTTAAAAGTTCTAATACATTTATTATTTTCATGAGTATGGTGTTCTGACTGTAAAAACATGCAGCTTACATTGGCAAAATATATAAAAAAAGAAATATTAAAATTCAGCATTTCAGCTGCTGAACAACCCTATCTGAAGTCATAACAATCTTAAACTTCAGAACCAGCCATGAAAACTTTCACCTATGAGCTTGTTTTCCCATGACCATTAAATGTACATGCAACAATGGGACAAACTAACCACACAAGGCATTACAGTCCAAACATTATGAGACAGCTTCTAGTCCAAACATTTAGACACTTAGACACATTTAGACATTTAGCTGACACACATCTTCACCAAACATAAATACACAGTCAATGGACAACTGACAAACAAGTTAAACTTGCTTTTTCCATTGCACTAGCAGACTTAACAAACTAACATTTACTATAAATAAGGCATCATGCATTTTCATCACAAATATTTTTAACTCCTATGGTTGGTTTCCAAGTACAAAAGGGACAATTCTACCCTGCAATGCACATTCAGGCTCAATTTTAAGTCCTGACTTATAACAGATCGAATATTTCATTTCCAGCTTTTTCCTGCCAATTGCAGAAAGAAATTTTCAATTTGCAGAAATATTGATATACAAGTACCAACTGTGGAAAGTGTTTAAACATAATGGGTGATCAAGAGTATAATAGACATGCTGAGTTACATTCTTAATATAGTTGTCTGCTGCTGAGACTCAACGAAGGAAGATTTCCCACTTAATATATCTCTTACTTTTTTATATTTTTTGTCAAATGCACTGAATCAATTATTGAGTACAAGTAAAATAAAGTTTTTCAACTTTTGATATTAAACTAATATTTTTACATAATTATTTCTGCAAATGAAATTCACTCAGCAAAGGCATTAACAAAAGCATATTAATTGTTGGTTTTAATAGTCAAATGGTCTTGAATAAATGGATTTTTTTCTTCTCAAATTGAGCATTTTGGGATTTAAAAGATTATCAAAATATGCATGATTTTAAATAATAGAAGAATTTTTCTGTATTCATAATGCCTTAAGACTGCTAAGATTACTTTTACAATAATGCTGATGCTTGCATTTAAAAAATATTTGTAAAAATAATTTTTTGAAAAAGATCTAAAAAAAATAGAGAAGAAAAAATATATTTTAAAGAATAAGTGATTAACTTTAACTACAAAATAAAATAAAATCTAATAAGCTAAATCTAACTTGAATATACATGTATATATAAAAAAACAAATATTTATTAACCACATAAACTAGACCTATCACTGAATGTGATAAATACCTCCCAATAGGTCTTTGTCAAAAAGTTTGAATCAAATCCATACAAAAGGTGCTGAGAAAATGAGCAGACAAGATTTTTCATCAAAGGGCCACAACTCTGCATCAAATCAATTAACCAAGGCCAAAATGGAATATGCACAAGTCTGCTTTATACCCAGTCCGTGTGTGAAGTTTCAATCAAATCCATACAATAGGTGCTGAGTAATTGAGAGGACAAGTCAGCGTTTTTTTTCACCCGATTGGGAATGGGTCCTGTACCCCTCCGATTGGGAATTTTTAGTCGTGAAAATGGGAAAAAGTGGGAAAATCACGCACAACTTAGAATAAATTGGGAATATTAATAAACAAGTGTTTAAATACAGAAATTGTTAAATATCTGCATCATTCTGCCTTTTAACAGTAACATTAAACTAGACTTTGTAGTTTTTGGAGATGCAGAGGTAAATTACACAAATAAAGGAACTTTAGAATTGGGCCATCCATATAAAGACCCCTAGAATTTGGACACTCCAAACAACAATATAGTGCCATTGTTAAAAGGTCTAAAAAGAAAGAGGGTATAAGTGAGTCAGGTTATGTGACAAGCTGTTTATTTCAACATTTGGGAAATGTCATTAAAAATTATCTTCAGTCAAATAATCTACTCAAGCTTGATGGAAATGTGTTCAAAGTTACCAGCAACTTATCTTATTATGTAATGAAACTATCTGATAGACCACAACATAATTCAGAAATAAGGAGGCTACCAGTATTTTGGTGTCTGAGTCGTTTTTAGATCTGTTATGATCAATTTAATCAAATAACCTTTCTTATAGTTTTTACTCAAAATCTTCCTGAAAAGCAATTCAGCTTGGTTTTAAAATGTCTCATTTTCCCACTATAAAAAATCATTAAATGTTCGAAACTGTCAGGTACGAAATTATTGGGGACGAATATTTTACAATTTACTCTGAGTAACAATTAAACTACTGTTTGATTATTTCAACCATTGCTGAATTATTGAGAAAATTATTGAGAAATCATCATGACATGAACAGCTTTCAATTTCTATGCTTAAAGGCAGCTAGTTTCATAAAAATAATCGTAAAATCACGGGTCCGTGAGAAATTAGTCAATGTTATGACCTTGACCGGAAATAAAACTTTAACACAATTTTACGCGGTAAGACAAAGGAGTTTGTTTGTAAACATTAAATTTTACAACATTAGTTTGATTGCAAAACTAATGAAGCGGAACAATGACCGTGTGAAAGAGTGATTACACAAACTCTCAGATGATAGTTATTCAAGATGACGCTATTCGCCAATATAACGGATTAGCGATGTCGTAAAGAGTGTATAAAGATTAATTGATTTAATTGATGATAAGTGATATTGATCATTGAAATTTGCCGACTCTTGCCCATTTAAGTGATAATTGACACACGGTCATTAAATAACTGTCAGTTACGATACTTGGACAAATAAACAGAAGTAAAATTTTATTAATTCCACAAACTGTTTTTTGCCGATTTTTTTTAGTTTTGACAACTTATGCTGTATTTTCTCTTGATTTGGGAAATACCAATAAAAGAAACGATTGGGAAGGGTCCGTTGACACAATTGGGAAGGTCCGTTGGCGTGATTGGGAAGGGTCCGGTCGTCATTGGGAATGGGTCCGTTTTCCGGACCCATTTTAAGAAGGAAAAAAACGCTGCAAGTAAAAGTTGCAGACCGACCAACAGACTGACCGACAAGCTGACTCCTATATACCCCCCAACAAGGATTTGGGTGGTATAATAAAAAAAGTGAAGCCAATAACAGTGCAGAATCAAAACAAAGCATAAAGCTGTGGACAAACATATAAACAATAACAACAATTCATAGAATCAGGTAAGATGTTTTACTGTATAGCTACATGAGTGCTTTTATATTGGTGAAAACATCTAAATGTTGAAACTGGAAATACTGAGTTTGGGGTTAAACCTCTAAGATTTCATCCAGGCTTTATTAAATATTTTGTCTAGCAGATTCTACTACTTATGCCAGATTATATTACAACCCCAGCTGCCTTTTAAATGTATGAGGAAAAAGCAGTTGATTTTTGCTGTAAATAAATTGCATTGAGCAGTTAACCCTTGCAGGTCAGGACATGAGAGAAAATTGGCATTTTATTCATCTTTACGGTATAGTCCTACTTGACTAACTTGTTCCCTGGTGATTGTCTTTTAGAAAAAGCCATCTGAACCCTGATCCCAGTTACCTGTAACCATGGCAATGCTGATGTAGAATAAAGGGGCAAATGAATGCGATTTTTGCACTTTCAAACCATAATTTGCATTTCATAACAATATATTTGCATCATATTTTCCCAAAAAGTGTACTTTTCAAAAACTGAAAACATTCCATTTATCATCATGTCACCATTTTGTGCCACTTTTCTGCACTCAATGACCAGATATTTTTTTGATGATTTATGGTCATTTTTAGGTAACTCTCCTTAAGTGAAGTTCACTTAATCCAAGTCCTGTTGCAGCCATTTTGAAGAGGGTAGAGACAAGAACAACACAGCATTGACCAGTTAAGGCATTCATTTGGACTAATGAGACCCAGGCCTTAGGTCTAAAATTCCTGACTACATCTTTAGCATTACATGTAGTCCTAAAATCTTCCATTAGTGAGATGTATCAATACAGTTCTAGTCACCTACATGTATAGATCAACAGACAAACTAAACAGACTAATCAGTTCTTTCCAGTTTCTTAATACACAGAAAATAATACATTTCTTATAATAATATTATCAAGTCAAAGATTTAAGACTATACATACAGTACCCACCAAAAGTTTGGAGACATTTTCAGATTGTAGGCCTACTGAATAGCTTTTATCAAAATTTTCAGATTGTAGGCCTTCATTAATAGCATTTATCTAAAATTTAGTAACTGTTTATTTTAAAATGTTTTGTAGTTTTGCATTAATTTTTGGTTATCATTATAACTATAACTGAGACTACAAAAATGTAATTAAAGGCTATTTCATGGAAAATAATTACAATAAACATTGTTTTGGAGGCTTTATGATGTCAGATGCTGAATCTTATACATGTGTTGCATTCATGAAACACGTTTTCATTTTATCACAAACCATACTTAAATATATTAAAAATAATGATTCAACAAAAATAATCATCAAAATTAAAGAATTTTTTTAAAAGAATTGTTGTGTTTTTTGTCTCCGAACTTCTGGTAGGTACTGTACAAGAGCAAACATTAGAGGAAGTGAGTCATCATGTGCTATACAGTACACATATTAATGCGGGATGCAACAGTTATGTTAAATAATAATAAAAAACAAAAAAGGTCACAGAATACTAACAGTCATGTGGTTCTCTGGTCCAGTTGGGGAGCCAAAAAGATGCATGTGTCGACCAGACTGTTAAAGAAAATAAAAATAATAACCTTTGATTAAAAAGCTTGCAAGTTTGTAAAAAATGATAAATTCTTTATTTCAAAAAGAAGTTTATCAAAAAATGACAAATTCAGAATACACCTGCTAATAAATGACCTTTGGTATCAATGAGTAACATTCACATTGGTGGAAATGAAATGAAACTTTGCACAGGTGTTACTAAATGCAATGTACAATATGAAAGAAATGTGCAGATTTGAAATGAGTATCCTTGTGGAAGTTCTGTTGAGAACAAGTTTAGTCAGTGTGTCTGTGAAGAGCCTAACTACTACAATGAATGTAGTTTAGTGGATCTGGCATATCTCCTTTTTTATAACTGGGGCAGAACACATGGCACCCAGTTTTCAACATGTATTCATGTATCTAGATTCTAATACAAGAGGCTATCATGGTCTAGATCCAACAAGGATACTATATACACATGATATGGTATTTTACACAGGGTTCTGAGGGTTCTAGCCTACAAGTACTAGTATTTTGATATATCTTATAGTCTAAATCATATTAAGAGATATTTGTAGCAATTTAACCAAAAATCATGATTTAAAATGATAGAACCCTCAAAATCATACTAAATAAATCTAAGGGCCAATCAATAAAAATGGGACAACAACTTTGACCTTTGACTTTGATGAGTGACCTTGACCTTAGAGGTGAAAACTGCACATGAAATTTGAGTGTGGTGATAGAGAACACATACAGTAAAATATTAAGATTTTTTATCCATAGGTTGAAAGTGGGATAACAGACACAGGAAAAGAATAACACGGCAATAAGTTGAGTGGCAGGAGATGACATTCTTTGACCTGGCAACATGCCAAACCATGCTATAACCTATTGTCTTATACTGGACATGAGATAATTGTATCCTAATTTATTTAGTCAATATTTGTGAAATATCTATTATTTAGAGTCTATGTACAGGGTTTTAGTATAGTGTTTTAAATGGTATAGATAGATTAAAACATTTTAACTAGTACTACACATACAATGTAGGGCTGTCACGATACGCCACGAGCATACCACGATATACCACAAGATGCTGGCATCGTATCGCGATACGTACCTGATATATTGTGGGCTTTTAGATTCATTGTGCCTCCACTGTATTTAACAGAAACATTGCAAATCTCATATATATACAGCTGCTGATAGAGTCTAGCCTCTTTAAGTACTTACAGTCATTTAGATCCGAGACACACCCCAGTCGGTTAAATTCTTGTAACTTAAGGTTAGATGGAATCAACAATGGAAAAACTGACGGCTGCTACTTTTATTTCGCGAAGGTAAGAATTTTCCAATGAAGTGAAAAATATCGCCAAATACCGGTACATTAAATTGTACCCCGGTACGTATTGCTGCAGCTGCGTATTGCAATATACTGGTATACCCGTATATGGTGACAGCCCTAATACAATGTATATATTTTGGTCGCTATAAAACAAGTTAACCACAATATCGACTATATTTGTAACATAGTAAGTTCAATTTACCTAATTTTTACGTAGTATAAATAGTAAGAAGCCCTTAAAGTGTAATGCTCAATACTTTTTTTTTGGAAATATCTTTTATGACATACATTAATCCCACTGATTTAAATACTCAATATTTGATCAATTATTCCCATGCCCATATTAATACGGATATCTATTTTTCTGGATAGTAAGTACCAAAGTCATGCAGTGATTAAATAATGATCGGGATTATCAAACAAATATTGAGTATTTAAATCAGTGAGGCAAATGTATGCCCACCACTGACAGCTGAATAAAATTCACCAATACCATGCTAAATGTACTTACTGTTAAAAAAGCTCATAGGAAAAATTGGGCTTTGCCTATAGTTATATGTTGCTTCTATAGATAAAGTCTTAATAATTATAATAATAGAAGTATTGAACATGCCACTTGAAGGGTTTATTTTTTATAAAAGACACTAATGCACAAAATGCCAGAGTATTTTTATCACGTTTCTACAAAACATGGCATGTGTAGATATAATTTGGCCATTGAAATAATGCCAAGAGAAAGAGAGAGAGAGGGGAAAGTGACAGAGGGTTATATTATAAGCTAAGATAATAGAGTAATAAAATATAGGATTTACAACCAAAGTCTGTCACGAAACCTTCAACAATACCAGCCCAGCGAGCTCTGGATAGTTTATCCCTTTCCATGGAGAAGAAAACTTTAGATTCTTAATTTTTCTGGGGTCAAGAACTATTACTAAAAAACAGTTTCGATGGATTGTTTAACACAATACTGGTACTGGGTTCTATGGTGGAGTATTATACACCAATAAAGTGTCCTTTAATATCTTAATTTGACTGAAGACAAAATTGAGGCCCTAACCTATACACCTTAGATTGGTATTAACACTGTAGGCCTATTTTGGTAGTCTAAGGTGTACCAACAAGACTACAATATAATTTCCAAACAACAAGACCTCAGTCACCACGAAACTCAACAGTTTATTACTAAACAACAGGTCCTCTGAAGTTCCAAATTTTACAGGACCAGAGACATTATACATATTTTTATTAATTGAATAATGGGTTGATGAGATCAAATTTGTTGCCAGATATACGGTCTTGGAAACCAGCAGACCTAGACAGATTTTCTTTTTTTTTACAGGATTTGTCCATCTGTCCGCCATGTTTCGTGGTGACTGAGACCTAATTGATAAATTTTACAAAAAACAGCCATCCTCTTAGACATTTGCACAAAGCCTGGAACTAGCGATAATTGATAAAAGCTTGTGAAAACAAATAGCTCAATAGAGTTACGCTAGATTATAAATCTGGCAAATGAGGGTGATTGTGAGGTGATGGCTGAAATATATCAGCAGAAAACCAAGGTCAGAAGAAACAACATTATAAGACAAAAATAGCTGTTGTATTACTAACTTTAGCAACAAAATTGTGCAATCTCCGTAAACAGATATCCTATAGACCGCATTCGTACAGGATCTCTAAAGGTCGCTAGGAGGGTCATGTCAAGATGACCTTTGTGTCGACCAATCAATGCATAGCTTTCATCTAGACAAAACACTATAAATAGCATCTTGATTTTGTTATTTCTTTTTTTGGGGCCGAGATTTGCAAGCTTATTAGACAGTGTTGCCTATAACGAAACAGCCAGATCTAAATTAGCAAGTAGGCAAGCAGAGAATTTTAGATCATGTTTTAATCAGATTGCAAAATTGTGTGACAGCACAGAGACTTGTAAGTAAAGCGACCATAGATGACTCCAAGATCTCATAGAAATGATATTATGTTCATATTTTAATTTTTAACAGCGTAGTGAAGACAGTAAGGCATGTTACACAAGGAAAATAATATAACAATACTTATTCAATCAGAAATAGCATACAGTAAAAGAAAGAAAAGACAATATTTAAAGCCAGATAAGAAAAAGATAAGAGAGAAAATGTGATATACAAAGGGGGATAATCATTGACATGATATTTACAAAGGGAGATAATTATCTATAAAAATAAGATTCAATGACAACAAGGTAAAGGAATGGACTAGACATTATATTTGATGGCAAAATTTTGTTGTTGTCATGGATACTAAGATATCAGACAAGCAACAAAAAAGGTAGAACCTATATTTTAAGTCAAACTAAAAATGACATTAGAAAAGAAATGCATTTTATTGCACTAAATGATAAAAAGACCTAACATAGAAATGAAGACAATGAAATAGTCAAAGATACAATTGTATCACAAGTTTTATAGTTGATTTATATAATATGTTGATGTTCTTTATCTCTCACATCTTTGTATATGGTATAAAAATATTTGTATAATATTTTTTGCATTTTTGTGAAAGTGAAAACATATTTATAATACTTCAAATAAATTTGCCGGCTTTTGATTGGCTAAAAAATTGTAAAAGTGAAAATACATAAAAATATTTCAGTAATTTCTATGCAGATCACAGATCCCAAAACTTTCACCCAAGATTTTGGTTCATTTATAGTGCATCAAGGATCAAGACGAAATTTTGATCACTTGATTTTAGAACAACATTGCATACATACATTGACAATGAAGGGATCTACTTTTTATACATTGACAGTGATGCAAAGTAACTTTTCCTACATTGACAATGCTCAAAACTACTTTAAATTTATCGAAAAATACGTGAGAGATAAAAAAAAAACATCTTCATTTTAAGATTGATTAGCACAAAGTTATAGACATTTCACTAATAGTGACTGCTATAAAATGAAGAAACAAATACTATTCAGATGGCTTATTGAAGTGCATAATGGAAATGTTAATTTCAAGTATCTACTTCCACTAGGATGACAGATTGTTTGGGAATCTGGGACCAGTGTTATCAAAACTTGTCATTATTAATCCTATGTTTGTAGCATTATATAATATTATCGATTTTTAAAATATATAGGCAACTGGGTAGCATGTTATCACAAGTCTTATGATTATTTACCAATACGACAAAGAATGACTTACAACTACATTTAGTCGTAAGACCGTTGATAATATGGGCCCCTGGTAAGTACATTTTCAAAAATCTTACGAAAATACAAAATCACAATATAGAATGATTTACTAAAATTGGGATGTTATATGTTGAGGGTTGCCTGCAAGACTGTAGTAACTGGCTCTTTAATGCAATGCACTTACTACAGTTTCGCAGGCAATCCTTGAATTGTGTCCATGAGAAAAAGAAAGTATAAGGTCTATTCAGTTTTAAAACAATCACTACACTTAGTATATAGTAACCTAAATATCATCATAAAAACATGTATAAATGAATGATATTATATAAAAGATGAATACACACCATCAAAAAGGATTCACTAGGTGGACTCGAGGCCAAATAGAAATCTTGTATGTTCACTGAATGCGCATCTGAAATAGTATGAAAAATATGTATTTTATTTTTCAAAGTATACAGTACCCACTTAAAGTTTAGAGACATTTTCACTTTGTAAGCCTACTACATATGTTTAATAAAAAAATCATTATATATTTTGAAATGCTTTTTAGTTTTGCTATTTTTTGTTGTTATTTCACGGCGTCTCAACGCCGTGATATTGTGGTGGGTAGATTTTGATAGCAATGGGCAAAAGTCACGTGATAAAAAATGATAAAAATCCTTTCGATTTCCACTGCCGACAAATTTATTGTTTTTAATGCAGTCATAGTACAGCCCATTTCCGTTAAAAGTTAAATCATTTTTGGGGGAATCCATATAAACAATTTTTCTTGCAACAATGCAACACACGAAAAATCAGCGTTTTATATCAACACATTTCCGCAAATCCTTTCGAATCACATGAAAAGGGGTAGGTATAAATCGCGAACCAACCGGACCAGGAGACCAGTTTAGTATACGGATACAGTTTAACAAATATGCGTATCATAATGTGAGTATAGTACATATATTATTGATATTTGCCAATATTTTATTTGAAAAGATAAGACACCAATATCGAAATTATATTTTAAGAAATAACTTTGCAGACTTTAACTATTAAAAGAATCGTCGATTGCTTCATCACATATTGTTGTAAATATTATATATTTCAACTGTTAGAGCATTTATCATTTGAAAACTAATTTGATATGATTCATATATTTTAATAATATACCTTTCTTTCTTATTAGCCGACTGTATAAATAAAGAAGCGTAATCGTGTAACATTGACTCTTAATTCTTACTCTTACTGAGCTCTATTGGCGATCTTTTCTAACTATGATTAAGTGCAGCGGACCAGTTAATTTTAAGAGCATAAGAGTTACGGACCAGGGTTGAGTTCAGTAACTGCTAACGTTATAGAACGTTCCCGCAACGATACATTCGAAAGTCCTCGTCCATTTGCTGCGAATAATCTCGGACATATTTGGACGCTATTTTGAAATGTCCGGCGTTAAAGTAAACAAATGTATGACCGAGGAGTTCCGAATGCATCGTTATGTAACGTACTGTAGCGTTTTGTGTAATTGAACTTGCTTCTGGTTATAGATCGAGCAGATGTAAGATTATTTTTGCAGACTTTTTTTAATTATGAAAAGTTTGGTACTATATTGACGGACTATTGACCAGACGGACCAGGTAATTTTAAGAGAGTTAAAATGACGGACATTTACACCCAGGTGAAAAGCTCGCCCGTTTTTAATTTGTTCGAATGGAGTATGTTTTCTCGAGTCCGAGTGAATTCATTATTAAGAAAAATGATTTCTATTCGAAATAGCTTGCCTTTTGTATTTAAGTGCATCTTTTCGGAATTAAAATACATGTTAAATCCTTTCGTGTATCCGGCAACATAATTCTTCCGTAACAAGTAAAGGTATGACTACTCTCTAATACACTGGTTTGAAAGATTCACTCGCTGACTCTCTACCTCTGCTTAAATACTATGCGCAAACTGATATTTCTATTTCAAGGCAAAGACACACACATTTAGATTGCATGGCTGTCTCGTGATTAAAAAATAAATGCAATAAATGCAACAAATGTTCACGCCTGTAAAATCAAAATGTCGAAATTCAAAGATGCTGGACAGTTATGCATTAGTTAGATGATTGGTTACACGGATTGGTAAGAACAGATCCGCAATGTGAGGAGCACTTGACTAAACAGAAGCGATAAGTCATGTAAATAGCTTCTGTTCTGAAAAACTATGTTTTCCCTTCTGCCGATCTTTTTAAGCGTCATGCAAATATGAATTACTGGAAATAAATCCAACTAAAACCAAACATCCTGCCGGCATGAAGATGGTGTCTAGATCCAGACCATTCTCGTACTCCAAATTTGTCAAGATTCTCAATCTAACTAGTATCGAGAATCTTACTAGGCTTTTGGAACGAGATTGTTACATTTGAACAGAAAAACGTTTTATGACAAGTTACCTTTTAATTACTGAAAAACCTTAACATGACAATTCAATATAATGTTCTTTTGAGTTACCTTTAGATTATACTTAATCATTCTTTTTTGTTTGCCGTGACAATCCCTTTGCTGCATTTAGCAGCAATTTTTTACTTGTGATACTATTTGTAGTTGAGACTACCAAAGTAGCATAAAAACTATGTTATAGAAAATAATTACATTGAATTTGGTTTTGGAAGCTTTGGGATATCAGATGCTGAATCATAAATATATGATGCATTCAAAAAAAAAAAATGTTTTCATTTTATCATCAACCGTATTTAATATATCAAAATAATGGTTTTACCCGAAACAATCAATTAAATTTGAATTTTTTTATTAAATTTGTCTCCAAACTTCAGGTAGTAACTGTAGTTTTGAAATACTTTCTGGAATTGTATTTGAAGTTTTACTCTATTTGGTTATTATTCCATTTACAAAGCTACCAGAAGTTAAAAGTTGGCTCAAAACATTATTTTAGAGAGAAAATCATATCACATTAGATTTATTTACATCGCTTATTTCCCTTGTCAATGAATCAACCAGAGTTACATTTCTTGAGTGCTCTTCAGTCAGAAAACATTACTCTAATGCAATTTAAGCTTCAACATTTCTAAAATGTTATCTTCCCCTGATTTGGTTTTATAAAGCAGGAAAAGGGACAAATTACAAGAACATCTGAAAACCTGTTCCAAGCAAGTCATTATTCCTAGAAAAAATTGACGATAACATTGATTGTTCAGCATACAGAGAAACATGGCCAGTTTCCTAAGCATATCTCTACATATAACTTTGGGCCCTGTACCCATCTTATACTAGAAGAAATGAGTACAAGTATACATGTGATATCAAATTCAGTGTACCAGGGGGCAAAGCACTAGCTAGCCATATACTTAGGCAACTCGCCCACAGTGACAGTTCCTCCAGGAAGGAAAATGGTGAACTTGTGAGTTTGATAAGATTTCTGAAAAGTTGGTTAGGTGAGCTGGTCACCAACAATAAACAAACTAAAATCTTTGATACATACTGCTTTCTAACAATCTATTATTATCCATTATCAAACTATAAGCAATAACCAACTGATCCATTGGATCTCCATTTAAAATGGCTGCTTCTACTTCGAATTCTGAGACACCAAATTTCTGAAATATTGTAACAGAAACATGTACTGAAATACTAAATATCATGGCCATATTGGTAGGCAAATTTAAGGCATTTTTTTATGAATCATTAAATTTTCATTTTCTTATAGCTTCTTACATTTTGCTTCAAATTTCAAAATTTAAACGTCATCAAAAAGCTCTTGAAATTCAAATTGTTTTCATGTAATATCATTAAAATAATGAGATTTATAAAAGTAATCAAACTGTCAAGAAATACAGTTATGTGTAGTTAAATCAGAAATATTGGTTGAAAAATAAAAGTCTTCTGGTAATTTAAAAATAGAAGGTCTTCAAACATTATAGCTAGCACTAGCCAATGCCTACCAAGATGATTGCTAAAAGGTATCTTATCAGTACCTATGACATCATTAGGGCTGGGTATTGTCAGCTAGTTTGTATAACCATAGTAGCATAGTATCACGATATGTATCACGATAGTTAGTACGCTGTAATATGCAAAATGGTTGGAAAGGGACAAAAGCAAGGAAGCAACTTTCCAAAATGGTAGTATTTTTGTACTAGTACTAACAGCTCAATTATGCCAAAAATTAACAGTGAATGCACCCTTAATAAGCACACTGTTCTAAGATATAACAGTATAATATGCAAAATGGTTGGAAAGGGACAAAAGCAAGGAAGCAACTTTCCAAAATGGTAGTATTTTTGTACTAGTACTAACAGCTCAATTATGCCAAAAATTAACAGTGAATGCACCCTTAATAAGCACACTGTTCTAAGATATAACAGTTCAAAGATGTTGACATGCCATACAAAAAGTGTATTCATTCTTCATTTGAGCAGGATAACAAGTTACTACAGTAAAGTTCCACTATTGGGACTATCAAAATTGATGGTCTTAATAGCGGGGCAATCTAATATAGGAACATTTTTTCTTCTCAAATTAAGCATTTGGGACTTAAAATTGTCAAAAATCCCATGATTTGCAATAATCAAACTGATCTTTATAGCGAAACTTTAATGTACCTGAACATATCAATAGTTTGTGGTAGTATCAGAGAGGAAGTATATATAACATGGTGGATACTTACATCACAAACTTCTCTAACAACATCCATATCAACAATAGAAGCATCATGATCTTGTGGTGTAGGAAATAAATAAGCTGGTAAATCTACCTTAAACCAATCGTGATCTCTGGAAATGGTATATTTAGTTATACATTTATCAAAAACATTATACACTTAGTGACATACATGTTTGTGATTCTCTTTAATTTGAAAGACAAAAAGTTAAAATTCCTCTCAAAAAGTAGTACTTTATGAGTTAAGTTTTATTGATTTTTAGTTGTTCTCAGCCCAATTTGAACTTTCTGAGTTAGTTTCGTATTACCAAAAATGTTGTATTAAATATCTCCAAAGTGGTTTTTTGCCCCAATATGTTAAAAAAGTTTAAAAAAAAGTTAAAGTGGAGTTTAAAGTCTGCTTCTATATACATGTTAAGCCAACTCTACAATAGTGTACAATAACACCTGGTCAATGAAATCATCCTCAGGCAGGCAATCCCTCACAGTACACATTTACACCTGGGTAGAATGGAAAAGTTGTAGGTTAATTTCTTGCTGAAGGAAATTAGCAGTGCCCCTAGTGGGGACAGAACCAGGGACCTCTTGATCCCTAAGCACATCTCCTACCACTGAACCACTGCTCCTACATATGTGGCCCATAATCTTCTTTTGGACACTAATGAAAATAATGAAGATTCACAATAAATTAGAAAAAAAAGATTTTTTTGGGCACAAAGGGTATAAGTTAACATGCTAATTGCTCAAGTTAAGAACTACTTACCTAATATCCTTTAAACTAGCACGTTTTAATGGATCAACTTGTAACATATGACATAATAAAGATACTACTTCTTTATTTAAATATTCTGGTATGTTAAAGATTCCAGCTAAAATAAATAGGACATTATAAAGTAAGAGAGTAAAAACAGTCGTTGTATTTTATATTCTTATTTTCTGATACATAAATTTCTTATGAAAAAGGTTATGGCAAGTCAATTTCAAAAATTTTGCAGATTGAAGTCGGAAGGAAAATAAACATAACAATGATATGATATTCAAAAGGTATACGACATTCTACATAATTCAATTATATTTGGAGTGACCTTATTTTTAAAGTTTCTTGCTTTTGACTTACGATGATTTTTATTGTAAGACTTTTTGTGAAAAGGGCCACTGGACATTGGGCTCTCAATCAACATCCCTTGGAAGTTTTTCACACACACCTCTCATATGTAGCAAACTAATTTGGGCAATGGATTAACACCACCTTCATAGGAACCCACTTGAAGAATATATGACAAAGCAGAAACAACATTCTCTCATATGTGCATCCACCAAGCCAGTTGCAACCAAACGTCTAACATTTATAAACAATAGAAGAGCTCTCTTTGAGGCCATTGAAATTTTGATCTTCAGATCCAGTCCAGTAAAACATTTATCTGAGTAAACTTGACTTAATAAGAGACATAGAGAAAGTGTCTAAAGACTGGTCCAAATAGCCTCCTGCTTGCAATGGGAGTTCACAAAATACAACAAATCTTTCATGGATGTATTGCATTTTCATAAGTAATGTCTAATGATAAAAAAGAATTAGTTTTCTTACATTTGATCTTTCTAAACAAGGTAGGTACATGTTCATCATCAAATGGTAACTGAAATTATATACATGAAACCAAATTAAGATTATATTAAATTGTGAATATTTAAATATTATAAATTACTAATAACTTTTTATTCACAAATTTAAACAAGAGATTTACCACACCAAGTGGTTCAATGTGTGTGTTTTTTTAAATCACATGTAAATTTTAAACTCATGAACATAGTTCCACATTGCAACTGAGTAAAACAATAATACTTATTAATGCAGACAGCATTCTATACAAAGTGAGAAAAGTGCAGTTTAAAGTCTGCTTCCATACACATGTTCAGCCGACTTCACATTCTTGTACCATAACTGAAATCACCTTCAAGCAGACAATCCCTCTCAGTACCCATTTATACCTGGTTAGAGTGGAACAATTTGAGTTTAATTTCTTGCTCAAAGAAATTAGCAGTGTGCCTAGTTAGGATCGAACCCAGGACCTCTGGATCCCTAAGCTAGTGTCCTACCACTGGACCACTGCTCCAATAGGTGAACGGCACAGTTTGAAGTATATAATGTATAAATTTTGTATAGTGCTTTTGACTTAGAGCTATGTCAGCCACCTATCTTCCAAAGAAGATTGACTGTCTATGTATGAGGGTGACAAACCATCTATGATATTAGGATAGCTTGTATTATTTTAAAACAATACTTACAGTTCCACAGAGAAGAGCATATAAAATAACACCACAACTCCATACATCTACCTCTGGACCAGCATACAGTCTGTAATAAATAACATTTACAATATATTTAGGCCAGAGTTGTTGTTTTTTTACTCAAACCCCAACCCAAATGTTATTTTCAGCACAAAAAAATGCAATAGAACATTCAATAAAACTATTTTTTTCATTATATGACAGACCAATAGTGTTAATAATACAGGTGTGTCACCAAGGTTTTTACAACATGCACTGCTTTCATATGTGGTAGTTGAATAAAATTTAACAATACATTTATATATTGTGCGTACATATTGACCCCTGACCTTTATGCAAGAATGTTCATTACATTGAATACGAATATAGTATTAATGCCCGATTACACCTTGACCGTGAGGATTATGAGTTAAAACTTAACACACAAACATACTTCTATAATTTTGCAATCGCTGCCGAAATGTAGAATAGGCGTGGTACTGACTTTCGTTAGGATATGTGTAGATAATTATTAGATGTACATGTTAAAGGTCAGGTCGGGGTCAATATTTACGCACATACATATGGGATTAAATTATTATAATATTTCTAAGCATATTAAACAAACAGATTTTTAGAGAAACTTACTTTCCAGATATTACTTCAGGAGCAGCATAGTTAGGTGAACCACAACTTGTTCTTAGAAATTCTCCATCATGCATCATGTTTGATAAACCTAAAAAATACATTCATCATTTTCAATACATGCCTGACTGGCTTCTGCAATTTGCTAATGCCATACTGGCTTGAAAGTGAGGTAAGTAAAAGATATTAAAACTATTAAAATTATGAAAAGTATTGTATGAAACTGAATAAATGGAAATTCACCTTAGGTCAGTCAGTAATGCCTTAGTCAAACGAAAGTGAAGGCAGCTCATGTTCTAACATTTAACACAGTCACAAAACTAGTCAAACTACATGCCAACAAAAAATGATGAGGACTAATTTTGTGTCTTCCAGTCAGATGCCAAAAATCAAATATGAATGAACATTTTCTTTCATACTTTTCTGTGAAATGCCAAGTTATTCGATGAAAAATACTCTTATACTTACATAGTTACTTACATCATCTTAGAACATAAATGCCATCATCTTGAAGAAGAAATGACGTCTTGTTAAATATTTGAGTAAAATACATCACGCAAAACACAGTGTTAAACATAAAAGAAACAGAATATTTTTCAACTTTGGTGTAAGATCATTTTTATTTCAACTAGTGAACACCACATGCCACTCATGAAAATATGTTGTCTGAGCTCACTCTATGAAATTAAAATCGATCATACACCAAAGTTGACAAATTATCTTCTTTGTACTTACCAAAATCTGCTAATTTAACATTAAGATTATGATCTAACAATAGATTTTCAGGTTTTAAATCTCTATGTACAACCATATGTCTATGACAATAGTCAACACCTGATACAATCTGCTGGAAAAATCGTCTGGCTTCATGTTCCTTTAACTGTAAATACAAATATTTTCTTTCGTGTTAATATTTTCTTTCAGGTTATTTTTTTTCATCGTGAAATAACAATAATGTGTTAGTGCAAAACTAGACTTACTACATGTATATTATAAAGGATGTAGACTAATTTTAAGCTGACCCATTCACATCTTCATATTTTGTGATAAAAATATCAATCTTACATTTTTTCTACCAATTGCACTGTTTTTTGTTGATGTGAATACTGAGGGTTGCCTGCAAGACTGTAACTTGCTCTTTAACGTGATGCACTTACTACAGTCTTACGAGCAACTCTCGATACAATAAATTGTGCTAAAAGTGCCAATTTTCAACTTTTCACTGCAGTGAAAATATAAAGTCAAAATAAAGTCACCATAGTGGAAAAAAGACGCTGTACCTACCTTTCCATTCTTAACAATATAATCAAATAATTCGCCACCAGAAACATATTCCATCACCATGAAGATGTCTGATGGTGTACTGATCACTTGATACCTGAAATGTCATTAATATTTTAAATAAAATCTGTTACTATCTATATCTAAAGCATAATTTTAATTCAATTTAATTAAACAAAGTTAATTGGTCAATAGATTCAGTAAACATAGTACACATAATACATGATAAAATTCTGCAAGCCATTATCCATTACAGCTATTTACATAATATTCAAATGGCATATAAAAATAAACTATATTAAAATTTTATTATTATGTACTCCTAATTCAATTAAAATTAACAATCAAAACAATTAAAGGACTGAAAGTAGTTTTAGCAAAGGTTACATATATATATATCTAAAGATTGGTCCAAGGGTAGATAGGTAAAACTACAACCATGCACTAAACTGAGATCGCAAGTATTCAGCTGTTTTTCTTTCAAGAACACATCATACACAGAATAAATCAAGTTGTCTCCCTTGTATTGAAAAAGAGAGTACTCACAGTTTGATGATGTGTGGATGTCTAAACAGTTTGAGATTCTGAATCTCCTTGCGAATTTTTCCGACCACATCAAGATTTTTGATCTTCTGACGATTTAAAATCTTTACAGCAACTTTATGATTAGTTAGCTGGTGTGTGGCAACTGCAAATAGAAATAATAATGAAATTACTAGTGTGTAGGGCTGTGGATAGTTGAGCAAGTGGCGATCCAATCCGAACCATGATTCATGTGTAGCGATTCAAGAATCAAACCACAAATCACTTGTTAATAGAGCAGCATACAGAATTCATGTTATAACAAAAATAAGTCAAGAATAACACAAGCTTTACTGTATGGAAAACCATGTACTCCAAAAATTTCTATTACCAGAAGTTTTATGGGCATTTTCAGTGATAACATTTTTGTCTAAATGTGTATCAATTGAAAAACTGACACAAGATAATTCGGTCCCTACATACATTAAAGTCTTTTTTGGTAGTACGTCTGTTTTTCAGTAATAATTTAGCTGAAAATGTTCTCTAATTTTCAAAAATTTGATCCGTATCCGACGATTTGGACATGACAAATTTTCTGATCGGGTTCCGGAGCATCCAAGTACTCGGATACTTGCCGCAGACCTACTAGTGTGGTATATTCTTTGACTTTAGAAATAACTTACAGATGTCTGCATTTTGTTGTGTATTAAAAATTACAGCCACAAGTTAGGGCACATTAGCATAATTCAAATAGGCAGTGGCTAGAGTAACAGTACAACAAGGGTTAGGGTTAGAGTAACAGAAGAGCTGTCACAGGACTGACAGGAGTATAATAACATGAGTATATTTCGACTTTTAAACGTCAAAAAACATGTAAATATTTATTACTATTCAAAATTAACAAATTTTTACCATAGTGACTTATCCTACTGTCATTACAAGTGTCATTTTGGATATTCATACATTACAAGTGTCATTTTGGATATTCATAAAAAACTAACTGGATGTTTAACATATGGCGATATAAACTTCTCGTCTTCAAAGTGTCAAATACTTAGTTTAGTTTAGCTTTCAGTTTTATAGTTGGAACTAGAATGTTAAATCACGCGAAAATCTGGGTATTTTAGGCAAAAAAATTAAAATTCATACGAATATGCAAACTCTATCAGGTACGAATACGCAGTCCATTATATATCATAATGTAACGAACGGTAACTCTGTTAAGCCTATTACATTTTTACTGGCATTTAGCCTTTACCAAAATGATGTCAGCAACGCCACGCAGATTGTTTTTGTCTCTAATTAAAAAAGCATGGCATCTATATCCTTCTGTCAAAATAAAACTCAAACTGGTGTACCTACTTTGATTTCCTCATACCCACTTTAATTTCCTCATACCCACATTTTTCAACATGGATGGGTACAATACCTACTCTAAAAAAAGTCACTGAACATGCTGGTTGGAACCCAAGACTATGGTTATGGTTCTGAGTACTATTTTTTCCAATAAAATAGCTTTAAATGACACTTTTCCCCTTATGAGATAAAACGGGTCCATGTATTTACCAAAATACAGCATATTCCCCAAAATACAGCATATATCCCAAAATACACCAAAAATACAGTTGATAAATTAGTATAGTGGTTTTAAAACATGATTAAATTGTGAAATATTAATTATAATGCTTAAAAGAACATTATATTATTAATATGCAACCCAATTTGAGGCGTTAAAAATAAATGATGTTTAAAAAAATAACATAAATAGCCGTGACAATCCATTATTATAGTGTATTTCATATTCTCCAAAATACAGTTGATAAATTTGTATAGTGATTTTAAAACATGCTTAAATTGTCATGTTTTAAAATCACTATACTAATTTATCAACTGTATTTTGGGGAATATCACAATTTAATCATGTTTTAAAATCACTATACTAATTTATCAGCTGTATTTTGGGTGTATTTTGGGATATACACTGTATTTTGGGGAATATGCTGTATTTTGGTAAATACATGGACTGAGATAAAACAGGATCCTTCCTGTTCCAAATTAAGCATAGATTACATTGTTTACCCCATCAAGAAAAATACTACTTCTCAAGTTCCTTCAAGTTCAAGGCATAAAAATGTTCACCTTCCAATTCCAAACCAATTAATGGTAGATAACTAGATTATCAACTCAATGTATTAAAAGCTTAAAAAAGACATTCAGTTCCATTCGATTCAGTTTGGCTACTCAGTATAAAAATAACGATGGGATGTCACAACTGTCAGTGAAAACAATGCAGCCAGAAATGTAAACAAATTTTCAAGGCTACACAGTTGAAATTACGACGGCATGTGAAACGCTTCAGTCAAAGTAATGCAGGCGATGGGAAGATAAAATCCGCCTTGTATCGATTAAGACTGAGATTACGAATTAGAACTCACTTTTAACTTTGCCAAACGTCCCGACACCGAGCGTGTCTCCAATAATATAATGTCCAATTTTGACCTGCGGTTGTACCTTCTCCGCCATGTTTACATTCTGCACTCGTGAAACATCGGAAAACATCGGCTATATTCGTAGAGTAACGGTTAAAGAACAACCTGGACCGTTCGGTACATCTCGACCAGGGTTATGTTATATGCTATGGATTAGTGAGAAAAAAGCGAAATCAAATTACTTCTTTGTTCAATAATTTTCAGACGTTTTAGTTTCTCTCAAAGCTGCAAATCTAGCAAAAGGTCCTAAGATCGATTGCATAATACTCGTGAGAGGTGTGTGGCAGTATTATGAGATAGATAGAGATAATCAACATTGTAAAATATTTTAGATAAATTATTATAGGCAGTAGAGTTACGGTACCGTAACTTTAGATCCAGGTTCTAGAGTTACGGAAGTTCCGTAACTGTAGACAGTTCTTACAAGGGTAGGCTAGAGTTACGGAAGTCAAATAGCAAGCGTGTGTTTCAACTTTTAAACATATGAAAACTTGTTTATATTCATTATTACTCGAAATAAACAAATATTTACCGACGTGACTTATCCTATTGTTATTACACGCGCCATATTGGATATGACTAATAAACCTACCGGATGTTTAATATATGGCGATATGACTAGCAATGCTACATGATTTTTTTAGATAAATAATTTCTATAAAATTAATAGATTCATGAAAAGGTATAACACTTATAGTGTAAACCCAGCAATTTTTATACAAAAATATCAAATAGAAAAAAATGGTATCATATGTTGCACATCAAGTAGTAAGACCTCTAAAAACAGAATTGACGAAAAAGGTCCAAATGTCAGCCCAATGTTACATGTATATTTAGTTTCTTAAATCATTTTTATAAAAAAAGTAAAACTTTTGTTTGAAAAACAACACTTAAATGAACAAAATAAAATACAACTTACATATTGAAAGTAAGATTTTTAACCAAGTAATGTGTATGAAACATATTATAATGAAAGACTTATGTGACAATTAGAACCAGGTTTGTTGTATATAGTTTTAGGTTACTAAGTTTAGCAACTATGTTGTTATATATAATGAAATTGATTAAAAGACCAAAACATTATTCAGAAATGAAGAGGCTACCAGTACTTCATGGTCTGTAACAGAGACATGTTGCATATGTCTCTGGTCTGAGACTGTATATCTCTGAACATTCTGATCACTTAATAACAATAAACTGTTTTTGATTTTCAATTATAAAATCTACCTGGAGATAAGTTTAACTTCGTTAAAGAAGTACCATTTTCCCGTAATTAAAAAAAAAATATAAAAAAATCGAAACGTGTCGGGTACGAAAATTATTGGGGACGAATGTTTACATTTTACTAAGTAAAGTGTTTAACACTTTAAACTACTGTTGTATGATTTGAAACATTACATAACTATTGAGGAGGCACTATGACATGAAAATCTTTCAATCTATTTGCTTATTTTCCGCAAATTTCATAAAAAATCGTAAAATATTGGACGAATATATTTTCTTCGTTTCGTCCCTGCCGCCATATTGGATTTTTGTTTACAATTGACAGGGTCTATATTTTACTGAATTATGACATTATCCGATGGTTTTTAAGTATAAACCTGGTCTATATCAATAAAATACACTCAAACCTTACGAAAAACACTAAAAATTTGAGCAAAATACGCCGATTAATGTACCAACAACCCTTTTATAATTTTTGAAGTCTGTTTTTTTTCAGTGAAAAACGGCGAGTTTTTGGAAAATTTGGGGGTTTCCTTATAATTTGGTGGTCCTTCTTTGTCATTCATACGAAATTTTTTTTTGCTTAATGCCGTTTTTGTACTTCACTTATAGCGAAATTAATAGGTACCATTGTTGGGCCGACTTCAATGCCTCATGAATATTCATTAGCAGCATTAAAAGGACACTACTCATTTTGCATTGCTAATATGACGCTGTCGTCTTCGAAGTGTCACATATTAAGTTAACTTGAGCGATAAGTTAAAGAGTTTGATTATAATTTGGACTGAAAATGTAAAATTTTAGACGGAATTTAAAGCAAAAATTTATAGAAAATAGACGATTTCTAGAGTAATTTTATTTGTGAATAATTTGCAAGTGACAACAGTAAGAAAGTCGGCGGTTTTCGAAATACTAAAATTTCGTAAACAAAAAATGGGAATCTAGCTTTAGAAAAGTAAAGTTCAACACGATAGTTTTAGCTGGCCTAACACCGCTTGTATATGAAAATTTAAATCGATATAGCAATCTTCGTATTCGAGGACATTTCACTCTTTAACTTCTATAATTTCTTCTTCTGATCGATCGTTATCTTCCCTTTCTAATTGCATTTCTTGTTCTTCGATACAGCTTCTTATATCTCTTAGAAGTGCGTCTACGATTCGGATAAATTGACGTAAACCTCTCATTGCCATACCTTCTAATATTTAAATGAATATTCGGTAGGGCGTTCCTACCGGATGAGGGGCGTGTCTAAAACTCGTCTCAGTGGTACTGGTAACGCCCATCGGCTGACTGGATACAGATAAACTACTCCAACTTAACTTCACCTTCTATTTATAGAATGAACAGACTTGGACCGTTTTCCAAGAAAAACTATATAATTTATAGAATGAACAGAGTTGTACCGTTTTCCAAGAAAAACTATATATGGAAACACACAGCTAAATTTAGTATCAAAATAACAGACATTGGACCGTTCACAGCAACAGACTTGGACCGTTGGCGTTTTGGACCGTTGGCGTTTTATTGATTGGAAATATGTATATAAAGGGGAGCTTCAACGGACAATCTTCATTAAATTCGTTACTGGATTTATTAAGGAAATTAATATTGGACTTAAATATTGGACTCTACTACATTGCTTTCAGGTTATCTTTTTTCAAATTTTGTGTTTCTATGAGTCTATAGGTTATAAATATATATACTTAACGAAACTTCTAAGTACACCGATTTCAATGACATGAATGTTGTTTTAAAATTTCATTTTTCAACAATTATGTCCGATCGTTAATGGAAATGTTTACTGGGCTATACTGCCGTCTGCTTGCATGGTTTTCATGCTTCTTAATTGATGCAAAATTGGCTTTGTCGTGCATTCGCAGAAAAGCGGAAATTTGCACGTGCTTATCGTGCATTAATTGCACATTGTCAGTTTTAGTGAAAATCATAAGTGTGTTGATAAGCACAACGAAAAATCAAGAAAGTTCTCCTATGTCACTCCAAGAACGAGAAATTACCATAGGTGTTTTGTAAGACGGTGCGTCAACTGCAGAATATGACTTATAATTGCTAATCTTTCTGTTCAATCAAAACAATAAGAAAATCTTCCCATAGTAACGCATGCGCGACAAAAAAGGTTTTGTATTGTTAAAGTAGCATGCAAACCATGAAAGCAATGGTCAATATGGTCCAAAACACATTTCCATCATCAATCAGACCTTAATGTTGAAAATAAGACTTCGCTCAATACTGAAATCGGAGTACTTAGAAGTTTCGTTAAGTATATATTGCGACTTAATAATTGTTAGAAAGTCGATGTTGTTTTTTTATGAAAAAAAAATCAAGTTTGATATTCCACACCAAATCTTTGAAACTTTAACGAGAATATTAACGATATCGTGTTAGAAAGTACTCATTTATAACTAAAAGTCAGAAATTTAATTAACAACTCGGCAGTTATCTCGTAGAAAATTCACTAGAATGCAATTTTTACATGTACAAATGTATTCAGTATATACAGTAGAGTCTCACCTAACGACCGGTCCAATAATAAGACCAACTACATAATACGGGCAGTTTTTGAAAGACCGGAATTATTTTCTATATATTTCAATAGTCGTGAGGTCCGATAATAAGACCGGTCCGCTATTCCGTAATACGACCGCTTTTTTAGACCCAACCAGTCTAATTGCACTAATTTGGGGTCCAATAATACGACCAGTCTACAGCAGTCGTTGACACGTTGTGTAACAACTTTTTAACGAGTATATACAACTTAATTGATTTTTGACATGTATACAATTACGTAATAGGTATGACAAGATACCCATAGTAACCACAAAATAAGTGATAAAACAGCGTCAACATTGATCAATAACAAAAGAATTGTTTGTAAATGTAATTGTCAATGATTGCAAATGTTTGATGAAGTGAAACGGCGATTAGTCCCTCAAATCAACTAAACTTCGTTGCGAATTAATTTTTGATAATTTAAGATTAATTAAAAAGAAAGTTAAACAGACAGACTGCGATAATTTATGATTTTTGTTTGATATATCAAACTTAAATTAGTTAAGAATGCGTTTCGTCTGCTTACGTAAGCGTTCCTACAGAGCGTTCTAAACAAAGAAAACGAAAGTAGAATTTCCTTTACAACTATGTGAAAAGTCGTCTGTCTCATTAATTTGCGTACGGTTTTGAGCAAATATGTTCCAGTTATCTGATTATTTTGTGTACAAATCTAATTTTAATTTGTTAAAATTAAAATAACTGCCAAAATTAAAATTAAACATAGCATCGTGTCGGAAAGGTATAAACTCCAGTATACGGAACAGCACGATGGGTACAAAGTCCTGGGACGGTACGGACTTGGTGAATTTTGCGGTGACGAAATTAAATTGTCAGTCAGTTTCTTGGTTAGATTATTAATTAACAAAATATCATTAAAAGCATAAGCAGATCTAGCAGGGGGGGGGGGGGGTCAGGATCATCCCCTAGAATTTCCTAAATAGACTTGTCCATAAGTATTTACTGACTTTAAGTCATGAAACAGTTTTTCTCAAAGCTTAAAAAAGATTTAATGGTTATGTAGTTTTTATTACTTAAGTGCTGCATTATTCTGCAGAAAGTGTATAATGTGGTTGTGGTTCGACCCCCAAGAAAAAGTTAAGAACCTCCCCCCTTAGAAAAAAATATTGGATCTGCCCCTGAAAGGACTGTGATTTAAACAGTGTCTGAAATTAATAAGTTAAATGCAGATGTTTGGAAAAAATAGCATGAGTATTCTTACTTTCTATTTGTACATTGTAACCATTAACAAGACATTTTAACTATATGAATAGTCACTGGCAACGTTAATAATTTTTGATACCTAACAGTTATACTCAATATATAAATAGGTGGGTTCGCTATTAAGACCGACTCGCTATTAAGACCACTTTATGTAAGACCGCCAGGTGGTCTTATTAGCGGAACTTTACTGTATGTAGGTTCCTCTAACAAACGTTCGAGGACATTCCGGACGCAACGCTCGAGCGTTACAACAAGCAAAAATATTAATTTTTTCTGGCTAGGGGCCACCTTGGCCCCTAACTTTTTAGAATTAGGGGCTCAGCTCATTTTTAGGGGCCCAGTATATTTCTTGGTTTTTAATACGCGAAGACAGGTTATTTTTCACAAATAATTATCAATTTATTTGTTGTATTGTTGTATCTCATCAGTAGCAAGTAGTGCAAGGTCAATGACCAAGCTGTGAATAGTGTAGACCCTGCTCAGCAGACACTGTGGTGTGAAAAATGAGCTGGGTAAACACTTGTTACAAATTCAGTAACATGGCATTATAAGATTTTGAACTAAAATCAGGACTGTGAAGCTGCAACATATGAACCTGTGTGCAGTACTTAACCATTTATTAAATGTGTATATTAATTGTATCTTGAATTCATTTAATCTTTTTGCACTATGCAAATGAAAGCATCTTTCAGTGACTTAGTGTCTTCATTGTGTTGAAATCATTTCTAAGATTAAAATGTAATTAAGTGTTATAGTGTATAGGTCGTTTGCGGTAAAGCTGGACCCCTAAAATCATGATATATCTCAATAACTATCGGATGGAATTAACTCAAATTTTGTATGTGATCATAACTAGCATTTTCCTTCTCAAATCCAAAAAATCAGAATTTTTCTTTAAAGACACTCGCAACCAGATTAGTGACGTTTTTTTAAATGATGCTATTTGACGTAAATAACAATCCTAAATAAAGAAATAACCCGAATCATGTCCTAAACGCTTGCAATTACCGCATTAAAGAAATAGAAAAAGCCGGTAACATCAATAAAAAACAACAAAACACACAGTCAACTAAAATAACAACCTTAAATACAAATAAACCAAAATATAAACACATACAAGCCATCCCCTGTCCTCCATATCCAAGAAGATTTACTATTGATCCATTTTTTAACCCAATTATGGGCCCAGCTCAATTAATACAAAATATTAAAGGTACAAGGCATCCTCTTATTCAGAGAGTACCCCAGCCCAAACCAAGTAGTAAAATTTAATAACAAACAAATAGTATTCTTCAAACAAATTAAATCATAAAATAATAAATCATGACGGTACAAGGCCATAAAACAAAAGCTCAGTCTAGCCTCACTGTCATGTCATGGAATGCAAATAATTTCACTTTCAAAAACTCTAATACTAAGAAATACCAACTGGAAAACTTTCTCTTAAATCATAAAAAAAGTATAGATGTTATATGTATTCAGGAAACTCATCTAAAAAATAAAGACAAACCTATTATAGTAAAAGGCTATCAGAGCCCCATAGAATATAAAAGAGAACATAAAAAAGGGGGTGGTGTCTCAATATATATGCAATTGAAGGCTTACAATTTCAGGAATTAAAATTAGAAAAAGACGAGCACATGGAGGCCTGTGCTATAACTGTTTATGGAAACAATTCCAAATTAAATATAGTAAATGTATATTGCCCTGAAACACAATATAATACAATAGAAAAATATAATAAAATACTCTCTCCAATAGATAAAAATAATAACAATATTATAGTAGGAGACTTAAACTTAAAACATATATTCTGGAACCCCCCTGGTGACTTAAGGTGTGACGGTGAGGCAGACAACTTACTAAAAATATTAGATGAATACAGCCTTACATATTTAAATGATGGACAAATAACTAGAATAAGCTCAACTCCTAATTGCAGAGATAGTGCTTTGGACATGCCAATTGTATCATCAAAATTACAAACTAATTGTGAATTCTATGTAATAGATGACTCTCTAGGTAGTGACCATCTACCAACTGAAACCACCATTCAATTTTCCTCATCCAATGAGGGTAGACTTCCCAATGGAAAATGGAATATAAAAAAAGCTACCATAGAAAACTGGATTTATAAACTTTAAACAACTAGCAGAAGTAGAATTTAAATATTATAAAAGTGAGGATGATATACAAGAAAATTTTAACAAATTTTATAATACTTTACAAAATATTTTGGACCAAACTTTGCCAAAAATTAAAGATAACAATAAGAAAAATAAAAAATCAGTACCTTGGTGGACCCCTGAGTGTGAACAGGCAATAAAACTAAGAGAAAATTTAAGACATAGGAGGAAAGATAAAAAAAGCACTACAAATGAAGAATCATTTATAAATGCCAGAAGGCAAGCTAAACATATAATAAATGAGGCAAAAAAATCTGGATGGGAAAATTTCTGCTCTAAAATAACAAATAACACTAACTCCAAGCAACTCTGGGATTTTGTAAATAAAATTAAGGGGCGCCCTCCACCAAGTAACCCCCCCCCTTCATAGTAGATGGTCAGATAATAACTAAAGCGGCAGAAAAAGCAACTGTCCTTTTAAAAAATTATGTAAAAGTAAGTAGTGATGAAGGTTACAGTAGAACATTTTTAAACAAAAAATATATAAATAGATCAGACAGATTTAGTTGGGATCTGTCTGATCTATTTATAGCCAGAGATTTCTCCACTAGTGGGCGGACGTTATTTATCACGTGACTCATGTGACGCATCAGTCATAACATTCAACATGTCGGAACCACACGCATATCGATACAGTAAGTACATGAATGTATTTGTCGTTATTAACGCGAATCTCAATAAATGTTATTATTTTTACAATGATAAGCATGTCCATGGTTTGATATGGACTAATTTATATTGCAAAATGTACAAAATTATGCGCTTGTGAACAGTCCAAAAATGTGGAAAGAGCAGCTTAGATTATATTTGATCATTTGTGTAAATCGTGAGATGTTTTCATATTGTAAACTTGTACTGCCGGTGTAACAATACACACATTTTCAAAATAACAAATTAACTCGACTCGTCACTTAGATCGATTGTATTTCGTGTGGTATGGACCTAATTCTAAGGCAATTTAACAACGTTTTGACAAGTGCAAGAGTGATGTGTTTTCGCGAACCGATTTTTACTTTCACTTTCGTTTTTTTATTAATCTCAGTTTTGTATCAACATATATTGAGGTTATAATTTTTGAAAATTGGAATATGAAATGAAATATCCTGTTAAAGACTTAATGTTGGGTTTTGTTGTAAAATGATTAATATCTGAAGGTCCTGCACTGCAGTGTGTACATTCAGATTAGTATTTATAAATGAAAATCTGTGGTGTAAATGTCACTGCACTTACCTGTTAAAATTAAGAAAGAAGGGTATTTAAGCGGCTGGATAGCTCAGTCAGGAGTGTACTCGCCCTGTTAGCTAAAGGTTCTGTGCTTGAGTGCCGGTCAGGCTGAATATTTTTCTTACACTGTGACATTTGGAGCCAAACGTGGTCCAATCTGAGATAAGGACCCACAAACTCTGGAGTCATATGCGGATGCTCTACCTTATTGCCATATTAGCTAGCTTGAAGGCAAGGGTGTATAAGTGCTGTGTTATGTCTTGGCTTCAAAAACCTCCTCCTTAATGGAATTTGTCCTCAAATTCTTGGATTTTGGTTGTCTGTGGGGCTATCTAACGATGAATTCACATAATTCTAAGAGGGTGTTTTATGTTGGGCGCCAAATGTCACAGGGTAATAAAAATATGCAGTCTGACCGGGATTGAACCCAGAACCTCTTGCTTACAGGGTGATTGCTCTCCCGACTGAGCTATCCGGCCACTTACTTACCCGTCTTTTCATAATGTGAACAGGTATGTGCTGTTACTTAAAGCATCAAAAAGAGTAAGTCTGTGACAGCTTATTGATTTAACTTTTTTTCAGATTGATTGCATTTCAAATAACAAAGAAAAATCTATTTTGTGGATGGGGAACTAACTTTGCTGAACACTTTCGAACCATTGGGTATGATGCAAAAAGAGTCTTTATAATTCAGTTCTTTGAAAGTGGAACTCGGAAGATGAAACTTAAGGTTTGTGTTATTCACTGCATTAAAAAGCAGAACATTTTACTAGAACTGAACCTAACATCCTATCAGGATGCAGAAAAGTAACCGGCAATAAGATTGAATATGCTTCCTCTTGTGTGTTAGTCAGTTGTTTTACCATATGAGAACATGGAGCTGAAAAATATCACATGATATTATTCTAAATATATCCTATATACAGCCATGTACAACAATGACTTATCAATATTCTATTGATTTGTATTAGACTCGATGAGCTGTACCCATCTGACGCACACTGGCAAACTATCAACAATTATACACACATTCAAAACTCATTGATGGGAACTAATTTTAGTACTGTATGTTCTAGCTACATACAGTAAAGTTCTGCTATTAAGACCCCTCCTGTAATGTCAAAATCATGCGATTTGACCATTATTAAGACCCAAAGGGGTCTCTATAATAAGACCATTTCGCCATTAAGACCTATGGTTTTGCTGGTCTTATAAGCGGAACTTTACTGTAGTTATTTTTGTACTCTGTTATAATAACAAATGCATAGTTGAAAGTGTTGAAAATAATGAAATCATATTCTCCATTTTCTAATATTAGCGGATATCATATAAATTATCATACAAATTACATGTGAATATGTATTAGAAGTGCCAGTATTTACATCTTTAATTGGTTTCTAGGGTGTTGTATACTTAATTGTTTCAGGAAATTCATACTGACAAGATCACATAGAAAATATAAGCATTCTTCCAGATCCAGAGATGTCAATTCTTCCCTCCTATCATCCCAGTATGGCTATTTTTGGTTCACATATTATCCAACCATTGCGAAGCTGAAGTCATATCATTACACAGAACATATTCTGACATGTGAAAAGGACATGATTTTTTTGAGATTACCTAACCATGGAGATTTGGATTTGTTACATTCTTTGACTGTGCCTTTTGTGAAAAGAAGATGAGCTTGTGCAATGAGAATGTGTAAATTTGCTAGAAAAAGTTCAAATTACAAACATTACACCCTAAAACGATTAATGGCTTGTTTGCCAAACAGTATAATTGTAATTTATTTGCCAAACAGTATAATTGTAATTTATTTACAATTTATTTATAATTTCTCCCCTGCTTATCCTTCAGATAAAGAACTTACTGTGACTGTGGCTATCTGAAATGTGTTCCTGCTCAAATGCTGATGGTCGACAAATGTTTTAAAGTCCCTATATCAAAAGTAACTTTGTTTTTTTTTTACTGCAAAGAAAACAGGCATTTATCTATTTAAACACCTTTAATGAACATGATTTTTAATTAAATGCAAATTTTGCCTAGATATGTTCATATTATTTATTGTATTTCAAAGTGAAAGTAGATCGAAACCGACAGTAGATTTCAGTTGTCAATACTTGAAACACTAGTTTTGATCACAGTATATTAAACATGAAGTCTTATTAGAAAAAAACTTACCCCAAATTACATAACTAAGCTTTTAAACTATTTTGGATCAGGTATATTAAACATCAGTGTATAAATGAATATAATGCGCTCTTGTAAAAGTACCCTACTTTTTTAAGAATTGGAAACTTTTTCAAACTCAAATTAGAAAACAGAATAGTCTGAACTGGTAATTGTGTCTTTAATTAATGCATATTATATTTTGATAAATTCATGGTTGTAAAAAATTTTAAAGTCTACTGTTTAAGAATATATCTTCATATAGTGGCTTTAATTCAAAATGTTAGTGTGAGGCATTTAACATATCTTTACATGTTTCTCTATGTAAAAAGGTGAATTTTAGATGACAAGTCTTTGAGTTCAAACAATGAAAGTATTGCCAGCTGTTCCCATATTCTAATTGAGCGAGTGATTGGGTGATTAAAATCCGGATTTCAGCAAACCAGTTACCCTGACACTGGTCATTTATCTTATTAATACACCTGTTGTCTGTTCTTCTTAGGGATTAAACAAATTGATTATAATAATTGATAATCAGTCATTCATTAGAAGATGGAGACAATTGATTATAAAGCTCGATTATCGCTTATGTTGGTTATTCAACTTTATTGACAATGAGACATTCTGGTTTTAATTAATATTACTGAAGAAAAAATTATTCATGGGAATAGAACCCTTCTTAATTGAAACATTTTTTTGTCTACTTGTTATTGTTAATCCTTGAGATTTGTGTTGATATGTTTGGTCGGCAACATAGAATTCGCCATTATTGAACAATATATGGACCCTTTTCTATACTGTTAGGGTACTGAAAATGTCAAAAAAATGATTTTATTATTTAACATAAACAACAACTAAACCACTAATTATAGGGTTAATGTGCATAATTTAATATTCTATTACACAAGAAAATCACTAAAAGCATTGCAAAATATTGTCATATATTTTTGGAAATTCCGAATGAAAACCCTGAGTAAGTGTTTTGATTATATGATGGATCAAAGAGGGTTGTCCAATTATTCCGATGATGGATTATGATTTTTGTCAGATTGTTTAATTTCTGCTACCCGCAACTTTAAAAGCCTATATATATTGAATATAACGGTTGTAAATTATGAACTTTTTGTATGAATGAAATAAGCTTATTACGATAGGCTTACAAGATTCTGGAATGATGATAAATTATATGTGTTGTTCACATTATGTTCATGTAACTTTTTATGAGATATTGTATCAGAATTATGTCAAATCAATAATTGCAATGTGAATAAATTGATCTGATTGAAGCAGTTTTCTGTTCATATTACAATACCAATGCTTTTATGATTTGGATATTTTCATCTTTGACTTTATGACTGCAACATCTTATCGTGAGAAAGCAGAGGGTTGACAAGATTGGCTTAAGTACTGACCAATCATAGATAATTTATGTAATGCATGGTTGATGACTTAAAACTATGGAGTTTGTAGTCCTGCATTATAAGCAGTTTTTATGAAGAAGCTGTTCCATATTACATCTGATAAACATTTTGTGCTGTTACCATCACAGTTGCAACTTATTTAAAGGACAAAGATGTCATTGTGAAGGTCTTGGACCAGACACAGTTTAAATACTGTATAGACACACATGTCATTCATTCTCAAAATTTCACTTTATGATCAAACGATAAAAATGCCTGTACTTAGGTAACATGAACTTGAAGCTGGTGATCCAAATTGCATATCATTCAGGTGTAACATCTATTGTTGTCACACATTATTTAACCAATGATATATTGTGCTTAAAGCAGTCTTCAACTTAATTTTTCACAAGCACTTACCAGCTCATCAATAGATTCAATCAAATTATATAAAATAATTCCGCTTTTGAATGAACTTGTCTCTATTTTCCATAATCATACTAAGACTTGTGAATTAAGATGGAGACTGGTTTAATTAAAATCCGCTAAACAAAAACTACAAAGAATATTCATTATTCTTCAGTTTTATTTTAAATATTTAATATATACTATGTTGAATAGGAGTCAGATATTCAAATATCAACTACTAACAAAATGATTCATATAGAGAATTCATCAAGAACTTAGAAATCCTATGCACAGTGTGTGTATGAGTAGAGACTGGTATACAATATCAGTTTACAATAAATCTAGCTACATATTTGGGTAGGATACTTAATATAAATCATGCATTATATCTTCACAGTGCCCCAAAATAAAAGCCATAGTTTAGATATTATAAAAATTATTGAGTTGAAAACGTATGCATCCTTCACTGGCCAATAAGAGCAAGTTGTTACACTAATATATTGACATGTATACATAGGACACTAGATATAAATCATGCCTAGCATGTTCACAGTGACCCGAGACAAAATCCATAATTTAAATACCAGATAGTCATGGAGTTAAAATGTAAGCAACTGTCTCTGGTCAATGACAGCAAAATATTACATTAATATTGACATGTATATATATTCTCATAGAAAACTAAGTATAAATCATGCATAGCATGTTCACATTGACCTGAGACAAAAACTATAATTTAAGTATCAAATAGTCATGGAGTTAAAAATCTTTTCATCTGTCACTGGTCAATGAGAGCAAGTTTAACATTAATTTTGACATATATACATATTATCATAGGACACTTGATATAAATCATGCATAGCATGTTCACATTGACCAGAGACAAAATGCATGATTTCCATATACAATGTACCAACAAGTCATTCAGTGAAAAATGTATTCATATTTCTCTGGCCAATTAGAGCAAGTTATAACACTAATATTGACTTGTATACATGAACATATTATCATAAGACACTTGATCATGATGTAAATCACGCATAGCAAGTTCATGTTGAACTGAGACAAAATCTATTACTAATATTTCAGATAGTCATAGAGTTGAAAAATGTATACATCTGTCTCTGGCCAATTAGAGCAAGTTTTACATTAATATTGACATGTATAGGTATTATCATAAGACACTTGATATAAATCATGCATAGCATGTTCACATTGACCCAAAACAAAATGTATACTTAGATATCAGATAGTCACGGAGTTGAAAATCATTAAATGTAATCATTTGTCACTAGTCAATGAGAGCAAGTTATAAGATTAATATTGACATATACCGGTAAATATATTCTCATAGGGCACTAGATATAAATCATGCATAGTATGTTTGCATTGACCCAAGGCAAAATGTATATTTAGATACATGCATCACATAGTCATGGAGTTGAAAATGTATCATATGTCTCAGGTCAATGAGAGCAAGTTATAACATAAATATCAACAAGTATACATATTATCATAGGATACTTCATATAAGTCATGCATAGCAAGTTCACATTGACCAGAGACAAAATGTATATTTAGATATCAGATAGTAATTGAGTAAAAAATGTTTTCATCAGTCACTGGTCAATGAGAGCATGTTTTAACATTGATATTGACATATATACATATTCTCATAGGACAATAAGTATAAATTATGCATAGCATGTTCACATTGACCTGAGACAAAATGTATGATTTCCATATACCAACAAATCATTCAGTGGAAAATGTGTTTATATTTCTCTGGCCAATTAGAGCAAGTTACAACACTAATTTTGACTTGTATACATGAACATATTATCATAAGACACTTGACCATGATGTAAATTATGCATAGCATGTTCATGTTGAACTGAGACAAATTCTATTACTAAGATTTCAGATAGTCATTGAGTTGAGAATATATTCATCTGTCACTAATCAATGAGAGCAAGTTTTAACATTAATATTGACATATATACATATTATCATAGGACACTTGATTTAAATTACCCATAACATGTTCATGTTGAACTGAGACAAAATCTATTACTTATAGTTCAGATATTGTAAAATGTATTCATATTTCTCTGAACAATTAGAGCAAGTTATAACATTAATATTGACATGAATACAAATAACTATAGGATCATAAGAACTGATATAAATCATGCATAGCATGTTCACATTGACCTGAGACAAATTCTATAATTTAGATATCAGATAGTCATGGAGTTGAAAATGTATTCATATGTCTCTGGTCAGTTAGAGCAAGTTGCATCATTGATATTGACATTTATACATATACTTTTTACACAAAAACACTGAAAGTCACTTCAAATTCCTTCATCAAGTTGAGAAATCTAGCATAATTTCTTTGTCTTTTTTAACCACAGGTAGATCTGATAGAAAAGCACACAAATTCTTTGAATTACACTTCCAAAATTTAGCCACTCAAAGATCCTGTTACATTTTAAAATTTGACAAGTCAAAGATTCTGTTCTATTAGGTATTAGTCTCAGTTTTAAGAATGGTTATTTGTTTGCTAAAATAGCCATTTTTGTGAAATTAGACTTCAATTGGTTGGAATTAGATTTGAATTGGTCAACAGAAAAATCATTTAGAAATTGTTGTAAACTTGTTTGTCTTCAGATCTAGAGATGGTAGAAAAGGTCTAATATTCTAGTTAGATTGTAAGTCAAGAAGAATCTGTCTTTATTTTTCATGAGTATTGTAGTCATGAGTTTATTCACTATGTTGATCCTGTTGTTGTAACTTGAATTCACAGTCGTTAAACAATTATCATTTGTCAATAGTTAGATGTGTTATCAAAATCTTGACCCTGAAAATATACATAAATACATGAGATAAGCTACAAAAATAAAAGATACACAGAGCTCTCTAAAAGTTCTTGAATGAATGAAATTTCTAAAAGATAGACTATTACAATACATTTTTTTGTAATTAAACCTATCTCATGAAAAAAGTATGGCCTGAATCTTAAGTAATATCGTATTGATAAATAAATGAATACTAAACTAGAAATGTACTCTGATTATATACCTTTTTAATTTTACATCATTCTTTATAGTGGATCAATTTATCTCAAAATCAAGATTTTTCCTAGGCCTTTGAGTGGGTACTATACACAGAAAAATTTAATATCTCAGCGCCAGACAAAACATTCAATTTGTGTATGTGTCATCAAATCATAATTTTGTACTACTATATAAATTGAGTCGAGCAGTAAACAAAGTCATTCACCAAAACACTATACAGAGTATTACAAATAAATAGTTGCAACTCAAAGAACTGGTGATGGCATATTTGGACAAATAAATGTCAAAGTTATTTCAATCACAATTTTAATTACTCCTTTATATAAGCTGCTGCTATAAATTGACTACAACAAGTGTTTCTGTACATTCTAAAGATCAATTGACTTTACATCCTGAATGAGCTATACAATAAGAATGTAATTATAAGTAACAAATCAAGTATGTTGGTATTTTTAGCAAGGTACAATATATCTACATTGCGGGGATATTGGCAGCAAAAATACTGAGACAAAGTAGTCACATACAAGAAATACATGATCAATGCTATTATTAGATCTATTTAATACATGTACATGTAATAAGTTCATACATCATGTAAGATAACCCAATTATCAAATAACCTTTTACTACTTCTAGACTTCTGCAGATCCAAAATCCATATGTATACATGGAGAGCTGTCTTGAAATGGAGAGCTGTCTTGAAATGGCCCTAAGTACAAGCATATATCATTTTGCTAATTCATCGTTACATCATTCAAAGTCATTGTATTTTTTTCAACTGATATAGTTTAGCTATATTCACCGAATTGTCATACCTTTTAATTGAACACAATAGACAACTAGGAATCGTGATTTTAAAATCAGTTTGTCATCATAATGAATAATTGAGCAATAAAATGTGTCCCTATCTCACATCATTACAAAATGATTTACCTAGAGAGGAAGGTCCTTGTTCAGATGTTGCAGCTGTACTCTGAGACGGAAAGTGTCTTGTTCTGGATGTTTTCAGTTTTGTGCTTAACTATTCTTGCTTTGGAGTGCTGGTGGATGGCTGGCTTATACCATTTTGATCACTGATTTGCTCCCACAATATTCCAGAAAGCTAAGACAGAGAGAAATAAATTTTGTAACTTAAGCAGGGTATATTTTCGATGAATGCATAAATTCAATCATCGGATACTGGCAAAAACTAAAATAGGTATATAAATCATATCAATGAGTCTATCTGTCAAAGAAGAATCTTCTGGAGCATTTCAAAAACCTACTAAAGTTAATGTGTATTACTCATCTGCTCAATCAATATGTGAACTATAAAACTAGTCGCACAACTTGCTTTATTTTATAGATTGAATAATAATTGACAACTCATAAGAAGTCACAGGCTTTCTCATTAATTCTTCTGTTCATTAACAAGATAAATCCCTGTGGTTACAACATGCCATGCTTGGAATATATTTACAATAAGCACTGGTATTTGGAATCTCGTGCCTGAGGGGGTGCAGGTTCGAATCCCACCCGGAGAGGTTATACCTTTCCATGAAAATTTGACAATAATGTCGATTTTCCTCCATTGATTAGATAATATGGAGAAGTTTCCGGCCTTGTGCTATTATTAGAATTATTGTGGAAGGGTAAGTGAGTACTGGTTGTAGACAATGGTCCAGGAAAGCTAGGTTAGGTGCGCTGGACGCTGTAAAATGACCTAAAATTGTGTTGACACGTCGTTAACTCCAATAAATAA
Organism: Mactra quadrangularis; assembly: GCA_025267735.1. NCBI lineage: Eukaryota > Metazoa > Mollusca > Bivalvia > Venerida > Mactridae > Mactra > Mactra quadrangularis. The sequence goes on along the minus strand of CM046307.1, from coordinate 10,254,345 downwards.
AATAAACACAAAGTAAATCTAACTGCATATATGCAGCGTTGATAGGTCGCATTAGAATAAGGGCGAAGTAACGGGGGACGAAGCCCACAATTCGGATGGAACAAATCCAACATTAGAACATTGATTCAGTTTCGTCTAAAGTAAATGAATGGTTTGCTTCTGGAATCATGAAATTCTAGAACAGATTAGACAATCAGTTCGTCAAATAATGTTTGTTTAAATGAGTAGTCTCAAGAGAAAATAGATCGAGATCTACGTCGTCTAAATCGAAGTCGTGAGCTCTAAGACTTACCTGACTAAAAACGCTATTTTAGCCGCAGTTTCATAAGGCCTAAAAAAATAGTTATGTTTCAGGTTTCATCTCCCGAAAAACATCGGGTCGGTAGGTCGGAATTTTTTTTTTTAGTATTTTTTTTTTACAATTAAAATCAATATAATGTTAGTTATTATTGGTTTTAACATAATTATTAGTGTAAATTTGAGTCAAGTTTATTGTTTCAGGTGTACAAAGTACATGTACATGTATCAGTAAACAGTTTCAGCTTAACTGGCATTTCACTTAAATAATTGACTTCAAAATCTGTACATCTCACACCTTTAATGCGGTTAAAGGTTTAATATGACTATGACTCTGATACGAAACAGATTCTATTTCTGGTGAATCTTAATTAAGTTGTACAGGGCTTGAACTAGACTTTCAGACTCAAGGGTCAATGACCCTTCAGTCAAAATTTTCAGGGGTCAAAATCAAATTTTCAGGGGTCAAAATCAAATTTTCAGGGGTCAAACTATTCTTCACACGTTTTCGTCCATAGATTTTAATTTTGTTGTTGAAGCTTTATGCAATAACTCCAACTACTAAGATTTCAGGGTTCTCACTAGGATTTTACAAGTAGGAGCCCAAGATTCTCTTTAATACTGAGAAAAGTGGACCCATAGCCGAAAGTTGGAGTCTATTATCCATATTTTCTGCATGAGATTTTATAAAACAACATTTACGTTATAGTTTATGTCACATATGACAAACAGACCCATGTATAAAATCACATTCAGTATGGCAATGCCTTTGTTGTAACTTTAGTAAAATTCACCGAATATAGTGATTTTGTATGAAATTGTTAACTAAAAATATTTATTTTTCATTTAAATTGATCAGATCTTCTGGTTTAGCATGTTTGCTTGCTGGTATATGTTCATCAACAGAGATAAAACGCATGAAGAGTCATTTTAAAAATATGTTCAAAATGTCCTAAATTTTGACCTTTCTTTGTTTAAATATTTTCTTTAAAAATGCAGTCTGCTATAAATATCATACCTTTTGTTAAATCATGCTTTTCATGTAGAAATAGATGCTATTTATTGTTTTTTAGAGTCTAAAACACGATTTTAACTGATAGATTATGTGACGAATATTTTAAAATTTTCACATATTCAACCGATGTTTATTCTTGAAATCGAAAAATTGAGGGAATTTCCCCTTACTTATTGCTAAATTAAGAAAATCTAAAAATCAAAATGTTAATTACAACGTAATTTGAACGATGTTTCACTTTATTGGCGATAGCGTCGGTCGCGAAAATGTATGACAGTACGAAAAGAAAATAATTCAATGTAAAATAGTTTGGTTTTTAACGATTATTTTGACGTGGAATTTAACGATTATTATTATCGTTTAATCAGAGTTTATTGTTGTTGTCAACTTTGTCTTAAAAAAACATTTGCAAACTGGCTATAACGTCTATTTAAACTGCGTCACAACATGCTCATAATTAAATACAATTATCAATTTAACGGCAAGCATCCAAAAAGCTTTATCTACTTTTATTATTGTAGAATCACAGTTTGACACATGTTTGTTAATTTCAATCGTTTAATTACGATATCAATCTTATCGGCCCGACATATAGCACTATTGATTTTTAAGCGGACGTTGGTTGGTCTTAAAGGTGACAATATACGCAGGGGCCATCAATAAACAAACGAGTCACTAATTATCGGCTTTTGAAGCGTGTATACTAACAGCACAACTCCCGCGTAGTTGATTGGTCGATTACATAAGAAATGCGGATGAAACATACGCTCCATCCGTTGTTAAATCGAGGTCTCGATGACTGTCATAATCTGGGTCATAATTTGTTTCATTGATTTTCCGAAAATGTCGGCGACTTCAATTTCGCTTTGATGTGCTAATAGAGCGAAGTTTTAACAGAAAGGGCGACTTCTTTGCCCGAATCGCCCCCTCGGCTCATCCCTGCGTTAGTTGTTTGTTTGTTTTTCAGAAAAATATGAACGGACAGTGTAATGTTTTAACTTTCTTAAAATAAAACGATAAAAAGGCGGGTGTGATTGACAAGTATCAGTAAACTTATACACAAAGATGTTTTGTGCGATCGCCGATAGCGTTTACCTTCATTATCGGCAATTATTTGTTTAACATGTAGTCAACAATTAAAAAACTAGGTCACGCTTGTTTTACGAATTTATGCTTAATAACAATTTAATCAAATTAGACTCCATGATCACACAATAAAGCATACGCTATCACATCGATTAAGTGTGAAAACTTGCTGAAAACGTGTTCGTTATCAAACAAAGGATTAATATTGATTTCAATTGCTACTTGTAAACAATTAAAATACAGACACTCCCGATATGCATTTGACAATTTGTAACGTAATAAGTCATGACTACTTCTTGAAATAAATATTATTATTACTGAGATGACATTTAGAAATGAAATTGAATTTCCCGATCAATCAACTTATTGAAATTGACGACTGCCTTTATTCGTCTACGTTACTTTCTCGCCGAATAAACGACTATTCAGTTCGGAGATTGCTACTATGCACGTCTATTTACAACTTCAACCACGTATTTACAACTAAGTAGGAAAGAATAAAAACCAGTTCGGCCGTTTCCCCGTTTTTTCGACATTTTGGTCATAATGTTTACTAAAAAAAAAAAAAAAAAAAAAAAAATCGGAAATTGGCGAAAAATACGGTCGGTCGGGAAACCCGAAACAAACCTATTTTTTTAGGCCTAATTAATCTTCCTCAGTAACCTCTATCCATCGCTCAACTTCATTTTCTTTGTTCACTAGGTGTTGACATGTTGGGCTAGTTCATGTCAATAATTGATGTTAATAAATAATAATTAACAGTAGTATTTTACTATATGTTTAATGTTCAAAGACTAAAAGAAGAGTGTATAAGTATCATAGAGAGCATGCGTTTATATATATATACATTTATCATACTAAAGTGTAGTGAATGTTCCTTAACTCTGTATTAATATTTAAAGTATACGTGCTAGAGTTATTTCCCATAATGGAACACCTTCCTTCTTTAAAAAAGAATTGCCTCAAGTACAAATTTACCATAACTTTGAATGGCATGTTTTTTTTATAAACTCAGCCCTTATTAAACTTATAAAAACATTATAATGACATGAAATGTTATCATAATAAACAAATTCTCTAACACAGGATATTAGTGTTAACAGTCAATTATTTTGTTATCACAATTCCTGGGAGTAAAGTTTGTATAAACATTATCCTAAAGGTCAGTATTGTAATTCCAAATGATACTGTCTGTCTGATATATGAACTAAACTAATTAGTGTCCCACTCGGGTTCACATTTTTCCACAAAATTTTTTGTCTCTGGTTGATATCATTTTAGAAATAAAGAATTTACATTTTCTCTTTATCACTTTGTTGAAATGAAACACAACAACAAGTTTAGAAAGAATAATAAATCAAGAAAGATAAATACAATATAGCGATAAAGTCACAGAAGAAAATTATTTACACTTTACATTATAAACAGTTCACCCACTATACTTGATAGTTTCATTAAGCGACTTATCTAGTTTATATTGTCTATAGATCCAATTTCACTGGAGCGGTAATTTGTCTTCCAGATCTTGTAGTATAAACACCTGGCGTTGTATTACTTGAGATTGGATTCATATTAACTGGTGTGAGAGAATTGGAGGAATGGGTACTTGTAGTTGTTTTCACTGTTTGCCTGGGCGGAGAAAGAGGGGTTGCTACATTTGGGGAAGGATTTGGAAGAATATCATTATTTTCTGGGAAGGGTTTTTCATTTGATTTTAACAAATGTAACCTATTTCTTCTGTAAACCCCACCATCTGAACAGTCCGTACCATGTAAGATCTACTATTAACCTTTTTAGACACAACTGCTGGTTTCCAAGTTTTACCTTGCCAATTTCTTATACCTTCACCTATTTGGAGAGGTAGCATTGGTCGTGCTGATCTATCATAATAGGACTTTGACCTATCCTTGATAGCTTGCATTTTCTGCCTAGATTCATGTAAACTGGGTACCTTTGGATTAAGTTGGGTTTTTGTTACAGGTAAAATTGATCTTAACTGTCTTGACATGAGAAGTTGGCTTGGAGTATTCCCACAGGGTAATTTACTGTTTCTATATTCTAAAATTGCCATGTATATGTCAGTATTAGATTGCTGGGATTTAGTAAGTAAGTTTTTGCACACCGATACATATTTCTCGGCTAGACCATTACTTTGGCTATGGGTTGGACTGGACGTCCTATGGATAAAATCCCATTCTTTTGCAAAGTCAGCAAAGCTTTGACATGAGTAATAACTGGCATTGTCAGATATACAGACTTCAGGAATTCCATGTCTACTAAAGAAACTTTTTAGCTTCTGTATGATAACTTGTGCTTTAGTACTTGAAATCTGACTCATTTCAAAATACCGAGAGTAGTAGTCTACAAGTACAATGAAATCATTGCCTTGCCATGTGAAAACATCTGTCGCTACTGTTTGCCATGGTCTATCTGGGACAGGGGTAGAAATCATTGGTTCTTTGATATTTTGGGGTCTATGTTCAAGACATATTGGACAACTAAGAACTCTTCGCTTAATGTCATCAAACATTTTAGGCCAGAACAGTACATCTTTGGCCCTTTGTGTACATTTTTCTAGTCCTAAATGAGTACTGTCATGAATCTTATCTAACATCATATTCCTTAATTCTTTAGGAATAAACACCTTTGACCCTTTAAGAATAATGCCTTGTATAACAGATAATTCGTCTCTAAAATTCCAGAATTCTAGAACAGTTGGATTACAGTCCGTACGTGTGTCAGGCCATCCGTCTAGTATTGTCTGTTTAAGAGTCTGTGCTTGTAAATCAGATTCTGTAGCATTTAGTATCTGTGTCATTTTTTGATCACTGATAGGTAAGTTAGACATCACAGTGTGTACATGTATATCCATGTCTACGCATAGATCTGGACCATTGTCAGGAATATACTTTCTACTTAAGGCGTCTGCTAGTTTGTTGTCACATCCTTTGATATATGTGCCATTCAAATCATATTTCTGCAACTTTAACAACATACGTTGTAGTCGCACAGGTGCACTATGGAGGCTCTTTTTGAATATACTCTCCAAAGGACGGTGATCAGTTTGCACATTGACGCGGTGTCCATATATGTAATCATGGTAACGGTTCGCTGCATGTACAAGACTAAGGAGTTCTAACTCTATGACGGCATAGTTTCGCTCGCTTGGGCTCAAACTTTTGGATGCAAAGCACACGGGTTTGCCATCTTGGAGCAATACAGATCCAAGTCCTTGCTTAGACGCATCGCACTGTATTGTTATCTCCTTTTTCGGGTCAAAATATGCTAAAACTTGACCTGGGCTTTGTGTTATTAGGTCTTTTATTTTCTGGAATGCCTCTTCTTGAGGTTTATCCCAAGAAAACTCAACGTCTTTTGTCAGTAGGGCCCGAAGGGGTAATGTCAATTCGGCCATACTTGGACAAAATTTCTGCAAATAGCAGAACATGCCTAATACAGTCTCCAGTTCTGCCTTTGATGTAGGGGGTGGCATGTCTCGTACTGCCTTTACTTTAGATGGGTCCATTTTTAGTCCGTCGGAAGTCAAAAGATGTCCAAAGAACGCTATCTCGGACTTTCCTACGTCCATCTTGTCTGGGTTCAATTTTATACCCATCTGACGACATCTTGTCATAAGTCTATCAAAATTCTGATCATGGGAATATTTGTCTTTCCCGTACACTACAATATCGTCACATATTGTCTTAATTCCTGGTAAACCCTCTAGACATTCATCCATTTTAAGCTGGAATAGGTCTTGACTACACAGAAGACCAAAGGGTAATCTCAGAAATCTAAATCGTCCAAACGGAGAATTGAACGTTGTCAAATATGAAGACTTTTCATTTAGTTTAATTGACCAGTAGCCATTCCTAGCATCTAACTTGGAGAACACAGTAGCTCCAGTTAAGTCTGGTAGGATTTCATCAAGGGTTTTGGATGGATAATGGGGTCTTTGAATGTTCTTATTCAAATCTCGGGGATCAAGACATACCCTTAAGGAACCATTTCCTTTTTCTACGGTAACCAAACTAGAAACCCATGGTGTAGGTGTAGTAACTTTACATATCACCTTTTTGTCAATCATGCTTTGTAACTCATTTTTCAGCTTATCCTGTACTGAAACAGGTACTCGTCTAGGTGGATGAACTACAGGTATTGCATTAGGTTTCAACTGTATGTTACATTCACCAGGTAGCTGACCTAGACCTTGGAATACATCTGAGTATTTAGACAAAACTTCCTCTTTGCTCAGGGGGGTATCAAGGCTATCTACTGAAAGTTTGATCAAATTCATTGATAAACATGTTTTCAGACCTAAAAGTGGACTTGAGTTTGCATTTACAACATGAAATTGTGCTTGCATTGCCTTATTATGATCTGTGTTTCTGATTGCTAAGGTGATTTGACCATCTACCTTTAGGCTTGAGCCATTATAGGCTGTAAGGTTTTTCGTGGACCTTTGCAGTTGTTTCTGTATGCCAAGGGACTGCCATACAGATCTGGGAATTATATTAACCTGAGAACCAGTATCAAGCTTAAATTAACTTTGGTTTCATTTGGACCTATTTTTAATATGGTGAAAACTTGATCTTGGGTAAGATTTGTGGCTATAGAATCAACAACCCAGGATTTATCAGGATCTGGAATCAAATCACTTACTTCATTAATGGAATTTCCTTTGGATCTACACACTTTCGCGAAATGATTCTTCTTGTGGCATTTTAAACAAACTTGTCCATTTGCCGGGCATACATTTCCTAATTTATGCGAAGGATTTCCGCACTTTCCGCACATAGATTGTCTACCCATGGCTTGTGGTGGTCTCTTGCGTGACTGCACTGTCGGTAGTGGTGGTCTCCACGCTTGTTTGGGTGAAGCCTTTCCTGCTCTTTTCTGGAACGTTTGGCTTGATGAACCATTCCTCATCTTTATAGCATCAACGTCCTGTTTTGCAGACATAGATTTACACTGAGAACTGGTCATTTCATACATTTGTGAAATGTCTACAGCTTTTTGATATGACAGTTCGGACCCTTCATTTATAAGTTTCTCTCTTATATTTGATGAACGAATCCCAAAGACAATTTGATCTCTAATCATGTCATCCTCCTGATCAGCAGGGTAGTGACATTCCTTGATTAGCACTCTTAAGTCCATCAAGTAATTTTCAAACGATTCTGCTTCTGTTTGAATTCTTGAGCGAAAGATGTACCTTGCATATATTTTGTTAGACTTAGGTTCACAGTAATTAGCAAAATTAGCATAATACGTGTCAAGGTTTTTCTTCTCCTCGTCAGTCAGTTTCCAAGTGGAATACAGAGATCTGCCGTGGTCTCCTACCCACAGCATTAAGTAGCTACACTTCTCTTCCTCTGGTTTCTTTTTCAGAGGACCGCCAAACATAAAGTCACATGGGTCTTGAATCCTCTCCAGGACCCTGCTAGGTCTCTAGCATGCCAATCCATTTTAGGAGTTGTAGTATTTAATTCCATATTTTTATGTGAATTGTCACTAAACTTTGCTAAAATGAATTGTTTATGTAACTACAATTATCCTATATCCACTGGAATTTAACAAATTATTAATCCATTTAATGTTAATTTGTTTTCACTTCTGACACCATGTTGACATGTTGGGCTAGTTCATGTCAATAATTGATGTTAATAAATAATAATTAACAGTAGTATTTTACTATATGTTTAATGTTCAAAGACTAAAAGAAGAGTGTATAAGTATCATAGAGAGCATGCGTTTATATATATATACATTTATCATACTATAGTGTAGTGAATGTTCCTTAACTCTGTATTAATATTTAAAGTATAAGTGCTAGAGTTATTTCCCATAATGGAACACTAGGCGTCTTCTTTCAGGACTATTCGTCGTCTTTTAAGAAGTCCAATTTGTAAACAATACGGCGAGTGCGCATTGCCGCCACAGGGACAAAGTCAGAAGCATACCGGTTGTACATGTAGTGATAGGAGTCCAGGGAACCAGGTTAATGGGAATCCCCGCAATGGTTTGTGGGTGAATGTCATCAAGGTCGAACTATTTTTAGAATCTATACCGTCTGTCACGCAGTAGAATTTAGGGTTATAAAACCTTTATTTTCTACTAAACGGACATTTATATTGACCGAATGCATTGTTCAACAATCTTAGAACTATTATATACAAGCGTTCGTAAAAAATAGTTTATTTTTATGGCGATTTAACAAAAAAATTGCAATTTCGTATTTGGATGAACGAGTGCCTTTAATTTTCCCACAGTAGAATCTCATTACTGCCGTAGAGATTAAAAAAACAGTACTTAAAGGCATCACTTAATATAAATAAAATGCACAGACTTTATGTCAACTTATGTTACCGTTACAAAAAAGGTTCAGAGCCAGTTAAGGTTCATATTTACAGAAAAAAAATTGATGAAGAATTCAATATTGCTTTCCACAAACCTACTAAAGATATGTGTGACTTTTGTTCGAGCTACAATAAAGGCACTGAATCTTTTGGACACCAAAATAAAGCTAAACTGGATTTACATATTCTGAACAAAAATATGGCTAGGGAACAAAAACACAAGATAAAACTACAGCAAAACTTAACAACAATACATTAGCTGCCTGTTTTGATTTACAAGAGGTTCTTGTAACTCCCAAGAATAATGAATCCAGTTTATACTACAAGAGAAAATTAAACTCCTAGAATTTAAGCATTTACAATCTTGGGACATCTGATGCACATTGTTGTATTTGGAATGAAACACTGACTAAAAGAGGATCATCTGAAATTAGTTCATACAAAAATCTTGTGCTGATGGCAAATCGGTTTTTAATTTTTTCTCAGATAATTGTGGGGGACAAAATAAAAATAGGTATTACCTTTCCATGTTGTGGTATTGCATAAATAAACTACCTATTGAGTCAATTCAGCATAATTATTTGGTGAAAGGGCACACCCAGAATGAGGGGGATTCAGTTCATACAACCATTGAAAATGCAAGCAGAAACATTTCAGTATACACAACAGGTCAGTGGGCAGCTGTCATAAGATCATCCAGGCCAAATTAACCATATGTATTTATTAAATGAGTCAGAGGTCATTCTTTGATTTTAAAGACATGTCAAATAATTTGAAAAATTTTGATCTAGACATAAATAATGAACAAATTCATTTTTATGAAATAAAATCCTTCACAATAAAAAAAATAATCTAAATTTAGTTTTTTTAGAATAATTACAATGAGCCTGAGCACTGCTTAGACTTAAGTCATTGTAAGAGGCGCTCGCTTCCAACTGATGTCAAAGATGTCAATTTAAAAGCACTGTACAGCCGCCCTTTGCCATTGAGCTTGGACAAGTTCAATGATCTTTTGTCCTTGTGTAAACGAGGAATAATCCCTCCAGTGTACCATAATTCTTTTGCATTATTGCCCCATGACTAACACTCTAATTTGTCTGGTTAATTTTTTATAATTTAAACTGAAGCACCTTTTCCCCTTGTTCTATGAAGAAATGTCAACTATAACAGGGTTCAAACAAACGTTGAAAAAGTTTAGAATTTTTATTTTAGAGAAAATTTCATGGAAATTTATTAATCAGCACAAGTGTAAACAGTTTTGAATACTCAAAATTTCATTAATTTAATATTCAATAACTTTGTAATTAAGATGACATGGAGGTGTTGTATTGATGATCAACAATGTATTTCATTAATATATTTAGATTTTCTAGTTATTTTTGTTTTATATTTATCTCGGCAAAGTTTATATCCAGTGTAATATAAAACAAATGTAAGTGAAGATGTATTACATCAATGTTGATTGTCACTTGAATGATATTTGTACTGGCACAACAGTGACCAGAGTGTTAAATGAATAATTGAATATGGTTTTTTTTTAAAGTTTTAAGCCTGTGTAAAACATCCGCCTTAAATATGAAACATTAGTTTACTACAGAGTCAGGGATGGGGCCAATTAATTGCTCTGAATAATTAATTGTCAATTAATTACTGTGTGAAAAACAATGGTAATTGTAATTAATTATTTTATCAAAAAATGGAAAACAATGGTAATTATAATTAATTACTTAGGAAATTTAGGCAATAATTAATTGATTTCAATTATTTTTCAATTACTTCATGATACATTTGCATATGTTTCATTAAATGGGACTTAGTTTCCAAACTGGCCCCCTCTTTTCTGTTTTTCACACCTTTCACACCTGTTGAATGGGTTCTTTACTGTCATAACGATAGTGATTGTAACATGAAATCTATAGCTAATGATTGATAACCCTGCATGGTGTTATAGTAAAAGATTAAATTGTCTGACTGGTCACTGACAGTTGAGCATTGAGGTGATCATCTTGAATACACTTGAATTATCATCTTATGACTAAGGTTATAAGATAATCCACTAATCAAGTACTTCTGAATTCACTAACCATTTACAAGTGATTTTATAACTAAGAATTATTGAAAAAAAAGTATCAAGTACATGTATACTGCAATATGAGTTATCTTCTAGGTAAGAACAATAATTAATACATGTCAGTAACTGGAATTTAATTTTTTGCCTAAATACGTCATTGAAATAATTAATTAATAATTAATTGTTTATGTAAATAATGGTACATAATAATGTAATTGTAATTAATTATTGTCCTTACTCAGGGTAATTAACAATTAATTATAATTACTGAACTTGAGAATAATGGTAATTATAACTAATTACTTTGCAAGTAATTGACCCCATCCCTGTACAGAGTGTTATGCAGCTTAATTTACATGTTTAAATTTTTTTTTCTATTTTGAGAGAACTGTTATATTGAATTTTTTTTATTACTCAGTATTAGTTTGATCATTTAGGAGAAAAAGAGTCTTGTATCTTGCCTAATTGCATTATTTAAAATAACGTAATAACAAACTGCTTTTACAACTTTTTGATATTGTAATAAGAACAATGTAATTTGCGAATGTGTGAAGAAACTTTTGGAGGGGAGTGTACATCATAATAATTATAAAGGTAATTAAATGTAGTTATTGTTCGTTTTTTCTCAACTGTCAAAACATGAATAATTTCACGGTGACTTCGTGTTTTTTGTCTAACACTCGTGACATTGAGGTAGTGTGTAATCATTCACCGTGAAATTATTCAAACTTTGACAGTTTAGAAAAAACGAACAATATTTACATTATGACAATGCTACGAATTGTTGTTATTTACAATGTGACATTATATTCAATATTTGTTATTTACAGTATTATTTCTTAATGAGTTACTGGTATAATAAAACAAAACAGTTTAATACATGAGTCAACATTAATTTATTACGCTAGGTAGCCCGCTTTATGTTTTAAGGGCTCGACTTGAACTTTTCAAAACTTGGTTGCCTCATTGTACAACCAGCTCTATGTTTATATTGCCCAAACCAAATGTTTAATAGCAGTAACAGCTTAAAAAATCCCAAAAGCAGGTTGCATGAGGCACTTTTTTAAATGTCTAGCCTTGCAGAATGAGACAATTACGGCAATTTATTTGTTTATATTGTGTTTTTTCTCAACTGTCAAAACATGAACAGTTTTGCAGTGAATGCTTTGTTAAGAATATTGTTGTGATACATTTATGAGTTTCCAAAAGTATGTATTATGATAAAGTAGTGATGCTTATGTGTAATGATATAATGTAGTCAAGACATTTTAATAACAATGAGGCTGTCAGTACAAAAACAATGCCCTCAGTCACTGTGAGAATATTCAAGCATTGATAGTTGAGAAAACCAGGTTTATACATGTATGATTCAGATATTTCAACTTGTCATTTTGTCATTTTGAATTGAAATAAAGGTATTAAATGTTTAATAGTTGAAAACTTTGTTTTGTAGTTTTGACCCTTTGATATGCAAATAAGTACATTGTACATTATATACGAGGCATTTGTCAACTTTAGTGCAAGAAATCTTTTTATCGAGTGAGCTCAGATAATAATATATTTCTCAATTGGCATGATCAAAAGTGAAAATGTTGTTTCTCAACTCCATGAATTGAAATAAAATCTCAGATAAGATCTCACACCAAAATTGACAAATATCATGTTTCTACATGCTTAGTTCTGTGTTTTTAGAGTTTTTTTACTCAAAATATAACATGACTTCATTATTTTCTTTTCCAAAATGCCATTAATTATGTCCTAAGAGGATATGATTTGACAATGCAAATTCTATATTTCCATGGTATATTTTTCATGGAATTTCTCTGTTTTTATCATAAAGCATGGGAGGACTATTCAAATTCATACTAAAATTTTTGTTTTAACTAGAATGGAGGTTGGTAATAAGTACTGTTCATGCAATTGTAACCCAGATTATTATTATAGAAATATCCAAACAAATTACAGACAATTCTCAATTACATGTATATAATACTTTTATCTTCCATGTAAAGAAAATAAGAAGGAGTATTTTGTGGTATTTAAGCTCTTTTGTATGAATATAATGAAACAATTTATAAGATACAATACCTTTTGAATGAACAATGCTTAATGAAATTGAATGTATAAGGTAGTGAAAACTAGTTTTTCATTCAATTAATTTTGCTCTCCTGAAACGTTTTGAAAAACAGAGTTACACTATCCTCCGTTAAGCCCTCGATATCATTGGGACCAGATGCGTGAAGATATATCACTGTACGTGCGAGGTTGTGACATATGTCCAGCCAGTAAGAAACCTAGCAAATCACATTGGGCACCTTTGGGATCCCTGAAAGCAAGGGTGCCTTGGGACGTTCTGGCTATAGACTATACTGGCCCGTTCCCACTGACCCCCAGGGGAAATCGATATATTTTGGTCATGATAGACCACTTTACCAAATATGTTGAGGTACTACCTTTACCAGATCAAACGGCAGAAACATGCGCTTCTATCATCATGAATAGAAAATATCCCGTTGGGGTTGTCCACTATCCATTCACACAGATCAAGGCACAGTTTTTGAAAGTTGTTAAATAAAAGAGCTTTGCCGACTGCTACATATAAGAAAAACTAGAACAAGTGCACGAAACTCTCGAGGCAATGGTGTGGTAGAGAGGTTCAATAGGACCCTAATGAACATGATTAGAGCATACTTGGTCGGCGAACAAGATAGCTGGGATTTGAATCTAGGTTGTATTGAAGGAGCATATCGCCCTTCGCCACATGAGTCTACAGGCCTTACACCTAATATGCTATGCATAGGAAGTGAACTCAGAATGCCAGTAGACATTATGATGAGTCATACAGGGGCAGTAAATGATCAAACCTCAACTCATAGCCAATATGTCATAAATTTGAGAAAGCAAATGTTACAGGCGCATGAAATAGCTCAAAATCACTTAGCCATAAAGACTAAACGCAGTAAAGACATCTACGACTCGAAGATAATTTTTAGTTTGTATCAAAGGGGGGATGTAGTATGGTACCTAAATGAATCGCGGAAAGTTGTAGTAAATCCAAAGCTTAAAAAGGTGTATGCTGGACCCTACGTCATTAAAGAGCGATACTCATCCTTTAATTATGCACTACAATTGAATAGCAAAGGGGGAGAAAAAATGGTACATCATGATAAACTTATAAGATTCGAAGGAAGAGATCTACCACGATGGGTGACCTATACAAGTTAAAGGCTTAAAGAACAGCGATTTAGCTATGTTAATCAATAAAATGTATCAAGCAACATGTAACTTTTTCAACATATTGTATTAACGTGTATGTAATCTGTATACATTGTAGTTGTAAATATATATGTAAAACAATTTTAACGCATGCACAGCATTATATATATATATAAATTATTAAATAAAGATAATAAATAGACAAATATAAAAAAAATAGATAATAGGTAGACAAACATTAAAAGAGATAGAAATAGGTAAACCGATGAAGGGATATGTAACGATTGACTGGTACTGACTCTTAGAGCAAGCTGACTCAATGGATCTCAACATAAAGTCAAGTGGTGGGTGGTTATTTAATGACTGGATTATTAAGAGAATTCAAAAGGCTATTTTATTATTCTTGCAGATATGAACAAGCGTGGAAGGGCATATCAGTGCAAGCACTGCGATGAAAATGGTAAAATAACAGTTAACACCAAACAGAGACTAGTGGATCACATCTACAAAAAACATGTACCAAATGATAAACAGCCATTTTGGTGCAAGTTATGCCTATTCAAGAGTCAGAGCAAGGATACCCTATTGCGTCATGTTAGTACCTACCCAAGACACCTCGGTGTCTTAATGGAGAGGAATATCCCCGACTCACCAGCCTATCTGATTGAGGGGAAGAATCCCTATATTGTAGGGAAAGTAGATATGAGAGTCCTGGACAGGGAGTCTAGCAAAATGTGGTGGGCGGAAAAGAGACTGCCAGTGGAAAGTAGCTCAATCATAGAAATTGCAGCAGCTACTGCTAACATCCCTTGCAACGAAGAAGGCCTAGATCTGTCCCTAGCAGATGCCACTACTGCTAACGACAATCGTCAGGAAGTAGTCCGTGATCTGTCCCTGGCAGATCAAGATGAAGTTTTTATAGCATTACCTCTGCTAGATGAACCTTTGGACTTGCGGGTTGTTAAGACAACTGAGACCAACCAGGAATATATAGAGCAAGGAAAGGAGGAAGAACAGGGAATGGAGAAAATGGAGAGGGTTAGACACTCCCTGAAACGAAGTCGAAATGTGTCAGAGTCCTCCTCGTCAAGTTCCAGTAGTTCATCAACTAATACACCGTCTGGTCCTTCATCTTCAACATTACCATCACACATACAAGAAGATACCAAACTGCAAACGGACAATTTTGGGAACCTTGTTCAGAAAGTTGGTGAAATCTTAGGTAGTCAAGTTAATGCTAATGCTGAGCTAATCCATGGACTTCAAGGATCAGTGGATAGATTATGTAAGGAAGTTAGGTCATTACGAGAAAGTGTATCCAGACCTTGTGACATATGTAAAGAGAGAAGAGATGGTGGAAACGAGGTTAACAAAGAGGAGAAAGTCAGGGAGAGATATGTTGGGGTAGGCAAGAATCTCGAAGCTAGAGGAGAAAAAGAAGTAAGGAAAAATGTTGGTCAAGAGAATAGGGTCGAGAACAGGGTTGTGAATGTGAAGGATAGTGTGTTGGGACGTGAGGCAGGTAATGCAGCAAGTGGACGTAATTGGAATCATGAAAAGAAAAGAAGGGTAGAAAGTAACAGAGATGAATGGATGGGGTGGTCAAGGCAAAGGTGTAGTAGACAGGGAGATAGAAGATATGGAAAGTGGTGCAGAGGGGAGAGGAGAGACGGAAGATTTTAGTAAGGGAAAACGTAATGATCAGTGATATACTAACGTGTGTTGTACTGACAATCCAGTAGTGACATTATCCAATATCTGCATAATTACTTAATTATGTATATACCTTAAACTGTGTTTGCGTTAAATTGTATTAATTATCTTGTTTGTGATAGTCCGTAAGACATTATGCACCAATTCTTCGAATTTTGTTTATCCAGTCACCAGTGGTAAAACATTGTGTTCTATGACTATGTGTTTATCTTAAGACTAAATGAACTTGCGGGTAGGTATATTTTACGGACCAGCGGACCAACGGACCAGCGGACCAGTTTAGTATACAGTATATCAAATATGCGGATCATATATACCTATATAATAAATGTATTGAAGAAGTTCGCCAATATTTTGTTTGGGTATAGGTCAAAAGATAAGATTGATAGAGTTTTGGGAAATTACATTTAATATTTATTCATATGTAAATACATAAATACCAATTTCGAGTTGTTTTTAAATAAACTTGCAGATTTCAACTATAAATTGCTTCATAATGTTCAAATTGTTATGTGTATACATAAATATTATATAATTCAACTGTTAGAGACTTTATCATTTGAAAACAATTTCGATTCAAGAAATATTGTAATATTTTAATGATATACCGTTTATGTCATTTTAGCGGACTTTATAAATAAAGAAACTTAATCGTCTAACATTGACTTTTAATTCTCACTTTTGCTGAGTTATATTTACGATCTTCTCAAACTGTCTTCTCAAACTATGATTAACTGTAGCGGACCAGTTAATTTTAAGAGCGTTAAAGTTACGGACCAGGTTATAGATCTAGCAAATGTAATATTAATTTTGGCGGACTGTTTAAATAATGAAGAGTTTCATACTATATTGACGGACTATTGACCTGAGATATCTATGTAGCGGACCAGGTAATTTTAAGAGAGTAAAAATGACGGAATTTAACACCAAAGTTTAAGTGTAGCGGACCAGTTAATTTTAAGAGCGTAAAACTAACGGACCAGGTTATAGATCTATAACCTGGTCCGTTCGTTTTACGCTCTTAAAATTAACTGTTTAACCATTAAATGTTTTACCACTGGTGACTGGATAAACAAAGTTCGAAGAATTGGTGCATAATGTCTTACGGACTATCACAAACAAGATAAAATAATACAATTTAACGCAAACACAGTTTAAGGTATATACATAATTAAGTAATTATACAGATATTGGATAATGTCACTACTGGATTAATTGGATTAAATCGAGCAGATATAAGATTATTTTTGGCGGACTATATTAATAATAAAGTCTGATCGTGATACATTGACAGACATTTACACCTAGGTTTCACTGTAGCGGACCACTTAATTTTAAGAGCGTTAGGGTAACGGACCAGGTGATAGATCGACAAGATATAAGAATATTTTTGGCGGACTGTATCACTTATGAAGAGTATCGTACTATATTGACGGACTATTGATCTGAGGTTTCACTGTAGCGGACCACTTAATTTTAAGAGCGTTAGGGTAACGGACCAGGTGATAGATCGACAAGATATAGGAATATTTTTGGCGGACTGTATCAATTATGAAGAGTTTCGTACTATATTGACGGACTAATTGATCTGAGGTTTCACTGTAGCGGACCACTTAATTTAAAGAGCGTTAGAATTACGGACCAGGTTAAGCGGACCGGGTAATTTTAAGAACAAGCTGATATAAAATTATTTTTGAGGACTATAATAATAACGGTGTTACATTGACTGAATTTTCACCTTTTTTAACTGTAGCGGACCACTTTATTTTACGAGCGTTATACTGAAATTACTAAGAATATTAAAGAAAAAATGAGACATTTCTAAACATGTGTCCTTCCAATTCCTATTTTTGGTCTATTTTTTTTATTGAATATGTATGTTTGTCTGTTTGTTTCTTTTTTCTTTCAAACTGTAAGCAACAAAATATATGCGTGTGTTGAATAAAAGTATTGAACTTTAACTATTTAATTTAATACGATAGTTTGACACGTACTTAATTAATAACTTCAAAGGGGTGTAGGTAGCAAATAAACCAATTAGATTTTTTTATATCAATTGTAAGTCTTATTGTTTGTCATAGAGCAATTATTTTTCAACAGCAATTATGATAGTAACAATAATTATAAAACAAATACATGTAAATATTAATTTGGTACATCTAAAGAAAAAGTACAATAAAAAAACTAAACGATTACAATAGCCATAATTGTTTGTTTTACATTCTAATTAAAAAGCATGATGCAAACATTTATTATTATATTCCTGAATTTTGTCATTTTTTTTAAATACCGTCATTCATCAGAAAGTTTTTTTATGATAAAGATATCATCTCATTGCCTTTTAAATCGTCATTTGTGCTTAAATATATTATATATGTGTTTTAATTTACATTATCTATAACGTTTTTTTATGTTAATTTTTTATTCTGTTAAATTTTGCATAATGTTATATAAACGTGTGAATGTAATTAAAGATGCTAATCTGTTCAGTTCTCTTTTTTATTGGTTTGGTCCAGATGCAAGTCGATATCTTTATCTGTTAAATGTTTGATTAATACTTATTGAAAACATGTACATGAAATAGACACAGTGAACACAGATTAACAAACACAACGTACGACATCGTCTTGAGTAATATTTATTTTCAAACTATAGTGCGTATAAAAAATCAAAGCACTGTTTATAATAACAATAAAATGAACTAACCCTCGACGAGGGATGCCCAGGATGACTTTAAAATAAACAATTGTGATATTTTTTACTTGTGTCATAGTTGTTGGTGTAATGGAAAGCGTTCTACCATAACAAGCACGATTTACCAAGTGATGGTGGTTTATCAACCATGCTAAATTTGTTAAAATAAATTACACATTTTTTATTTTCAATACTGCCTACCTCTGAAATGAATTGTCTCGTTTTTAATGTTTACAAAAACACTTTTTTTTGTACGCACTATGTATTATAGTGCGTACAAAAAAACAAAACGTGTTTTTGTAAACATTAAAATTGAGACAATTCATTTCAGGGGTAGGCCAGGGCCGGATCCAGAAGGGTCGTAAGTGGGGGGCACAGTGGGTGGGTTCGGGAGGGGTACCCCCTCCCGACCCGACGGTATAGAAATTTTTGAGTTTTTCACATGTCAAAGGTGCAAATCTGAGCACTTTAAAATGCTCTTTTAAACAAATTGAATGAAGCTAAAACTAGGTTAACAAGTAAATCTGTGAGCTAATGCTCACTAGTGATACCCCCGCAGTGAGAAATATGACTATCATAATGTAACTTTCATTTGACGAAATCTAAAAATATGCGACAAACAGGAAGTAGATGAGCAAGGAGCATGAAATCGCTTTACACCACATGGGACTATGGAATGAAGCAATATGCAAAGTATTAGGCTGCTGCATGTTATAGTTGCTGAGAAAACTGCGACGGAAATTTTGTAACGGACGGACGGACGCACGCACGAACGCACGCACGCACGCACGGACAAGTGTAAAACAGTATACCCCCCTCTTCTTCGAAGCGGGGGTATAATTATCTTTTTTTTCTGTAGAAATGTGATGCAATGCGTAACAATTCAGATTCATGTGATTGATTAGCTTTTTATAAATATTCATAAATGAAGAAAATGCATTTATGTGAGCTAGATCACAGGGCCTGACACAGAGGAGTCGTTATTGGGGAGTACGGTTGGGGTGGGTACGGGAGGGGTATTCGCTCCCGAAGATGTGGAAAAAATTTGAATTTTTGCATGTCAAAGATGTAAATCTGAGCACTTTTGATCACACTTTAAAAGGATAAAATGAAGCTAAAATTTGGTAAACTATCATTACATTTTAAGCACTTTTGGGCACTACCTAGGAAATATTGAGCGCTATAATTGAGGTATCCTGCATGCATGTGCCCGTTTTGTTCGTTTAGATTTAATTTGTTGGCTTATTAAATCCCATTCTCGTACCCCGAAGTTTTCAAGGAACGAGAATGGATAAAATCCTGATTTACAAAAAAATCAGCAATTTCATCATGTAAATGCCGAGAATTTATAAAAAATACACTTGGTAACTTGTATAAAATCAACGAATGCAATGAGAAAATTCTCCGATTTAACATCCAAAAAAGCCGGTTTATGATACGTTTTTTTTAAATAAGAGGCTTAGTTTATTGTGTTGAAATTCAGCGTTGTTGTGAGTTTTTTCGGACGTTTCAGTGGATTTACAAGAATGGTTGTTGGGACGATCCAAAACGTGAAAATCCTTCGAAGAATCACATTTTTCGATTCCTTTGGAAAAAATCATTAAGAATACAAGTATTTTAAACACGTAAAATTATATAAAATAAAAGCAACGATTTAAAAAAATAACGAAACACAAGCCTATTAATGTATGATTTGATGAAAAAAATGTTTGACCACTGATTAATTTTTGTCTTCTTTTTCGTTAGAAAACTTGTTTTAGGGTAGGTCACTCTTGAAAAGTTACTTGAAAGTTTAATTCATTTACCTACATTTTCTAAAAAAAACAACAACAACATAAAACGCTCGCTTTTTTTCGATTTTAAATAACTTTTAATTAACTCTTTTTAATGACAAACATTCAGCTATACTCGGCTTTTCTCAGTCTATTACTTGATATGAAAAACGCCGATGTCCTCTATAAATACTTAATTTATGTTAAGGCTCGGTCACTTTTTAAAAGTTATTCGGAATTTTAATACCATAAAAAATCATCAGACGATCGTGCATGTTTTCGAAATTAACTAAGTTCGAGTGTCATAGTAGTGACGTATAAAATGCACTTGACTAGCTGTCCTCGTCTTTTCTCTGTCTAACTTGCTATGAAAACGCCGATGATATCCACTAGTAAATAAGATTAGAGAGTGCACAATAACCAAATTTAGGCCTCGTAAGCTAGTTACCATGGTAATTTCACTGGTGACGGTCTTAAATATACTGTTGAGGTATGTGTAATATAGACAATAAACAAAGCAATTGGTATCTATGTGTCTGTATAGAGGGACCATACACTTGCACGATCAATGATTTGAACGCTTGATAAGGCCCGATCTGGGTACCCTGAGATGCTTGAATGTATCAATTTAGATCATTATCTTTTTTAATCATTTTTCGGATGAATGATTTCATATTAAAATTAATCTAAATGTCGAGTTGATATTGCTTTGATGGTGCCGATTTTGTGCCCTTTTCTTTCATTCTATAAATAGACGATGAAGATATCACCTCTATACTAAGACGCGCAACCGTCTCAAAATTCGGCGTTTGGTACGCAACAGAATAAAGTGCGGCGGATGAAGACAAAATCGTTGCATTTTTTCGTTTTTTGACAGACTCGTTGTTGAAATGTAAAATAAATGATCACTCATAGCTACAGGATCATAACTCTATCAATACAAAGTACTTTTAAACCTCTGTAGGTATAGGTGCATAGTTAAACCGTGTAACCTAGTTTCGAATTCAAATTACTGTGTAAAGAATGACAGATGTAAACACGTTATGGCGAAGGTTTAACAACCGGTATAAAAGTTTAATTTAATGAGGTTAGTTGGTTGGATAGTCAAATTTTATTGAGTAGACACAAAATTCATTCTATTTTTGTTCAGTATACTTGAAGGGGGGAAATTGATAGAATGTAAACATTGCCACGTGTTTTCAGGTAAATAAACAGTTTTACCCGTGATGCGCGGCGTTTCCGTACAGAGGTCAGACCGTTTGTGTACAGAATGCTTTTCTTTGTATGAGAGTCAATATCTGTAGGGCCAGGTGGGGGGGCACGTGCCCCCTGTGCCCCCCCCCCCCGGTAAATCCGGGCCTGGTAGGCAGTATTGAAAAAAAATTGTGTAACTCATTTTAACAAAATTAGCATGGTTAATAAACCACCACCATTGTAAATCATGCTTGTTATGGTAGAACGCTTTCCATTACACCAACAACTAAGACACAAGTAAAACATATCACAGTTGTTTATTTTTAAGTCATCCTGGGCATCCCTCGTCGAGGGCTAGTTCACTGTATTGTTATTATAAACAGTGTTTTGTTTTTTTGTACGCACTATTATAGTTAGATTATGTTTTCATTTTACTATAAGGTTTAGTGCGAGGGGCGGAGCCCCGAGCACTGAACCTTATAGTAAAATGAAAACATAATCTAACTGGCTTAGCACAGCATTTTCCCCAAGTTCAACACGCTTCTATACTATACAATATAGTACATGTCTACTATCAACAATCCTCGACAGCTGATTGGACGAGGGGAAAATGCTATGTGCTAAAGCATATAATTTATTCAACAATAAAGCAATATGACAGAAAAGTCTTTTTGTAAATCGTTATGATAACATTCATTCATGTTTGCTAAACAGTTGTACGCTGCATGATGGTAAGTCTATTTCATGTACATGTATACAGAGGGCAATCATTACGACCTAGATTTTGACGCATACCTTTATGCCCGATTTCTTTACATTACCCAAGTGTTATATCGTGAATTAACACGAGATATAACACCCGGTGCGTTTCTTTACCTTCGAAATAGTTTAATCCTAGATTATAATCCCGTTAGAAAATGCTCTGAGTATATTTGGTAAAGTGCGTTTCTTTAAAAATTCTCAGATTAACTCAGGGTTATTTGCCTATTGTTAAAATAATCCTACTATAGGGGTGGTTTAATTCGAGAGTAGATTGGAAACTGAACTGAAATACTTCATCAATTTAATGAATACTGCTGCTGTGGAGCATATAATGATATGTTTTCAACTGTTGAATTAGGGATATTAGTACTTATAATGCTCTTTGAAGTTTTAAAATTGAGTTTGTAAGTTGGATATGGTCATGTTGTGGAAGGGGAACTCTTTATATGCTAGCATTCTTTGGTAAAAGAATAAAATTTTAGGCTCCGAGCCGCGTAAATGTACAGCCATTCCAAATGTTATCTAGTCGGTAATTTGTAAAATGAACACACCCATTTCAAAACTAACTCTGCATATTGACTACAAAATATATTTATCCAATCGAATTGATACAAAGTGTTTTGTATAATTTCAAGTTAAAATGTATTTTTGTCTGAATGTCTGTTAATGTTGTTTCTTGCGTTAAAAAAATGTTCGAAACCGAAAGCAGAACTTAACCATTGGTGCTAAAAATTAAAATTCGACCATAAGACATTTAAGTTTGTCGTAGATAGTACCTACGTATGGTTTAAAGTTATTCTAAAAATAGTTTAGATAATGAATTCTTGAATTTTATCTCTTTGAAAAGACACCATTAGAAACCAAAAGAATAATTATTATAGTACGAAGTAATTAAGTTCGCATCTTTATACCTCAGGTTTCCGAAATTGCAATGTATCCATAGGTTCACAAAGAGCACCGGCGACCTTTAAAATGTGCGTCGAATTTTCAGTAAACGTTTCCACAAGAGCCTTAAAATACTGTAAGAAAATTGATTTATAAAGTGAGGATCGAATATATTCTATTTAGATAGAATATTATTTTAAGATAAGTGTATATACATGATAGATAGTTTATTTGTTTTATATAAATAACATTTATAAATGTATGAGGGCAAAACTATATTATAAAAAATGGCGAAACATGCATATCAGAAGAATAAATATTAAATTAAAACAATTTACTGTATTAAGACAAAATAAATAATAATCTTAATAATTAAACATATTTTCCATCAACATACCAGTACATTCTTGTGATGTCATCAACGTTCGTATTGACTACATAGCCATGGACATGGTCAACTAAGGGGAGCATTTTCAATTAATTCACGTGAACTTAGGTGAGTATATCCGTACTCGTGTCAATTATTTTCTACACTCGAATTAATCTCTGATTTGCTAATTTTTTCAAAGAAACGCGACAAAAATTACCCCGAATTCAAAACAATCTAAGATTATATAGCGAGTTAGCAAACCCCGAATTTGTCAGGAGTTAATCCTCCAGTAAAGAAATTGGGCAATAATTATGTGTATCGATACTGTTTACATTAACGAATATTTGCCAGAGTTTTAATTTAATAGTTGTAAATATACAGCTTGTTTTAGTTAAAGCAATTCATATTATTCTGTGTATTGTTTGCATCAAGAAAATTTCGCTACTGAAGTTTATTTTCAAACATAACCGTTTAAAAAGGAAGAGAACTTTTTTCTAATTTTATCGGACACAAATAATGTTTGTCTTACAGTATAAATGCATATATATGACTCAGTCGCCGAGGTTAAAATCTAGCCAATAGCGTAGTAGTTGAAAAAAAAACGTGGTAAATTTTAACCGCGAAATTCATATGCTTTAAATGAATCTACAAAAATGAGTAGTCAGGTGGGTTTATCCAGATCACAACGCAATTTATTTTGTAGAGCAAGAGACAAGATTGGCTAGATCTAGTACTTAAAATATATAAGCTTGTAGAGCAAGAGACAAGATTGGCTAGATCTAGAACTTAGAATATATAAGCTTGTAGAGCAAGAGACAAGATTGGCTAGATCTAGAACTTAGAATATATAAGCTTGTAGAGCAAGAGACAAGATTGGCTAGATCTAGAACTTAGAATATATAAGCTTGTAGAGCAAGAGACAAGATTGGCTAGATCTAGAACTTAGAATATATAAGCTTGTAGAGCAAGAGACAAGATTGGCTAGATCCAGTGCTTTAGGTACTGGATCTAGCCAGACTTGACTCTGACTCAACAAACTAATATATTTTTTAAATAAATCTACAAAAATGAGTAGTCAGGTGGGTATCTCAAAAAGCGACTCATTTTATTTATTTTCCAAGATGGCGGTTTATATAGGATAAAGAAGGAAAATAACCGGGGTCATTGAGTGCTTAAGAGTATATAAGCTTGTAGAGCAAGAGACAAATTAGCTAGATCCAGTACTTAGAGTATATGTGCTTGTTGAGCATTAGAGACAGGTCTTGTAAGACCCAGTGCGTATAAGATATTAGCTGTCGAGTCAAAGTCAAGTCTCGATTTTGCATAGTATCCTTACAGCAAGAGTACATTAGAATACAACCGGCACGCAACATTATCATTCAATGGGCCGACTTGATTTGCCCGGGCGGCTTACGAACCGGCTTTAGCCGATCGCCGATAGGCTCGCCCCGCCGATGTGACATATGAATCAAGCGTTCCGGCCATTGATCTATATATAGATCAATGGTTCCGGCTAACTAATTACTGTTGCAGACGGTCGCATTTCAAGCAGTGTGTGTAAATAAATCCATATCAGTAGTTAAATTTTTTAATTCGTGTCTGCCGTCTGGCGAGTAAAATGTGTACTTGTAATATAACCGTCTTACACAAATGACGCGTAAGAGAGTTTTATTGAACCACATCAATTACATAGTATTTTGTCCATATTCTTAATATTTTTTTATAATAATAATGGTTTCCCTTGTACCTATTTTTAGCCATATTTGTCACATGCTAGCCGCTCAAACGAAACTGGCGAATTCGGCGTGCGCCGGTTGGTTGACATGGCTCAATCTCGGAGCAAATAAAGCGAATCGCCGGCATTCTGTATATCTTCACCTTCTATTTATAGAATGGAATCGCCGGTGCCCGTTTCTGAATCAGCGCACGCCGGTTTAAGCCGCCCGGGCAAATCAAGTCGGCCCATTGTGAGATACAGGTCGGTTTCGGTATGACGTATTTTGAGACTAGTTATCAAGTACAAAATTATAACATATACAGTGGAAACTCAGAAACTGAACACCACTCGGACCGAACAAGAGTTCTGAATTCTGAAGTGTTCTGAATTCTGAGGTTTTCAATTTAAACAAGGACCATATATAGGGTCCTTGATTTAAATAAATGGCTGTCCTATGATGATATCATTTTACAGTATATGACTGTGTAAAAAAATAAAATGTTAAACTTATACTACTACTTGTGTTTACCTTAGTTTTTTATTTGTGATTAATTGAGATTATTTTTGTGTGTGATGAAGGTAATCTTTTGGCCATAATTGCTGGAACGTGAGTTTTGAAACCCAAATGATTGTGTTAAGGGTTTAGTTTTCTCTAAGGTCCGTCTGCTCTTAATAATGTATCATGTGCAGACCCTGGCTAGAACTTAAGCATTTACAAAATTTTATAGTCTTGTAAGATATCCCATTTAAAGAACTTACTTCATATTAGTCTTCTTACTAGGTTCTTGGCAGTGGTGATTGTCATTACTAGAAATAACAGGGGCGGGTCCAGGATTTTTTTTCTGAGGGGGTCCAAACTTTTTCTAGGGAGGGGTCCAAACTTTCGAACCACAATCCCATTATACACTGTTTTCAGAATAAAGCAATATGTTGATAACGAGAAATTGCTTCTTGTTACTGAAAAATGACTTACATAAAAAAACCACTCATGGACGAGTACATTTTGGAAATATTAAAAGGGGGTTCGGACCCCCTTAATCCCCGCTGGATCCACGTATGGATTAACCATAATTGCGAAAGGGCATCTGAGTCGTTATCAAGGGGATTGTAGTATGAGCCCACGTAGATATTTCGGGATGCAGGTATGCTTATTTTAGCCCAGCAGATATTACAATCTGATTTGAGTTCAGACTGCTCCAGACTCAGTGATTAAAAAATAGTTTGCTTGAAAATTTTGCATGACGATATTAAATCATTTTTATCTAGATTAAAGTTAGATATCATTTTAAATAAAAAATATTAAAATAATATTAAACACTTCGTCATCTCACGTCGATCATTTATGTGAATTCCTTACCATGTCAGTACCCACCAAAGTTTGGAGAAAAAGAATAATTCTTGAATTTTAACGATTATTTTTGTAGAAAAATTATCTTTAATATTTTTAAGTATGGTTTGTGATAAAATGACAGCAAACTTCATTAATACATCATACATTCAGCATCTAAAACAATGTTTATTGTAATTGTTTTCCATTACTTGGTTTTTATGCTTTATTTGTAGTCCGAGCTGTACTGTAATTATAATAATAGCCAAAAATTAAAGCAGTACTGTATACTAAGAAGAATTTAAAAATAAACAGTCATCAAATTTTCGATAAAAGCTATTCAGTAGGCATATAAAGTGAAAATGTCTCCAAACTTTTGATTGGTAGTGTACATAGGACAGCCACTTACATTGACGGTATGGTATAGGTTTATTAAGCAATGTTCAGTTGGTATATACCACGTTACATGCATTGAGAGAATGGAATAGTCTATTTGCTCATGGCTGCGTCCATTTGCTTCCAAAAAGTGAAATTTAATTTTATTTAGAAAATTACTTTTACGGGTTAATATCTGTTTAATTTAATCCATGGTAAGTCTTTGACAGACGTTATTGCAACAAATGCAACACCCGTTGCGAGCAGACAAAAAGAGATTTGAATTGGTTTGGTCCACATCCCGAGTAGGTCACCGACTTTCGATTTCATAATATTGCAATAAATATTAAATATCCTCAGTTGCAGTGTGACAGTTCTTGATTTGATGATACGTTCTGATGTTCTGGTAATTTTATAAGTATGGTTTATGTATTTGCAGCCATGATTCAGTGGCAACAATTCATTTGATACAAGGGAAGTGCTTAACTTGAGCTTTGAACTAAAATTGAAGTCCTCATTTTCTGCAAATGACCCTGGGCCTGGTTAGTGGTTAGTTAGTGATTATAAAATCGGTGGCACCATGAATTGATAGTCATAAAAGAAAGCCAAAGAAATTCATCAATTAATGATAAGCAATACGTCAAATGGAAATTTAACTTTGACAGATCAAAGTTTAAAGGAACTAAAGTAAAAGGTTTAAAGTAAATACAAATAGGGAGAATTAAAACCGTACGCCCTGACTTGCAATGGAACCTGGTTCTCCCGGGTGGTAGGTGAGACACTATCACGTTGCTATAGGGTTATTGTTTCCCAACAGCAAGGCTGTTGGAAGTGACTTTACAGTCGCCTTTGATCACCAGAGAACTTAGGAAGATGTTGACAGCCCTTGTTGTAGGTAGGGGGGAAACTCCCGGGATCCCCTGGATAATCTGGGACCTGGGATAGTATTCAACATATAGTAAATTGTGAATTGACCAGCTGCTGTCGGTGTCATCGATAAAGTATATAATTTAGCCTTTTATCAAAGATATGCTTAATTGTGATATGAAATGTTGACAGGTTAAATGATGTTTTTATTGTTGATGGATATGGTATATTTTTGTATTTTAATTTGAGGAGATAATTATGTATAAGGGTGCTGGTAAAATGGGTTTGTGTTTAATAAATAACAGTCATACTAGATATACTACAATTTGTGCGAAAATAAAGTTTAAATTATATTATTAATATTATTTAAATGTTTTATGACTTTATTTAATGTTGATAACATATTTGGCTAAAACCAATTTTTAAAATAAGTTTGGTTTGTAGTCATGAAAAAAAAGGGGGGGGGAAACCAGACAAATGTTACATTTCAAGTTTCAGGGCTTTTTTTCCCCCTTATATAATAGGGGCCATTTATAGGCGCCTTCCCCTCTTGAAATTTCTTTAAAATCATGCAGTTTTCCCCGGAGTTTAACTTGGAATTTTTGTTCCCCTATCTATGAAATTGCGATATAATTTCCCCAAATGTTCTATTTATATAAAAAAGGCCCCAGGCCCCTTCCCCAAACACTGATAAAAAGCCCTGAGTTTGTTAATAAATAGTTTTAATATATTTAAATCTAAATTTTAAATCAACAAATCGGTAATTACATACAATATAAAATAACATGTTAATGTTTAATCGCCTTTCATGTCAATAATCAACACAATTATGATAGTGTATTAGTTTTCCCCATATATTTAATATGATCCCGAATACCAGGATTCCCCCCCCCCACCCACCCTTTTTTAACCTAGAAAAAGTAATTTATGTAATTCTTTGTAACAAGGCCCCATCATCAAGATATGAGGCCATTGAATTAGTGCACAATAAAATCGGGCCATGAAATTGTGGCTGAAATTGTGAAAAAAAGTCGCATTTTCGATTTTGAGATGAAGTGGTACTAAACTGTAGTATCAGGTTAAAAGCTTAATCCAGAGATTTAGCTTTTCCAGAAGCTGTAAGTAGGTTCACTGACTGTCATGATATGGCCTTTACGATGTGTTACTACAGCTTTGAACCTAAAACCAAATAAATTAAGAGTTAAAATGTCATGCTCTTGTGCTAGAACAACTGCTTCAGCTTTTTGAAACCTTCTCTCTATGGATTATCCTTATGTGGAACAGACTTCCAGCTGCTGTGGCTGAGGCTCCTACCATGGCATCTTTCAAGGAACGGCTTAAGTGCTTAAACTTTTTAGGAATATCTTTCATTCCTATCACAAGTTAATCCAGTTGGTTGGTGTGTGCTGTATCAGAAAGCCTAGTGCCCAGGCTGCACCAATTGCCAATGTGTCACACACATTAAGCCCTCAAGTAGCTCTACTCCAGGATCTTCAGGGGTTCTTTTGCCACGCTGTTGCCCTGAACCCGTTGGGGCTCTTTAGCTGATCCCTGGACACCAGCTTTAAAATCTCACACTAAAAGCCATTGGACCCCTAACAACTACATGTATGTGATTATTATTTCTATAACTTTCAGCAATGGATGAAAAGTCGGAAGAAAAATTTGGTGTGAATATTGAAGATGAGTTGAAAAAGATGCTAGCTAGAAGTCCTCCAGTTGTAAATACAGAGATGAAGAATACTCATGAGATAGAAGCTGATCTTAAGAGAATGTTAAATATGGGTCCAAGTACATCACATCCAATCAGGGCTGATACTGAAAAACTTGTTGAAAACAAGCATGACTCTTATCAGAAAGGTGCTGGTTCTAGTGAATCAAATGTATTGAACATGTCTAAAGTTACCACTCCTGCTGGTGTTCCATTGAACATGTCTAAAGTTACCACTCCTGCTGGTGTTCCATTGAACATGTCTAAAGTTACCACTCCTGCTGGTGTGCCACATGGTGTTGTCGTCACTATGGATGATTTAGAAAGCCTTACTGCATCAAAGGTAATTTACATTAAGTTAACTACATTTCATATTAATTTTTTATGCAATTTGGACTACCGGTAGTTAAAATGCTTTAAAACATGAATTTTTGCCCTAAGGCCACAACAAGTTGATCATGTGTTCTATGGATTCGCTCGCATCTTAATTTTGAGGTTTTACAATATATATATTTTTATTTCCTCGTTTGCTCATTAAAATTTGGTCAAATCACTATATAAAGCAACTGAATTAAGATTTTTTTATATTTTTTTCTTTGCTCGCTCACCACATTTTTTCCAGAAAAATCCCTAGAACATATGATCAACTTGTTGTGGCCTAAAATGGGATGGAAATTTGACCTTTATATTACTGTGAAAAAAGTTAAGAAAATTGACAAATAGTATTACAAAATGTCACAATCTACAAGATGTTCGAGGCACTAAGTGTAACTGTGGCTATTCACTGTCTATAATCTGTATCTTGATTACAATGTTTACTTGAAGAACTGTTTGACTTTGTGACAGTTAAGTCTTAAAATATTTTTTTTTTAATTTTGGATGATTGTCCCACTAATATTTTTTTCACAATTTTTGAAGATTAATGCACTGAGATTCACAATTTGAAAGGCATGGACTGATGCAAAAACTTGGAAAAAGGCGATAACTAAAATATGACTTTGTTTAGAATGACATTAAATCTACTATATTTAATCTGTTACAGTTAGAATGATACATCTTTATTCACTGTTCTTGATTGTTCTAAAGTAGAATAACAAGAGCCTGCATCCTTCCATTTTCTCCTTCCTGGCCCTTTCTGCTCCTTCATATACAGTAATTATACTTAGATACATCAGCCCTTTTACGCACTGTGTCCCTTTTTCTACCTCCCTACCCTTTTCTGAGTTTTCGAATAATCACTAACTTAAAACAATTTATTCCAGCCATACCAACCAGGAGCATCTAATAATAGAAATAATACAAAGAATATTTATGCAAAGAAGAAAAAGAAAGGTAAACAATCAGAGGATGAACGTCCAAGTGAACATCGTCATCATAGACAGCATGAAGACCCTCCAGATAATCATAATATTGATACAGGTTAGCTTGTTACTTTTAACTGATTACAGGGAGTTTAGAATTACAAGATATCCCACTGGTCAATGGACATGAAAAATCTAGAAACTATTTTGTCTGGGGTTATAATGCACCTGTCTGGAAGCTCAATACTCAAAAAAGAACAATTGAGTTCTACGATTTAAAATACATACTATGAATAATAGAAAATAATCATGATAAAATAGTTCTCTGGGAAGCTAGGCACTAACTGATTCTGGGTTTGACACTTACTGTTTTACTGAGGATCCGGAGAGAATCTGTAGTCAGTTATTCAGAGATTTCTTCTTATTGTTATGGATTCCAATAATAAAAGGCAAAAAAAGATAAAGATTTGCTGTCATAAATGTAATGAACAATTCATGAGAAATCAAATTCAAGTATTAATAGTAATTTAAAGGAATCCTAACAGAATCCCTAGCTAAGCATCACTGGGAAACCAAGACAGTGTTAATTTTGAACTCGGTTATATAGGATGGGTGTCTAAATCTAGTAAATTCCAGGAACAATGGTTTGGTGAACTGTCTGATTTATATTGCTCTGATTACTGAATAGGGACATAAAAAAATAAAATAAGTTTTTTGTCTCAATGCAGGTCTATAAAGAGTCATTTTATCCTAAAAGTTTGAGCCATTATTGAATACAGGTCTTAAGTAAAACTGCCAGTATGTCTATGTGTACCATATTTATTACATTGTAGGTACATGTACTTGAAAGTTTTGCCAGCTTTCCAATCTTGAGTAATAAAAAAACCCACTAAAATTCATGTTGACGAAAGATACTTAGAGCAGGGACAGGGCCAAAACACCATTTTGGGGGAAGGGGCCTCAGCCTTTTTCTTGGGGAAAATTAGAGTAGTTGAAATTTATTTGGGGAAAATGACCCACTTCATTGTCAGTATAAGAAATAAATTTATTCAATTATAAGTGTTACAAAATCAATGAGATAATCCAGTAAACTATTTGGTTAAGGAAACGACAAAGACTGTGTTGCAAAGATAACTCAAATATTTTTCCCTTTCTATTTTATGGGATTGGGGAGTTTTGAGGGCCAAACTGGGGAAAAAGTGTTAGTTTTGTTTGGGGAAGCAGCCTGTATTCGGCTTCTGCTGAGAAGCGTGTTTTGGCCCTGAGGGATCACTTTTGGGCTCGATTTTCTCGCATTATTTTGGCTAAATTAGCATTAATTTTTACAAAGGCAAAAAAACTGCGAGTCGCTGATAGGCATTAAATTATCAGCCATGCTTTGAAAAATAATTGACAACTAAGTGTAAAGCTAAATGTATATGCAATAAAAAGGTGTACGTTTTATGATATGTTTTCTCAACCAATCTGCGTCTGATAAAAAATAGATAGTGTTACATGTCTTGATAAGATTGCTTATGTAATCAAACGGTTGCAAGTAACAAACATGTGACTATCTGTGTCATGTAACATTGATTAAAATAGATCAAACTTGTTTGATACTTGCTGATAAGCTGACAATTATATTAAATTATGCGCATGTTGTAAGGCAATTTTAATAGACATTGAATTTGATTGGGGTTTTTTAAGACACTCTGTCCCATTCCTCTGGTGAAATAGTTTAATTTTCCCTTAATTACCTAATTAAGTTAAAAAAATTCCCTCCAAATGGATCAAATTTAGATTACAAAAATATTTAGAAAAATTATTTTTTACATTTTCAGCACATCTGCGTGAACCCCCCCCCCCCCATTCTGAATCTGATTAGATAATTAACACAATCTAAAAAGAATCATCAAAACAAACTATTATGTCATCATTTTACAACAAATAAAGTTATTATTTATAACTTGGTATTCTATTTCGTAGAAATGAAATCCTTTCAAACATTGTGATATAATGTCATAAATTTTTGAGACCCACACTTTCGCAAATTCAAGTGAAACATGTTTAACTATATGTATGTAATTTAATGACCTAATTAATCTGATAGTTAGTTCTTAATTTAGCTAAAAGTGGGGGGATTCCCCTGAATCTTTTATTTTTCTAGAATGAACACTGGTTGGTTTAAACAAATTATGTAGTTGTAATGTAATCTTTCAGCTTAAGTTGTGTATTTAGAAAAAAAATCAATAATAAGCATTTTGTGAGGCAGTTTGAATAGACATAATTGATTGGCTTTTTTTAAAGACAATTAAAATTGACAATAACAATAATAATGTATTGTAAAGTTATATTTACATAAAAGTATGATTACAGAAACAGAACCAATTTAAAAAGAAAAGATTTAAATGAAGAAGGGTCAAAATTGAGAACATTAGTAACATATTTTCCAAAAATGGCACTTAGTAGTTTTACAGGCCTATTCAGTTTTATTTCAATCAATCGATGAAAAAATCTCTTGTAAATAGAAAAGATCCTATCATCTTTTTCAAAATCTCATTGAAATGAGACAAATGGGATTTTATTTATGCGATCCCTGCTTACAGACTATATTTAGACATTTTTCAGAAATTGTGTATTTTTGGGTTAATATGTCAAGGGGAAAACCCACGTGAAATTTGATATCATACTTGTGTATGAAGTTTTTAAGTATACGTGTATACATAATAGATAGGTTTTATAGCTATAAGGAATGTTTAGAAAAATACTACTGACATGGAAGTTCCATAGATAGGTTTTATAGCTACTACAAATGTTTAGAAAAATACTACTGACATGGAAGCACCATATCTTTATTTCTGTTGGAATCCGGATTTTATGCAGATATTAGGCTTATCTGTGGATGGTATAAACTCTCATGAATGTGAGTATAATCAATTTGTCTTCTCCTATTGTTTGACCTGCTTGATTAGCTCAGTTGGTTGCACACAAGTCTACTGATTGAATGGTGGTCATGAAATTATTTCTACAGCTATTCTTCCTCCTACCTCTAAATCATGTAGTACAGTTGTCAGTCACTGACTGCTTCTAGTAACTGGTTAACTGCTAAATCTAGAGACTTGGTTGACTGACTGTCATGATATGTCCTATACAATGTGTTACTATGGCGTTAAATCAACCATAAAACTTCCTATTGTTCATATAGATGATGTCAGTCAAGTTGCTAATCGAAAAAAGAAGAAGAAAAAGAAAAACAAGCGAGCCAGAAACAAGGATAAAGATAATTCCCTGACTGGTAATGATGGTGCCGATGATGATGATGATGATCAAGATAATGATGATAATGGCACTGAGTCTGAAGACAGTGAGGAAGAAGTTGTAACGAAAAATAAAGTGATTGATCGGCGTATTTTAGATTTTCATAGAACTAAGTGTAATTTTCTTTAAACATTCTATCTAGTTTTTGGTTTTCATTAAATTAAAGTCTAGTTTATAATTAATTATTTTTGCTTGATTGTTAACAAGTTCTCACAACTAAAATTAATCATTATTGAATCTGTCTTGAGTTCATCTAGTTTTTTTAGTACTAAGCTGGTAGGTTAAATTTTCTTGCTCAAGGAGCCAGTGAGGTATGTTTTTGATGAAATTGGAATCAACTCGATGCTGGTTATCCAATGATTAGTCAAATGTGTTTGACCCTTCAGCCACATCCTGCTCTTTTTAGCTCGACTTTACGAAGTAATGTAGAGCTCTCCTACTCGCCCCGGCATCGGCGTCCGCGTCCACATTTCTGATTAAAGTTTTTGTGCAGTAAAATACTTTCTTCTATATCTTTGTTATTTCTTAAGATATTAACTTCAAACTTTAAATATATGTTCCTTACTATCGACCACATCTCATGTGACAAGGTCCAGAACTCCAAACACATTTTTTTCAGAATTATCTCCCCTTGAACTGATTGAAGTTTTTGTGCACAGATTAAAGTTTTTGTGCAGTAAAATACTTTCTTCTATATCTTTGTTATTTCTTAAAGTATTAACTTCAAACTTTAAATATATGTTCCTTTCTATCAACTTCATCTCATGTGACATGGTCCATAACTCCGAATGCATTTTTTTCAGAATTATCTCCCCTTGAACTTAGATTTTTTTTCAAAAAAATGTTAGTTTTTACTGCAACTGTTTTATTTCTTTAGGTATTGATTTCAAACTTTAAATATATGTTCCTTATTATCAACCACATGTCATGTGACAAGATTCATAACTCCTTATACATTTTTTCAGAGTTATCCCCCTTGAACTTACAGTTTTCTATTTTTTTATTTTTTTTATCTTTGAATTTGTTAACGTTATATTTTCAAATTTTAAAATATGTGTGTTCCTTATCATGAACCACATCTCCTGTGACAAACACTAAGTCGAGCATGCTGTCTCCTCTGACAGCTCTTGTTATAAACTAAACTAATCTGTAAAACTGGATATTTATACAATGATGTAAAATATTTTTGCAATCACCCATAAATTGTTATGAATAAAGGTTCAACTTCATTTCCGGGTTAAATTTGTCAGACAGTCCTGAATTTAAACATATCAGTTTTTCTTTAGATACTTTTAAATGCAGTTCGATTAAAATAATAAGGCTTAGATGGGGCTCTCTGCTCTTTTAAAAGTGGCTACTTAGTAATTTAGTATTTTTGTCAATTGTAGATCTTGATAATAAACTCACCCCAGAAATACTCATAGAGTTGGAGGAAGAAAGAATTTTCCCATTGAAAAAGGTAAAGTCTTCATTTATTAGCCGGATTTTTGGGCAGGCGGATGGGCAGGTGGGCTGGTGCATGGTGTTGTTAACAATTGCGTTCCAAGTTTCAATTTAGCATATATTTCTGCCATTTATAGTCAGATCTTCACAAAACGTCATACAATGATAACATACTATGTGATGAACAGAATTAGAAAGTAACAGCAACTCTATCTTGCTTTATTATGGATTATTTCCCTTAGAAAGTTTTGCGTTAAAGTTTTTAAATTCGGCTTTAATGTGGTTTCCACATTACAATTCTTGTTTATATGCATTGTTGAAGTTTAGGACTTTTGAAAGGTAAAGTATATTCTTCAAATTTGGTGTGAGATTGACCTTTTTTCCAAGAGAGAACTCAGAAACATATTTTCACAAGTGGCGTAGTACTGATGACATGATGCATGTGCTTATTTATGCACAGCATTTGTGTAAATCTACCTTAAATATACACCCTAATTGTCTCCGGTCAAGAAGTATAACAAATAACACAACTATAAATAGCTTGGTGATTACTTTGGTATCCTACTTTCATTTTCAAAAAGCTGTACCTCATATGTTTTGATTTGTTCAGATTTGTGTAATAAGTGACAAAGGTCATTGGCTAGTGATTTATTATTTACTTTACATGGTTTTAACTTTATTTTCTATACTTCAGACTCAGACATGTGCCGTTTTTGCCTATAACCTAAAATTGTTATTGTGACCAAATATCTTGTTTAAAATTTATGTACATTTAGTTTTACAGTAAACCTTTATTAGTATTACGAGGTTTGTGCATGTACATGTATTTATGTTATTTCAATGTAATGTATATATGTAAGTGTGTACTAATGTCACTAAAATAAACAAATTTTCTATCTCCCTATTTCAGAAATCTGGGCCATTTCCAAATGCTAGATATTTTTGTAGATTATGTGACTACCATTGTGATAATATAGCTGTATGTAGACAACATGTTGCGGATGCTAGACATAGAAGAAGAAAAGAGGTTAGTTTATTGTTCTTTGGTGTGCATCAACACTATCACCACTAGTATGAGCATCACATCATCTGGAAAATTTGGGCATCCAAACAAAGACATGGTCAGAGTGTGTGAAAGCTAGTTTAAAAACAAAAGACCTCGAGAACAGTGATCCTCTAATTAGGGATTCATGCAGATATCCAACAATCTAGTTGCCTGCTGCCTACCTCAGTTTGTGTTATGCCGAGAGCAGATGTTCCGGGTTGTTTATGAAGTGAACTAGCAGTAAAAAAAATTGCTGAAACCCAATTATAGGTTGTGTCAAGGCCTATATTGCTGTTGCCCATGCGTCGGTCTCATGTTCTAGAGTCTAATGGTCTAATTTTGACAGAAATTATCATCATTTAAATGCAAGAAAAAATTGCTTTTGTTGACTGGAGCATTTTGAACAGTTGAGCATGCTGTTTGATTGCTCTTGTAATGCTTATTCAGAGCAGCTCAGTAGCACAGAGATCACTGGTAGAAGGGTCTTGGTTTGATTCTTGGGCACAGCACACTTTCATGGAGCTTAATCATAAAATAATTTCTATGGCCATACTCCCTCCTACTACTGATTCAAAATCATGTGGGACAGTTGTTAGTCACCGACAGAAATAACTGGTTAACAGCTTAATCTAGAGATAAGGCCTTTTTAGGAATAGTAAGTATGTTGACTGACGGCTGTGGTATGACCTATACAATATGTTGCTATAAACCCAACCAAAAATAATCTTTATTGGGTCAAATATTGTTTATTACAGATTATGATGCAAGACAAAATGTTAAAGAATTTACCGACACCATCAGAAAGTCATATTGCTGCCTTAGATAATCTTATAGAGAACATATGGTCTGTACATGGTTTAACTGATGATGAGTTAGCTGAAAGGCTAAAAGTATCAACTGATATACAATCTACATTAAATAAATCTTTACCAGGTTGGTATGTTAATCCAGTCATAGCCTTAGTTAGTGCAGTCATGCCCTTAACATGACTGAGTTTGCTTATAAAAATTATTGCTTTCATGCTGTTATGCATATATTTTGTATAGATGAATTATTTTGTGTTTTGCCCAAACTTTGATTGCACCCATTGGTTATCAAAGAACTGTAACTTGACAAGGTTAACATAAATGGAGAACAAAATGTAGAATCAATCAAACTTTATGTGACTTTATTAAATAGTTGGGATGATACGGCTATAACACATGCATTTTGTAAGCAACCAGTCAAACGATGGAGTAACTAGCTGGTAGAAGTTGAATTTGCTTTTTATATGAGCAATCTCTACCTAGCATTGTAACTGTAAGACACAGCTGGTGTATGATATCATGTTTATTTATTGTTTGCAGACCGTATGAAGTAGAAGTTCCTAGCAGATGCCTGATTGGAAGTCTGTGAATCTATTTATAGCTCAGTTTGTTCTTACATCACCAAAGGTCACAATATCACATGATATCTATATTTAGAACCTAACTCATGAAATGAAGTTAGAAGAATTTGTAATTGACATGAAAGAATCTAAATAATAAGGTCAAATTTTACTCATTACAATATTTGGTTTTATTTCAGATATTAGTCTTGTACTGTTTGGTTCATCTGTGACCGGTTTTGGTTTAAAAGATGCAGATTTAAACATGAATTTGATAGTACCACAAGGTGAAAGCTCCGCTCGATATTTGGTTCAAGTGTTAAGATTACTTAATGAAAACCCAGGTAGGATTATTTTCAACTGTGTTTGTTTTATTTTATTCTTTTATTGAATAGATTGAAATATGTGCTTATCTGATTGAAATACTAGTTATTTCATGATAATTTCTCAATTTTACTATTAATGAGACCATAGAATTTTCAATAATGATTAAAATGTTGAAAGTAGCGTGAAACTTTTGTTCACAATAATTTATGTACCCATAATAGACTATTTGATTTTTAGCTTGACTGTTCAGAGAATAGTGGGGCTATCCTACTAAGTTGTGTGGAGTCGGTGGCAGCATAACACTTCTTGGTTAAGTTTTTATGTGCAACATTTTTATATCTTTAAAACTACTGAATGGATTCACTTGAAACTTCACGCATGAAAGAGAGATCACTTGAAAGAGAACAAAGTGCACCAAATTGAACTTATGAACCCCTGATATTAATGTCATAATGAGAAGTGTAAAATTGTGTGAAACTGCCCAGAGTTGCCCTTGAATAGCATGATGGGTGTAATTTAAAAAAGTTGAAGTGTGGTTTATAGTCTGCTTCCATATACCTGTTCAGCTGACTTAATAATTGTGTACAATAACTTGTGACATTTAGACACATTATTTTTATTTTCTTTACAACAGATTACAAGAATGTAAAAAGTGAGTTTCAATCTGAGGTTCCAGCAGTTTTATTTACCTCCCCTTGTGGTACTCTTCAATGTCAGATTGCTATAGGATGTGAGTTATCATGTTATACTAGCCAATATCTAGCCATATACTCTAAACTGGATGACAGGTTACGAAAGTTAGCTGTTGCTTTCAAATACTGGGCAAGGGTGAGTGCTGATATTTAATTTGTCATTTCTTCCCAAAAAGTCTACATCGGGAATTCAATTTTGGATTTTTTTTTAACAGTACAAACCACATTTATACTGTTAAGATAAAAGTATGCAGGGCTCAAATTTAAGCTCGCGTACTCGCAAAATGCGAGTGGATTTTGAAAATTGCTTTTATTATAACTCGCAAATTTTCGCGAGTTGAAATTGCTGCAAAAATATTTCTGTCTAAATTAATGAGGCTCAAATTAGCATGGAAACAGTCAGAAAGATCGATAGCATTAATGAAAGATTCGCAGTACAAACATTTTAGACATTCTTTGTCTATCCCATAATAATGGCATTGTTTTATCTATACTTAAATATAGTACTTTGTTGTTTTTATATTGCATATATGAATAGGTACCATGTATGCCATTAAAATTTGGAGAAAAAATGCAAGTGATCGAAATAAAATCAACTCGCAAAAATTTGCAAGTTTAATTTTTTGTTAAATTCGAGCCCTGAAAGTATGTGTTCGAAGATCAATAATAGGATTTAACCCATATTTCTTGCTTTTCAACTATAATGTGTAGACAACTTGGTTTGTACTATCTGTTCTCGGACGGAAAAGTATCGGCTATTTTATGAGCTATTTTATTCTTTTGTATAATTTTGCTGGTGCAAGAATTCATCAAAAACAATTGTTAGATAAATTAAGACAAAAACTATTTAAACTCAGAGTTCCATTTATTATTAAAATGGTGTTTTTAATTGCATTTTTAAGTGTTTTTTTACGTAATTTAATATGTAGTATAATTGAATATATTGACGGTATAAATTTTTGCACTTATTAAATGCTTTTGTAGCTGCCCAGCTAGCTTGGTCAATTGTACACAAGTCTTCTGATTGAGATCATTGGCATGATTCCTGAACTGGGTATACTTTTGTGGTGTTTGGTCTTGAAAATATTTCTATGGCCATTCTCCCTTCTACCACTGATTCTAAATCATGTAGGGCAGTTCTCAGTCACTGACAGAAGTGTGTGCCTAGTAACTGGTTAACAGCTGAATTTAGAGATTTAGCCTTTCCAGGAATGGTGAGTAGGTTGACTGACTGCTGTGATATGACCTATACAATGTGTTGCTTCGACGTTAAACCAAAACAAAAAAAATGTAAAAATCAATCAATTATATAGATTACATGAATTAATTCCTTATATTTATAGATTTGTCAGTTAGATGAACCAGATGCAGGATCATTACCTGCTTACAGCTATGGTTTGATGACTGTTTATTTTCTACAACAAATTAAACATCCTATACTACCTGTATTTTGGAAGGTATGTAATTGAAATTATTATTTAGTTTTAGTCTATAGTTTACTTGAGCACTAGCTTATTGTATTATGTAGTTATAGGCAAAATTATTGACAACCTTGTGTATATTAATATCTAAGTCTAGCACTGATGCATTCCTGAAAAGATGGTTAAGCGAATTATTTGCCTCATACAAATCTGGCTGTTTAAAAGAGTCCATAAAGCATGTATAAAGGGAACATTGATTTGATGGTTACACTCTTAAAGTCCTTAGTTCATTGTTTTGAGAATGGTTTATGAAGAAAGAAGTAATTGCTGTACAGCATGAAGTCAAACTGGATGTATAGTCCGACAATATTTACCTAAGCTTGACCTTTCATGTTCAAGAATGTATTAAACTTAGTATTTACTGTTTTTTTTGTCAACGTTCGTAAATCATGCTTTTTTTAAAGTTTTTGGCTTAGCTCACAAACTAATTTGTAGTTTTGTTTTCATAAGAATAAATACTTTGATAAGTGCATGTGTCTAATAGTTTACCGGCTTATAGAAAAGCAAGACTTAATATATGTGAAGTGTGTAATTATTATGAAAAGGTTGTTCAAGCTCACGTTAATATTGTCGGACTATACCCTATGTGACACAGGCCACAAATGAATGTTGTGATATAATGATTGTTACAATAAAAGTAATAACAACTTTATTTAATGTGGCTGAAACCAATTTTCAATATGGTCCACAAATGTACTATTCTGGCTGCTTGCTTTTTCATGTTGTATACTTTCTTGTTTTTCAGGATCTTTCTGAAGAAGTATTAAAGAGACCACAATCAACAAATGATATTCTTAATTTGTTGTCAGAATTCAAACAATTGGTAGGCACCTGATTTTATTTCAAATTTAACTTTACCTGAATCAAAATACACCTGATGATCAAGCAATGTTTACATTAATAATATAAACTGCTCATTTCAAGTTATAAGTATATATTTGATAACAAAAATGTTCACTGTTGAATATTATTGAAAGACAGTTTCATGCTAGACTCTAACATAATTTGGTATTGTTATGTTGGTCTATATAATAAAAATGCAAGTCAATTGCAAAAATTTGCGGGATGAAAATAATTAAGTTTTTCACTGGCATAAATATACTAGTCAGACAAGAAATTCCACTCCTCTTGTTAAAAGTCTTGCTTTTCTTTTTGGACCAGTGAATGATATACTAAACTTGGTTTGATAATTATTTATAAATAAAAGGTCGATCATGGTAATTGACATTACGCCAGACCTCCCATTTCTAAATATTCATAATCTGTTTACTTAGAAAAAATATGATGAAGGTAGTGTGAAACAAATAAGCCACTTGTCTAAGTGCATGGTTATAGTAAGCCTCAGGGTAATGTCAATTAT
This sequence comes from Mactra quadrangularis, assembly GCA_025267735.1. Lineage (NCBI taxonomy): Eukaryota > Metazoa > Mollusca > Bivalvia > Venerida > Mactridae > Mactra > Mactra quadrangularis. The sequence continues at coordinate 10,212,602 of CM046307.1, read as the reverse complement.
TTTCTGCTCTATAATGAACATTATGATATCCAGTAAGAGTAGCCTTACTTTGATCAATATTTGAAGCTGTTTTTATATTGGCGAGGTCATATATTAGCATTGTTATATATTCGTGGGGGGGTCAATAATTGGTGGTTCCAACCTTGACTGCCAAAACAAAACAGTTGCCAATATGAAGTATATAGTTGTATGGTGAAAAAATGTTAGGTGATAATATATTACAGACCTGGAAGACACAGAACACTGACTCAGTAGGTTTACTATGGAAAGAATTGTTGATGTTTTATGGTCTCCACTTTAATATCATTGATCATGTAGTTTGTATTAGATACAGAAAGTTAGTTTATCGTACAGAAAAAAAGTGGAAAAGTAAAAGAATAGCTATTGAAGGTAATTGATTACTGCAACATTAGACTAGACTTGTATATCTTTTTACGTGTGTTTTTCCCATGTTAAGTAGTGGACTAAAGCAAATCCTCATTAAAATCTGATGCAGACAATTACACAAGGCCACACTCACACACTTAAATTACTACTGCAATTAATGTAGTAATGGAGATAAAAAGTTGTGAGCAACATTTTGAATTTTATGCACAATCACTGGAATTAATATTGATTTTAATACACTGGTATCATGGCAGCAGGTTACCTTATTTTTGACAGTGCCGTATTAGTGTACCAGTCGAATACTTCAAATGCATCAAAACTTAGTTTGCATGTTCTAGTACAGTGCACAAGAGTAGCTAATTCATTTTATGCAGTTTTGGAATTATTCCAGTAATAACTCCACTTAGATTGGTTATCAAGTAATATTTTTGCTGTAAGACTACCTTGGTAATTAAAAAATGATGCAATTTTGACAATTAGGTCCCAAATGCTTATTTTAAGAAAAAGAAAAAATGTCCGTATCTAAAGACTGTTTGCTGTAAAGACCATTGATTTTCATGGTCCTAATAATAGCACTTCACTTTATAATAACTCTTGGAGTTTTTATATATATTTTTTATTGTTTCAGATCCTTTCATATCAAAGAGAAATGTAGCTAGATCTCTACAGAATTTAGCTATGTTTGATTATTTCTACAATTGTCTACGTAAAGGTGGTTTGTATTTCAGTTTGCCTACATCCCATCAAGATGGGCTTAAATATAATATTAGTACATTGTCTTCCACATTTAAAACAAGTAAAAAAGAACGTAGGAAACAGAGAGGCAAGCAAGTAAATAGCCTACCTCAAAGTTTGGTTGTTACTAATAAGAAAATAGACAATTCAGTGGACACTGCAGTTTGTGATAAATCTAAATCAAAACCAGTTGAGCCGGTCTTGGTTGGTCAAAGAGAAGACTCTGAAGATACAATGGAAGTTAACAACAAAGTGCCTGAGAATCAGAAAAATGTGTTAGATAAACAGATTACTAAGACTGATGATACAGTTGTTGACAGTAGTGAAGTTAAAAATAGTGTTGGTGATAATGCTAAATTTGTTACTGGTTTTGTTGATAAAGTTATTTCCGATGCTGTTGATATTGTTAACAAGTCTGAATTAGATGATAATGAATTAGGTGCTCAGACAAAACATTTGACAAATGATGATAAAAATACTGCAGAAAATGGTGCTAAGTCAAAAGGTTCTGTAGATTGTATTGAATCTAAAGAAGTTTTAAATGAAGGAGTAACTGAAGAGAACCAAATTAGTGATAAGAATGAAGATAGTGTATTACATAATGAGTCTAGTTCACTATCAGGGAATGAGTTAAATAATAATGACTCTATTGTGTCTAGTGAAGACAAAGAAGAAGCTGATTGTCCTGTAGAATATAATTACAAGTTTGATTTACAGAATTTGACTGATGGAAAGGTATTTAGTATTTTTATTTCAAAACCAGTCTTTCTAAATTAAAATATTAGTGAACATGCTCCATTTCATAAATAGTCAACAATTTCCCATTGCAAAACTTCTTAATCTCAAGGGAATTTAAACTTAACTTACACATTAGTATTACTGTCAGGTGTTCTAGCACATATTGCTGTTATTTTGTGTTAAATATGTCTAGAGTAACTCTTTTTTTAGCAACACATGATTATTGTATTTTATATTTGTGGGGACCATCTATTGTATGTTATATTTTGAAGAGGACCATCTATTGTATGTTGTATTTTGTAGGGACCATCTATTGTATGTTGTATTTTTAGGGACGATCTATTATATGTTATATTTTGTAGGGACCATCTATTGTATAGTATATTTTGTAGGGACCATCTATTATATAATATATTTTGTAGGGACCATCTATTATATGTTGTGTATGTGATAAGGAAGGACATTTAAAGGCAAATTGTCCAGAAGATGAACTTCCTCCAATTGTTGAACTTCCTGTAACACCTAGATCACATGTTGTATTACTGACAGAAGTTATAAAACAAGTTCCTAGTAAGTACTGTACTATAAATATACCATAACTGTATTTTGTTCATTAAATCTGGGTTTCAGATGCAGTCTTTTTGGTATAGTCTGTTAAAATTGAATTGATGATATTTAGCCTCGTTAAAGTTTGTTGCAATCCTTTCAATTACTTTTATAAAGAGATACAAAATTGCATATGGATGCAAACAATAGTATACTTTACATTGTTAAAACACTTTTATCTTAGTACTTTTATCTTAGTAATTACAAAAGAACAAAACTGATAATTTATTTCAGAAGATCTTCATACATTATTCTTATTTTACATGAATTTATAGAAATTAAATAAGGGTAGAATATAAAATTTATTTTTAAGTAAATTGATTTTGCAATTTTGGAAGATTAATTCACAATTTGAAAGGCAGGTGCTGCTGCAATAAAATTCAGAAAATAAAGTGCCATGGCCAAGGCACAGTTAATTTGGTGAACATGTATAAACACTTTCAGTGATATGTTTTTATTTTAATGGATTTTTAACATCATCATCATCATCCGGATTATTTTAAACAGGCCGTTGATTATTCCTTTGGTAAGGGTGAGGCCTGTGTGTCTGGTCTTGAACGAAGTCTTCCTCTCTATGATTGGCGATCTTCAGGGTTGATTCCATCCATTTTCAGTGCCAGCCGATCACGCTTAACCAGGTCTTCCCATGTTAGCTTTGGTCTGCCTTGGCCCCGGTGTGCAGTGACGTTCAAATTCCTGACTTGGGAGATCCAGCTTGTGCTACGTTCTACGTGGCCAAACCATCTCAGTCTGTTTGGAGAACGTCAGCAATATCTCTGAGTTTAACCTAGATTTTAATTAAGCATGTTAACGTTAGTATTATTATTTTGTTTTGTTATTTATTTGGTCTCACCTATTTGTTTAAATTTACTCAACTGTATATTTTACTTTGTTTAAATTGTAGAAGACTTTAGGCTTTCACCTAGAGAAATAATGGAAAGAGAAAATATCAGAAAAGATTTAGAAAATCATATAAGAACTTTGTTTCCAGGTATGAGATACTGTTTTGTAGTTTTTATTTCAACATTTATATGGTTACACTGACAACTTTGAAAATCATTTATGATAGCTGATGGCTACCATATGACCAACGACTACGTAAGCTTGGTCTAGTCACCTTAGAATACAGAAGAGATCGTGCAGACATGATTCTAGTTTATAAATCACTAAATGGTTACAATGATCTTAAATGGGACAAGTTATTCAATCTGTCAGAGAGAGGTCTCTGTGGAAATCATTTGAAATTTACTAAAAAGAAGTGTCAACACAATACTAAATTAAATTCATTCAGTCAAAGATGTGTTAATTTTTGGATCTCTCTATTGAACAAACTGTTAATGCAAAATCTGTGAATCAAATCAAATCGTTGCTAAACTATGAATCTTGGAATCACAAGAAATTTATACCAAGCTGTTAATAAGTAATGTTTCAAGATGCCCACTATAAACTCTTATACAGGCTTTAAGTTAGAGATTAGAGAAACCTTCATGAAGATTTAACGAGCCAAGATAGCATTATGCTAATTGTCAGGGATGAGAATTTTCAGCTATTCAGCTGATTTCAGATATTTTTCACTATTTTTGAGTTTATAAAATGTTGCAGACTAAGTCTGAACTATTCAAAACTAGTGTTTTTTCAAGGGGGTGTCGAAGTTTTCAGATTTTTTTCAGTGAATGTAATTCTCATCCCTGAATTGTAAGGCCCAAAGATTCAAGGTATTCAAGGATATAGGAAGTGTGAATATATACTAAATAGCTAGATTTTTCTATGAAAAAAAACCAACAATCTATGTCATTTATGGTCAGATCTTAATGAAACTTCATACAATGATAATATACCATGTGATCAACATAATTATAAAACAACCATATCATTATCTGGCTGAAATAAACTATTTTAACTTAGCATTATATATTATCTTCTTAAAGGTGCTCAGTTACAATTATTTGGTTCATCTAAGAATGGTTTTGGATTTCATCAAAGTGACCTTGACATTTGTGTAACTTTGATCGGCAGAAATGCTGAGGTAGGTTCTTTAAAACTTTGTGAAGAAATATTTATTTACACCATGTCTATGTATACTAAATTATTTTTGCTTGATTGTGAAGCAAGTTATTACAACTTAGATTAATCACTTGCTTCCTGGTCCCTCAGCATGATAAAGTTTCATGCTCAAGCAAACTATGGGGTTGGTTTTGGATGGGATTCAAATCAATGTGGGGCTGGTGATCCAAAAATTTCTAGCCCAGCGTCGTAACTACTTGCCCATGCTTGCTCCTATTAGATCATTTAAAACTGATATTTAGTCATCTTAAGTCTTTAAGTTCAAAGGGTATAAATCAATAACTAATAAATTCTGTGGCATAAATTTCAAAATTGAGAAATGTTAATTGGGCTTACTTACAAATGATCATAACCCAGGTTGTTAGCGCCGTAGCTTGCCTGGATATCAAATCTCCTATTTCCTCCATTGATAAGGTATATGTAGAAGTTTCTGGCCTTGTGGAAGAGTAGGTGAGTACTGGTTATAGACAAGGGTCCAGGAAAGCTAGGTTAGTTCCGCTGGATGTGTTAAAATAACCTAGAAAATGGTGGTGGCACTCGTTAAACCCAGTATAAATAAATAAATACTCAAATGATCACAGCATAATGACATCTGGTAAAGTATGTCCCAGTGATTTATTAGGTACTGTTGATTGTGGCAAATGACTCTTCTTCATATATCTTTATTTCTTGCAATATTTTGATATTTGTTACATACAAGACTTTCATTTGAATGCAGTCATTACATTCACCCACTAGCCCAGAATGGAAACTTGTAAAAATTGATTTGGGCAAGTGAAAAATATGTATTTCATATAATCAGGCTAGTTGATAAGTTTACCTTTTACTAAATAGCATGATAAATCAGACTATCGGTCAAGGATGTTGAAGGCAATGAATGGAATGTTTACTAGTCTATGAAGTAAATGAAAGTGAATGAAGATGAAAATGAGGTACTGTTATCTATTGTTGGTTGTCTTAGAGATAAAATGAAAAAAATTCAATTTCGATTTTTTTCAGGAAGTAAATTTTGTAGAGCATATAGAAGCAATATGTAAGAAGTTAAAAGGTCACCGAGGATTATATGGTGTGTTCCCTATTACCACGGCTAAAGTGCCTATAGTAAAGTTTATCCATAGACAAGCACAGATAGAAGGAGATATAAGCATGTATAATGTTCTGGTAATATTTTCTTCTGTAATTTATATGAAGCTGTCTGGCTTGCTTGGTCAGTAGTGCACAAGTCTGTTGGTTGAGGGGTTTTAGGTTCCATTCCTTGGAGGGACATACAGTCCAACCCCTCTTAAGCAGCCAGCCAAGGGAAACAGCCAAATTGGCTGCTTAAGCGGGGTGACCACTTAAGAGGGGGTTTGGCATTGAGAGGGGGGGGGGTTCTGGAGATAAAGTTTTAATGAAATAGAGTTGTTTTAATTGAAGTTGTATGCTTGTTTAATGCTTTACAAGAAAAGGTCACGCAATAGAGAATAAATTATTTTCATTCTGTGTAATATTCTTTACTTCTGTTGAATAGATAAAAACTTAATACTTGCTGATATATGTACGACCAAGTTGAGAAAAAAATCGGTAATTTAGTCCTGCAGACTAAATAGTTGAAAATACGAAAATGAAACTGTGAAATTTACGCAAATTATATGTCTGAAATGTGATAAAAGTCTTATTAACCAACAAATAATTTAATAACTAGTGCTTTGAAAACGGTGTATCATTGTTGGCCTCGTTTAAATAATTCGAATGTAGAACGCGGTCTATTTTCGGAAAATGCATTTTAACGTCCTCAATTTTGACCTTTCTTTGTTTAAAAATATTAATTATGAAAATTATTTCCTTATGAACAAATAGTTTCGGATGATCGTACTTTTTCAAAAGTACATCTTCACATGCAATAAACATGTTCTATATACACACTAAAATTATTTTCCGTCACATAAAATGTTTTGGCAATAATTCATCCCTCTTAAGAAGATTGAACGGTCAGTATTGGTTTTAAACAAGACCGGATATAGGTCAAATTGTTCATTGTTTACTACGTAATGATCAGGTTATAATCCGTGTCACTCATTTGATTATACACGCTAACAACTATAAGATAGCTAATTATTGATTTTTAGAGCCTGTCACGACTAATTGATAAAATAACGAAGCGATTTCCTTTGTATTTACAAGACACGGGTCATTGCAATTATGTCAATGTACTAGACCGCGGTGACCGCTTAGTAATAGATAATATTCGTAGGTGCGAAATACACAACAAGATCAAACTATCCTTAAACTTTTATGTGCATTTTCTTAAGTTCTGTAATTATCGATTAGCAAACCGCGAAAGGTGTGTCTAAATTAACTGCTATGATTGGCTCTCTCGATCATAAAGGGACTGCTTAGTTATGTTGCCATCGGCAACGTGATAAAGTTTATTCGATAACGTTGACATGTGTATAATGTATAACGACAAAAGATGACACGCTCTGATAAATTTTGTCAATATACATAACGGTCAGACTCTCATGCACGTGGCCGCTTACGCGGGGGAAAAATTTGGTTTGGGATGCAAAATGGCTGGCCGTTGGCTGGAGAACGGGGGTGACCGCTTAATAGGGGTGCATTATAGAGCGTTTTCCGACGGTCGCGGCATGAGCTGGCCGCTTACAGGGGGTGACCGCTTAAGAGGGGTGGCCGTTAGGAGGGGGTGGACTGTACTTTCGTTTAGCTTTATCATGAAATAATTTCTATGGCAATCCTTACTCCTAACCCTAACACTGTAGTAAATCATGTAGGGCTGGTGTCAGTCACTGATGGAAGTATGCGCCTAATGCTGGTTAACAGCTGAATCCAGAGATTTAGCGTTTCTAGGAACTTGAGTAGCTAGACTGAGGGTTGTTATATGACTAAGTCTTATACAATGTGTTGCTATAGTGTTAAAGCCAACTTAACAATAAAAATCTATTTGACCTTCATCTGTGTTTTGTTTAAATATCATTGTTAAAGCTTCTAGCTCACAGACTTGGTTCAACTATCCAGCAAGTAGGGCTGGAAGGAGAGAAAATAGGCTGAACTCAGCACCCTGCTATTCTGCTTTAAAATTATTAACTGTGTTTGTTAAATCACAAAAACTTAATTTCTTCTTGCAGAGGTCAATAAGATATGGGACCAATATTTCAAAATGTGTATGTTTTGAAATAAATGTGACATGATTTATCTGTTATAAATTCATATATTTAGAAATGTTAAAATCTTGATTTTGAATAACAATCCCCCATGCATATTAATCAGACTGTCTATGATATATTTATATATGTTCCAGGCATTGCAGAATACCAAGTTATTATCTACATATGCAAGTATAGATCCTCGTGTACAAACATTAGGTTATGCTATAAAAGTATTTGCTAAAGTTTGTGATATAGGTGATGCCTCAAGAGGAAGTCTGTCATCTTATGCCTACATGTTGATGATGATACATTACCTACAACATACCAATCCACCTTTAATACCTGTACTACAGGAGGTGAGATACTTAAGTGTTTTTTTCTTCAGTTTTTGCCACCCATTTTTTTCCCTTTCTTCTTTACCCATGTTTTTTTCCAACTACAGCAAACACTGTCCAAACTTGGGCACAAATGTAATTATTGTGCATTGTTTATTTCTGAAGTAGTCAATTTTATTTTTAAAGTATTGATGTAATAAGCATTTTTAATCTGTTTAAAAAATATTTCCTTTTAAATTTGAGACATTTAGTTTTTGCCACATTATTCTTTCCTTGCTGTTTTTTTCTGTTTTTTTTTCTGTTTCTATCTGCCATGCAACAAAAACTGTACAACCCTAAAATAACCTATCACAGACTATTGTTGTTTGGTTTTGTAGGAGGCCCAAGATTGTTATGAATTTATGATCTCGGCTCTTTCTTCTTCTGGGATTCTCTGCTTTAAATACCATGGTTTTATACAAAATTATGAAATCATCACCTTAAATAATTTTGCGCACTAGCCTGATTATTATGTTTTTTAGTGAAGTGCAAAATTATGCATAAGGTAAGCTAAAGTGATAGAGCACCTGTTTACAACTCAGAAGGTTCTGGGTTTGATCTTAGCTTGGACCATGACTTTTATTGGGTTACTTACAATAAATAATATTAATGGTTTCAGTTACGATATAGGGATGAACCAAATCCTGAATTTATGGTGGAAGGTTGGAATACTTGGTTCTTTGAAAATATTGATGACTTGGTGAGTATCTTTAACATTGTCTTCTTCTATAGACGTACCTGACTCACTCTGGTGCATTGTTGTATATGGGTTCAAGATTGTTGTGAGGAGAGAGCAAAATGGTGCTAGTTTAACATTTTTAAAACTATAGACCAAAGTGGATGGATTGTCAATTCTCCAGTCTTCTCTTGAATGCCTCCAGACTTGGTGCAGTGGTTTGTGTGGTTTGTGTGGTTAGTTGCACTGGCAGCTGCATAGTACCACTGATGTACACTTAAAGAGATCAAGGAGAACCAAAGATAATCTGACAGAATGACATAATAGATTTGAATGCCTTCAGGCTTGGTACTGTGGTGACATGCCCTCGCATCTAGTTTTTGAAGGGCACCAGAGAAGTGAAGAAGAAGAACCGAGGATAACCTGTTAGACAGAATGGTGCCATAAATTTGAATGCCTTGATCGAACTTGAACATAGAGCTTTACTTGCTTTGGGAATATAAATGGCAACAACCCTTTGTCCTTTTTACTACAAATTAAAACTTAATTTTTATTTGAGTTCGTAACTGGAAAATCAGTATTTATTGTATTGGTTGGTAATAAAGTTGGTCACTAGGTTAATATTTCATTTTGTCTTTTGATTGATACTGTTATATGAATGATTATTTTGTAGACAAAACAGTATAACCTCTGCAGAGTGACCTTCTACAGAACAAATCCTCTGCATCATAACAGTTATTGATATTTCCCATAGATGTAATTTAGCCTCTGCAGAGCAACTACCTCTTAACAGCAGCACATTTTGGTCCCTCCCAGCAGATGTTGTTCAAGAGAGGTTTTACTGTATATCTTAAGATCTATATAACTTCATACCTCTCATAAATATTTTTCAGCCCCATGTATGGTCTGGATATGGCAAGAACAATCAAAGTGTTGGAGAATTATGGCTTGGGTTCTTCCGTTACTACTTAGAAAAGTTTAGTTTCTTAGAGCAAGTGGTCACTATACGTCAATATCAACCTCTTGTTAAATTTGAGAAACTCTGGAATGGAAAATGTATTGCCATTGAAGGTAAAATGTAGAATTATTAAGGCTGTGACAATGTAATGCAATACATATTGTTTGGGGGGTAGATAAGGGGAGCTAGACTCAATGCATATGTAATGTCTTAAATTGGTCAACATCAAATACACATGTGTATTTTCAAATTATCTCATAAGCAAATGTTTGAATTATATAAGAAAAAGAACTGCTAACATGGAAACAGTCTTACAGCTGTGAAGCTATTAAAATATAGCATGCATTAGAGACTTAATAAGCATGTCAAACCATTATACTATATTATAAGTTTGACTAAATGTCTAACTTTTAAATAAGGTTTTCTTTTATTAAATCACACAAATAAATGTTGCAGTTTGAACTAGAAAAGCAATGAGTTTCTAAAAACAATCTACCACTGGGCTTTTGAGTTATTAAGAAAATATGCCCCTTGAAATGTTGAACATGTGTATTTTGTGACATTCTGTAACCTTGGTTTTAATTCTGATGCATAATTATGTGTGACCCATACATGTATGTCTTCAGACAAGTAAATATTTACAACACTCTTGTCCATGGATAAGTAATATTTTTAGCTGTATTATATACTAACATAGCAATCCTTGATAATGTAAATCTCAATGTTTGTATATCACATTCAACAGTGAACTTTTATATTATCAGTTCATCTATTATTACTTATAGCATGTATTTAAATTAATTTTATATCATAGTTCTAAATATTTAGTTTTGAATATTTAACATCTGGACATGTGCAATTTGAACCTGGACATGTTGATTTTAAGTTATCAGTTGTCTGAGGACATGTGGAAAGAAAAGAAATTTCTACACCTCTGTTTGTATATACAATCATGTCAATGTTTTGTCTAACAGATAGTCTCTCCTTTTTTAGATCCATTCGATCATGACCATAATCTTGGTGGTGCCTTATCAAGGAAAAGTAAGTGATTATTTCTCATTATTTAAACATGAAGACAAGTTGTCAGGACTGGTGTTGAAGTTCAAGATTTTTTGGGACTTCAGAATAAAATTCTATTACTTTGTAAGAGCTGCTGAAATCATGAAATTTTAGATTTCAAATTTTAACTTACTGATGATATCATTGTATAGACAGAGAATTCAGAACTTGTTTTTATTGTGAGAGTTTAGTAGAAGATGAGTTTCATTTCACCCTGATCTGTCCATTATACAGTGATATAAGAGTTAAATATATTAAATATACCTATATTAACTTTCCTACAATTGAAAAATTCAGTAATCTGATGTCTAGCACTAATAAAGATGATATTCGAAATCTATCTGTATATTTGTATCATGCATTTGAGCGTAGAATTTCAGAACTCAGTTTCTTATAGAATCGATAGTCGAAAATTTCTGTGATTTCTCTGTCTATTACTGATATCACTGCTGTATTGTTTGATTATAATGTACCTTCATATTACAGTCAGGACTCATTACAACGACACTGTTGGTTCCCAAAAGTTATGTCAGTATATTGAATTTGTCAGTATATTGAATTTCATTATTTATCATGTAATGATATGTGTAGTCATTAGTATGTGAACATTATGTATTTAGATCTACAATAAACATCTATAATGAAAAAGATTTTTGTGTTTATGTGTTCCATTTATTAAACATATTATACATCATACACATAATAAAACAACTTTATTAAAATAATTACAACTAAAATAGTTAAAGATTGGTAAGAAAATGATAAAACTTTATAAAATAAAAAGCACAAACAATGATCGGCCTTTTAAAAGTAAAACCTTTAAAAACTGGATTGCACTAAGTTTGTTGTATTTGTCACCTAGCGAAAAAAGTCTTTGATACTTTTCTGAACCTCATTTGATTTAGTATGATTTTGTGTAACATCCTATTTACTTTCTTTATAAGAAATTATTTCGTTTTTTTGTTCAAAAGTTAAATTAGTCCGTTGACGTTCAGCTGGGGGTTCAGCCAGTATTTTAATAAAAAAAGTCACTAGTAAGCAAGTGTATGAAATTCAGCTAACAACAATACGTTGATATTGTAATAAGGTGTAACAATCAACTGTTCAAACTACGATGTACATGTACTCCTAATACCTGTGTTAACACCATGCGGCTTTGTTCGCGGCTCAATTATACGCTTGACTGACCAAGTGTCAGTGTCAGTTTAACGGGTATTGATTGTATAGAAAATAACATGTTTGGTTTCCAATTTTATTGTGTCGGAGTTGGAATACGAATTTTCCGTTATAAAGGATTATAATAACGTTGAAAAAAATTGGTTCCCACTAATTCAATGTCGTTATTTGAATTTGTCAGTATAATGGATTCCGATGTATTGAGTCCTGACTGTATATCAATTACTTCTATATTTATCATATGTACCATGTTAAATTTGTAAATGTACATTGTTGTGTATAGGCCGGAGGCCTGTTTATACAAAATAAATAAACTAAGATGATCAAGTATTGACCAATACAGCTTCTAGTTTCTTTAAGTTTTACTTGCATGATGAAAGTATCTTGAGGAGCATGCATGGCCAAAGGATTACAACACCATAATTATCTTCCATGCCTTAAGCTCATGCCTATGTTTATTAAACAAAAGTACATAGATAAGTTTAACTTATTACTTTCTTATGTAAGTACATTTTGTATAAGAAGTGGTCCAGAGGTAGGACTGACACTTAAGGATCAAGAAGTCCCTGGTTTGAACTTCACAGGTGGCACTGCAAATTTCCTTGAGCAAGAAATTTGCCTATAGTTGTTCCTTTTCACCCAGATGTAAATGGGTATTGTGAGGACTCACCTGCCTGAAGGTAATCACAATGATCAGAGGTTATCATACAAAATTGTAGGGTCAGGTGAACATGTATATTGCGTGTTTCGCGCAAAATGGTCATAACTCAATCTAAGAAAGAAATTAGTTACGACCGTGATATGTAAGCCGTCTTTAAGCCACACTTCAGCTTTAACTTTGATACTATATTTCAGTGAACCAGTATATTCAAAGTACATTTGCTAATGCTAGAGTATTGTATGCTACACCATTTAGTCATTTACCTGAAGGATTTGCTAAACTGGAGGTAAACTATTTATATTTATTATTGGGTTGAAAATCATATAAATTTTGTTTTGCATCAGGGCATACTTTCATGAAGCTTGGTCATGAAATAATTTCTATGGCAATTCTTACTCCTATCATTTAATGTAAATCATGTAGGGCAGTTGTCCGTCACTGACAGAAATATGTGCCTAGTAACTGGTCAACAGCTAAATCAAGAGATTTAGTCTATTCAAGAACAGTGAATAGGTTGATTAACAGCCATAATATTTTAGTGTATAGACAAGCCAAGTTTACATGTAGTGATCTAATTACTTGGAAGTTTTTCAAAAGTTGCTGCTAACAATGTATAAATTAAAATGCTTTTTTAAGTCTTACAAAATATTATATTTACAGGATTATTTTTTTGACAAAGGTCATTTAGTGGACGGAGATCCCCCATCAGACCGTCTTTGTCGTGTTTGTAGTAAAATAGGACATATAGCTAAAGAATGTCCTGTACTAACAGCTAGAAAAGAAAGGTAAGGTACATGTCATGGGCTGAATGGATTTTAAAAAGAAATGATTGATTTTATAACACTAAACACATCTTGTTGTTGTTTACTTTAACACAACTTTTTCCAGTAGATATATTGCTTGAGCTTCAATTTACTCAAAGGGTTGTGCATATAACTGTATCCTTGAGCTGATTGCTTTGTAATGGGGAGCAGAAAGTGGACTTAAAATTTGGCATTTAACAATAGAACTTTTTTTCAAAAATCACTCAACATTTCGAAATTCATAGCAGATTATTTTCAAGCCAAAAAAGTTGAAATGTAATAGCAGCCATTCAATGTGTTTTCTTTTTGTGGCAGGGTCACATACATGTGTGTCTCTGCAGGTACTTTTTATGGGAGAATTGTTTAAAAGACATTGACATTAAAAAAAACTTTTGGCTAATTGTCCCACAGTGTTTTCCACAAATTTGAAGAATAAAATGCAAAAAATTCACATATACTATAGAAAGGCAGATTGGTTTGAAAAAAATCATTGCTGATTTGTTCATAAATTGTAATTGTATTAATTTTGAAAAGGGTAAATTGTTGTTATGATATTAAGTATTTCATGTTGTTATAGAGAAGCAGCAGAGAGAAAAAGAAGAGAAGAAATGAAGAAACAAGAAGGTACAAGTCCAATAAGGAACTCAGGATCAAGACATCAAAATGATAGACATAATGGTATAGATTACATGTATTAGACAATAGATAATAATTCACAGATTTTTATCCCCACACACCTATGTAAAAATGCTCTTCCTTATTGTTTTTGATATTGAAAAATGATAATAAAACTGTTGTTTTGATAGTTAAAAAATGCTAGATATAAACACAGTAAAAATTCTAATAATACACACCCATAATTTTTTAAATGGTTATTGCTTATCACACTATATATTCTGATATATTGTCCTTCTCAATACTGAGCTTATAAAATAAAGAATAAAAATCAACTCACTTGAATGACATTGGCTGTCAAAATAGTTTGGTAGACCTGAACTAAAAATAGAAATGACAGAATTCAGATGCTTTGAATAGTGTTATTTATAGATAAAAACTAGGCATTTATTGATCAATACTAAGGCATTCTGTACACAAACGGTCTGACTGACCTTTGTATGGAGACGCCGCGCATCACGGGTAAACTGTTTATTTACCTGAAAGCACGTGGCAATGTTTACATTCTAACAATTTCCCCCTTCAAGTATACTGAACAAATAGAGTATGAATTTTGTGTCTACTCAATCAAATTTGACTATCCAACCAACTATCCACATGAAATTAAACTTTTTAACAGGTAGTTAAACCTTCATCATAACGTGTTTACATCTGTCATTCTTTACACAGTAATTTGAAATCGAAAGTAGAATACACGGTTTAACTATGCACCTATACCTATAGAGATTTAAAAGTACTTTGTATATATAGATTTATATTCCTGTAGCTATGAGTGATCATTTATTTTACATTTTAACTACGATTTTGTCAAAAAACGAAAAAATGCAACGATTTTGTCTTCATGCGCCGCACTATATTCTCTTGCGTACCAAACGCCGAATTTTGGGACGGTTGTGCGTCTTAGTATAGAGGTGATATCTTCACCTTCTATTTATAGAATGATACGAAGGTCATCTGAAGGTGAACCGCCATCTGATGTTGGTAGGTACATTGACAGCAGTCTATAGGATAAATGTTAACAGAAATTTTCTTTACATTATAATCTTAATGGAATTATAAATATTATTTTACAGAAAGACAAGGTACCCCTAGATCATTGTCTGATCCTTCATCAGAAGACAGTATGACTAGAGGATCTAATAATAGATCAAAAGTTTATCAAAGACAACATTCACAACCTAATACTCCAGATAAGGTTAGAAAGTATTTATCTTTCATATTTAGTAATATACAATAAAAAAAGTCTAAAAACATGTCAGGAACAGAAACAGTGAATAAAAGTATACCTTCCACACAGCCAAAAAGCTGAGGGAGATAATTTTAGATTTTTAAACATTTGTTAGAAAGACACTACAAACAAAGAATGCAAACTAACCTATGGGATTTTCACTTTGGAATGAACTACAATATTTTCATGCTTTGAGGTTGACTTTGTTGTAAGAGAATTCATGTGGTGAGATCTGAAAGTTAATTTTCAGAATTGGATTCCTGGCTTTTACAGGTCATACCCTTGCATTAAATTTGAGGAACTGATTTTCATGAGTAAAGGGACATGTATGCTGAAATTTGAGCAAATACTTTCTTAAAACATTTCTCTAGGAAAACTGGTTATGTCTGCTTATGGACAGATATGAGTGAAGAGGAAAAAGTATTTGTTCAGAGAAGCTTGTTATTTTCTTTACTAATTTATTTTATCTGGATAGTAAAACAAAATCTTACAACTTGGATTAATCACTTTCAAGTTTACTTCCTGGTGGCCCAGTGCTAAGCTAGAAAGATCCTAGAAGAATTAATAGGGTAGATTTTGGATGGGAAATTGGGAATCAAACCAATGAGGAGTTGGCTATCCAATGATTACCATTCCCACATTGGTACCACTTTGCCATGCCTACTCCTTGTAATGTTAGCTTCCAGTCTTATATAACTAAATGAGGAGCAGGCGTGGCCGAGTGGTTACGACGTTGGACTGGGAATCATTGGATAGCCAGCTTAATGTTGGTTTGAATCCCATCCAATACCTATCTGGTTGTTTCCTTGAGTAAGAAACTCTATTCAACTAGTTCAGTACTGGGGACCAGGAAGCAGACTTGAAAGTGATTAATCTTAGTTATAAGAACTTGTTTCACTATTGAGATTTGATGGATTTTATTTATTTATTTATTTTTACTGGGTTTAACGCCATGACACTGCAATTTAGGTCATTTTACGGCATACAGCGCACCTAACTAGCTTTCCTGGACTCTTGTCCATAACCAGTACTAACCTACCCTTCCACGAGGCCAGAAACCTCTCCATATATCCTATCAATGGAGGAAAATTGACATTTTTGTCAAATTTTCATGGAAGGATATAACCTCCCCAGGTGGGATTTAAACCTGCACCCCCTTCGGGACACAAGATTTCAAATACTGGTGCGCTAGCAACTGTGCTATCGACTCGGGTTAAAAAAATTATTAGTATAAACTATAACTAAATTTAAAATGTAAATAAATGCCTTAAAGTCTGTTATACAATTTACAATGCTATTATTTTCATAGATAATTCATCTGTTATTACAGAGACAGTTATCTGGAAATATGGATCTTAGATTTCAAGATGGTGGTTACAGTCAGGGTAACTATGGATCTCCTCGTACGTCTCATTCAGATAATCCTACGCCATACAGTCCTAACAGAAGATCTCATCATAAACTAGCCCCTAGACTACAGCAGGCTAATACACAGGCAAACTATGGTTATAGACAACAACAGCAACAACAAGGCTATTCTAATCAACAGTATCATCACAGCAACAGAAATGAAAACTCACGTTCTACGTCATACAACCAAGGTCAGGCCGCTAGAAATGGACCACCACAGAGTAATAATAACCAGAACTATGATCTCAGACAGCAGCAGAGAAATTACTCACATCAGGGTGATAGTTATAGCAACTCTCAGTCACATAGCCAGTCACCACGAGGGTTTAAAAAATCTTCCTCTCAGGTATACACAGATCCTAACATGTTTGGTGGACAATATCAAAGATGTTATTACACTAACCAAGTATTTAACAGTCCCATCAATGTATCACCATTGTATATGAACAATAACATGGCTGCGGCAGGTCAGGTATTCCCTTTTCCTGTGGCGGCTCCATTGATGAATTTGCCTTACGAAAATCAACTGAATAATCAAACATTTGTTTGCATGCCTAACTATTACATTCCTCAATGGGTTGAACCTGAGTACAGTAAACAGATCGTAAGACAAAATAGCAGTATTAACTCTGATGATGTAACAAATCAGGGATACTTGGTCCAGGATACAGTTGACCCGTTTGACGGTCATATGGAGGTATATTTTAATGTACTGTTGTTGAGTTATGCTTACTGTGCCTTCTTTCATACATTAAAAAATCTGTAGTAATAAGACCTAAAATTATTTCCTAGCTTAACAATAAATGCTTATATCATTCTTTCCGACATAAAACTCTATAGTAATAAGACCTGAAATTATTTCCTAGCTAAACAATGAATGCTTATATCATTCTTTCCAACATAAAACTCTATAGTAATAAGACCTGAAATTATTTCCTAGCTAAACAATGAATGCTTATATCATTCTTTCCAACATAAAACTCTATAGTAATAAGACCTGAAATTATTTCCTAGCTAAACAATGAATGCTTATATCATTCTTTCCAACATAAAACTCTATAGTAATAAGACCTGAAATTATTTCCTAGCTAAACAATAAATGCTTATATCATTCTTTCCAACATAAAACTCTATAGTAATAAGACCTGAAATTATTTCCTAGCTAAACAATGAATGCTTATATCATTCTTTCCAACATAAAACACAATAGTAATAAGATCTAAAATTGTTTCCTAGCTTAATAATGAATGCTTTTATCATTCTTTCCAACATAAAGCACTAGTTATATCCCCTCCCAAACTATGTTTATGTGTATTTGGGAGTCAGCTTGTCTGTCGGTTGGTCAGTCAGTCTGTTGCTTTTATTTGTCCACTCAATTTCTCAGCCCCTATTGTATGGATCTGATTCAAGCAGATGATCAAGCAGGCATTTGCATATCCCAGTTTGGTTACGGCTAATTCGATTTTTTGTGAAAAATCTTGTCCACTGATTTTCTCAATCTCTATTGTACATTGGAGGTATATCTTCACATTCAAGGTCAATCTTTTATAAAAATTTACTACAGCTAATCCAATGATTGTGGTTAAAAGTTATGAAGCTTTTTTTTTTACTAGATTTAACACGGTGTCAACACAATATTAGGTCATTTTACGGCATCCAGCGCTCCTAACCTAGCTTTCCTGGACCATTGTCTATAACCAGTACTCAACTACCCTTCCACAAGACCAGAAACTTTTCCATATTATCTAATCAATGGAGGAAAATCAACATTATTGTCAAATTTTCATGGAAGGGTATAACTTCCCCAGGTGGGATTCGAACCCGCACCCCCTCGGGCATGAGATTCCAAATCCCGGCGCGCTACCAACTGCGCTATCGACCCGGGTTTGTTAAAAGTTATGAAGCTGTATGTGAAAGAAGTGAATGGTATAAAACACTGTTGTCGTACGAGGTGTTTTTCTCATCAGCATTTATATACCAGTCACTTCTTTCCTTATATTCAGTATTATATCTTTTTACCAAACTTGTTGGACTGGTTGTAACATATTTTAATACGATTGACATATTTTGTGTATCATACGCTGTTAAAGTTGCATGTTTGTATAACAAATAAATCAGAATAAATAAGTGTTTAGCATCAGGTGAAATGTGTAAACTAATTGGAGGCATGTAACATAGCCATTGTTATGTATGATTAGTACTAATGAACTGTGTGTCTTCCAATGTCCTACTCTTAAATAAAATGTAGTGCTTGATTCTTTAATGCATGTTAACTTGTCCTTGAATCTCAATTTTCTGATATTATAGTCATTAATAGCATCATATACTTTATTATGCATGTTGGTTTATTTGTTATGTTATCCCTTTCATCGTCAGTTATCCCAAGATACATTACTTCACTATGCTGCATTATGTACCCTGGGCCATTTTGTTTTTGTCGGTCAATAGCTTTAAGCTAGTGTTATATGTGTTTGATTATAACCGACTTTAAATAAAGATTATCTTATCTTATCTTTGGTTAGGAAAATCTCATAATCATGAATAATCAATGAGACAGTTTCATCGGTTCCGCAAGGAAACCACTGCAGATAAGTAGCCAATGAAATTTAGTGCGACCTCCATTAGTGATTTTTCTAAAGTGAGCGAAGAAAATCCCAGTATGATGTCATTGTTATTGAAGAGTGTTTTAAAAAAATTTAACATGCAATTTCAATGTAAGAAGTTTGGTCTCCCCTGCCTCGTGCATATTAATGAAAACGAGATTTCCCCAGTCAATGGTACATATGGAGTGTAATGGAAGAAAGTACTGTGGTTGCCGACGATGTTTTAACATTTTTTAGGTTTAATTCAGTTATTCTTTCACCATCTCCAAATGTAGGGGACAAGAGCATTACTTTTTCTTAACAATGCTAATGGCTTGTCTTGTTTAACCTGCAGTTATATTGATGGATCTGCACAAAACTATTTTAAATCCTTCTGTACATGATATTAGTTTAGTACTAACCCATCATTTATTTGTTATTCATTTCTAGGATTATTTAATGTTTTCCTTATGTTCAGCTTGTGAGCTGCTCTTTATATTTTGCTTTTTTGTTACTTATGAATAAGAACTAAGATTCATTTGTTTAAAAGTATATTGTTGGACGAAAAAAAATCTATTATTGATTTTGCAATAAACTTTAAATACCTTCTAATCAGTTTATGGCTGTGCCAATAGTTTCTGTGTGTTAGGCGTTATAACAAGAGAAGCTAAGCATAATACTTCAAAAAAGTCCTTACAATATATTGATTTAATTTTGTAACATTGGTGTAATTATTCATTATTTTTACACCCCAAAAATAATTTTTGGGGTATGTAGGAGTCAGCTTGTCGTTCGGTTGGTTGGTCAGTCAGTCTGTAGCTTTTATGTTTTTGCTCAATTTCTCAGCACCTAATTTACATATTTGATTCGAAGTTAATGCATATACCAGATATCAGGCAGACATGTGCATATTCTATTTTGGTTAAGGTCTATTGTCTGTTTGCAGAGTTATGGCCCTTTGATGAAAAATATTGTCCAGTCATTCTCTTAGCACCAAATCTCTTGACAAACTCCCATTTGGGAGGGTATTTTATCACATTCAGTGATAGGACTCATTATTGTGTGATGACTTCTTGTTTTTGTTTGATATTTATACTTTCAGTGAAGAATGTAATGTATACTAACTTTTTGGTTTCTTTCACTTGTTTATTTTCAGACACTTTATGTTATGCCTTACTTATTTTTTCTAATACAAATTTCACTTGATAAGATGTATTCAGTAAAGTTCCACTACAGAGACCACCTTGTTTATTGCAAAACCATTTGATGATTTTTAAGTCTTAAATGTTTTATTATACCCCCGCTTCGAAGAAAAGGGGGGTATACTGTTTTATCCTTGTCCGTCCGCCCGTCCGTTACAAAATTTCCGTCGCAGTTTTCTCAGCAACTATAACATGCAGCAGCCTAATACTTTGCATATTGCTTCATCCCATAGTCCCATGTGGTGTAAAGCGATTTCATGCTCCTTGCTCATCTACTTCCTGTTTGTCGCATATTTTTAGATTTTTGCGGGGGTATCACTAGTGAGCATTAGCTCACAGATTTACTTGTTTGAGAAGGAAGAAGTCACATCGTAGATAGTAATGGTCCTAACAGTGGAACTTCTGTGTATACATGTTACACCAGTTGTTATAAACATGTGCATAAAACATTTAAACCTCCATATTGTAATTTTTATCATCACTCTATGTATAAAATTATAAAAGATGGACTGTAAATTGCTGGCTTAGTGCAAAACGATCATAACTCAATTTAAAAAAAGACTGAGTTACAACAGTTTTGCACTAAGCCCACAAAATAGAGTCTGCTTTATCTTTAATTTGTATTGTTTTCTAGTACAGTGCCCTCCAAAAGTCTTTAGACAGAATCCTGTCTTTAGAACCAATTCATATTTATGCATGAAAAGTGAAAAAAAGCCATGTGACCAAATTCCAAAATTAATATTTTTTAAGTTTATCAACGTATGATTCAAACGACATGATTAAGCTTTGATCATAGTAAATTTTCTTGCTGCCACATGATCAGTTTTTTTAAAATTATTTTTCCTGAAATGTTTGGAGGGCACTGTAAATGCTTGTTCGAGTTATCTCTGCTTCAAAATATGACAATCTCTTATGCATTCATTTCTATTTTACAGTCTGTTAACAGTCCTGGTAGAGTAATCAATGTGCAAGAAACAGGAAGGAATCAAAATTTACCTGATTTTGGTGAGATGTTGTATAATTAAAAAGTAATGTTCAAGTTATATAATTATATGTATTGTTATTTCTACGTGAACAAATCAGTTCATGGATTCTGATGTGTAGTCATCTATAAAGGAAGGCATTAATTCTGAGTGATTGATTACCTTTTATTGAACCATGAAACATTCATTCACCAGCAAACCACTATGGTTTGAATAGTATTTTTATCTAAACAATATAAATGTTAGCATGAATGGGGGTTTGAATCTGAATTACTTTATCATATTGTAGTGAAAGTACAAGAAAAAGCAGAGCATGACTGACTTCATGATAAAGATTATTTTTTGGGTCAAAGGTCAAATCTCATACATTTTATATGGTTTACAAAATGAATATGAAATTTGTTTCCACCCAAATAATCTCAAACCCCTTAACAGATTTTGATGAAACTATGAAATATTTTCCACATTGAGACAATGTGCAGAATGCATGCTTTGCACGACTGGCTCTAAGGTCAAGGTCACACTTGGGTCAAAGGCCAATGTGAGGATTTTAAAAACATGATACATTATTTCTCGTCCTCTCTGAATCTCTAAAACCTTTTAAGTATTTCAGAGAAACTTTACGCATAGTTATATGTATATTTAGTACCATGTTTTATTTTCGAGTACCAAGTAAAGTCAAGCACCTGTAAGCAATGTTCTTGTTACTATAAGCAATAGAATCAGAACAAAAGATATTGAAAACCTGGTTTTGATCTATTGCCATTTGCATTGTTTTTAATTTTAATTTGACCGTCAGTGGTGCATAAATATACCCATCTGATGTGAATATTCAGTACGGTACAAGTACTTTAGTACTTGTAATCATTAAAATTGATATCTATATTATGTATGGGGATTATTGAAAAAATTGGGATTATGAAATAACAGAATCTGAAATAAAATTGTTTGAATTAATGTCAAAATGTGAAGAAAACTTGAAATAAATTATTGCTCTTTAAAATGTTCAACATTTTGTCAATAGAGAAAATAATTCTCTTTGACTATTCATTTCAAAATATGCATTTTCTGACATATAGTCCTTTTAACGCTAGTATTTTAAATATTTAGACAATATTTCATTTGAAAATACACATGTGTGTGTAATGCATTCAATGCTCATTAACTTTGCATGTCTACACAAAAAAAACAGTCTGCGCTATTAGGATATGATAGTGATTGTCCGAACAGATCATTTTAAGAGCAAGCACTGAATCTCATTTGCTGAGTTTTGGTTGTCAAAATAAAATTGATGGTTTCCCATACTAAAAAGTGGCAGCCGAACACCTACTAATTTCGTAGTCTGAAAACAAATAGGTATTGTGGTATGGTCTTTTACTGAAATGACCTATAGTGATGATGTATATTTCAGGTATTACAGTGAGAAATGAATATTATGAAAGTAAGGAGAAATAATAGTCGAGAGAATTGATGAGACCAATATATCTATTTATGAACATTTAGATGGCTGATGTCTGTGATATTTTTTAATATGTTTCAACCATAAAACTGATGTTTTATTACTTTGTGTTATACTTAATTACTGTGTTTAGTACACTTTGAAAATGATGAAACGTTTTTGTAAGACATAGGACTTTTTTATAAACAAAGTTTGTTAAACTATTTGTATATTGATATGTATTTTATCAGGGGTGTGGAAATTCTAGTTTCTTCCACTTGTCCATGAATATGTGAAATCTAAAAATAAATTTGACAAGTGTCAAAATACTTTTATACTGAAAAACAAGTATCTGAGTCCATAGATATGAAGATTAATATAATATTATAAATATTTGATTGCTCTTTACATTGAATTGCATAAATAAATTAAACAATGATTCAAGATGACTGCATTGTATATGCAAGTTTACTTTATCAAGAAATGCAAAGATGCAAGTTTAAATTGCTATATTTCATTTTTTTCACTGCCCCTTTGTCCAGTCCAGACAAATGAGTAAAAATGCCACAAACCATGCATTAGGCCCTCCCAGGGGCAATAAAATTGTTCACTTTTGAATATTTAGCCTCATATTGTTATAATAGTCGTCTATATCATTGTGATGTTTGTGTATTAACAGTTGTGAATTATTATTTGCCCATGGACAAGTAGGATGGAAATATTTACTTGACCACAGACAGAAAGTCCCAAGTTTGACAAGTCAGGGATAGAAATTCCACACCCATGTATATAGTATTGAGTGCCATTTTATTATTCTTGTAACATTTTACATGATATTTGAGTACATGAATATTTTAATTGTGTGAGAATGAATTTTAATGAAGAAACATTATTTACCTAACAGTAGACTAACTGTTATTTAAATATTTAGTTTTTCCCTGCAATACTAACTAACTTTCTTCGTTGCAATGAAAACGTATGTACAAAGAACAATAGGATTTAATCTGTATTTTTCTGCATTTCAGCAATAGCATGTGTTACAAACTTTGTTTGTACCGCCTGTGCACAGTCGGAAAAAAAACATACATTTGAGTTCTGAATTTGGTCTATTGTACTAGAGCTGTAAAGTCCGACAAATTTGACCTAGTATGGTTGAACTGTGTTAAAGCTACTCGCTAAGTACATTTTTTGTAATATGTTAAAATAACCTGTGTAGTGTTTGTAATTGTGTAAAGAAAATTAGTTCTTAATTGCTAACACAATTTGTCAGGATCACTCAAAGTTGCTCTTAAGTCCTGAACAAACTTCCTTCACTATCTAGAGGATATATATTTCATTGGTGTTTGTATTCATATTGACTACCATGTAGTCTTAAAAATAACCTACCAATATAATGAACAATTAGAAAACGCAATTGCTTTAAGTTGTGATCTTTTGAAAGTTTTTGACATACACATGTAGTAACATTGACCGAGTAACATTGCATGATTGCTAAATGAACTATATGTTTGAACTGAATGAAGTAGTACTACTTGTATGAACTGAAACATGTAATGTTTCGGTATGAATAAGGTTCACAATATTTCATTCATGTGACAGTTTGTAAAATGTATCTTTATCTATATAACAGTTTCTTTCATTCATTACAACATTATAGATCTCAATATGAAAGTCTTAAGTCATTTAATGTATTGTCTCTTTTTATAACCAATGAGGATATGGCAGCTGTAGGATTGAGATGCATTCAGAAAATAATACTTAACTGTCTCAATTATAATGATGATATTAATTTTACTACACTGATGCACAATGAAGGTCGCTGAAGGGCATGCTTCAATGTAAATTAAGGCAGCATATAAAATTAACATGGGTAACAAACTTGTAGAGGGTATGCCCCTGGACCCTTCATTCACATTGTAAATTGCGATTAACATCATATGGGTAACAATTTAAATGATATTATAATCATTTCCTATGGAAAAGGTTCTTCCATGGGAAATACTTCATCGTAAGATGCTAAATTGGCCATACATGAATGAAAATTTTCATGAAGGTCAGAAAGTTTGGGACTTGGGAAATGTTTTCTCCCATGTAAAAACAATGGAATTATAAAATTCAGGAATTTCAGAATTTTTAACTGTCACAGTTGCAATATAACAATGATTAATAATATTAGTTGAAGTCAAATCTATTTTCTTTGGATCAATATTAAACAAATAAGACAGATTGGGTTTGGCAAATTTCTAGTCTTTTGCTGAATGGATGGTTTCAAACACTGGTACCAGTCTACATTGTGCAGCAATATTGATTGAATTTTCTGATTTGAGTATGATTCATTTTTAACCTGATTTTCGCATTTATTCATACCTGTATTTTTGTTTATCTTCTAATGAGAGTGGTTGATTCTTTATTTTTTCAATGACAAATATTTTAAGTTGTATTTATTTTTTTAACTAACATTTATTTCTATTTTATGTAAGATGTGTAAGTGTGTACTTGTTATTACATGTATAAGATCATTTTGTATGTTAAAATATGTTGAACTGTAGATGATACCTGAACAAACCCATGATAGATAAACTATATTTCAGCTGTGTGTTCCTTAATGAAGGACATTTGCAATTACAAAAACGTATTTCGCAGATTTAGCGCAAATGGTCATAACTCACTCTTTTCTTATATTGAGTTATGACCGTTTAGCACTTAACCCGCAATTTGCAACTTTGGCAAACTTTTTTGATAAGTAACAGTTTGTATGCCACGAATGTTCCGAACATAGGAGAACGCAATTAGGAAGTCTAGTTTGTGGAAGTTGCCATCTTGGATTTGTAAGTTTGAAGCAAAACTTTTCCATAAGTAGATACAAGATAAAAAAATTATTTATAGTCAGTATTACATATTTTTGTTAACATTAGCTATGAAAAGCTATTACAAATGACAGTTAACATTAGCTATGAATAGCTATAGAATAAAACAGTTAACATTGACTATGAATAGCTACAACAGTTAACATTAGCTATGAATAGCTATTACATATTTTGTTAACATTGGCTATGAATAGCTATTACATATAACAGTTAACATTAGCTATGAATAGCTATTACATATAGCAGTTAACATTAGCTATGAATAGCTATTACATATAGCAGTTAACATTGGCTACTAATAGCTATTACATATAACAGTTAACATTGGCTATGAGTAGCTATTACATATAACAGTTAACATTAGCTATGAATAGCTATTACATATAACAGTTAACATTAGCTATGAATAGCTATTACATAAAACAGTTAACATTAGCTATGAATAGCTATTACATATTTTGTTAACATTGGCTATGAATAGCTATTACATATAACAGTTAACATTAGCTATGAATAGCTATTACATATAACAAGTAACATTAGCTATGAATAGCTATTACATATAACATTTAACATTGGCTACTAATAGCTATTACATATAACAGTTAACATTGGCTATGAGTAGCTATTAAATATAATAGTTAACATTAGCTATGAATAGCTATTACATATAACAGTTAACATTAGCTATGAATAGCTATTACATATAACAGTTAACATTAGCTATGAATAGCTATTTGCCGACATAAACATAGTTATTAATTAGTACAAACTAATAGAATTAATAAATTGCAATGTAAAAATGAAAATGTATATGCAATATTCAAAAGCTTGATAAATGATATGAACGTGTATATTAACTTAAAGGTAGTACATATAAGGAGTCTGAACATGTTTTCTTACTTGTTGTATCAAGCCAATTTAGATATCTTTTATTTTAGACATCATCAAACATCTTCATAGTTTGTATCATTCATTTATATTAATGGTTTTAGTTGTTTATATCAGGGAGAATGTTATGTAAATGTATTAACCTCTTTAACTGATTTTAACTTATTTTAAATGATTGATCTCACATGATAAATTTATGTGTTACTGTATGTGGTTGTAGACTTTCATTTTGAGTTTATTACCATTTCTACAATGTTGCATTTTGCCAGATTTATTCCATTTAAGTTGCTTGAACTTTTTTACATTTGGCTGAATAAAACTTAGTCTATTTTTTTTATACATTTGTCTAAATAAAACTTTGTTTTTTTCTTAACTTTTGCATGATTTATTATATAGTAGGTATATATTCAATCTGTTGTTGCCTTTTTATTTTACCTTTTTCTTTTGTTTTAGGTGGTCGGCTCTTGCTAAAAGTTGATTTGATATTGCTTGGATATTTTATGCAGTGTGTAATTACTGATTTCTTTTATTTTTGTACTTCTAATACTTCTGTGTTTTACGACTGCTAAACTTATGTGTTATTGAAGACAGCAGAACATTATTTTTTGCACATTCATTATTTAAACCTTGGACGGCTGTTTAACTCCATTCATCCCCATGTCCTGCATGTTAATTACTTAAAATGGTTTCTTCTTAGTCTTTATTGTAGGACAAGTTCACATTTTACTGCCCTCTTATTATTTTTCCTGTGTCTTTGTTTCTATGCTAATTTTTTCAAAAGGGGCATTTTTATGGATCCTGCATGATAGTTATGATATTTTTTATATTTTTGTTATCTTATCAGAGACACTCCTAATTTTCTTGAGAAAGAAATTTACTTGTGATTGCTTAAGGGGGCTCCTGCTTTAATTTCTAAAAAAAAGAATTTTATCATACATGGTTACTAAGTTGTCTGAAAATATAATATGTAAGCAGACTTTAAACCAAACTGTTTTACTTTGAATTGATTGCAAGTCAATGCAAGAACATGGTGAATAAGAAAAAATGCTCATCAGAAAAAAGAAAATCTGTCTCTATTATTTCTATATTTTTTATAATTTTATTTTTGATTTGTTAAATTAGTCTTAAATATTTAATTCCTTTATTTTTTTACTTTAATTGTAATGATTCTTAAATGTTTTAGCCTAGCTCACAGATTGGTGTAATCTAGCTAATTAATTTTCAGCTAATTATTAATTTATCTATTTCTTCACTTTTCCAAATGTAATATTATATTTTACTTATTTTTTTTGTCTATTCATTTTAAGCTCACTATAGCTTTTTGTACTTAAAGCGAGTTACTGTTGGCAGCCTATCCAGCATGTGTGTCCGTCGTTGACAATTTTTAAAAAAATCTTGTTCAAAATCATGAAACCTTCACCAACCAAGTTTTGCAAGTAGCATTATCTGAAGGTTCTCTACATAGATTGTTCAAATTATGCCATTGGGATTGGTATGACCCAGCCATAGGGGTAAAAATTTGCCCATCCCACAGTTTTTATAATTTGAGAATGAAAGTGTTTAATACCCTTAAAAAATATGGTCTAGTTCTCAGGTGAGCTGTCCAGGTTTCACAGGACCCTCTTGTTCATAAATAGTACTTCTAATGAATTTATGACAAATTGCATTAAATTAAAACAATATACATGTATATCATAATAGGCCTTTAAAATCATCATTTCATTGTCTTGTTAATATTTCCATGATATTAATTTTATGCACAGAGGTAATATGTACCAAATGACAATGACTGGGAAATGTATAGTGATAATTATTCAGAGTTGTTTAGTTCGTCAATATTAACCTGAGCTTGACCTTTATGCATATATTAAACTCATTATTTACTGTCAATTTTTGTCTTTGTATGCTAGTCACGCTTTATTGGAAGCTTTTGGAAAAATATGCATACATGTACTAATTTTGTAATGTTTTCATATGAATAAATACTTTGAAATTGTGCCACAATATTACGGACTTGCTAGTTTCCCCATAAACGAACAAGTCCAAAATTAAAAGTTACAATATCATGCTTTGTTTACAAAATTGATTTTTAGTCGCATAGGTTGTTATTAACAGGTGTATTATCGTTTACACGCATACTGAAACTATCGATTTAATGTAAGTGAAGTGTGTAATTATTATAATAAGGTAGTTCAAGCTCAGGTTAATGTTATCGGACTATATAAATGATTGAATTATTGAACATGAGTAATGCTTGAAATAGTTTCTTACCATATCAGGTGTGCTTGTTAATGTTATAAATATACATTTGTATGTGTAATTGGTTAAACTGATAAGTTAATTTGTCAAATAAACTCTGTAAATGATGACAAACTGTCTTATTTTCTTTTGCCAAAAAGTCTGATTCTTGGTTCAATAACATGCACTTTTTGTATTCATTGTGTAAACAATGAATACTCTGTTACCAATAGATTAATAGTGGTATTCCGATCGGAGTCCTATACTGACCTACATTTAATCAACGAAACCTAACAGCATCCACATCCGGATAATTCCGCTACAATAAAATAGTTCATACTGAAACTGGTACTTTATGTATTTCTGCGCGAGAAAATGACCAGACGCTCAATATGACGTCACAGAATATACTTGAAGCGATTAACTTGTAACAGAGATAAGACTGCCTACAATACTCGTGAGAGGTCTGTGGCAGTACTATTAGATAGATGTACACTCGACGGCCTTCGCAGTCTATTTATAGAAAGTTACAGAATAAACCACAGACGAAGACATTGTGACTGGCACTATAAACAGAGAATAATTATCAGACCATCACTGATAATGATCCTTTTACATATTGTACATTTATATATTAAATTATCAAACATGGTTGGTTTAATTTACGGTTAATAAACATTTTTTAAAGAATTTAATGCCTCACTTATAGAGATCACAGGCGTAAGCAGTACTTTCGTGCTATTAATTGTTTAGGGACCTTTGATGCTTTGCGTCAATATTTTCTAGTAAAGAAATATAATCTTCGTTCGATTAGCCATCGGAATATGGGACAGAGCATGTTCTTGAATTGAATAATCTGGATTTGTTATCAATAAATATAATTTCTTGCCAAATGGACAGGTTAATTATAAAGTATACCATAAAAATGAGTTTGTATGTGCTCGGTCGGAACATGACGAAATTGTTAAACTCTGACACATATCAGACTAATTAAACTATGTGATAGTCATATTGTAAAAGTTAATAGCTTTGACTAATTACAACAGTAGTCATAGTGCACCTAATAGTTTGTTAACAGCTAAACCAAGAGATAAAGTCTCTTCAGGAACAGTGAGTAGGTGGACTGACCGCTGTGATATAACCTTTATAAGGTGTTTCTACAGCATAAAACCAAACACAAATTGAATAAATCTAAACACAATGAATACCCCAGTACTTTCAGTGCTTTGATTGAAACTGCTTCTATGTAGCAAACAACTTCCACAGATATGAATTTTGAATCACAGTGGCTGCAATCAAACTTCCCAGTTCTAAGAGGCCAGTCAGAAGAAGTACTTGGGATGTAGGTAGGGCTGTCATGATACGCCAGAAGCATATCACGATAAAGTGCAATACGCTAGCACCGTATTGGAATACGTACCAGGATATATCGTGGGTTTATATGCAACTACTTGAATCTAGTCTCTAGTCTATATGGTCAATCAAGCTTCTGGATGCCACATCTTCCTGTCCCGAAGTATTCAACTCAACAACATGTTTTGCCCAAGTTCCGTACGACCAATCGAACGTACCCCGGTCAGTTGAATTCTTGTAACTTAGGCTTAGATTGAATGAAAAATGGAAAAACAGACGTTTTGCCACTTTTGTTTCGCGAAGGGAAGATATTTCTAATGAAATAAAAAATCGCCATACACCGGTACGTTTAATTTGTATTGCAGTATGTATTGCCGCAACTGCATATTGCAAAATACCAGTATACCGTGACAGCCCTAGATATAGGAGTATTAAACTTGCTTAGAAAGCAGAGTATTTTGGGAAAATGACACAATAATAAATAATTGGCCTGGGCCTTGAAACTCCGCTGGAAGTAATATGAGTTTCTACACTGGCTGGACTTATCTATGTACTACCACATGTTGTAGAAATGAGTATCCAGTCATTTGTAATCCATTCCACCAACCCTGGGATATAGTTGGACCAAGACAAAAACCAGCAAAGCTATGGTAAAACCTCTGCAGGAATGTTGGGATGGTTAAATTACTGGTTAAATACTTAGCCTTGTGAAGACATCCCAGATGATGCCTATTTCAAAGACAAAGACACATGCTTTTCTGCTACCTGTCTGCACTGCAATTTGTAGGAGCTATGGTCTAGTACTGGGATGCGGGCTTGGGGATTGAGAGGTCCTGGGTTTAAAACCCCACTCAGGACTTTGCTAATTTCCTTGAGCAAGAAATTTACCTACATTTGTTCCACTCAACCCAGGTGTAAATAAGTACTGTGGGGGATCACCTGCCTGAGGGAGATTTCAATGATCAGGAGTTATCACACAGAATTGTCTGCACCACATTGGTATACAAATGTATATCAATTTTCAAATAAGTACTTTGTTATAATTGTCATTTCAAATGAAATGATAAATACATATATTTCATGAAATTTTTCTTAATATGATACTAAATTACCTCTCTTACAAGTATGTTTATATATTTGAACTCTAATTTGTTTGTAAATTTTCAGTATGTATAATATTGTTTCTCTATTATTGTTATTATGTATGTACATTGTAAATGTCTGTGTGGACCATATTGAAAATGGGTTTACATCAAATATGTTATCCACAATAAATAAAGTCGTTATTATTATTATTATTATTATTATTATTAAAGTTATTAAGTCAGCTGAATGTGTATTATATATTATGTATAATACATGTAGAAGCAGACTTTAAACCACACTTTAACTTAATGGTTACTACTGATTGGAACTTAAGGTCTTACATTTTCATGAAAAATATATAATATTATTATAAATCTAAATAATTTAAAAAAGATATTTGTCTACAAGCATTCAATGCCTAAAATGAATATTCAAGATATTTTTATATACTGTTTTACGCTCCTTTACGCTACTTCTAATGCTTTACGTATTGTAGGCAGACACAAATCTGGTAGTCAGTGTTGTAAAATGATAACTTTAAACTAGTATTACGTGTTTTATCTTTGTTGATATGCTACAGGAAGAAATCGAAGCCGTAAATTCATTATATTGCCTTCCAGGGGAATGCGAATTTCAAGGTGACACTTTGTCTTTCACTGTCTGGTCGAAAAAATTAAAGTGTCATAGTATTCGGACAAACATTTACAACTACATCTGTACATTTGTGTTATTAATTTATTTAAAATGATTTAATCATTTAATATACTACCTATTCTAGTTTTTTTCTTAATCCAGACATTTTATTAATTTAGATTTCAGTCGTAAATCACTATATTGTTATGCTGTATTGTCGTAAGGTTTTTGATGAGTTATGCTGCCCAGTTGTATGCGACAGTAAATATTGAGTCAATTGTGTAACATCATGATTTCGGATTTTCTCAAATTCAGAAAACAAAACTATTTACACAGTTTCAACTATTTTTCAGGTGATTCACTTACTATAAACACTACAATTGAAGACGGTGAAACATCACAAGTTGTTCCAGTACAAATTTTATTCCAGATTCCTTCTGATTATCCTGCAAGCTTTCCTCAGATCTCTATCTTATCTAATCATCTTCAAAGAGATGCTGTCAGCAGAATTAAAACTAAGACACTGGATGCTTGTGAAAGTTTGTTAAATGAACCTATGCTTATATCTTTAATTTCTACCATACAAGAATTTGCTAAGGAGGAGCTAGAAGCTGAGAATGTAGACAGCGATGGCCGTGTTAAATATACAGCTTCATGTAGTGTGAAAGATGAAACAGACATCAATATTTGGACAAGTGTGTTACACATTGATCACATGAGATCAACAAATAAATATTGTAAAACATTAGAGAAATGGGCCTCAGAATTAACTTTGAATGGTGCAATATTGTTTATAAATAAACTTATCTTGGTTGTACTTCAGGGATCTATTGACAATATCAAGGTGAGAACATGGTCATACTTGAATTGGCAGTTTTAAAGTTAAACCTTTAAACTAGAGTTTAGCTTACTTTGTTTGACTAATGAAAATTAAAATTAACATATTTAAATGTAAAGCCGTATAAAATTAAGTCATTATTATTATTAATACATGTATTAGGGCTCATGAAAATTATTTATTGCTAACTTAATAATTAGTCTAATTGATTTGGCCTGTGTACATAAATTCACACTTGTGCTTGTAAAAAATAAGGCAAATACTACTCAGATTGTTAATCAAATACCGATATTTAAATCTCAATTATACAAAGTTGATCCAACTTTCAGGGATAATGATTAAGCCTTCTGACTGCTGTGGTATGACTGAAAATTTGTCAAAAATACAACATTGTAAAACACCATTAACTACAATACATGTAGTTTTTGTTTACATATTTCAGGATTTTATTGTACGTTTAAAGACAGTGAGTGTTGATGTAGACTCTAAAGGTCACAGTTGTAAGGAAAGAATGATGTCTGTATTATGTGAACAACAAAATAAATTGTCTGAAATAACCAGGTAAGTTTTGTTACACAGGTACATGTACAGAAATCATGGCTTACATTTATCCTGCTGCTTTAAATACTTGCTACAATATTTCTGTTCTGACCATTTATTAGTGAGTACATGTATTCAAATTAGGGGAGTTAATGTGAGCACAACTTACAGTTGAGTAAAATGAATTGATAAATATTTTCTATTATAGAAGTTGTCTTAGTGATCTATGAATATAAATATTAACTGGTTCCTATATTGAATTTCTGAAATCTGTTAACTATTGTTCCATGAATACAATGCATCAAAATTTTATTAAGTAAAGAAATTGTGAAATGTATCCACAATATATTTCCTCCTTTGACTATAAAACATCTACCTGATGAGCTGCTTGTAAGTTTACCTAGACTTCCAACCCTGGGTTTGTAGGTTTAGGCCATGCCAAATCGGAATTCTGTTAAGCGTCAACTCAAATTTGACAAACCTAGGTTCCTATTCACAAAAACACAAAACGAAAACACAAATATTTTTACGACAAAAGACAATGCATTATATATATTTTTTTTAATAGAACAACATCCTCATAATATGAAACAATGGTCTGTATTTAATATAGAAAAGAAGTTCCCGTAAAATATATATTGTAATAATGATGCGGTTATGAAACATTGCTTACAATGAATAACGTCGTTGCCGAACATAATTTTCCCTGAATTAAATTGTCGTATTGAACTCCGGAACATCGGAATTATTTAAGAAAATTTAACCAACAAGTTTGTATTTTATTTCGATTGAGGACTCTAAAACCTACGCGCACGCGGACGCTTAACAAAATTCCGATATGGCAAGGCCTTATGGCAGGATCTCATACTTGCCTTCTTGAGGTTAGGTCATTAAATAATTTTGTTGGCCATTCTCCTGTCTACCTGTGTATCAGCGACAAAGAGTGTGTGCTCAGTACTAGGTTAAATGCTCAAGTCCAGAAATCTAGGCCTGTTGAAGGACAGTTAGTAGAATGCCAATTTTATAAAATCCAAGGTGAAGCACCTCATATTAAACAAAAATTCTGATATCCCAATAGATGAGAAAAAATGTATTTTATGGCAAAAGCTTGCAGTATCTATTTGCATGTTTGTGACTGTTTCTATATGATTGGGTTGTAAGAATTAATCACAGTGTTTGCTTATTAAAGAGAACAATTGTATCAGATTGATTTTAAAATACATTTTGAGCCTGATTTTCAACGAAAAAATTCGGGTTATAGTTTGGCAAAACCCGGGCGGGCCGGCGTCCGGTGTCGTTAACAATTATTGCGTTTAAGTTTTTCTTTACCATATATTTCTGCCATTTAATGTCAGATCCTTATGAAACTTCATACAATGATAACATACCATGCCATGAACAGAATTAGACAGTAACCACAACGCTACCTGCCTTTATTATGGGTCATTTCCCTTTGTAATTTTTGCTTTAAAGTTTTTAAATCCGGCTTTAATGTGGTTTCCACATTATGTTTCTTGTTATACAAATGAAGTTTGCTTACATTTTAATGCTTTTTGTATTTCAGATTTACAGAGTTTCTAAAAAGACAATTAGAAAACAAAGAAGAATTAAAATGTTTGTTTATTGAAGCTGGTCTTAGTGAACTTTATAATGAACATATTTCCAGATTACATGGGGGATATACTTGAGTTAAACCATCTTTAGTTTGGACTTGCCTAAAATGACATTTTTGCCATCTTAATACATTAGAGCATACAGAAATGTTCTTATTTAATCACTGTGTGTCAGATTTGCAACTTGGTCATAGTGTTTTTTATAGTCATTTACTGCTTAAAAAAGCCATTTGAAACCTGGTTACCATTGCTTTGCTTAAGCTTACAAAATATGCAATTTTGTTTCTTTTAGCCACCAGTATGCACTTCAGACAGCAACTGTTGTGTTTTTGCCAAAAAATATGTCAAATGTACCAGAACATAGAAGTGTTCTATCACGATTTTATCCTTTAATAGTCAAACAGTGAAGAGAATTCTCTGTTATAAATTGTCTTAAAATGGTCGTTCAAACACTTTGAAAACATATTAACTTTTAACTCAAGTAATTATGTATTAGTCAGACAAAAGCTTATCAAAGCTAAGATTTGACAAAGTGTTTACTTGAAACTACTGTATGATTTGGCTTTTGTAATTATTGTATGTTACAAATTCTTATACAGAATTCACACAGAAATCATTTACTTTGTGTTTTACTTCTTTTACTGTATTTGATTTGTTAAAAAAAGAGTACATTGAGTGTACTGTAATACTTATATAAAAAATAATTGTTGTTACTAGTTTTTTTCTTTATAAAGATTGTCTGGAACAATAATCAAACGAAAACTGGTGTTTGTCTTGTATTGGTTGCATGGCAGAATTTATTCTGATTTATAACTGCTTTGTACATGTCTGTACTGCACACATTAATCCATTGATTTATATAAATGAGTTATTGCTCAAGAGTACAGAATTACTGTTATGAATATTTAAATCAGCTGAGTTCATGTATGTCTTCAGCTGAATATGAGCGGGTGTAGCAGAGTAGTTACAATGTTGGACTGGTAATCATTTATTCATTAGATTGCCAGCTCTTGTGTTGGTTTGAAACCCACCCAAAACCTTACCCTGTTGTTTCATTGAGCAAGAAACTTGATCCTGTTAGCTCAGTGCTGAGATACCAAAAATTGGACTTGATTTACTTTGTAAGAACTTGCTTCACAAACAAGCTAAAATAAGTTAGTATAAACCTTACCCTGACAGCTGAATAAAATTTAACCATAAATGAGTGAATATTTGGTATTTGTATTTTGATAAAATAAACAATAAAATATAAGGTCTACAACTTCATTGATTTAAGCACAGTGAGTTAGCTAAAACATAAGTTATGTCTAATAAATTTACTGTCACTCAGAAAATTTTGTCTGTGTTACCTAAATTGTAACTAATTATGATTCAATCTATATAATTCAATCAAATCAAGATATGAACTAAACTGGATAACATGACAATGCATGGAAACAAAGTGTTCACACTAGCTGAAGATAATCCTACTATTTCCATAATCTCTGATATAAAGTCAGACTCTTCTTTTTTGTGAGGTTTGCTGTGGTAACTTTTTTCATAATTTAACATAGTAGCTGACTGATGCATTGTTAACAATCTCTCACAGTCGTCTGTGGCTGGGTTGATATCATATCCTCGGAGACAGGTACACATGAAGCCACCAACTGTGTTTTTACATATTCTATTCTCAGGACAGTTGTGCTTATTTTCATAACACTCATCTGTATCCACACATAAACTGAATCTACTGCTCCAATGAAATCCGGGTCGCTCTGATGCACAGTCACATGTTATATTGAATTTGTTCCGAATCAAATCATCAAAATTATGATTAGCTTTGTCTTCCCATGCACATTTGCTGTTTTTCAGTTTTAAACATGGGTTTCCTTCCACTTTGAAATTAGATTTAACAAAGTTACCCTTGTCCATTCTACCATAGCAAGGATCAGGGCAAAACCATAAATTGGCACAAATGAATGGATCCTTTTTATAATTACTATTTCTAATATCATTGATGGCCATTTCATCTCTCTTTAATAAGTTTTGTCTCCTTTCCTCGGGTATTTCATTTACTGCATTCAAATGAGACAAACAGGAAACATCACCCACAGAGAACTTCATTTCTGGACTTTCAATTTTTGTGTACCAACACAAATAATACATGGCTGTTTGTCTAAACCTAAATTCTTCATAGTTGTTCTTAAAAGGAGCATATGTTAGCAATTCTTCTACTGGTTTCATCAAATGTTGAAGTGATCCTGAACGCTTGGCATAGTCATGAACTTCTCTAATACATTGTGTAGCTGACTGGTCACATGCTGTGGTGAGTTTTGGGTCAAGGTCTCTCAAAGTTGGCGATGGAAATTTCTTGTAAAATACCTGATCGTCAGGACCAACATTTCCAGTCAAATAACGAAAATCTGCACCAAAATATTTATGTGCAGCTATGTAGATGCCTGTCAACCACAAATCTGTCTTTTCACCATTTCTATCAATTTTTGCTCCAATGTCCCTATAATCAGGAATTAGATCTTCCAAGGCAGGATTCTTTGTCTGTTGTCTGCAATGAATGCTTTGAAAAACACAACAAATAATGCAGAACATTACTATGCCACCTTTAGCCGAAATGGTATTCCTTACAAAAGTCATCTTGAATTTCGCTCTTTTTTTAAGGGTCAAAAAGAATGACGTGACGTC
Source organism: Mactra quadrangularis (assembly GCA_025267735.1). NCBI lineage: Eukaryota > Metazoa > Mollusca > Bivalvia > Venerida > Mactridae > Mactra > Mactra quadrangularis. The sequence continues at coordinate 10,174,963 of CM046307.1, read as the reverse complement.
ATTGAAATAGTCTGTTTTTCTTTTCGCAAGCGTCAACGGACAAGACAGAAGGATTCCGAAAATAATTGAACAGAGTAGTCTCCCTTAGTTCTAAAACACGATTTCACCACTTCGTTCACTTTGAAAGCTTGTGCCGGATATATCGAATCAATATTGATCGTGATGTGCGGAATTTGTTGCATATTTTATGATGAAAGAACAGGGTATAAAAAAAATGCGGTAAGTTTTTTGATATGTGAGAAATCCAAAACAATTTGAAGTTGAGCCCATTTCGGACAGATAAATTCGGATGTATGTGTGTGTTAAAAAGGGCATGTTACATGGATCTAGAAATTTTCCTTAATGTACATTTAATATACAGTCTTGGAAATTAGACATTGGACAAAACAATGTATTTTTGGACTTAAAGTCTATGTTAGTTAAATTCCCAGGGGCTCCTACATCCTATAGTAGCTGGATAGGCCTGACATATGGCAAAATTTTTCTGCTAATTAGCTAATTCATTGTCAGTTGTTTACAAAATTTTCATGTAGATGTATATATAAAGCTTTGCTGAAATTTCATAAATGATGAAACAAAAAATATCAACTTTTTATCTTCCCATAATGATTACATGTATTTACCATTCACACTATGTAATATTAGGTAATTATAATAATAAAAGATAATTCTTCTTTCATTACAATTTCAGAATGATGTACACTGTAATTCAAGACTTGGTAACAGGGGTCCTGATGCAAGCAACATTCAGTCTGTGTCCCTGCCTGGAAAATTGTCAGCTACTTTTATTGGTCATGTTTTACACCTTAGAGGTGACAATATGGCTATTCAACCTGCACAAGATAGTCATGGAAATATTTTATTATGGAATGCAGAGATATTCGGTGGTGTCCATGTATGTACTTTTACATATTTTGACTCATTAGTTGGTAGTTTATTGAAGATCATTCATGAGCAGATCTAGCATGTTCTTTGGGAGGATCTCATCATCATCTGACCACTTATTTATTGTTTGGGGTCAAGGAACTTCATATTTTCTGGATCTGACTTTGCACATTTATAGTGATTATTCTAGTAATCAGAATAAGTCAGGGATGCAGAAAAGACAGGGCACATGAAAGGGTTGATATTTTAAAGTAACTATTGGGAGAAGCAAAATTTAAATATTTAATAGTTCTGGGAGGTGGAAAAGGACATAGCACTGCACCTTGCTATTCTGTGTTAGAATAATCACTAACATTACATAGTGTAAAACAAACTTTAAAATGTTTGACTGAAGTTTTTTTTCTGAAGTAAAAAATATTACATAGATAGCTGAATGGAGTGAGAATTTAATTATACAATTAATTTTCTGTTGCCTTATTCTTGGTTACAATATTCTTTAAATAACAACAATATAAGTATGTTTATCATCATGAAGTAAAGAAAATGATAGAAAAGTTGCATACCAAGTGTAAATCTACCAGGAGCAGTGGTCCAGTGGTACGGCAGGTGCTTAGGGATTGAGAGGTCCTGGGTTTGAACCCCACTAGTAATTTCATTGAGTAATTTACATACACTTGTTCCACTCCGCCCAGGTGTAAATGGGTACTATGAGAGATCACCTATCTGCAGGTGTTATCTTATAATATTGTTACTCGGCTGGACATGAATATAAAAGCAGACTTTAAACCAAAATTTAACTTTCAATTTTTACCACTTATTTGTAAATTCATCTGTTTATTTCTGTAGGTATCAGATGATGAAAGTGATACAACTGTTTTATTAAATCTACTTGGAGAATGTTGTACTGATAATGAAATCTTGTCTGTATTTGCTAAGTTAGAAGGTCCTTGGTCATTTATTTATTGGCAGGTAAAGTTGTTTTTATTTCATTTATTTTTAAGTGAATTAAGATATATGTGTTAAGTCAATTAAGGGTTCAATGTTAAATGGCTGTTCATTCATTATTCCCCACTTCGGAAGACTAAACCAACTAGCTATCAATTGTATAATCATTCTTTTCTCTTGCAGTTCATATGCAAATAAAAACATAATGTATCTTGAATTAGAGTTAATACTCTTTAACAAAACTAAATTTATTGCTCCTTAATGTGATAATGTTGTATACTTGTTCGCTGTTAAATCTGTTTTTACTTGCAGACATCTACTAGTACTTTATGGTTTGGTAGAGATGTATTTGGTAGAAGAAGTTTATTATGGCATCTTCCTGAGGATCAATCTGATATGTTTGCATTGTCTTCTGTACATGTAAAACCTAAGGTATTAAACGCTGATGAAGTGTTAAGATAAGAGTTCATTGAAGTACTTCTTTAGTGGTAGAACTGAAATGTTATTTTAATGCATTTATTTCAACTGATTGGTGTTACTAATTTAGTACTAGACTTTATAGGAATTCATTGTTGATTTTAATTAGTCTTTAGATCTTCATAGAGCCTATTAATCTTGATATTATGCTAAGCAAATTTTGAGGAACAAAAATATTTCAGTTTCATTTTATTTATTTTAAAATTTCTGGTTTTATATTGTTATACTAATTTAATTTAGCTCAATTGTGAAACAAGTTCTTACAACTTATATTAAATTAACTACTTTTAAGTCCTCTTGCTGGTCCCCAAGTACTGAGCTAGTGGGATAAAGTTTCTTGTTCAAGGAAACAACGGTAGGTTTTGGATGAGATTGGAACCAACGTGGAGCTGGCTATCCAATGATTACTTGTCCAACACTCGGCCTCGCTCGCTCCTGGTTTATAGACGTCTGATTATAGTATTTCAGCCCTCACCTTTACCCACTAGCCTGATTCCTTGTAGTTGGGAAAATTGATTTGGGCTCGTAAAAATTACATATTTCATTTGGCTTGGCTAGTTGATAATCACCAACTTTAACATCACTTTAACATATAACAAATTGTGTTCAATAAAATCTGAGATTATGACTAAAGCATCTAAACCCTAACCTTAAACCAGTCATATAATGTATGTTCCTCTGATTGTTGAATAAAGTTTATCATTAACTGATGAAAATTTTTCATTTTTTCCAGAAATTCAAAGAAGTTCCATCTATAGGTATATTTAAAATGTCTATTGATGCAACAGATGATATTTCTAGATATAACTTTAATCTGTTTCCATGGAAACAAGCTGTATGGCCTGGAACGCTAGATAAAGTTAAAGATGATATAAATAGATTGACAAGTCATTACTCAGGTATGTTTATTAATTATATCAAAGGGAACATACAAGTAAAATGTAATGGGACACTCTATCATCGATATTTTGGCCAGATAAAGATTTTGCATGAAATATCAAGGGTAGAGTTACTCATTTTATAAATCATTATTATTGTTAGAAGGTTAAGATATACAATAGAGATATGCTTTATGTAACATCACTTATAATCAATGAATTAACATTTAGATTAACTTCAAAGCTATGAAGTTACTAACTAGGTTTCTGTAATTAATATAAGAAAATTAACCATTACATCACAGAAACATGCATAACTCTGTTATTTTTATGAAAATTCTCACGAAGTCTTTAAGTTCAATACAAAAGTGAAAGACGTTTATTTATCTAAAAAAGCACAATTGACAATTTTGTACCAAATTCAAGCTAATTTCTTGTAAAACGCATGAAAACGGTTAGAACAACACTTAGGGATTTCAATCGATCACGAACCCATATATCCCAGGGAACACAAAGGGGATCATTATGCATGGAATTGGACCTGATTAATCCGTGAATTATGATATCCATACTCTAGACCCTCTTGTTTGTAGATTACATATACTTTAGTTGCTGTATATGTATATTTTTCAGATGATATTAATAAAGATCTTATAACATTTAATATCAGCTCTGATATTGAAGTACCCTCTAAGATGCCAGTATTAAATAAATCAATGCCACCAGATGACTATACTGTACTTGATTTCACAGAGGATCTCTCTCCTACAGAATACTTGCAGGTTTGTATTGACATCATATCTCCTGTTGACATTATAGGAAACCAGTTTTATCTCATCAAAGAAAAAAAACCAAAAAACAAAAAAAAAACTGATTACCCTGTTAATCACAACGTCACGTCCGTTAATTTTGTTTACTATTTATTTACCTTGAAAAAGGCACAGAGCCAAAATGTCGGATAAATAAATGTAATATGATCGTATGTGTTATCTGGAAGAGAAAAATGTGAACTAAGTGTTGCTTTGCAGAAGTTTGCTATTTTCATTGCTATTTAAGAAATGTCGGTTGATAACATAATTCATGCTGACTTTTACATGGGGTTTCCCCATGTTTTATTAGCGGACTGAAGCAAATCCTCATTAAAATTTGTTGAGGACAATTACATTAGGCGGTGCTAGTGCCATTCAAGGGATAATTTCAATATCAATTAATATAGTTCGCATTACACATTAACAAGCAGACAATACGCTGTTTGTGCTATGAAGTATATCAATCGGGCTTATGAAAGGGAAAGTTTTTTTGCATTGCTTTCCTGTGTTATATAATCCTGCGTTTTTATATTCTATAAAAAAACAAATGTCCAACAGCACTATAAGCGCTTTGATTATTATTTGCTTAGATGACTATTTGTTTCTTTTTTTCACATGTGAATGGGCTTGTAAAAAAACAGGATTTTGTTCAAAGGTTTTAAGGGGACTGTATTACTAAACAATTTAATAATTGATCTAATGTTTTTGTTGTAGAAATTGTTGGCTGAAAATGAATATCTTAGAACTCTAAGTAAACAATTGACATCTGTATTGTTAGATGCTGTGAAAACAAGAGTACTCAATCAAAGAATGAAGGAAAATATTCCTACAAAATTAGGTGAGACAGAAAGATAGTAGTTTAGTATTTAACAAAGTTGTATGTTATGAAGTGTGACTTGATAGGCCCAGGGAATGAAAACACTGTTTTAATATAAGTTGCTTATTTAGAAATTCATTCAATCATCAATCAAATTCCAATTTATTTGTCATCTGCTGCTGGCATCCCATGAACTATGGTAGACAGCAGGCGGCTAGATCATCTGACATCTGATCTCCATGAAAACCTAACTAGGGGATCACTGTTCTCAAGGTTGTATGCTTTTAAATCAGCCTTTACACACTCTGACAATGTCTTTCTTGGACGTCCATAATTTTTGGAGGATGGGATGCTCATACTAGTGATTGTGTTGATGCAGACCATAGAAGGCTTCGCTTGACCATACTATCTAAGATGCCTGGCAAGAAGTGTAACAGTCACCACCTGTATACCTAATTTAGCACAGAGTAGTTCAGTAGAAGTCTCCTCTAGTGGCTTAGTCACACATATCCAGCTCATAGTAAAAAGATAGTAGTTAAGTATCAAACAAAGTTGTATACATATATGATGCAGGGTGACTTGATTGGCGGGAAGAAAGAAAAACAGTGTATTAAAATCAGTTGCATGTTAGAAATGGTGACTGAAATGTCTGAAACTTTTTAATAAAAAAAAAAGTAACCTGGCTGGAGTTTTTGGAATGGTGTGGATGAGAATCAAGCAATGAACTTTCTGTGACCTTGACTTTATTGGTTTAATTTTAGATACTAAAATAAATAAAGAGACAGAAAATGCAGCTAGTGATGATCAAGGTGATAAATATATTGTATCACCTGCTAGGATTGCTATATTATTTTCTGGTGGAATAGATTCAACCATGATTGCTGCATTAGCTGATAAGTATGTTAGTTAATTCATTTTAGGTTGATTGTGAAAAAAGTGCTTACTCTTAGATTTATCCCCCTCAATTCTGCTTCTGTGTCCCCACAGTACTGATGAAGCAGGATAAATTTTCTCGCTCAAGAAAACAAGGAGGTAGGTTTTGGATGTGATTTTAACCAATGTGGAACTGCCTACCCATCAATTTCAAGTATCTGTGTGTGAGGGATAATATTTATGTGAAAAGTGTTTGGCTAGGAAAATGTTTATAGACTTGGCAACAAGCTTGTTAAATCTCATATGCCTGTTCCAAATTTTTGATCACACAAGTCCCTACATAAATGGTCGTCTTATTGCCCATGACAACTTATATTTGGGTTTGGGCAACCTGGTACTGCTATTAAATATATGATTTGTGCAAGTTAAAAATAAAGCTGGCCAGCCATTCAGGCAACCTAGTTCAATAATCAGTATGTAGCCCTGTCACATTGGATGACAGGAGGATTGTTAATCTGACTAACTACAATTACTGTTGATATGTGTTTTAGATGTATACCTGAGGATGAACAGATAGACTTGTTGAATGTTGCTTTTGAATTAAAACCTAAAGAAAACAACCAGAAGAAAGGAAGGTAAACATTGATATTCTGTCAATCGTAAATTGTCTTAAGATTTAGGAATGCTACATTTTACATAATTTTACATACATATACCCAGTAAGCTTTGTTGCTGGTAATTGGTTATCAACTACATATTCTAAAATGTTGACCTTCTCTAGACTGAGCTTGAAAAATAAAACCCACACACATGCCTTATTTTTCTTCACCTTTTATAATAGAATTTTGTTATTTATTTGCTATTCATAATTGCTTTAAATGTAATGTTCAACTTCATTAATCTTTTTGTTTGTTTAAATACTTATAGATAGATAAATACTTTTTTTTTCATTGATGATGTATTATTGTTGTAGTTTTAATTGTACATCTTTATGGTCTTACTTTCCATTGTAGAAAACCCGAAGTACCTTCACACAAGAAATGGGAAGTTCCAGACAGACTGACTGGTTATACAGCACTATCAGAATTAAACCCAAATAGACATTGGAATTTTATAGAAGTTAATATAACTGCTGAAGAGTTACAAGAAGCAAGGTATGTTCTGGAATATCTGACCATTAACTTTATCAGTTAAAAATGAATAATTATGTTTTAATGATTTTTTTTGATAAGTAACTTTAAGAACTAAGTAATCTGACATGGTTGCTATACCAATGGTATTCTGTACAAAAACCCTTATTTTCATCTGAAAATTTCTCAAATTATGACAGAGATTCTCTGTCTTAGCATGCATTAATGTTGTTTGTACTTTCATTTTGATTTAGGGATATTAAATTTTGCAACATAATACAGGGCTCGACAAATAAAGTTGTCCTATTGCTACTGAAAACCCATATTTGGGTTTGGGCCACTTGTTACTGCTAGGTTTGGGCAAGTTAGAAATATTACTAGCTGTCCATTTGGGTAAAACAGTTTAAAATTAGGGTCAAGCCCTGGTAATAATTTATAGAAACATATTTTCAGACAAGCTCATATACAAGATTTAGTATATCCATTACAAACAGTATTAGATGATAGTATAGGTTGTGCTGTATGGTTTGCTGCTAGAGGTATTGGTACATGTGGTAATGGTTTATATAAACATTCCAAGATGAAGAGTTCAGCTAGGGTAGGAAACTATACACTATATCTGGAACTCAAATATCTGGGTTTTTCATTTGTGCACAAGGTGGTACAGACAAAGTTTGTTTCGCATTATTGTTAAAGAAAGGACATTAGAATTATTGTTTTAGTGATGGTGAAAGTTTGTTTGTACCGCAGGGAAAACCACAAATATTTGAAATCTGGATATAGTCTGTTTACATCTCCTTATCAACTTCATCTCAATTTGTTTTTTGTCCACATGGGTGAACATTTTTAGTTTTCACTTTGAGGTTCAGGATATCTTGGTACATTGTACCTTAGAAAGAGTTTTTATTCTGTATAAAAGCTGTTGTTATCATGAAATTTAGAAATTTTTACCCATTTGTCCATATTAAATTTTAGTAAAGTATAGGTGCATGTAGTTCACATTGACCTGTAGCAGATTTATACATACACACTTTCATTTTTACACTGTTACTAAATAATAGTTAATGTAAATGATATTAGAGCTGAATTACTTTTTTTTTGGTTGAGTTTGGTCAAATCATGACAGTCAGTCAAGCAACTCACTGTTCCTTTAAAGGCTTTTATCAGTGACTGACAACTGCCCTACAGAAATTATTTCATGACCAAACAAAAGTATGCCCATGTCATCGTCTGTTGTCCCATATTACATTACTATGCTATGCTGCATTATATACCGTGGGCCATTTGGTTAGGAAAATCTTGTAATCATGAATAATTAATAAGGCAGTTTGATTGGTTCTGCGAGGAAAACCACTGCCACTGGAACTGAAAACCACTATTTAAAGTAAGGAAAACCCAGTATGACGCCATTGTTATCGAAGAGTAACATGCAATTTTATTGGAAAAAGATTAGTCTCACCTGCCTCATGCATATTCATTAAAACAAGATTTTGCCAGTATATGGTATGTATGGAGAGTAACAGAAGAAAGTACGGTGGTTGCCGACAATGGGCCATGTGGGAATCAAACCCATGATGCCTCAATCAGTAAACTTGCATGGCACAGACTTAATTATGAAGGTAGACAAACAAGCTTTTATAGCCTGGTGTAAGAATTAAATGTATATGAAATAACTATTAAGATATTTACATGTGATTGCTTACTGTTTTTGTTTATCTTAGGTTATACTCTGTGGTATGGGTGCTGATGAACAATTGATTGGTTATTCCAGACATAGAGTTAGATTTAAGTAAGTTGAATTTTAGTTTGTTTTACTTTATTGATAAGTTTTTGTCAATCTGTTTGATCAGCATTTTAATGTAAAAATTAATTGAATTTATTACTTGATTTGTTTTTAGCTCCATTTATCTAATAAATGTTAGATATTGTCATGGAATTGATGTCATTTAATGTAAGCTCATTGATGTAGAGTCTAACAAAAAAGGTGATACACAACTTTCATTTATAATAAGTCAACAATCACTGAAACAGGCTATTATTACATGTACGATGCTATTATTAATTGTGTTTAATCTTGATAAAAGTTATGCATCAATTGGTCGACACAAAGGTCATCTCAACGTGACTCCCTGTGCGATATCAGGAGATCCTATACTACTGTGGTATGTATAATATCTAATTATAGAGATTGGTCACTGTATACCTTCATCATAATACCAAATACCTTGAAAAACATGAAATAAATTATTCCTGTCACTATGATTTCAGAGAAGAAGGTTGGTCCGGCTTAATTAATGAGATAGAACTTGAAGTTACCAGAATATCTGCTAGAAATCTGGGGAGAGATGACAGGTGAGTTTTAAATAGTTAAAGTGCCGGTTTATCAACAAATAATGCTGTAGTAGGTAGTTTTATCTTATCCAGGGAATTCAAATTGGATTTAGCGGATAATTTTTTATGTAAAATTAACCAAACTTTAGACGTAAATTTGGGGCTCATTTAAATTCATAATTTCATTTTTTTTTACTTTTATGTAAAATTGGATGTGTCTGAAATATCATACACAAAAAATTATGAAAATTGAATAAATGATAATGCTTTTACAGCCCTTTCAACATTCTTGATATTTTATCCGGGGAATTCGATATTTTATCCGCGGAATAAACCTGCCCCTGAACCCACTAGCCTGAAACCATGAATTTGTGAAAACTGTAAGAGGCTTGTGAAGACCACTTATTGTATGCTGTCAGGCTCGTTAAAATTTATAAAACATGATAATTCAGGCTAAATTTGAAGAGAAGATTTTTAGTCTTGTAGGTAGCTCTCTCTGGTTAAACAGGTCCTTGGTTTGGTTATTGTGTATTTATTCATAAGGCTTGTTGCTTCTTTGTACTATGAATTGTTTGAACAATTTCTTATATTACAGAATTATCACAGATCATGGAAAAGAATCCAGATTTCCATTTCTAGATGAAAGAGTTGTTAGTTTTTTGAGTTCATTACCTGTTTATGATAAGGTTAGTATTCATACACTGCCCTTAAAATTTTTCTTTCATAGTATATTTAATTGAATTTTTATCACTTCTGAGTTCAAGCTTGACGAATCATTATTTCCATGACTTGTTTTACCAATTAGTCATGTAGTAAAATTTTTTTTTATTTTATTCTTTTAGAGAGGTGTGGAATTACTATGTCCGACTTGTACATTTATGCATGCCGACAAGTAAATATTTCCAGCCCACTTGTCAATGGACAAGTTATATTTTTAGCTGAAAATATACTTACATAGCAATACTTAATAATGTAAATGTCTCAATGTTTTATTCATATTCAGCATTGAACTATTTCATTCAATAATTTTTTACTACTTATAATATGCATTTATATTATACAAATGTAGTTCACTATATTTGTTTATGAGTATTAAACCCCAGGACAAGTGCATTTTAACCCCGGACAAGTTGATTTTTAGATTTCACTTGTCTGTGGACAAGTGGAAAAAGCTTAGAATTCCACTCTCCTGTATACAGTTTGTGTGTAGAAGGAAATGCGGGAGCCGTATATCTATTTCAAATTTATCAGAATTTCAGAAAATCGCATTTAACTCAACATAATTATACATATATATTATTTCAGGCTAACCTAACACTTCCCAGAGGACTGGGTGAGAAGTTATTACTGAGACTTAGTGCTGTAGATCTAGGATTATATCAAACAGCATGTCTAGCTAAACGTGCTATACAGTTTGGATCAAGAATTGCCAAGTTAGAAAATTCTAAAGAGAAAGCTTCTGACATTTGTACAAGACTTAGTAACACTACCGTGTCAAGTCCTGATGTAACTTGATGACTTAGTAACACTATTGTGTCAAGTCCTGATGTAACTTGATGACTTAGTAACACTGCTGTGTCAAGTCCTGATGTAACTTGATGACTTAGTAACACTACCGTGTCAAGTCCTGATGTAACTTGATGGGAGCTGTAGTCTAGTGATAGACCAAGTGGTTAGGAATAAAGCAGTCCTGGGTTTAAGTGGTTAGTGATGAAGAGATCCTGGGTGTTAATTCTAGCCTCTAGAAATTTACCTGTTTTATTTCATTGCTCTTCTACATTAATCATCTAAATACAGCCATCAAATTTACCAGCCATAGCATCACTTCATGCAATCGCAGTCTATGAAATAAGTGGGTGTCCAGTTGCCCAGGAGAACCACTTATTAGTTCGGGCAACTAATAATTTCTGTTGGGCAACCAAAAATCTACAAATAAGATACAGTGCTTGCTACTAAACTGATATGTTTGGACCACCACTTTCATATCCTAATTTTGTAGACCGCAGTTGTAATGTAAAGTACCCATGAGAGTTTTGTAAATCTGTTGCAACAATGTGTCAGCTGCACATAACAGGGAGTAAACGTTATAGATAGATACCAGTAGTGGCTATGGTTGTTTAGTCAGTGAACATGCATCGGGATGAAGTATAGGACTATTTAATGCAATTTCTTGTTTTATATAACTTAATATGTTTATATTAAAATATTCTTATCTAACTTTGTTTTGTTATTTTTAATATCAATTTTGATGTTGATGGACTATAGTGTTGTTGTTAAATATAATGCTATGTATGGTATAGTCCGACAACAATAACCTGAGCTTGAACTACCGTATTATAATAACTAATATTAACTATACACTTCATTTACATTAAATAGTGAGTTTCTGTATGTATGTATACAATTATACGCGTGTTTATAACAACCTATATGTGACTATAAATTAATTTTGTAAACGTGGCATGTTATTATTCTTTTAATTTTGACTTTTTTTTATGGGGATAAACGTAAATCCTCGATATTGTGGCTGAGCTTCGAAGTATTTATTCTTATGAAAACAAAATTAATTATTCAGTACATGTATTTTCCCGAAAGCTTCCGACGATGCACAATCTACAAGCAAAGACAAAAATAGAGTGTAATTACTCAGTTCAATATATTCTTGCATAAAGGCCAAGCTCAGGTTAATATTGTCAGACTTTACTTATACCTTATTTCAACAATTTTTCAGTAACATTGTGAAGGTCACTTTGTTCCACTTACTGTCCCCTGGCAGACCTGTATTATCTAGACTCTAGCTTTAAACCTAGTTATAAGTACATACCTTCCCAGTGGCCGACCACCGCCTTTGAAAATATTTCTTGACATACCTCCATAAAGGTATCTAGGACACTTAGGAACTGAAGCCATGTCCCTAGGGTTTGTAGAGAGAAGCTGCCAGTTGAGCTAACATGGCTGGTATCATTTGTTGTACAATCAACAGTATACCATGGTAGAGCACATGACATTGTCATTTTAAAATGATATTAACTCAGAATATAAGAGAAATAGAAAGAGCTACTTATTGTGGTGTGCAAACAACATGACATCCTCGCTCCATGGTTTACTGCTGAATACATAGTCTACTTTTCTCAACTTTTCAATTCATGATTAATTTCAGGGTGATTCAATGCATTACACACTGTACATGTATATAGACTAGTGCACTCCGAAGTCTTCCACTCAATTTTGATCCTTTGAAAACTTAGTTTTATTTCATTGCTCTTCTACATTAATCATTTCTATATGGTCATTGTGAATGATCAGCCGTCCACATTGAGAGCCTGAATGCTATGCTAAAGGAGAGAGCACCAGCAGCAGTCTGATGTAAAAATTACTGATAAATTTTATTTAACTGTCAGAGGTGCATACATTTACCTTGCTGATTTAAATACTAACTAGAGTACATCTATACCTCTCTATTGACAAATATATATATCCAAGTATTTTATATAAGCTGAGTTAATGCACTGCCACCGACAATTGAATAAAGTTTAATAATATCAATGAGTGAAGTCAATATAGTCTTTGACAAAGACGTAAAAAGAAGAAAGATAATTCATGATTTCATTCTTTTTTTTTGAATAAAATAACAATACATATTGTGCACAGTAACAATGATGTAACATAATAATGACATAATGAGTTAATGTATAAAATTATGGACTCGAGAGAGAGAAATGATAATAATTATTATATATATATAATATATGTATCTAGGGTTTGACTGAAAACTGACTTTAACTCATTATCTTCTCAAAAAATTCTCAAAAAGTTTTTAGTTACAATCGCGTCTTCTCAAAAATGGATTTTTTGTTACAATTGGTTATTCTCAAAAATGGATTTTTGTTAAACTAGTTCTTTTCAAAAACTGAGTTTTTGTAAAAATTGGTCTTAGAAATATCAGTAACAAGTACTTTCCAAATATTACCACTCTTTCGCTTACAAAACTCATAAATTTACTCATAATAGTAATAGTATTAACTACACTTCTAAAGGCTGCACAAAAAGATAAATCACATCTTCCATGTGGACCTCTAGACTAAATATAGAAAAAATATTGTTTGTTTTTGCTGTTAAAAAAAGTAGAAAATTTGAGTAAAGACAGTTTTCAGTTTATCCCTCAGTATACTATTTGGCAACACAATATTATACAATACCTACTATACAATGTACATTATATACACTGGATGGTTTTAAAATATTAAACAAACCTAGCAATAGCAATAACATTCAGTATGATTTCTGTGCTCAAAAATGTTCCATAAAAATAAACCAACAGATATTTTAGATTTTCTATTTAAAATATACAGTATAACTTCTGTAAAACAAATCTTAGCATAACATCTTTTGTTATTTCCCTTAGGTGTAATTTAAATTGAATTTAACCTCTACAGGACAATCACCTCTGAACAGCAACACACTTAAGTCTCTCCAAGTGGCTGTTGTTGTTCAAGAGGTTGTACTGTATCAGCCTTTTTTCTATGTTCCCATATGACGAATAGTTTTAAAGCATATATAGATTGATGGCAGTTATTAAAGATGAAAGAATTTCAACAGACAAAGGCCTTTGAAACATACATGTATATTTTTAATTAGTGAGTGATAAGACCTCAATAAGTATGACAACAACAATTTGAGAAATGATTCGAATGAACATAATTTTGCATTTTTGAGCACAAAAATAATACTTCAAAGTTAAATATAAAAATGAGACCCCTACATACAAGTTATAAGTACACACCTCCAAGTGTGAATATTGTTCATTTAAAAATTTAAACAATTCTAAAGGGACAATAGATTCTATATTATACAAATTTACATGTTTTATAATGTCAATACATTGCATAACAAAGTATTTAAAAAATAGATGTAATTCTCTTCTGTGTAGAATAAGACAAAAAACATAGCAGTAAGAAACAGAGACAGAATTAGGAGCCTGTTGTCTGTGCTCCTTTTCACAAAAAAACTTACGAAAAATGTTATCGTACGTCAATTTCATAAATTTTGCAGTTCTAAGTCAGATGGATTATAAACACAACTATGATATGATATGCAACAGGTATACAATATTCTACGTAATTAAAAATATTTGAAATTGATTAGCCAAAAAATTGACCATATTATGAATGTTTCTTGCTTTTGACTAACAATGATTTATATCGTATGATTTTTTGTGAAAAGCACCAGTGTTGTCTAACGATAGTTCTTTATAGCACTACATTGTAGCATAGTATTCTACTCTAATCTCATATTAGTCAAGTTAGAAGCCAGCTTGCAATCTCTGGATTATTTTTTCTGACTAATCAATGCATTTGGTACACCTTGGCCATTCAAAATGACTGCCTCTGTTGTAAAGGTTTCTTTTTCAAGATATCATCTTTAATTCACAATAAATAGACCTGGAATACAGCAAGGTATGGCTCCTTTAAAGTAACTATATGCATAAAGTAACTACCAATTGTAACAGGCTCCAGTACATACAGATTTAACGAGACATAAGAATACTGAGTAGAAAGCCCTACTTGTTTGGCAAACTTGGCTTTGATGATAGAATGTCCAACATTTGTAGCACAATAAAACATTGCATACAAAACAATGTGCAAGAAATGTTAAGCTAATGTGAAATGGAGAGGGATAGCCCAACTATTCTTTAAACAGTCAAGCTAAAAATGGGTCAAAATTATAATTTTGTGAATAATAATATTCTGAGTAAATTGTTTGATGTATGTTTTATGATTAATACCAAACCACTATAATATCTTGGGTAAAGACTGGCAATAGAATAGAACAGAACACAATTACATGGTACTCTCCAAAATTTCTTGGACAAATTCTTTGTTTAAGATAAAATTTACCCATGAAAAAAAACAGAAACCATGAAAAACAGAAACATAAGTTTCATCTTAGCAAACACAATTTTTAACATTAATTAGTTTAACAACATATCATTCAAACTATGTTACATGAATAGACTTTAATTACAATAAAATTACTTGTGGTAAATGGGCATGAATCAGTTTTTTCTCAAAATTGAATTTGTCCAAGACTTTCTGGAGGACACTACACTGCCCACCAATAGTTCCTTCACACATTCACAATTAACATTGTGTTACTTAGAATTTCAAAAAAGTTGTAGAAGCAGTTTATTGTTAAATGATTTTGAATTATAATTTTGAAATCAATTCATTTTTCTGATGGATTTGAAATTACAAAAATATCTCAAACTTGATATAGGTTCATTAAGATACATTGATATTGTATTGGATGCTGACTGATAACTTTTGTTGCAACACGAAAACTAAATGTACCAATAAAAATTTCTTCCCATTGCATGAATAATTAATTAAATAAACAATGATATAATATTCATTCAAACTTGAACTTGGACTTTCAATTCAATTAATTGCACTGTGAAGGAACATGAAGGAGAGCAGTGTAAAATTAGTGGAGGACACTATATTACCATGTAATTTGAGTAGGGCAACATGGGAAGCCGACATGGGGGTCAAATACTATGGTATGCTTAATCATTTAATTTTGATCATTTTACACTATTTACAATTCAATTACCTTATTTTTTCTTAAATCAGTAATCATATTAAATTACTTTCAATTAGAAAAACTTAATGGAAACTAATTCGAAACATGCCACAATTTATATATCAATTAAGACAACATCACAGTACATTAAGCATAATTAAAATTTTCATTTAACACAAATTAATACATTACAAGCTCCAGTCACTACAATTTTAACAGAGTTAATGTATGCAAATTATAATAATCATCATAAAATTTAAATTGTATTTTATGTCTTAGCTCAGTTTACACAAGCTATTTTGTTAAATTTTATTCAACTGTCAGTGGCGCATACTTTGCTGATTCAAATCAATTATGAGTACTAAAGTACTGTATTGAGTATTTAAATCTATGGGATTAATATATGTATATGTGCCATTGACTGTTGAATAAAATTTTACAATACTAGAGAACTAAAATTGTTCATTACCAAATAAACTTAATGAAAGATAACACAGTTATATCATCTGTTAAAATAGACCTAATTCGGAACTCAAACTTGTGGGTTTTTCCGTCAATGTGCAAGGGGTACAAACAAGTTAGTTACACATTATTGCTGAAAAGCACGAAATACATATTAAATCCTATTGTTCTTAGTACACATACTTTCATTCTGATGGTAACAGAATGTATAGTCCATTTTTTCAAAACTGTCAAAGCTTGAATAATTTCACAGTGACTGAATTCGTTAAATTAAGGCTCATGCACTTGACGTAACTGAACTATCTTGACTAAAACCCCATCATACAACACACAAAAAGTTCAACCTGATTATAAACAACTCTATAGAAAAATCACGAATGTAAGACGACAATTATTTTAACACAATAAGTCACGTCAAATTATTCATGTTTTGACAGTTGAGAAAAACCAACAATACCACATATTACATTAACCTCATATTACATGTACCGAGTGTATCAAATAAACTTGAAACTTGGAAAAACCCAAATATTTGAATTCCAAATATAGTCTATTACAAAGATATTAAAAATAACATCAACAGTTTACTTATCACAGCCAGTTATGTAAAACAAACACAACAAAAGCCCTATACAGTATTGATAACAATTTTACAATGTCAAAATACAGTATATCAAGTTATATATGGTATGCTAGGAGCAGGGATGACCAAAGCTTTAAAAAGTTGAACTCGTAATCAAAAGCCTAAATTCCATAAAATCTGGGTCATTGTTTCCTAAGGGGAGAGACTACATCCTAATTGCAAAATACTAGCCAAAGGGGAGATACTATAATTGCAAAGTACTAGGGGATCAGAAAGCAGACTTCAGAATGCAACCTGATTGTAAAATTATGCAAAAAATATCAACTTCTCAGCTCAGTACTGTGGTAATATAAACCGATTTTAAGAGTGAATAATGGGAAAGAGCAAAAAAAAGCAAATTCTTAAGTTTCCTATATCCCCTCTTATGCTAAGTATGTGGGGTCCAAAATAATGAAAATGAGGATGGTCTAAGTTGCAATCAGTGTAACCCTAACCCATAGTAGCAGTTGTCCAGTGGTAGGGTGTGCCCTTAGGGATCAAGAGACGAAGGTTTGAACCCCACTAGGAACACTGCTAAATTCCTTGAGCAAGAAACTTACATACAGTTGTTCCACTCCCCCCAAGTGTAAATTGGTACTGTGAGGGATTACTTGTCTGGTGGTGATTTTAATGATCAGGGATTATAGAATAAAAATGTCAAGTCAGCTACCGGCAAACATGTATATTGAAGCAGACTTTAAACAGCACTTTAACATCAATCTGATCAGTCTATACATGAGACTCAAGTCCTTGGTATAAGTATAGATTGTTATCTTAGAATAATGTATGACAATGTTCGTTCTACTGTATATTGTGAACATATGTGACTATATAAATTATAATGATAATTTGAAGTAAAATATTCAATCATTGCAAAACAAAATGTTTCCAAGCATACATGTTGATTCATATGGCACCATAGATGACAAATTCTCATTATTAAGTCTGTCAAAAAAACTTAAAATACTGATAGAAAATAAAGGGACAGCTTGTATTACAAGAATAATGAATTTCAAAATATAAGCAATTATATTGCAATTTTTACTAGTCTGGAAAACTAAGTTTTAACAGAAAGTTTAAGTACACCAAAGAACAAAAATCGAATACTAATATCAATAATTAAGTACTGAGTTGTTGACTGAAGCAAAAACATGTAAGTGAAATATTGTATACCAGTCAACTCATAAGAAGACATTTAACTAAAATGGCATAATTAGCTGGTCCAGTGAAATCACTTGATGTCCTAATGATATTGATAAATTAAATAAGGGACTTTAGTCGGTTATTTCCCCGTGTATACTCTTCAAATACGTAGGTCAAATAAGTTCGATTACTTTTATATGTCAATATGCCAAAGTTAATCTTAAATAACTTTTTTGTAAATCATTTAATTTCTTTGAAATTCAAGCTAAGTATTTTTTAGGGTAAAGAACTATCTAAATTTCATCACTTCTGTAAATATCTTTATTAACAAGAAAGATATTAGATGAAATATTTTGTTATCCTTACATAGGAATTCATGATAAAATCAAAGGATTCCAACTGTAAGGACCTACTTACTAATTGGATTGCTTCAGATTTTATCAGGGAAAGATAACTGACTTAAGTCCCTAATTAAACTGTCATTGGTTCATACATAAACCTAGCTGATTTAAATACTCAATATTTGTTGGATAATTCCCATACATAAATACTAATATCTACTTTTACTCATAAAGAGTACACAAGTACTTAAGTGAGTATTCAAATCAGCAAAGTTAATGTATGTGCCACTGACAGTTGAATAAAATTCAAAAATAGCATGAGTATGTTCACACATGTTTGTTAGTCTATATTGTTTTATGTTTTAACAGAACTACTTACTCACACAAACAAACATGATCAGAGGCTAGACGTGTACACACAACCCTCTATCAGAGAGAGGTTACATTGATTTAAGTTTAACAAATACCTCTCAGTTACGACTGAATAAATAATTATGCTTGTTCATGCTAATATTAGTTAAAAAATTATTTCAAAGGATATGAAACATAAGACCACCCCCCTCCCCAAGAAGAAACAACATACAGTGCTCTCAAAAATCCTCTAACAAAAATCCTGATTTTAGAATATACCTTTTCAAATTTATGCATAAAAGTTGTCATCTGGACATATTTCAAAATCAGCACCTATTACCTAATCAGCATATAATTAAAACTATTTAATGTGAATAAGCCTAAACTGTAAAATTACAAGCTGCAAGCAAAATCCATTTTTCCACAAAATTTCATTCATCCAAAAACTTTAAGAGAGAATTGTAGTATCACTGAGAATGAATCTAACAGAAACAAAAACTCAACATTCCATTTTTTCTTATCACAATTATAAACACACACAAGAGATGAGACATTATACATCATCATGAAATAACAAAACATACAGTGAAGTTCCAACTAGGAAGACCACCTTGGGTATAGCAAAGTCACATAGTTTTTGACTATTTTTAAACCCAAGAGAAGAACCAGAATCCAATATTAAGATAATTCCACTACCAGTATTAAGAACATTTGATGTTGATTGTCCCAATAGTAGAACTTTTCTTTAATTATACAGCAACGGTTCTTTTTATAGTGTAAATGTCATAATCAATTTTCAAAATTCTAAATTCTAAAATTTCTTGATGTCAGCAACTTTCACATATTAAGAGAAATATTTATCAGATCCCAAAAATCCCTTATTTCAGAATCATTCCTACCCCCCCCCCCCCCCACCTGAATTATGCTAAACTTTTACTTAAATTGTAAACTTTGTCAAATTTAATTGGCAAGGACCAACAGGCGTGATCTTTGGCATAGACTGACTAACCAGGACTAATGCCACAGATTAAGTTTTCCAGTAATAAATAATGAAAGTGAAATATATGAATACATAAGTTGATATTAATGTATTATACAGAGGCATATGATAAATTAGTATATAAATCTAATCTAAAATTATTTCTACAGTATTTTATACAAATTACATCTATATTTTATGAAGATATAATGTTCCTACATGCAGATTTTCCTACATTCTTTGGTATAGTAGCCTCTCTAATTATGTCATAAGTTATAATGATATTTATTTTTTATATTTGAGTCACTATGTTATTATAAAAATAGCAGGATGATATAATGCGTAATTAACTAAGTATAATAATAAGTTCAAATAATAAATAATAGAAAAATCATTGAAGCTAGAATTCTCCCGGTGAGCTGGCTGCAATGTCATTAAATGTTGCACATCATTTAGATGGTGATGTTGAATTTTGAAAATAGAGCTAATCTAATAATTAAACACGCCAAATACAATTCCATCACTAAAAATGATGATGTCTCACTCCATTATGATGATATCATATGAAATACATTATGTCAGCGTAGAGCCAAACAGTCGTAACTCACTCTTTTTTAAATTGAGTTACAACCGTTTTTCACTAAGCCCGCAATTAGGAGTAATAAAGCGTTACTAAATAAATACCATTCTGATTACAAACAACTTAAACCTAAAACATTTGCTGAACTGAAGTTTTGCCCTGGGAAAATAATCAATTAATTATCAAGTATATGAGTATATCAACCATTATTCTAGAACAATTTACTGGACATAATCCCAAACTAAGATACAAAAATATTTAACAATTAAAAATTGTAAACAAAAATACTATAAAAGAAAACTTATTTATTTTTAACCAAAAATAAAGCAATTAAAAAAATAAAAATTTTAGTTTTCATTGAAACTATACAGCACTTTTATTTCTAAATAGCTATGCTAGTTACACATGTACATAACCAAGGGTGAAAGTTCGTTTATTTAAAATCCTGAACTTTTTGAATATCATGATATCAACTGGTTTTACTAAGAAAAGGAACCCTTTCTCACATCCTAAAAATCCTTAACTTCATGACCAGTCCTGAAAACCTTCACCTATTTATTATAAAAAAAACTTAGTGATTTAGATGTACCACTTGATAACTTAAACTAATCCAAAGGGAAATAACTCCAAGTCAGCACAAATTAGAGTTATGGTTCTTGCTTGAACAGTGCTCCCTGGGCCATTATAATGGTCACTTATGGCGGGTTCAGCGCAAAACAGTTGGAACTCTTTTTTATGTAGAGTTATGACTATTTTGCGCTAAGCCCACAATATACAGTTTTAAGTCATTGAAAGTTAAATGATGAAGTTATAATACCCCTAACTAGTGCAAGGGGATGTATTCACTGTTGTCAAGTCACACATAAAATTAAGTCACCAACTCAAGTGACATAATATACAAATGAATGCTTTGTTTTATTCTCAAACATTATGAATATATATTGCACATTAAGTTAGACATGTAGTAAAGTTAAACATCATTCGGAACACTTTGACCATTCATTGAATGAATAATCTCTGAAGAATATGTGAGGCATCCACTAAGAATTTTTTGTTGCTACATATCATATACGAGATGAAGCAAAACAGTTCTTGTACTATACACACTAGGCTTGGTAGACACATTATGTTGTATTTTATAAATGTGAATAAATATGGAGGGTTGCTGGCAAGACTGTAGTAACTCGCTCTTTTTGGAAATGCACTTACTAGTCTTGCGGGCAACTCTCGATATAGTTAAGCCATATCATTTAATTGTGCATTTCAAAACAAGACATTTTAAAAATATCACCTAAACAATTGTGGATTTGTTCACTTCAACACCGGAAAACAAAATTGTTTGATCATGTGACATAAAAGTAATTCCAACATGGTGTCTTACTATGTCCGAGGTTAGTGTAGTGAATGGTCAAAAAGTTCTGAATCGTTCAACATAGATGGAGATAAGAAATGGCTTATACATACATATCGAGGGTTGCCCGCAAGGCTGCAGTAAAACCATTGCTTAAAGAGCGAGTTACAACAATCTTGTGGACAACCCTCAATATATATAATTTAAAAAAAAAATGTAGAAATTATCAATATACAGTGATCACACTCCTTTGAACTGTTACTGACACGAATAAGGATTGAGTTTCAGTTCATTTTCCAGTTATTTTAATTTATAACTAAAATTTTGATACATGCAATCTCATATTAAACATGTCAATTTCTGATTTGATCACATGATTTACACATAATTTTATATGAGAGAGAGCACTGAATTTATCAAACTATTCTTAAAAACAAAGATGACACAATCCTTCAGTATATTCATTAAGTTATAACAGTATGTACAATGTATGTAAAAGAATTTAGTTCCATAGAAAACTATAGATTAGGATAGAATTATGTTTCATATGTTGTCATGTAATGCCATTCAGCAATGATAAACAACTGTGTGTTTGCAACATTGGGTTCGCTTGAAAATTTAGTCTTCTCTAAATAAAACCCCAGAAACAAACAGTTGATGCAAATTTTGACCTTGTCACATGATGTGATATAAAATCTGAATTAAAGATTTCTTCTTTAAAAGATTAGTACTTTAATATATACAACTTGGGATTTTCAAAATATTAATATATTAACTCAATTAAAATTTAAAATTATCACTAAGCACTTTATTTCATGACTCATGATTAAATGTATTGTGACCTTGAAAAGTTTAAAGGTCAAATATAATGACCTTGACACAAATAAGACTGGAGATACAAAAAACAAGGATGCAATCATGCTCCTCTGTACTATATCAGAAGTTCTGAAGACTCTCAAGGACTTTAAAGTCATGTCTTAAAGCAATCAATAAAGTAACAATGTAGGTCAATAAATTTAGTGACCTTGAAAGGTTAATGGGTCAATATCATAGAATCATACAGAACATTAAGGTATAGATCTCATGACCTTGAAGATTTTACAAGGTCAACCTATTGACCTTGAAGCAAATTACAAGGTCAACCTATTGACCTTGAAGCAAATTACAAGGTCAACCTATTGACCTTGAAGCAAATTACAAGGTCAACATATTGACCTTGAAGCAAATTACAAGGTCAACCTATTGACCTTGAATCAAATTACAAGGTCAACCTATTGACCTTGAAGCAAATTACAAGGTCAACCTTCTATCACATCTACTTAAAGCTGCCACAACAAACATAAAAATCTAGGAATGACTACAATCAATTTTACAATAATTCCCTGACCAGCTCAGGCCAGCTTATCTTCTACAGTCAAGGTCCAGCTCCATCCAAGAACAGTTCCATCCAGTACACAGCCATGAACATTCAGGAATTCCTAAGAGCTCAAGCAAAGAACATTCATGAGTTCCCAAGCACTCAAGCAAAGAACATTCAAGAGTTCCCAAGAGCTCAAGCCAAGAACATTCAAGAGTTCCCAATAGCTCAAGCAAAGAACATTCAAGAGTTCCCAAGAGCTCAAGCAAAGAACATTCAGGAGTTCCCAAGAGCTCAAGCTCTGGTCACTGTCTTACAGAAAACTACCATATAAGGTAATCTATGGTAAGAATATATGTATCATTTAGAGCTATCTGATTAATATAGACACAGATAGATGATACTACGATTTCTCATACATGATTGAGATGTAGAATAATTCCAACAAAAGTTTCTATATATCCACAAATATCAGGACTGAGAGCAAGCAGAAAATTTAAATCTACGGGCACTGGATTTAGTTTTATGTTTCTTCTGTTTGGAGTTTGGAATGGTTTCTTCCACAATCTCATTTGTTTCTGAAAATATAAAATGAAAGACATGTTAATAAACTATAATAAAAAATCAAAGTACTGATAGTACTGATGGGACAGAAAGACTGACATTGTAGAAAAGCTGCTCATGACGCTAAAATTTTATAAAATCTTAGAAAGAGTGTATTTTAATGGAGTTAAGTACTGCAGAAGACTTGTTAAAGAGTTTTTTCTGGACACTTTTCAATTATCTATTTGCTTACCATTATACAACGACTACACAATTACAAAAAGATCTGACAACTTCCTATACTGAAGAAAATCAACATAACTGTAGAATTTTTATGGAATGAGCATGATCATCTGTTGTAACGCGTAATGCAGACTACATTAATTGCAGGAGAAATAACCACTAAAATTGCGCTTACATGGCCCAATGTAATCACTCATGGAAAATATAAATGATAATTTGCTACAGTCTGCTACTAAACATGGGGTATCCCCATGCAAAAATCAAAACTTAAAGAAAATTATAAATAATCTTACTATGGGAGTTAACTTGTGTACCATTTCCATCAACAGGTATATATTGTTGTTGTTGTTGTTGTGGTGGTTGATCTAATCTATCTTCAGATTCGTCATATTCCTCGTCATCACTATACATACCAAGATGTAAATCTTCTATATAAGGTAATACTGTCATACTACGTAACTGATCATCTAATTCAGGATGACATGGAAATGGTACTATATCAGATGTACGGGGAAACTTCTTTCTATACCAACTGTAATATAAAACATAATATTATACCTCATTCGTCTTCTATATTTAATATGACATCATCCAGTCCATTAATCGCATATTGACCGTTGATGACGTCATCCAGTCTTATTTAACGCGACTTTCCTGATGTGCTAGTTACAAGGCAACACAAACAGACGAAATGGCTAAGTGGATTAACAATAATGGAAAAAGAGCATGTTATCTTGCTGCATCACGTGAAAATGAAAGTCAGTCTGAGGTTTGAGATATATGACATTCTGAAGAATAAAATTATTATTTTAAAACACATTATGGTAAAAAGGCAGCAACAAGAGTGGTGAAAGGATTTAAATTCGGTATAATATAACTAATATTACATGGCCATTGAAAAAGGCCATCATATTGAATTTTATTCTATTTCTTGACCAAATTGACAAACTTCATTGACCAAACTCTTTAAATTTTTAAGGATCAATCCACTAAAATCTCAATTATCAGTTAACTTTGCAATTTCTAATTCAACAATCAGTGATTTTCATTTCATTTCCATTAATATTCATAGTTGTCACCATTAAAAAACAATATATTGAAGCTCATACTTACTCATGTTGTTTTATTTCTGCTACAGTTATTCTCTTTGAAGCATGATACTGTAACATTTCTACAATATAAATAGAAATCTTCATTTAGTTACAAATGTAGAAACAAAAACACATTTTACAACTTTGTAGAAATAAACATATAAATTTTGTAACATCATAGAAATAAATACACACAGATTTTGTAACAATTAGCTATAAGTATTTTCATCAAGCAAGACAAAAAAAACCATAAATTTTAAAGGTACTGATTCACAGATTTCAACTTAAACATCAACTTTTTCTGAAACTATCAAATTTGTATGGAAACATTTTTGGAAGCAGGAAAGAAGTGTTCTGATAATGATAATTTTAGTGCAAACAGACATACAAATACAAATGCTAGTGTTTCAAGTAGTAAAAATCTACCCAGTATGTCATGGTATAGACAATTTTAGGGCATTTTTGTGACTTATATTACACATTTCTGGCAATCTATAGGTCAGTTTGTATTAACAAATTAAAAATAATATTTTGACACAATTACAGACACAGAATGGGTATTTTGAAAATGTAGAAAAATCTTAACCAAATCTGTGAATTAGTACATTTAACTGACAGATAATGAACAGTAAATACATACCAGTTAAAAGTGATGATAACATTTTATCAACAGTATCAGGTATAGTATATTCTCCTTTACCAATATTTTCAAATAATCTATAAACATTTTCACCTTCAAATGGATAAAGACCTGTAGTCATATTATATCTGAAATAAATAACAATCAAGCGTTATCATTGAAGGAGATAAATATATTCACATAAAAATTACAGGATATAGTTCACCAAATCATTATTCCTAGATGTAGAAGCTTGACGAAGGTTATATACATGTACTTGGTATTAGTGCCCATATTCTTATTTGCTTTTAAGTACCAGTTAATACTGTTTCATATTAGTACCAGTACTTTAATAGTTAAATGCATATTTTGGAAAATAGAGAACAAAGTTAACATTGAAACTTCAATGCTTTAATTTGTATCACACATTGTTGAGCACAAAGACATTTTGTTTGAATTGTTTAATTATGACCATAATCATCCTAATTATTGACAACAAAACATTTAATCTTGTGTATAAATTTCTTGCTATTTGTATTGTACCCGTGTCCTTCATAATACTAATTTGCCTAATTGGCACTGCTAGCACACTGGTTTGTTCATAATGATTTCTAACATCATGCTTGACTGCTACAAATGGCCTTTGACAGTCAGAGCATTGGTCCAGGGGTATGAAGGACACTTAAGGATCGAGATGTCCTGAGTTTGAACCCAACTAGGGGCACTACTAAGTTCCTTATAAATGCAAGAAATTTACCTACAGTTGTTCCACTCCACACAGGTGTAAATTGGTACTGTGAGGAATCATCTGCCTGAAGATGATTTCAATGACCAGGGGTTACAGTACAAAATTGTAAAGTTAGCTAAACATGAATATGGAAGCAAACTTTTAACTGCTCTTTAAATTTCACTTTGTCAGTCACAGATTACAGTGACTAATTTAAAGTTAACAAACATTAACTATACCATATCACCAGACAACAAATATTATATAATATATAACAAGTACTTACAAAGTTACCCCTGCAGACCAGATATCAACTTTAAAGCCTTGGAATGTTTCTAAACCATTAGCAATCTCTGGTGGTTGAAATGCTGGTGATCCCTGACTTGTTTTACAAGTATCATCTAAACTGAACATATCTAATGCCTTCAAATAAAGAAGAAGAAAAACATCATTGTCAAATACTATTAAACTGACACTTAATCAATTTCATTTGAAATTGTAACAAGTTTGTTTATACTCATCTCTTACATGAAATGACCTACATGGACATTTAGCCATTACCAGTACAAGTCATGCTTACACATTGAATGTTGGTCTGGTAATCATAGGATAGCTAGTTCCATGTTGGTTTCAATCCCATTCAAAAGCTACCCCTTTGTTTCTTTGAGTAAGAAACTTTATTCTACTAGCTCAGTACCAGTAGGTAGCGGGACTAAGAAATGGACTCAAAAGTGATTAAAAACATAAGAAATTGTTTTACAACTGAGCTAAAATATATAAGTATAAACTAAACCTCTCCACAAGCAGACAACTTCTCCAACAAAAGATATATATTAAAATTTAATGCGAAGTATAACATGGCAAAAATTGAACCAAAGACTTCTGCAGTGTTTTTTCTTCATAATTTGGGAAAATGACCAAAACCCCTAGAATTTGATATGTTATTGGCATTTTGGTTGAAAAATATAATTAATATCAAGCCATTTCAATAACAATAGCAGACATAACAATCATTTTCAGTAATCTTCATTAAGTTTGTTTGTTAGAACTTTGCAAAGCAAGATCTCTTGAACACATGTTCTCAAAGCAATCAAAAACAGCCTCAAGCTGGTTATAGTTCAGTGACTAGGAATGAAAACAATTTACCAGCAATCTTTTTGTACTTTCATTTTTTTTTTAGTTCAGTTGGTAATTCTATACCAGAATTTGGGGACAAAGATGTGATCTTAGATTGGGAATTTATCTAAAAACCGTCTATAAAAATGGATTTTAGATCCGGCAATCAACCACTACATTAAGGTTAAGAGTGAATTGTCTATACTAAACAAATCTATAACACCTTAAAACAGAGATGGAGAGGAAGAATGATCAATACAGACAAAGGAACTTAAACTTTTAAAACATACTATATAACTGTCATTATGTAATACTGTAATGTTTCAACTAATCAATATAACTAATTAAAACAATTGACTTCTACATTCATTGCTCTTTGTAAACTTGTAATTTACTGACAGTCATGTACTATTAGTCTATCACATACTGTACAAGTAATCAGGCACAAGAGAACTAAAAACTAGAACTCTGCCAGTTGGATGTGTTGTCTGACAAGGTTATGCTTCTTGTGAGGTCTAACCATGAGTTCAGTTTCAAGTCAGAAGCTTGAAAAAGAATTGGACTTATGCTCCAGACAAGAAAATGCAACAAAGAGCAATAACTCCATATGTATGAAGCAGAGTGAAGTTTCAAGTCAGTAGCAAGAATAGAATTTGACTTATGCTTCAGACAAACAAACAGGGGACACTGTCATTACCAGTAACCCCTAAATATTGCCTATCATGCAAAAAGGCGTTAAATGTATCTTAGGCTATTAGCAAGGTAGGATGTTTTTCAGATTATGTGTCTTGCTAGCTGATTTGGTAATGAAGATTTTACACTCAGCTAGCTAGAGGTCTAGGGTAAGCTACATGTTAATTAATTACATCTTCATGGAGTACCAACAAAAGAATCCAGAAATAAAATTATCAGTGTTTCTTAAAAATCAGTGTCTATGATACAGCCTTTACCTTAATCCACTAGACCTAAGTACAAGACTAGTAAAATAGATTCAGACTAGTAGTGAAAATTACCTACTTCATGTCGTCACGAAAATTGATATTTTGCCCTTTACTAGAGTAGAACCGGGTAATATCGGACATGCAGGGTTCTACGGACACAAACTTGAATTGCTCATAAGTCCAAAAAATGTTGAATATTATAGACGATAATGATTCAATTCGGTGGAACATTAACCCAAGCCGTCTATTTTGACGTCATCAAAATACTGCAAGCACTTTTATAATGAAGTTTTTGATTGGATGTTTGGGGGTGCAACATACTGAGCTCTCTTTTCAATATATGGTAGAGTAGGAGCAGGTAATATCGGACACAGTGGTGTTGTTTGTTCTCGACTTGCGTATCGGTTATATAACTATATAATTTGTGGCATTCAGGTTACTGCCTAGTAACATTAGATCTTATTGTCTTATGAGTAATGATTTTTTAAAAACAACTTAACAGTTCGATGAACCCCAATGATCTATTTTGTGTCCGATACAAGCCCTCAGGAATGTCCGATACTACACTCAACCCGTCCGAAAAAACACACCATTTCAATGCATTACTGTCGTAGAAAATGAATATTTTGTACCTGGTCTCTGGTTCAGTTTATACAGTAACCTGAATGCAGTTAATTATATAGAAACCACAAGTGATAAGCAAGTCAGGAACAAACAAGACCAAGAGTGTCTGATATTACCCGATTCTACTCTACTTAACACAAAAAATCTGTCAAGAGCTTGAGAAAGTTAATAACAACTGCCTGCGATTCAGATACACTATACAAGTTTATAACTCAAGTTTATATCTCAAGCCGCGGACGTGGCATAGTGGTAAGCATGTCTGACTTCGAATCCAGAGATCACAGATTCGAGCCCGGTCATACCCTATACATGAGTGGTCGGCCTCAAGTTTATATTCACTATTCAAATTAATATCTCAAGTATAAATTTCAAGTTTATATCTCAAGTTTATATTTCAAGTTTAAATTTCAAGTTTATATCTCAATGTTAAATTTCAAGTTTATATCTCAAGTTTATACCTCAAGTTTATATTTCAAGTTTAAATTTCAAGTTTATATTTCAAGTTTATATCTCAAGTTTATACCTCAAGTTTATATCTCAAGTTTATATCTCAAGTTTATATCTCTAGTTCATATCTAAAGTTTATATCACAAGTTTATATCTCAAGTTTATATTACAAGTTTATATCTCTAGTTCATATCTAAAGTTTATACCTCAAGTTTATATCTCAAGTTTATATTACAAGTTTATATCTCTAGTTCATATCTAAAGTTTATATCACAAGTTTATATCTCAAGTTTATATTACAAGTTCATATCTCAAGTTTATATCTCAGGTTTATATCTCAAGTTTATATCTCAAGTTTATATCACAAGTTTATATCTCAAGTTTATATATCAAGTTTATATTTCAAGTTTATATCTCAAGTTCATATCTCAAGTTTTTATTCACTATTCAAATGAATATTTCAAGTTGATATCTCAAGTTAAAATTTCAAGTTTATATCTCAAGTTTATATTTCAAGTTTTTATTTCAAATTAATATCTCAAGTTCATATCTACAATATTTAAGGTTGATTTTAAACATTATCCTATTTGTGTACATGCTTTAGTTTATTAATTACAATAATTTGCTGGGGGAAAATCAGTCAATAGAAAACTTAATTGTCATTTACAAGCTATGACGACAACAGAACTGTTTTTATTACCACAAAAACTGGTTTTCACCAGTCCAAGCTATTTCTCTGACATTGATGGTAAATCTATTGTCATTAAAAATATAGAAAGTAATGACTAGCAATAAGAAGTGTTAAACAGAATATTTATCTATTTTACCTAGTCTAGTTGATTTTTGGGATTGACTATGTTACAAGAAAACTGACTCAAACAGAATAATCAACCCTTTAACAGTTGTGAAATGGGCAAAAATTGGACATTTTTTCACATAAACATGAAAGGGCCATTTCAAGATGCTGTTATTTCATTAATAATTGAATGACAAACATGAAACTAGGCCAAGTTATTCCTTGGTCTTTCAATGCTGGGGCAGAGAATAAAGGGCAAAAATGCAATTTTGCTCTTTTTCAACCCAAAATTAGCATTTCACTCCGTAATATTTTCCCAAAATGAAGTCTAAAGTGCCAGTTCTTTACAGAGTCAGAAAGCATTTTTCTCATCATGATTGCACCTTTTTTCTGCACTCAATGACCCCTTTTTCTGGAGATGAGGGGTGTGGCACCCCTTTCAAACCCCAGCAACATCTTTTGAAAGAGAAGGCATAAAAAAAGAGGTGATTTTTTAGACAAAGTTCCTTAGTGAAATTCCTTAAATCCAGTTAAAACACTTATTTCAATGTCTGTGGCAGCCATTTTGAAAAATGTGGGATTGACCAAAAACCCTTAAAACTGAAATCAAACAAGTGTATACTTACAACAAATTATGTTAGTTTAACTTAGTTTATACTAATTTATTTATTCAATAATGATCATGAAAAAGTTCTTTCAACTTGGATTAATTACTCTCAAATCCCATTCATGGTTCCCCAGTACTGAGTCAGAGTCAGTGGGATAAAGTTTACTGCTGATGTCAACAACTAGATGGATTTTGAGAATGTGATTTGAGCCAATGCTGAGCTAGCTACTTAATGATTACCAGTTCAATGCTTGTAACAATTCAGCAAAACCAGCTCCAATTAACAACAATAGACAAACTAACACAAAAAGCTTTTTTCCAACATATAACAAGTTAATTATCAATCTCTATAATGTGTGGACATCCACCAGCTAGAAAATCCAATTTATTTTCTGAGTAAGAGAATATATTCCACCATAATCAGTGAACCAATCATACATAGCTATAGAGTAATGAGTATACTAAAGTCTAAACAATGAGACAATCTATATAATACTATCCACAATAAAACCTTACATCATTTATCTATTCTAATAGACCAGTAGTATCAGATCTACTAAATGTCGGGATACATAGATAATACAATACATATATATTGTATGGATACAGTGACACTGTGACACAGTAGACTATGAGCAGGATTTTAAATCTTTCTCTAGAAGGGATAGCTGGTTCCAGCCTCATTCGGGCTGGTTATACCTTTTCATGAAAATTTGGCAAAAAAAAATTTTTTTCCTCCATTTATAAGGTATATGGAGAAGTTGTTGGCCTTGTGAAAGGGTCCTAAGGGTAGGCCAATACTGGTAACAGATGAAAGTCCGAGAAAATTAGGTTAGGTGAGCTGGCTGCCATAAAATGACCATAATGTATGCTGAAATGGTGAGAAAACCAATAACAAAAAGACACCTCTCGCTTAGACAAGCATTTGTTTATTTATTTAAGGCCTACAATGGAAACAGTATAATCTATATTTCCTTTTTGTGTTATCCTGAATAAATAGACTTTACAACAGCTACAAGCATGGCTTTGATGTACTGGCTGTAGTAGAGAGGTGGATTTAATGTTACTGTTGTAAGTATGGGGACCAGCTCACCTAACTAGCCTTCCTGTACAGTTTTCTACTCATACATGCTTACCCTTCCACAAAGATCTAACAAATTATCACAATACATAAAATAATTGACATTAATGCCATTTATATCACCTACAGCATATGGGATTCAAACCTGGAATGAAGCATGTTAGGTGTTACCATAGCACCACAATATCAACATAAAAGCCTTTACATGTAGCAGGACTATGATACAGTAACTGTTGTATAGAGGCTGTTTTGTAGTTGAGATGTTGTAGACAGAAACCTCATATTGAGAAGTGACACTTTGACAATTTTCAGTAACTTTTGCATGGTAAAAATCACCCTTTTCTCAGAGCCCCCGGATCATCCCCATAGTCCTTAACTTCAGAATCAGTTCCAAAAATTTCCACCAACACAAGAGAACCGTATATTAAATAGTCTTACCTCCGCTACACCTAGATCTGTAATTTTCAATATTTGATCTAATGTAACAAGTAAATTTCCTGGTTTAATATCTTTATGTATAACAGAATTACTATGTAAATATTCCAATCCATCTATTAACTGTACAAAATATCTGAAATAAAAAACAACAATAATATAACAATAATATTAACCCAGGGTTAAACACTAACAGTGTCCTGGGATTCCAAGGATCTTGGGAACTTAGGAGGAATCCCAGGGATGCTTAGCTAGGGATTTAATCAGGATCCCCTTAATTTGCCCTAATCTGACATAAATTTGCGTCTCCATGAATTGTTAATAACGATTTTGACTTCAAATATGTGTCTATTTTTGTGTCTTTTATTGAAGGTATCCCAAATGTTAATGAGGAATCTCTGAATAACTGACTAGGGATTCCTTCTGAATCACTGGTAAAACAAGTAAGAGTCAAACCCTGACTTACCCTAAAAGAAACAGCTGACTGAAAATACTTTAAAGTTGTCACAGCCAAACTTTTTATATAATCAAAGCACTGGATCCCTGAACTTGTTTGCTTTACAAAATTAGTAATTTTAAAGGATTGGAATATTTATTACAAAATTGATCATCTTTCATTGTGAAAATACTTAAATAAATTGCCCACCAACCAATCCTGAAATCAACAACAGGATCAAGGAGACAGTAATCTTAAATGTTAAGAAGGAACCAAGCTTTTTTTAAATAATAACTATAACTTTCTATTATTGTATTTTGGTAATTCACAGAGGGGACTGAGTTAGCCTAAATGTGTTGTCTCTTTAAAATTAAGTCTTCACTATTATTAATATAATTACAATCATTGCTTTAAGTATTCTCAAGCACTAGCCAGAGTTACTGGTATTATGTCATATAGTAAAGAACAATATTATCAACTAGCCCTACCATATGAAGTTACTAATTTTCACCAGCCTCAATCAATTTTCAATTGCCCAGGGCTTATTGCTTGTGGGTTAAGGTAATGAATTTAATTATCATTATATATTGCAATCAGGGCTTTTTTCCTTAAATAATAGGGGCCGTTTACAGACGCCTTCTGACATTTCTTTAAAATCATGCAATTTTCCCCAAATATGGATGTTACTTTGATTTTTCATTCCCCTATTAATGAAACTGCGATAAAATTCCTTCCCCCATTGTTCTATGTGAAGAAAGGCCCCAGGCCCCTTACTCACATACTGACAAAAATACCCTGAGGCAATGACGGTAATTATCATATTTATAGCAATATTACAAGTACTAAGAAATCTCATTTCACCACTCTGTATAAAACAATCCTTCCCTGTCCATACAAGCCAAACATAGGTTTAACTCTAGCAATTTAAGAAGTAATAAACTCCAACAAGTTAACATTGGAATTAAATCTGACAAGGGAGATAATCCTAATGCAAACAACTTGTCCAATTGGATAGATGATAACAAACAGATTTATTAATTGTAAACAAAAATAAATCAACATGAGTATAATACAATTGTTATTCAGTAATCACTAGTACTCACAATGGACAACAACAGACTAAATGATACATGTACAGTTTATTTTGCATCAGGTCACCTCACCATAACAAATAAAACAAGTTACAATATAATTTCACAACAGGGTTTGACACAAAACTCGAGTTTTTGGGATCCTTGGAATCCCAGGACACTAGTGATGCTTGGCTAGGAATTCCATAGGGATTTCTTTAAATTGCCGTTATTACATGAATTTCAATTCCCATGAATTGTTCATCACAATTTATGACTGAATCTGAATCAAATTTTTGTCTATCTTTGAAGAAATCCTAAATGTTAATGAGGAATCTCTAAATAACTGACAAGAGATTCCCTCTAAATTCCTGATAAAACAGTAAGTGTAAAACCTAGGTCCTGCACGATGTACATATATGGATGTTGTATTACTCGCTTTATATGGTATTACCAATCCATAAGTCAAGGAAAATATCTCCAATATTTCACATAAAGGCATGATTTATTTCACCAAGGAAAAAATTTGTGATTTAAAGAAAACAATTACTCAGCTAGATATAACAATATTTACTATCATCATACTTACAAGTGTGATTGCCATACAGGAAATTTCTTCTCAGGAGCACTTTCCAGCATACTTTGAAGTTCATCAGCACAATATTCCATGATCATATACCTTTATAAATGTTAAGGACAATAGAAATGAACAAGTTGAGATTGATAAATAATTAAGTTTTTGAATATTAATACCAAGTATTACATATATCCCTAGCATGTCACTTTATTATTATTATGTGTTTGGGCAAAGCTAAACCCAACCTAATTCCAGCTTCAAGAGAATTAGTTTTATTTATTTTACACAAATTAATTATTGAGATTTTTGGGGCAAATGAAAAATTCAATGCTCTTAATTCATAAATTAAGTGTTCAAAAGCACCTCTAGGCTCACAGTGTTCCAAAGACAATTATTCATCAGATTGCTGAACTCAATCATGGGGCAGAAAAAATTGAGCAAGAACAACTTTTTTTTAATTTTTGTCCGACATCAATTTGCATTCCAAGGATGGAAAGCAATGGAAATATATATCAAGCATATCTATAGGTCAGCAACAAGTCTAACATGATGTAAATAAAGAAGGATGTAGACTATTTTTACGACAGTGCTAACCCATCAATATAGAGTTGCTTAACATGAACTGATATATTACCATAGTAACAGATTAACCATACATAGACAAAAGATGCATATTTATGATAACAACATTCTTTATTGTGAATAACATATTTGTTGTAAGACTATGTTTTTGTTTGATTGGGTTTAACGATGTAGCAACACATACTAGTCAACCTATTCACTGTTCCAGGAAAGGCTAAATTTCTGGATTTAGCTGTTAACTAGTTACTAGGCGCATACTTTCGACAGTGACTGACAACTGTCCTACATGATTTAGAATCAGAGGTAGGAAGGAGAATAGCCGTAGATGTTACTTTATGACTAAGCTCTACAAAAGTATGCCCTATCCAGGAATTGAACCCACAACTTCTCGATCATTACACTTGTGCACATACTGAGGAGCTAGCCGGCCACCATTTGGCTATTTTCAATATGGTTTGAACACTATTATGCATAGTCAATTATCCAATCTATTTCACTTGAAATAATTATTTGCTAACCACCAAATGAAATAACGACTGTGATAAAATAAAACTACATGTATCGATTACAAAGATATAAAAGAAAACATAATGCATCACTTCAATGACATTTTTCTACCAGTAATTCAATACGATCCATATATCAAGTAAATCATTTATAACATACATACACATATCTTTTTCATGTTGATCTTTCTAAATGAGCTACATTTTAACTAATAGTTTGATAACATGCAAATTTTATAGTAAAATCAATTTTAATTGACAGACATCCGCACATGATTGTAATCAATATGGTTAAAAGAGACAATGACAACATACATGTATGAACACTATACTATAAAATTTTCATTTGATTAGATGCATTTCATCAATATTTTGATGCAATTATTAGGTTATGTAGTCTGTACAGTGAAAGTTAATAACTTTCAAAATCCTAAAATTCTTAAACTTCATGATTTCATTGGCTTAAAAAAGGGAAAGAACTCTTTCTTAATCTTATAAATTCTGACTATCAGGACCAATCTAGAAACCTTTCACTCATGTGTCTGGACGAAGTTTTAACAAGCTAGGAGACATTTTCTCTACAACCAGGAGACTACTAGAGACTAATACAGTACAACCTCCCTAGAACAACACCCACTTGGATGGACTAAAATGTGTTGCTGTTCAGAGGTTGTTGCTTTGCAGATGTTAATTTCAACTAAATTATGCCTAAAGGGAAATATCAAAAGCTGTTGCTGTGCAGAGGATTTGATTTGTAGAGGGCCGCTCTGCAGAGTAAATACTATATTTGACATATGTAACTTAAATTGTCATGACAGCATTGTAATACATTGCAGCAGTGCTTTCAAGGCGCTTGAGTCACAGGGTTCAAGCAGTGACAAAGAAACCACATAAAATTAGCAGTCAGAGAGATACTGTCTTTAATAAACCATGAATTATAAGAAATTATAAATGATAGAGTATTATGTTAAATATGTCAAACTACAGTGCCTCCAAAATTACCTTTACACTTGTAAAATTCTGGGTTTTCATTATTACAATGAAACTACATTTCCAATGTATTCACTCAATGATATAGTCACAATAGGAGTAGTGGTCCAGTAGTACGACGAGAGCTTAGGGACCGAGATGTTAAAAAAAGTTAAATGTTTAAATATTTACCTAAGTATAGAAGTAGTTATCATAAATAATGGAAGGCACTATATCTTAGTTTAATATAAAAAAAAATTAAACAAATTCTAGACAGATTAGTATAGAAAAAATAAAAAAAATATTTCTGGTATCAAGAATATGATGACCTCGGTAATCATAAATGGAGTTAATAGGATCAGTCTAAAGCTACAGTCCCATACATATAAAAATAGCCGTGAGGGCACCGTATGGGCGCCATGCGATCAAGCTCCCCAAGGACCCGTACAAACTCTTGCATACCCATACGGACTGTTACGTTTTTACCAAGGTCCGTTAGTTGAGCCGTGGATACGCGTACCAGTTTCAGAGTCAAATCATGAACAAAATCGTGGCCCAGTACAGATTAAACATGCATATCTTCCAGCTATGGCTCCATATGGGTGTGTTGCTTTGTACCATGTGCGTCACCTTAATACGCAAGGATTCCCACGCTCTATGACTGTCTGCTAGTACATGTCAGCAACAAGCCATGATTTTATGGGACTGAGGCATAAGCTATTAAGCATCACATTACTTCTGTTCTAAAAGGATACATTTTCTGTTTTTCTTCATTATACAAAACTTCAATTAATTTGACTATATTTATATGATGTAACCGCTTCAAAAGCTGTATCTCTCTGAAAATAGAAAGAATATCAATTATTTTACAAAAACTTGTCCATTAATATAACACCATAAATTTCTTCTAGAGAAATTCATACAATAATCACCATCAGGGACCAGGAAATCGCCGTTTTTTCGGTTTTCGGACCGATTTTTTCAGTTTGGACCGATTGAGATTTCAAAATCCTTAAAAAAATCGGTCCGGGAAAAATTCGCTAATTTTGACCTCAAACCATTAATATCCATAATTTTCAAGAAAACGTATCGATAAAATATTATCAAACAACTATCAGTTGCTAAAACCCACTGTTTACTGATGTAATATCCTGCTTAATTGTCGACAGGTTACACATCAAGGACCCTGTATAACGTATCCATGGTTACAGGTATCATGTGGGGTTGAGGCAGTGATATTTTTTTTTTGATCGAGCACAGCAAGGTACGCTTGATTTGCACTCGATTAATTTGAAGAACAGCAGAAGAATATGTTCTTACTTAATCGTGTCCATCGAACCGATTACGTTTTTCAATCGGTCTGTTTGAAACCTGTAAACTTGTAAAAAACAATAATCTTTTATAAAGAATGTTTTATGAATAATTAAAGAAAACAATTTAACTGCTTTTGTTGTCAATTCCTGATTGATGTATTCATTAAATCTTTAATTTGTTTGACTTAATTCATGATTTATTTTTACGTCTTAAATTGAGGTGTGAATAATAGGAAATTATCTTAGGATATGTATCTACGCAAATTCTTATTAATCGAAGGTACAGTTGTTGATGATCAAAATTCAACCTTCTCTTCTCCCTTCTTTGGTGAACAAAATTAATGATTACTATTAAATTCCAAATTCAACGAAAATAATTTTCAAAACGAACAGTTGTGTCATTAAACTATCTATAAATGGTGTAATATGCACGATTTGATAATCTTTTGTGTTAAAAGAAACCGCTTGAACCATTGTGATGAGATGTCATACATTTTCGAGACCCACGCTAGATCGTCACTTCGTATGAGCAGGGAATTGGATATCTATGTCTCTGGTATGAGAAACGTTTTAATCTACATGTGTAATTAAAAAAGCTTATCATTATTTTACGTTTTCTTTCTTAATTTAGCGAACGACGCTTAAATGCGAGACATTTACTTTGGACCCGTTTTTCTGCGCATGCGCAGTTAAAATAATTTCCCCACATGACGGAGTTTTCCAACAACATTAGAACTAGATGAAACAGCCTATTTCAAGTTCTGTTTATTGAACGACCGACGATTGCGGGGAGTAATTTCAGAAACCACGCTTTTATTTTAGATAGAAGTTAAGTTTTGTAAAAAATTAAACGAACAATGCCAATGTATCGTATGCCTTCCTAATAAAAGGGAGCAAAAAATAAGTACTAACATGGTCGTGAATAAAGTACAGTAAACGGTCGGGTCCGTACGATACATGTTAAAACCCGTATCCGGTACTCGGACGGCTTTGGACCGATTGACTTCGGCGAATTTCCTGGTCCCTGATCACCATGTTATATTATACAATTATCACAATGTCTACATTGGCTGTTGCAATGTGTATTCATTCACAGACTGATTCATGTGATATTTATTCTTTTATACCAGAAGTAGCAGAAACAAGAAATGCAATTTGGAAACCACATTAAAGCCAGATTTTCATCAAGATCTGACCATAAATGACATAAGATATCAAACATATAAAAAACTTAAACGCAAAAAATACAAAATGATATAATCCATAACAAAGGCAGGTAGAGTTGTGGTTACTTTCTAATTCTGCTCATCACATGGTATGTTATCATTGTATGAAGTTTCATAAAGACCTGACAATAAATGGCAGAAATATATGGTAAAGAAAAAACTTTAACACAATTGTTAACAACACTGGACGCCCACACGGGTTTCGCCAAACTATAAGCCGAATTTTATCGTTGAAAAATCCGGCTTATAATGAAAAAAAATGCAAGCACCAAAAGCAGTAAACAATGCCCCAGAAATCATTGGCATCATAAAGACATGGTTGGAGTACGTAAAAGCTGACCTATAAGTATGAAACTCCCTGGACACTGATCCTCTGAACAGGTTTTCTGGAGAGCAACATTAATGTCAAAGGATCTAGTCACCTGCTGCCAACCCCAGTTTGAAGGATGTCAGCAGGAGATGAAAAACAAGTAAATCTGTGAGCTAATGCTCACTAGTGATACCCCCGCAAAAATCTAAAAATATGCAACAAACAGGAAGTAGATGAGCGAGGAGCATGAAATCGCTTTACACCACATGGGACTATGGGATGAAGCAATATGCAAAGTATTAGGCTGCTGCATGTTATAGTTGCTGAGAAAACTGCGACGGAAATTTCGTGACGGACGGACGCACGAACACACGCACGGACAAGGGTAAAACAGTATACCCCCTCTTCTTCGAAGCGGGGGTATAATAAATAAAGGTTTTGATTGATTGGTCGAATGAATAACATATTCCATGTTATCTCTTTTTCATAGTGTTCAATTCTTACTCTTAGTTATATTAGTAACAAAAGTAATGTCCCATTCGACATTTAATAAGTCAAATAGATTGTACATGTTGTATTTAAAACACTAGAAGACAATGTGAGATACATTAAAGTGGTGAGGTCTTGAAATTGTACAGACCTAAATCAGGCACAACAAAAACACATTTCTAATGCCTGACATACTGCTGTACAATGAGTAAGAATTTTTACTACAAATATAGAATACAAAAAAAAAGAATTTAAAAGCATGAAATCAGGCATGGGGCTAAAAATAGCTTGGTGATCATTCTTACTCAGAATAGCAGGGGGCAGGCTGAACTCTGACCTATATTCCCCCCCCCCACATTTTTGTCCTTTTCTTCGCAGAAATACAATGTACATGTAGTTATTTTGAAATACCAACCATCTGAGACTGATTCACCCTGCTTTATTTATCTGCCTCACTGCCCTTTTCTGAGCTCTAAAATAAGCACAGCGTAACAGATACTGTTAAATCAATATGATGTTGACTTAGAATTAAATGCACATCTCAATGTAAGATATAAGTGAACACTAAATGTAACTGCATGCATGACTTTAAATAACGATTAAAATTCATCTATTTTGTCATGAATGAAAGATTTTGTCGGCAACATAATAATTAATGTTGATATTTTAAAGATAAATTACCTATACTATGATAGAACTAATGTGAGGCTAGACACTAGTTATTTATAAATGACATTATTAAAAGGTACTGAAGACAAGTAAAAACCAAAGATTTGTTGTTTTATTAAATGTGGCACAGTCATCACATGAACCCACTAGCCTAAAGCCCCAGGACAAGTGGACATTGATTCAGGAAAATGATAATTACATATTATCAAGTTATGTTACACAGACACGCTAGTTGACAATTTTGTAATTTACTATATAACAATTAATCAGACCAGTGTATAGGAAATTTTTACATGATGATTGTTTATTTTCATCATTAGTCAAAACTTTTAACAGAGCTGCCAACAAAACTTTTTGAAATCAGAGCTCTGAACGGAATCAACCTTTTTAAAGTTGGTTAAGACACAGTTATTTTACCTTAATTTCTGTAACAACTCATAGTCTATTACTAGGCCAGAGGTTTCCTATTTTTACCTTTATGCATGAAGGCACTGTCCAAGAAATCAACCCTCAACCTCTTAACTCTAAGTCAGAGATGCTACCAGCTAAGCTTACTGGAGGGGTTAAACTATACAAAAATAACCATTTAATCACTTACAAGTATTTTTTTAAACACAATACTACTCAGATAGGAATATTTTAAAATTGAATGCAGAACATTCCCAAAGAGGTGTTATTGGCAAGTCAGCAAATCCGTGAAAATATTTTGCTGGGGTGCAGGGCAACACCAGGATTTTCATGGTGGGGGCAGAGTGTCCCAAGAGCTTCTGAGATTTTATATTTTCATCTTGCTAAAACCGCATGCCATTCGGATTCTTAGCATATTTATCAAATAAAATTATTAGTATAGTTTGGGACCAATACGAGAACATTCATTCAAGATTTAGTAACCTTTATGCTTTCCACCAAGCACTTTTTGGTTCTAAATTAAATTATTTTTCTAGCTAGACTGATGTACAAAAATGGTCCCTGGAACCTGCCAATTCTTGTACATATAACACTCTGTGGCGTTTCTTCACTAAATAGCTTATTGATTTAAATCCCTTGCCTGTGTTGTTACCCAGGGTTTGACACTAACAGTGACCTGGGATTCCGAGGATCCCAAAAACTC
This sequence comes from Mactra quadrangularis, assembly GCA_025267735.1. Classification (NCBI taxonomy): domain Eukaryota; kingdom Metazoa; phylum Mollusca; class Bivalvia; order Venerida; family Mactridae; genus Mactra; species Mactra quadrangularis. The sequence goes on along the minus strand of CM046307.1, from coordinate 10,133,522 downwards.
GGGAGGAAGCCCAGTGATTCTCAGCTAGGGATTCTGTCAGGATCCCTGAAAATTGCCATGCTTTGTTTATTACAGTTGGTGACTGTAAATCTGTATCCAAATTTTTTGTCTTTTATTGTAGGAATCTCTAACATTAAGGAGGAATCCCTGAGTAACTGACAAGGGATTCCTTTGGGATCCCTGGTAAAAATAGTTAGTGTCAAACCATGGAACTTGCTACCTTGAGCAAGAAACTTACTCCCGCCTATCAACATATTTAAATTATCAACTGCAACATGGACAAGGAAACACATTTTGATGGTTGGTGTTTACTGAAATTGATATCCAAGGTATCAAAAAAAGGTAAAACTATAAGAGGTTAAAAAAGCAAAATTGAATGGAATCCAAATTATACAAGATTTAATAGGGTATGAAAACTTTTCAGAACCCTATTAGGTGAAAAGGAATCTCAAGTCAATTTTTTGGAGATTCCTCCTTAATGTAAGCAATTTCTCAAAAAAAATAAAGATTTAAGATAAAGATTTGCACATTCATAGAAAGTGCGTAAGTGCATATTGATCTTATAGATATTATCATAAGAGATGCAGTCTGCAGACCATTATTAAAACTTATATAAACAACATGCATTAATGCATCATTAGATTCAAACTTGGAATTATTAAATTTATTCTTAATTGCCATCCATTCTTGTATGAAAATTGTCATAAAGCATATTGATAATCTTGATGTGATGTTGACACAAATAATTCACATGCTTATACCATAGGCGAGAGAAATATGCAGTCTGACCAGGACTCTAACCAGAGACGATAGCTATTCTGACATAACTATATGGCAGCTTCTGGCCTTTAAGTTCATATTCTCCCCATACTGTGAGCAGGTAAGTAGTACAAAGTACTGCAATAACTCTCCTACAAACTGGAAATTTGTCCTGATTTCAGACTCAATGTCACATACTGTTTAACTTTAGGGAGCAACTAGTAACTACTTGAGTGTTTCTCAACTGAACAAGTAATTAAGTTACGGTCCCACGTCGGATGCCATAGTCACAATATGAGAATAATATCTAGCCTAACTTGGTCTCTAACTTTGGACTCCTCCTTAAATGACAGTGGTTTCCTGACTGAGCTATACAGCTATACTTAGATATCCTATCTATAATGTATACAGGTGGTTCTATGTTGAGCGCCATTTTCACAGGGTGAGAAAAATATGCAGCCTGATTGTGACTGGTAACCCCTGAGTATCCACTGAACTGTCCGGCTGCAAACATGTCTTTCTCTCCATGTGAACAGGTAAGTACCATGACAGTAAAAAAAGATAAAATCAAGAATATTGTAAAATAGTAAAACTGCAATCATTTTGTTTCTATTCATGTTACTTTAATACAAGTGAAATTTTGATAATCGAGAATGCTCAAACTCATGTTAGAACTAGACAATTTTTCAGGGTTTCCCGACAGATTCTCCAGCCTGGAATGAAATCTTGAGTATTGGGGTTCCTCGGAATCCCAGGACATCAATTATCAATAGTTTCCATTTCAAAAACTTTGAATGCCATTTATAATCGAATCTGAAAATCAACATGGATAGCACTTGTAACTTGTGCAAATAACTCGGAACTTGACAATGCTAATACAAATAGCAGCATTATAACAAATCAATGGAAATTATACCTTTTCACATTAGTTTCCCCATTCGGAATTCTTCGTAACCTTTTCTTTTTGAGAATTTTAACAGCTCTCCTACAAAGTGTCTCTGTGTCAAGCACTTCTTTCACTTTTCCATAAGAACCCTCACCAAGTAAATCACCCATGAGATATTTCTCAACCATCTTTGCACGTTTTCTTCCCTGATCATGATACAGAATCTGGTCGGATTCAACACGGTGAATAAAGTTTAGATCATCATCGTTGATGAATTGAAGCTGGTCCCCGACTTCTAAGCCGTGAAGTTCATATGCATCCGCATCATGCTCTAGAAAATCATTAAACTTATCGTTGTCAGCCATTACCATGGGCGCAATTATCAAATTTTCACCTATAGTCATAATTTATTGCGGTTTTTGCCTGCCGATGGCAACTTACAGTCGCCATATTGTTCAAATATCAGAACGAGGCTTGATTGATCACATGACCTTATGAGGACACTCCGCACTGTAAAGTTATAAAGCGCGGTGTTGACAACATGATCAAAATTAGATTTTAGGCCCTCTTTTTTGCCGGTGTTTACTCAGAATACATACAAAAAGAGAAAGTGTAATAAAGTGGCAGCACCTTAAATCAAACATTTTGCGTATATTTGCATATTTTTTACATATGTATATAATACATTTAGTATATATGAACCACTGAATTCTAAATGTATTATATGTAAAATTATACTGTATAATCTAATCGCTCCATTATTGCAGAAAGGATCTATCTCCATTTTTTTCCTAAAAATACAGTTTTATATCACTGGAATCGGAAGAACGAGATCTTTAAAACATAAGACGTCATGCTTTCTTTTGGGCTCAACAACTTAAGAAGTACTGTAAACCTCTAAACCTTCTTATTAAGTACAACACTCCTTCAATAGACTGAAGATTATGTAATTTATTTTATCATATGATCAGAGATTTGGAGTGATAGTATAGATCTATTGATGATTTCTGCGAATGTTCATGTAAAAATAAAATGCAGTTAAAAAGTTTAAATTTTGCTGTTCACTTGAACTCAGTATGAACGAATATACAAGTGTAAAAGTGGTTGCGCCGCATGCACATACCTTGTATTAGTTAAACATTAAATTGACGCATTTGATGCAAGTTCTTATTGGTCAAATGCCTAATTTGTATAAAAATATGACTAACAAACAGTCTTGTAAATTATTATCATCATGTGACGTAAGGAAAGAAAGTTATGGACAAAGTACACGATTTACTGGGACACCCCTCGTACATAATATATAACACTATTTCAATAATCTATTAATCGAATTATAAGAAATCTAAGACTTAAACCCTAAAATTGAATTATAGAGTTTTTGTGGCCTCATGAAGCTCTCGCAGTTATCAGAATTAATGCTGAAAAGTGGACGCAAACACAATGTATCATAAGATTTCATCAAATTCAATGATTAAAAATATAAAATACAATAATAAAAGAGCTTCGAAATGGTTTTGGTATCTCATTTTTCTTGTGGAGCTTGGTCATGAAATAATTTATACGGCCATTATCTCTCCTGCCACTGGTTCTTAATCATGTGGGACAGGTGCCAGTCACAAACGGTAGAATGCGCTCAAAAACTGGTTAACAGCTAAATCCAGAGATTCAAGCTTTCCAGGAACCAGGGGCGTAGCTTGCCCAAAATAAATGAGTAGGTACAGGTAACCTAGGGGGCCCAGGGACTGGTGACGTCATATGTATGACGCCATCAATCAGTTACAGTTACTGCTGCTTAACTTACCTCCCTTTATAAATAATTTAGACATTGTATCATGACAATTTCTTATGGTTAACCTTATGCTGAATCTAGACTGACTTATTGTTGTTGTTTTTTTATTGAGCATTATTTTCAAAAGTGACGGTACAATCCATACTGCTCGTGTCCCTCAGCCTACGATTTTATTGCATTTTTTGGCATTTGTAGCCATTTTTTTTTCGAATTTTAAAAAAATGTGTAGGCACGTGCCTTGTGTGCCTATAGGTAGCTACGCCAATGGGAACGGTGAGTAGTTTGACTTTCCGCCGTGATATAACTAATACAATGTGTCGCTTCGGCACTTAACCCATTCTCGTACCCAGAGGTTATAAAAATTCTCGATCGAGAATCTTGAAAACCTCCTGGTACGAGAATGCATGAAACCCAACTAAAAAGGGAACAATGAGTAAGTCGCCTAACCTAACAATTAGCTTCATCAAACACATCAAGCCAGCTACCTATCTCAGGGGCAGATCGATGATTTTTTCTAGGTGGGGGGGGGGGGGTCCGAACTTTTCATGGGGGGGTCCGAACTTTTCTAGGGGGGGGAGTCCGAACTTTCGAACCACAACCACATAATACACATTTTGCAGAAAAAATGCAATATATTTATAATAAAAACTACACAACCTTTAATTCTATATTAATCACCCAGAAAAATTGCTTCATGATACTTAAAATGACTTACAGTCAAGAAATCCAATTTCTGGGGGGTCCGGACCCCCTGACCCCCGATGGATCCGCCTATGTATCTTTAGGTAATCCAGCCATGATATTTTGGGGAAAAACTACTTGATAAATGTCTTTGTAAATTTTTAAAAGTATACCTGAAATTTTGAATTTGTTTATTATATAGATAAACATTATTCCTTACGGTCACTGATTATAAGTGTTTATACATATATCTAGATTTCTTGTGCTTTTAATGATTTATTTTACTATTATTTTTTATTTTTCAAGTTTTAATTATGCTTTTTTATCATACAAATTAATACAATCGTCATGTCTTTTATGCTGCTTTTTGCCCTATTCTTTAGTTTTTCAGGCTTTTGTGGTTATTTGTGTCATGTTTTTTAATGTATTGTTAGATTACTCTGTTTACTTCGGAAAATATCTTATAAGCTATGTTTTACCATGTTGTATTTGTAATCGACTTTAAATAAATGTTCTTGTGCAGGTCGTATTCTGGGTCATGCGTGTTTTTGTACTTCAAACAGTGGACTTTCCAACTAGATAGATGAATAAGCCGTGATGCATGAACATCTTTTTTACTGATTCAAACATACCACTTTGATATTAAACATTTATTTTGAATAGTTTATATGCACATTGTTAATTTTATATAATTATACCTTCATGAAATAAGTATAAACTAACTAAACTGTAAATTTGTAAAAATAATTCACCCCTAAATATCGATGTGTATTGAAAGTGGCCATGTTTATATGCGCAATGTTTACGTGGACGACCTGTACCCATTGTTTAAAGTACAAAAACAAGCATGACCTAGAATACGACCTGTATCTTGAAGGGTCAAATATGACCTAATTTATTCCACTCATGGTTATCAATCTTATATTGTAAATATTATATTGTTCTCAGTAGTGTAGAACAGGGGGTTCGCAGAATAACAATGCGTATAGAATAACTTTTTTTAGTTTTTGATCCAAGGGAGAGTAATCTCACTGATGTTACGTTTAACTATCACGGAGTTGTCTTTCTTGTTTTATGTCTGATTTTAATGTTTGAACACGAGCGACGACGGTTAAACCATTAAAAAGCGGATGATCAACGCGTGGCACTCATTTCTTCTTAGAGCTTCACTCGCGTTAGAATGAAAATATGGAAGTCGCGGAGAAAAAACAGATTTTGGAGCGTTATTATTTCACCACCAAAAATCCCGCTGCTTTTGCCGGTGCTCAGAAATTGTTCAACGTTCTAGATAAGAAGTATCCTGGAACATTTACCGTGAAATTTATACAGCAGTGGCTAAATGATCAAGATGCTTATTCTCTGCAGAAGTCGAGAAGACATAGATTCAAGCTTAGTTTAGACAGAACATGTTGTAACACGTTTTCATACCATATTGAATACATTCCAGAGGTTGTCGTTATAACAGGTGTCATTGTATCGCGATCTGACTGTATGTCGCTTTTGAACTGGTTTATGTAAATTCACTTATCTATGTTAATAGAGGAGGCATCGATTTGTCAATGAGGGGGATAAGAGGAGGAGCCAATTGGGATGAGGAGAGCAAGTGGAGGCATTGATTGGGAATGAGGAGAGTAAGAGGAGGGGCTAATGGCAGACAAGGAGGGTAAAATGAGGCATAGGCGCAACATGAGTATTGAATTGCTAGGTGTTGCGCGAAGAATTTGCGCCAATTGAATTCTCCTCTATGTTATTCAGAAGAGCCGCTTAAAAGTTTCTGGCACAGTTGCTGTCGCTCATTTGCCTATTGTAAGCAAAATGGATTACAACTGTTTTCCCTTCCGAGTACCCGATACGGTGAAGGAAAGTGCGGATATAAACATGATACTTTCTGAGAGTTTTAACCTCCAGAAAAGATACAATGTGTCCAACGCATGCGGATTTGTTAATATCGTTTTAAAGAAGTGCTTCGACGTTGCCGGTATTGCTTCAAAAATCGTGTACGGTAAACTTATTGTGGAGAACTTTACTACACCTCATGTATGGTTGGAAATAGGTGATTTTACCTTGGACAACACCTACGTGGAAGATATACCTGAACACATATTTATTCCAATGAAAAAAAAGTGTCAATATGTAGCTAAATCTCCACAATCTACCAACGATTTTGTCGGAGATATATTTACTAAGTTAATTGGAATAGACTATCACAACAGCTCTGCCTTTGAATGGATGTTTCATCATTCCGAACAATACCTGATGTTATCTAAAAATATAATTCAGATGAAACGCTACTACCGCGATATGTCTAATTTCATGGAATACAACATGGATATGTCACCGCTCCAACTGCAGCAAAATGATACGTGCTGGTGGTGTCGCTCACACATGTGTTCCTACATAAAGTGTGATAGGTGCAACGTCGCCAGATACTGTAACCAACAATGTATGCTGACAGACAAATCAGTCATTCATCACGCAATTTGCGTATTACCCTCTTCCAAATAAGACACTAAATACACTTACTTTATCATATGGGGTTTCATCGACTCACCTCAACCACACGACACTTTAAATAGATTGATCCACCAACGACCCGTTCAGTGTTTACTCGTATGTCAGAGGGTGAAGACCATAAAACCATGATGGATATATTTAATATTGAGGGGAAAAGTAGAAAACGGAGAATGACATCGGCAAAGGATCCTATTCGTTCAGTGCGAAAGAATGGCAAAAGAAATTTGAAAGCTAAAAAATCGTCGACTGAAGTATATATTCGTATGGTTCTTCCCGCAGAGCAAACGACCGCTATAGCGAAAAGCATGCTCGAGCGCCAGGTGAAACCAAAAGATATATCGGTGTATGGAATGGATGAATTCAAACCATCTCATGTACAGCATGCGAATGAGCCGCTCAAGAACAACAAGCGAAGTAAAAATCGTGAGAGGACATCTGGCGGTAAGAAACAAAAACTGAAAGACATCGCCACAATAGGACCAGTATTAAGTTGAGCTGTTTGAATCGTTTAGCCTCATTTATTCTTTGGACTCTGAAGGTGATGTTTCAGTGTGACGTCTGTTTGAGAGAGTACAGTAGAAAAGATAACATGCTTAGACACAAAAAATTAGCGCATTCGGACAATGAGGACGACATGTCTGACAGTTTCGAAAAAGAGGATATTTTTGGAAAACTGGATGAAAGTGACACTGCTTCTAGTGACGAAGCTATGATGTCGGAGGAGGATGACTCTTCGCCACATTCAGACATCGATCCCTGGAACGAAATCATAGACGAAGCGTTTCAGAAGTGTCAGTCACAGTACGATAACAAAGTGGCTGCAATCATGGATGACGACAGCGAAGTGAGTGACGAGGAGGCCAGGGAGGACGCCTTTGAAGACCTAAAAAGCGTCTACAGAACGGTGATGATGAACAGTTTCGGACGTAAATTGCTATGGTTCCAAGCGATGAAAAGAGATCCCATCTATAACGCTATAAAGAAGACGTTCAACCGGCTCGTCGACAAAGAAGATTTTGATCAGGAGGAAGCTATGAAATACGCCATACTAAAGCGCAAATTTTTGTTTGATAAGGTCTTAGACGCCTATGACCTTCCAGATTTGTCAGAAAAGAAAGACAATCAACCATCGAAAAGTGCCTAATGGAAGAGACGTAGCAATGACAGTAATGAATGCTTCCGAACAATCGCGTGTATTTCTAGATTCTTTCCCTTTTGAGAGAGAGAACAAATAAGAATGCTAAACTTATATCAATAGTGTGGAAATATGTGCTTTGAATTCGATGGACATAATTTTCGCGTTTGTGTTTGTCAGAGTAAAATATGTATCACAAATATAAACAGTGTGTATCAATAAAGTTTATATAAAGCCTTTTTTCGTTCTTATAGTCATTATATATATGTGTATAAGATTTAAGGTAAAGGAGTCCAAATAACACGCTTGTATGCCGTGACATTCTTCATCGTACTATAGTAAACACTATAGTATACGTTCAATTGTATTTTGACAAAAATGTATGCTCCACATTGACATGGTTAGAATCTGAAACGACGGGAGGTGTTTATATTTAAACATAGTCGTGAATCATAAATTAGACTCCTTTATCTTTAACACTGTTGAATATTATGACACTAGATCTTGAGTGGAGAATCTCCAGAAGTTGAAACAATGAGTGGACTATCAACTCTATTGTTCGATATATTTGGACTTGCTTTCTCCACTCCACATACTGCGGATAAGATTTAAGCGTTTTTCATAGAAACGTGTCTTGCTAGGTAGTACATCTCTCCCTTTCACGACAATACACCAGTACTGCAACATGATAACGTGTGCCTTAACTTTCTACTATTTTCAACGTTTACACAATTTTCTATAAAAGGTAAGGTTAAGTATTATAACATTATAAGTTACTTTACTGTCCCATATTTTGTTATCAATGAACTTGAGAGTATAGTTATCCAAGCGATAAAAGAATGTTACCAATATTTAAAGTCACTTTATAGGACAAATTTATTTTATTATGTATTTACAACAGATAGAAATACTGTGTTACAACCATGAAGTTATCGAAATATAGTATTCATTAGAGACATATTGTATAAATGAACATTATATTGGTACAATTTTTTTTTACTCTTACCTTTGAGAAGGTGTGCTAACTTGCCAGGACTTACCTCTTTTGCGCAGTTTATCCGTAAACAGATCTGCGTGAAAGACGCAACACTAATAGCGATAGGTATTCATTACTGACAGTTCTGAACCATGCGTATGGTCTGTTTTATGACTTGCAGTTCGTTTAAGTTAACTTGAGACATTATTTACATATTTTTGGATTCATATATTATTCAAAATAGGATTGTCAATCGACAACTGTATATTTACATGATATAGCTGACCACATCTCATGTGGTAGAGTTGACGTACCTGCAAGAAATATATTTATTTTGCGCTGATTTAAATCAAAGTCATAACATATCTACTAAGTGCATATAGTCACTCAATTACGATAAAAAAACTCGAAGTAAAAATATGAGTATATTGAAGCACAGTGCATAGGTGGGGGTCCTTATACGTTTCCGTAGTTTTCTATAAAAGTAAGGTTAAGTTCTATGACATAGTAAATAACGTTAGTGTCTCGTATTTCATTATCAATGAAGTATAGTTACCCAAGCGATGAAAGAATGTGACCATTTGAACGCAACATCTTCACTTTTGAAGTTCAATGCACCATGCATTTGATTGGTCGATTTAAGGTCTCTATGCATTTGATTGGTTTGTCGAAATGTCTCAATTCATTGGGCAGCTGGATGTTGCGCAATCCGACAAATGTATGAAACGATATTTTGTAATCTTCTTAGGGTGTAATAAAACTAACACAATAATTCGCATCGTCAGGGATACAGCTTACTAGTATCAGCGAGTACATCGTTTTTGCATTCTTCGAATCTACCAGTCAGTATTGAAAGCAATTGGACACTAGCGACTATTTGACATAATAAGAAAATTTATGTATAGCCCCCCCCCCCCTGAGCAGTCGTTTATATTTTGATTAGGTAATAAATTTATCAGCTGACTAAGTTTTACGGGTGAATACGCTCATGAAGAGCAACACTAATTAATAGACATGTACTTAACACCACCAGCTTTTAATATCAACTTAATGGTTCAACCGTCGTCGCTCGTGTTCCAACCTTAAACATTGAATTTAGGATAAGAAAGACAACGCCGTGATAGTTAAACGCAACATTAGCGAGATTACTCTCCCTTTAATCAAAAACTAAAAAAGGTAATTTCGACTCAAAAAAAGGTAAATGCCGTTATCAATGAACTTGGAGTATACTTACCCAAGCGATGAAAGAATGTGACCATAATTTAAAGCACCTCATTCACATATTTCAGCGTAAATTTCAATTTTAAACTTTAATGCAGAGATAATTTTATGTGTACTAGAAAGTACAAGTGTTATGTAAGGTTTCATATAAAGCTTTGCTGAAAGCAATCATGTTCATTAATATGTTTTATTGTACAAACAAATATATACGCAACAATTTGCTTTAAGTATCAATATGGTTCAAAGTTTAACGATGCGTTTGTTAGACTGTGAAATCGGGTCGAGTGAGGTCATTGTAATACGGTATTACAAAATAACTATACCCTTAAGAACTTGAGATGTACTTCATTATACTGTTAAACCATGCTTTAGATGGGGTTGTTGTACTGTAAAAGATAGGCGTTGTGTGCTAGTTTGTAATAACTATGTGTGATTTCCTTTGTGGATGAAACAATTCACATAATGTAGCAATCTGCATTAAACTGTTTGTATACTACATGTATACAACATGTAAACCATGCATGTGTTCACTGTATAGGTAGATCAAATGAGGTCATTATGTCTCATATTTTTTATCAATGACTAGCTATTAACATACTTTAAATGGGTATGGTTACCGGAGCGACGAATTGAAAAGAATGTTGATGCTATCTCAGATTTCATCATGTTTAAATGACAATTCGGTAGTGTATAAGTATATATGACTGTTTAAAACATAGTAACCAGGGTGGAGACTAGAAATGGTGACGCATGACTCCTACTTACATAGTTCTAAAGCAACGTGCTCATTTAGGGTTGGAAAGAATGACATATACTTGAGGGAGCGACATGTACTCTATGTTCTACAATCATGATGTGCGTAGATGATGACGTTGACTAACTTATCATGTTCTAGAAGGTATGGATGCTTCTGGAATATTATTAAACCTAGATAAAAGCTTACTTATGTGATATATGCTTATTTCGCAATGTTAATAACATACTAAGTTTGGAAGATATAGTTCACAAATCATGCTTCAACAATATATTTTAGCATGGACAGTTTTAATGTCTAAAAGTCTATTTTAGAATAAAACAATTATAAATACTCCAATTAATGAACTTAAAATGAACTTAAAATTGCAATTAAACATTTCAAGTTTAGTGATTCGCTTGTTTCACTATATGAGCACAGTCGGGTCAAGTGAAGTCGTCATGTCTCATATGTTTTATCAATGAATGATTATGTACATAGCTTAAATGGATGCGGTTACTCGGGTGAGGTTTTGAAAAGAATGTTAATTATATGGTATCTAAGATTTCATCATATTAAGTCACAGGGTGTATAAATCGTATGATATTTTTGAAAGTTAATTATAAGATATCTCAGATTTCATCGTTCATTTTTCTATGGAGACGTATCAAGGTATTTAAAAAACTTATTAACATAGACTTTACATAAACCAGTTCAAAAGCGATATACAGTCAGATCGCGATACAACGACACCCGTTATAACGACAACCTCTGGAATGTATTCAATATGGTATGAAAACGTGTTACAACATGTTGTTTCTAAACTTAGGCTTCAGCTGTCTGGAGAGTATGTCTATAGCGCACAGGAGGAATCGAACACCGTCGTTGTCCTCCGCTAAATTGACCATAGACAACAAATCAATATCTAGTTGTTCGCCTATTCCAGAGACTCGCACGCTGGCCGTCTTGAATCTATGTCTCCTCGACTTCTGCAGAGAATAAGCATCTTGATCATTTAGCCACTGCTGTATAAATTTCACGGTAAATGCTTCGGGATACTTCTTATCTAGAACGTTGAACAATTTCTGAGCACCAGCAAAAGCAGCGGGATTTTTGGTGTTAAAATAATAACGTTCCAAAATCTGTTTTTTCTCCGCGACTTCCATATTTTCAATCTAACGCGAGTGAAGCTCTAAGAAGAAATGAGTGTCACGCGTTGACTATCCGCTTTTTAATGGTTTAACCGTCGTCGCTCGTGTTCAAACATTAAAATCAGACATAAAACAAGAAAGACAACTCCGTGATAGTTAAACGTAACATCAGTGAGATTACTCTCCCTTGGATCAAAAACTAAAAAAAGTTATTCTATACGCATTGTTATTCTGCGAACCCCCTGTTCTACACTACTGTTCTCTAGCAACGTTATTTTAATATGAACAATGAATCGTCTTAAATGTGTAATTTTACTGAGATTTTTGAAAATGAAAAACAAGATTTTACAAAAATGCCTGTAAGTTTGTTTCATATTTAGTTTTAAAATTGTAGGATTTTATTTGTAAGGTAATATCATTTTCAAGTCATAGTTATAAACAGAAACGTGTATAAAAGGAATTTAAAGCACATGTTCAACAGGGTAGCTGTCATAATAAAAGGTCAATATTGTATCTGCTTCAACTACTTTCTTAATTGTAGAACAGAACAGAACATAACTATCTAATTAAATTTGCTTACTATCTAATTGAAATAATTGTTGTCGTGTAGTTTTCTTAAATATTTGAAAAAACCCATCTGAGAATAGAGAATCAATTAAGTGCTTTATTGGGAGCTTTCCCAACCGAACTGTCTGCTACGTTACAAGTATGTTTCATGGCAATTGCATAAAAAATGAAAAAAAATGCTTCCCATGTTTTATGTGCGTCGTAGCTATTATTTTGTACCATGGATGCGTAGCATCTGGATATTTGGTATGTCAACACTTATGTGAACCATTGGCGACCAACAGGTCCCGAACTATACACACATCATATGCTTACAATGTCGTTGGTTTTGAACTTTGTTGGTCGCCCGTCCTGCTTCCTCAGTCAGTAGCATACAAGTCTACTAACTGAAAGTCCTGGGTTCGATTCCCAGACGGGGCATACTTTCGTGGAGTATAGTCATGAAACTATAAAATTGCGACCTTTCTCCTTTCTACCACTGAATCTAAATCATGTAGGTCAGTTGTCAGTCACAAACGGAAGTATGTGCCTATGGTAACTGGTTAACAGCTAAATTCAGAAATTTAACCTTTCCGGGATCGTTGAGTAGGTTGCGTGACCTGTGTGAAATAACATATACTGTTTTGGCGTTAAACCAAACAAAAAATGTCGGTCGCCTTTGAACGTCTAACCTAAAGTTATAATTCTGTTTCAGATTATGTATAATGTTGCTAGTAGCAATGATGATCTTTTATCAAACGTTCGGGATTCCAAGTTGTGCCAAACGATACTGGTCGTGTAAACAGTCACGTGTTTGCTGTGATGAGAAGCACAATATAGTCTTTTTAAAAGTTCACAAAACCGGAAGTTCTACTGTTGCTAACGTCTTACAAAGATATGGACTTAACAAAGACCTTACTTTTGCACTACCCAACAAAACAACGTGGCAGATACGGTACAACTACTTCGGTGGAGTTGGCGGGACATTAAACTCTAGAGGAATTAAACCTTCCAAACGACATTCAGAACAATACAACATTCTTTATAATCACGTGATATTCAATGACTCAGCATTTTTATCGAAATTCCCTAAAATGGATTACATGTATGTGACAATGCTTCGAGAACCAACTAAACAATTTTTATCATCTTTGCAGTATTTTGTACATGAAAATATTTCACAAGCCGCGAGTCAAAACATCACGGCATATCTCACGAATCCCGCTGTTTTTGAACCAACAAATCCATATTTGTCATTCACAGATAACCGTCAAGCACTTGATCTCGGGTTATCTCCTACAAAAGTTCGAGATCTCGCTGGCATTATCTCACATACTATGATGTTAGATGAAATTTTCGACCTCGTTTTGATAACGGAATACTTCGATGAATCTCTTATCATTTTGAAAAGACGAATGTGTTGGCAATTGAAAGATGTTATATACATGAGAAAAAACATGGCATACAAGTCTTTGAATATTACCCTAAATGACAATGATAAAAAATATTTGAAAAAATGGAATATGGCGGATCACTATATTTATGAATATTTTCGAGACAAATTTATGCACATGTTAGAGCATGAAAGAAATTTGACAGAAGAAGTAGAAAATTATAGACGTATTTTGAATGAAACTCGGATATTTTGTACAAATAGAAACAGGAAAAGCCATTTGAATATTGAGCAGACGATATGGAACCAACCATTTAGAGTAACCTCCCTTGATTGTGCTTACATGCGTATCGGTGAATTACAATTCCACACCAAACTTTTGTGGCAAAGTAATGTGTGATATCTTTTGCTGTTTTGTGTTTAGTTTTTGCCAGGGTTCGCCAGGTCCTAAAGATGCTTTATGTGCAGACCCCGGCTAGAACTTGATTTCAAACTTGAAAGTACGAGTTCATGAGAGACATTTCGTTGGATGAACGTTCTTTTCTGTTGTTCTTCGTCAAGTTTCCAGTCAGTGTGTTGCCCTCACCAATTTTCAACATGGCTGAGATCACGTGATATTTCATTAATGTGGTATCTTATGAATGCTATCACAATTCGATTTGGTGGCCTTGCTATGTTATGTCTCCTTTGTTACCCGTCCAATCAGAGACTCATTTCCATTTTGTTTATTAATAAGTGAAATTATTATCAACATTCTCTTTAGGCAGAGAACTGTTTTAGTTTGAGGCGACTCATAAACATAATATATAACATATTGAAACATATACGAAAATTTAGTCAATAAAATAATTATATTTATATTATTTTTATGTTAATTTTAGACTTGTCCGTAACCTTGTAATGTTCATCGAGATGATGAGTTGTCAAAGTGAACACTAGAGTGTTATTGTCGCCGTTGATGGACGGCGACATATACAATCATCAATATTTGACCATTTTGTAGTCGACACGGGTTGCCTAAACCAATGAAAACGATTCATTCAAGATCATGTGATAAGAAAATGTACGTCAAAAGTGAAATTAGGGGGTGTGAATGGACTAGTCTTTGCCATGCTATTGTCGGGTTAACTGCTTGTATTAATGGAAAATACTATTATCTAGCTCTGAACGTATAGTACTATTTTGAATGTACTTGCAATAAAAGCACAGCAAATTGCAAAACTAATTGTTACATGTCGTTTCTTTAAGAGAATATTTCCTTAATGCACATGTATATTTCCCTTTAAAACAGTATTTTACTTTAACTTTATCTGTAACTTTATTAATTAATGTATACTAATTTTCGGCCGAGACTAATGATAAATATCGATCATATCAAGGATTTTCAAATCGTTGACTGAAAGCAATAAGACGCACAGTAAGTAGCGGGCATGCCACAGACGTTAAGGCAAGCTTCACACCACTAAATATTTCAGCTAACAGTTCACGACACTATATTTCGATCGAAAAAAGTAGTAAAAATGTACTAATTAATTATGCTTATAATTGTTTACCCGAAAGCAATATTTATATTCTATTTATAATCTCATTCACGTTACCGTATGAAAGTCAAACACAAGATATATACTGGGTACATCAATGGAGATGACGTCATACACGGCTAAACGGCGATGTCAAGCATTTTTGGAAATGTTAATAATTCAGGGATTTTATATAACATATAAATATACAAATGCATATATATATTTCCTGATACAAGTGCACGTCACTGAATTTCCTCACTTTGTATTTTTTTTACATGAATACCTATGTTAAAGAAAGACACTCGTATAAAATTATGTACAATTATTGAAATTATGATTTTATATGGAATATACCTGATAGATTTTCCTTTAAATCATAATAGTCCATAGTTTATTACTGTTATTTGAAAATAATGATTTAATGGGTTGATCGATTAGAAATTTGGGTGAGTGTATGTCTAACTCATTTATGATTATCAGTATAATAACTTTGAGAGTGCAAATGAACGATGTGGTAAGCCAAAAGTACAATATTGTAAGTAAAAATAAATCACCGTTTGTTTAGACTCTTGATGTTTTAGCTAGTAGTAGGTCGATTCTGGAATCAATTAAATATTTCAACATATTAAAGGATTTAAAAAATCACATGAAACGTCTTACAAATTGAATGCATTTAGTACCTATAAAATATGTGTTTGCATTTCGCCAATGTTTGTTCCATTTCACCTAAAATTCTCCATCGTGTATTTTTATCATACCGCTTTTTTACATAGGCTACCAATCCAATAAAATGTTACAAAAAATCTTTTTAAAATTGTCTTCTTCTTCTTCCTGTACGAGTGCAGGGCCCTCTTTGGAGCATCGACTCACTAGTGACTATGTACATTTATATAGTGACTGTAAGGCGCAAAACCGCACAGGGATAAATGTAGATTTATAAAACATTGTAGTGCGTCTAGTGGACAAAACTTCGAAGCAGATGAAAGTTAGTACCAGATAAACATCAAGTATTTATAGCAAATGTTATCAATTAAGTAATTACTTAAACGATTTTAGTCACAGATATCTTGCCCCTATGAATACGGTCCTTGAGATTTTACAACATTTTACGCTTATTTACGTACTTTAGGTATACCGCTTGCGCCGGATGTTGACATTCACGAATACTACAACAACAACAACAACAATGGCGAACTATCGTGTTCTGTCAAAAGAAATTTTGACCGGTTTTGATAAATACAAGGTAAATATGCGCGTTTTGGGGTTTATTTATGTTTCAAAACAAATGATTCATTTGATTGAAGATTTAGACACAAAATTTGTTTCATATTTGTAATCTAGCGAGAGATTTACATTCTGCATATTGAATCACGTTGTCACTGTCACTGTGTCAGTGTCACCTGGGCCCATATTCACTATCGACAAAATCCTGATAACATTATGTGATCAAGAAGTTTGCATTCAATGATTTTAAAAGCCTAAAAAGCAGTGAGTAGGACTAGGGAACATGTTACATTATACAAGCCTCACTCTTAGAGAAATTCTGTTTTCTTTGACATGCCTACTTGGCCTGATGGCAGTAACCGTATATATTTGCCATTCAGGTAGTTAATAATCAATATCCATTTTGGCGTACATAATGACAGTTTTTTAGTTACAGTAGTAAATTCATATACACAATATGGAAATCCAGTAATTGTAGTATCTTAGTCACTGCCTTGTTAAAACTAGAATTTTTAATGGTACTCGGAGTATATTAAATTAAAGAGAAGGATATGTAAGCAACTGGATAGCTTAGTCAGGAGAGCACTTACCTTGTAAGCAAGGAATCCTGGGTTCAAGTCCAGCCAGGCTGCATCTCATGACATTTGGCACACAACATGGGACTGTAACTGAATTACTAAGTCAGTTGAAAAATGCTTGTAATCATTAATTGCTTCTTAAAGGGCCTGGAGTTCTGAAAATTGTGACTAACTTCCAGATCATGGGGAGTATCATATGTCATGGTACTTGCCTGTTCACACAATGGGGAGAATGATATGTAAGGGGCTGGATAGCTCAGTAGGGTTATTAATCAATGAAAAAGTTCAAACCTTAACTTTTGGTTGTACTAAAGTTATAAATTGTGGACTTTGTCTAAAGTATAGATCGTTCCATTAAATACGAAATATTTTTGATGATCAGATATTTTCTAAATACTAATACAATAAATATTCAGTTAAGTGCCCTTGACTAGACTAGATATTCAATATTCTATTGGGTAACACTTGTTAAATACTTAAGACAGGTCTATCTATTGTATCTTCAATACTTCAATGTCTGACTAGGTTAGGTATACAGGCAGCAGGCTCCTGTGATGTCCAATCTTTTAACAGTTTTATATAATCTTAGACAAACCTGGTCAGAATGGTTGTCGCGTGTATATCTTACATGACCTGACAACTGTGTGTAGATACCTTAGGGCACAAGAGCAGTGTCTTAATTATTTTTGAATTACATGATATCAGTGTTTTCTCCAGAGCGCGTTTTTGCGTTTTTGACGCACTTTTTTCGGCTCTGACGCGCTATAACACGGCCAGTGCGTATTTTGTGACGCAGTCAAAAATCATCGTCAAATTATAGTCACGTCCGTCAGATCTGCATATTCGTCAGCGGATTATACTTGCCCAATTTTAATCGCGTCATACAGGCGCTTGTCCGACTCTATGTAATCACGTAGTAAAGCGCCTAAATGATTCTGATTACATGTCGTCATTTTCCGCGATGTCTGCACCAAAACAGCGTCGATTAACAGCATTTTTTACGCAAACATCTAAGACAGATGGTAGACCTGTATCACCTGACGATGATCAAAAACCGTCCACGTCGTCTACGGGCGTTAGATCCACTGAAATTTCCCCTACCGCCGCAGCAAAATCGAACAAATCTAACGACGAAAAGTCCGAGAAAAAATCCCGTTTAAAGAGCGTTCCGTCAGAATTGGTTGAAGGAAAACCCTTGGTTGAACTTTTATATCGATAAAATGACTTGCTCAATTTGTTTATCTGAGAATAAGGCATCCATCTACGCATGGTTGTACAAATTTTCGCCATTTCACCTTGTTGAGACATATCTCCTCATCTCAACACAAGGCTGCTTTGGAAGCTCAGTCAATACGACGCAACATGGCTAAACAAACAGAAACTATTCTGTCAAGTAAAGGACAAGCTGCTGTGTGTGCCATCAGATCTGTGTACTGGCTAGCTAAAGAACATCTCCCAACATCTAAGCACAAGTGTGTAATTTTAATGTTGACCCCTTAAATTCCCATTTGACCCCCTATTTCTGAACATGGGGGTCATTTGTGACCCCCTAATTTTTGATTCTGGAGAAAACACTGTGATATGTGACATTTTGACACTTAAAATTTTCTGTTTCTATTATCTATATTTAATAAAGACATTGTCTTCCCCTTGTCAATAGATGGACAGGTATTTTCACACTTAACACACAGACATCTTGTCACTTCTTTCATTATTTTTCATTTAATAAATGTTTTTCCTCAGTTGTTCAGATATTTCTATCAATCTTCTGGTGAATCTGACTTCACTAACAGCCAGGTATATGTGCCTTGTTGAAATGACAGGTAAAATACAGGTAAAATACATACTGGAAGTGTACCAGGGTTTGAAACTTACTGCTTTTACCACGGATCCTGATGGAATCACTAGTCAGTTATTCCCCTTGTGATTCCCCTTAGCATTAGGGGTCCTTCCAATAAAAGAAAAAAAATGAATACAGGTTTGTAGTTGCAAACTGGGATAAATAATAATTGCAAATTCAAATTCACACAAGCCCAAGGCAATTTTTTAGGAATCCTGACGGAATCCCCTGTTAAAATCACAGGGGTTCATCCCTAGATCCAAGTTTTTGGGATCCTCGGAATCCTTGAACACGGTTAATGTCAAACCCTGGGTATATATTAGTTGGTATAGAATTATCATGCTGTGGTACATGAAGTCTGGCTTCAAAGAGATTGTAATATTTTTATGATGACAGCAATCTTCAAATTTAGCCAGTGGATTGAGTCCTCTGAAACCATCTTCAGTCCAGTGTCTTTAAGAAAGTGTGTGGTTCTATGGTCCACCAGCGTTTTACATCCACAATTATTATAATTGAATAAAAAGTCATTATCTGACATTCTGTTGTCATATTGTTAACTTAATTTAGAGTATATTACATGTATTCTAAATCATTAAAATGGACAGCATATTGTAACATATTGCTAAGATTTTTTTGGTCTGGTAAATTTTCATTTGATCCAGTAAAAAAATCAATTTTACTGGATTGATTTTCCATTGCTGATGAAAGTTTGTCGAGCAGTGTCTTCACCACAAACTTTTATCAGCATTGGAAATCAAGACTGTGACAGAAAAAAGTGTTCTGGTGTATTGTTTTAAAAAAAATTTATTGCCAGGAGTAAAGTCTTAAAAATATATCGAATGCCCCAAAAAGTGACAAAATCCAGGTTTTAAGATAAATCATATCATATCTACCCATGAGAAAAAACGTGAGAGTCGTCTGAGAAAAAGTCTAAAACATCTGTATTATCTATTTTATCTAGATATGAATCAAATTTGTTTCCTAAATAGTCTTTGGTTGTAGTAAAACTACTATGGAATGCATACTAAATTTTATTTGTCCATGAAATTTTGGAGTACCTACCCAGCTATCTCAGTCAGTTTTGCACAAGCCTTCTGTTTGAGGGGCTGTAGGTTTAAATCCAGGATGGGGTTTGCTTCTGTGCAACTTGGTCATGTAATAATTTTTAGGGTATTCCCCCTCCTACCAATGATTCTAAATCATGAAGTGCAGTAATCAGTCACTGAAAGAAGTATGCGCAGCCCGTCTAGTAACTGGTTAACAGCTAAATCCAGAGATTTGTGAGTAGGTTGACTAATATGACTTATAAATACAATACGATGCTATGGCATCAACGTCCTACCCAGTACCAGCACAATTTTACATCAATTATTAATGGTATAAACTATTATATATTTTCAGTATAGCTCAGTTGATACAAGTCCATTGTCTAATTATGTTATGCATCCATTTTGGAACAATGTAGTGAAGGTAAGTGACCATTTATAAAACAATATAGGTTATCACAATACAAAGTACTACATGTATAATATCATGTCATGAAAGTACATAGTATGAGGTACATAGTATGTTGGCCATGATAAGAAGTACATAGTATGTCAATCATGATAATAACAATGTATTTATAACATTATGACCTACATCTTAGTCAGATTGACATAACTTCTCAAAATATGTTTGTCCTTATCTTATCAAGATAATATTTTAAAGCATAATTTGTATGATGACAATTTTCTTAAATAATCCAGCTGATTTTCAAATTTACTTATTGTTTATAAAATTGGTTTCTGGTTTAATTTTACAATTCTTATTAGTGTAATTAGAGTTATTGTCTTTAGTATTCTTAAGCACTTGTTTAATTTTTCTTGCTATACAGTAAAATGCAAAATTATTAACTTGCTTGACTCTATGAAACCAGTACCTGCAACTAAGATTAATCAATCTTGAATCTGCTTCCTGGTCCCCCATGACTGAGCGGTAAGGATATAAAGTTTCTTGAAAAAAAAATAGGTTTTGGATGTGAATAGAACCAATGCAAATCTGGCTGTCCAATAGTTATAAGTCCAACATCATAACCACTGAGGTTAAAAACCGTATTGCAATATATTGTAATATGCAATTCCTGTATTGGATTCTAGGACATTTGCCCCCCCCCCCCCTGGACATTTGCCCCCTTTTTTCGACAGGGCGAACATTTGCCCCCCTCACTTTTTTGAAGGGCGGACATTTGCCCCCTCGTGTGTTTTGACAGGGCGGACATTTGCCCCCCCTAAGTTTTTTGAAGGGTGCCCCCCTTACATTGAGACCAGGTTTTCCACTCGAAGTAATGCTTCTGAAATAATTCGAAAGCAAAACAATTTGTATTAAAAATATCTAAATATACAAATTTTGAATATTCTCAAAAAAATCGACCTTTTCTATTTCAAACCAAACTAAAAAGTGTCAATTAAAATCATATTTTAAGAACCCTGTTTGCAGTTAGGATGATTGTTTAACATGAACAAATTAGGTAATGGCTATGACCCCTAATTATCTGTCCATAATTAGGAAATAAATAGACGATGAAAGTACCGTTGTTCACTGTTTACAAATCTAAGTGTTGAATAACACATGTCAATTATTTTTGGACCTCTAATTAAATGTCAAAACTTGGATAATACATGTAATTTGTGTTAATAGGCTGTACCTTTCTTCACAGTTTGCACATTGATTGTGAAGTGATGCCGTAGTCGGTGCTCTTTGTCTCGGAACACAATTAACTGATAATTGCAGTTAGTTATTGTGAAGAAAAGAAAACGTAAACACCACCAAAGTAGCATAGTATTCGGATAGACATATTTGGACACGAAAATCGAAACATATGACATTAACATTCCTCGAATATTTGTTTACTTTTATAAAAAGGAATATTAAAATTTGTACTGGCTCCAAAATTTTCCTGATAACATTTACTTACACATGTTAATTCCAAGGGGGGGCAAATGTCCGCCCTCCAAAAAACTAAGGGGGGCAAATGTCTGCCCTGTTGAAAACCACAAGGGGGCAAATGTCCGCTCTTCAAAAAACTGAGGGGGGCAAATGTCCACCTGTCCAAAAAAGGGGGCAAATGTCTGGGGGGCAAATGTCCAGGGGGCAAAGGTCTGCATACCCCTGTATTGCAATATTGTTGTTTATACATAGATATTGCATTTATCATGTATATGTGTATTTTAAAATAAATATTATCCAAATAATTGAAAAACTTGTGTAAAAAGGAGTATATGCCAAAAATGCATATTTTTAAATGGATTTTTGAAGAGAATTATTCTCTCAATCGACTAAATGTTAAACATCTTCAAGTTTTCTTCTCATTTTAACATTCAGTCCAGTGAAAAGCAACTTGATTTAAAGCCATTAGAAATCATATCGCTATATTAACCAGCATATCAGTTAACCAGTCAGCCACACAGTTATTAGTTTAAATTTTCTATATTTCAGTTATTTCCAAGATGGGTTGCACCAAATGTGTTAACATTGTCAGGTTCTCTATTTCTAGTCCTGAGTTTTGTCTCCATGATTTACTATGACTTAGATTTTTATGCATCAAGTAGAGACCATCCAGAACACCCTCCTGTACCAAACTGGGTGTGGTTGATGTGTCTTATAAATAACTTTCTATCACATACTTTAGGTAAGATAAACATTAGAACTATGACTCATTGTTTTACTGGTGTTGTTAACCTTGCAGATATCATTTTGATACCTATGGTGGACTTGATTCGACTTACTCTGTTTACTCCCGAGTAAATTCAGAGTACTTCTAGAGTACTTTGTTTGGACCCTCTGTTCAAATGAATAGAGTAAAAACATGGCCGCTTTCATGAAAAATATTACAGCTGGCCTGGCATAAGCCTAGCAGTTCGTCGGAAGATGATGATGAATCTTTACCAGTTGCTTCACATTTATGCCTACTGAACATTTCCATGACATGAAAAACATCTTACAAGTTTCACATTGGAAGTGTGTTCTTCTTTTTGTAGGTGCAGCCATGTTTGTTGGTGATGTCACACTCCACAGTTCCCTGCCTATGCTTAGGGAAGATCAGAGTGCTCTGTGTCGTTTTATTGTACTTTGGATGGAAAAGCGCAATAAGAGTAAAAAGAGTAGCCCAATCAAGTCCACCCCTAGTTATAGCCAGTTGACTGCTGCATCGAAAGTAGTTGCATGAGTAAATCAGGCTTCTGAATTTACCTAACTTAAAACATAATTGTCAGTCATATCCAAAAAAAAAAAGCTGTTGGGATTTTATTCTCTTATACAGTACATGTAATTGTATTTCCACTTATCAACACATAAAACTTTCCTCAATATCAAAAGTGAGTAACTTCTAGATCATAATCTTGGAGTACTTTAAGAGGCGATTGTTATCAATAAATCTTATACTAATTTATTCTAGCTCGATTCTAAAACAAGTTTTTACAACTTAGATTAATCACTTTCAAGTCCACTTCCTGGTCCCCCAGTACTGAGCTAGTAGGATAAAGTTTCTTGCTCAAGGAAACAACAGGGTAGGTTTTGGATGGGATTTGAACCATGCAGTGCTAGCTATCGTAACCGCTAATCATTAAATTGAAAATGAAATGTAAACTAGGATGACATACTGAGTGGAGAAGTACGGTAGAATATTTTGAAACAATGATGTGTCAGTACAAACGACTTTTACATAAGAAATCTTCACAAATGTCCCCAAAATGATGTTGTTTTTTTACGATAACTCCAAAAAGTGTTTTTCCAAATAAGACTTAGAGGCTATTGAGACTCTTGATCTAACAATGAGAAGCTTAAAAACTTCTTGGTAGGAGAATGGTGTAAAAGTTGCTGAAATAATGAAATTCAGGATTTCGAAAATGTTTCATCCATACATGCAGTAGAGATTATATAATATGGCACATACTCTCTTGCCTTTTATGGCGTAGTGGTAGAGTGTTTGCTTAACACTTAGGAGGTTGTGGGTTTGAATCTTACTTTGAACCATGGATTTATATCTCATATGAAACCCTCATTTGGGGCAAAATATAACGCGATAAAAAACCATGTTCCAAACTGAGATTTGAACCCACAACCTCTCGAGTCAAAAGCCAACACTCAACCACAAAAGTGACAAAAAGTAAAGTAACTGCATTTTATAGTCTTTAAGTTTCATGCTTATGCAGGTTAACCAACTTTACAGCTATTATTCCTGGTCATCGGGCTTCTGGTAATTATCAATCTATTAATCGCCCTGAGGAGTCTTTTACTCCGCTTAGTGCAGTTGACACAATGGGGCAACAGAATTATACCACCCTCCCTGGTATCCATTTACACCTAGGTGGAGTGAAGCGATCTAAGGTAAATTTCTTGCTCAAGGAAATTAGCAGTGCCTCTAGTAGGGTTGGAACCAGGGAGCTCTCTATCCCTAAGCCCATGTCTTACCACTGGACTACGCTCCTTAAAGCTAGCATGAAGGCAAGGGAGTACAGGTGCTGTATTATTTTTTTATGACATATGTATGTTAATATAATCTATTTCCAGATGGTATTGATGGTAAACAAGCTAGAAGAACAGGAACTAGTTCACCTTTAGGAGAATTGTTTGATCATGGTTTAGATAGTTGGGCATCATTCTTTATACCTGTAGCTATGTATTCTATATTTGGACGTGGCGAGATGGGTGTTGATGTGTTCAGAGTATATCTAATCCTTTGTGGAGTAAACTTTTGTTTTATATTCTCTCATTGGGAGAAATATAATACAGGAATTTTATACTTACCTTGGGGATATGACTTCAGTATCGTGGTAGGTTATTTGCTGTGTTTGTCTTAAGTTTAATTTTTTTTCTATGTTTTATTGTAGAATAAGGTACAGATATGAATAGCATATTTGTGTGGCATATTATCAAGTCAGTGCATTCATATATAATTTTATGTGATTATAGTCTTTATTTTTATTAATCACAAACCTTCTCTAGTGGATGACAACATGTTATAGAGAAAAAACAGGAGAATGGTTGCAGAAATATGTTTCATGAACAAGTATTAGCTCTTTGCTTCCTTTTATCTATGTATCCATTGCCCTCCATAAATCATGGAACAAAATCTTGTTTTTTTAGATAAAGCAAACAGTGATCTTAGCAAAGTTACCAGCATTTATTAATTGAAACTATTTAACACGAATAAGCTTTTAATTAAAGCTAATTTTGTGTTAATTTATTTGCAGTTTGCCTGTTCAGTTTTTTTCAAAATTTCTTTCAACTGTCAGTAGCATATACATGAAACCTACTGATTTAAATACTCACTACAGTATTCCCTATCAGTACAATTGATATCCATATTTATGTATGGGTATTCTCAAGCAAATATTGAATACATAAATCAGCGGAGTTGTTGATCTATGTGCCTCTAACTGTTAAATAAAATTTACCTATATATTAATGTTTTCAGGCAATGAATATAGTGTATTTAATTACATTTACATTTGGTTATGAGATGTGGAAGTTTACATTATTTGGTTTTTCAAGTGCAGAATGGTTTGAGATTATTATGTACGGTAAGTTATGAGTTATTGTAATTTGAAATGAATATTAATAAATAATTTCATAAATATCATTACATTTGGTGGAAAGCCCTTCAACTGTTCCAAATCTACTGTTTGTTGAATTATGCATTAGTCTTTCCAGCTTAAACCTAAGGGTGAATAGGGTGGGGATAAAGAGTTGTGTTTTTGTCTTCCAAATTCCCTGCACTGTCAGATGGCTGCAGGGACATAGTTTCACACCAAAAATGTTAATAACATCAGGTTGTTAGAAAAGAAGACTATAACTTTAACTGCTATTACTTTTGACTAAATCATGTAGAAAAATTGACAAAACTCTAGTAGTATATTGGATTTTATCAAACACAAAAAATAATGACTTTAAGTAAAAGTTAAAGTACATTGTAAATCATAATTCAGTGTAGTAACTGTATTTTATTATCTTGATTTCATTCATTGGCAGGCTAACCTCTTATAAAATTATTTTTGAAGAGCTTGTATGTTTAGAGTTATTTATACAGTGCTATCCATAATAACCTTTACACTTTAGTAAATGTATGATTTGTATTTAATTTTTTACCAATACTTGATAGATTAAAAGCATATCTTCAGATACATGTTCATGTATAACAATTACAATTGAATAAAGTATCATTTCTCTTGTTACAAATGTAATGTTCTATTACAACATTACCAATGCATAAATACTTTTAAAGTAAGATTTAATTGTGTTAATGAAAAACCAAGTTTTTTTAAAAGTGTAAAGATAATTTTGGATGGCACTGTAGACATAAGTATCCTGGTAGCTTGGTTAGATGGTTGTCAAGTAGTCATTTGCTACACCTTGAAATTGTGAGTTCAAATTCTTCCATCGACTTTTAGAGTTCATTAGTTACTATTGATTTTATATTTTTTTATTGAGGTGACTTTATTTTTTGTTTCTTTTCAATTTCAGCTGGTTTTGTTTTTTCAATACCTGTGTCTCTCTGGAATATTTACATGTAAGTATAATGTTGCCAGCTTAATGCAACACTGATCTTTAGTCACTGCCAAACTCAACAGTGTATTACTGGTCTGTAGGTCCTGTGAAGATCAAAATTTTACAGGACATGACCAATTCTTACAGGACCAATGACATTTTACATATTTTGATGAATTGAAAATTGTGTAAATAAGATCAAATTCTATGCCAGACAGTTGGTCCTGTAAACCTGCAGATCTAGACGAATCTTCTAATTTTTTACAGGATATGTTTGTCGGTCCACCATGTTTGGTGCTGACTGCTGATGTTACAAGACTAACAAAGAAACTATTTATGTATAGGGGAAAGCCAAAAAAGGCTAGAAAGAGAAAAATGTAGGATGCAGCAACCTGCTATTCTTCTTTACAAAAACCACCATGAATGTGTTAGCTGCAGTACATAACTTATAAGAAATTGCACATGAAAGCAAAAAACTGCTTGAAAAAAAGCACATTGAAAGCCAAAAATTGAGCCATTCATTACCTTTGCACTTTTGTAAATTTGTGATTTGTTGATAATTTTTTACCATTACTTGAGATGACATGTGTAACAATTACAACTTTATGAATTATCATGACTCCCCTCTCAAAAGCTAGAATCTTTTATAATGATCCTGTGATGGTTAAATACATCTAAAATAAAATTTACTTGCATTAATGTAAAGCCAGTTTCTTCAAGTGTTAAGGTAATTTTTGATGGTATTGTTAGTAATGTCAATTTATAAAGTTAATAGGTCTGTATTATCAACGGTCTTACGATCAATTTCAGTCGTAAGTCCTTCTTTATTGTTGTATGTTATTGTTGTAAGATCTTTGATAATATGCTGCCCTTGTCTTTTATTTTTACAGTGGCTACAGAGATAAAACAGGAAAGATGTTAAGTTTATCAGAATCATTACGACCTTTAGTCTCAACACTTATATTGTTTATATTAATGATAACATGGGCAAGATACTCGTCTTATGAAATTATACAAAAACATCCGAGAATTTTCTTCTGTACATCTGGAACTGTCTTCTCTAATATAGCTGTAAGTTAAACTTTATCAAACTACACTTGGTAGCATAACGTGTGAACAAAATAATTCAAAAATGGCAGATTTTTTCTTTGTCTCAACTTGTTTTTATATTTATGTAATTTCTTGTGTGATGTCAAAAGACCCTGTGCTGCAGCCATCTAAAGAATATCTGTTTACAGAGATTGCCGTCTACAGAGCTGGTATAATAAAGTTATCTATGTAAAGATGCTATTCAAACTTACACAGAGCTGGCTGTTGAATTTATCATTATGATAATAATTGTGTCTGTTGTAACACCTTAACATTGTACCAATAATATGTCTTTATGTGTATTTATAAAAAGCAAGGTACAACAATTTAATTTTCAGATTTTTTTCTGAAAAAAAAAACCCAACAGATATGGCAGTTGGTTAGATATCAGTTTGTGGTAATAAAGCTTGGTTACAGATTTTATTACAAAATTGGAACTCAAAATAAAAATCCATAATTTTTCAAACCCTGGTTAGACAGTCTACCAGTCTAATTTGCAAGTGTCAAATCACTTTATCTGTTAAGAAAAGAACAGAGAAACAAGAAAAAGATGGAATGCTGTCCATTTATTTTGTATTTAATTCTAATTTATTTTAGCTCAATTGTGAAACAAGCTCTTACAACTTAGATTAATCATTTTTGAGTCCACTTCCTGGTACTCAAGTACTGAACTAGAAGGATAAAGTTTCTTGCTTAAGGTAACCATGGATAGGTTTTGGTTGGGATTCAAATCAACAGGGAGCTGGCTATCACATCTTAACCACTCAGCCAAGCCCACTCCTTGTTTGTTTATGACATAATTTTTACATAATTTTTTGTCTAAGTGAAATGAATTCTAAGATAGTAAATTTTCATGGAAAAACACACATGTTATCGTTATAAAATATGACTATAAAGTTTGTATCTCCTATACATTTCTGTATTTCAGTGTCGTCTTATTATAGCCCAGATGAGTAATACCCGTTGTGAGTTATTAAATTGGTTATTAGTACCATTATTCTCCATAGTGATTACAGTGTGTTTCCTCAATCTTGGTGTATTAGAGTTTTACATACTTACAGCATATTGTATATTTGTCACTGGATCTCATTTATACTTTGGCGTTAGTGTAGTAAGTATACATTTTATTATCATTATCAAGAAACATAACATGAAGCTGATTATATTATATTATAATTTACATTAAGCTATCACTACTGTGTAGGAACAGTATTCCAGTGGTAGTGCCCGCACTTAGAGATCAAGAGGTCCTGGGTTCGAATCCCACTAGGGGCACTGCTAACTTCCTTGAGCAAGAAATTTACCTGCAATTGGTGTAAATGGGTACCTGCAAGGGTGGTTTTATTGGGTTGCGCCAATTTGTCGGCTGCACTAATAAGCCAAATAAAAAGACTCTCCAGGGAGATTGATAGATAGATACCAGTAGCCCAATGACCAAGGGTAATAGCTGTAAAGCCGGTGAACTTGTGTAAGCATGAAACGTTGACTGTAAAATGACATTACATTTATACTGATTTGTTCTGTCAATATTTCTTTCTTTTATTTTCATATTTAATTCTATCAGGTAAGAGAGATGTGTGCTCATTTTAAAATTAAAGCTTTCTCAATTCCATATACTGAATCTGAACTCTAAGTAACAGTCAAACTTGTAGAACAAAATGTAAGGGTAACAGCATCTTTTATACTGCTTATAGCATTCTTTTATAACTCAATTATATTAAAGGGTATAAATCTATAACTTATAAATAATGTCACATAAATTTCAAAATTCAAAGATTTATATTGATCTCTTATTCTATTGACCACAGCTAATTATACCCCTGCTTCGAAGAAGAGGGGGGTATACTGTTTTACCCTTGTCCGTGCTTGCGTCCGTTACAAAATTTCCGTCGCAGTTTTCTCAGCAACTATAACATGCAGCAGCCTAATACTTTGCATATTGCTTCATCCCATAGTCCCATGTGGTGTAAAGCGATTTCATGCTCCTTGCTCATCTACTTCCTGTTTGTCGCATATTTTTAGATTTTTGCGGGGGTATCACTAGTGAGCATTAGCTCACAGATTTACTTGTTTTTCTCAGTGGTCCAGTGGTTGGATAAGCCCATAGGGATCAAATGGCCCGGGGTTCAAACCCCTCTAGGGGCAGTGCTAATTTCCTTGATCAAGTAATCATAAGAAGTTGTAAAGTGAGCTGATATTATGTATATGTATATAGAAGCAGGCTTTAAACCAATTTTAAACTTGCAATTTACGAAACTAGTGGGTGTTGGCTTGCCTGGGACAACCACCAATTTCTAGTTTGGGCAACCAACAAATTCTACAAACAAAATATAGTGCTTGCTGCTAAATGACCTGTTTGGGTAACCACTTTCATATTCATAATTTTTGGACTGAACTTGTTTACTTAACATGTTTTTAGTTAATAACTCTGTGATTTTACAAACATAGTTGATCTTGAAAATAAATTGGCCAACAGAAATTTATGTATGAAATGACATAAGACATGCTTCATACGTTTAAAATGTTTGTAGAGTAGAGTTGATGTGCATTGTGTGTATTAAACTATGTTTGTCTTGATTTTTTTATAATTTTTTTGTCAATACAGGGGCAGATCCAGGATTTTTCTAGGGGGGGGGGTTCCAAACTTTCTAGGGGGGTCTGAACTTTTCTAGGGGGTCCAAACCTCGAACCACAACCACATTATACACATTTTGCAGAAAAAATGCAACATATTGATAATAAAAACTTCATAATCACTAAATCTATGTTAAGCACCAAGAAAAATTGCTTCATGCTACTTAAAAATGACTTACAGGCAATAAATACAGTAATGGACAGGTACATTTTCCAAATTCTAGGGGGGGGTCCGGACCCCCCTGACCCCCTCCCCCCCCCGCTGGATCCGCCTATGCAATATATGAATAACTATTTTGATGAATTATATATCTTCAGATATAGATTTATACACTTTATATTAGTAATACATGTATAGTTAATCAGTATTTTATTATATGTATGTTTAAAGTACCGGCATTTACATTTAAATTTTTGTACTCTGTATATAGTTTAATTATTAATATATATTATTGTATATCAATAATATATTTAATTATTAATTATTATTAATCATTTGTATTATCTTCTTTGTAATGATTTAGGAGAAGGGGAGCAAGTATTAATCTATGCTTGCATAGTTTTAAGTTCTAGTACATGTACATGGTTAGATTTAAAAGTTCAATTACTCCTTTTTAAGGGCTTGGGACCTGTATCTGAGATACCTAAGATACTCTTAAGAGACATGTGTAGGTCCACTGACCCCTGCAGTATGAATGAAATATTATCGTTAAGTGGCATAAAGCATATTTGAATCACCAACCATCTTAAGATTAAATGTATTAGATTAGTATAAAAAAATAAAAGTGAATGAAAAGTGAACTGCAGTGACGATAGTTGGTGTTACATGTAGTACAGTACATGTGTTAGTTTAGTGTGCAGTTTGTTGTAAGAATCACATTACAAAAACATGTACTGTTGTACCAATAGCAAGAAAGTTTTTTGCAAGTATACTTAGTACTGGGATACCAGGAATGATTATTCAAACTAAATTTAATTTGAGTTTAATGCAAGTGAAATAATGGAACCTAAGTTATAATAAGTCATATAAAATATGGGACCAAACAGAGATGAGATGGGACTTTTGTCCACCTTTGACAAACTGAGATGGGACTTTTTGTCCAGGGTGGCAAAACTACATGGGACTTTTTGTCCACCCATGTCAAAAATGACATGAGACTTTTTGTCCATGGGACCTTTTGTTCGGCTCCTATAATTGCTATGTCTTTACTTCACTAATAGGTGTAATTAATAAATAATGGATTAGGTCACATGAATTTCAAAAATATATAACTTTATTGGACTCCGAGACTGCAAGTCTAATGACCTTGGCCCATATTCACTATCACTTTTTGAATCTAAAAAAGAGTAGTTTTAGACTTTAGACTCAGACTCTGACTCAAAATGTCAAAAAAGGTATTCACAAAAATGTTGAGTCTTGAGTCTGAGTCTAAAATGTTGAGTCTAAAAATTATAGACTCAAAACTTTACTGAAGAGATAAAAGTAGTTGATAATGTAATAATAATGGTGGCCATTTTGTTTCATTTTTATTATGGTTAAAGGCCACTTATATCAAGTAAATTTTAATCTCAGCTGAGTCTGAGTTTGAAATCGTTCGTGAATACCATTTTGAAAATTTGCTCAGGGAAGTCAAAGTCTAAGTTCAAGACTGAGTTTGAGTCTGAGTTTGAGATTTATTTTTGTGAATATGGGCCCAGTACTGTTCCAATATTTTTTATTTTTTTTTTAAATTCCGTGGTATAATAGACAATATCAATTGTGACAAAAATGTGAAAACTGGCTAACAGAAATTTAACTGGGTAAAGAATGAGATGGAAAGTTACAGTACATTTTTATGTAGTATAGATCTGAGAGGCTTTAATTTAATATTTACTGAGTACAGTATTAATTCACAGGTGCCAGACACAAATTTTCCTTATTATACTATAGTCAGGGATTTTATATAACAGGGATTTGTAACGATAAGTAAATGTAATAGATTTTTATCAAATTTCACTGTCGTCGCTATTATTTCGGCCAATACGGAAAACAAGTATAACAAGTTTAAATAAAGATATTCACATGAAATTTTGTACCAGTACCATTGATATTGACATAAATGTAAGGAAACATGTGTTTCTAGATGATTTTGAGGCTATCTCCGTAAACAGATATCCTGTGGAGTGTTGTCGTACAGGATCTCTACTTTTTCGGTGGAAGGTCATGTCGAGATGAACTTTGTTTCGACCAATCAATGCATAGCTTTCATCTAGACGAAAACACTATTAATCACATATCGATTTCGTAATTTCTATTTTTAGACCAAGTTTTGCATGCTAATTTAACAGCAGTATTATTCACAGTCTGAGATTGGGCGGCTCATTTCAAATTGTGTGACGTAGACGATGTAAACAAGTTATGTATCATAACATTTCGTCATGAATATTATGATGAGAAAAGGTCACCTGAACGTGACCTTCGTTTGAAAAAGGCCAAATCTAAAATACTGAGTATGCGAGCGGAAAATTTTAGATCGGGTTTTAATCAGATTGATTTTGAGGTAAATTACGCTCACAGACTGTTTCACAAATAAATGCATTTTATCGCCGATCTGCCATTTTCAGCCCCATTTTACATCACCTTAAGTCATTTTCGGTTATTGCAACAATTTTTTGTCAACAACTTCTGAAACATTCACAAGTTGCATGGAAGACATGTACAAAAACATAAATCAAGTTTTTAAACTCTGGAATACTTTTTACAGCCTGCTTCAGCCAGTTATAGACAGTGACGACCGAGAAAATTAAAAAAAGCACTTCGTTACAAACCCCTGTTATATTATATATAGAGAACTATTATAAGGAAAATATATTTGTGTCTGACACATGTGTATTAGTTAATGTTGTTTTGTATTACATTTTACTTTGTAATACAATATATTCTATTTACTCATAGTTAGATTGTTATTCTTACTGGCAATGTTTGTTTTGTTGTCTCTTGTTGTCTTAAACAATGTTAAGGTATTCTTTTACATGTTTTTTGTTGGTTACAGTTCTTATGTGTTTTATGCTAAGTTCAGATCTTCTATGTTTTACTACTCAACTTTTCTGAGAGTCATTAGACTTGCGTACTCAGTTTTGTGGCTTTAAAACAGTTGGTGTAGGTTATACATTCAATATTTTATCTTTGCAACCATTTTAGGATTAATTTGAAACTTCTCACAAATGACAAGGTTTCTTTTGGAGATGAAATTACAGGTTCCATAACTCTACTCTAGTTTTGAGTTATTTCCCCTTCAAAATATAGTGCTTTAGGTATTGTCCAATAATCCTTTTACTTTTGTCACAGAAAGTGATACTTGCAACTTGATTTTTGCATTCATATCAAAAGGCTTGCAAAAAGGGGCCTGAATTGTGTACAGGCTGTTTGTAGACTGCTCTTGTATTGAGTAAGGGTAAGGATTGTTTTCTTGTGCAAGAAACTTTATTCTTATTTCATATACCTAGGAGGCCTTTAAAGTACAATTAGTGTGACTAGGTTCTCTCTTATTAATAAATCTTATTGTGAGTCAGAATGATTTAACTCAAGGTTAAAGGCACAACATAGTTGCATAATTGGAATATCAGTATTAGCACAACGTAAAATGATGTTATTCAGTGCACTTTTTCTGCATTAGAAATTCACTTATATCATAAAACGATGCACATTTATTGTGTGTAAAAAAGTTTGTAAAAATAGTGTATAGATCTACCAGTATCTACTTTTTAGGAAGGTTTACATTTTTTTGTGAAAGCACATAGAAAAAAACTGTTATACAAAGTGTGAATAAAAAGTGCATTAAAAACACTTAAAACAAGCATTCTTGATAAGGGTCATCACAGAAGTTATATATATGTAGTAATATATAGATTGATATGTTTAACAAAAACTACATAATAATAATAATAATATATATTTGGCATAGTGTACACATAGTAAAAACATACAAACACAAATATCACAGACATCATGATGTTGTAACTATGTAATGCACACCAACACCAGGGATAACACAAAAAAGGGCAAGCCCTTATTTCCATTGTGGTCCCTATGTGTTGGTGGCGTGACAAAGAGAGGCATTATTAAAATAGTGAAGACTATTGCATAGAATTAAAACATAATAAGATTTATCAAAGACATAGCAGATAATTGAAACATTGATATAAGATGTATATTAAATAATAAGCACCAGATAGATGTAATACTATATCACAAAATTAATCACAGAAGAAATATCCAAGATCACAGTTTAGTTTATAATCATAAAATTAATCACATAAAATATTTAAGTATCACAGTTATGTACATGCACTGTGCAGCAAGTTCTACAATTAAGACCATGACAGTAGAATGTCTTAATAGTGAAATGGTCCTAATGTAGAGACCTTTTTCTTCTTAAACTAAGATTTTGAGACTAAAAATTGTCAAATATTGCAAGATTTTGCATTAACAAGGTGGTTTTTATGGTGGAACTTAAATGTATTATATTTGTTTTCCAGGTTAAAGAAATGTGTGAACACTTCAAGATAAATGCTTTTACCATACCAAAACAAGCCAAGGAATGAAACAACGGACTAATGTCAGTATTCTGAAACTTTGGGACCAAAGGTTTTAGTTGATTTACTCTGTTGTAAATTGTGATTATGTGTATATGTTCAAAGTCTTTAATTTGAATACTGTTAACTGATAACAAAATGGCATTAAATAAATGACCAGATTTTTAGAAAATTACCCACAAACCATGCAGTCATTGCCTTAAACCCATTGGCCTGAAGCCCAGCACTATTAATTTTGTTAACTTGGTGAAAATAACATATTTTAGGTAATTTGGCTTGTTGATTATTTTGACCTGTACTTAAGAACATTAGATATCAGGCTAGTGCTTATTTGTAGGCAAAGACTGCTATGGATTAATAATGTTGAATAAAACTTATTATTATACCTTGGCTTCGAAGAAGAGGGGGGTATACTGTTTTACCCTTGTCCGTGTGTGCGTGCGTCCGTCCGTCCGTTACAAAATTTCCGTCGCAGTTTTCTCAGCAACTATAACATGCAGCAGCCTTATACTTTGCATATTGCTTCATCCCATAGTCCCATGTGGTGTAAAGCGATTTCATGCTCCTTGTTCATCTACTTCCTGTTTGTCGAATATTTTTAGATTTTTGCGGGGGTATCACTAGTGAGCATTAGCTCACAGATTTACTTGTTAATTTTTTTTATCACTAGTCCTATCAATAACCACAGTGTATTGATTATGATAATCAGTCAATTTATCGCCTATATGGACTAAAAGTATAGTACACATTTTATAAATGTATTATTGTTAATTTATTTATTGATTTATTGGTTTGTGTATTTTTGTTGATGCTTACATTGTATTTTATTGTAATTATACCCCCGCTTTGAAGAAGAGGGGGGTATACTGTTTTACCCTTGTCCGTGCGTCCGTGCGTGTGTCCGTCCGTCCGTTACAAAATTTCCGTCGCAGTTTTCTCAGCAACTATAACATGCAGCAGCCTAATACTTTGCATATTGCTTCATCGCATAGTCCCATGTGGTGTAAAGCGATTTCATGCTCCTTGCTCATCTACTTCCTGTTTGTTGCATATTTTTAGATTTTTGCGGGGGTATCACTAGTGAGCATTAGCTCACAGATTTACTTGTTTTGACTTTGTTTGTCAAAACATAGATAGAAGAGACACCAAATTGTTTTTAACCAATTTTTTTACATAATGTTGTTTTTTTGTTTTGCTAATTGGTGATACTCATGTTTGCCATAAAAGTTTTAAGTTTATCATATTTTTTACAGTTTTTTTTTCTTGGTTCAAATGTACATATTACCTGTTGTAGAAGCATGAACACTATTGAGTAAATAATGTGCCCTCAAAAAGTCTTTGGATGAAAACCTGTGGTGCTTTTCACAAAAAATCTTAGTAAGTCAAAAGCAAGAAAAATTAATATTTCAGTCATATTTTTATTTATCAATTCCAAATATTATTGAATTAAGTTGAATATTGTATACCTTCTGAATATCATATCATAGTTATGTATTATCCTTCTTAATTTGAACTGCAAAATTTATGACATTGACTTTCGATAACTTCTTCCTTAAATTTTTCGTAAAATGGTAAACTGATAAAAGATAAAGAGGTTCTCATTTACTCATGAAAATAAGAAACAGATAGTCATCTAAGCTTATTCCAAAATCAACAATTTGTATACCATAAAATGGCATTAATAGAATTTTTTTAAAGTTTTTTTCTTTTTTCCTGAAAAAAAGAAGATGAACTAAGACTGAGAACTTGCATAACTCTTTAACTCACACCCATTGTTATTTATATACATATATATACTCACTATATCTTTTATTTGAAACTTACTATTAGTCAATGCTTACATTACATATAACTGTCCAGTTAGCTCAGACTGTAGCACACAAGTCTACTGATTGAGAGGTTATGAGTTTGATTCCCGGATGGGGCATACTTTCTTGGATTTTGGTCATGAAATGATTTTCTACAGCCATTATTCCTCCTATCACTGACTCTAAATCATATAGGGCAGTTGTCAGTCACTGATGGAAGTATGTTTCTAGTAACCGGTTAACAGCTAAATCAAGAGATTTAGCATTTCCAGAAATGGTGAGTAGGTTAATTAACTGCAGTGATATGACCTATACAAAATGTTGGTTTGATGTTAAACTTTTATATAAATATAATTTTTTATAAAAATATTTTATTTATTCTACTCACCTAATCTTTTATTTTACAATTAGTCAATACTTACATTGCACATACTTGGGTTCATTGAATACAGGAGGTTTTTCATCAAATTTGGTGCAAAATCAATTTATATTTCCCCAAGTGATCTCAAAAGACATTTTCCTGAACTGCATAACCACATTTTTTTCCGAATTCTGTTAGAAAACATTATGCACAAACATAATATAACATCTTTACTCATTCTTTATGATGTCATTTTGTCATAAAGATGACTTTTTTGTCGCAATTTTTTTTGTTTAATTCTGAAAATTTCCTTGTGAAAATATAAAAAATTTACTGGAACAGTTTTACAAAATAACAATAGGTGATGTCAAGTGGGCCGATAGGTGATGTCCAGAGGGTAACATTATGGATTGTCAACCGGTGACGTCACATTTGGCTATATAGTAAACAAATCATGTGAGGTATAATAATATATAATGTGTCTCTGTAAATTATGTAAAAGCACATTTTCTTCAAACATGACATATATAACAGTATTATAAACTTTGATCTCTGTTAACCAAAGGTTACCTCTGATTGGTATCTAATACCATATATGGTCAATAACCCCCATTAGAGAGAGTAAAGTTTTGTGTTCTATGAACATACTCATAGTTTGTCTATTACAATTTAAAAAGAGTATAAATCTATATCTGATGATACATAATTTGACAAAGTAATAGTTCATATAAATATGTAAGAAATCATTTCAAGAGGCCAAAGTTTAGATTTTCTATTTGATAAAACACTTTCTTTACTACACAAATATCGTAAACAACTAGTTAATTTTATTCATTTTTTACTCAGCTTATTACCATTCGACCAAAATTGAAATAAAAATGTATGTACACAGAACAATAGGGTTTAATCTATGTGGAGTGCTTTTCTGTAACAATTTGTAAGATAATTTCGTTCTGCACAAATGCATCCAGTACAAACCATTTTTTTTTCAGTTGGAAAAACCAATAATTGAGTTCAGAATAAGAACAAATCTTCTTACTAAGTTCAATAGAATTGAAAATCAATAAATAAGTATCAATTTCAGAATTTATGTGATGTACTGGATCAGTTATTAATTTGTACCCATTATAACCATTACTTTATAGATAGTGCTCAATTTGCTCTTTCACCAAAGTTTTTTTTTATCATTTCTGGTTTCCTAGTCTGTCTTCTTTGATTTGTAGATACTTGTAATTTAAATCCCATTTTATACATTTTTGATATTTTAAAAACCATCATCTAAATAGAGTGATAAATTCTTTTCCATATAAATGAGTACTGGTTATAAATAATTGAGGAGAGTTGGTTGATAAGCTGGCTGCTATGAGATTATGTTTATTATCTGTAAAAAATCCATATTACGAAATATCAGGAATCTACTCATAACAAATGGCTCAATTGTTTTGTGAAATATTATATAAAATTGTCAAATAAATCATTCAAATCAAAGTCCATTTATATAGCTCAAAAAAAAAATATATATATACCCTATATGTTTAATTGTGCTTTACATTGAATTGCATAAAATTCAAGTTTCAAAACATTAAATGTTTATTCTAGAAATTTTATGAATAGAAAATTTATAAGAGTTTTTCTTAATTTATCTTTCATTGATGTAGATTTTAAGTCATTTTGAAGAGTGTTCCATCCTTTAAGGCCAACAAAACAAATTGAACAACATTGCTGTTAATGGAGATTTGTTTATATAATACTTGATATTTCTTTTTAAAATGAAATAGGATGTAAAATAGGCTGTGACTTATTTATATAGTTGAGATACAATGGCACAAAACAACCATATCATTCAACCACTCACTTCATATATTCCTGATAATAGATCAGTTACAGTGCTTCATTTATTTGCTCATTATTATGGTCCTGAAATCCTTAGTTGTTTCACAATCAGTATTTAGTCTGATGACAACTTAACTTGGTCAATACTGCAGAATGGTCATTGAATTTGATTGATGTTTACCAATTATAGTTTAGTTTCTGGACTTGTCAAAAAGTCAATATCTTTTCACGATTGATCATACCATGAATTTGAAGATGCACATTTCTGTTATCCGATTTATTGTGTGACCAACCGTTAAATTGTATGGGCTTTTTGATAGGTGAAAAAACTACACTGAACCAAATTTCATATTGGCATTTTAGTTTTGAATTCAGTGTTAATGTTGCACTGTAAAATTGTGATGATATGAGTATTTTATATTAAGCCATAGAGGAATTCATTTATGGAAATGATAAGCTAGAATTGGTATGGGAAGTTCCATGGATAGTTAATTTGATGAGATGATGGCTGTAAATTATCTGATAAAAAGTGTTGAAAAAGGGTGTAAAATCTAAATAAACTAGTATTTGGCAATTTTTGAATACTTGATATATATATATTAATTTCTAGTTGATTTTGAATTGTTGTTGATTTACTTTGCTCATTGAGTTTTGGCACTATTTCACTCAGTTGTAATGATATTTGCTTTGTAATATCATTTATTATTATTTGTTTGATGTCCCAGGCTAGTTTTTGAACCAGTATTTAGGTAAAGTCCCACTATTCCATTAAAGTTTATGAGTTAATAGCAGTATGGTCTTCATAAAGGATCTATTTTTTTCTCAAATTAAGCAATTTGGATTTAAACATAGTAAAAAATTGCATGATTTTGTAATAACCAAGGCGGTCTATATAGTGGAACTTTACTGCATATAGTTTTTAAACCATTATTAAGGTATATTAAATGTTTGGAATATTTATGATATGTTTTTTTTATATCTTCTGATATATAAATTACTGTATGAAAGTGTTTTGCATGGTATATGTTATATAATATATCTATGATAATCATTTACTTAGTAAGCTATGTTGTGTTACATCTCAGACTTGGAAGCAGGGTGTTAAAAGTTCAAGTCCTGTTATGGGTACATGACTTTTCCTCCTCTTAAGATTATTGTAATCTTGATGCTTTTATTAGCCGGATTTTTCAACGAAACAAATCAGCTAATAGTTTGGCGAAACACTGGCAGGCGGGTGGGCTGGCAGTTAAACGTCTGGTGTTAAACATTTTTCTTTACCATATGTTTCTGCCATTTATTATCAAATCTTTATGAAACTTCATACAGTGATAACATACCATGTGATGAACAGAATTAATAAGTAACCACATCTCTACCTGCCTTTATTATGGATTATTTCCCTTTGTAATTTTTGCGTTAAAGTTTTAAAATCCGGCTGAAATGTGGTTTCCTCATTACATTTCTTGTTGTTTTTTTGAAATCACTATTACTTTAGAGGAAATCACAATTATTTTAGGGGGTTCCAGGCATAAACTATTATAAAAATTATGTGAAAGCAGATTTGATTATTACATAATAAGTTTTATTAATATTGAAGTTTGAATGATTGTAATTTGATAATGCCATAAAAATGTGTACATGTATATTTAAAAACAGAATGTATTACATATTAGATATAGTCCCTCCTATTGTACAAGGACCGGTGTGAAGATATTAGTTTATTATTGTCAGTATTTACTTGATATTTTATGTAATTGTATCTCCCTTTACCATTGAATGTTCTATATAAATAATCATTGTAAATTTGTTCATATTTACAGTAGATTTCATTAAGCTGGCAATATTTCATACCATGACCTTGTAGTATCAGAAGGGAGCATATTATAGGTTTATAGCAAAACGGTCGTAACTCAATTTAATGAAGAGCGAGTTACTACCATTTTGCGATAAGCCCATGATATACTCATTGTTATTACTATCATAATGTAACATGTCTTTGACTACAGAGCCATCCATAATTACTTCTACACTTTTTAAGCTACTTGTATGTGCTTTTTTTTGGAAGATCGCATAAGGTATCATTATTCCCTTTTCCAAATGTTACAGTATGCTTTTAGCTGTCATAATACCTAAATACATCTAAAGAAATGGTAGTTATAAAAAATAGCTTTTTACAAGTGTAAAGGTAGTTATGGGGCTTGTTGCATAAGCATATCACTATGTTGCCCTTTGTGCCCTGGTATCCTTCTTACTCCAAAAGGAATAAGTATGTGACATATAATCCAGGGTACCAGGCTGCGAAGCAATACATAGTGATATGCTTAGGCTCAGGCCCATTGATAGTACTGTATATGCTTTTATTTATTGTTTGCTTCTTTGTTTATCTGTCTAAACATAAATATTTTCACAGTCATTTTGTACATTTGAAATACCAGATATCTAATATAATGTAATAAAAATACTTTTTAAAATAGGGTATAAATATGTTGTATACATTTTAGCATAATGACCATGAAAGATTAGTATAGGAATGTATATACAAAATTATTTATGTGCATGATTATTTACACACATAGTCTATACATTTATATTAATTATTTATTTTAATGATTTTTAAGAAGAGTTATTATTGTAATTTTGATATTTTGAAAAAATGTACACACATGTACTTCATTCTGTTATGTATAATTTCATCCATGTACAGAATATTTTCTACTGATCTAATTATTAGTAAACCTATTGAATATTCATAATAAATTGATAATAAATGGTGATAATTGATCAAGGAAAAAATCTAATTGTGTGTACCTAGTTTCTGATGTACATAATTAGTATTTATTTTCAAAACATTTTGCAAATTAAATAGAATTTAAGACATTACATGTACAAGATCTATTAACGTTTGAATCAATCTGCATAAAAATGTATAGTCTGACCCCTCTTTAAATTATTGCAGGGTCTGGCCTGAAGAGAATTAATATCTGAAATTATGGAAGTTGATAAATCTAAAATAATAATACTAATACAAGTCATGTATGTTGTACTAAAACTTACAGTGTATTTAATTGCACTTCACTTAGTTGATCTATAACTTCAGTTATAAAAACAAATTTAAATTATCTAATTTATTGTAAAGTTTTATTCGACTGTCGGTGACGCATACATTTACCCTGCTGATTTAAATACTCCCAACAGTACTTCTGTACTTATGATTGATAAAAATAGATATCTGTATTTATGTACAGAGATTACTGAACAAATATGGAGTATCTTATTTACTAAAATTATGGGTTTAACCCAATGTCAACACAATTCTTAGGTTATTTTACGGCTTCCAGCGTGCCTAACCTAGGTTTCCTGGATTGTTGTCTATAACCAGTACTCACCTATCCATCCACAAGGCCGGAAACTTCTCCATATACCTTATTAATGGAGGAAAATTAACATTAATCATTATTGTCAAATTTTCATGGAAGGGTATTACCTCCCCAAGTGGGATTCGAACCTGTAATGCCTTTGGGATGCTAGATTTGATTTCCAGGCACGCTACCTGCTGCATAAATCAAGGGGGTTTTATAAAATGTTTGTGCCACTCACAGCTGCCAACTGCGCTACTGACCTGCATTTGGAGTATCTAAATCAAGGGGGTTACATGTAAAGTATGCGCCACTTACAGTTGAAAAAATTTAACAATAACTAGTCCGGAAAACATTGTACCTCCATAACATATATTACATGTACATTTGTATTTCATTTGTGATATATATTGTCTGGTGCTTTTAAATATTTTATATGTTGTGATGTCTTTTCAGTATATTGTATCACTTCTTCTCAATTTTTTAAATTGTATTCAACTGTCAGTGGTGTGTGCATTGACTACAATGATTGAAATACTTATTGCAGTACTTCTGTACTCTTTATAAATTTAACTCAGAGGGGTTAATGTATGCTCCGTTGACAATAAAATTTAATATTACAATATAGGAAACGTTGGTTTGACACTTATATTTTAATGTGTTACAGTTTTTCAAGTACAATGATATATGTTTGTTGTAACATGGCTGTGGTGCACTGGGACAGTGCAGACTTGTGAATTAGGAGGTCTTGGATTTTTATTTAAATTAGTAAAATTAATTATTGGTTATCTTCTGTTGAGGGAGAAATTGTCACGTTCTTGTGGAATGATAAAGGAAAACTGGTAAAGAAAAGTGTACAGAAAAGGTGATTGAATGCCCTGCCGTTCATAAAAACCAGCAAAAAATAACTTAGAAGCCTCTCAGCTAGCTCAGTTGATAGCATGCAAGTCTACTGATCGAGGGGTCATGGCTTGAATTCTTGGGCGGGGCCTACTTTTGTGGAGCTTGGTCATGAAATTATTTCTTCGGCCATTCTTCCTCCTACCAATGATTCTTAATCTT
The DNA here is from genome assembly GCA_025267735.1 of Mactra quadrangularis. Lineage (NCBI taxonomy): Eukaryota > Metazoa > Mollusca > Bivalvia > Venerida > Mactridae > Mactra > Mactra quadrangularis. Next base: position 10,090,325 of record CM046307.1, on the reverse strand, counting down.
GTAAGGCAGTTGTCAGTCACTGGCGAAAGTATATGCCTAGTTGTTGGTTAACAGCTAAATCCTAAGATTTAGCCTTTCCTGAAACAGTGAGCAGGATGACTGACCGCCATTGTATCACCTATACAATGTGTTGCTACAGCGTTAAACCTAACCATAAAATTAAAACCAGAGATGATTGATGATGTTATCTAGTTTTATGGTGATGTTACACATTCCTATTTGTACTGTAAACTTTCTTTAGTGCTAGACCTGATGTCTATACTATGCACTTCAAACTGCTTGATATTTTTGTTTGAGTTTTGGTCTCTAATAAATTATTGTATTCACTTTCTATTCACATTTAAAATGGTTTATAGATATAACAAGTATATTGCGGGTTTAACAGAAAAAGGTCGCAACAATATAAGAAAATAGTGAGTTATGACCGTTTTGTGCTAACCCAGGATATATGTAACACTGGTGCAACACACATATTGTTTTTACACTACTACAATTCTTCATTAGGGCTATAGATAGTGTTATGTGTCAAGCACTTGGGATTAGACTCCAGCAAAGCTGAGGAAATGTATTCCAACAGACAAAAAACTTAAAGTAAAATTTTGACCCCAGGCTGGAAATTATTTTTTAAAATAGGTTGCCTAGTTAAACAACCATTTATATTCTTTACTTGCCTGATTCAAATATTTACTAGCAGTGACAAATGGCATGAACCCAAATATAGGTTGTCAGATGCGATACAATGACCTTTAATGTCAAATCCTGTGACCAAATATTTTTCTCAAGCTGAAAAGCTATTTCAGGAAAAAAAATATTAGGTTGGTTTGAAATATGACATTTTTTGTCTCTTAAAAAGAGTTATGTGACCATATGGAAGTAAGCCAGACATGTCTCTGACTATATAACAGATTTTCAAACATCTGTACTGAGTTTTCTTTGTTTTACGTTGAATTTTATCATAACCTTGATTACATGTATTGTTCAACTTGTATCATTTTTTTATGAAAATGATTTGGGAAAGGGTATTTATTATTTTACTATAATCGAAGATAATTTCTTTCTACGACTTATTTAAATATTATATTTTATGCCATAATAGTTTTATAAATTTAACCTGGTACTCAAATGTTTGTTTATTCTTGTACCCAGAGGTTATTAAGATATAACTTGATAACCACTGGATAGAAGAATATTGTTAGTCATAATATTAACTGGTATATAGACTTGATTCGGAATATAAATATTTGGGTTTTCCCTTGCAATTCATACAAACTTTAGATGATACAATGAAACCATGTGTATCAAAGAACAATAGAATTTAATTGTTTTTTTGAGCTTTTCTACTATAATGTGTTGACATTTTTGTTTGTACTGCTTGTGCACGGATGGAAAAAGCACTAATTGGAGTTCCCAATTAGGTATATTGTTAGACTACCTATGTTTTGACTGTAGTTTATATTGACATTTATTATATCAATGTTCATAAAAAATTCCTTTCATTATAATAAAACCATTTAGTTACATGTTATTGTACTATTTTGTTGTATTTTCTACCACTTTCATTGTAGCAGGCTTGTCATCTGTTACATGTCCCTGGTTTAGACACCTAGCTTTCTACCACTTTCATTGTAGCAGGCTTGTCATCTGTTACATGTCCCTGGTTTAGACACCTAGCTTTCTACCACTTTCATTGTAGCTGGCCTGTCATCTGTTACATGTCCCTGGTTTAGACACCTAGCTTTCTACCACTTTCATTGTAGCTGGCCTGTCATCTGTTACATGTCCCTGGTTTAGACACCTAGCTTTCTACCACTTTCATTGTAGCTGGCCTGTCATCTGTTACATGTCCCTGGTTTAGACACCTAGCTTTCTACCACTTTCATTGTAGCTGGCCTGTCATCTGTTACATATCCCTGGTTTAGACACCTAGCTTTCTACCACTTTCATTGTAGCAGGCCTGTCATCTGTTACGTGTTCCTGGTTTATACACCTAGCTTTCTGCCACTTTCATTGTAGCAGGCCTGTCATCTGTTACATGTCCCTGGTTTAGACACCTAGCTTTTTACCACTTTCATTGTAGCAGGCCTGTCATCTGCTACATGTCCCTGGTTTTAACACCTAGCTTTCTGCCACTTTCATTGTAGCAGGCCTGTCATCTGTTACATGTCCCTGGTTTAGACATCTAGCTTTCTGCCACTTGCATTGTAGCAGGCCTGTCATCTGTTACTCCTCCCTGGTTTGGACACCTATCTTTCTGCCACTTTCATTGTCACAGGTCTGTCATCTGCTACATGTCCCCAGTTTGGACACCACTTTGGTGTATAATGTCCCACCCAGTGTATCTCTTGTTTGTTTAGTGGGAGCAGTGGTTCAGTGGTAGGATGTGTGCATAGTGATTGAAAGGCTTTGGCTTAGAACCCCACCAAGTGCATTGCTAATTTCCTTTTGCAAAGAATTTATCCACAATCCATTCACCCACCCCAGGTATAAATAGGTACCTAAGGGTGTTGTAAATTCTATTGCACCAATGTGTCACATGTACTTAAGAGGAGTTACAGACGCCAGGGGGATTGATAGACATCAGTAGCCTGATTACCAGAGGTAATAGCTGTTATGAGAATGAATAGCTATGGGCATGAAATGTAGGTTATAAATTGCACTCACATGTACTTCTTTCGCTCAATATAGTCCGGTATATAAACTACAAAAATCGACTGAACCGTGCATGGAATGATGTAGAAAATGTTTTTGCATTTTCTTGAAGCTAAGACATTGTAGTTTACGAAACTGCATAATGCCACTTCGGCACTCTTGGGCAACTCCCAAAATTCAAGATGGCGGTCAAAATGGCGGATGAAAGCTGATTAATGTACAATAAATCATCTTTACCACATTCTGATCATTCAAATAGCTGAAATTAGTCTAACATTACCTGCAATTTTATTTCATGCAATTTTGGTACCCCTCGTTTATTATCCAATCCAAGATGGCGGACAAAATGGCGGAAAAAAGCTACATTTGTCGGGAATATCAACCCCAATGAGCAGAATCTTACATAGAGGCATTTCAAAAAAGTTTCAATGCATTTTTGAAGTAATAACTCTTGAGTTAGTTTATAAAACTGGTTGATGCCACACTAGCATCATTGGGCAATTTCCAAAATCCAAGATGGCGGCTAGAATGCGTAAATAACTAAATGTCGGGTATATACAATTATTAGTCCGGTATATAAACTACAAAAATCAATTGAACCGTGCATGGAAGGATGTGAAAAATGTTTTTGCATTTTCTTGAAGCTAAGACATTGTAGTATACGAAACTGGATGATGTCACTTCGGCACTCTTGGGCAACTCCCAAAATTCAAGATGGCGGACAAAATGGCGGATGAAAGCTGATTAATGTATAATAAATCCATCCTTATCACAATCTGAGTTTAAATAGCTGAAATTAGTCTAACATTATCTGCAATTTTATTGTTTTGCAATTTTGGTACCCCTCGTTTATTATCCAATCTAAGATGGCGGACAAAATGGCTGATAAAACTACACATGTCGGTATATCAACCACAATGAGCAGAATCGTACATAGAGGCATTTCAAAAAAGTTTTAATGCATTTTTTGTAGGAATTACTCTTTGGTTTAGTTCACAAAACTGGTTGATGCCACTCTGGCATCATTGGGCAATTTTCAAAATCCAAGATGGCGGTTATAATGGCGTAAATAACTAGCTGTCCGGTATATATCAACCACAATGAGCTAAGTCATAGACTGGGGTATGCAAAATGATTTCAATGCATTTTATTTCGTAGTAAATCCTTATTTGTTTATGTAACCGATTGATGCCATATTGGTATTCTTGGATAACTTCAAGAATTCAAGATGGTGGTCAAAATGAATGATTAGAGTTTGAAAATTAATTTCCATTCACATTAAGAGATATAACTCCTAACTAATGGGTATACAGCATTATGTTTAGGTTTTAATATCTCTTGGTCTTGCGAATATTAAATCAGATATCACAACTGAATCATGAATTTTCTTTATTTCATTGTAAATGACTCTGGCCATTGATAAAAAATGGAGAAATAACAAAAGCACATTTCCATCAAAAGTTTGTAGTAGAATTTGGTTTTATTTACAAGGATACAGAGAAATTACGTGGCGTAAATGCCAATTCTTATTATAAGCGTATACACTGCTATTTGAACCCAGTGTCTAGCTCATGATTTAGCAAACAGTGTTACCCTGTGCAAGATGGTGGTTTTAAGGGATTCGTTAATTACAAAACATGACCAAGTAGAAAATTTAAAAATGTATTGTTTCGCTTAAGACTAAATATCTTAAAAGAACACATAACAGATCTGATGCATCAGTGCCAAAAGTTTAAACATGTCTGATTAAACATTTGGAGTTTATTCAGTATCAACTGCAAAGACTCCCCCAAAGAAGGATGGTACACTTAGACAACTTGTCGATCTCGTATGTAATATTTAAATATGTTCCACTCCAAATATTATAGACGATGCATTGCAAGATATTGTGATTCTTCAGTTTTTCGGTAACATTACATATATGTTTAACCTTATAAACCTTTAAGACTTGGTACGAGAAGCACAGACAACAAAAGTGTACAACAAATGATCACTTTTGCTGAAATTTGCTGAGTACCAAAAAAAACCTGACGACATTGGTGTGCTGGTACTCTTTTGAGATATCTATCTTGTAGAAGTGACACTATAACAATGGGGTCAACTGACATTCGTCCAAAATGTAATGTTACAAGTCAGTCAGTTTTTGACAATGTAAAGAAGGTACACTATTAGCATGGGTGTAAAATATGCTTTAAAGCTAGTTCACCTATTCTATATCAAAAGTGAAGACATTTATGATATCTTTTGGCCATAAGCTAGTACCCGCTTGGATACTTTCTAAAGATAATAATCATTAATATGTTTAGTTTACCATTGCATATGCTTAGGTTGTTGAGTGCAAAATACTCTGTCAACAATAATTTGTGTCGTCACTTGAACATGTTGTTATCAACATACAAAACGACCAGAGAAATTGTGCTATCGTCATGTAATATTATTAGACAGAAGCAAACTTAAACATTTAAGCACATGTTCTAATTGAGTCAAGTTTAGTCAAGTCAGACTGTATCATTGTTTGTGTAATGATATTGATAGAGCTCAGTCAATTAGTTTCATCCTCATTTTTTTGGCACATGCTTATTTTGCTATTGACATGTTTCAGTTTATTTTCACTGCATCGAAATATTTCAACTAAAAGGATTTTAAGCTTTTCAAATATCCACACACATTGCAATCTTAAACAAAATGATAGCACTTCATAATAATCCTAAATCAAATTGTCTACTGTAAACTGTATAATAACCCAATTTTATTTTCCCGTTTTTCTTTTTTTAAATGGCTTACATTTTGGAAATAAATTAGTTTGTCCATCACAATTCGAGGGTTGCCAGCAAGACTGTAATAAGTACATTGCGTTGAAGAGCGAGTATCTTGCGGGCAACCCTCGAATTATTTATCAAATTTTCATTTCATTTAAACCTCGGCTTTTATGAGATTCAGGCATTTTGATTGCTCATAGTGACCGAGTTTTCTCATGAAGGCCGTGTTTTTTCTTCCACAAAAATGCCGCCATTTTTGAATGTTGGTACAACCTGAGCGTTTTTTATTGGGACCCTATCTGGCACAATGGTGAATTAAGTGTTTTCCTAACGGCCTGTGTTTGGCTGAAGACAGTCATTATAGCCCGAGGCCACAGGCGAAGGCTAATATGACTGTTTTCAGCCAAATATCTAAGCCATTATGAAAACACTTCATTATTTACAGAACATTATTGCTAAAAAATAGAACTGGTTGAATTTGCTTCGTAATCGTAATCTTTGTCTCCGCCTTGAATCTTGAGTTGCTAATAGATGATCAGGTGGGATTAACTAGTTTTACAAACTTGGAATGTTATAAAGATTCAACAAACATTGAAACTTAAACCCAAATGTGTTTGTTTCCGTCCTTGTATGTACTCGTATATTATATACTGAACTATTAGATCATATCGGCCATTTTAACCGCCATTTTGAATTTATAATTGTTAATAATAAATTATAACTTAGTGAAATCAATCGGTTTCTTTAATAACATTAACTATTCTATAAGTACATAAATTTCTACACCACTCAGTCTCTTTCTGTCAGTTTGTTCTTAGGTACTGGGCTTATAGCCTTTACCCGCCATTTTGACCGCCATTTTGACCGCCATTTTGAATTTAAAAGTTTTTATAAGAAAAACAAAATTTAACCAACTCGATCTGTAAATGTTGAAATCACTTTTGTCCTTCATTTTAAGACCATAATGTGTAAAAATACATTTTGCATGTATAATTTAGCCTCTAGCCGCCATCTTGGTCGCCATCTTGGATTCTGGGAGTTGCCCAAGGATGACAAAGTGGCATCAATCGGATTTGGAATCAGTAAGACCATGTCTACCAATAAATTGAATAACATTTTCTACATCATTTCGTGCAAGGTCATCCTTGGCGTTGGCCGGACTAATATAAGAGGGCAATACAACTTTCAACAGACAAGCTAGTTTGGCAATAGTTAGAATCACATGCAATATTTCGTATTTTCTTTAGTATGTGTTATACCACACATGGATAAAATGAGCAAATCAAGTTTACTTCCTCATTGAAAGTGTTAAAATAAATCCTTGGATTATTGCTTCTGGTTAAGGAACACCATTTTGTTCATTCTACACAAGTAAACAACAATTGTTTATAATTTTTACCTTTTATTCAGTAAAAGTATACAAGTATATTTATTTATGAGATCAAATAACGATAAATAATTCTTCCATTATAATTACCAATATACTAAAATATCACCAATGTATCACTTGTACATTATGACTTTAATATTTAAGATTAAAGCCGAAGGGACCAACATGATTCCAAACAAAGACACTTTAAACACATATTATATAATGGATCGCCACTGTGCAAGCCATCTTTGATTAACACTATAGTGGTGTATTCACAGCAGTGGGATGATGAAAAAACAACCTGATGCAGGGGGCAGATCCAGGATTTATTTCTGGGGGGGGGGGGTCCAAACTTTTCTAGAGGGGTCTGACTTTTTCTAGGGGGTCCAAACTTTCGAACCACAACCACATAATACACATTTTTCATAAAAACTTTCTAATAGCTACAACAGGTTTCGAATGAAATTTTTTCACTAGACCGGCAACGCCTTAATTTTTTAGCGCTTAAATTGAACCAATGAAAACTCACCAAATGTTTAACCAACGGACCAATCACCAATGGAGCATAGATGTACATATAAAGTATAGAACAAAACAAAACAGAACAGAACAGAAAGGACAGTTACGTTCGTAATTAATTATTTTAAAAGTTAAAATATCACATTAATAATAAAAACTACACAACCTTTAAATCTATATTGATCACGGAGAAAATTTGCTTTATGATAGTTGAAAATGACTTACAGTCAAGAAATACACTAATGGACAAGCACAGTTTCCAAATTCTAGGAGGTCCGGACCCCCCGCTGGATCCGCCTATGTGATGTACATTTATTTGATGGCTAAACAAAATAAAGTTTGGTATGATCAGAGTATTTTTCCAATTGGTATGAATAATTCTCTAATAATTCTTATATATTTCATTGAGCATCAGATGGGCAAACTATTGTTTTGATAAAACTGTTTTTTATTAATAACAATTATATTATGTGTAAACAAATCATGATATTTGTTTTGGCACAAATGTTCATTTGAGTAGTTTCACATTTAATGATGATCACTATCAGATGGACAAAATATGCCTTCTTGTTTCTGTATCTAGCCAAGGACCCTGTATATATAGGGTATCTAGCCAAGGACCCTGTATATATAGGGTATCTAGCCAAGGACCCTGTATATATAGGGTATCTAGCCAAGGACCCTGTATATATAGGGTATCTAGCCAAGGACCCTGTATATATAGGGTATCTAGCCAAGGACCCTGTATATATAGGGTATCTAGCCAAGGACCCTGTATATATAGGGTATCTAGCCAAGGACCCTGTATATATAGGGTATCTAGCCAAGGACCCTGTATATATAGGGTATCTAGCCAAGGACCCTGTATATATAGGGTATCTAGCCAAGGACCCTGTATATATAGGGTATCTAGCCAAGGACCCTGTATATATAGGGTCCTCGATCTATCATCTAGCACAGTGTTTTTTGTTGAACAAATCAATCCATTTAACAATTGTCACACATTCTGAAGTCTTAACTCCCTTTAGTATCGGTACAATAATGGTTCATTGTCAAAGAACAGCAAACTCCTTACACAGGTTGTATCACGATCTAAGGCTACATTGTTTCATTGTAATCAAGGGAGGTAACTCTATCTTACATTTTAGCTAACTCCCCGCAGCGTTTGTTTCCCTTGAATCAATAAAGTAGCAGCGCGTTGTTTTCACATACTATTCACAATCCAGCATCACGTTTGTGTGTCATAACTACTAAATTAATATATGATACACATTGCATAATTAATTTACCAACACTTTTATGATCTGTTCTTAGCACGTATTGTCCATTTACTGAATATATATATTGTCTGATCTGAAAAAATAAAACAAAATTATATTTTATCATGCCTGTTAAGTCCCCCACATAAAGGCCTAGAATCACGCTCACACTTAAATGCCTTGGACTCATCCGCGACTCTAGCCCTGACCTTGTCCACAGCTTTCAACAAATATCACCTAAAGCCAAGGGACCCCTGACTGTTATGATTTTACTGAAACATGTATTTTTCAACATTAAATGACATCGATGTATTAAAATTTTGTTTCTAGGTGAAAACATTTCTCTGAGAGTTTTGCTTATGACGTTTAAAACATGCAGGAGTCGAACCCACATGTTAAATCTGCTTTATCTCAGATTTAACTTACTTATCGGGTTCCAAGGTTGACCATGCCGGGGGTGGACTTGGGGATAAGCTCCCATTACCTAGAAAATGCTCCCAAGGCTGGCGGAAAACATAGCCTCTGTCAACTTAAGTCCAGCTCCTGGCCTGCACGTGTGGCTAGTCTCTAGTCCGGCGGACCTGCTTCTACTGACAGGAGAAGGGGCGAAGGCGGTCCTGTGGCGCCATAACCACTTGCTTCGGGCAGAATGGGCTCGATACTCAGCCATTCTAATGAGAAGGAAAACTCTGATTACAAACCTCCGCTGCCTTGCGGCGATACCCATTTATGGGAAAGGCTAAGGGTTGGGGTAACCCCTACAGAACACCTAGAGAGCTGAAGTCGGATATACCGGGCCTATATGGCGCTTTCGAACAAACCATGGTATTGTGCACTATACACCCAAATCTACTTACTTATCAACTCTCTTATAATTGAGAAATACTTTTTATAATGAGCAAGACGAAAAATCCTTATAATCAGCGACCATATCATGAAAAAAATGGCGATCATCTTGAAATTGAAAGTGGAAATCGTAAGCAACACACTGTGTAGAACAGCTATACCAAAATATTTGCTTGTATCACTTTTAGTGAAATATTCTCTTGAAAAATGGCACACCCAACTAAACTCTAAAAATGGTTCACTTTTTTTCCCCGGCCAATATCTTATTTATTGGTCAGTGAAGCACATACATGTATTGACATCTTCAAAAGTCGGCAACTGTATAATGTATCTATATTTTAAAGTTCTATTACCTTAAGTCCAGCTCTAGCAGCAGGTCCCATGGGGTCAACAGCTTGAACATATGTGGGACAATCTCCTCTTATAACAAAACCATAACCTACTGGATCACTTGGTATCTATGGTGATAAGAAATATCAGTGAAAGAATATTAGAATACATGTATATAGTGAAACCTTCCTACACTAACTCTTAGATATTGACACTTCATTACCCAGCTACAGTTCGTTTTTTCTCAACTGTCAAAACATGAATGATTGCACGGTGACTTCGTGCTCTTTGTCTAAAACTCGTGCTATTGAGATAGTATGAAATCATTCACCTTGAAATTATTCAATCTTCGGCAGTTGAGAAAAATGGACTATACCAATAAATCAATTGCTATTTGGATGGCAAACTTTCATTTACAGTCGCCACTTTGAAATAACAGCCATCTCAACAACAGTCACCTCCAATCACACCCATCCCTCAACAATAATGTATAATGCATGTATTTACTTATAAATATAGTTATCTTTACATCATAGATATATCATGGCACTTGATTTATGTTATTTTCTTTAAACACAAATAACAAACAAAGCAACATAAATGTCGGAATGTTAAAAGGATCCTCAAAGCTTCATATTCAAGTACTGACATTGTTTTGTCTTTAAGCATCGCGGTCAACATACCGTGCATTCTCGTTCCCAGAGTCTAGTAGGATTCTCAATACAAAATGTACTAGTATTGAGAATCCTCCTAGAACGAGAATGCATACCGTGAGGCATGTTGACAATGAGACATCCATACAGTAAGGAATCAATGCAAGGATATAATGTGATACTTGTTTTTGTTACCTTTATATTTTGTTTAACATATGGTGTATCCGGAGACTCTAACTCATCAACTGTAGCATGACGTAATAATACTGAAACAAAACAATACGTGTTATGATAAACAAGTAACATGAAGGTACATACATTAGCCTTAGAGCAAAGGACCTCGAGAACCAATAAATCATTTTTGTTCAAAACTGAAACTTACACGGATGCTTAAGTATAAGGCTTTTACTGTGAGATTTAAAAAAAAGAATATTTTTTATTTCAAAAGGTTGTTTTTGTGACGTATTCTACAACTGATGTTGTATTTGCATGGATACCAAATTTCAGTTTAAAGAATGTTAATAAATTTGTTATTATCTTAACATGCCTAGGCCTTGTCGGAAATGGAAATGACGTCCAAGATAGCCGCCAAAAATTATATGAAAATTATTCAAATAAAAATATTCCTCAAATGTAAATAAACCATTTCGACTCTTAGTCTATATTTATAGATCGTGCATTGAACTCGTCATGTGACAAAAACAACATACATATACCTGATCTCGGTGTATTCATTTTTTCCATTAAAGTTTCACTAGAATCAGTTCCATTACCAGAGTCCCCAGACAAACTTCTCAATCTATCTTCATTGGAACCTGATGTACTACTTCTACGTTCCCTCGAACTATCATTGTCGTCTGCTGTTGAATCACGTTGCCTAGCAACCTCTACTGGTGATGCTAACAAATAAGAGAAAATGTATTTTAAGCCGGATCGTGGTATTTTGACTATGAATAGAGCAAAGTTGATGATATGAAATGGATATTTAAGTCTACAAAATTAGTAGGTGTCCAGTTGCCCGGGACAAGCAATTTCTAGTTGGGACAACCAAAAGTTTCTTTTGGGCAACCAAATTTCTACAAACAAGATATATTGCTAGCTGCTAAAATGACCTGTTCGTGTAACACATTTCATATTCTTATTTCGTAGATTGATATATTTCTGTGATCAAATTCTAAAATCTTAACAGATCGTAGTCAACAAATATTCAATGTTGATATTTCTTCACTTATGTTATTCTGTTCATTTTACAGACGTACATTGGGTGATCGAAGAAACACTTGCGAAACTATATTTGATGTTTTATTGACTTAAATACATTATTTATTTTTTCAGATTTATCAATGTGTGTATAGGGTCATTGGCTTTATAAGTCATGAAAATGTTGTTTGTTTGATCACCGTCGGCCATGATACCGTGGAAAGAAAGTACATGCAAACAGTTCATATCAACAAAATCGCGGCTCGGCGCTTTCGTTGAAAATGCAAAATGTGTTTCATTGAAAAAAAACCAATACATTTTAAAATGCAAAGGTATACATACATGGGGGCGTGTGAAACCTAAATTGATGCTTAACTTCCGGTTCAGATTTTCTACGATGGTCACGTGGTACATAGTTAAATACTTCCGAGAGATATCTTTGTTTGGAGAAATCTATTGTAAACTGATATAATAGTCGCTGGTCATCACGAAAGTGGTAGTCATCTGTAACTGAAATGTAAAATAATATCGTGTCATCTGAAAGCTTTCATGACCTTGAACTCGAGACATAAGTCGTATTTCAATATTTTTCAATTTCACCATCCATGTCAGAGCCCCTTTAAGAAAAATAGTTGATAGCAAACAGTTAATGATCGACTTTATTAATTGTATAAATTAAAGTTTAAAGTAGAATGCTACACTGTAGCTCTTGGCAACAACTTGAGGCAATAGCTTGAATGTTATACAGGTTTGAAGGGGGCACGAGTGTGTAATATACATGTGCACATCATTATCTTATAATGGAGTCATTGTAGAAAAATGAACCCGCGGTCGTAGCATAATTGTCTAAGAGAATTTCTAAACTTGAAGTCACTTGCTGTCACCCAACCAGCTTTTCAGTACAGTTTTCATCTACCAGTATGCCACTAGATAAGCATTTCTTAAGAACTAAGCAACTTAAGGAACATTGATATTAAGAAGCGTAATTGTATGGAAAGCCGACCAAGGACACTAAATTGTGGATCGTTGAGCAAGTGGCGATCCGATCTGAACCACGATTAATGTGTAGCGATTCTGTAATCGAACCACGAATCACTTAGGCCTAATGGAGAAGCATACAGAATTCATGTTATAACAAAATAAGTGAAGAATAACAAAAGCTTTACTATATGGAAAGACATGTACTCCACACATTTCTATTAACAGACGTTTTATGGGCATTTTCAGTCTTTTTGTCTAAATGTGTATCAATCGAAATTTTGACACTATAGTTAATCGGTTCTTACATAAATCAAAGTTTTCATTAGTATTGCGACTCGTTTTTAGTAATAAATAAGCTGAAAATGATCTTTCATTTGTTTAAAAAATAGATTGCGACCCGACGATTCGGACCTGACGAATATTTGTACTCGATTTTCTGGTCGGGATCGCGAATATCCGAGTTCTTGGATACTTGCCGCAGCCCTACACAACACCAATATTTGAAATACTGTTCTCTACTATTACGTCACTATCAATGACGTCATCAGGAGTATTGGGATCCACGTGATTGACTCTACCTACCATGACGTATAGTATCACATTCCAGTAAACTTCGACCTATGCTAACAGCTTCATCCCTACTGTAGACTAAACCTTCATGTAAAACATAATCTACAAATTCTGAACCACGAAATGCATTTCTGAATAGTTCCCCATCTTGTTGATAACTTTTTATTACTCTTTTATTACGAGATGATAATCTGAAATTAGACAATAGCTTAGAAAGTTACGTCTTTCTAATCGCCAAACTTGGGATTTTCCGTGTATATCCGTAAAATATAAAAAATATTCCGTAAAATGTAAAGATTAAGAATACTATAGGTTAATTTGATTTAAACCTTGACCCTTAAAACATTAAATATCTCAATAACTACATGTATATCATGACATAAAAAATGATAACTAGCACTTTCCTTCTCAATCCAAAAAGAATCAGACTTTATCTACATTTTCAGATTAAGATACTTTACACAGACATTCAATGCAAATTTTGAAGCCCAAAAGATGTTCTCACTTCATGAGTACGAGCTATAATTAGCACAGCCATATAACAGTAGATGCAAATAGATGCAAAAGGATAGCTAGAGACGAGGCCCCGACACTGAATTGATTGATAATGCAATTAATAATTTAAAAAAGTTCATATACATCTAGATTCTTAAGTCATTAATAAACATATGCTTAAATCCACAAGCGATCGGCACGGTCCTGAATAAAAAGCACTATATATACATGTAAGGTATATTACTAAAAAATGGTAGTTTTTCAAACCAAGTTCAATCAGAGGCCAGTTTCTCCATCATATAAAATTTTATTTCATTGTGTTTTTGATTAGGGACCGTGACGGCCGCCTGTGCTTAAATCTATGTTACCCGAATAATAGCAACATTATTACAACGGCAGCAGTAAGCATAATAATTTTTTCCGAGAACCTTTTGGAGACCATTGTATAACTTACTGTTGAACTATCGTCATGTACTTTCACGACAACACATAGATGTACATGAAAAATAGTATACATGTCGTATAATGAATCAAACGATATAAATACGTTTTTTAAAAGAGTTATCTGCCCTGACTGAGCAAATGAGTATCATCCTCAAATTTTAACACTTCCAGTTTAGTGGCCATCATAGAATTCAAAATGGCCGCCATTTTAACAGTTAATGACCAAATAAGATGTCTTAATGATTGCATTTTATTACAAAATTAATAGAAACATATATTCTAGCAGAGGCGGATCCGGGATTTTTTTCTAGGAGGGGGGTCCAAATTTTTTTAGGGGGGGGGGGGTCCAAACTTTCTAACCATATTATACACTGTCTGGACCCCTGACACCCGCTAGATCCGCCTATAATTCAAGGCTAATTTTAAAACTAACCCTTTATAAAGTTCCAATGCCTTATAAAATAAAGTGAGATCTTTATCCTCAGTAAAAGTACCATCATCTCGACGAAATCTATAAAATAATAACTGATCTTTGATATCATGATCGTCACATACTGAAATATATAAAATATGCAAATATTGATATACAGTAAACATGCTTTAAAAACTATAATACGTATTATAAATAAACACTGATGCTTTACTAACAGTAGTTGTAAAAAAAAAACAACACACTGATACTAAGGACTACTATGCTTTTCTAATTTTTTGAAAAATAAGTTAGGCCACAACAAATTCATCATATGTTCTATGGATTCGCTCGCACCTTAATTTTGACGGATTTTACAAAAAATATATTTTTATTTCCTCGCATGCTCATAAAAATTTGGTCAAACCGCTATATAAAGCAAGCGAATAAAGACTTTTTTATCTTTTTGTCTTCACTCGCTCGCCCCATTTTTCCCCCCAGAAAAATCCGTAGAACATATGATCAACTTGTTGTGGCCTTATTTGGTATGCAATGTTTTACTTAAACTGTCCTATATACATAGGTTTTAGTGGTAAATGAACTTAAGAACAGTTTTGCTTGGTAGTGCTTAGTTGTGTTAAGAGGTAAATTACACCGAGTATTTAACATTTATATTTTTATCATAGTTGAAAGCTCCATATTTGCACTTTATAAGATAATTATAGTACCATACTTGATACAGTGGTAGGAAGGGTATGACCCAAGAAATTATATTTCATAACCAAACCAACTTATGTACGTACATGTAGGTCCCGTACAATAATCGAACCCACGATTCCAAGATTTATTGATCTACCGGCAAATCTAACCCCACGAGCTAACTTAGCCAGTGTTAACCCGTGTCACTGGCCCAGAGTCTATAACTTATGATAATAGAATAAAGCGTCTTTATGTACTCGTTTAGATGTATTTCTTTTAACTCGCCTATATGCCATAGGCTTCAGGCGAACTCGTTTAGATCCTCGTGTACACTGTCTTGTATAACCTGTCAAACACCCGGTCACTAGAACTATTTCACGAGAACCCTCAAGTTCGAGCCAGCGAACTATTACTATAATGGTATAATGAAATTATAGTCACTCTTACGCGATAATATGTACGGTGCCCTTTTTTATTGTATTCGTTGACAAAATGTTATTATTAAAGCATATTTGTGAGTATTCTAACGAGTTTAAGTATTCTAGTGCCAGTAATCAGGATCAGTGTAAATGCTAGTCTGTTTTGCAGCTTCTATTGTAAACATAATATACATGTAAACAAAGGGGAAGGTAATCCAGACTATATAATGCTTACCATGATGAATAATAGAATGTTGTTGTAAAACTAATAACCCGTCTAGCGCTGCTTGTCTAGTATCACAATGTTTATTTCTAACTAACCAGTCTATCAAATCTTTACCCACAATGCATGAGCGATATGTTCGAAGATGGTACTTCCTGTCTTTAATGAGATCTGCTTCATATAATGCTTCTCTGAAAAATAAAAGACAGAATCATTGAAACACTATTCGAACATAATGCGTAATTTTTACTATTTAGTAGCGCGCCGGGCTTTGAAAACTCGTGTTCCGAGGGGGAGGGTACGGGTTCGAATCCCACCCGGGGAGGTGAAACACTTTCATGCAAATTTGACAATAATGTCAATTTTCCTCCATGAATAAGGTATATGGAGAAGTTTCCGCCATGCGGAAGGGTATGTGAGTACCGGTTATCGACAAGGGCCCAGGAAAGCTAGGTTAGGTACGTGATTATGACATTATAAATGCGACGGTTTGCAGAAGAAAAAGATAAAGATACGAGAAATTATTTACTGTGTAAAATATATTTTAAATGTTTACCTTATCTTTTCTCCAATCAGTACTAACTCCAATATTTCAACATGATCAATGTTTTTAACTAAGTTAGCCATTTCAATTTGCACTTCTTGTTTAGGTTTTAGAGCGTTCACAATATCTAACAAATCTATTTTAAATGACAGACGATCCCACGATGGCATTATAATTGTATGACAATCAAAAAGTTAAAGTCTTCTATTCATTAAACATCCACTTGACAGAACTCGTCATATTCTTAAGAATAATTTCACCTTTTTATATATACACGAATCTAAGTCCTCATCTTATAAAAGTTTTTACATATAACAAATTAGCGTTTCGTTTGCGAGGTCTCTTTCACAAATCGTATGAAAAGTCCAACCAGTTTTCAACCCCCCTGGGTCATCGTTTAAGCTATATAATAAATAATAATTAAATTAATTACTATCACTCTTCACCAAATTGATACGCTTTATATAAATGCATTAAACTTTATATGCTAAGATTTAAAAACGAATATTCTCCACGAATATGAATTTATCAACCTGTGAAACTGTGCGCACATTAAAATGTATTTAAAATTACTCCAAATGCGTATGAGTACTCACATACATTAATAGCTGAAGTTTTTAGAATGTGATAAAATACAAAGACGTAGTTTAATAGAGCATATGAAATATTATAGATATATAATGAATCATGTTAAACAATGTGATGTTGTCATATGATTGTTATATACATGTACCTTGAACTGATTATCTTGTACAACATATTTTCATTGTCCCTGATAATATGGGCTTGACCGTGTAAGGAAAGTGAAATCAATTGTATGTCTGTTTTCAGTGAACTTTGCTGAACTCATCACACCTTGTACACTATTACGCCACGGGTTGCTTCTCTTTCAAGAAAGGGAAGTAACTCCGGTGGGTAGTTCGAAACCATTCGGAACCATCGGCGATCTTTTACCCAGATATATCTTCGTAGATGATCGCCGAGGTTGTTCCGAATGGTTCGAAAACTTGACACGAAATACCACAGTCACACTGTCATGACTGTTGTAATATATGCCTATCACTTATTAGGTTATTAGGGCTGCAACGATTTGATTCGATACCTCGAAAACCAAAAGGGTGCCGATTCCATTTCAATTTGGGGCACGTATTGTTTCAATCTGATTAAAACCCGATCTAAAATTTTACACTCGTATACTCGCTAATTCGACAACGCTCTACGGGATATATTATGTTTACGGAGAGTGGTAGTGTTTGATTCGATAATAGTTTTGTCTCTTTCAAGACTTTTAGGTACAGTGAGTGTGAGTGTTTTGACAATTCCTATCATACATACAAAATTGTTCTAGTATTTTAAATGAGAAAAATTATTCCGTTGATGTATCCAATGCATAATTTTGATTGTATTCGTACTTGTGTTTTTTCAATGTATGATATGAAATGTTTTACATAAAATTAATTGTTTGAATAAATGAGAAAAAGACTATAAGTTATGACACTATAAGTGATATCAGTGAATAAGAATGAAAATTCATTTGCCTTTTTGATATTGTTTTGAAATACATGTTTAATGTTTCAGCAAACTTTTCAGCAACAATTTTACTTTATCAATATTATGAAGTTTTAAGCTTAAATGAATGTTTTACTGTACATTTGAAGTAAGCTATACTATTTAATGAATCGTTTCGAAAAATAAATCTAATCGAAAGGAAAAATCGAGTCGCATCAAACTGACTTTCCGGTGAATCGTTGCCGCTCTATTAATTATATCAATCACAGTGACATAGGAAGCATTTTCAGAAAGGGAGGGGCCTTTATATTTTTTACAATCTCCGTAAACAGATATCCTGTAGAGCGTTGGTGTAAATTAGCGATTAGGCGAGCGGAATATTCTAGATTGGTTTTTATCAGATTGTATTTTTTATAAAGCAGATTTGTTCAGTGGGAAAACTTCAGTGATTTTCAAAGTTAAGTCATAATCGTAAATTTATGATAATAGTAACTATAGTTACTAAAATAGTGGTTCCAAGAAAATCAAGTAAGGCAACCAACGTAAAAATCCTTATGTTACAATAATAAATAAGATATTAAACTTTATAATAACCAAACTAATTCGTCCAAAGAGGTTTCTCTGCTCTGGATCGTTCATGGAGTTAATTTTCTTCAACTCAGAGCAAATATTTATTTACCTTGAAATTTTCGGTAACATCACGTCACCTTCTTCAGCTGATTGATTTTGATCACATGACCGGTGAAGTATCACTCGTATCACGTGACCCTTCACCGGTCATGTGATCAAAATCAATCAGCTGAAGAAGGTGACGTGATGTTACCGAAAATTTCAAGGTAAATAAATATTTGCTCTGAGTTGAAGAAAATTAACTCCACCAAACTAAATGTTCTTGATAGAGACTGTCCTATTAACTGACCAGATGACGTCTTGGTCAACTTACATTTGATAACAATGGTCATGTAGATACATACCCGAACATTGAAACAATTGATGGACAATAGATGGACATTAGGCAATTGGTCAAGAGTAGTTTTGTTTTATATAAGTACAATGTGACGTCATTAACAATGAATTAAATGAACAGATAACCTTGCATATCGCAGGTTTAATGCAAAACGGTCGTAACTCGATCTTTTCTTATATTAAGACCGTTTTATCGTAATGTATATTGTATATGTTCTCCTTACGCATGTGTGTATTATTTGTTATATATATTTTTTTTAATTTTTTTTTACTTTATATATTTCATGTCCTTAACTTCATTGTATTGTCTTTCGTAAAATATATATTTTGTATTCTTGGTTTCATTGTAATGCACTATAAATAATGCATGTAAATGTTTAATTATTGTCATGTAATTCACAAATCTACTTTTTTTGTTGTTGTTGTAAACTTTGTTCTATTCTAATGTATGTAATGTATATGTAAATCCTTTGCAAAAAGGGAAATAAAATGTATATATATATAAACCCTCGATATGTTAATGTATGATGGTATTGGTTCTGTTTGATGACAAGGTTAGTTGTTCATGTTAAGTGTTGCTATTTATTGACCCTATGTATAATGCCATTGGGTAATACAAATACTTTAACTGTGCACGCCCAGTAGTGTTACTTTTGAAAAAAAACTTTTCAACACAATTACTACCCGTGTTCTAGTAAAATGACCGTACCAGTGTTGAATAATACAACACAATACAGTTTGTGTCAGCTGGCAGAAAAATAAAATTACAGTAGGAGCAGTAGTCCAGTAGTAGGACGAGCACTTAGGGATCAAGAGGTCCTGGGTTCGAACCCCACTAGGGGCACTACTAATTTCCTTGAGCAAGAAATTAACCTACAATTGCTTCACTTTACCCAGGTGTAAATGCGAGGGTGGTATAATTCCGTTGTGCCATTGTTACTTGGAGTAAAAAGACTTCCCATGGGAGATTGATAGATAGATACCAGTAGCCCGATGACCAGGGGGTATAGCTCTAAAATCGTCGAAGGTGCATTAGCATGAAACTTAGACTATAAAATGCAATTTACTTTTACAGCAGAATGATTAATCTTTCTGCTGCTTCTGCTGGCAGAAAAAAACATAACAACATAAAAAAATACATATACAAGAAATAAATAAACAATAAGAACATGGCGAGTGTAGAAAGTAGCCATATTTTCGGATCTAAATTTGTGTTCGACCGACATCCTTTTGCTGTTTATTGACATCCTTCTGATGTTAATAAAAACAAGTTTTGCTAATTGTTTGACAAATGTATTCACATAATCAGACAGACAATAGATCAAGCTTTCTTTTGGTGTATAATTGCGTGAAAAACTCGATTTAATTTTGACAAACGGTATGATTTTTAATGAAAAATGAGCGAGTGTAGGCTGATTTCCGAGTCTAATTTGAAACCACAATTTAGACAAAACATGTAATATTATGCATCATTTTAAAGCTGATTCATTGGAAAATGTTTTGAGGGTCCATTTTGAAAAATTAATAAACAATAACAACATGGCGGGTGTACAAAGTATGCCTATTTTTTGTTTACAATTTTTTGTTCGACTGACATCCTTCTGCTGTTGATAGTATTTCTTATCTTTCAAATGCTGCTAGCTCTTACACATTGGGAAGTATTTCACTTAATGGAAGAGCTGGCTCTAATTTTTACAATAGTAGCTTTACAGCAAGAATAGAAAATGATATCGGGTCTTATTTCATCTTAAATACATAAAATAATAATGAAAAGCTAATGATATGTAAGATTAAAATATGTGTTAAAAATTGAATTATTTCGTGTTGTCTAAAGTGATATAGCTCTATAACTCAAAGTGCTACATCTATAGCACTAATTTAGCAGTAATAAACAGTTAAACAGCTCGTCATTAGCGGCATGAATTCCAAGTTAACAAACAAAATAAACCACTCATTTTTGCTGCCATACCTAAGTAAAAAAACTGTATAGCGCAATGGCAAAATTTTGTTGCCGCCGTTATCAGAGGTACTCATTCAAAGATTTCAACTTAATATCAACTTTTTTTGAAACTATCTAAATTGAATGGAAACATTTTTGAAGCAGGAAATTAGTATTTTGATAATGACAATTTTAGTGCATGTGTAGTACAACTACAAATGAGTGTGTTTCAAATAGTAAAAATCTACCCAGTATGTCATGGTATAGACAATTTTAGTGCATTTGTGTGACTTTTATTGTATATTTCTTGCAATCTATAGGACAGTTTGTCTAAAAATATGAAGAATTTTTTTGACACAATTACAAACACTGAATAGTATTTTTAAACTATAGAAAAACCTTAACCAAATCTGTGAACTAGTACCTTTAACTATAGAGCAAATGCTGATCATCTGAATGAAACCAAACAAACAAAATCACGGAAATGAATATCACATACCGTAATTGTTCTCCAGTATGAAGAATCTCCATTTTATATAAGAATTCCCAATTGTAATACAGACGTAACTCATTTAATATTAGCGGAAAGTCAAGCATTTTGAAGCCGTGTTCCAACTGCAACGAATTGCAAAAACTAGCAGATATTTAACAAGACTAGAAATGTTGTAATCCGTACGGCATTCACTGTCTCACAAGAAGTACTGCTATATCATTGTTCTTTATTGATACAGACAGATGTATGTTCATGACCTCCGATTTAAAAAAACGTTCATTACAAGTTTAGCCGTCCTTTTTGAGAACAACTATGGAGTCAATAACCCGACTGTCAAAAAGTCATCGATGTACCTAAAAGTCTGTCCTTGTTTTTGATGGTAATGTTGTTATTTATAGTAACAATGTGGTCAAACACAAGCCATGATGATAACTAGACAGTTATTGAAAGATTAGGTGATTAAATATCAAACAATCACATTGACGGCCATGTGGTATTTGATCCATCATGCCTATAATATAGAACAGTCTGTCCTGACGGAATATCTAACCAAGAAATCACGGTACAGAAAAATGATTACAGTAAAGTTCCGCTAATATGACCATCAAAATAGGCGGTCGAAATAGCGGTGTGGTCTTAGTACTAAAAACGAAACATCGCTCATTGCCTAAACTATATTTTTTATTTGTTTACTTCAACACCGGTAGTTCCAAAATGGCGTCTAAATATGTCCGAGACCATTCGCAGCGAATGGCCGAGGAGTTCCGAATGAGTTGGCCACACAATCTTGTATTGTCAATGGAATTCCATTAATGACTCATTCGGCTTGCGTTTTCGCCGTAAATAACTCAAACAAATACTGATAAGCGACGTAAAACCCCCCAAACTACAACAAAACAAGCAACCAAAACAACTAACACAAACAATGAACATTTAATCATTGATTGTATTTATCAAGACAATACAGATGTCAGACATGGCTGGACAATACGTCTAATATGTTCAATATGATGGCTTACTAGTACTTCTTGTTTCACTTTTATTGTTATTTTAACCAACCATGCATGGGCGGATCCAGCTGGGGGTCAGGGGGGTCCGGACCCCCCAGGAATTTCCAAAATGTACGTGTCCATAAGTGTATTTCTTAACTGTAGGTCATTTTTAAGTAGCATGAAGCAAATTTTCTCGGTGCTTAACACAGATTTAATGGTTATGTAGGTTTATTATTAATATATCGCATTATTCTGAAAAAAGTGTATGATGTGGTTGTGGTTCGAAAGTTTGGACCCCCTAGAAAAAGTTCGGATCCCCCTAGAAAAAGTCCGGACCCCTTAAACAAATCTGGATCCGCCCCTGCCATGCATTTTGGTATTATAAGTTTATAACCAACAATTTAATTCAATCAATTCAGGATGTTGAGATGGGTTTAGAAACTGGTACTTGGTACTGGTTCCGGTATCTTTTTCTCTTCGAAAAGTACCGATAGATGCCGCTTTTTGGTACCATCACATATAGACGACCGCCTCGCAGAATTTGCTTCTCCTAATTACTAATAACTTGAGCAGCAAAACCTAAGAGTATGTAACTCAGCAATTGCCACGATTTCACTAATTGTTCAAGTTGCAACCAAACGTTGTATCATTATTAAGTCAATAGTGTAACTCACAGTTTAATAAACTGTATTTAAACAGAACAAAACAGTACTGATATATGGTGGCATATTTCTGCCATCAGATAACCACATAACTAACTAGTTTAATAAAAGGTTTACTAGTTACGGTAACAGAGACTGGCAGGTAATCTTAAATCAGCACCTCCCCAAAAAACAACAACTAAATATATGAATGAGTATACATGTAGTCTAAAATGTGTCAAAATAGGGCAAATATGCAATTGTATGACAAACTTTGCAAGCTGCGGCCGCACGTTTTATGAATATATATTATTTGTAGCTCATGCTATAAGGTTATTGTGGGCCTACATCAACACCATCAGTAACAAAATAGATAACGTACCTTATATTATCTCCAATTAAGTAAATCTCGTTTATTTTACAGAAACTTCTTGACCGATTCCTAACATTACCGCTAGATGCTGCGTCGTTTTTATAAGACATGTTTGTAATAGTTTAAACTTCTTGTTTATTTGTTACATAGTCTACAATAACAATATTTTGATACAAAAATAAACTAGAACTTAGTTGATAGCTGTTATCAATGTTTTTGTTGATAATATTCATTTTTGATTCGTTGATAACTTGTATTATCTATATGTTACACGAATATATTGACAAATTAGGGTATGAACTACAGTTAATACTTTTACTACATACATACATTTATCTTTATGTTACTCGATAAAAATCCATGGCACGAACTGAGATTCGAACCCACGACCTCTCGAGTCGTAAGCGGACACTCTACCGCGTCGCCATAAAAGCTAGCTTGAAGGCAAGGGAGTACAAGCTCCGTATTATACCTCTGCTACATTTATTTGGCAAAAAGGCATTGACATAAGCCTTTGATCATTTACAAGACTCAAGGCAAAGACATCACATTTATGACAAATATACATAACAAATACAATATTCAATACATGTAATAGATATCTGAATAAAGCGATCACTTACATTGTAATTACAGTACCAATGAAAATCTAAATAGAGTGACCACTTAAGTGCAGGGCCAATGAACATCTAAATAGAGCGACCACTTAAGTACAGTACCAATGAACATCTAAATAGAGCGACCACTTAAGTACAGTACCAATGAACATCTAAATGGAGCGACCACTTAAGTACAGTACCAATGAACATCTAAATAGAGCGACCACTTAAGTACAGTACCAATGAACATCTAAATAGAGCGACCACTTAAGTACAGTACTAATGAACAACTCAATATAGAGAGCAATAAATACTGTAGATTAAGTATTTATGCACATCTATTCTAAAATATTCAAATAGAGTACTAAAATACACTTGTACTAAAAGCAACTTTTATCAAAGTCTAATCTTATGTTCGCTACCACCATGCGATCTGATGATTCTCTTCTCTCTTCCCTGTCAGCGTGTATTTTATGCAGGATTCACACGAAGTATGACTAGAATTTCTGAATTGATCTGAAAATGGTTTAAGTGTTTAACTAAAGCATGTCGGTGTCGTTTTAATTCTTATGTAATACTATTGTAGTCTGAAAAATAAAAGTATTGTTCTGTTCTGTTCTGTTCTGTTCGAATGTCGATCAATATTGCATATTATGTATTTATTTAGTGAAAATGGTCCAAAACTTCGAATATCAAATATAGAAGTGGTACAACGCTGTTAAGTGCCACTTAAAATTTCTTTAATGAGTCGTGCTATTTTATTTTTATGTGGACCTTCTTTGTCAATAACTAACAAGCTGTGTGCTCCACAGAGAACGTCCATCGATTGTCACTATCATGACAATGGTCCTCATCAATAGGTTTGCCTGTATCTACTTATATACACACAGGATTGATATTATTTTATCAAACACCATGATTGGATGTCTGATACAAGCGTGGTGTGTATAATTTTCAAACAGGGATGATTACATTCAGTACTCACCTCAAGTGTTCTGATATTTTGTTCTCAACTTCCGTGGTTAGGACATGATTAAAACATGACCATCCTCGTGCATTCTGTAGGAGCAGTTTTCCAGTGGTAGGACCCGCGCGTATGGATCTAAAGGGTCCGGTCTAGAACCCCGCTAGGGGCACTGGTAATTCACAATGCAAGAATTTATCACCGGAAAATTACCACCCAGGTATAAATGGATACTGTAGGGGATCGCCTGTCTGAATGTGGTTTCAATGATTTTGGGTTATCGTACAAAATTGGAAAGTCACATTGACATGTATATGAAATTAGTGTTATACATGCTATCCGTTTCGTCAAAAATATTACAATTCAGTTGCCTGCATAAATCACTGATTAACATTTGGAGCAACTTAAGTAGGAATACAATACGTTTTTTATATGTACTACTCATTTCGGGAAATCATCAATCTTAATAATACATTTATTTATTCACAAATACCAGGGCCCATATTCACAAAAATAAACCTCAGGCTCAAACTCAGAACGTCTAACCTCAGGATTCTAAAATATGCTGCGCATGAACCACATTCATAATTCGTTTGACCGATGACTGGGGTAATGAACTAAGAATGTGAATTTTGTTCATGCCCAAATGGACAAAAATATATAACTAGAGTTCTTTTGTTCTAAAATGCTGATATATCTTTGATACACCGTATTTTGTACAGAGTACATAGCGAATACATGTACAGAGAATTCCATTGCGATTATTATTGCTATACATGTATATACAGTCCAACCTCTCCACAAAGCCACTTTCCGGAAATCCCCAAAAGTGGCTTTGTAGAGAGGATGGCTTTGTACAGAGGTTTTTAGTCGATCCAAAATTTTATTTCGAGTCGTTTTGATGTGATAGTATGCATTGTTTTTTCAGTATATTACAGTACATGTACTATCATACTTAGTGTTGAATGTAATACACAGCTTGGTAGAATATGTGATATTTTCTAAGTGTATAATATCAGTACATATGTGGTTTTACAGATCTGTCTATGTTTCCTTTAATATCATATCATATCATTATCAACTGTTGAGTGCTTACAATGTAGACAGTTTTAAGCATGGGGAAATGCTTATTAATGGTTTGTTTCAGATAAACCACAAATAAATTGAACATATCAAGAGCAAAATGTACGAAGAGATGTCATATATCATCACCTAATCATTACTCTCTTAATAAAACGACGCTTTTAAATAGGTTTTAGTACAACAATGTTTCTTCAATCAAGCCATTCTTTTCTGTAAAATATTCATAACAACTATTCAATTAAATGGAAAATTGGACTCAAGCAATTAAAACTAACTTCGATAACTCATTCCCTTGAGTGTCACAATTCATTAATAATTCAAATGATAGTCTTGGTTAGAGATACGGAACTGTTTTTAGCAATAAGCAAATTGATAGATTGGTGTGACGAGTATTTAGTTAAAATACCAAAGAGGAGTAGATGTTTTCGTATATTTGAGCTACGCATATTTATGACTCTGGATGATAAAAAAATCATATTTTAATTTGTTTACCGCAAATTTACAATGATTATCAAGCTGGTGGTTTGCTTCCTGAGTTCTCTATTGTTTTTGTTTTGTGCTGGTATTACGGATATGAAAATTTATGAACAAATATTTACAGCATATAACCCTTTACTGGATGATTATAAGCTTCCATCGTCTACCTGTGTCTCCGAGATGTTTTGTTCCATAAGATGCTTAAGGAATCCGGTGAGATATAATTTTTATTTAAATTTTTTTGGTTGGGTTTAACGCTGTAGCAACACATTGTATGGGTCATTTTACGGCTGTCAGTCAATCTACTCACCGTTCCTGGAAAAACTAAATCTCTGGATTTAGCCGTGTAACAGTTAAAGTTACAAGTTGCATACTTCCGTCAGTGACTGACAACTGTCCTTACTACATGATTTAGAATCAGTGGTGGGAGAATGAATGGCCATAGAAATAATTTCATGACCAGTCTCTACGAAAGTTTTCCCCGCCCGGGAATCGAATTATGGTTTATATGTATTCAGAGACATTATTATGCAATAAAGTGACTAAGCTTCACGAAAGAACACCCTACCTAGGAATCGAACCTACGACCTCCTCAATCAATAGGCTTGTGCGCTAACGGCTGAGCCAGCTGGGCGGCTTTCTTATTTAGCCTTGGACATGGTTATTCTGCAGTAGTTGTTATTATCGACTGTTCGTCGCAGATATGACGCAGCATTAGAGAACAGGACTTTGAAACCGGTGGTCCCAGGTACAGTTGTGAGAAACACTATGATAATTTAGAGTACTATATGTAATGTCATAAATACGGGTACAATCTTTCGGCTAGAAATGATCCTAATTATATGATCATAATTTCTGTGATTGCTGAAGAATTTGTTATTAAGTTAAACTCGAGGTCACAAGCTGTTTTTAAACAACGAGAAACTGATAGATATTGTCTATTTTCTACACACAAAATACTTAAATTGTCGGTTCTACCTTAAGATTAGTGAGATTATTTGTTGTCCGTAGAAATTCCACAAATTGCAGTTCGTAAACCACGGACAAGTTAACTAAAGTGCGTACAAAAAAACAAAACGTGTTTTGATAAACATTAAAAATGAGACAGTTCATTTCAGGGGTAGGCAGTAATGAAAATAAAATTTGTGTAATTTATTTTAACAAAATTAACATGGTTGATAAACTACCACCACTTGGTAAATCATGCTTGCTATGGTAGAACGCTTTCCATTACACCAACAACTAAGACACAAGTAAAACATATCACACTTGTTTTTTTAAAGTCATCTTGGGCATCCCTCTTCGTGGGTTAGTTCATTGTATTGTTATTATAAACAGTGTTTTGTTTTTTTGTGCGCACTATAATTGCGCTAGTACTTCGGAAGGGGTACTTGCGGATTATATAAATAACAAAAAGAGACTTAAATAACAGTTGTGTTTACTGTTTTTTTTCATATTTGTGGATTATACAGATAACAAAAAAGACTTGAATAACAGCACCGTGTTCAGTAACTACTGTTAGCTAACGTTACGGGTACGAGAGAACTAAACCCGAAGACAACTCAACCGTGTATAACTCAGCTCAAAGTTGGGACAACTCAATCCGTTAGTAGGGGATTGAGTTGTCTCGGGTTGAGTAGTCTATGGGTTGATTTGTTCCGACACTTCCGATACGGTACGTTTTGGGACGTTCCAGGGTAACTGAACACTCTGCAGTTGTGTTTATTGTTGTGTTTATTTTTTCGTAACTACTTGAACAAACAAAGTCAAATCGGGCGCACCTTTTGCGAAACACTTGACAAAAATATTTTGGGAAAACCAACTTTAGAGATAACTTTATTTATTGTATTTATTTTCATTTATTGGAGTAACGCCATGTCAACACGATTTAGGTCATTTTTCGGCGTCCAGCGCACATAACCTGGCTTTCCTGGACCATTGTCTATACCCAGTACTCACCTACCCTTTCACAAGACCGGAAACGTCTCCATATTATCTTATCAATGGAGGAAAATCGACATTATTGTCGAAGGTTCATGGAAGGGTATAACCTCCCAGGGTAGGATTCGAACCCGCACCCCTCGTGCACGAGATTCCAAATCCCGGCGCGCAACCAACTGAGCTAACGACCAGGGTTAAAGAGATAACTCTAACTCGTATTGGTTTTTTTTATAATAAATACAGATGTGTGTGTCATTCTTATTCAACGACAGTACATCATCATGTCTACCATTCAGTGAGTATGCACTATGTGAAGTAGGTGAAAACATGAAAGGTTTCTTTACCATCAAAGGTATTAAAACAAGTTTTTTATAGGCAGTCAGGTATTGATTTTTACTTAGAACGGCACATACATTAACTCCACTGATTTCATTATACTTTTATTTATTTATGACGTCTTGAAGTAGAATAGAACATCATGATGTCAACACTATACGTGACCTTGTACGCGTTCTTCAGTATTGGCGGATGAGAATTAAATGTTATTAGAATTTTTAGTGTGTAGATTTGATTCCCGGGCAAGACAATGCTTGTAAGGAGAATGGCTATGAAATACTTCCTACGGCCAATTTCACACACATCGCTGCATGGTAATCGCCGTGACTTTGGATATGTATGTAGTTTAGTTCAATAATTTTCTAATTTATTTCAGCCGGATTGAGAAAAAAGTTCTTACAATTTAGATTAATCACATTCAAGTCCACTTCCTGGTCCCCCCAGTACTGACATTGTAGGTTAAAGTTTCTAGCTAAAGAAAACAACGGTGTAGGTTTTGGACGGGATTTGAACCAACGATACCAGCCTAAAGTCGTAACCACTTGACCACACCCGCTCCTGTATATGTATGTGCTTTACTACTGTATATCTTTGGTCTAGTAAGTTAATCCAATCTGTCCAGTGTCAGTTTGTCATTCGGAACACCCCGACCATTCATCGAATGAATAATCTCGGAATGATTCCTGAGGTCCACCAATTACCCATGCAGGGTTCTTACTACATACGCGATGCGAAGCACATGCAAATCACGTAACGGTTATGCAAAACAGTTCTTGTCGTAAAGATATAAGGCTTTGTAAAAGTGTATTTTTTCTGTAATAAATGTGACTATATATTGTTAGGTGGATGTCTTTAAATCGTGCATTTCAAATTTATAGACAAAGAACGAGTTATTTACTAGTGTAACCGCTAAAATGATCATGGATTAGTTTACTTCAACATCGGTTGAAGTATTTTCTTCGAGTATGTGACACAAAGGTAGTTCCAATATGTTCGTGTTTTTCTAGTGAATGGCCGAGGAGATCCGAATGTCAGTGAGTACGTCGAATGTGTGCCTAAGAAACAATTATACATTTGTCTTAAAGTGACGTAAAACATAAAATTTTACAGGTAGATCACAGAGACGTATTTGTGATTGTAACTTGGTATATAATGAAAGTTTTGTAAATGTAGCATTTGGCAAATCAGTGACGTTAAGCTCTATTTACCCCTCAAGTACAGCATTCAGGCCTGAATATCTGGTAAGTCAATATATCTTTGGAAATTATGTAACTTTACCTCTATTATACTGAAATTCATATAAAAACATATTGCATCTATTGTTCTGTTTAATTAATTTGTCTCAACTTAAGTATATATTCTGTAACTGAATGTGTATTTCTGAGTTCCTTTGAACCAGTAAGTAAATGGCCAATATTGATGAACGAAACAACACAACACAACGCAACGCAGCGCGCGCAAAGCAACGCAGCGCATCGCATCGCAACGCAACGCGACGCAGCGCAGCGCAACGCAACGCAGCACAGCACAACACAGCACAGCACAGCACAGCACAACAACAAAACAACGTAACACTACTCGATAATGTATACGTGACTATTGCATGGCTGCATCTAACAGAATAATAAATATTAGATGTGTCCTTTGTAACATCAATATATTTAATGAAGGAGATTTGATGATATGACTAGGGCTGTGGATCGTTGAGCAAGTATCCGATCTGAATCACGATTCATGTGTAGCGATTCACGAATCGAACCACGATTCACTTGTAATAACAAAAATACACATGTACATGTAAGTGAAGAATTACAGAAGCTTTTACTAAATGGAAAACCGTTTACTCCAAAACTTTTCTATTACCAGGCGTTTTATGGAATTTTTTAGTGATAACATTTTTGTTATATGCCTGAAAGAATTTCGGTCATATTATGTTATACCCCCTGGTGTCCGTCCGTCCGTCTGTTAGCAATTTGGTTTCCGGAGCATAACTTAAGTCCCATTTGGTCCACAATATTCAAACTTCATACGATGATTGTCCATATCGGGTAGAAGACCCCTATTGATTTTGGGGTCACAAGGTCAAAGGTCAAGGTCACTATTACCTTAAAACTGAAAACAGTTTCCGGAGCATAACTTAAGTTCCATTTGGTCCACAATATTCAAACTTCATACGATGATTGTCCATATCGGGTAGAAGACCCCTATTGATTTTGGGGTCACAAGGTCAAAGGTCAAGGTCACTATTACCTTAAAACTGAAAACAGTTTCCGGAGCATAACTTAAGTTCCATTTGGTCCACAATATTCAAACTTCATACGATGATTGTCCATATCGGGTAGAAGACCCCTATTGATTTTGGGGTCACAAGGTAAAAAACCCAACACTTTCGGGCATATAATCCTCCGCCTAGCGGTGCTCTTGTTTAAATGTGTATCAATCAAAATTTTGAATTAAATTAACATTTTCATATTAGTGCGGCTCGTTTTTAGTGGTAATTAAGTTGAAAATGTTCATTCATTATTTCAAAAAATAGATCGCGATCCGCCGATTTCGGACGTGACGAGTATTCGTACTCGATTTTCTGGTCGGGTTCGTGAGTATCCGAGTACTCGGATACTCGCAGCTGCCCTAGATATGGCGGCTAAGTCTTAAATGATATTGCCATAGTAACACAAACACAGATGATGTAATCGGGTTGGAACTGACGAGGTTTCAGAGTCTATAGCCACGTGATCTACAATGACCTCTGATAAAGTAAACGGAATGAGTTTGTCGCCGACCTCTCTTATAATACTAATGTATGTCAGCGCACCTAACCTAGTTTTCCAGTACCCTTTTATATAATCAGTTCTATCTTACCATCCTTTCTACAAGGCCAGATAATTTTCCCTATATCGTATCAATCGAAGAAAATTGACGTATTTGTCAAAATTTCATGGAAGGGTATACCCGCTCCAGGGGATGTCATGTGACCTTCCTTTGATTTTCAAACATACTTAATATAATCGTATATACTTAACGAAACTTCTAAATACTCCGATTTCAGTATTGTAGGAAGTCTTACTTCTCAACATTAAAGTCTGATCGATGATGGAAAAATTCAAATGTGTTTTGGACCATACTGACCTTTGCTTTCATGGTTTTCATGCTACTTTATCAATGCGAAACCATTTTTGTCGCGCATGTGTTGATATGGAAAGATTATCTATTTGTTTTGATTGAACAGGAAATTAGCAATTACAAGTCTTATTCTGCAGGTTACGCACCGTCTGGCAAAAGACCTATGGCAATTTTTCGTTCTTCGAGCGACATTCGAACCATTTCTTGATTTTTTTGTTGTGCATATAAACACACTTTTGTTTTTCACTAAAACTGACATCGTGCAATTTTAGCACGATAAGCACTTGCGCATTTCCGCTTTTCTGCACATGCGCGACAAAACCAATTTTGCATCAATTAAGAAGCATGAAAAATATGTAAAAAGACGACAGTATAGTCCTGTACACATGTCCTTTAACGATCGGACGAAAATGTTGAAAAATGAAAATTTCTGACAACATTAAAATCGGTGTACTTAGAAGTTTCGTTAAGTATATATAAGGGATGCAACCGCGTTAAATAGACCATCTGATGTTAATTAATTTATTTATATACAAAATGAATGTACAGATGTATTTCGCCATACTTTACTTTACAGACGGATGGTAATCACGACACTTTGGCTATAAGCGATTTACAAGATAATCCATACGCTATCGTTGACTTGGAGGACAGCTATAATATATTCAGTTTCTTTATTGCAAATCGTGTTGATTGTTGCCGTAAGTAAACTTATGTTCATTTTTTCGAGCACTAGGTGATTGACATATACTAGAATGTCGGTCTAGTTGAGAAAAGCGTCTAAAAAGTAGTTCGCTGTTCTCTTCGGTATTCATCAATATTTTGAGGGGTTTTGATTGAAAAAAATGTGCTCTTTACGAATCTGCCAGGACCACTGTCTATAACCAGTCCTCATCTACCCTTCCACAATGCCAAAAACTTCTCCATCTATATTATTAAATTTGCGAGTTTCCTGTTTTGTGGAAGAAACTGCGCAGCTTTGAATAAATCTTTTGTTTGTCGCTGGAACACCTATATACAGGCATATCAAGCTGACAATTCTTTTTTGACAAAGCCTCTTGATATTTGCAAAAACTGCCAAAAATCAACAAAAATATTGGGGGTTTTTTGTGTCTAAAAATAGTTCTAGATAAAACTAAAAATAGACCAAACTCCCCGCAGCGGTTATTTCCCTTTATTGTCATTACATAAAGCCCGTGCTTGCACGGGCTCCCATCTAGTATACCTTATAAATGGAGGGAAATTGAAATCATTGTCAAATTTTCATGGAAGGGTATAACCTGCCCAGGTGGGATTCAAACTCGTACCCCCTTCGGCACACGAGATTCCAAATGCCGGTGCGCTACCAACTGCGCTATCAACCCCGGTTGAGTAAATTGTATATGACGGTATGTCAATAGAATATACTTAATTAACAAAACTATTAAATTGTTATGACATTTCTACGGAGCCCCTAAAGTGACATTAAGAAATACTTGTTTTAATTTTCACAATTATTTTAATTAAATGTAATGCTTTTTCGTTTAAACGTAATATTATTTCGATTTTTACGAAATATTATTTCGTTTGAACGAAATAATACTATGTTTAAGCGAAGCGAAATCATTATTATTATTACCTACATAATGTTCAGGGAATGTTTAAAATCGAACAACTGCGTTCTACAACTGCACAATGGCCGCGGTCTTTGCTATCTTTATATGATAGCTTGATCATTTTATAAACAATTTAGAACTATATTTTTCAGCTGAAAGATTGCGTAATTTCAAGTTGCTTGTCAGTGATAATCAGAGTGTATGGACAGAATGTATATATTACCCTGGACAAGTTGGTATAGATTGCACGTTAAGTACTCATACACCTTGTGCTGGAAGATACGTCAAACTTGTTATACTTATCAGGACCTTCCTACAACTCCGTGAAGTTGAAGTCTATACTCTCGTATAAAATTATTATTATAAACCATATTTGTATAGCGCTCTTTTCCAATCTTTACATTGAACATGTATATTTTGAGGTTCTTGTTTGTTTTATATTATGTTTTAAAACTCAGACATATAAAGACAATATGTTTAATTTCACAGAAGAGCGATTGTCTTTGTTAAAAATCATGTGTATTTACCGCTACCTTTGTTTAACAATTATTGGTCAATATAAATCAAATAATTTAAACTCTATGTATACATGTATTTATACTATACAAGTATTCACTACTATGCATGTAGTCTCACCACTATGATTGAGCTAGTTTAATGGTAGTTCTATCTAATTTTCAATAAGTTCATTAATGTATTTTTTGAAATTATAATTAATGTTTTTTTTGTCATGAAGAATTACATTGTATAAACAAATTCGCCGTTTCATTTATAGTGAGCTAGAAATAACAATGAGTGCGTCTTTTTGCGAGCACATGCTTTTGGTTTGACGAACATGTATCGCTGTATGATTTATTAAAACTGAAGTCGGATACATTGTGATCACAAACCGGAAGTACATTCAGTTGAACATTGTGATAGAAACAAGATGGAACGACGACGAGTTAAATTTAACATAGCTACTGCATCTTGTGGCTTCTGTCACGTCAACTCTGAACAAACTCAGACTGCAGACGACATTTCTCCAACAGTTCGAGAAGCTGTCGTTTATTGCAAGACTTGTACTAAATTCTTATGTACAAACTGTTTGAAACCACACCGGAAGTTGGTTGTCTCCGAAAACCATCAAATATTGAATCGTGATCATATTAATTTAGCACACGAACCCGGGTGTAATGAAGCTATACCGGCAACTGAGAGACTCTCAACGTATTCTGAAGTTGAGAAATTTGCTGACAATGTATTAAAAGAATATGAGATATATCGTTCGAAAATTATGAAAACTTTGTGCAAGAATACTGAGGTTGATCTTCCGTTAGTCAGCGATGATGAGGTGACATTTGAAGAATCTAATGCGACATGTGACCGGGATTACAATTTCACTGATTTTTGTAAACACCACCCGGGACAAATGATCAAGTATTTTTGTGGAAATCATGAAACGCTATGTTGTGAAATCTGTAAACGTGAAGCTCATTTAGCCTGCTCATCAAAGGTTTCATTCATACCGGATTTAGTTAGGAATGAAGATTCAGTCGCTCCGCCCTACAAGAAGATAAACTCACAAATAGAAGACTTCAAAGATTACGAACGAAAGCTTCAACACGATCTTAAAGAACTGAAAAAATCACGAGACAATTTTCTGCATGATTTAAAAACTAAAAAGCGAGAAATTCTGCAGTGGTTTAATTTGATGGAAGTTCGAGCTGTGAGAAAGGTTGAACGTATTTTTGATCGTTGTAAGCAAGATATTGAGAAAAAACGTCAGAAAGCTAAAGACGCTTGTAGAGAATTAAGAGCTGAAATATACTTTCTTAAAGAGATATCAACTAGTGACATACATGATAGCATCTACAAGTTCATTAGAATGAAACAATCAGGTGAATTGGTAGAAGAGACAGCCAAGAAAAAAGAACCGAGACAGTTTACCAACTCTCGGTTCAGTTTAAAAATAAATGAAGACTTTGCCAGAGCACATAATGAAGCAGACCAACTATATGAGTTAAACTTTGAAAAGAAAGGTGAGACCAAATACAACGTTCGTCTAAAGGAAGACGTACATACCTGTAACGTAACTGGTTGTGTCATGTTGACTTCAGGTGGTCTGGCAATCACTGACAGGAACAATGCTAGTGTTAAAGTATTTAATTCTCAGTTTAAATTAACTGCTTTGGTTAAAATTGCAGATGGTGTGTATGACATTGATAATTTAGATCATTATTCATTTGTGGTAACATCTCCTTTGAAAAGTAAAATTAACATAGTTGAGGTTGTGCCTATTCAGGAAGTCGTCAAAGTGATACATGCAGGCGATGGATCGTGTTGGGGTGTTAAACACCACGAGGGTATTTTCATAGTGAACTGTTCCACAAAAGACGAGAATTATATTCGTGCAGTAGATTTAGAATCGCATATTATTTTCCAAATCCAAACAAAATGTAACTTTTCATCAGAAGTTTTCAATGATGATACTACAAAGGAAATGAAAATAATAACATCCACTTGTTACATGGAAGGTAAAGAAACACAAGTTACTCATTATATTGATGAGCATCTTCTTGAAGGAGAAGAGACTGACAAAGTCATTGTACAAGAATATAATTACCTCAATCATTTGACCACTAAAGGTGTCACTATAGACAGTCATAATAATGTCGTAGTTTGTTGTAAAGACACTGATCAAATTTACACTATTGCGCATGTCGGAAATGAAGCTGAACTCTTATTGGCTGAGCCTGACGGTCTTCATGCGCCACAAGCACTATGTTACAACCAGGGTAGAACCAAACTTTTAGTGACATCAGAGAACACTGACTTTGTGCAAATATTTGAATTCGGAATTTGAAAGCATATGTGAACGAATGTATTCTAAACCTACGGGTTATGGTTAGTGATGAGGTAGCGTGTATACATGTATATAAAATGGCATCTCTAGTATATTCAAGTCCGGTTATTTTTTTAATTAACATCAGTAGATGACAAAATAAATCGCAGGCAAATATTCTGTTCAAGAAAACTAATGTACCTTGAGTGGAATTTCGGACCCTGATATCCAGAGCATGTATATATGTACATGCTAATATTATCGTTTAACTTAGTAAGAAAATTAACAAAAAGCTAAGTACAAATTAAAAATCCGACTTGTTAAAAAAGTTTGCATCTTTCAATTATTGTCAATGTTCTCTTTGAAACCAAGACATGGTTACACATTCACGGATATTTGTCATATAACGGCGGTCAGTCAACCTACTCACTCCTCCCAGAAAGGCCAAACCTCTGGATCTGTTAACCGACTACTAAGCGCATACTTTCGTCAGCGACTGACAACTGCCCTACTTAATTAAGAATCATTGGTCGGAGGGAAAATGGCCGTAGAAATAATTTCATGACCAAGCTCCACGAAAGTATGCCCCGCCCGGGAATCTAGACTTGCGAGCTACAAACTGAGCTAGCCGGTCGGCTACGGTTATTTATAAAGAACGGATACGGACAAAAAATGTACGAATGGTGCTTGATTGGTCATCCACGTTCAAACAAAGAGTGAAACCAAAGCCACGATGGGTAGTGATTAACGGCGATTTATATATAAATACATATTACTAAAAATTGTGGGATAGAGTCCGTCGTAACCATTATAATAATTTGTCAATGTATTTCGTTGACATTAGATATTAGGTCTGTGCTAAAATTTAAGTAAGCCTTGCATATTAGCTTGGTCGATTGCACATCTTGCTGGTTTAATTTGTAAAGAATTTGTATTTGACCATACCACCTTCTACTGTTATATTAATTCGAAACTCCTCTGTCATTCACTAGAAATAACATCGGACATATTTAGAGGCCATTTTGGACCTCAAATGCCCTTTAGAAACAAATTACTTCAACAGGTGCTTAAGTACATGTACATGTAAACAAATCCACGATCGCTTAAGTGGTGATAAATGTCTCGTTTTAGTCCATAAATGAAATGCACGATTTAAAGACATCTGTTGAACAATATATAGTCACATATATAGTGAAAGAAATGTATCTACAAAGCCATACGAGTTTACGACAAGAACTATTTGCATAATTGTTACGTGCTTCGTCTGTGCTTCGCGTCTCGTATGTAGAAAACCCCCAAGAGTATTGATGGACCCCCACGAATCCAAGAATATTTTTTCAATAAATGGTCGAGGTGTTCCGAATGCTACTGTATTATGTACGGCAGTTGTCAGCCAGTGAAAAAGAATCTGGTAATTAGAAATGGCTTCAAACCTGGAACCAGTGACATTAGCCTCTTCAGATTATTGGAGCCTTGTAATATATTATAATTTAATAAAGCATAAATACAGATAAAATGGGCTAACTATCAACACCTTGCAATCAAAATAGTATGGTGGCATATTTCTGCCATCAGATAACCACATACCTAACTAGTTAATTAGAAGGTTAACTACTTACGGTAACTAGTTAACCATTTAACTTAATCAACTTAAGAGGTTAACTAGTTATCGTAACTAGTTAACCTCTTAATTAACTAGTTAGTTATGTGGTTATCTGATGGCAGAAATATGCTACCATAAAAAAGCAATACGAGAGACTACATGAATAATACTTAAATCTAAACGCTATCTGATTTTGTATACAAGTATAGCGTACGATTGTAAACGACTATGCATCTAGAGCAAGTTAAACCTTGATTATTAAACCATAATATTAATGTTAACGTAAATGAATTCCTAAACCAGGCACTTAAAGATAGTTGCAAAATGTTACTATACATGGTAGTGAACTGTTTATGCATCTCATGCCGCTATAATAGCTCGTAAGACAGGCTTGTATCTTACGTTCTTCTTTATCTAATTGTTACGTTGTTTTAAGATGTTTCATGATATGCTTATCTGAAACTTCAGGATGTAAATTATCTCAAGTAACATGAAAAGCAAACACCTGGATAAAGCTACAAAATTTTATGACAATGTTAAGTATTACTGGTTGTAGATAATGTTACGAGTACCCATACTGTCATTGCGTAATATCAATGAAGTTATCTAAATTTTAGACTCATAAATATAAAAAGATGAGCAAATTAAGTACACTATAAAATAGATTATGCTCGTGTGTTGCTACGGTGTAACCATCTATCGGAAGGCAAGTATCGGTGATATATCGATATATCGAGTCAAGCAAGGAGAGTAAAAACTTTTTTCGGACATAAAACGAACATAAACAAACTGTATTTTCTTGTTTTTTTATACTAAGCAGAAAACACGAAAACTCAGCAATATAAAATAAGTTCTAAATTTTAAAGCTTTATAAAGTGCCATATTGGTTCGATATTCCAATTGCGAATCGATATCGGATCGTCGTTAAGAATCGGTGATACATCTATATCGCGATTTCTGATTTCGGTTCAAGCTCAGCAGCTAACTAGTTACTTGAAAATGCAAATAGATGTAAACTATATTTAAATAACTGTAAAATAATCAACGCATACCAATCTTAATAAATTAAACAAATAATATCTATAAAAAAGATTTTCGGTGCTATAAAGGGTTCATTTTGTTTGAAGTATAATAATATATAAGTAATAAACGCTGTTCAGTCATACTGCCAGGAGCGTACCATAATCAATTACCTCAGCTAGTCACACATCATTCACAGTGTAAATAGTTAGCAACTACTGTCCGTGCTAAGCACCACCTGTTTATCAAAAACAACCAATGATACCTTGTATTTTATCCATTTCTCTATTCCGGATAAGAATTTTTATGGGGCAAACAGGAATAGTAGAACAAATTGAATTGGTTAAAAATATAGGTCAAACGTCGGCTTGTACTACTGCGCTGAGAAAGAAGAATTTGATAAACAATAAAGAACAACGTTTTACCAAATCACGCGGCACTTTACCGCCAATGGTATCAACACTAGTCGGCTGAAGAAGTTGATACAATGTCACAATTACAACCTTCCATATAAAACCGTTCAATATAATAAAACCGATATTGGTTGGTATACTAGCAACTTCCAGTTAAAGGTACTTTCAGATCACACTTTTAAGAATTTCAGTCGTCCAACTTTGGAATGAAAATCGCTG
Source organism: Mactra quadrangularis (assembly GCA_025267735.1). Taxonomy (NCBI): domain Eukaryota; kingdom Metazoa; phylum Mollusca; class Bivalvia; order Venerida; family Mactridae; genus Mactra; species Mactra quadrangularis. The sequence goes on along the minus strand of CM046307.1, from coordinate 10,050,844 downwards.
GAATCAACCTGGACTCACCAACGCAAGCTGACGACATCGTATTACTTTCTCTCTCCAGGAACGGTCTTCAACAACTACTAAGTATATGTGGGAAGTACGCCTCCAAATGGCGATATATAGTTACAATGCATCAAAATGCGCTATGCTACGATCGAATATTCGCCCAGGTACACCACGTTCAATTAACGCCGGTCTATTAGTTTACAACGATCTTATTATACTCAACGTGCATTCATACAAACATCTAGGTGTTATACAATCTATCAGTGGTAAACTACCATTCGATGTCGATGATATTCGTCAATCAATGAGAGGAACTTTATTATCTATTATCAACAGACTCACATGTAAAAACGATCTAAATCCAACAGTCTTAGTTAAACTTTATTTAACATATGGTCTGCCTAGGGCTCTATTTTCATGTGAATTATGGGACAACATTTCCGTCTCCACAATGAAAAAGCAAGAATCATGTCATTGATTCTGTCTAAAGGTCATACAAGGCTTACCTCAGCAGACACGTTCAGTAATGGTTACTGGTCTTCTTGGAATATAATCTATTGAAGCCTACATTGATCTTCGTAAGCTTCTATCTTTTGGAACTCTAAGTCGTGTTTCACCATCAAATCTTGTGAACCAAATGTTAAATGTCAGACTTTCTCAACACAAAAATTGTAACTCTATTAACATACTGGATTTGTCAAAGACATAACAAGAATACTACAGAAGTACAGCCTTTATCACAATCTTTCCAACTACTTAAGTAACGGTATCTGTCCAACGAAATATCCATGGAAGAATGCTTGCAAGACAGCTATATCCGACCATGAAAAGATGACATGGAATTATAAATTATATCGATTTTCATAGATTCAAACTTGTACATGACACACTACAACTCAATATTCACTGGACATACTCTAGATCAAACCCATACTATACGAAGACTTTGAAGTTCCTTGTGAAGGTCCTCTGTACAAGCTATCAGTCAGATCCAGTAACATGTATTATGTGTGATAGTCTTGTCAATGATAAATTAAGTCATCGTCTGTTCGATTGTGCGAACTATGATGTAAATAAATACACAAACAGCTCTGTTCAATCAATATATGACATGTTTAATACAGAGTTTTGTAATTTCTTATTCTGTGCTTACTTTTTGGGTCGCAGTGACTCTTACACCCAGCAATACTTAAACGCGAACGAGCACACCATGTTTCTATTAGAGAGAAGCAAACTGCTTAGACTTATATATATTTGAAATTGATCATATTCCTCGATCATTTTGAGTGTGACTTGCTTCACTTAACTAGAGACTATACATACCTTATGTATACCAGTATTCTAAATTGATTTATAAGATTTTTCTTCTAACTTTTAGGTTTTATATTTTTGCATAATTTATCATATTTGTCTATTTACTTCTCCAGAAAATGGAGGTGAAATAAATAAATGAATATAGTTTATTCCAAAAATGATAATATTACACATGGCACTAAAATGATTAAAATACAGAGTAACATAAAATATGAATACTGTAAGTACAATACATTCATTATGCTAGGACATGTGTTCATTTATTAAGGTTATCACATTACAGGAAATGTGAATTTCCTTGTTTCCGTTGTGGTCTTTAAATAAATGAATACATGTTCTTGCAAGGCGCACATTGTCTACTCCTTCAAACACATGACTTTAAAAAATAAAAAAGGGGCTAGAATACATCAAATAAGGATCATCACGAACAGGGATGACTAAATATATCACAGAGGAATATTGAAAAATAGGTAAAATAATGTTTTTGACTATTTTTTTTAAAGTGTTATAAAACCCAGGAAACTCATAGTAGGAAGAGCTAGCCGTCGTTTATATGATCTAAATATGTGATGAATACGGCGTTTACAAAAATAGTAGAATGTTTAATATTATGAGGTAACTGATTCCACAGATGACAGTCATTGTACGCTACAAAATAATTGTTGTCCAACAGCCGTTTAAACAAATTGTATATAACGCCGGCCTTGCACATCATATGGGAATTTCGTAAGGCACAAAAAAAACAACTTGAATTTACTGACCTACTAGATAAGTGACTATTTCGGTGAAATAGATAACGCCACTAGTCGATCATGTTTGATTTAAGCGTGACTTCGGTGGTTTAAGGTAAAAGATAAAACATACAATGTCTATAACATTAATAATACTCTTAAGATAGAAATATTGTTTTGTCGGTACTTGTTGCGGAAACACTAAATATCAAGGTAAGGGACACCTTTAATTTATATTTCATTTTTTCTGTTCAACAAGTAGTCTTTATCAAGCCAATATTCTGAATTTGTTAAGAGTTTTTGGAGGTCTGTGAGTCCACTCTTTTGAAAACGGAGACCTCCTGTCTTCATTGAAATCAACACAGAACTTAAATTCATCTTAGAAAAGAACAGTATGGAGCCTGTGAAAACTTAATGCTTTTGTATTCCATTAAAAATTGTAGTCTTAACTTCCTGTACCCCAGGGTCAATGGTGGGCGGACTGCTGGCCTACGAGCACGAGTTTTGCTCATAGACACGAACACCAGACGCGTCCTAGAAGTTAGCAATATCTGTTTGGAACTATAGACATAATAATATGTCTGTGTTTCGAACTTAATTGAAATAACTAAGAACCATTTTCATTACTGAGTAAAGACAAGAAGGAGAGTCATGCAATAAAACTTTTATTGCATGACTTTCCTTCTGGTCTTTACTCAGTAATCAAAATGGTTCTTAATTATTTTTATCATAAAGGTATCGCATATTCATTTGAATAGCTACATCGAAAGAATAATTAAACTTAACTTGTGACTGCATATTTTACCCACCTGAGGTCAAAATTCTTCATGAATAAATTACTTCCAGATGGAGTTAGGAATATTTCGGATCTGTTCAAACGCCGTAGCAACACATTGCAAAAATGTTATATCACGGATTCACGGCGGTCAGTCAACATACTAGCCGTTGCTAGTGAGGCTTAATCTTTGGATTTAGCTGTTGACCTGTTACTAAGGGCATGTTCCGTCAGTGACTGATAAATGCCATCGAGAATGGCCGTTGAAATTATTCCATGATCAAGCTCCTGGAAAGAAGTTCCTGTCCAGGATATTCAAAAGGCATTTGAAAACAAAATACTCCTTCAAATTTAGTGTGTGAAAGATATTTACCATTAGTTGAAAACCATGGTCACGTATGTTTCATTCTTAAAAGTCTACCCGAAAATTTTGGTAAAATGTGATTATTATTGAAATGCCTGTGAATACTTAATGACAATCGTTTCTATTTCGTGTATATTCATATCTGATCTTATGATTATATATATTTTACAATTATAATATCGTTTCGAAATTTAAAAAAATGGACCTTTTTCACGGTCACGTATGTTACCACACTCTTGGCGACAAAGTTTAAGAGCTGTGTGTAAGTTTATATTTCTGAGAAGCAAGATAAAAAACCTATTCTTACATACAGGAACGTTGTATGTGTTAAAAAACAAGTGCATTAAGACTACCGTATGTGCCTATTCTTCGTAGTCTGCGCTCAAAGTCAGAAAATTGAGATGGCGACAGTAACGTATGTTACATTTTGGGGTACTAATGAGACGAGTATGAACACAGACTTGTGTATTTTTCAAAAATCTTTTTTGTCCCAAATGCCCACACACGGCATACAACTTTTGCATTTTAATTCAATTCACAGTCTATTCGTATTTACTCAGTAACTCATAGAACATTAAATGTTCCATCTTATTGAATATCAGCGGTTATGATAAATAAAAATCGAATATTGTGCGGTTTATTAATGATGTTTCTCAATCTGATTGAAACCCGATTCAAAATTTTCCGCTCACGTACTCGCTAATTTATATATGGCCTTTTCTTAACGAAGGTCACGTTCAGGTGACCTTTTCTCATCATAATATTCATGACGAAATTGTAATGATACGTAACTTGCTTACATCGTCTACATCACGCAATTTGAAATGAGCCGCCCAATCGCAGACTGTGTATATTACTGCGGTTAAATAAGCAAGCAAAACTTGGTCTAAAATAGAAATTACGAAATCAAAATATGATTATAGTGTTTTCGCCTAGATGAAAGCTACGCATTGATTGGTCGACACAAAGTTCACCTCGACGTGACCCTGCATTGAGAAAGTAGAGATCCTGTACGACAACGCTATACAGGATATCTGTTTACAGAGATTGGGTGTTTCTGTAACTAAAATTTATTTATTTTTGAGTGAATCGTCCGTTTTATTTATTGACACAAAAAACACTTAATGTGATCAATCAACAAATCACTGCTCATAAAATTCGGCCATCGAAATTAGAAGCATGTCGAACGCAGAATTTCGAATTATAAATTATATCTGAACTATCGGCTAGTGCCCAAAAGGATTATTCGCCTCGAAATCCAACTTGCCTGATAAACTTAGTACAGATTGACACTAACCTAATATTGTAAATTATCCATACAGCCCTAGAGCTGAGGCCGGTTATGTTTTTAATTTCGGGACATGCTCTTGTTTTGATATAATTTTATGTTGTTCTACATTAAATGTTATTTTCGTAATGAGGCATTAAACTTGACGTAACCGAGCATAACTAAATGAAATTCAAGATGACGTGAAATGGCTTCCAAAAACTGGAAAAAACTATTTTCATAGGTGTTGGGTCTTAGAAATTCATTTTCATACAGACATCCTAAAATTGATGGCAACTCATTTTTGATTTTTTTTTGTTTTTTTTTCTTTATTTCTTTTAATTGTGATTTTAATATCATTCGTTTGGATTTCAAAATACTAATCTACGTAAATTGTGTAAATCAATGCCATTTTTAAACATTTGCACGGTGGTATATTTCAATATCCTTGCGTTTGTAATGGTTAAAAAGGAATGCTATTTTCGACATTTGCACTGGGGTAAATTTCAACAGCATGCCGTTTCTAATAGTTAAAAAACAATGGTATTTTCGACATTTTCACTGAGTGTATATTACAATTCTTTTTATTGGGGTTAACGCCGTGTCAACAAAATTATATTAGGTCATTTTACTGCGCCCAGCGCACCTAACCTAGATTTCCTGGACCATTGTCCATAACCAGTAGTCACCTACTATTCCACAAGGAGGAAACTACTTCATATTATCTAATCAATGGAGGAAATTCGACATTATGTCAAATTTTAATGGAAGACTATAACCTCCCCGGGTGGGATTCGAACCCGTAGGCCTTCGTTTGGTCACCCGTTTGGTGTGCTAAAAGCACTCGTAATTTAACCATACGCACATCAAAGCTCGTCCCTATATTTCAACACACGTTAATATACCTTATTACTTAAATCGAAATAATTTTATTTTTAGAAACATTTAGGAACATGGCAGATTGCATAGAAATTATCGAGCATACCGAACAACCTAATAATCCAAATGCATCAGAGGTAGAAGATCCAGAATCAACAATACAAAGTACAGATATTTATGTGGACGAACCATCTACAACGTCTTGCACATATTGCTCGAAAGAGATCAGAATTGAAGATGTCACTCAATTTGAAATAGGTCAACATATTTCAATGCCAGGGGCCAAAAAGAAATCGGGTAAACTGTACAAACATCATGCAATTGTTACAAAAGTTATATCTACTAACAAAACAGTCGCAAAACTTGAACAAATACATTTCACATCTGGAGATGGCAATGGCAAGATTCAAATTGAAGAAACAACAGATGAGTATGATTTAAGAAAAAAGAAAATGTACTACATTAAGTATGAGCACCCACGTTACCAGCCTGATGATGTTGTCAAGCGAGCCAAAGAATGTTCGGACAAAAACAACAAAAACTTGCAATTTAAAAGCTACAATCTGATCTTCAGAAACTGTGAACATTTTGCAACATGGTGTGTCGTTGGAAGGGGTGAAAGTCATCAAGTGCAAAGCTGCATGCAGGGATGTGGAAACGCATGCAAAAGTTCAATCAGTGTCATTTATATGGTAGCAAAATATCTTATTCTCTTATTTTTAACCTCTGCTGACGAAATTACCGCGAGTCTTATAGGAAATATTGCATCAGGCATTGTTTTAGGTGTCTCATTTGGCTCTTTTTTATTATACTGTATAGTGATGACACTAGTGCATAGAAAATATTTTAAAGATGGAAGCATGTGTCGTTCATGCCGCAAGGCAAAACTAATTGACATATGGTTAGCATTAGGTGCGTTTGGAATTACTTCTACCTTATCATTTTTGTTCATGATGTATTTATATCCGCTAACAGAACTTTTTGTCGGTATTCCTTTAATCATTCTCTCAGTACTGTTATCACTTGCTTTGCAATATTCTATTCCTAAGTTACGAGCACGTTGGTGTGGTAACAGAGCTTAACAAAGATGCTCACAAAGTGACATGTGTGCATTATGCATTGCTAACATGTTTTGGTACAAGGATTGTTAAAGAAGATACCTTTCAGTTAGATCCATCAAAGAAAACTGTTAGGCTTTTTGAATGCAATCCTTGTGACAGTAAGTCACTGGAAAAAGTATTAAAATTTGCAAGAAGGAGAGTAGGAGAAAAAAGGTGGTCACTAGTGAGTCATTCAGATCATCTTTGTTACTGGGCAAAATACAAGAAGATTACAAGAGGACTTATTGTAGACGATGTCGATCCAGACCAATTGACAGGCAGTGTTAAAGACGCGTTTGTAAGAAAAGAAGATGTACATTTAATGAGTGATATAGAGGTAGGAGATGTTGTCAAATATAAAGAAAAGGGTATTGTAGTTGGAATTAAATCTTTAGATAACAATTACGGGCGTGTGTTTGAAGTCGAAATGATAGTGTACAATTGGTGTGGTGTTATCAGAAAAACTTATCTTGTAGACTTAAACAAAGATAAGCTTACTGTGTTTATTTACCATCCGGCATACTGTCTCCCCATGAGTACACGATCTGAGCGAGCTGATGCTCTAAAAGGCAAGAAACGGAAATGGTGGACTAATAATGGCTTAGTTAGCCATTGCATCATGAGGAAACATAAGCGAAATAACACTACCAGCAGCATCAGTATGGATCCACTTATTCCATGTTAGTTTTGTACATTACGCCATGCAGCCTTTTTATTGATATCAAATATAAAAAATTGAATGCTTTAAACAACGTTATTGACATGATTTTAACATTTTATAGATGATTTGCATAATTGTTTGTACCCGTGACAATGAACAATTTCCTTGGAATCAAATTATAATGTAATATAAAGAACAGAGGAAAGGAATCCTATTGGCACAAGTTTGTGCTGCAGTGACTAGTTATGGTGATTTTTTTTATTTACACATTATCGATAGACGCATTTATTGGAAGGTAAAAAAAAAGTTACAGGTATCCAAAATGATGTATGTATTACACTTAACATTGTCTTACCACCGTATGATTTTTAAACATTCAATAAGTGATGGCTTGTTATGAAATATATTTCCTTTGTCTTGGCATTAAGAATAAATGTAGCCAATGTATACAATGAAGATTGTGTTCTGTTCTGTTCACAAAAATTGATAGTAGAGTTTTTTTATTTTCCACGTCATGCTACATATGTATATACAGTCCATTTACGTTCGCTCAAAACGCGTCCGCTCGTAATTACATGTACGGGTTCGCTCGAGATCATGTCATGGTCCCAATCAAATTTACTCTAAAATTCATAAAAGATGCGATAACTCAAAATGCGATGACTCGTATTTTATATATACTCACTTGAGAAATTACGCAATTTCTCAAAATATTGGTTTTTGAAAATGGTCGCGCCTTTCAGGGCTAGGTATCATTATCCGATGAATAGCCTTGACAGATTCACCATCTGATCATATTGAAAATTTTTAAAACTAGCTCAAACTGTGAAAATGTAGAAGCCAAGCTTCGTAAATAAATCTTGTTTATTTTATACGTGTCACCATGTAAAATCTGATATAAGTGAATGTATAGACGTAGTAACGTTATAAGTGACGGATTCGAACTTTAATTTACATGTACTGTCAGCTTTTAATAGATTTAAGAGGATGGCATTAAACTACACCTGCTGAAATCTTACTTATCTGTACTACTACAGCATATTTTATGCAGATTAAATCGAAGCTAATTTATGACAGTACGAAGAAATATGTTAGATAAAAGCAAGATCAATCAAACGTATATTTTTATTTTAAAATCCCCTAAAGTTACATTTTTCTACACAAAAAATCATAAATCGAATACACGTATTTACATGTATATAAAAAGTAATATTTACATCAATGTCTATAGCAGAAACAAAATGAGTTTTAAAGAAAATGTATTTAAACAAAGAAAGGTCAAAATTAAGGACATTAACATCATCAACTTCAATCATATGGATAATTTTATTGCGGACCGGCCCATAGGCAGGCCTCTAAATACATCTTATACCATTCAGACGGGCCATGTTTCAGGACTGATGTCTAGAGCTAAAGAAATTTGGCCCGGTGTTGGCGTATACCACGCGAGAGGTTTGACCAAGGACTATCAAGTTGGCATAGTGGCTACTCTTGGAAAAGTACGTGAGCTCCGGCCACAGACCAATTTTAATGTCGGTACTCTGTGAATTCTGTATATAATCAGGACTCAAACTGACCTTTTTCAGGTTTGAAAATCAAAATCGTCTTAAATCTATTTGCTCGGGTAAGAGCTTATATCACGCGAGAGGTCGTACCTAAGGCTATCCCGTGACTATAGTGGCTACCCTGGCTCCCCTTGTAAAATTCTGTTGGCTTGGACCTAAGACCACTAAATATTGATACTAAGCGTTTTCTATACATAATACATATCTCAAATAAACCATGTTTCAGGGTTCACTTGATATCTCGCTTTAACCTCTTTAACTACAAGCTTACATCGCGCTAGAGGTCTGACATCCGGCTATCACGTGATCATAGTTGATTCCCCAGTGAAAACATGTGAGCTTGAGCCAGAGCTTGATCACTGAAGATAGCCCTATGTAAGACCTCTCACGAGGTATACGCCAGTACCAGGCCAAATCGCGTTAACTAGAGATTTGCTTGCGGAAACATGACCCATCTGAGTGCAGATTTAAATTCTCAAAAAGGCAAAGTATTGACAGTTAGTGGTCACTGGCAAAAGCCCATGGAATTTTCTCAGGGTAGCCACTATGCCCACGTGTCAGCCTTAGATAAGACCTCTCTCGTGGTATACGCCAGTGCCAGGCCAAATCGCTTAAACTCGAGATTCGAGTCCTGAAACAAGACCCATCTGATCGCTGATTTTATACACAAAATGTAAAGTACCGATATGTGATCTCTGGCTCAAGCCCATGGAATTTTCCAAGGGTAGCACTTTTGAAAATGGCTTTGTCCTGTTTGATAATTCGTAGTGATACCCCGTTTTATGACAAAATTACTATTACGATATTCGTTATTTTATTCAGTTTGTGTGTGCAAAATTAGCAACTAGTGGCCACTTTTTTTGCTAACTACAGCGACGTCTTTTGTTGCGGGATACTCGAAAGGATTTACCAATTCCGAGAGATGCGCCTAAATACAAAAGGCAAGTTTTTTATTTGAAATCATTATTTAACAAGAAAAAACATCATGCCATTAACACAGAAACTTAGAAATGTAATAAGCCAGTTATAGACAGTGGCGACCATGAAAATTAAAAAAAAAAACTTACGTAACCCTGTTATGTAAAATCCCTGTTTAAGCGAAGAAGGTCAATTGTCATGTTTAAATGCTATTGACAATACCCATTAGAATTAGAATACGGAAATAGTTCAGAGAGTTTTGTAGACAAACCTCTAAACTAGAGATCATTTAGTCGACATGATATTAGAATTTGATAGTTTGTTAGGAGAGGACAAAATTGAAGAAATTAAAGCCCCAATAATAAATTGAACACTGATATTTTTTAAGTGTCATGTTTTTGCTTAAAACTTATGCAAACCTTAAACAATGTATATAACGCACCCCAGGTACAAAAAGAACTAGTATGTTCCCATGAATTGCACTTATTCTGTTTTGAATTTTGTGGTTAAAACCGAAAGTAAGGTTTCTACAGAAATTTACGGAATTCAACGGACGAGATCGGAGTTTTCCGTCGTGGCTAAAATAGCCACAACTTCAAACCGGAAGTACACAAATTTTCTGCTTTGATAAATCGCAAGTTTTGTGTAAAGAACTATTTTGACTAAATTGAGTTGTTTTAAGATGTCATCGGCAAGTACTTTACGTAGTATTATGTCATTAATGATTTTATTGATCTAAAATTTGACTTAATTGTGAGTGGAGAATTGTTTTAGAACAAAATACTCGATGTGTATAGACGAAAAATGCAGGCTTCGACAGAACATTTCTATTCGCTGAGGAATGTCTTTTTCCCGCTGTATAAGTTGTGTTATCACCTTTAACGAGAGTTGGTCACCTTTGAGACATGGAACGTGTCCATCTTCAGCTATAGCCATGATTCGAATTTTAAAAGAGCATAACGTACCTGGCATAGACCTTATCTTATTTTGCGGTGTTAGTTAATAGGAAACTAAGCTTGAGATTAAGGTTTTATTTCAGTGTGACTTATGTTGGTCAGTCAGAGATTAAAATAATCTTTGAGCACCATTTTAAGACAGTAACAACCTATTATTGTTTGATTGACTATATTTTGTCCTTAAAGAAAGAAAGTTTAAGCTGACAAAGTTAGAGGTGTTTAAAATGAGTTCTGATGGTTGGATGAACTGTCTTATTCATGTGAACGTTGATTATAGATATGAAGCACTAACAAATGTCCATTTATAAATGGATTTTGATTCATATTGATTCAACTAGCTATTCTGATAGCTGTTGTTAGTCATTGAAGTGTAGTCAAGTTGACTAGTTGATATACAACTATGCACTAAGTCTAAGCATTACAATAATACTAATGATACATATTAATCATAAATTATATGTTCATCTTTCAGTCTGAGTCAACTGATTCATATAATGGTAGCTCCCCAGTTCCATCTACCAGTGCCCACTTCAGACTAAGAGAGGACGTGCCTGAAGAAAGTCGAGAGGTAGAAGGGGGCATCAAGTTCATCTACTAGAGGAGCTCGGAGTCGTTCAAGAGGTGCTAATATAGAAGAAGCTAGAGCTACAACTCTGTTATAAGACAGAGATGATATGATGAAGGTAGTATTCTTCTCTGACTTACCTTTTATATGGTGTAACTTGGAAACAAACAACGTGCTAACACCAATGTCTCATATTTTTAAAACAGCCCAGAGACCAATATGTATAGACACAGTACAATAGTTATACATGTATAGGTTTAGAATTTAATAGTTGGGCACCATATGTCACAGGGAAATAAAATGTTCAGCTTGATCAGGACTCGATCCCAGGGCCCATCCCTTACAAGGCAAATGCTCTTCAGTCTTATCTGTTTGTTTGTTTGGGTTTTACGGCGCACCAACACAGAAAGGTCATATCGCGCCGAAAGCTATTAATGATACTAATAATTCAAACTTTATTAATAATGTAAAACTATATCTTATTATAAATATTTATTTCTTTCAAAAAGTTAAGTATAGCATATGATGGTACGGATTCAAAAAGTTCTTTAAGTGAGTTTACTTTAAAATATTTTTCACGAATGTATTTAAGATCCTGACAGTCAAGGAGAACGTGTTTTACATTGAAATGCTCGTCACATGGTATGCATTTAGGCGCTTCTTCTCTTTTGAGAAGGTATGAATGTGTTAATCTAGTATGACCAATTCTACATCGCGAAATTACTATTTGATCTCTGCGATTAGAATATATAATTGACGAAAATGGATTAAGGGTTGGCTTTATGTCTCGTAATTTATTAAAAATTGCATTGTTCCACAACGTTTGCCATTTTGATTTTATTAACGTGTTTATTGAACATTTGAAGTCACTACTTGGCAATTTGATATCCACGGGTTGCAAGTTTAATGATTCTTTGGCTAAAATATCAACTTTTTCATTTCCTTGTATACCTATATGGCTTGGTATCCAGCAGAGGTGTACTGTTTTAGATTTCAAAATTTCATGCAGTTTCAATTCGATACTTTTAATAAGAATATTGTCTGAATTATGATTTTTTATGGCCAATAATACTGATAGAGAATCTGAAAAAATGATAAAATTATTAGTAGTACTATTTGATATGTATGATAAAGCAAGATCTATTGCTTTGACTTCAGCTGTAAATATGGATGCCTGGTCAGGCAATCGCATTCTTGCAACAAAAGAATTTCCATATGCAGCGCAACCAACTTTGTTACCATCTTTTGAACCGTCAGTAAATAAATGTGTACAATCTTTATATTTTTCTAAAATGTTCACGAATTCTGATTTGAAGGCCTCTGGACTGGTATTAGATTTACGAAAGTTTGACAAATCAATGTTAACGTTTGGTATGTTGTAGGTCCAAGGAGGAACATTTTCATCAAAGTTTTGTAGAACGGTAGAGGTGTTAATATTAAGTATTTCTAAGTCGTTTTTAACGCGCAGGCAAAATGGTTTAATTTCGTTTGGTTTGTTGTCAAATTTATCAATGTAATTTGGTTGAAAAACAACTTTTCGCGCCGGGTTACTATTGTTGGAAGATATTCGAGTTGCGTATTGTAATGAAAGCTTTTGTCGACGTAATTTTAATGAAGGCTCGTTAGCTTCAACATATAGACTTTCAATAGGTGAAGTTTTAAAAGCACCAAGGGCGATACGTAAGCCCTGGTTATGTATTGTATCAAGCATTTGTAAGTACGATTTACGTGCTGATCCATACACAATTGACCCATAATCTAGTTTTGAACGAACAAGACTTCTGTATAATTTAAGTAATGTTTGGGAATCAGATCCCCAATCAGTATGTGAAAGTACTTTAAGTAGATTTAAAGCTTTGATACATTTTGTTTTTAGAGACTTTAAGTGTGGTATAAAAGAGAGTTTTTTATCGAATGTAACTCCTAAAAATTTAGCTTCATTTACAACAGGGATTTTTGAGCCAGAAATGTAAAGTTCAGGATCATTATGATGCTTTCTTAATCGACAAAAATGTACACATTGTGTTTTTGACTTGGAAAATTTAAAACCATTTTCTGTTGCCCACTTTTGGATTTTATCCAAGTTTTGTTGTAGTTGGCGTTCGATACTTCGAATATTTTTAGAACGATAACAGATTAAAAAGTCATCTACATATAATGAACAATCTGTACCAGGATTTATAACCTTAACAATATTATTAATTTTAAGACCAAAAAGGGTAACTGATAATATACTGCCTTGTGGCACGCCTTGTTCTTGTTTGTGGCTATCTGATAATGTTGAACCTAATTTAACTTGAAAACTTCTGTCAGACAGAAAACTAGAAATTAACATTGGTAGTCTACCGTTTAGTCCGGCGTCTTTTAAATCTTTTAGAATACCATATTTCCAAGTTGTATCGTAAGCTTTCTCAAGATCAAAGAATATTGAAACTACATGTTGTTTATTGACAAAAGCCTCTCTTATGAATGTTTCGAGGCGTACTAAATGATCATTAGTACTTCGCTGTTTTCGAAAACCAGATTGGAAATTAGTAATAATACCGTTAGATTCTAAATACCAGATGAGTCTTTTATTAATCATGCGTTCAAAGGTTTTACAAATACAACTAGTTAGAGATATTGGTCGGTAGTTAAGGGGGTCAGTATTGTCTTTTCCCGGTTTCGGTATTGGTATTATTAAAGCTTCCTTCCAGGAATCTGGAATTTTACCAGATATCCATATATCATTAAAAATATCGAGCAATAAATGTTGAGATACCAATGGGAGGTGTTTTAAAAATTGATAATAAATTTCATCAGGGCCAGCAGCTGTATCTTTGGCATGCTTAATAGAATCGGTTAAATCGTCAATTGTAAAGAGGGTGTTATACTCTTCTTCGTTGTTAGAATGAAAATTAATATTTTGTTTTTCCGAGTTAGATTTGACCTTTTTAAATTCTTCAGTATAGTGTGCTGAAGAAGAATTATGTTCAAAAGTTTCCGCCAGCGTGTTGGCTATATCTTTTGTAGTTTTTGCTACGCTCGAATCTTTACGTTTGAGATGAGCTGTAGGAACTTTTTTGTGTTTACCATTAATTTTACGAACTGCTTCCCAAACTTTTTTAATTGGAGTGTTGGCGTTAATTTTAGAAACATATGACTGCCATGATTTACGTTTAGAAAACTTAAATGTTCTACGAGCTTGTGCTCGTAGGATTCTATAATTGTCTAGATTTGCAGCTGTAGGGCAAATATGAAATTTCTTTAGTGCTGCTTTTCGTTTCCGATATGATCTTCTGCACTCATCGTTGAACCATGGTTTTTTAATTTTATTCGAGTTTTTCATTGAAGTTTTAGGAATACACTCATCAGCTATCTTTGATAGAGTTGACGCAAAGAGGTTAGCTTTATCCGAAGAGTTGGAAAAAATCGGGATTGTTAAATCATCGGAACACAATTTGTTAAATTGTTCCCAGTTCGCTTTTGAGAATTTGTAATAAGAGCGGTTGTTTACTGGGACAGAGTCGTTTAAAGTTAACAACAATGGAAAGTGGTCACTGCCATATTGTTCGTCAAGCACTGACCAAGTAAAATCCAAGTATATTGATGGATGTGATAATGTAAGGTCTATACAAGAAAAACTTCCAGTGGCTGGATGTAAGTAAGTTGGTGACTTGTTATTCAAAAGGCATAGTTGAGCATTATCAATGAACTTTTCTGTAATGCTGCCTTTATTATTCGTAGATGTACTTCCCCATAATGGATTATGTGCATTAAAATCGCCGAGTAAAAAGAATGGTTCTGGGAGTTGTTTAGTTAGATTTTCTAAGTCTTCAACAGTTATAGATAAATTGGGAGGGAGATATAATGAGCATATTGTTATAGGTCTTTGCAAAGTTACTTCAACGGCTACGGCTTGTAGATTAGTTCGTATCTGAATTTGTCGTTGAGGGATACAGTTTGCAACCGCAATTGTTGAGCCACCAGATGCTCTTATTGTGTCTGTGCAAATTTTATTATAAAGCGTATAGTCCTTTATTGATGTTTTATCATTTGTAGATAGGAATGTTTCTTGAAGACAGACAACTTTCGGGGAGTATTTTGATAATAAGAGAAGTAAATCGTTGTAATTTGATTTAAGACCACGACAATTCCATTGAAGTATAGTTTGACTCATGGTTCAACGAAAAGTAAAAACTTACTTCGGAAACTTAACAGGACTTCGCGCCGAAGTCCGGGGAGGAGAGCTGTGGACAGCCATGTCCTCGTCCTCCATCGACTCGATGTCGCTCATAAGAGCTTCGAATCGGTTGGAGGACGGGACAGGGTCCCTCTCCGCTTTTCTAACTCGGTCGGTTAGGACGACCTTCTTTTTGGGTGATTGCCTTTGAATCACCCGCTCAGGAGACGGAGAAGCCTGTGCGACCCGCCTCTGAGGTACAGATGAGGTACTTGTAGATGTTGTCTGTGAACTTGTACTTGCTTTGGACGTATTACGTGAAAGAATAGGAGACGGTTTTTGCAATGGAGTTATTTCAAGAGGAGAACATTTACATAAATTGACCTGCACAGCAGAATCAACCATCTTAACTGGTTTTGATACAACAGCTGAATAAGAATTAGTTTTGGAACTTTCTACAAGCTTGCGTGCATCAGGAAAAGACAAACTTTGCGTATATTTAACACGGAGAACTTCTTTTTCTGTCTTCCAGACTAAGCAAGAACGGGAGGTTGAAAAATGATTACCCCCACAGTTTGAACATTTGACTTCATTAGAACAGTTTTCAAGCGGACCAGCATGAGAAGTACTACATTTACGGCATATATTCTCTCTAGTGCATTTAGTTTCATGATGTCCATATTTAAAGCATTTGTAACACTGCATCGGGTTTGGTATGTACATCTCAACGCGAACGTTGAGGTACCCAACTCGAAGAGTGGATGGAAGAATGGGGGTATCAAATGTTAAAATGTATGTGTGAGTGGGAACACGTTTACCGTCTCTGGTGGATAGAATACGTTTGGCATTTGAAACACATTGAGAGCTAAGCTCTTTTACTATGTCTGCCTCTGACATTTCTGCAAGGTCAGGGCAGCGAATGACTCCTTTGGATGAATTGAGGGTATTGTGTGCAGTGCAAAAGGATTTAATATTAAAAAAAGATCTTAATTTCAGCAAATTATCTGATTGTTGTTTTCTTTGGACTTCGATCAGGAGTTCTCCACCACGGAGCTTCCTGACCGATTTTGGAGTTCCTATGAGTGCAGAAATTGACTTTTCAATGACAAATGGGTTCAACTGTGCTAATTTTTCATCTCCCAACGCTTCTACTACCAGAAAGCGTGGAAAAGATGATTGACTTGATTGTTCATTTGAAATGTTGGGAGATTCGTCAGACTTACGTTTTTTAGAAGAGGTTAAAGGATCCATGGTTGAGATAATAATGATTCATCTCTCAGGTTCCCCAGCCACCTCGGACTCCAACAAGGGGAAGTGCAATGGAAGCGGGTATCCAGCCTCCGCACCACAAGGATACATGAGAGATATACTTGCATGTAATTGCAAATGATTACAATCAACACAATTGGCCCATGAGCCACCGCCTTCTTGAATAGGTGTTTTGAACGTTTACACTTAAGAGAGTACTTTAAATTCAGTAAGCCCACTCAGATCGTAATGGAGTGCACATATGGTTTTTCAAATTTAGAGTATGCTTGTAATGTTAATAATTTTGGGAACGTGCACATAAATGAGTACATGAACTTACATGAATGAAATGGCTTTTGCAAGTATGCAACTATTCAAGGGCAAGGCATGACCAGCCGATTGACCAAGTCGGGCCTACTTGGACACCCGTCTACCCTGAATCAGAGGCCAAAGTAGTGTGTTGGGAAGACTGGAGATCCCTGGGTCTCCCTCAACTACCAGGATCCTCCTTTCCCGGTTACGGGACGCTGCCCACGGCAAACGGGCAGTTTTGGTGTTGGCCATATGCCCATCATGCAGGCGCAACTTGCACCTACATAATGGGCACATGTTTCTCCTCCTCACCGCGGAGAGGTCCCAAAAAACAGAGGAGGTTCAGTCTTATCTATCCTGTCGCTTACATATCCTTCTTTCCATAGTGTGAGCAGGTAAGTGTCGTCACAAGTTGTTTCAAGTTGAATGTAAGTTTAAAAGTAGTGGCTCTTGATATATCAATATGTGTGAGAACAGTGTGGTAAAAGTATTTCATGGCCAAACTAGTCTTGAGTTGTGTAGGTTCTTCCAGTGAATGATTCTAATCCCACACTCTTATATTACCAGTATTTGTTTGTTTGTTTATGTTGTGTTTAATGCCGTAGCAGCACATATAAGGTCACATAACAGCGGTTAGTCAATCTACTCACTCCTACCAGAAAGGCTAAATCTCTGATTATAGCTGATAATCCACTACTGAGCGCATACTATTGTCAGTGACTGACAAATGCCCTACATAATTAAACACCATTGGCAGGAGGGAGAATGGCGATAAGAATAATTTCATGACCAAGCTCCACGAAATTATGCCCGACCCGGAATTCGAACCCACGAACTCCTTGATCTGCAGACTTGCGTGCTACCATCTGAGGTATCTGGACGCTTTAACAGCATGATGTGCTTCATGGATTGATGCATATTTCATTACAGTACATATCGATTATATGAAAATTATTCTTACAGAAAGTCACTTTAGTTGTCAGATAAATCCAGTTCTTATTTTACTTGGTCACCCATGTGTCATTGATTATATGATTAATGATTATGAATTAATTATGGTATTAATGTGATTTTGTCAGAACTCATTAGAGCCACTAAACACGATTAAGGTTCTTGTTTGAAGAATAGTATTAAATGTTTTGTGTTTTTTTCTAGGATAAAATTAAAAGTATGACAAAAGTACAATTGGAAGATCTTTGCCTTGAGATGGTGTCATCCCATCCGGGACTTGTTTTCAATATTTTGAAGCCGACTGACAGTGTGCCAGAAGGGTTTCATCCTCCTTCAGGTTTCAGTACCCCTGAATGGTGCGTCTGCACTCAGTGCAAACAAATGCCAAAAGCCGAAGAAAAAGTGTGCTGTGGGTACAGAGATTGTATCTCTTTGTTACCAGTGAGTATTTTTATTAAAAAGCTTGCTAACATGTATTTCAAACATTGGCCAGTACTCTGAACTTAGAATCTGGCAATCCAGTTAGAGTTTTGAGGCTGCAGGTCATATATCCTTCTAATGTTATAGTATAACATTTTAAAATCATCTTGGTTTTAGTACTCATTGAATGTTTCTCGGATGCTGCTCTACTGTTAGTTTCTAGTTCATTGACACAGTCTTTGTAACATATCATTTTTGTAAGAGACCTTTCACCAAATTTTGTTACTATCTGGAGCTTAGTTTCTATACAAATGTAAATAGACACACTCCTTAGTTGAGTGGCTAAAGCCACTACATGATTAGGGCAAATCAAGCAACATAATTTGGTGTTTCATGTGAAAATGTAGGCAGTTGCTTACCATGAATAGCTCTTGGGTACTGACATATCTAAAGAATAATCAGTCAACACTATATGCATATTGAAAGAGACTCAAAATACCATTGTTTATTTGTTTAGTCCTGTTTCCTGATTATCAAATGTAAAATTTACTGGAATCGATGTATATTTGGGGAAATTATTGATAATAAATATAATAGTCCATGCCTCAGTGAGTTTATAGCGTTATAATAGCAAAAAACCTCATTCTACAAAATAATTTTCTTTACACTCTGAACCATTTTTGTCTTTCAGTCGCCATTCAATGCATCTACAATACAAACATACTTTGCCTTTAGACCAAAGAATGTTGATGCAACAATCAAACACTTAGCTGAGTATTAAAGAATTTCTTGTACACATAAATTGAATTGTACTCAATATTTTATTTCAGAATTTTCGTATGTTAATATTGGACCAAGAAGTGCTAGCCTTTGGTCGTACAGTCCGCAGAGGTGTGCTTGTATATGAAGACCAAAGTGATGAAAATAAAGCGTATAGACATCAAACATACAGACAATATATTATGTGGGAGTTTGGAAATGTGGGTGCTGGTGTGAGGATGGTCATTCCATCATGTGCAGTCTGGGCCATACGGGACAGATACCCAGATGCATTTGGACAATACACTGGTTTTACTGCATCAAGATTTATGTAATAATAGTTTTCCTTATGATGTAAGCAAGCTGTCAACCAGTTCCTATATTTTCACATTTTTTATTTTTATTTTTTTTATTCCTATATTTTCAAAACAGACTTTCCTTACATTTATACTTAATTTTGTTCTTTATCTTTATTACTGGCCACAAAAAATCGTAGTTTAGACAATGTACTTATTAAAATCTTGAATTAAGATTACATGAAATACTGAAATCTAAAATAGTACACCTCTGCTGAATAGACGGAAATGAAATAGTGGACATTTTGGCTAAGGAGTCTTTAAACCTTCAACCAGTAGATAACAAATTACCAAGTAGTGACTTCAAGTGTTCAATTAATAGTTTAATTAAGTCAAATGGAAAACAACGTGGAATAATGCTATATTTAACATGAGATAATTAACATGACATAAAGCCAACCCTTGATTCATTTTTTTCAATAATATTTGCTGATCAACGAGATCAAATAGTGATTACGCGATGTAGCATCGGTCATACCAGATTAACACATTCATACCTTCTCAAAAGAGAGGAAGCACCTAAATGTATACCCTGTGACGAGCATTTCAATGTGAAACACGTTCTGATTGACTGCCAGGATCTTAAATGCCCACGTGACAAACATTTAAGGTTAACTCACTTTCTGAGTCGGTACCATCATATGCGATGCTCAACTTTTTGAAAGAAATACTCGTATATAATAAAATATAGGACTTCTTATTATTATCGATTGAATAAATAATGTCATTGATTGCGTTCGGCGCGATATGACTTTTTTGCGTGGTGCGCCGTAAAGCCAAACAAACAAACAAACTTCAGCTAAAGAATCTTTAAACCTTGAACCAGTAGATATCAAATTACCAAGCAGTGACTTCAAGTTTTCGATCAATATGTTACAAGTAATTCAGTCAAAATGGCAAACAATGTGGAATGATATAAATTATATGCAAAATAATTCGATTGATTTATTTTAGAAATTAAACGTGTCGTCTGCTCGGTCACAGTTCTTCGGGTTCAAGAGGCTATGAAAATCAAAGAAATCGTGCTACTATGCCACACTCACTTTACACTTCGCCGAGTCAGTTTTTACCTACAACGTACTAAGTAAATATATAACAGTTATTCCACGTGGAAGAGGCAGAAGAATTGGAAGGCGTGATGAAGGAATTGTGACCAGAGCTATGAGGAGAAAAGCTAAACCAGCAGTGAAACGGAGGAGGAATGTACGAGAATACCCAGCAACGAAGAGACGAAGGAAGGAGGAATGTGAACAACGGAACGTGGACGAGATAGACGGAGGAGACTATCCCCTTATTATTAGATGAGTCGGGTATGTGCAACACTATTGTTGATTGTGAATATGTTTTGGCCACTGAGAATATTTCACCGCGCACTAACACGCCTTTTGGCTCATTGAATAACGCTGTGACGATAGTAGCACGGGGAATGTTGACAACCTTTGCCCCCACAAACTTCGGTTACGCAAAAAATAATAATTACATGTGTATCTCACTTTTTGTCACCCAAACTTAGTTCGTCTAGCCCTATACAAATTTGAGGCACATGTGCCTTCGTCAATAAAACATCAAATGGGTAATGGTGAATATGTAAATTTATCGTTGTTACAAAATCACCATTTTTTTTGCTTTTAGAAGAAACAACTCTGTAGTAATGTAAGGAAATAAATCACCATTTTGTGTTTTAGAATACAGCTCTATAGTTGTATAGACATACAGTTCACCATTTGTGTGTTTGAAGAAGAACACCTCATAGTTGTACAAACAAGTAAATAACAATTTGGTGCTTTTGGTACACACCTCTATGGTTGAACAGACAAATATATCACATTATTTATGTTTTTAGAAGAAACACCGCTATAATTGTACAAACACATAGATATCGATTTGTGCTTTTGGAATACACCTCTATAGTAGAACAGACAAATATATCACATTTTTGTGTTTTTAGAAGAAACACCGCTATAGTTGTACAAACAAATAATACAAATAATTTTCACCTAAAATAATTCGATTGATTTATATAAGGAAAAAACGTGTCGTCTGCTCGGCCATTATTCTAATGGATTCCGTACTCGAAGCATAGCGCAATTAACGCACATTCACAAACGGGTTCAAGAGGCTATAAAAATCGAAAATTGTGTCACACTCATTTAACTTCGCCGAGTCAATTTCTTACAACGTACTAAGTAAATAGTTTTGCCAAGTGGGAGGAGCAGAAAAATTGTTGCGCGGGATGAAGGACTTGCGACAAAGCTATAAGGAGAAAAGCTCAATCAGCAGTGGAACGGAGGAGGAATGTACGAGAATACCCAGCAACGAAGAGACGTTGGAAGGAGGAATGTGAACATCGGAACGAGGGCGAAATAGACGGAGGAGACAACCTTTTATTACTAGATGAGTCGAATATGTGCAGCACTTTTGTTGATTTTGAACATGTTTTGGCCACTGAGAATATTTCACCGCGCACTGACACGCCTTTTGGCTCATTGAATAATGCTGTGACGATAGTAGCACGGGGAATGTCGGCATCCTTTGCCCCCACCTACTCAGGAGAGCATCCAATCTAATAATTTCCCAATTTTTTGTCACCTAAAAAGAGTTCGTCTAGCCTCAGACGATTTACCGGCACAAGTGCCTTTGTCAATAAAACAACAAATGTGTAAGGATGAATGTTATGTTTGTTTTGTTTGTTTGGGTTTTACGGCGCACCAACACAAAAAGGTCATATCGCGCCAGAAGCTATTAATGATACTAATAATTCAAACTATATTAATGATGTAAAATTCTATATCTTATTATAAACATTTATTTCTTTCAAAAAGTTAAGTATAACATATGATGGTACAGATTAAAAAAGTTCTTTAAGTGATTTTACTTTAAAATGTTTGTCACGAATGTATTTAAGATCCTGACAGTCAAGGAGAACGTGTTTAACATTGAAATGCTCGTCACATGGTATGCATTTAGGTGCTTCTTCTCTTTTCAGAAGGTATGAATGTGTTAATCTAGTATGACCAATTCTACATCGCGAAATTACTATTTGATCTCTGCGATTAGAATATATAATTGACGAAGATGAATTAAGGGTTGGCTTTATGTCACGTAATTTATTAAAAATTGCATTGTTCCACAACGTTTGCCATTTTGATTTAATTAACGTGTTTATTGAACATTTGAAGTCACTGCTTGGCAATTTGATATCCACTGGTTGAAGGTTTAAAGATTCTTTGGCTAAAATATCAACTTTTTCATTTCCTCGTATACCAATATGGCTTGGTATCCAGCAGAGGTGTACTGTTTTAAATTTTAAAATTTCATGCAATTTCAATTCTATACTTTTAATAAGAATATTGTCTGAATTACGATTTTTTATGGCCAATAATACAGATAGAGAATCTGAAAAAATGATAAAACTACTATTAATACTATTTGATATGTATGATAAAGCGAGATCTATTGCTTTGACTTCAGCTGTAAATATGGATGCCTGGTCAGGCAATCGCATTCTTGCAACAAAATAATTTCCATATGCAGCGCAACCAACTTTGTTACCATCTTTAGAGCCGTCAGTAAATAAATGTGTACAATCTTTATATTTTTCTAAGATGTTAACGAATTCCGATTTGAAGGCCTCTGGGCTGGTAATAGATTTACGTAAGTTAGACAAATCAATGTTAATGTTTGGTATGTTGTAGGTCCAAGTAGGGACATTTTCATCGAAGTTCTGTAGAACGGTAGAGGTGTTAATATTAAGCAGTTCTAAGTCGTTTTTAACGCGCATGCCAAATGGTTTAATTTCATTTGGTTTGTTGTCAAATTTATCAATGTAATTTGGTTGAAAAACAACTTTCCGCGCCGGGTTACTATTGTTAGAAGATATTCGAGTTGCGTATTGTAATGAAAGCTTTTGTCGACGTAATTTTAATGATGGCTCGTTAGCTTCAACATAAAGACTTTCAGCACGTGAAGTTTTAAATGCACCAAGGGCGATACGTAAGCCCTGGTTATGTATTGTATCAAGCATTTGCAAGTACGATTTACGTGCTGATCCATACACAATTGACCCATAATCTAGTTTTGAACAAACAAGACTTCTGTATAATTTAAGTAATGTTTGAGAATCAGATCCCCAATCAGTATGTGAAAGTACTTTAAGTAGATTTAAAGCTTTGATACATGTTGTTTTTGGAGACTTTAAGTGTGGTATAAAAGAGTTTTTTATCGAATGTAACGCCTAAAAATTTAGCTTCATTTACAACAGGTATTTTTGAGCCAGAAATGTAAAGTTCAGGATCATTATGATGCTTTCTTAATCGACAAAAATGTACACATTGTGTTTTTGACTTGGAAAATTTAAAACCATTTTCTGTTGCCCACTTGGATTTTATCCAAGTTTTGTTGTAGTTGGCGTTCGATACTTCGAATATTTTTAGAACGATAACAGATTAAAAAGTCATTTACATATAATGAACAATCTGTACCAGGATTTATAACCTTAACAATA
This sequence comes from Mactra quadrangularis, assembly GCA_025267735.1. Taxonomy (NCBI): domain Eukaryota; kingdom Metazoa; phylum Mollusca; class Bivalvia; order Venerida; family Mactridae; genus Mactra; species Mactra quadrangularis. Next base: position 10,027,034 of record CM046307.1, on the reverse strand, counting down.
TTATTAATTTTAAGACCAAAGAGGGTAACTGATAATATACTGCCTTGTGGCACGCCTTGTTCTTGATTGTGGCTATCTGACAATGTTGATCCTAATTTAACTTGAAAACTTCTGTCAGACAGAAAACTAGAAATTAACATTGGTAGTCTACCGTTTAGACCGGCATCTTTTAAATCTTTGAGAATACCATATTTCCAAGTTGTATCGTAAGCTTTCTCAAGATCAAAGAATATTGAAACTACATGTTGTTTATTGACAAATACCTCTCTTATGAATGTTTCGAGGCGTACTAAATGATCATTAGTACTTCGCTGTTTTCGAAAACCAGATTGGAAATTAGTTATAATACCGTTATATTCTAAATACCAGATGAGTCTTTTATTAACCATGCGTTCAAAGGTTTTACAAATACAACTAGTTAGAGATATTGGTCGGTAGTTAAGGGGGTCAGTATTGTCTTTTCCCGGTTTCGGTATTGGTATTATTAAAGCTTCCTTTCAGGAATCTGGAATTTTACCAGATATCCATATATCATTAAAAATATCGAGCAATAAATGTTGAGATACCAATGGGAGGTGTTTTAAAAATTGATAATAAATTTCATCAGGGCCAGCAGCTGTATCTTTGGCATGCTTAATAGAATCGGTTAAATCGTCAATTGTAAAGAGGGTGTTATACTCTTCTTCGTTGTTAGAATGAAAATTAATATTTTGTTTTTCCGAGTTATATTTGACCTTTTTAAATTCTTCAGTATAGTGTGCTGAAGAAGAATTATGTTCAAAAGTTTCCGCCAGCGTGTTGGCTATATCTTTTGTAGTTTTTGCTACGCTCGAATCTTTACGTTTGAGATGAGCTGTAGGAACTTTTTTGTGTTTACCATTAATTTTACGAACTGCTTCCCAAACTTTTTTAATTTGAGTGTTGGCGTTAATTTTAGAAACACATGACTGCCATGATTTACGCTTAGAAAACTTAAATGTTCTACGAGCTTGTGCTCGTAGGATTCTATAATTGTCTAGATTTGCAGCTGTAGGGCAAATCTGAAATTTCTTTAGTGCTGCTTTTCGTTTCCGATATGATCTTCTGCACTCATCGTTGAACCATGTTTTTTTTATTTTATTCGAGTTTTTCATTGAAGTTTTAGGAATACACTCATCAGCTATCTTTGATAGAGTGGACGCAAAGAGATTAGCTTTATCCGAAGAGTTGGAAAAATTCGGGATTGTTAAATCATCGGAACACAATTTGTTAAATTGTTCCCAGTTCGCTTTTGAGAATTTGTAATAAGAGCGGTTGTTTACTGGGACAGAGTCGTTTAAAGTTAACAACAATGGAAAGTGGTCACTGCCATATTGTTCGTCAAGCACTGACCAAGTAAAATCCAAGTATATTGATGGATGTGATAATGTAAGGTCTATACAAGAAAAACTTCCAGTGGCTGGATGTAAGTAAGTTGGTGACTTGTTATTCAAAAGGCATAGTTGAGCATTATCAATGAACTTTTCTGTAATGCTGCCTTTATTATTCGTAGATGTACTTCCCCATAATGGATTATGTGCATTAAAATCGCCGAGTAAAAAGAATGGTTCTGGGAGTTGTTTAGTCAAATTTTCTAAGTCTTCAACAGTTATAGATAAATTGGGAGGGAGATATAATGAGCATATTGTTATAGGTCTGTGCAAAGTTACTTCAACGGCTACGGCTTGCAGATTAGTTCGTATCTGAATTTGTCGTTGAGGGATACAGTTAGCAACCGCAATTGTTGAGCCACCAGATGCTCTTATTGTGTCTGTGCAAATTTTATTATAAAGCGTATAGTCCTTTATTGATGTTTTATCATTTGTAGATAGGAATGTTTCTTGAAGACAGACAACTTTCGGGGAGTATTTTGATAATAAGAGAAGTAAATCGTTGTAATTTGATTTAAGACCACGACAATTCCATTGAAGTATAGTTTGACTCATGGTTCAACGAAAAGTAAAAACTTACTTCGGAAACTTAACAGGACTTCGCGCCGAAGTCCGGGGAGGAGAGCTGTGGACACCCATGTCCTCGTCCTCCATCGACTCGATGTCGCTTATAAGAGCCTCGAATCGGTTGGAGGACGGGACAGGGTCCCTCTCCGCTTTTCTAACTCGGTCGGTTAGGACGACCTTCTTTTTGGGTGATTGCCTTTGAATCACCCGCTCAGGAGACGGAGAAGCCTGTGAGACCCGCCTCTGAGGTACAGATGAGGTACTTGTAGATGTTGTCTGTGAACTTGTACTTGCTTTGGACGTATTACGTGAAAGAATAGGAGACGGTTTTTGCAATGGAGTTATTTCAAGAGTGGAACATTTACATAAATTGACATGCACAGCAGAATCAACCATCTTAACTGGTTTTGATACAACAGCTGAATAAGAATTAGTTTTGGAACTTTCTATAAGCTTGCGTGCATCAGGAAAAGACAAACTTTGTGTATATTTAACACGGAGAACTTCTTTTTCTGTCTTCCAGACTAAGCAAGAACGGGAGGTTGCAAAATGATTACCCCCACAGTTTGAACATTTGACTTCAATAGAACAGTTTTCAAGCGGACCAGCATGAGAAGTACTACATTTACGGCATATATTCTCTCTAGTGCACTTAGTTTCATGATGTCCATATTTAAAGCATTTGTAACACTGCATCGGGTTTGGTATGTACATCTCAACGCGAACGTTGAGATACCCAACTCGAAGAGTGGATGGAAGAATGGGGGTATCAAATGTTAAAATGTATGTGTGAGTGGGAACACGTTTACCGTCTCTGGTGGATAGAATACGTTTGGCATTTGAAACACATTGAGAGCTAATCTCTTTTACTATGTCTGCCTCTGACATTTCTGCAAGGTCAGGGCAGCGAAAGACTCCTTTGGATGAATTGAGGGTATTGTGTGCAGTGCAAAAAGATTTAATGTTGAAAAATGATTTTAATTTGAGCAAGTTATCAGATTGTTGTTTTCTTTGCACTTCGATCAGGAGTTCTCCATTACGGAGCTTCCTGACAGATTTTGGGGTTCCTATGAGTGCAGAAATTGATTTTTCAATGACAAACGGGTTCAACTGTGCTAATTTTTCATCTCCCAACGCTTCTACTACCAGAAAGCGTGGAAAAGATGATTGACTTGATTGTTCATTTGAAATGTTGGGTGATTCGTCAGACTTACGTTTTTTAGAAGAGGTTAAAGGATCCATGGTTGAAATAATAATGATTCATCTCTCAGGTTCCCCAGCCACCTCGGACTCCAACAAGGGGAAGCGCAATGGAGGCGGGTATCCAGCCTCCGCACCACAAGGATACATGAGAGATATACTTGCATGTAATTGCAAATGATTACAATCAACACAATTGGCCCATGAGCCACCGCCTTCTTGAATAGGTGTTTTGAACATATTAAAAGAAAGTACTTTAAATTCAGTAAGCAAACACAGACCGTAATGGAGTACACTTATGCTTTTTCAAATTGTGAGTATGCTAGAAATGTTAATAATTTTGAGATAGTGCACATAAAGGAGTACGTGAACTTACATGAATGAAATGGCTTTTGCAAGTATGCAACTATTCAAGGGCAAGGCATGACCAGCCGATTGACCAAGTCGGGCCTACTTGGACACCCGTCTACCCTGAATCAGAGGCCAAAGTAGTGTGTTGGATAGACTGGAGATCCCTGGGTCTCCCTCAACTACCAGGATCCTCCTTTCCCGGTTACGGGACGCTGCCCACGGCAAACGGGCAGTTTTGGTGTTGGCCATATGCCCATCATGCAGGCACAAAAAGCACCTACATAATGGGCACATGTTACTCCTCCTCACCACGAAGAGGTCCCAAAGAGAGGAGGAAGGATGAATGTTACTTTATCGTTGTTACTTAAAGGTGCCATTGAGTTAGATTATTATTTCAAGTGTGGAGTACTTAAGCTGACAGCTAAAGGACATATTGAAACCGCCCAAAAAGAATACAATGATAAAATTAATTCTATTGAGCAATGGAAAAAGCTTTTATAATTCATACGTTCATTTATTTGTTATCTCATAATGATAAAGTCCATGAGTTATTGCATGATATGTTCAATGTAAGAGAATGTGCTTTACGTCAGGGAGGCTCATTCTGACGTATGTATGACGAGCAATTCCGTTTCCGCCAAGCTCTATCTCTTAGATCCCGGTCTAAAAACGATCTACGATGGAGATGTATTTAGTTAAAAGACACACTGAACAGTGCCTCTTCAAGTACTCATAGATATGCATATACAATTGTATAGACTTCAATAAGGGTTGTGTTCTTGGCCCAATTATATATTCGTACATATGTGCAATAAGTGTGCTGGTTCTCACCCAGAAGTCAACTGTTACCAATCTAGGTCTTATATGAGTCCTCAAAATAGTAATTCTAGTCCCAATAATTTTTGTGGCGGGGTTTTTGGAAGAATCTTTAGGTGTCAAGGTCGGGCCCAAAAACGAAACGATCATAAAGAAAAAGAACTACAACAAGTACCCGGTCAATATCGGACCAGCAATGGTCGCCCCTTCTAAATAAGAAACCTTTTCAAAAAGCTTTGCATTTCTTCCCTTCAGATCTTCCCGTATTACTATAGCAGCACATTTAGTTGTCTATGTTTGCTTATAACGTCTCTTTTTAAAGCCTTCGAAACGAACTTGTATATCACCGGGCGATTACCGTCACTCGAGAACTTACCCAATCTGTGGGCAATATCAATGTCTGAGTGTTTTATCTTCATTATTAGTTTATTGTTTATGTAATGTTTCGGCAACTAGATTTGCAATTTCTAGAGCGTTTTCTTCTTTATTCTCATCGTTTAGTCCATAAATTCAAACACTGTTACATCTAGTGTATTGCTCCAGATCGTATAATTACTTTTCATTGGAGATTGTTCTAGTTGTTGCATCTTGTAGACTATTTATTAGATCAAGGTTCTGTTGTTTTTTCCAAATTTTTAATTTAGTTTTCCTTGATTTCATTTTGAACTAGCATTTATCACTAGCTTCATTTTGTATGCTTTCTATTTAAGTTTTATGAAATTCAAGGTTTTTTTCTAGATTCAACATTTGGATTTTATTGACGAAATTTCCCGTCTGAATTCTTTCACTATTTCAGTTTTAAAAGATTCCAGGCAACTTTTCACGAATTTTCAGTCACTATCTTATGTAAACTCGGGTCAATATACTCCTTTGAAGCTAGTTTATTCATTTTACAGTCTAAATTGCTCATCAATTTAGTCAAGTCTTGTATGCTAATATCACTTTTGGATTTTCAAGTCCAAATAATGAGTCCAGAGTAGTTTGTGAATCTTGGGAATGGGGGATATCCTCATACCCAGACTCTGATGACCTAGTACTTTTGGCATTGGCTTTCTCGCGTCCTGACATTTTATTTTTAATGTTTGTATTTCAGCAAAATTTTACTACAATTTTTTCCACTTACGTGATGTTTTTCAGTGTCCAATTTTAATCTAACATAATATCAAAAAGGTAGTTTGAACTATACTGAAAAATTCACTGAGCACTAAAACTGGTCAAACCGGTTTCCCCAAGGCTTGGATACTCCCTTTAAAAAGAAAAGTAATTAAAAGTCCATTTTTGAATATTTTTCCATCCAAAGAAAATCACTGATATGTAGTCCTGTGTTAATATTACAATTCGAACATATTTTTAATGTCGCTGATGTAGAATTGAAATTTTTTAGAGAATTTTGTGAGACACGAAAAAAACCACGTCTTGTCTCATCAAAACGACCTTGACCTTATATCGAAGCAATAGAATATTATGCTCTTGTTTATTATAAAAATAAGGCCGTTTTTTTAATTAAAGGTTTCTCAGACGGTTTTTTTCCTACAATATACTGGTCCAAGAATCTCCCGAGATTCAAAGAATTCACCCTCTGTTTCACCTCATCCCGAGGTCATTAAAGGTCAAACTAACAAAGAGATAGTGAAAGAAAGACTCGGCTTCATTTGTTTCAAGGCCACTTCCGAACCTTATTGTAAGCCCCATCCACCGGTTTAGTTTAAAAAAATCTCCGGGTGAATTCCATATGATCCATCATTTATTTTTGCTCGTAAGCAGGTAGTTTAATGATTATATTGATCCCTCATTCTGTTTCGTCAATTATAAAAGCTTTGAACAAGCCCTTAAAAAGTGCAAGATCTTTGCCAAAATTGCAAATGTTTAAATCAGATATCGTAAGTGCTTACCGTCTCATACCAGTAAATCCATCTGACTTCGAACTTTTAGATGTCTGCTCTGACTAGTTTCATTTTGATAGAGCCCTACCTTTTGGAGCATCAATAAGTTGTATAACTTTTGGAAGATTTGCTAGATTCCTGGAATAATGTGTTAAAAGGAACCTTAAGTCCGACAACTCGTTCATTATTTAGATGATTTTTGGGTGGCGACAAATAACAGAACCATGGACTCTTTTTTGAACATATCGTCGGTGCGCGTGCAAAACCTCGTATAAAAAGAATTGTATTTTTTCAGGAGACACAAAAAACTTTTTTGTACTTATTTTAAACATTATGAGACTATGTATTGCTTTCGAGAATCTGTTATTTTACCTTTGTTTTTTATTGCATAGTTGCAAAATGGTGGGTGCCATTTGGGTAAAACTGTATCTCAACTTTTAAGTTTTACGATATTTTGCACCCAAAAAATGTAGATAAAACCGATTATACGACGGTCGTAAAAATTAGTGTCACATTTACGAGGTATTGACATTCTATAATCAAAGCATTGGAGTGCTGGAGGAACGATGTCCTGAACTTATTTATTAAATAACGATTATAATTTCGTCGAAATATCAAATTTTTACAGCAATATTAAAATTTAAAAAATAGGGTTTCTGCTGCAATTCGCCAATTTAGCAAATGGGGAAAAATATTGAAAGTGGCGAAAATTGTTTTCAAAAATCAACATATTTTTTCAGTGTAGGCTAAAATATACCCTGATTGACCGACGATTGTTGATCCAGATAAGAGTTGTGAAAAGTTAGACTACCTGCGGCAATTATACATGTCAATTACGCGTACATGTCAATAAGACCTTATTGTCGGTCACACACTGGGAGATTAACTCGCCGACGAAAGGTGTCAGACAATCGATAAGGGTCTCGTCGAGTTACTTAAGAGATAACATTCATATATACCCAAGACTGGTACCTTAAGAGGGTATATTAATATAGGGGCCACCAAGATATAACGAGTCAATTTATTATCACACGACCGGCAATATTGGGGGATTTTTCTAAACACTGCGTGCGCGAAAAAAATACTTTTTCACATCGTAGTTTACTGAAGCATCATTTGTTCAATCAAGATGAAAACATTGAAAACAATAAGCTTGTTTTAATTACAAAAGATGCTTCATATAAAATTGCGATCTAGCGTGGGTCGCGAAAATGAATGACATTACGCCGAAATGGTTGAAGCGATTTCGTTCCATATGATACAAAATTAAATCATGCATAATAAAGTAATGTAGAGATAAGCTGTAACTTTATTGTCCGTTTGACGGTTATTTACGTTTATTTTCGGGAAAATTCTCTTTGTTTTTCTTAACCGTTAAAATCGGGAGAAGTGTGGTTAGATGCCGAATTTTGCTCAGTTAAGATTTTATTTACAATAAATCGGAAATGACGTCAATGAAATGTCCAAAGATAATTGTATGTTTTCTTAGCAGATTTAAGACATAAGAAATAATTTTATCTTGATATAAACATAAATCTGTGAAGGTTATAAATATAGAGCTGGTCATATAGATCTGCATTTGTTGAATGCTTGTAATTTCTTATTGTCTAAGCTTAACCTTAACTAGTCCTTAATTATGTCAAAATGACGTCATTGATGCACTCTTTAATATAAAGTAATGGTCATTGTAGTAGGAATTAGTGTTGTTTAAAAAAATAATGATTTGAGTCATATACATGTAGGAAAGGATAAATAAACAATTCATCTATGGGCAGTACATTTCGTTAAAAAGTTGGGAAGAATTTAAGATTTGTCATTTATAAATGCTACGTTAATGTAAAATACAGTATAATATTTATAAATATTTAAGCTCTAAATACCTTGTAAAATGGATATTAAAGACTTAGAAATTGAATCTTTTTCGATTTCAGGGAGGGAGAAAAACAAATTGGCCAGTGGAAGCCCTAATAAATTTTTTATTAACTATAAAATAATGTATTAAGCACGCTAGTCTTTTCGAGAAAAACGCTAATGAGTAGTACCATTTTGAGCGAGCAAAACTTACCCGAGAGCAAAATTTACCCGGGAGCAAAACTTACCCGGGAGCTTTTCTTACCTTTTTAGTTTTTGATTCAAGGGAGAGTAATCTCACTGATGTTACGTTTAACTATCACGGAGTTGTCTTTCTTGTTTTATGTCTGATTTTAAGGTTTGAACACGAGCGACGACGGTTGAACCATTAAGTTGATATTAAAAAGTGGATGGTCAACGCATGACACTCATTTCTTCTTAGAGCTTCACTCGCGTAAGATTTCAAATATGGAAAACGCGGAGAAAAACAGATTTTGGAACGTTATTATTTTAACACCAAAAACCCCGCTGCTTTTGCCGGTGCTCAGAAATTGTTCAACGTTCTAGATAAGAAGTATCCTGGAACATTTACCGTAAAATTTATACAGCAGTGGCTAAATGATCAAGATGCTTATTCTCTGCAGAAGTCAAGGAGACATAGATTCAAGACGGCCAGCGTGCGAGTCTCTGGAATTGGTGAACAACTAGACATTGATTTGTTGTCTATGGTCAATTTAGCAGAGGACAACGACGACGTTCGATTCCTCCTGTGCGCTATAGACATACTCTCCAGAAAGCTGTGGGTGCAACCGTTAAGAAACAAGACTGTCAAAGTGGTATTAAGCGCCATATTTAGCTTTTGAACTAGTTTATGTAAAGTCACTTATCTTTGTTAATAAGTTTTTAATGCCTTGATACGTCTCCATAGAAAAATGAACGATGAAATCTGAGATAACAATAATTAACATTCTTTTCAATTCGTCGCTCGGGTAACCATACCCATTTAAAGTATGCAAATAGCTCACCATTGATAAAAATGTGAGATATAACGACCTCATTTGACCTAGGTATATACGTAAATTGTGAAATAGTCGTATCATTAAATTTTATGCGGTGGATGTTTAAAGCAGATTGTTGTCCATATTATAATATTGTTTTACAGAGTCTTTCATTCGACACTTTTGCAATACAAAACATCCAAAATATGTTTTAATAGTTAGTAGAAAGCTTAGTACAAGTTGCTTGGGTATAGTTATTATACAATAGCATAGTAAGATTTCCTTATTTGGAAGTTGATCTTATCAATAGAGTAATTAACATTGAACCCGTTTTAACAAGTGTCTCATGACGCATCAACCAGGCTTTAATGTCATTCATCTGGCCTTCCAAATATACAATGGCGTCCCTCAGTGTTGCAAACTATTTACCCGTCGTAAACAGATTAAATGTGTGAAATACAAAATATAATGATTGTGTAATATCAATGCATCCTTGTACGCCATTCCTTCCAACTAGAACACGACTATGAGACATATCCCTTTCTAATTCCCCGCCTGGTGATTGTGATTTAAAAAGTCATTCCACTTATACTGTACAACCTCTGCTGAACAACACCCACTGGGAGGGACTAAAGTGTGTTGCTGTTCAGAGAATGTTGCTCTACAGAAGTTAAATTCAATTAGAATTAGGCCTAAGGAAAATATCAGAAGCTGTTGTTTTAGAGCGCCGCTCTGCAGAGATTATACTGTACACTCTCGACTTGTCACTGAAACATGACGAAATCTGAGATAGCATCAACATTCTTTTCAAATAGTAACCCGAGTAACCATTGTCGTTCAGCTTATGTAAATAGCTTCTCACTGATAAATAATGACCTCATTTGATCTAGCAATATACCTATTCAATGGTGCAAGTTAAGTACATGTATATTAATTAGTGTTTCTCTTCATGAACGTATTCACCTGTAAAACTTAGTCAGCTGATAAATGTATAACCTAATGAAAATATACATGACTGCTCAGGAGGAGGGGGGGGGGGTTACAAATAAATTTTCTTGTTATGTCAAATAGTCGCTAGTGTCCGATTGCTTTCAATACTGACTGGCAGATTCGAAGAATGTAAAACGATGTACTCGCTGATACTAGTAAGCTCTGTCCCTGACGATGCGAATTATTTTATTAGTTTTATCACACCCTTAAAAGATTACAAAATATCGTTTCATACATTTGTCGAGTTGCGCAACATCCGGCTGTCCAATGGATTGAGACATTTCGTCAAACCAATCAAATGCATGCAAAACTTAAATCGACCAATCAAATGCATGGTGCATCAAAAGTGAAGATGGTGCGTTCAAATGGTCACATTCTTTCATCGTTTGGGTGACTATACTCCCAAGTTCATTGATAACAAAATATGGGACAGTATAGTAACTTAAAATGTCATAGTACTTAAGCTTACCTTTTATAGAAAATTGTGTATACGTTGAAAATAGTAGACAGTTTAGGTATACGTTATCATGTTGCAGTAGTGGTGTATTGTCGTGAAAGGGAGATGTACTGCCTATCAAGGCACGTTTCTATTAAAAACGTTTAAATTTTATCCGCAGTATGTGGAGTGGAGAAAGCAAGTCCAAATATATCGAACATTAGAGTTGATAGTCCACTTATTGTTTTAGCTTCCGGAGATTCTCCACTCAGGATCTAGTATCATAATATTCGAGAGCGTTTAAGATAAAGGAGTCTAATTTATAATTCACGGCTATGTTTAAATCTAAAGACCCCCCCGTCATTTTAGATTCTAACCATGTCAATGTGAAGCATACATTTTTGTCAAAATACAATTGAACGCATACTAGAGTGTTTACTATAGTATGATGAAGAGTGTCACGGCATATAAGTGTGTTATTTGGACTCCTTTACCTTAAATCTTATATACATATATAAATGTATAATGATTATAAGAACGAAAAAAGGCTTTATATAAACTTTATTGATACACACTGTTTATATTTGTGATACATATTTTATACTGACAAACACAAACGCGAAAATTATGTCTATCAAATTCAAAGCACATATTTCCACACTATTGATATCAGTTTAGCATTCTTATTTTTTCTCTTTCTCAAATAGGAATAAATCTCGAAACACACGCGATTGTTCGGAAGCAATCATTACTGTCATTGCTACGTCTCTTCATTAGGCACTTTTCGATGGTTGAGTGTCTTTCTTTTCTGACAAATCTGGAAGGTCATAGGCGTCTAGGACCTTATCAAACAAAAACTTGCGCTTGAGTATGGCGTATTTCATAGCTTCCTCCTGATCGAAATCTTCTTTGTCGACGAGCCGGTTGAACGTCTTCTTTATAGCGTTATAGATGGGATCTCTTTTCATCGCTTGGAACCATAGCAATTTACGTCCGAAACTGTTCATCATCACCGTTCTGTAGACGCTTTTTAGGTCCTCAAAGGCGTCCTCCCTAGCCTCCTCATCACTCACTTCGCTGTCGTCATCCATGATTGCAGCCACTTTGTTATCGTACTGTGACTGACACTTCTGATACGCTTCGTCTATGATTTCGTTCCAGGGATCAATGTCTGAAGATGACGAAGAGTCATCCTCCTCCGACATCATAGCTTCGTCACTAGATGCAGTGTCACTTTCATCCAGTTTTCCAAAAATATCCTCTTTTTCGAAACTGTCAGACATCTCATCCTCATTGTCCGAATGCGCTGATTTTTTGTGTCTAAGCATGTTATCTTTTCTACTGTACACTCTCAAACAGACGTCACACTGAAACATCACCTTCAGAGTCCAAGGAATAAATGAGGCTAAACGATTCAAACCGCTCAGCTTAATACTGGTCCTATTGTGGCGATGTCTTTCAGTTTTTGTTTTCGACCGCCAGATGTCCTCTTACGATTTTTACTTCGCTTGTTGTTCTTGAGCGGCTCATCCGCGCTCTGTACACGAGATGATTTAAATTCATCCATTCCATACACCGATATATCTTTTGGTTTCGCCTGGCGCTCGAGCATGCTTTTCGCTATAGCGGTCGTTTGCTCCGCGGGAAGAACCATACGAATATACACTTTAGTCGACGATTTTTTAGCTTTCAAACTTCTTTTGCCATTCTTTCGCACTGTACGAATATGATCCTTTGCCGGTGACATTTTCCGTTTTCTACTTTTCCCCTCAATATTAAATATATCCATCATCGTTTATGGTCTTCACCCTCTGACATACGAGTAAACACTGAACGGGTCGTTGGTGGATCAATCTATTTAAAGTGTCGTGTGGTCGATGAAACCCCTTATGATAAAGTAAGTGTATTTAGTGTCTTAATTGGAAGAGGCTAATACGAGCTAATACATAGAGCTGAATTAATTGGCGCAAAATGCTTACGCAACAGCTAGCAATTCACTCCTCATGTTGCGCCGATGCCTCATTTTTACCTCCTCGTCCTCAATTGGGATGAGGAGGGCAAGTTGAGGCATTGATCGGGAATGAGGAGGTAAGAGGAGGAAAACAAAGTGGCTGCAATCATGGATGTTTGTTTGTTTGTTTGTTTGGGTTTTACGGCGCACCAACACAGAAAGGTCATATCGCGCCGAAAGCTATTAATGATACTAATAATTCAAACTTTATTAATAATGTAAAACTATATCTTATTATAAATATTTATTTCTTTCAAAAAGTTAAGTATAGCATATGATGGTACGGATTCAAAAAGTTCTTTAAGTGAGTTTACTTTAAAATATTTTTCACGAATGTATTTAAGATCCTGACAGTCAAGGAGAACGTGTTTTACATTGAAATGCTCGTCACATGGTATGCATTTAGGCGCTTCTTCTCTTTTGAGAAGGTATGAATGTGTTAATCTAGTATGACCAATTCTACATCGCGAAATTACTATTTGATCTCTGCGATTAGAATATATAATTGACGAAGATGAATTAAGGGTTGGCTTTATGTCTCGTAATTTATTAAAAATTGCATTGTTCCACAACGTTTGCCATTTTGATTTTATTAACGTGTTTATTGAACATTTGAAGTCACTACTTGGCAATTTGATATCCACGGGTTGCAAGTTTAATGATTCTTTGGCTAAAATATCAACTTTTTCATTTCCTTGTATACCTATATGGCTTGGTATCCAGCAGAGGTGTACTGTTTTAGATATTAAAATTTCATGCAATTTCAATTCGATACTTTTAATAAGAATATTGTCTGAATTATGATTTTTTATGGCCAATAATACTGATAGAGAATCTGAAAAAATGATAAAATTATTAGTAGTACTATTTGATATGTATGATAAAGCAAGATCTATTGCTTTGACTTCAGCTGTAAATATGGATGCCTGGTCAGGCAATCGCATTCTTGCAACAAAAGAATTTCCATATGCAGCGCAACCAACTTTGTTACCATCTTTTGAACCGTCAGTAAATAAATGTGTACAATCTTTATATTTTTCTAAAATGTTCACGAATTCTGATTTGAAGGCCTCTGGACTGGTATTAGATTTACGAAAGTTTGACAAATCAATGTTAACGTTTGGTCTGTTGTAGGTCCAAGGAGGAACATTTTCATCAAAGTTTTGTAGAACGGTAGAGGTGTTAATATTAAGTATTTCTAAGTCGTTTTTAACGCGCAGGCAAAATGGTTTAATTTCGTTTGGTTTGTTGTCAAATTTATCAATGTAATTTGGTTGAAAAACAACTTTTCGCGCCGGATTACTATTGTTTGAAGATATTCGAGTTGCGTATTGTAATGAAAGCTTTTGTCGACGTAATTTTAATGAAGGCTCGTTAGCTTCAACATATAGACTTTCAATAGGTGAAGTTTTAAAAGCACCAAGGGCGATACGTAAGCCCTGGTTATGTATTGTATCAAGCATTTGTAAGTACGATTTACGTGCTGATCCATACACCATTGACCCATAATCTAGTTTTGAACGAACAAGACTTCTGTATAATTTAAGTAATGTTTGGGAATCAGATCCCCAATCAGTATGTGAAAGTACTTTAAGTAGATTTAAAGCTTTGATACATTTTGTTTTTAGAGACTTTAAGTGTGGTATAAAAGAGAGTTTTTTATCGAATGTAACGCCTAAAAATTTAGCTTCATTTACAACAGGGATTTTTGAGCCAGAAATGTAAAGTTCAGGATCATTATGATGCTTTCTTAATCGACAAAAATGTACACATTGTGTTTTTGACTTGGAAAATTTAAAACCATTTTCTGTTGCCCACTTTTGGATTTTATCCAAGTTTTGTTGTAGTTGGCGTTCGATACTTCGAATATTTTTAGAACGATAACAGATTAAAAAGTCATCTACATATAATGAACAATCTGTACCAGGATTTATAACCTTAACAATATTATTAATTTTAAGACCAAAAAGGGTGACTGATAATATACTGCCTTGTGGCACGCCTTGTTCTTGTTTGTGGCTATCTGATAATGTTGAACCTAATTTAACTTGAAAACTTCTGTCAGACAGAAAACTAGAAATTAACATTGGTAGTCTACCAGTGTTCATTATATGTAGATGACTTTTTAATCTGTTATCGTTCTAAAAATCCAAAAGTGGGCAACAGAAAATGGTTTTAAATTTTCCAAGTCAAAAACACAATGTGTACATTTTTGTCGATTAAGAAAGCATCATAATGATCCTGAACTTTACATTTCTGGCTCAAAAATCCCTGTTGTAAATGAAGCTAAATTTTTAGGCGTTACATTCGATAAAAAACTCTCTTTTATACCACACTTAAAGTCTCTAAAAACAAAATGTATCAAAGCTTTAAATCTACTTAAAGTACTTTCACATACTGATTGGGGATCTGATTCCCAAACATTACTTAAATTATACAGAAGTCTTGTTCGTTCAAAACTAGATTATGGGTCAATGGTGTATGGATCAGCACGTAAATCGTACTTACAAATGCTTGATACAATACATAACCAGGGCTTACGTATCGCCCTTGGTGCTTTTAAAACTTCACCTATTGAAAGTCTATATGTTGAAGCTAACGAGCCTTCATTAAAATTACGTCGACAAAAGCTTTCATTACAATACGCAACTCGAATATCTTCAAACAATAGTAATCCGGCGCGAAAAGTTGTTTTTCAACCAAATTACATTGATAAATTTGACAACAAACCAAACGAAATTAAACCATTTTGCCTGCGCGTTAAAAACGACTTAGAAATACTTAATATTAACACCTCTACCGTTCTACAAAACTTTGATGAAAATGTTCCTCCTTGGACCTACAACAGACCAAACGTTAACATTGATTTGTCAAACTTTCGTAAATCTAATACCAGTCCAGAGGCCTTCAAATCAGAATTCGTGAACATTTTAGAAAAATATAAAGATTGTACACATTTATTTACTGACGGTTCAAAAGATGGTAACAAAGTTGGTTGCGCTGCATATGGAAATTCTTTTGTTGCAAGAATGCGATTGCCTGACCAGGCATCCATATTTACAGCTGAAGTCAAAGCAATAGATCTTGCTTTATCATACATATCAAATAGTACTACTAATAATTTTATCATTTTTTCAGATTCTCTATCAGTATTATTGGCCATAAAAAATCATAATTCAGACAATATTCTTATTAAAAGTATCGAATTGAAATTGCATGAAATTTTAATATCTAAAACAGTACACCTCTGCTGGATACCAAGCCATATAGGTATACAAGGAAATGAAAAAGTTGATATTTTAGCCAAAGAATCATTAAACTTGCAACCCGTGGATATCAAATTGCCAAGTAGTGACTTCAAATGTTCAATAAACACGTTAATAAAATCAAAATGGCAAACGTTGTGGAACAATGCAATTTTTAATAAATTACGAGACATAAAGCCAACCCTTAATTCATCTTCGTCAATTATATATTCTAATCGCAGAGATCAAATAGTAATTTCGCGATGTAGAATTGGTCATACTAGATTAACACATTCATACCTTCTCAAAAGAGAAGAAGCGCCTAAATGCATACCATGTGACGAGCATTTCAATGTAAAACACGTTCTCCTTGACTGTCAGGATCTTAAATACATTCGTGAAAAATATTTAAAGTAAACTCACTTAAAGAACTTTTTGAATCCGTACCATCATATGCTATACTTAACTTTTTGAAAGAAATAAATATTTATAATAAGATATAGTTTTACATTATTAATAAAGTTTGAATTATTAGTATCATTAATAGCTTTCGGCGCGATATGACCTTTCTGTGTTGGTGCGCCGTAAAACCCAAACAAACAAACAAACAAACATCCATGATTGCAGCCACTTTGTTTTCCTCCTCTTACCTCCTCATTCCCGATCAATGCCTCAACTTGCCCTCCTCATCCCAATTGAGGACGAGGAGGTAAAAATGAGGCATCGGCGCAACATGAGGAGTGAATTGCTAGCTGTTGCGTAAGCATTTTGCGCCAATTAATTCAGCTCTATGTATTAGCTCGTATTAGCCTCTTCCAATTAAGACACTAAATACACTTACTTTATCATAAGGGGTTTCATCGACCACACGACACTTTAAATAGATTGATCCACCAACGACCCGTTCAGTGTTTACTCGTATGTCAGAGGGTGAAGACCATAAACGATGATGGATATATTTAATATTGAGGGGAAAAGTAGAAAACGGAAAATGTCACCGGCAAAGGATCATATTCGTACAGTGCGAAAGAATGGCAAAAGAAGTTTGAAAGCTAAAAAATCGTCGACTAAAGTGTATATTCGTATGGTTCTTCCCGCGGAGCAAACGACCGCTATAGCGAAAAGCATGCTCGAGCGCCAGGCGAAACCAAAAGATATATCGTGCAAATCTAGACAATTATAGAATCCTACGAGCACAAGCTTGTAGAACATTTAAGTTTTCTAAACGTAAATCATGGCAGTCATATGTTTCTAAAATTAACGCCAACACTCCAATTAAAAAAGTTTGGGAAGCAGTTCGTAAAATTAATGGTAAACACAAAAAAGTTCCTACAGCTCATCTCAAACGTAAAGATTCGAGCGTAGCAAAAACTACAAAAGATATAGCCAACACGCTGGCGGAAACTTTTGAACATAATTCTTCTTCAGCACACTATACTGAAGAATTTAAAAAGGTCAAATCTAACTCGGAAAAACAAAATATTAATTTTCATTCTAACAACGAAGAAGAGTATAACACCCTCTTTACAATTGACGATTTAACCGATTCTATTAAGCATGCCAAAGATACAGCTGCTGGCCCTGATGAAATTTATTATCAATTTTTAAAACACCTCCCATTGGTATCTCAACATTTATTGCTCGATATTTTTAATGATATATGGATATCTGGTAAAATTCCAGATTCCTGGAAGGAAGCTTTAATAATACCAATACCGAAACCGGGAAAAGACAATACTGACCCCCTTAACTACCGACCAATATCTCTAACTAGTTGTATTTGTAAAACCTTTGAACGCATGGTTAATAAAAGACTCATCTGGTATTTAGAATCTAACGGTATTATTACTAATTTCCAATCTGGTTTTCGAAAACAGCGAAGTACTAATGATCATTTAGTACGCCTCGAAACATTCATAAGAGAGGCTTTTGTCAATAAACAACATGTAGTTTCAATATTCTTTGATCTTGAGAAAGCTTACGATACAACTTGGAAATATGGTATTCTAAAAGATTTAAAAGACGCCGGCGTCTTTTAAATCTTTTAGAATACCATATTTCCAAGTTATGAATGTTTCGAGGCGTACTAAATGATCATTAGTACTTCGCTGTTTTCGAAAACCAGATTGGAAATTAGTAATAATACCGTTAGATTCTAAATACCAGATGAGTCTTTTATTAACCATGCGTTCAAAGGTTTTACAAATACAACTAGTTAGAGATATTGGTCGGTAGTTAAGGGGGTCAGTATTGTCTTTTCCCGGTTTCGGTATTGGTATTATTAAAGCTTCCTTCCAGGAATCTGGAATTTTACCAGATATCCATATATCATTAAAAATATCGAGCAATAAATGTTGAGATACCAATGGGAGGTGTTTTAAAAATTGATAATAAATTTCATCAGGGCCAGCAGCTGTATCTTTGGCATGCTTAATAGAATCGGTTAAATCGTCAATTGTAAAGAGGGTGTTATACTCTTCTTCGTTGTTAGAATGAAAATTAATATTTTGTTTTTCCGAGTTAGATTTGACCTTTTTAAATTCTTCAGTATAGTGTGCTGAAGAAGAATTATGTTCAAAAGTTTCCGCCAGCGTGTTGGCTATATCTTTTGTAGTTTTTGCTACGCTCGAATCTTTACGTTTGAGATGAGCTGTAGGAACTTTTTTGTGTTTACCATTAATTTTACGAACTGCTTCCCAAACTTTTTTAATTGGAGTGTTGGCGTTAATTTTAGAAACATATGACTGCCATGATTTACGTTTAGAAAAAGTTGCGCCTGCATGATGGGCATATGGCCAACACCAAAACTGCCCGTTTGCCGTGGGCAGCGTCCCGTAACCGGGAAAGGAGGATCCTGGTAGTTGAGGGAGACCCAGGGATCTCCAGTCTTCCCAACAAACTACTTTGGCCTCTGATTCAGGGTAGACGGGTGTCCAAGTAGGCCCGACTTGGTCAATCGGCTGGTCATGCCTTGCCCTTGAATAGTTGCATACTTGCAAAAGCCATTTCATTCATGTAAGTTCATGTACTCTTTTATGTGCACGTTCCCAAAATTATTAACATTACAGGCATACTCTTAATTTGAAAAACCATATGTGTACTCCATTACGATCTGAGTGGGCTTACTGAATTTAAAGTACTCTCTTTTAAGTGTAAACGTTCAAAACACCTATTCAAGAAGCGGTGGCTCATGGGCCAATTGTGTTGATTGTAATCATTTGCAATTACATGCAAGTATATCTCTCATGTATCCTTGTGGTGCGGAGGCTGGATACCCGCCTCCATTGCACTTCCCCTTGTTGGAGTCCGAGGTGGCTGGGGAACCTGGGAGATGAATCATTATTATCTCAACCATGGATCCTTTAACCTCTTCTAAAAAACGTAAGTCTGACGAATCTCCCAACATTTCAAATGAACAATCAAGTCAATCATCTTTTCCACGCTTTCTGGTAGTAGAAGCGTTGGGAGATGAAAAATTAGCACAGTTGAACCCATTTGTCATTGAAAAGTCAATTTCTGCACTCATAGGAACTCCAAAATCGGTCAGGAAGCTCCGTGGTGGAGAACTCCTGATCGAAGTCCAAAGAAAACAACAATCAGATAATTTGCTGAAATTAAGATCTTTTTTTAATATTAAATCCTTTTGCACTGCACACAATACCCTCAATTCATCCAAAGGAGTCATTCGCTGCCCTGACCTTGCAGAAATGTCAGAGGCAGACATAGTAAAAGAGCTTAGCTCTCAATGTGTTTCAAATGCCAAACGTATTCTATCCACCAGAGACGGTAAACGTGTTCCCACTCACACATACATTTTAACATTTGATACCCCCATTCTTCCATCCACTCTTCGAGTTGGGTATCTCAACGTTCGCGTTGAGATGTACATACCAAACCCGATGCAGTGTTACAAATGCTTTAAATATGGACATCATGAAACTAAATGCACTAGAGAGAATATATGCCGTAAATGTAGTACTTCTCATGCTGGTCCGCTTGAAAACTGTTCTAATGAAGTCAAATGTTCAAACTGTGGGGGTAATCATTTTGCAACCTCCCGTTCTTGCTTAGTCTGGAAGACAGAAAAAGAAGTTCTCCGTGTTAAATATACACAAAGTTTGTCTTTTCCTGATGCACGCAAGCTTGTAGAAAGTTCCAAAACTAATTCTTATTCAGCTGTTGTATCAAAACCAGTTAAGATGGTTGATTCTGCTGTGCAGGTCAATTTATGTAAATGTTTCCCTCTTGAAATAACTCCAGTGCATAAACCGTCTCCTATTCTTTCACGTAATACGTCCAAAGCAAGTACAAGTTCACAGACAACATCTACAAGTACCTCATCTGTACCTCAGAGGCGGGTCTCACAGGCTTCTCCGTCTCCTGAGCGGGTGATTCAAAGGCAATCACCCAAAAAGAAGGTCGTCCTAACCGACCGAGTTAGAAAAGCGGAGAGGGACCCTATCCCGTCCTCCAACCGATTCGAGGCTCTTATGAGCGACATCGAGTCGATGGAGGACGAGGACATGGGTGTCCACAGCTCTCCTCCCCGGACTTCGGCGCGAAGTCCTGTTAAGTTTCCGAAGTAAGTTTTTACTTTTCGTTGGACCATGAGTCAAGCTATACTTCAATGGAATTGTCGTGGTCTTAAATCAAATTACAACGATCTACTTCTTTTATTATCGAAATACTCCCCGAAAGTTGTATGTCTTCAAGAAACATTCCTCTCTACAAATGATAAAACGTCAATAAAGGACTATACTCTTTATAATAAAATTTGCACAGACACAATAAGAGCATCTGGTGGCTCAACAATTGCGGTTGCAAACTGTATCCCTCAACGACAAATTCAGATACGAACTAATCTGCAAGCCGTAGCCGTTGAAATAACTTTACACAGACCTATTACAATATGCTCATTATATCTCCCTCCCAATTTATCTATAACTGTTGAAGACTTAGAAAATTTAACTAAACAACTCCCAGAACCATTCTTTTTACTCGGCGATTTTAATGCGCATAATCCAATATGGGGAAGTACATCTACGAATAATAAAGGCAGCATTACAGAAAAGTTCATTGATAATGTTCAACTATGCCTTTTAAATAACAAGTCACCAACTTACTTACATCCAGCCACTGGAAGTTTTTCTTGTATAGACCTCACATTATCACATCCATCAATATACTTGGATTTTACCTGGTCAGTGCTTGACGAACAATATGGCAGTGACCATTTTCCATTGTTGTTAACTTTAAACAACTCTGTTCCAGTACACAACCGCTCTTATTACAAATTCTCAAAAGCGAACTGGGAACAATTTAACAAATTGTGTTCTGATGATTTAACAATCCCGAATTTTTCCAACTCTTCGGATAAAGCTAATCTCTTTGCGTCCACTCTATCAAAGATAGCTGATGAGTGTATTCCTAAAACTTCAATGAAAAACTCGAGTAAAATTAAAAAACCATGGTTCAACGATGAGTGCAGAAGATCATATCGGAAACGAAAAGCAGCACTCAAGAAATTTCAGGTTTGTCCTACAGCTGCAAATCTAGACAATTATAGAATCCTGCGAGCACAAGCTCGTAGAACATTTAAGTTTTCTAAACGTAAATCATGGCAGTCATATGTCTCTAAAATTAACGCCAACACTCCAATTAAAAAAGTTTGAGAAGCAGTTCGTAAAATTAATGGTAAACACAAAAAAGTTCCTACTGCTCATCTCAAACGTAAAGATTCGAGCGTAGCAAAAACTACAAAAGATATAGCCAACACACTGGCAGAAACTTTTGAACATAATTCTTCTTCATCACACTACACTGAAGAATTTAAAAAGGTCAAATCTAACTTGGAAAAACAAAATATTAATTTTCATTCTAACAACGAAGAAGAGTATAACACCCTCTTTACAACTGACGATTTAACCGATTCTATTAAGCATGCCAAAGATACAGCTGCTGGCCCTGATGAAATTTATTATCAATTTTTAAAACACCTCCCATTGGTATCTCAACATTTATTGCTCGATATTTTTAATGATATATGGATATCTGGTAAAATTCCAGATTCCTGGAAAAAAGCTTTAATCGTTCCTATACCGAAACCGGATAAAGACAACACAGATCCCCTTAACTATCGACCAATATCTCTAACAAGTTGTATCTGTAAAACCTTCGAACGTATGGTTAATAAACGACTTATCTGGTATTTAGAATCAAATGGTATTATTACTAATTTTCAGTCTGGTTTTCGAAAACAACGAAGTACAAATGATCATTTAGTTCGTCTTGAAACATTTATTAGAGAGGCTTTTGTCAATAAACAACACGTAGTTTCAATTTTCTTCGATCTTGAGAAAGCTTATGATACAACATGGAAATATGGTATTCTCAAAGATTTAAAAGATGCTGGTCTAAATGGTAGATTACCAATGTTCATTTCTAGTTTTTTGTCAGACAGAAATTTTCAAGTTAAAGTAGGATCAACATTATCAGAGAGCCACGAACAAGAACAAGGCGTGCCGCAAGGCAGTATTTTATCAGTTACCCTCTTTGGGCTTAAAATTAATAATATTGTTAAGGCTATAAACCCTGGTACAGATTGCTCATTATATGTTGATGATTTTTTAATCTGTTATCGATCTAAAAATATTCGAAGTATCGAACGTCAATTACAACAGAACTTGGATAAAATTCAAAAATGGGCAACAGAAAATGGTTTTAAATTTTCCAAGTCAAAAACTCAATGTGTACATTTTTGTCGATTAAGAAAACATCATAATGATCCCGAACTTTACATTTCTGGCTCTAAAATCCCAGTAGTAAATGAAGCTAAGTTTTTAGGCGTTACATTCGATAAAAAACTATCTTTTATACCACACTTAAAGTTGCTTGTTTGTTTGTTTGGGTTTTACGGCGCACCAACACAGAAAGGTCATATCGCGCCGAAAGCTATCAATGATACTAATAATTCAAACTTTATTAATAATGTAAAACTATATCTTATTATAAATATTTATTTCTTTCAAAAAGTTAAGTATAGCATATGATGGTACGGATTCAAAAAGTTCTTTAAGTGAGTTTACTTTAAAATATTTTTCACGAATGTATTTAAGATCCTGACAGTCAAGGAGAACGTGTTTTACATTGAAATGCTCGTCACATGGTATGCATTTAGGCGCTTCTTCTCTTTTGAGAAGGTATGAATGTGTTAATCTAGTATGACCAATTCTACATCGCGAAATTACTATTTGATCTCTGCGATTAGAATATATAATTGACGAAGATGAATTAAGGGTTGGCTTTATGTCTCGTAATTTATTAAAAATTGCATTGTTCCACAACGTTTGCCATTTTGATTTTATTAACGTGTTTATTGAACATTTGAAGTCACTACTTGGCAATTTGATATCCACGGGTTGCAAGTTTAATGATTCTTTGGCTAAAATATCAACTTTTTCATTTCCTTGTATACCTATATGGCTTGGTATCCAGCAGAGGTGTACTGTTTTAGATTTTAAAATTTCATGCAATTTCAATTCGATACTTTTAATAAGAATATTGTCTGAATTATGATTTTTTATGGCCAATAATACTGATAGAGAATCTGAAAAAATGATAAAATTATTAGTAGTACTATTTGATATGTATGATAAAGCAAGATCTATTGCTTTGACTTCAGCTGTAAATATGGATGCCTGGTCAGGCAATCGCATTCTTGCAACAAAAGAATTTCCATATGCAGCGCAACCAACTTTGTTACCATCTTTTGAACCGTCAGTAAATAAATGTGTACAATCTTTATATTTTTCTAAAATGTTCACGAATTCTGATTTGAAGGCCTCTGGACTGGTATTAGATTTACGAAAGTTTGACAAATCAATGTTAACGTTTGGTCTGTTGTAGGTCCAAGGAGGAACATTTTCATCAAAGTTTTGTAGAACGGTAGAGGTGTTAATATTAAGTATTTCTAAGTCGTTTTTAACGCGCAGGCAAAATGGTTTAATTTCGTTTGGTTTGTTGTCAAATTTATCAATGTAATTTGGTTGAAAAACAACTTTTCGCGCCGGGTTACTATTGTTTGAAGATATTCGAGTTGCGTATTGTAATGAAAGCTTTTGTCGACGTAATTTTAATGAAGGCTCGTTAGCTTCAACATATAGACTTTCAATAGGTGAAGTTTTAAAAGCACCAAGGGCGATACGTAAGCCCTGGTTATGTATTGTATCAAGCATTTGTAAGTACGATTTACGTGCTGATCCATACACCATTGACCCATAATCTAGTTTTGAACGAACAAGACTTCTGTATAATTTAAGTAATGTTTGGGAATCAGATCCCCAATCAGTATGTGAAAGTACTTTAAGTAGATTTAAAGCTTTGATACATTTTGTTTTTAGAGACTTTAAGTGTGGTATAAAAGAGAGTTTTTTATCGAATGTAACGCCTAAAAATTTAGCTTCATTTACAACAGGGATTTTTGAGCCAGAAATGTAAAGTTCAGGATCATTATGATGCTTTCTTAATCGACAAAAATGTACACATTGTGTTTTTGACTTGGAAAATTTAAAACCATTTTCTGTTGCCCACTTTTGGATTTTATCCAAGTTTTGTTGTAGTTGGCGTTCGATACTTCGAATATTTTTAGAACGATAACAGATTAAAAAGTCATCTACATATAATGAACAATCTGTACCAGGATTTATAACCTTAACAATATTATTAATTTTAAGACCAAAAAGGGTGACTGATAATATACTGCCTTGTGGCACGCCTTGTTCTTGTTTGTGGCTATCTGATAATGTTGAACCTAATTTAACTTGAAAACTTCTGTCAGACAGAAAACTAGAAATTAACATTGGTAGTCTACCGTTTAGTCCGGCGTCTTTTAAATCTTTTAGAATACCATATTTCCAAGTTGTATCGTAAGCTTTCTCAAGATCAAAGAATATTGAAACTACATGTTGTTTATTGACAAAAGCCTCTCTTATGAATGTTTCGAGGCGTACTAAATGATCATTAGTACTTCGCTGTTTTCGAAAACCAGATTGGAAATTAGTAATAATACCGTTAGATTCTAAATACCAGATGAGTCTTTTATTAACCATGCGTTCAAAGGTTTTACAAATACAACTAGTTAGAGATATTGGTCGGTAGTTAAGGGGGTCAGTATTGTCTTTTCCCGGTTTCGGTATTGGTATTATTAAAGCTTCCTTCCAGGAATCTGGAATTTTACCAGATATCCATATATCATTAAAAATATCGAGCAATAAATGTTGAGATACCAATGGGAGGTGTTTTAAAAATTGATAATAAATTTCATCAGGGCCAGCAGCTGTATCTTTGGCATGCTTAATAGAATCGGTTAAATCGTCAATTGTAAAGAGGGTGTTATACTCTTCTTCGTTGTTAGAATGAAAATTAATATTTTGTTTTTCCGAGTTAGATTTGACCTTTTTAAATTCTTCAGTATAGTGTGCTGAAGAAGAATTATGTTCAAAAGTTTCCGCCAGTGTGTTGGCTATATCTTTTGTAGTTTTTGCTACGCTCGAATCTTTACGTTTGAGATGAGCTGTAGGAACTTTTTTGTGTTTACCATTAATTTTACGAACTGCTTCCCAAACTTTTTTAATTGGAGTGTTGGCGTTAATTTTAGAAACATATGACTGCCTTGATTTACGTTTAGAAAACTTAAATGTTCTACGAGCTTGTGCTCGTAGGATTCTATAATTGTCTAGATTTGCAGCTGTAGGGCAAATATGAAATTTCTTTAGTGCTGCTTTTCGTTTCCGATATGATCTTCTGCACTCATCGTTGAACCATGGTTTTTTAATTTTATTCGAGTTTTTCATTGAAGTTTTAGGAATACACTCATCAGCTATCTTTGATAGAGTTGACGCAAAGAGGTTAGCTTTATCCGAAGAGTTGGAAAAAATCGGGATTGTTAAATCATCGGAACACAATTTGTTAAATTGTTCCCAGTTCGCTTTTGAGAATTTGTAATAAGAGCGGTTGTTTACTGGGACAGAGTCGTTTAAAGTTAACAACAATGGAAAGTGGTCACTGCCATATTGTTCGTCAAGCACTGACCAAGTAAAATCCAAGTATATTGATGGATGTGATAATGTAAGGTCTATACAAGAAAAACTTCCAGTGGCTGGATGTAAGTAAGTTGGTGACTTGTTATTCAAAAGGCATAGTTGAGCATTATCAATGAACTTTTCTGTAATGCTGCCTTTATTATTCGTAGATGTACTTCCCCATAATGGATTATGTGCATTAAAATCGCCGAGTAAAAAGAATGGTTCTGGGAGTTGTTTAGTTAGATTTTCTAAGTCTTCAACAGTTATAGATAAATTGGGAGGGAGATATAATGAGCATATTGTTATAGGTCTTTGCAAAGTTACATCAACGGCTACGGCTTGCAGATTAGTTCGTATCTGAATTTGTCGTTGAGGGATACTGTTTGCAACCGCAATTGTTGAGCCACCAGATGCTCTTATTGTGTCTGTGCAAATTTTATTATAAAGCGTATAGTCCTTTATTGATGTTTTATCATTTGTAGATAGGAATGTTTCTTGAAGACAGACAACTTTCGGGGAGTATTTTGATAATAAGAGAAGTAAATCGTTGTAATTTGATTTAAGACCACGACAATTCCATTGAAGTATAGTTTGACTCATGGTTCAACGAAAAGTAAAAACTTACTTCGGAAACTTAACAGGACTTCGCGCCGAAGTCCGGGGAGGAGAGCTGTGGACAGCCATGTCCTCGTCCTCCATCGACTCGATGTCGCTCATAAGAGCCTCGAATCGGTTGGAGGACGGGACAGGGTCCCTCTCCGCTTTTCTAACTCGGTCGGTTAGGACGACCTTCTTTTTGGGTGATTGCCTTTGAATCACCCGCTCAGGAGACGGAGAAGCCTGTGCGACCCGCCTCTGAGGTACAGATGAGGTACTTGTAGATGTTGTCTGTGAACTTGTACTTGCTTTGGACGTATTACGTGAAAGAATAGGAGACGGTTTTTGCAATGGAGTTATTTCAAGAGGAGAACATTTACATAAATTGACCTGCACAGCAGAATCAACCATCTTAACTGGTTTTGATACAACAGCTGAATAAGAATTAGTTTTGGAACTTTCTACAAGCTTGCGTGCATCAGGAAAAGACAAACTTTGCGTATATTTAACACGGAGAACTTCTTTTTCTGTCTTCCAGACTAAGCAAGAACGGGAGGTTGAAAAATGATTACCCCCACAGTTTGAACATTTGACTTCATTAGAACAGTTTTCAAGCGGACCAGCATGAGAAGTACTACATTTACGGCATATATTCTCTCTAGTGCATTTAGTTTCATGATGTCCATATTTAAAGCATTTGTAACACTGCATCGGGTTTGGTATGTACATCTCAACGCGAACGTTGAGATACCCAACTCGAAGAGTGGATGGAAGAATGGGGGTATCAAATGTTAAGATGTATGTGTGAGTGGGAACACGTTTACCGTCTCTGGTGGATAGAATACGTTTGGCATTTGAAACACATTGAGAGCTAAGCTCTTTTACTATGTCTGCCTCTGACATTTCTGCAAGGTCAGGGCAGCGAATGACTCCTTTGGATGAATTGAGGGTATTGTGTGCAGTGCAAAAAGATTTAATGTTGAAAAATGATTTTAATTTGAGCAAGTTATCAGATTGTTGTTTTCTTTGCACTTCGATCAGGAGTTCTCCATTACGGAGCTTCCTGACAGATTTTGGAGTTCCTATGAGTGCAGAAATTGATTTTTCAATGACAAACGGGTTCAACTGTGCTAATTTTTCATCTCCCAACGCTTCTACTACCAGAAAACGTGGAAAAGATGATTGACTTGATTGTTCATTTGAAATGTTGGGTGATTCGTCAGACTTACGTTTTTTAGAAGAGGTTAAAGGATCCATGGTTGAAATAATTATGATTCATCTCTCAGGTTCCCCAGCCACCTCGGACTCCAACAAGGGGAAGCGCAATGGAGGCGGGTATCCAGCCTCCGCACCACAAGGATACATGAGAGATATACTTGCATGTAATTGCAAATGATTACAATCAACACAATTGGCCCATGAGCCACCGCCTTCTTGAATAGGTGTTTTGAACGTTTACACTTTAAAGAGAGTACTTTAAATTCAGTAAGCCCACTCAGATCGTAATGGAGTGCACATATGGTTTTACAAATTAAGAGTATGCCTGTAATGTTAATAATTTTGGGGACGTGCACATAAAAGAGTACATGAACTTACATGAATGAAATGCTTTTGCAAGTATGCAACTATTCAAGGGCAAGGCATGACCAGCCGATTGACCAAGTCGGGCCTACTTGGACACCCGTCTACCCTGAATCAGAGGCCAAAGTAGTGTGTTGGGAAGACTGGAGATCCCTGGGTCTCCCTCAACTACCAGGATCCTCCTTTCCCGGTTACGGGACGCTGCCCACGGCAAACGGGCAGTTTTGGTGTTGGCCATATGCCCATCATGCAGGCGCAACTTGCACCTACATAATGGGCACATGTTTCTCCTCCTCACCGCGGAGAGGTCCCAAAAAACAGAGGAGGCACTTAAAGTTGCTTAAAACAAAATGTATTAAAGCATTGAATCTACTTAAAGTACTTCTACATACTGATTGGGGATCTGATACCCAAACTTTACTAAAATTATACAGAAGTCTTGTTCGTTCAAAACCCGATTACGGATCAATAGTGTACGGATCAGCTCGCAAATCATACTTACAAATGCTAGATACTATACACAACCAGGGCTTACGTATTGCCCTTGGTGCTTTTAAAACTTCACCTATTGAAAGTCTTTATGTTGAAGCTAACGAACCATCACTAAAATTACGTCGTCAAAAACTTTCATTACAATACGCAACTCGTATATCTTCTAACAAAAGAAATCCAGCACGAAATGTTATTTTTAAACCTGATTACACCAGCAAATTTGACAACAAACCAAACGAAATTAAACCATTTGGCCTGCGCTTAAAAACGACTTAGAAATGCTAAATATAAACACTTCGTCTGTGATACAAAACTTAGATGAAAATATCCCCACTTGGACCTACAACATTCCAGACGTCAATATTGACTTATCAACTTTTCGTAAATCTTTCACCAGTCCTGAAGCTTTTAAATCTGAATTTGTAAACATCTTGGAAAAATACAAAGATTTTACTCATTTATTTACCGACGGTTCCAAAGATGGAAACAAAGTTGGTTGCGCCGCATACGGAAACTCTTTCGTTGCAAGAATGCGACTGCCTGACAAAGCATCTATATTTACTGCCGAAATGAAAGCAATTGATCTGGCTTTAACATACATATCAAATAGTATAAATAACAAGTTTATTATTTTCTCAGATTCTCTATCTGTATTACTAGCGATTAAAAATCGCAGTTCAGACAATAATCTTATTAAAAGTATCGAGTTAAAATTACATGATATTTTAAAATCAAAAATAGTACACCTCTGCTGGATACCAAGCCATATTGGTATACATGGAAATGAAAAAGTTGACATCCTCGCTAAAGAATCTTTAAACCTTCAACCAGTTGATCTAAAATTACCAAGCAGTGACTTCAAGTGTTCGATCAATTCGTTAATTAAGTCGAAATGGCAAACAGTATGGAACAACGCTATTTTTAATAAGTTACATGAAATAAAGCCAACCCTTGATTCATCTCCATCAATCAAATTTTCTAATCGCCGAGATCAAATTGTGATTACGCGATGTAGAATAGGTCATACTAGATTAACACATTCATATCTTCTCAAAAGAGAAGAAGCACCTAAATGCATACCATGTGACGAGCACTTCAATATAAAACACGTTCTCCTTGACTGTCAGGATCTAAAATACATTCGTGACAAACATTTTAAAGTAAACTCACTTAAAGAACTTTTTGAATCTGTACCATCATATGCTATACTTAACTTTTTGAAAGAAATAAATGTTTATAATAAGATATAGAGTTGTACATCATTAATATAGTTTGAATTATTAGTATCATTAATAGCTGTCGGCGCGATATGACCTTTTTGTGTTGGTGCGCCGTAAAACCCAAACAAACAAACATTGCAATAAACTACTATATGTTTGAAAAATGCTGACACACATCTTAGATAGGAATCAACTGTTTAAAACTGCAAACAGGTGTAAATTAGTCACCAAACAAAGTACTAAATTAATTGTAATTGCTGCAAATAATTGATAAATAGACTCTATAGGAGCTGATATTACCGACTGTTTAAAATTCATTTAATGTAGAAAAAAGCTAGCGTGACACATAGAAACTATATTTGAGATACGAGTACGTGACCAATACTTACTCTATTAATACAAAAAACATTGATGGGTGGAGTTTTATTCTGGGCATTGTTTACTTTCGCTTACAGCGTTAGATAGTTAGTGAGTCGCAGATATTTTTCGTTGAGAAACAAGGTCAAGGTTTTGTTTATCCGAATTAATGTTTAATATAAATTTTATAATTTTACACAAATTTTTTGCAAACTCGCTGTCGTAATGTTAATATGAACAATTCTTGAATGAATAAAATTTAAACCCTTTCCGCAATTTTATTTTTTTTAATCGACAAGCTCCGTCCTAATTAAGCACTAAGGTATTGAAGGCGGAGTCGCTGATGGAGCGAGAAGGCGGGTTTTACAGCACCACCTGGTGTTACTCATTGCCTGACATTATACATGTGTGAACGACTTTAACGACCGTCAACACAAGCCGGCGTAGTTGTATTGCAATGAGATGTTAATGAGTATCACGCTGGAATTACGCCTCTTTGTCTATGTTGAAAATTGTTGAAGCGTGAAAAAAGTTATCTTATACTCTCCTGTTACCATACAAAAATGGATAAATCATGTGGTTAGTGGTTAGCATGTCTGACTTTGAATCCGGAGATCGCGGGTTCGAACCCGGTCGCGGTAGGTCATACCTTAAACATGAGTTGTCGGCCTCGTGGTATGGCAAGTTAGTACTGGTGATAGAAAAGTGTACGGGAAACCTATAGTAGGAAGAGCTGGCCGTCGTACATATAACGTAAGTAAGTGTTGAAAAAAAACCCCAAAAAAAACACTATCATCTTTTATTAAACACTGAAGTTAAAATGAAAAAAAAAACTGTTGAATTTATAACGTTGTCCAAGATTAGTAATTAATTTCATTTTACTATAAAACACCATTTTTTCAATATACCTAATGAACGATACTTACTTGATAAGTCATATTAACTTTAAACGAAAAAAAGCAACTAATCAACTGATAATTGAAAAATCAACATTTGCATAAAAATGCACTGTATAGATTTGCTTTGGTTTTTCCGATTACAAGGCTTTTACATAAGTAAATGGACTGTACACAGGTTTGATGCGTATGAGTCGTTCAACAGTACTGTGGGCACTATCACGCTCTATTTGTGTGTGACCTTTGTAAAGTACCCTTGTGTAATTGTTATACTTTTTTCTTTGGCCAAATAAAGCAACGCGTTAGCAAGTACAGTGTTTCTATTTTGATACGTGCACCCATCGCTATACAAAATGGGATACGTCAATAATTAATTTTAATTTTATTTTTTAATTAATGTGCAATTTTCTGTTTCCGTTTCTTCTTCAAATATCTTATCTCATATCTATCACAGCATTGTTTGAATATAAAGGCTTGCAATGATACAATTGTTTATTGTTTACTTCAAGTGAATTTACCGAATAATTTTAATTTATGTAATTACGCAGTATAGTACTCGTGACTTCATACACTGAACATGATTATTGTCCTTCAGAAATTCCCATTAAAACACAACAACTATAAGTATTGCCACTTGAGTCTAGACAAGCTCTAGACAAGTTCTAGCCAGTTCTTAACTATATGTGAAGTGTCATTATTGTAATTGAAGTGGTTGTTTTTGCTTTGTTGAACTTTGTGCGAAATCACACTCGACATTATTGGGGAGGACATTTTCCTGCGATTTCTTTGTCAACTTTCTCATATACAGTGAATCTTGTGTTAACCCTTAACCATTCAAACCCGCATTTTTACGTGTCTAGACCCCCTCCCAAATGGCCGCCACAGCCTTGAAAATGGTGTTTTTTTAAACTGGATTAAGCGCATTTCACTAAATAATAGCTGTCACAAAAAAATGAGCTCGTTTTCGCGCGCCTCCCCCATCAATTGATGTCTCAGGGGGGTTCCGAAGGGGGGATGTGCCCCCTTTGTTGCTGGGGTTTGAATGGGGTGCAGCGCCCCTCATCGCCAGAAAAAAAATCGGGGTCATTGAGTGCAGAGAAATGGCGCCAAATGCTGATAAGAAAACCTGTTTTCAGTATCTGAAAAGACCTGGCACTTAAGACCTCAGTTCCGGAAAATATTACTGTTTGAAAAGCAAACATGGGGTGGAAAAACAGCGAAAATTGAATTTTTTGCCGTTTTTGCTCCGCCCCAGCGTTGCCATGGTAACGGGGATCAACTTGGTTTTTCTGAAAGACATTCACCAAGGGAACAACTTGGCAAAGTTACATAACTGTATGATAATTAGTAATGAAATTAGAGCATCTTGAAATAGCCCTAGCGCTACTCTCCATTGCATCGGTTCGAACGATTCACTCGTACTCGTTCACTTTCTACCTCTGCTAAAATACTACGTGCAAACTGATATTTCTATTTTAAGTCAGAGACACATAAACATTTAAATCGCATGACTGCCACGTGGTTTTTAAAAATAGATGCAAAAAATTCTCTCGCCTGTAATTTCAAAATGTCGAAATGCAAAGATGTTGGACAGTTTTGCTTTAGTTAGATAATGGAAAATTAACAAAAATGAAAGTAAACATTGATCTTTTTGAACGTGTATCTCTGATATTTAAACTGTAAACATAGAACAACTTATTGAACTTAAATAAAAAGTGTAGCCACGCTATATATGACGTCATACGCGGTTGCATTCGTCACTAGTATATGATCATTTCATATAAGGCGTTGTTTACCCGTTCAACCAATGAAAATGCGTATAATGTTTTTCAGCTAAATTGGAATTTGGTAAACTTTCATTGGACGTTCAAAGGTTCATAGTAAAGGTCGATATCATAAATCGACACGTTTTAAGGCAGCGGGTGAATGTATAATTTGTATTCACTGAGCTGCGAGGGGCGTGTACCCTAGCGCGTAATAGTGAAAAAATGGCTACTTTTCACACTTGTCGCAACCAGTAAAGGGTTAAGAGACAACTCAAGGGAAAATAAAAAAACTGGTCGTTTAAGACAAATGTTGATAACCAACCTTTATTCTGGATTTTACATTGTGTAAGTGGAACACCATTGGAAAATGTGAACTATAGCGCGCATGAATCTATGACTTGCATTAAGCAACCAACGATTGGATCTGGCTATATTTGTCGCTGCTTCCAGAAAGTGGCCGCTTATACTAAGGTTCACATAAACTGCCCTGACCAAAGTATTATAATCGAAAATTCTCCATTTGTCTAGAACATTTTTCTGTCAACTCATATTTCGCTACAATTTTATACCTACTGTTATATGGTTGTTCGGCTTATGGCACGCGCCCAAACATCAAAACCATCTTTTTGGATTCAAAATTTGCATTGCATGTCTACGGTAGGAATGTTACGTTATGGGAGAAAAAGTTTTAGATTTGGGAAGGAAACTGCTATGATCACATATTCTATTTAATAAATTCCACCTAATAGCTATTGAGATATTTCATGAGTTAAATGGGTCATGGTTTAACGCAAACTACCATAAAGATGTTGTCTAAGAGTTGCAACTTGTACTCTTTCATACAAATAATATACACTGTAAGCACCTTTATTACAGCACCGAGTCACTTCTTACGGAAGGTCTGCATCGGAGCAAGATATCTCCACCGTTGCTTAGACGAAACCGAAAGTAGTCATATCAGTTTTTGGAAGGATTTTTTCCCCAAAAAATTCCTTTCTATGTCAGCGCTCTGCGAAATTTGAAAAAGAACGAACAACACCTTCAACTCAATAGAAATCAATGAGTCAATGCGACCAAGAAATAGTGCAGCAGAAAAATATGTGTACTATCAAAAAGTAGATAAGTTGAAAAAAGTAATTTTAACAAATACTTAAAATTATGATATTTAATGTTTTTCTACACATTAATCAAACAACATTCTAACTGTGCACGGAGAGATTGTTTTTTGTACTATTATGCATTAGTATCTACCACACGCTTATATATAAATACAATTTTAACGAGCAGTTATCACAGCAGGAGTTTACTTTGAGAGCATAAAGCGCTGGACATTTATCGAAGTTAAGCAACGAAATGTAAGGTTAATCTTTGGATGGGTGTCCGTAGAGGTTTAATGACAGCTCGAAGCGCATTTCATAAATGTTTTTTTTTATTAGACCACAACAAATTAATCGTTATGCTCGTCTGATTTCTCGCACCTTAAAATCCGAAAATAAAAAAAATGCCTCCGCACCTTCAAATTAACGCATCATAAATTTCGGAAAAGTTATAAGTTTTGACACTCGGCCAAGTAGAATTGAACTGAAAATTAGTAATTTGAGTTCTAAATAGCAATATAAATCAGCATAATTTCACTGTTACGGTAAAGCAGTAATGTATTCTTGCTAACATACGGCATTAGAAATTACAATGACACAACTGCACTCTGTCTTAGACCGTAAACTGAACATTTACTCTCTCTACAATCTGATTAAAACCCGATCTAAAATTTTACCGCTTGCCTACTCGCTAATCTAAATCTGGCCTTTTCCAAACGAAGGTCACGTTCAGGTGACCTTTTCTCATCATAATATTCATGACGAAATTGTTATGATACGTAACTTGTTTACATCGTCTACGTCACGCAATTTGAAATGAGCCATCCAATCGCAGACTGTGAATGATACCGCCGTTAAATTTGCAGGCAAACCTAGGTCTAAAAATAGAAATTACGAAATCAAAATGTGGTTAATAGTGTTTTCGTCTAGATGAAAGCTACGCATTGATTGGTCGACACAAAGTTCATCTCGACGTGACCTTGCATTGACTAAGTAGAGATCCAGTACGATAACGCGAGTAGAACAGGATCTCTCTACACACCTTATCTTGATGTGTGACGTCATACGTGTCTTTGTAGTGTAAGAATATGAAGATTGATCCATAGAGAGCAGGTAGGACAGGGAGAAAATTTTACATTCCAACAATTTTGATGTTCCAAAATAACATATCAGGCTTGATTTAATTCTTGTGGTATTATTAGACATTAGCATAATTTACCAAAATATAATTACATTGTATACACAAAAAGTGAACCGGACTGGTCCATTATAAGATTAGTGTGGTTCTGTTAATTGGTAATCTGTGCTTCCTAGTTATCTAGTATTTATAAAAGTAATACCAAAGACAAATGAAGTTATCTTTTACGTATGAACTCATGAAGGTGTAAACCTCTTCTATCCTACTTCTAACTAGTTTTAGATTCAATTGAATTTTCATCTGGAGAAATTGTTAACTTGCTTTATATAGCATAGAACTACTTATTACCCGATTACACTATATAGTCTATAGATATACACTGGGGTCCAAAAGTTTCTTTACACATTTGATGTTTTCATGTTTTCTTTGAAAACTTGACACTTTTAGAGAATTAGATAAGTATGCAATAAAAGTCATTTTTATTAAAAACTAAATTTTGACAAAAAAGGAGATACTATGAAGATCATAATTGAAGACTCCCGTTAAAATGTAAATTAGTTGTGAAACTAACAACATGTAAAGTATGACTAAGTATAATCGAAAATTTTACATGTGCAAAGAAACTTTTGGACTCCAGTGTATGGTTATATGTTATATAAGAAAGTCCATACTTTTTATGCTCTTTAACTTATGGTAAATAAATGTCTAAGAAACCGCACAAATTTATTCTTCACTTTGCTCGCTTCTCAAAATCCAAAATATGGGAAAAGAATTTATTTGCTCTTTAGCTCCATTCTTTGGAACAAAATACATAGAACATGTGATCAATTTGTTGTGGCATTAACTCCATGGCAACACATTGTTTAGGTTACATCGTGGCCATCAATCAACCTATCACTGTTCCTGAAAAGACTCAATTTCTGGATTACTACTAGATGCAATTAAGTGACTGAACCTCCTCTCTTTTTGGGACCTCTTCGTGGTGAGGAGGAGTAACATGTGCCCATTATGTAGGTGCTATTTGTGCCTGCATGATGGGTATATGACGAACACCAAAACTGCCCGTTTGCCGTGGGCAGCGTCCCGTAACAGGGAAAGGAGGATCCTCATAGTTGAGGGAGACCCAGGGATCTCCAGTCTTTCCAACACACTAATTTGGCCTCTGATTCAGGGTAGACGGGTGTCCAAGTGGGTCCGACTTGGTCAATCGGCTGGTCATGCCTTGCCCTTGAATAGTTGCATACTTGCAAAAGCAATTTTATTTATGTAAGTTCATGTACTCCTTTATGTGCACAACCCCAAAATAATTAACATTACTAGCATACTTTCAATTTGAAAAATCATATGTGTACTCCATTACGATCTGCGTGTACTTACTGAATGTAAAGTACTTTCTCTTAATAGTCAGGCCAACACCAAGGATGACCTTGCACGAAATGATGTAGAAAATGTTATTCCATTAATTGGTAGACATGGTCTTACTGATTCCAAATCCGATTGATGCCACTTTGTCATCCTTGGGCAACTCCCAGAATCCAAGATGGCGACCAAGATGGCGGTTAGAGGCTGAATTATACATGCAAAATGTATTTTTACACATTATGGTCTTAAAATGAAGGACAAAGGTGATTTCAACATTTACAGATCGTGTTGGTTTAATTTTGTTTTTCTTATACAAACTTTTAAATTCAAAATGGCGGTCAAAATGGCGGGTAAAGGCTATTTTCCCAGTATCAGAAGAACAAACTGGCAGAAAGAGACTGAGTGCTGTAGAAATTTATTTACTTATACAATAGTTCATGTTATTAAAGAAACCGATTGATTTCACTTAGTTATAATTTATTATTAACAATTATAAATCCAAAATGGCGGCTAAAATGGCCGATATGATCTAATAGTTCAGTATATAATATACGAGTACATACATGGACGAAAACAAACGATTTTGGTTTAAGTTTCAATGTTTGTTTTATGATTTTTTGAATCTTTATAAACTCTTATAAAAGGCGAAGTTTAAATGAAATGAAAATTTGATAAATAATTCGAGGGTTGCCCGCAAGATACTAGCTCTTCAACGCAATGTACTTATTACAGTCTTGCTGGCAACCCTCGAATTGTGATGGACAAACTAATTTATGTTCCAAAATATAAGCCATTTAAATAAAGAAAAACGGGAAAATAAAATTGGGTCAATATACAATTTACAGTAGACAATTTAATTTAGGATTATTATGAAGTGCTATCATTTTGTTTAAGATTGCAATATGTGTGGATATTTGAAAAGCTTATAATCCTTTTAGTTGAAATATTTCGATGCCGTGAAAATAAACTGAAACATGTCAATAGCAAAATAAGCATGTGCCAAAACATGAGGAAGAAACTAATTAACTGAGCTCTTTCAATATCATTACACAAACAATGATACAGTCTGACTTGACTAAACTTGACTTATTTAAAATATGTGCTTAAATGTTTAAGTTTGCGTCTGTCTAATAATATTACATGACGATAGCACAATTTCTCTGGTCGTTTTGTATGTTGATAACAACATGTTCAAGTGACGACACAAATTATTGTTGACTGAGTATTTTGAACTCAACATTCTAAGCATATGCAATGGTAAACTAAACATATTGATGATTATTATCTTTAGAAAGTATCCAAGCGGGTACTAGCTTATGGCCAAAAGATAGCATAAATGTCTTCACTTTTGATGTAGAATATGTGAACTAGCTTTAAAAGCATATTTTACACCCATGCAAATAGTGTCAAAAACTGACTGACTTGTAACATTACATTTTGGACGAATGTCAGTTGACCGCATTGTTATAGTGTCACTCTGGGGACAAGATAGATATCTCAAAAGAGTATCAGCACACCAATGTCGTCAAATATTTTTGGTGCTCAGCAAATTGCAGCAGAAGTGATCATTTGTTGAACAATTTTGTTGTCTGTGCTTCTCGTACCAGGTCTTAAAGGTTTATGCGATTAAACATATATGTAATGTTACCGAAAAAATGAGGAATCACCATATCTTGCAATGCATCGTCTATAATGTTTGGAGTGGAACATATTTAAATATTACATACGAGATCGACAAGTTGTCTCAGCGTACCATTCTTCTTTGGGGGAGTCTTTGCAGTTGATAGTGAATATACTCCAAATGTGTTTAGTAATCAGACATGTTCAAACTTTTGGCACTGATGCAACAGATCTGTTAAGTGTTCTTTCAAGATATTTAGTGTTAAGTGAAACAATACATTTTTAAATTTTCTACTTGGTCATGTTTTGTAATTATTGAATCCCTTAAAACCACCATCTTGCACAGTGAACACTATTTGCTAAATCATGAGCTAGACACTAGGTTCAAATAGCAGTGTATACGCTTATAATAAGAATTGGCATCTACGCCACGTAATTTCTCTCAATCCTTGAATATATAACCAAATGCTTCTACACACTTTTGATGGAAATGTGATTTTGTTATTTCTCCATTTTTATCAATGGCCAGAGTCATTTACTATGAAATAAAGAACATTCATGATTCATTTGTGATATCTGATGTCTAGATCGGACTTGAAATGATCCTATTGCAATTTCTCTTATTTACTATCAAAATGTGTTACAATGTCAACAGAATTTCTATCAATTGCTTTGGCATAAATATAATCTTGAAAGATAATAAGACATGCACACAATACTTACAATGCCATTAGTTTTTTTTCTTTCTTATAACCTCCTTTAAATACATATTGATTATTATTGAAGCGGCAAACATATTGGGAAAGTGGTCGCTATTCTAAGGATATCACAACATATCTTGTACAATGAATTACAGTAAAAGTTCGCTGGCTCGAATTAGAGGGGACGTGAAAAATGATTCGAGAGAGCCAAGTGTTCGACCCGGCCGACCTTCGTCCAAGTACGACGTTATTACTTCCCCTTGTTTCGTTATTGTTTTTAAATTTGTTATCTCCCTTGGTTAAGTATATCGCCCGAACACACGGTCCATTCATGTGTCATGTATACGTAGTTAGTAATTACTGCAAATTAAATTGCCAACTACATATTTGTTGTGCGTTTTTATTTACATTTATGAACATGATTACGATATAGGTTAGTAGTAGTAGATGAATTGATCATTTCTTTAATGTGGTTACATGTAAGTGAGAAAGGTTCGATGTGACCGGGTCCTCCAGTAAGATTTTTTGCGCCGTTGTATATGTGTGTATATTTCAAAATGTTAAAATAGTGATGTTTCAAAATTAACTGACTAAAAACGAAACATCACTAATTGCCTAAACGATCATACATTTGTTTACTTCAATACCGGTAGTTTTAAAACAGCGTCTAAATATGTTCGAGATTAATCGCAGTGAATGGCCGAGGAGTTCCGAATGTATCGTTACGGAACGTTCTGTAACGTTTTGTGTAATTGAACAGGCTACTGTTCTAACATTTTGATCCTTAATTTGGACTTATTTTTTACCGAAATTGCTCGAACTTTTTTATCAGTATTTATTAATTATAACTAACATACACGCTGTATATGCGCTAATTAATTTTTAGCGAGACCTTATTTACTCGTTTTATCCTTTATTTTTAATCATACCATGACATTTTATAATATATGCCGGTCTACAAGTTGCAGTCAACAAACAATTATATTGTTAAGCAATTTTATGCAATATTATAAACAATATATTTACTAATCACAATGTGTTGGGCAAATTGACATCAATTAACAAATCTATTGTTAAGCGATTAAAATCAATTAACAATTCTATTGTTAAGCGACAAACAATGACTAAGGTCATTGAAAGGTCATGTGAAAATCTATTGTTCGAGAGAGACAATTGTATTATAAACTAAACTCAAGAGTCATTACTTCAAAAATGCATTAAAACTTTTTTGAAATGCCTCTATGTACGATTCTGCTCATTGGGGTTGATATTCCCGACAAATGTAGCTTTTATCCGCCATTTTTTCCGCCATCTTAGATTCGATAATAAACAAGAGGTACCAAAATTGCATGAAATAAAATTGCAGATAATGTTAGACTAATTTCAGCTATTTAAATGATCAGACTGTGGTAAAGATGGATTTATTTTACATTAATCAGCTTTCATCCGCCATTTTGTCCGCCATCTTGAATTTTGGGAGTTGCCCAAGAGTGCCGAAGTGGCATCATCCAGTTTCGTAAACTACAATGTCTTAGCTTCAAGAAAATGCAAAAAACATTTTCTACATCATTTCATGCACGGTTCAGTCGATTTTTGTAGTTTATATACCGGACTAACCATGGATCCTTTAACCTCTTCTAAAAACGTAAGTCTGACGAATCACCCAACATTTCAAATGAACAATTAAGTCAATCGCTTTCTCGTAGTAGAAGCGCTGGGAGATGAAAAGTTAGCACAATTAAATCAATTCATAATTGAAACGACAATTTCATCATTGAACTGCACACCAAAATCGGCCAGGAAGCTCCGTGGTGGAGAACTCCTGATCGAGGTTCAAAGAAAACAACAATCAGAAAATTTGCTTAAGTTGAGATCTTTTTATAACATTAAATCTTTTTGCACTGTCCATAATACACTCAATTCATCCAAAGGAGTCATTCGCTGCCCTGACCTTGCGGTAATGTCAGAGGCAGACATTGTAAAAGAGCTTAGCTCTCAATGTGTTTCAAATCCCAAACGCATCTTATCCACCAGAGACGGTAAACGTGTTCCTACACACACTTATATTTTAACTTTTGATAACTCCATTCTTCCATCTCCACTTCGAGTTGGGTATCTCAACGTTCGCGTTGAGATGTACATACCAAACCCGATGCAGTGTTACAAATGCTTTAAATATGGACATCATGAATCTAAATGCACTAGAGAGAATATATGTCGTAAATGTAGTACTTCTCATGTTGGTCCG
Organism: Mactra quadrangularis; assembly: GCA_025267735.1. Classification (NCBI taxonomy): domain Eukaryota; kingdom Metazoa; phylum Mollusca; class Bivalvia; order Venerida; family Mactridae; genus Mactra; species Mactra quadrangularis. Next base: position 9,986,120 of record CM046307.1, on the reverse strand, counting down.
CTTGAAAACTGTTCTTATGATGTCAAATGTTCAAACTGTGGGGGTAATCATTTTGCAACCTTCCTGTACAGATTTTTAATCTGTTATCGATCTAAAAATATTCGACGTATCGAACGCCAACTACAACAAAACTTTGATAAAATTCAAAAGTGGGCAACAGAAAATGGTTTTAAATTTTCCAAGTCAAAAACACAATGTGTACACTTTTGTCGATTAAGAAAGCATCATGATGATCCTGAACTTTACATTTCTAGCTAAAAAATACCTGTTGTAAATGAAGCTAAATTTCAAGCGTTACATTTAAAAAAACAACCTCTTTTATACCACACTTAAAGTCTCTAAAAAGAAAATGCATTAATTAAAGCTTTAAATCTACTTAAAGTACTTTCACACTGATTGGGGATCTGATTCCCAAACATTACTTAAATTATACAGAAGTCTTGTTCGTTCAAAACTAGATTATGGGTCAATTGTGTACGGATCAGCACGTAAATCGTACTTACAAATGCTTGGTACAATACATAACCAGGGTTTACGTATTGCCCTTGGTGCCTTTAAAACTTCACCTGTTGAAAGTCTTTATGTTGAAGCTAACGAGCCGTCATTAAAATTACGTCGACAAAAGCTTTCATTACAATACGCAACTCGAATATCTTCTAACAATAGTAACCCGGCGCGAAAAGTTGTTTTTAAACCAAATTACATAGATAAATTTGACAACAAACCGAACGAAATTAAACCATTTAGCCTGCGCGTTAAAAATGATTTGGAAAAGCTTAATATCAACACTTCTACCGTTTTACAAAACTTATATGAAAATGTTCCTCCTTGTACCTACAACATACCAGACGTGAATCTTGACTTATCAAAATTTCGTAAATCTTTTACCAGTCCAGAAGCCTTCAAATCCGAATTTGTAAACATCTTAGACAAATATAAAGATTGTACACATTTATTTACTGACGGCTCAAAACATGGTAACAAAGTTGGTTGCGCTGCATATGGAAATTCTTATGTTGCAAGAATGCGACTGCCTGACCAGGCATCCATATTTACAACCGAAGCCAAAGCAATTGATCTTGCTTTAACATACATATCAAATAGTATTAATAACAATTTTATCATTTGTTTCAGATTCTCTATCTGTATTATTGGCCATAAAAATCGTAGTTCAGACAATATTATTATTAAAAGTATCGAATTAAAATTACATGAAATTTTAAAATCTAAAATAGTACACCTCTGCTGGGTACCAAGCCATATTGGTATACAAGGAAATGAAAAAGTTTATATTTTAGCAAAAGAATCTTTGGGCCTTCGACCAGTAGATATCGGGTTACCAAACAGTGACTTCAAATGTTCAATAAACACGTTAATTAAGTCAAAATGGCAAACAATGTGTAACAATGCAATTTTGAATAAGTTACGCGACATAAAGTCAACCCTTAATTCATCCTCGTCAATTATATTTTCTAATCGCCGAGATCAAATAGTGATTTCGCGATGTAGAATTGGTCATACCAGATTAACACATTCATACCTTCTCCAAAGAGAGGAAACCCCTAAATGTATACCCTGTGACGAACATTTCAATGTCAAACACGTTCTCCTTGACTGTCATGATCTTAAAGACATCCGTGACAAAACATTTTAAAGTTAGCTCACTTACAGAACTTTTTGAGTCTGTACCATCATATGCAATACTTAACTTTTTGACTTTCAACAGTACTTTCAGTACTTTGATTTGAGTTGTCTCTGATTTAGTTGTTTTTGGGTTGAGTTTTTTCGACCCTAATGCTATGGGACGTTTTGGAACGTTCAGGGCAACTGAACAGTCTACAGGTTATGATCAAATTTAAGATTCAGAGTGTTCCCTGATTTTTGTTTTCAAGCAACCGCCGTTTCACCGGAAGCCACGTGATGTGACACTTGTCTTTAGGATATAAAAACTCATGCCGTCTACTTGGGCATTAATGCAGCGCTTTAGTTTATCAGTACATATTTCTTAAGCCATTGACCAATAATTTACGGACAGGAAAACTGGTAAATATTAAATTTTATTTAATTTTATTTCTATTTATTCTGAAGACTTTTTTTTATTTATTGATATCTTATTTTAAAATAACAATGATTTGTAAGACTGCAAGGTCATGTGCAGATGATGGCTTTGTTTTAAATAATGAAAGATAATTTAATATTAGTTAATTTAATAAAATTGACGACAAAATTTGGGTATAATGTAAAAATATTTGTATGTTTTTCAGAATTGACTTTGTTTTGCATTTGCATATATTTTAAACTGAGTTGTACTATCATTGTTCTGAAACTTACTTTTCTTTAAATAGTAGAATGATCTTGGTCTGTTCTTTGCATTGTTATCAGGCTGAATATTTTGGTTACTATTCTGTTCAATTCTAAAACTTAACAAGTTCCAAACCAGCAGGGCCCGGTTTCAAGAACGCATTTCTATCTTAAATTTCTATATTAACCTTAAATTTTCTATTTTTAGTATTTTAAGTTAAAGTCCGTTTTACAAACATTTTACACTTTAATCCGTTCTTAAATAGTCTAAGTTATGAATAAAAATTTAATCGAGTGAATGGGTAGATTAAACCGAATGTAAACATTACTTAAATATAAACAAATGGTTAATGTAGAGTTTCTAGACGACGGGAATTCCGACGAAGGGACACTTAGTGTGGTTGAAGATGAATGTCGATAGATAGAATATATCAGAGTTACTGATTTTCATCTGCTACGATTCATTTCATCGTTGAACTTATTCGACTCCTCACGTATAAGACGGAGTTTGACAGTTTCTGCACTACTCTAAGACTTAGTGTTGGCGGAGTTTAGTTTCTGTATTATTATATAAATAATAATAAAACAAGCAGATCAAAACCAATAAAAACTTTAATATCTAGATCGATCGTCATTCTGTTACGATTTTAGAGATAACAATCATTCCAACAGAAAATTGATTAATTTATTTTATCAATTCCATTAATTCTAATTTTAATACTCATTCGTCACCAAATCGCACCGTAATCCGGCGTTGTTTTATTATTATTATTATCATTATTATTATTGTATTATAATACATTGCAATCACACCTTTATTTAATTCCTTCATTTTATCCTAAATCTAAATACATGTAAACAGCAACAAATGGGATTTCGTTGCCCTTTTCGCTTAAATATTTATACCTATATTCAGCATTTTTGTTTACGAGACATGACATATTAAGTATGCTAAATTAATTCGTGATGTCTTTATTCAAGATTCATAGCATGTAGATTTCAACAAAAATTTGTAATATAAACAGTTCATAATTTTCAGATGCAAGTAATGAAAGTCGAACCATTTTAAAAATAGATAATGTAAACGTTTCTAACCACCATACTCTTGCAAGAATTGCAATGCATGTTAAACACACCGTCCAGCCAATCCGTGAATGTCAAACCTATTGTAAGACAGTAAGAGAATGTTAAGCATATTGTGACGCGGACATCAATCGTCATAAGCCATTTTAAGCGATTTTCAAACTGTTTAATGTAGGAATTGTTGTCACCTACCAAACAAACAATAACCGGCGTATCCGTGCACTACAATTCAGGTTATATTTTTGCGTAACTGCCTGGAACATTTACACACATTCAAAAAGTTGTAAAGCAAATATTTAGTCATTTCATTTGACAAACAACCTTGTTTTTAAGTTCGCCAAGACGGGCATCATAGTTGGCATTGTTTTGCATTTTTACAATTTTGCAGTTTTATATTTTTCAAATTAAATAATGCTCGTCTCCAAACTTATAATGACCTAAAAGATATGAGATTTCGTATGAATCTTATTACTTTACCCTGATATCTTCCACTTATAACCTACTTATCACTTATATTCAATCTTCGCTGATTCACAATATTGTTATTTCGGAAAATAATAAATAAGACAAGTGCATAATGAATAAAAATACAATGATTGAAAAAAAATAAAAAAGAATGGGTCAAAGGTGATAAAAATTAACATTCACGGTTTGAACCTATGCAAGACAAAAACCATGTTTCAAGCACTACAGTCTAACCGTTTACGCTATAAAGTCTATCAATAAAACACGCTGGACATCTAGTTCTGTTAGATAATTTTGTTAGTTTAGGTTTGGGTCGTTCATATCAACCCTAAATTTATACAAGAAAGGCTTCTTGAAATCTACTTAATTTTTTTATAAGATACTCATAGTTAAGACCAAAATACTAAAGACAATCTTAAACTTTATTTAAGATATGAGAGCGTTAGTGAAACCGGGCACATGAGTTATAATTATTTAAATCAAAATTCTGAGTTCCTGCACGTTTGCGCTGTGCACATTCCCACAGTAGCGGGTGTACAATTTACTGAACAATTAATAGTGTCATTATATCAGAGTAATTGTCAACTCAATATGTAACTATCCTGTCCATGTTAGTCATTGATATCGTTCTTACGAACCACTTGATAACAAAACTAACACCATACAGAACTCAGAGATACCCGACAAATAGAAACCAGCGATCAGGTCCTATAGCGCAAGGGACCGCTTGGCGACACTTACCTATTTTCGATCGAATGTAGCAAATGCAAACCATTCAATTTTAAATTTGTTTTGCCATCTGATATTTCTTTGTGATAACCCATGTTTATATTTTAATTCCTTTGTTGTTTTAAAAGTGATTAGTTTTTGGTAACCGCAATACAACGATGTTGACATAAATCGTAAACTTTTAGAATATTAATGGCTAGGGCTGTCACAATACGCCAGAAGAGTATCGCGATATATTGCAATACGGTTGCACGTTATCGCGATACGTACCACGATATATTTGCGGGCTTTTAGAATCGTTATGCCCTCGTTGTATTTAACAGAAACATGGCAAATCTTACAAGCAGCTACCCCGTCGACGATTTTGTTTGTTTGAAATAAGAAATCCAAGCGCCTGTGTTACCCCTCGTGTGTTTCCGTTTGAGGATAAAGCGATAAACCAGGAACACTGTTGGGGCATGTTCTCTTTGTGCTGACAAAAAAAGTGGTGTATCGAGACCAATGACGGCATTTTGCACGAAAAATGGCGGTCTGCAAAGAGCATTATTATAATAACACAAGTGTAAGCATTTGCAAAAATGCTTGAAGTCGCCTTTTAGCCGTGTATGACTTCTTATTCTTTAGTAAAACATTTAAGCAATATATGTCAGCGTTTTAGACCGTCCCAGGTTTATTTAAAGAATGCCTGTTATTTAGCCACGATTACCTTTTGGTGTGCCCTGTTAGTGGTACGTAAACCTTGGGCGCGTTCGATTCATTGAGTGAGACCTTCCGGGCAAATAAAATATATCGAATGAACATGCGCCTTCCTGGACATTTTCCAGCTGTGCACGTAAAATAGCTTTTTATTGTAGAATTTGGCCTTTTAATCTATATTTGGTCGCATAGGAACTATATTAATTTCATTAACAAACCGAAATATTCTATACCATGTTCTGTCCAGATTGTGGCAGCTAATTGAACGTTCATCGATATGTTTTGATAGACTCGTTCGAAAGTAAGGAAGATAAGTTTGCATTTTTTCAACAAAATCAAGTTTTAAAAAGAATAAATCTTGCAATTTGTTTTGCATTTTTCTTGTTTTATATTGCAACTTTATTGAAACTGGTACTCGTTCAAATATTGATAATGTTTTTCTTCTGATAATACAAACAGGTAACCCGACAAAACATGGCGTCAACGAGTCTATTTACGCACCACTAATTTGACTATTACACGTCCATTTTTTCATCATGTGACCTCAAATGCATCGTTTTGATTGGCTTAAGGCAACCGGTGTCGACTAAAACTGCTCAAATCTTAATAGTTGTCTATATCGCCGTTCAGGAACAGCAATAATTATCATATACGGAAGGGAAGCGGAGAAAACTTGTAAAATTAATTTTCTTCACGTTTATTGAGTGCATATTATTTCATAATTATTCAGTTTTTTCAATGATATTATTTTGCATGATTGAATCTAGCCTCTGTCTCTTTTTTTGCTCATTTAGAACTGTAAAAACCCTTGACTGCTGGACATCTCTGCAATCAAGCTCTTGGAAGCCATGATTGTTTCCCAATTATATGTCCCGAAGTATTCGATTCAAGAACATGTTTTGCATAAGTTCCGTCCAACTAATCGAACTCATACCGATTGGTTAAATATTTGGAACTTTAATCGTATGCACCATGGAAAGCTGATGATTCACTGAAAACTAAAACTGAATTTTATAGTGAAATAAAAAATATAGCTGAACACCGTAACGTAACATTCGTACCGCGGTACGTATTGCCGCAGCAGTGTATTACAATACCGGTATACCGATATATCGTGACAGCCTTATCAAATTACAATAAATAGCAAAATTTCTAATTTAGCATCACCTGTTTCATAATTTATATGTATGAATAATTTGAATTGATGAAGAAAAAGATTGAATTCAACCCATTTTAAAACTGAAATTATTTTGTTTAAATCGTTTGTTTAAATACTTTTTAGATAGAAATATTGCCTCTAAATTGCTTAGGAATTTAAGTTTTAATTATCTGAAAAAGATTATTTTTATAATTGTTGTATTATATACTAGCAATAATCACAAGTACGAGAGAATTACTTAGTCTGTACAATTGTCACAAGTTGGTTTATGACAGATTATACAATATCATATCAAGCTGTGAGTCAATGACTGGATTGAAGCAGCAGGTTTGATTAGACCCTAGTCGTTTAAATATAAGATTGAATATTAACCCTACTAGCTTCAAATGTATTAGCCAACAATATTATGCCTGAGCTTGAACTACCTTATAAAATATAAATACACGCGGCTAATTCATGGGAGCGTGAGCTTCCAATAAATTATGGTGAATAATCTTATGATCAATACTGTTACATATCCATTTATTTTTGCATGATAACCCCTGATCATTGAAATCCCCTTCAGGCAGGTGATCCCTCACAGTACACATTTACATCTTGGTGGAGTGGATAAACTGTAGGTTAATTTTCTTGCTCATAGAAATTAGCAGTGTCCCTATCGGTGTTCGAATCCGGGACTTCTCGATCCCTAAGTGCGCGTCTTACCACTGAACCAGAACCACAGATCAACCACTTATATTAACATTTATAAGCGAATTCATTTATTGTATTGAAGGCATTCTACACATAGATGGTGTAAACAATTTTCTGTATTAAGACATACAACTCATCGCGCAAATCGGCGACTTGGCTAGGAAATAGTGCGGCGTATAAAGTTGTTGTATTTTTTTTCTATTTCAATATTATTATTATTATCAAATTGTAATAATTAGCATCGAGGTTTCATTACTCTTTAAAACTTTTATTTCATTTTCAATATTAACTTGCATACTTTATTTATTATATTCAGTACAGTTAAATGTGGGAAATTATTAGAATATAAACATGCCACATGTTTTCATGTAAATAAACATGTTTTGCCAAAAGCGATTTTGCCGAAAGGCTTAAAATATATCACAAATCGAAAACTATCGACGAAAATGCCTGACCAATTTAACGGAGTACACACATGTGTCTCTAATTTACTACGCAGTCAATTTCTGGGCGATGAAAGTAGTTCCGTCATCTGACTCAGTGACAGGTGTTTACATGTACTTATATTAATAAGCGCGTGAAGGGGCGTAATCAAATCTCGTTAATAAACTTAGCAGTATGTTAATATATTGATATTGTCTGTAGCTGTTTAAAGTAATGTTACTGCGATCATTCATCCTATTCCTTGAAGGTTAAGTTGTTTTACCGTGTTGTACCATATTCATCATATTGAACTTCACTAATGAACCAACAGAATTTGTATGCAAAGTAAGGGGAAACCTGTACTTCAAGATTTTGTATGGCAAGAAGAGTAAGATACAATTTTATAATATTTGCCAGTAATACAGGGTGAATTAAACACTTCGCTTGCATTTTTGTCCAGCTCGATTTGTACTTGAATCTAATGTGTGAGTAGTAATTATTAGTATGGATTTGTTAGGCTCCAATGTGCACGAAAGTCTTTCTGTATTTCAATACTTTGATTAAGTTTTATAGCTTAGAGAGAAAACAATCAAATTGCATTTAAAAGAGTCATTCTCTTTAAGTAACTTTATAGCCCATCTGAAAGCAAAGTGCTCCGAATGAGCTGATTTTGAGTGCGTGCTAAATACATGCGCGCCGGTTGTAACAATACAGCCTCCTGTATTTGTAACATGACGATATAATTGAATGTGGGTGAGTGATCATGATGATCATGTGCCAATGATGGCGTGTCCTATCAACACGTTATCATGTTACGGTCTCGTATCCCGCAACTGAGTGAATTCTGAAAGGGGTTTGATTCTAGCTTCTATAGAGAGCAGGCGTTTTTACCTTTAAGGACAACGTTATTCACGAATGTCCTTCATGGCTTTGAAATAGGTGTGGTTGCAAAAATTGAAATTTACAAATAAATTTCAGTTTTCAAAACTTTGATGCAAGTTTACATGAAGTACAGTGAAAGCCGTTAAAACAAAATCTTCCAATCAGATTGTGTACACCCCGTACTACGAAAGCCGAATGGTGTCACATAAAAATAAAAAATAAAATTGTACTATGTCGTTATAACGAGATAATTAACTCTTAAATACGAGATAATTGAGTCGTTATTACGAGATAATTAGCTCTTAATAACGAGATAATTAACTCGTTATAACGAGATAACTAACTCTTAATAACGATTAACTCGTTATAACGAGATAATTAACTCTTAAATACGAGATAATTGAGTCGTTATAACGAGATAACTAACTCTTAATAACGAGATAATTAACTCGTTATAACGAGATATCTAACTCTTAATAACGAGATAATTAACTCGTTATAACGAGATAACTAACTCTTAATAACGAGATAATTAACTCGTTATAACGAGATAACTAACTCTAAATAACGAGATAATTAACTCGTAATTACGAGATAATTAACTCGTTTGCTAAAGCACCAACTGCTTAAAAACAATATTTACAGCAAGAAACATTGGCATCAACAACTAAACTCCATCAACAGTATAATACCATTAAGAGTTTTGAAGCAACAACATTTTAAACAACAACAGCTGCAACTACTAAAACAGTTACACTTAAACACTTAGCAACAGCATTAACAACTAAAAAAATAACAGCAACAACCTAAATCAATTTAAAAATCGGAACAACAACATCGCACAAAAAAACAAAACGTGTTTTGGTAAACATTAAAATTGAGACAATTCATTTCAGGGGTAGGCAGTATTGAAAATAAAATTTGTGTAATTCATTTTAACAAAATTAGCATGGTTGATAAACCACCACCACTGTAAATCATGCTTGTTATGGTAAAACGCTTTCCATTACACCAACAACTAAGATACTTGTAATACATATCACAATTGTTTATTTTAAAGTCATCCTTGGCATCCCTTGTCGAGGATTAGTTCACTGTATTGTTATTATAAACAGTGTTTTTTTTTGTACGCACTATACAATACATTTAAAGAAGAATACAATGTGTTCCAAACACTCCAAAGAACAATTACACCAACGAAGAAAATACGCGAGGGCTATCTCGAGCCACCATAGTCTTGATTTTTCAATACACGACCAACACAAACAAAGGTGACATGACTCAATTACAGGTCGTATTCTAGGTCATGCGTGTTTTTGTTCTTTAAACAATGGACTTGCCCACTAAATAGGTGAATAAGCTGATGCATAAACAGCATGTTACAGATTAAAACATACAACTTTGACATTTAACATTTATTTTAAGTTCTGAATATATGCACAATTTAAATAATATGTAGTGATATATTTATAAAATAAATGTCAAATAACTCCACTATAAAATTGATAAAATAATCACCCCTAAATATCGGTGTGTAATGAAACTGGCTATGTTTACATACGCAATGTTTGCGTTGGCGACCTGTATAGTCTGATTTTATCCGGTGAGCCGTGACTGCACTTTTGTATTTATAGATTTTTGGAACATTCCTACAAAAAGGTAACACAGCTTATTTAACCAACTAACTGATTACTGTATTTAGTATAATTATTCAACATTGATTAAAGTGACACAGTGGTCGTGGCGGTAAGACTCTTGGATTGATAGACATTGCTTTTGTTACCTTGGGTTCAAATCCTTTTTGGTATCGTTTATTCTTTTATTCTTTTTTATTTTTTTTGTCATCATGGAAACGTACGACTCGAAATCTCTATGCAGCACGAAGCAAAATGTATATAAAATAGAATATGCATATTTGCTTGAGTTTGTGCTAAGTTATTACTTTGATGTCATACACTAAACTGTCTCGACCGTGTCTTATAGAAATGAAGTAATTGTACAAAATGTAAATGCATTTTATAAGAAAGAAAAATGGAATGGGTTGGATGTAACTTTGGTACATTCATTCCATAGTATCCTAGTCTGATTATTCTATTTAGCCATCGTATTTTAAGCCGAATGTATAATATAAATGTATTATTATTAGGTACAATGTAAATTGCTTGATATAAAAATAAATAACCAAGGAAATAAAACAAATAATAAATTAAACAAAATCATTATATGATACGTACAAATATGCGTGAATTTAAGAATAAATTAAAAAAAAATGGAGGCGGTGAGGTTCGAACCACTGCAGTAAAATTTTTGCATTGGCCATATGTTTCCGTCTCGTTACTGACTGCGCTATTTTAAACAATGATTTTGAACCATTATATTATGGATATATACTTGACATATTGAAGTTTGTATTGATTTTCTGTGTAGTATTTACTGGTTATACCTATCGTCATGGTTATGATTAGACTCATCCAACCCGTCACGGCTCACCGAATAAAATCGGACTATAAATGGTCATCTGCTAACAAACCATCGGCCAATTTATGATGGAACCGATGGACGTCAAGAAAAGTAAATAAGCACAAAAAAGTTCCCACGTGGCGTCAAATTAAGACATTTCATCGAAATCTTGCAATCTTTTGATAGAAGTTCTGTTCGCGTATGAACACACTTTTTGTGATTAGCCCCTGACTTCCGCAAATATGTGTAATGAATAAGTTTTCTAATACACACCTCAAAATGGACACCCAAGATTTGATTACAATGTCCACTAGTTTGATTCAGAGATGTAAATTCAGTCTCAGAAATAAAAAATGTAAGCTTCAGTGCATCTAGAGTAATATTAGTGCATTCCATATCTGTATATGTATTCTGAAATTGTTCGCTAGAATAAAAGAAAACTTGCACAGAAAATAACGTATTTATTTCTGTATTCACAGATGATGTGAAGTACCTATGGTACTATTGCCGGTCCAAACGATTTCAGGCAAGAAAGATGATTATACATTATGATATTTTTAGCACTGCATTTACCCTAACCAACTTTTTTTGGGTCGGTACTTACAGGTACCTTTCTGCAATTTTAACTTTAACATAGTCCTTAATGTAATTTATTGATTAATATTCAATTATAATTTGCAAGACTAGAAATGGGTTAGTTTTTTCTATCGTGTTTAGTAAGTAAACAGTTGAGTGTCACACAGATAGTGTTACAGCGTGTCCTTTGTGAATATTTTCTTATTTTTACTGGATTTAACGCCGTGTCAACACAGCGCACCTAACCTAGCTTTCCTGGACCCTTGTCTATAACCAGTTTTCACCTACCCTTCCACATGGCCGGACACTTCTCCATATTATGTAATCAATGAAGGAAAATCGACATTATTGTCCAATTTTCATGGAAGGGTATAACCTCCCTGGGTGGGATTCGTGCCCGTACCCTTTTCGGGACACGAGATTCCAAATCCCGGCGCGCTACCAACTGCGCTATCGACCCGGGTTTCTTAAAAAAATATCAACAACTTTGATAGAAATGTTCATTTGCTGCCCCATATGTAATAATAAGGAATTATAATTCGAAAAGCAAACGTGTAAACATTAGAAAACCCGTGGCAATGTTTCCAACTAATAATTTCCCCGTTCAACTGTACTGAACAAAATTATATTGTCTTTTTTTGTGTCTATTCAAATGAAATTTAACTATCAAACAGTTATGCCGGCATGGGATAGAAATTTTAAAGCGGTGGTTTAACCTCCATCCTATTGTGTTTACAGCTGTCAATCTTTACGCAGACATTTGAAAACGAGAGTAGAATGCATGGTGTTGCTAAGCATCTATACCCAGTTGAGGTTTAAAAGTACTTTGTATTCATGGATTGTAGTCCTTGAGTCATAAGCATTCGTTTTATTTTACAATTCAATACTGATTATACCGAAAACAGAAAAAATCAACAATTTGTCTAGATATGCCGCACTTTGTTCTGTTGTGTACCAATCGCCGAATAATGCGATGAGTAATCAAAGCGCTGAAGGCACTGAATTTGTTCGGGTTTGAAAAGTGATAAATATATCTTTTCTAGGGATGTAGTTTGTGATGTAAGAATCGGAATAACTTACAGTTGTATATATTTGTTGTCTGATAAAACATAGGCAATCGTTTGATGCGCTAATTAAATAACTTGTGCTAAAGCACTCGTGATTTAATCATACGCGCATCACAGCTCTTGCCTATGTTTTATTAGACTACAAAATATAGACAACTGTAAGTTATTTCTTAAATATAACGCTTGATTGTGTTTCAATGTATATGTAGATAATCCATGGCTATTTGCTAGAATTTTAACACAGGTGCTAGAAAATGGATTTTTTAAAACAATTGTTATATTATGGCCTTCATTATGTCTGGGAAACACCATTTTCTATAAATTATAAAGCTTTCATTAATATTTATCAACTGTAGTTATGCTAAATAGTTCTTGTAGTATACACACTGAACTTTGTCAAAACATATTTCTATGTTATATATTTAACTAAATATAGTTCAGCGATATCATTGAATTGGGCTATTTCTCATTAGTAAAACTTGCTTAGTAAAACGATTTTATACAACTACATTTCAAAAAATATTTTTTAAGATTAACTTGACGATTACCAGAAGTATCAAAACTGTTGAATATTAAAGACCAGCAGTTGATTAAAAAAAGTGTTAGGCAAAATTAAAAGCAAAAATCTTCATGCTTTTCCAGTACACCACTAAAGTGAATTCGATATCGACATTTAGTATAAACAGAAATTTCATAGTGTCCAGACCAAACTCTTCGATATAATTCGATATATCGATGAAGTCAACCATAAACAGTGAATACAGTATGTTACGTATTTATGGTATAAGTTCGAGCTAAGGATTTTGATGTTCGAATACATTGAGAATGATGTACAATGTATTATGTACGTATAAAGTACATGTACTTTAAATAAAAATTAATCAATTGTAGATCATTAACAATGGCGTCACGTTTCGTGGACCAAACGGATAGTTCAGACAGGAACTGGATATACATGTATGATGAAGACAACGACAAGGACATTGAACAACTGTACGATGAAATCAAGACTCATTATGATTTAGATCAATTAGACAAAGCGTTAGCACTAAACTCAAATACAAATCATGGTGATGATCCAGAATTATTGATAAAAAAGGCAGTTGATGAAATTACTCCAAACACTACAACGTCTTGTACGAATTGCTCAAATGAAATAATTATTGAAGATACAAGTCAATTTGAAATCGGTCAACATCTCTCAATGCCAGGGGCCATACGCAAATTGGGTAAATTCTACAAACATCATGCCATTGTTAAAGGAATCAATGCTACTTCCACTATGGTCGCTGAGCTTGAATTAATACATTTCCAAAATGTGGACAACAAGATAAAAGTTGTTGCAACAAAAGAAGAGTATGATTTAAGAAAAAACGATATTTACTACATTAAGTATGAACACCCACGTTACAAGCCTGAAGTTGTTGTTACGCGAGCTGAAAAAATTCTTAAGGAAAGCATGGAAGAAGATTCGCCATTTAAAAGTTACAATCTGCTGTACTGTAACTGTGAACACTTTGCGACTTGGTGTGTGGTTGGAAAAAGTGAAAGTCTTCAAGTTAAAGGGCGCTGGCAGCAAATTATGGATGCATTAAACACTATTTTTGGAGTAGGGAGTACGCTAACAACGTATCTTACTCGCTTAGCATGCAACTCAGCGTATGACATTGCTAATTGTCTTCAAGCATTTATTGGTACTGCATGTGGCATTATTTTAGATACCATGTCTGGTATGTACTTATTATACTGTATAGTGATGACAATGTCGCATATTAAATCTTTCAAACAAGGAAACATGTGTCGTCCATGCCTCAAGACGAAACTAGATGACTTATGGTTAAAAGTGAGTTTGGTTGGAATTACAATTGGCATATCTTATGCAATCTCGATTTTTGTTTTTCCGCTAGTAGGACCTTTGGTAATGATTCCCTTGGGTTTGCTCGTAGTACTGTTATCAACTGCATTGCTTATAACAATCCAAAAACTGCATTCCTATTTGCAGTCACCTTTCAAAGCTGACAAGATGAAAATATCAACATTATCTGAGGTGAGGGTCGGTGACATTATATCATTTTATTATCTAACACTGAAGCACCGAGGGATTGTAACGGAGGTGAATGAGCATGACCACAAGGTTAAATGTGTTCATTATGCATGGCCAGAAAAGCATAAAGCAAGGGTTGTTCTGGAAGAGACTTTTGATTTAGATCCTTCAAAAAATACCGTACAAATTTATAATTGTAGTCCTCACCAAAGTAGGCCACCACATAAAGTAATCGAACTAGCAAGAAAAAGAGTAGGAGAAAGAAAATGGTGGTGGTCAGACAATCGATCAGATCATCTTTGTTACTGGGCAAAATTCAAGAAGAATGGAAGAGGACATAATGACATTGAAGACGATATGGACCAGCTGACAACAAAAAATCTTAAAAGTGCGTTTATACGGGAAGAATATGTACATTTAATGAGCGATATAGAGCTTGGAGATGTTGTCAAGTATGAAAGCAAAGAAGGTATTGTAGTTAGTATTGAATCTTTAGATGACAATTATGGACGTGAGTTTGAACTCAAAATGGTTCAGTGCAATTCCAAAATATATTTTACGGCGAGCCATATTATAGACTTACACAAAACAAAGCTTAAGGTGATTATCTACCAACCAGCGCACTGTTTCTCCATGCTCAAAAGGAAAGAGAGAGCTTTAGATCTAGTAGAAAGAAAAGTTAAAACAAAAAAATTTAACCGGCGTCAGGAATTTTTTAGCTTTTGTATTATGCGGAATTAAAAGTCAGCATCAAAGTACAGTCAACCCTGTGTAATGTGGTGACCTTCACTCGGAGTTAGCCAAAAAGTCTCATTAGACAGTGGGTCACAATACGCACGGTACAAATACAAAGGTTAATGTTTAAAATCTTTGAAATCTATAAAATGTATTAAATCTATAAAACTTATAAAATCTATAAAATACATGTTGCCCTAAGAAGGCATTTGTTTATCAAGTTTTTGTAGCAACAGGAGGTCCTGCTTTAGAAGAAATCACTAATTTTTGTCTGGTTGCGTTTCACTAACGACAGTTCTACTAATTTGTCACTCATACTCGCGGCTAAATCCATACTACTCTCCCTTGACGCGGTCGTAATACACAGAGTTGGATGCGTTTTCAGCCTCGATTTCATAGGTCACTTGTCGCATTAGACAGAGGATTGTAATATACAGGTTTAATATATAGGAAAATGTCAAGGGAGACGCCAAATTAGGTCGGAATTGACAGATAGTCGCATTTTACAGAGGGTCGCTAAGGCAGGTTTGACTGTACTTGGAAAGCATTTAATTGACGTTTCCTTTGTTTTAATTTCGCCATACAGCCTTGATTATTTTGCCAGCTTTGAGGTTAAGCTTAAGTTTGATAAAACCTTAAGACCAAGAAATCATAACAACAAATTGTGGTTTATACCATATTATAACATGTTTAATTTAAGACAGACTTGCTGTCAAGTATGTATGTTAAAGTGGCGCAATGAGCAGTGGCTTACAGACACCACACCAAGGGAAGCTTCAATGAATGTCTTGTTCCCCATGGACAGGCACACATTTTTAAAAGATTATTAACAATTGCATTTAGGCTTGAGCCGTTGATAGTAGTCGCCGAATACCAGGTATAGGCTAACCATGATCGAACATTAAGAGTGAGGTATAATCTAAATGACCAGCCATGGTCAAACATTAAGAATGAGATATAATTTAACATGGCCAGCCATGGCCGGATATGACCAGCCATGGTACAATAAGAATTATGCGACATGACCATCCATGGTCAAGCAGTATGGACTAGCATATAGTGCGACTGATCAGGCATGGTCTGACAGTAAAGACCAGCTTTGATGTGACGTGATCAGCCATGTGCCTATCCAATGGAGAATTTGCCGCCACTAAATGCCAAGCATTTTACCCCAAAATTATCGGGAGGGAGGGATACGGATTAACTCAATTTAAAGCGCACCCTAGATGTATAAACAAATGAGGATGACAACACCAATAGTTATAGAAGTTGAATATTTGGTCTGTGTTAAGTTTCTATTGCTTTGGTATTATAATTTTTGTACTTGTGTGTTGAAAAAACTTTGCGCCTGTTAGTATGAAATCCTGAATATATTTGACAATGCCCGTGTCCTACAAATCAGTAGTTGTCTTATTTGAAGAAACCAGGCATTTTAATTCTATACTAGTAGTTTGTATCTACTTTGATAGGTTTATTGATTTTCAGATGATAGTATGGTTTAGATAGGCTTTTAATAGAATTACATGAAGTTTTGCTGACTGGACTGCCTACTGTTAAGCTTTATAGGAAAAGTTTAGTACCTATTTTTAATGCTGTTTTTATAGACTGCAGAGTCTAGCTCTAGACTGTTGTTTTTGTAGACTTTCGCATGAAAGTCTTATGATAGTACCATGAATAGAAAGCTATTGACTGAACGGCCTGACCAGTTTAACAAGTGGAGTAATGCACAGATGTTGATATAAAAATACTTAAATATTCGCTGTGCATAGCTTCATTTGCCTGATATTCGTTTTGTTATACTGCAATTGAATTGCCATATATATAACTTAGCTATTGCATCATGTACTAAATCATGAGTATCATTGCTACTCTTATGTGCATAAGAAACTCTTGACAAATTTATTTATTGTTATGTGCTTGTTATATTGTACCTTACAAGTATATACATTGTTTATCTTTAAAATGTAGGTATATTATCAAGCCTTTACAGTATTGCATGTTTGATGAAATCTCCCTGTATGTGTTTGTGATCCTTTTTATTGAATTTATATATGGTAAATATTGATTCCTTTAAAAAGCTAAAAGATGTCATTTATTAGATAATTTTCTTGATTTAATAAAAATTATATTTTAAGGGAGATTGCTATAAACGTGATTATTTCACAAGTCGTCATAACACTTTTGGATTATTTTCAAACATTCGACGCAATCTTTGCGCTCGCCAACTAGCAATAAATACGAACTGACAATATATCGGCCGAATATTTTTTGACTGACGTTTGTTGTTTGTTTCCTTCTGATGTATTTACTTAGCAATTAAAGTGATTGTTGGCTGGACAAAGTGTCTGACAATTTTGTTCGCCTGTTCACTAAATACTAATCACAGTCGAGCTTTTTTAGGATCCCTGTGTTTTAGTTGTCTTTTTTTGTTTTAAGATTTTTCCGTATTAACCTACACATTACCCTTGAAGGATTACATTTCAGTTTGACGCTTTTTATCCACATCTTTCATTGAGCACGAATATTGTTTTATGTTTTCTCATGTTTGTTAAATTTGTTTCATGCTTATCATGTTATTGAATTGCTTGTTGAAGCTGTAAGTCTATAAAGATATTAGTTGTGTGTTATGTGTATATTTTTCTTGACTAGTTTATGCATTTTTTCCTTTTTAAAAAAAATCTTTGTAGATAGGCAGTTTACGTTACACTATTCACGCGTTATGTATGTAAAGCATCTATACAAATGTCTTCATTTCCTAGACTTGCATATACAAAGTACGCAGTTACTTGCGAGGTCAAAAGTCCTTTAATTACAACCACTCTGCATTTAGTTCGTCATTTTGGATGATCCAAACATAAGCAAGAGCTTTATTGTAGTGAATTTTGTAATGTTATTGTTATGTGCTTGTTATATTGTACCTTACATATATATATATATATATAAACATTGTTTATCTATAAAATATAGGTATATTACAAGCTTATTAAAGTATTGCATGTTTGATATGAAATCTCCCTGTATGTGTTTGTGATCCTTTTTTATTTAATTTATATATGGTAACTATTGCTACCTTTAAAAAAGCTAAAATATGTCATTTGTTAGATAATCTTCTAAATTTAATAAAAAGTACATTATTTTTAAGGGAAATTGTTATAAACGTGATTATTTCATAAGTTGTCATAACACTTTAGGATTATTTTCAAGCGTTCTATGCAATCTGAGCGCTCGTCAACTAGCCAAGAAACGATCTGATGATACATGTATATCGGCTGCATAATTTTTTTACTTACGTTTGTTGTTTGTTCTTCTGATTTATTTTACTTTGCAATTATTGTGATTGATGGCCGGACAATGTGTCTGACTATTTAAATCGCATGTTCACTTAATACATGTAACACAGTCGAGCTATTTTAGGAGCCCGGTGTTTTAGTTGTCTTTTTTGTATAAACATTTTTTCCGTATTAACCTACACATTACCCTTGAAGGATTACATTTCAGTTTGGCGCTTTTTTATCCACATCGTTCATGGAGCACGAATATTATGTCATGTTTTCTCATGTTCGTTAAATTGGTTTCATGCTTATCATGTTATTGAATTGCTTGTTGAAGCTGTTAGTCTATAAAGATATTAGTTGTGTGTTATGTGTATATTTTTCATGACTAGTTTATGCATTTTTTCCTTTTTTTAAAAAAATTCTTTATAGATAGGTAGTTTACGTTACACTATTCACGCGTTATGTATGTAAAGCATCTATACAAATGTCTTCATTTCCTAGACTTGCATATACAAAGTACGCAGTTACTTGCGAGGTCAAAAGTCCTTTAATTACAACCACTCTGCATTTAGTTCGTCATTTTGGATGATCCAAACATAAGCAAGAGCTTTATTGTAGTGAATTTTGTAATGTTATTGTTATGTGCTTGTTATATTGTACATTATATTATTAGTTACACAGTCAGTTACTGACCGGATACGGTGTGATACCGGGTCAGTAAATTAATATTGGGTGAGAGCGTAGCTCGAGCCCAATATTTATTCACTGACCCGGTATCACATCGTATCCGGTCAGTAACTGACTGTGTAACGAATTTATCTTACCGAGTACCCCCATCTGAATTAAAAATAAGCTTTCGTCAGCGCTATCATTTATAAATTTTGTTACTGACTGGATATTAGAATCTACTGACCTAATATGGGATAATACATGGTCAGCACGTGACCGCTCTCGGCCAATGAAAAACGAGTATTCTGTACGAGGTAAGATAAGCTTATATATTATTTATCTTTAAAATGTAGGTATATTATCAAGCCTTTAAAGTATTGCATGTTTGATATGAAATCTACCTGTATGTGTTTGTGATCCTTTTTCATTGAATTTATATATGGTAAATATTGATTCCTTTACAATAGCTTAAAGTTGTCATTTGTTAGATTATTTTCTACATTTGAAAAAAATATTTTCTACATTTTCTTCATTGCAACAAACGTGGTCATTTGATAAGTTCTCATGACTTTTTTAGATGATTTTTATTCAAAAATTCGACGCAATCTTAGCGCTTTATAACTAGCAAAAATATGACCTGATAATATCTCGACCAGTTTCTTTTTAATACGTTTGTTGTTATTTTACTTCAGATTGTTTTACTTGGCAATAATTGTGAATGATAGCTTGAAAAATTATCATACAAATCTGATCGCCCCTTCGCTAGATACATGTAAACAAACTCGAACTTTTTAAAAGGTTCGGTGTTTTAAGTTTCCCATTTTTCGATTTAAGTTATATCTAGTAAGGATCTATAGAATCAGAGACTCACTTTTTCCTGCATTGTAATGCTTATACTTATTTCAGAACTGACTTTTTCAACCAATTCACAAATGATAATGATTGTTTTTTATTCTCTATCAGATATTGAACGATTAACTTACTTAGTGTGTTCCTACCCAAGAAAAAGTGCTAGATTTGTTACCAAAGCATATTATTTACAAAAAAAAACCAATACTATACAACTAATAACTGTTTATCTGTATATATTTATATCATATATTTAACTTTATATTGTATATACATGTACCTTTCATGTGACTCAGTTGGTGACATATAGACCCACTGGGTCGGTGTTCATCTGTAAATAATTTTCATGTTGTTTTCATGTTTGTAATGTTTCCATAACACATGTCACGAAAATAAATAATTTACTTACTAACTTACTTATATCTGGTTTTACCTACTTTTAAAATCACATTTTAGTTTGACGCTATGCAACCATATCATTCAATAAGTACAAATATTGCTTCGTGTTTTTCTCATGTTAGTTAAATTGGTTTCATGCTTATTATGTTACTAAATTGCATATCCATTTTTTCTGTCTAAATGGATGATTTTATGCATATATTATATAACTGGTTTATATGTTTGTTTCTTATTTTGACAAAACGTAAGCTAAATAGATTGAAGAAAATATATTTGATAGCATGATGTTTTATTGTTTGTATATTTTATGTATAGATAGAGATTTCACCTGTCTTGTAACTATGTAAATTATCTATTCGCACGCATTTTTCTGAACTTGCATCTGTTTGGCAGTCGTATTCTCAATGCCATTGACTGCTGCCCATTTACTTTGTATGCTTCGGTCTGTGTTTTAAGTCTTCAACAAATCTAATTCATCCAATACAAGTTTACTCTTATATCGTTTTGCCTATGTTTCTTAAACTTGAAATAAATTAGAATTATAAAATGTACGTATTTAATTCTAAGTTTGATCAAAGTTTTTAAAAACTAAGTTTGTGATGGCAATCATGGTTTGAATTTTAAATAATTGTGTAAAGAATAGTTACAGGTATTACATAAGTTGTAAACAACACTGGTAACAGATATTTAAGTTTAGATGTATTTTATTTTATTTTGTTTTATTTTATGCAGCTGTCACATTTTCCCAATTGATCGAATACATGTTTGAATATTATTGTTTTATATCTGCATTATTCAAATTTGTAATATTTAAACCCATTTAGTTAAATAGGTTGTACCTTAAATGCATGTGTGATGTTTCCTGTGTAGCTTATGTATTCTATATATTTTATAAAATAATTGTTTGCCAAACTGAATCAATATCTCCTTACAAGTGTTCAGATTTGGAAATCTTTGTTTGCATCATCAATTGACAATTAGACTAGTCGATATTTGGATTTTTTTTAAAATTATGATTGACATTGATTTAGGTTATTTTCTATTCAGTGAAATAAGCAAAACTTAAATAACAAAAATAAATTGTCGAAGGTATTTAACGTGATGTTCGTGTAAACTATGTCAACCACGAATGAATTTTAACATTCACAAAGTGATGATGTGTTATGACATAATTCTAATTCATTTATTTAATTTTCTAAGATTTTGGTTTTAATTTATATAACTAACAACCAATATATTTTCTCTAGAGATCATAAAAATTTGAGAAACACAGTTGTTATATGTATTGCAGTTAAGTTTCACATGACCTATTGTGCGTAAAGTTTGACCCCGACCTGACCTTTATGCAAGAATTTCATTACATTGAATACGAATGTAGTATTAATGCTCGATTACACCGTGGCCGTGAGGATTATGAGGTTAAATTTGACACACAAACATACTTCTTTAATTTTACAATCGCTGCCGAAGTGTAGAATAGGCGTGGTACTGAATTTCGTCGGGATATGTGTAGATAATTGCTAGATGCAAATGTGAAAGGTCAAATCGCGGTCAATTTTTACGCACTATACCACTTTGATAACTGCAAAGAAGTTATTTTTTCGGCCTTTTTCGCGTGTTTGAGACGTAAAGAGTATCTGTATTAAAACGTTTTTAATCGCTTAAATGTACATGTTTTGTGTAGGGTTTTTTATCTTTCCTTAAAATGCATTCAATACCTATTAAATTTCTCCTTGTAAGTATTTAAATCCTTCATATTTTACATACATTATACAGAGTAAACATGACGTCTTTTAGAAAAACCGATAATTCGACAACTGTTTAGATTTTTTCTTGAATTTAAAACGATTTTTTTCTGTTTTAAAAGCAAATTGGTGCAAAAAGTTTCAAACCTTAAAAGTATAATTAATGAAAACGAGATTTTAACTGATTAAAATCTTTACATGATAATTAGATCGGTCAGATATTTTTGTTACGTTGTCATTTAAAACAAAAAGTAATATAAGTAGATTGTTGTCTGTTAGATAAATAAAACTTCAGTCTTTACAAGTGATATTCGGGATAAAATGTTTTGCGCAATATAAAAATTGATGTATTTGTACTACCTTGATTTTAGCAACTTGTTTGTCTTTATAGAAATGTTACACTCTATGATTTTATATGATGACTCTTGATCAAACATCGTGTCAATTATTGTATTACACGTACAATGTATGATAAAAGTACTAGTTTTATTATTGAACTTTTCTAATATTTTTACCTAATGCATTCTATGAATTTTCAATATGAATCTTGTACATTTTGGAGAAATATTGTTTGTTCTAGCTCGTTTAGGATACTTTGAGACATGTTTTACATATTTTGAACACATGTATTGTTTGAACTAGGGAATTGACATGTTTACACCCGTATTAATGTAATGACATGTTTATATTAATTTGTGTAATTGACAACACGCAAGTAAGAATACGTAAGTAGCCCAGGTAATACATATATAGAGAAATAAATTCAGTTTGCACTGGTTCAAATCAAATTCAGAAACTAATTTTTGTTTTATTGTATTTTTATAGTTTTGTAATATTATATATTTATCAAATAAGCAGAGAATTATACAAGAAAAATGTATTGTAAATCATGAATAGCTATGACAAGACAAGACAAGACAAATTTTTACAAGAGTGTGAGAGTGTGTCTAAGAAGTCTTTGTGAGTTCTTTGAATATTCATGGTGAATAGAATAATTATGGTGATTCACTTGATTTCTAGGCAGTTTTGTGAACTTGATGTCTTTATTATAGTACTACTTATTTACTTTTCTGCCGTGTGCTTGTGGGAATTAAATAGTTTATAAAAATCTTTTTCTAAACAACAAAGAATTTGCTAAGCTTTTTCGGACTCTTTTTTTTTAATTTGTACTATGCGTGGTGAAAAGAATAATCTTCGTAATCCATGACACTTGATTACGAGGCAAATTTGTAAAATTCTTTTTTTCTACTATCATAATAATGATTTACCTATCTACCGTGTGCTTGAATGGTTAATTTACTTTTACAAAAAATTCTATCGAAATTCAAATAATATGTTGAGTTTTACTGGGATTTGAAATAACGACCTCCTCTTATGAAGTCCGACACTATCAAATACTCAATACATTAAATTGATAAAGAGGTCATGGTAACATTAAATATACATTAATTTGTCGCGTGATAAAGACGTCATGGTAACATTAAATATACATTAATTTGTCGCGAAGATGAATCAATATTATCCAATGTATTATTTCAATAATAATGTAAAATGATACTGTTGTGTTTCGTCTCAAGTTATCCTAAACGACCTATATATATGTTATATCAAAATTGTGTAAATAATAGTCATTTAATGTCATTTGTACTGTACCTTATATACTTGCTTTTCTTATTTTTGCATGTGTAACGTATTTATTCTGTTCCGTTAATTATATAAACTCATGTCATATATAATATGTATTTTCCTGTATCAATTTGAGGTCTTGCATTTTTTATTCGCATATTCAATGGTAAATTATTCAACTTTTTAAAAATCTTCAACTTTTAAGATAATTTCCAAATATTTTTAACAAAAATTTAATGAAAGCGAGATTTTTAAATGAACTATTTTTTGGAGAAATTAAAAAAAACAACAGAAGTTATCTAGAATGAAATCCCTTTAAACACTTTTTACGATATTTGAAATCATTATATAAGTATCGGGCTTTTGTTTGCTTTAATAGCTTAGTTTTTAAAGTTTATCATTAACTTGCACAATGACTATGCCATTTGTGAAATATATGCAATATATGCAAGCTCAAGAAATCTAAAGTACTAATAATTGACGTTTATTCTATTGATATAAACTTTTTATTGAAAAAGAAACTGTCCATGCATACGACTCTATACAACTTGCTAGGAAATAAATTGTAGTAGTAATTGACGCATAATGAACCGGTCACAAGCTCCAAGAGTTAATTCGAAAAAAAAAGTGATTTAAACATTACAAATAACTTGTAAGAGAACATGTGGTTTTTACTAAAAGTGGAGTTTAATAAATGCATTATTTCATTGGCTTTATTGTGTTTTTTACGTTAGGATATTCTTCTAATCTATACACACAATTTTCAGATGTAACTCAGATAGAAATTTCCTAAAACATGACCGAATCTAGATTTCTGATGTCAGAAACTGATATATAATAGTGTTTCTAATGATTCCTTGTAAGGCTGTTCAATCGTATTTATTATTATTTTGTAAGAAAAATAAATTACAATTCATCCTGTCAAAAAGAAAATATTAAATCACTTTAAATACATACATGTATATGTATTTCCATTGACATTTTTGTAATAGAAAATTGTTTTACTTGTATGAAATGATTAAAACGATGTAATAAAGGAAAACTGCTATGTTTTACAATAATATATTATGATTTTCAAAAATATTAATAACTGTAAATTAGCTTAAGGCGAAATTTGTATCAAGCAATGTATTGTATTTCTTCTTTTCAGAACAGTTATATATGGAATTGTACCTATTCTTGTCGATATACAGTACCTTTCAAAAGTTTGAAGACAAAAGAAATTGACAACAATTCTTGCATTATGATAGTTAATTTTGTAGTATCATTATTTTTTATAGATTTAATTATGGTTTGTGATAAAATAATGACAAAATTTCATAAAGCAGCACATTTATAAAATTCAGGATTTGACACCCTATTGCCTCCAAATTGGTATGTATTGTTTTTATTGTTTCTTAACATAGTTTTAATGCTGTTTTTGTAGTCTCAGTAGGCAGTAGTAATTATAATTATAACCAAAAGTAAAGCGGAACTAAAAAGCATTTCAAAATAAACAGTTAACAAATTTTAGATAAAAGCTAAATAGTAGACCTACAAGGTGAATATGTCTCCAAACTTTTGATGGGTACTGTATATCAATACACGTGGTCATGTATTTTTTTTAAAATAAGAAAATTGATGCAACTAAATCACAATGAGCTATTGAGTATTTAATGTTCTTTCAATCTCCCGCTTTTTTTCATCAATTATGTTAATTAACATTTTATTAATTATTGGAAAAAACAAAGCCGCTGTTATGCTTGATTTCAGGAGGTACCGATTTAATGCAGGTTCCATTTGGCAAGGTTTTAAGGAAAAACTATATTCTATTAGATACATGTACAATTTTAGCTCATTTTGGTTTAGCCGATGCAATATTGACACAATTTTTCCAAGAACATTTATATATACTTAAATGCAAAAGAAACTGTGCACTTATTTGTTTTAAATAACTTTGATTCTACAAGGTTTACTGTTGCAAAAGTTTGCACATAACACTATCGGACGTCATGGTGTATGCTCACACCAAGATATCGGTCATTGCATGGGTAGATTTCACGTATAGCCTGATTTGTAATTTTGCACTATTTCTACGTGCAGCGTGTATGCGGAGGCATAGGTGGCAAAACTTGACTTCTTAACATACAGCGTTGCGTAAACTCAATGATACGGCGTGCTGAACATGTGGGTGGGCAGAATGACGGTTACACATGATATTAATGTATCAATATTGATCGAAATTCAGTAAATCAACAAAAGAAAATCATCTCCAAGTTATTTGAGTATTTTTTGGCATTGACACCTATTGTACGTCGACGCGTGGTATACGTATGTTAAATAAAGTACGATTTTAAAAATACATTTATTAAATACCAATGAGTAACCTGAATGATACCCAACATACAAACAGTCCATCCGCAAATTTTAAGATAATCTAGAAATAATAAGTGCACGGTTTCTTCTGTGTTAAAGTACATGTATAGGTTTTTCTGTTACATAAATATAGTTCTGTTATATTTACCTGTCACAACTTGAATAAGTACGCGGTCACTGAATGTGTTATTATTAAACTTTTTTTAAACCATTAAGCCACCAGTTCATATCAATTATTAATGATCTAACTATATATGCACCGATTTTGAATGTCGGGGAAATAACAAATTCCGAAGAATTTAAAAATAACAGATTCAGTGACCGTGTAATAATTTAAGTTATTGGTTAATATAAAAGAATTGTACTACCGTTTGAATCTGTAAGACAATCAATTATAATCAAGAGTGCTTATAAAAAAATGTAAAAGCTTGTAAATAAAGTTTTATGCTTATTTCAATTTTGTCAATGTTGTCTTTGAAACCCATGCTACATGTCATGATAGCTTATTCACGGATGTTTGTGCAGAACAGTACAGACAGCAGTTTTACGAATGGTGCCAGTTACGGCTATCCGCTTTGGTGGGCTTTTCATTATGTTCAAATAAAGCGTACAGAGAGTGAAACTGCAGTCCGTGGTGTCCAGTATGATCACCTGTCAATATGTTACGATGACAGTAGATAAGTCTATTCTGGTATTTTATCAAGCTTACCTGATAAATTTATTTGATTGCACTTCTTACTGGTGCTACAGAAGGCTACGGTTGGATTCCTGGGTTGAACGTAAAAGAATTCGGTCAAAAGTACGTTGTCTGACCATTTTACTTTCTATAGAGCCTAAAGGAATTTAATCAAAAGTGCTTGGTTGACCATTTTACCTTCTACATAACTTAAAGGAATTTGGACAAAAGTGCTTTGGTTGACTATTTTACCGTCTACAGAACTTGAAAGAATTTGGTCAGAAGTACTTTGGTTGACCATTTTACCTTCTACATAACTTAAAGGAATTTTGGTAAGAAGTATATAAGTTGACCATTTTACCTTCTACAATGTATTGTTCGTTTTTTCTCAGCTGTCAAAACATGAATAATTTCACGGTGAATGCATTCGCTAAAATTATTGTCGTAGTAAATCCATGAGTTTCCGAAAGTGTGTATTATGATCGAATAAAGCTGCCTATGCCGTATAATATGTTTTAGTCCAGATATTTTAATAACAATTCGGCCGCCAGTACAAATACAATGCATCCAGTCACCGTGAAATTATTCAAGCTTTGACAGTTCAGAAAAAACGGACAATATCACGCAGGACATTTGTAGCCACGAATAAAGAACATGTTTTAAACCTAGAACTAATGACACTTAGCCTCTGAAGAAATAGTCATCATTGCTGCATCATTTAGCAGTCTCAATACAATAACATTTAAAACACACTAGCTGCGTGTTCAGTAACGACTGTTACGGGTAGGGGACAACTCAAACCGGAGACAACTCAACCCTAAGATAACTCAACTCAAAGGTTGACAACTCAACCCGGTTGAGTTGTCTCTGGGCTGTGTTGTTCCGACCCTAACAATCGGAACGTTCGGGGTAATTGAACAGGCACATGACTGTAGAGTGTACGTTTGTTTATCAAACATAGTGAAGTGATTATTTCATGCGTTCACATTATACTCCCTTTAAACTTGGAGCTTAGTCTGAAGTGGAGTGCAAAACAATATTTGTACAGAGTACCATATACATCAAACACCTTATTTAAGTTAGAAGGGCTGTACGATTTTAGCCTTCATTATGACAAAGTTAAATCAACAAAACAGTGCTTTCTCGCACTATGCAATAATGTGTATTAACAAGTATATCTATTTACACCAAACATCATTTTCTAATTTTCAAAGAAATATTAACTACCACTACCTGCAATCTAGTCATATGAAAGCCAGGCTAATTAATATCATTGATCAGCATAAATCTACAATTTTCTGAAAATTTTGCAAAACATAATTATATATTATGCACTTGACATTTGTTACTCACTTCCACCCGGAGGCCATTCATGTGGAGAATGTTGTATTTGTAGTTACAGCTCCCCAGTACTACAGGAAGACTGCAGAGAAACTGTTCTCATTAGCAATGTCTAAATCACGTGTCATTTTTTATCATCTTGGGTCAAACGGAAACAAAGGGCTACTACATTGTAAGGTAGGGTTTTCTTGTATTACTTATCTTCACCACCTTATAACGGACAACATGAACTGTCTGGCCATGCCAAATTGGAATTTTGTTAAGCGTTAACTCAAGTTTGACAAACTAGGTACTTATTCACAAAAACACACAAACCGAAAACAAAAACATGTTCATTCTAGCTATTATTTACACAAATAAGTACTTGGTAGTACATGAATATTTATGTTATTTGTGTGATTAAAGCAATTCTATAAAAAGTATATACAAGATACGCATGTACATTTTAATTCATCAAATAAACAGAAACAAGCAATTATTCGAATTTCCTGAGAAAAATCAGTTATCGAATCCCTGAACAACATAATTATTTAGTTTACACGGTCAGTGAACGTGTTATTATTGACCTTCTCTTTAACCATTGAGCCACTGATCCATATCAATTATTGACGATCCAACTACATATGCAGCGATTTTTAATATCGGGGAAATAACAGATCCAAAGAAATTTAAAATTTAAAACCACATGACGTTTAAGCAGATAACAGTTATTTCATTCAGTATTCTACAACATGTCACACACTCTATACGGGGATTTATCAATTTCTTATTTCGAGGTTAATATTAAATTTTATTTTTCCTTTTCAAGAATATGATATGTTGATTTATTGATATAAAATATTTTATTAAAGAATGTTTTGAAAAGTATTTGCCGATAAAACAATTGGAAAAATTAACAAAGCGTTCATCACCGTTATTGGAAAAACTTTCTAAAAAGGGAAGTAACTCTACAAAACTGTTGAATGTAAACACATTTCACATTTACCTCCCGTGAAAGTTAACGGTAACCAAAAATTGAATTTTCAAGACAGATAGTTTTTCCTTGGAATTTTGATATCTATAAAAAGTATATTCGTTAACGATCTTCCCAGTAGCGTGTTCTGTAACTCCTGTTTGCTAACGTTACGGGTACGAGAAAACTCAACCCGTGGATAACTCAACTCAAAGTTGTGCCAACTCTATCCGTTAGTTGTGAATTGAGTTGTCTTGGGTTTAGTTGTCCTTTGATTAAGCTGTTCCGACCCAAACCTTACGGAACGTTCGAGGTTATTGAACAGGCTACAGGTCTACTTCTCCTTGCTAATCAGTAATAATTCCATTGTATAAATAGACGATGAAGACCGTTTGTTTACAAATGGGTCGTAATCTTCTTTAGTGAGCCCAAATGAAAACAAAGAAAACATTCTGTATCAGTTAAGATATGGCTGATATTCATGTCGTTGCTTTAATTTCTAAATCATACGATAAACTGCATTATATTTGTTGGGCCACTAAAATACCTGATGTTATATTTGATTTCCACTTTTAAAAACTTACTAAGATTTTCGTCAAATACATATCATTTTTATTTTTTTCTTCTTATAGTATAACTTATAGTCATATTAGACAATCTATACAGACAAATACAGACAATCTTTTGATGTTAACAAAGGAAAAATTACCCTATTCAAATACTTTATGGATAAGAAGGATTGATATACTCAAACTTACTTACTAAACTGTATCTAGGCAATGTGTAAAATATTGAGCTATTTTTGCAGGCATTTTGTAAATTTCTTAGAAATTTAAATAATTTTACAAAATGCCTAAAATAGTCAGGAAATTGGCTGAATGCCTAAAAATTTCAGGCATTTTACAAATAGTCTAAATTTACAAACTGCCTGTATTATAAACAACGCTCCATATTTTTGGATTACATCTGTAAAACACTTGATATAATGTGTTATGGGTTACTTATCAGAATAAGTAAGTAGTTTAATTGGGTATTAGTGGGATGGCAACATTTTCTTCCGAAACGAATGGTCCTAATAGTGTCATAAGGTCAATTAAGCATGTCTGACTTCGAATCCCGGTCGCAGTAGGTCATAACCTATACATGAGATGTCGGCCTTGTGGTAGGGTAAGTTAGTACTGGTGATAGAAAAAGTGTCCAGGGCACCTGTATTAGGAAAAGCTGGCCGTCGTACATATACCCTAAATTTGTGCTGAATACGACGTTAAAAAACAACAGCAAAAAACCAAAACAAACAAGTATATATTATAGATTTATCAGTCGTCTCAAATAAATGTTTGAAAAGCAGCAAAAACATGTTAATTGTCGTTGTTATTTCACAAATTTCATGCCAAGTCTATATACATCCATATGATTATATTTTTTATCAATATATAGGCATACAATGGTAACATATAAATATATATATTGATAAATAAAGATATTATTTCATATGTTACTATAAATAGTAACAAAATTAACGTGAAAGTGTGCCAATATATCCTCATTGTGGGCAACATATTCCAGTATGGAGCAAATGTGCCAAAATATCGATATTGAGGCAACTTCCGGTCATTACGCACCTGCAGTCCAACAACGGCAGACTTTCCGAACGTGAAATTCGTACGTAATTAGCAACAAGAAGCTATTCAATTTTATGACGTTTTTTTTTCATAGTGAAAATTAATACGATAATCAACAATTTAACAAGACTTACGTTTTATCACAAGCGTTCATTAGATTCCAACATTTCGGCGTTGAATAAACAAAACAATACATGTGACGTAATGTCAACGTGCAAATAGCGCGGTACGACGAGAAAAATTGTATTTTTGTTTTAGAATAATCATTATTACATGCAAGAGTCAATATATGCAATGAAAAGGTTATGAAACAGGGCAAGTGTGTCTTAAGTCGATATCGGCACACTTTCTCCGGCATTAGCCCTCGGGCCAATACCTAAGCAAGTGTGCCGATATCTTCCAGGCACACTTGCCCTGTTTAATAACCTCTACGTAAAGCTAAATAATTAATTAACTGTACGATATTCAAATTTGGGGCTGATATGACGTTCATTGGGGGTATTATAGCCAATTACTTGGCCATTATGGGAAAACATGGCCATTATAAATACCTCGGTTATTAAGTGATTTAGGCATTTTGACTGCAAGAGTCAACATATGCAATAAAAAGGTTATGAAACAGGGCAAGTGTGCCTTAAGTCGATATCGGCACACTTTCTCCGGCATTAGCCCCCGGGCTAAAGCCCTCGGGCCAATACCTAAGCAAGTGTGCCGATATCTTCCAGGCACACTTGCCCTGTTTAATAACCTCTACGTAAAGCTAAATAATTAATTAACTGTACGATATTCACATTTTGGGCTGATATGACGTTCATTGGGGTATAAAGAAAGGTATATAACTCCACAAAACTCAAGTCCACAACATCTTCGTTTCCAAGTTATTTCACGTGTTTCTCGCTGAATATTTCATTCCGATCTTTTCAAAATCGTGTAGCCAGATCATTTAGCTTTCAAAATAAACTATACACTATGTCCTTACCACTTCTGCAGAGACGGGGACACGGAAAGTTTCATTATTTTCCATCAAAATATTTTAGTCGGAAACGTAGACGTAAATCTATTCGATCAAAATTTGTCTTATTATATTATATATAATATAAAATATGTGGGAGGAGTTAAAATACAAAAATGTGGAGTTATAGGTAGGCGGGGTCTGCCTTTTGGATGTTTGTCTATTTGTCGTATATAAAGACTTTACATACAAATATATCGTCATTTTTCATTCTTCAATTGATTAGGAGACACTTACGTGAACATCAAGGTAAGAACTAAATGTATTTTTTAAAGAATTTATCCACAATTTATTTTCCTGTTAATCTATTTTATTTTTTACAAAATAAAGTTTAACTCTGAAGGCGACTAATGTGGGGTTGTGTGCCTTATCATTTTAAATCGAGGGAAATGGTCTGTTGAGTTTAATAAAACGTGAAAATTTTCGACAAATTCTGCATTGAAGTATTTGTCAAACATTTAATTATTATTCAGTCTGAACTAGAGTCCCTTTTATCGCTCACAAGCGTACCATTGATATACTATCGAAACAAAGTAAAGTCAAACAAACTTTCAAACAAATTTCAAGAATATTTAGATAAGAAGTAGCCGCAAGAGTAATAAATGATTTTTCTATTTGTAGCTCTTGTGACCTAGTATTTTCTAACATGGTCCTTGATAAAAATCATTTGAGCAATTAGATTGACATTCATCCTGCTTATGTTTGTTGAAATTTAAGTAAACATTGTGACCACTAGAGTGTTCACAAGGTTTGTTAGCTCACCAGAGAACAAAATGACCAATGTGCGTTAGTAGGTGAGTGCGTGTGTGTGTGTGGGGGGGGGGTGCGTGTATGAGTGAATAAACGTGTTTATGTACAAAAGAGAACAGTTGTTTTCAAGTTAGTTTCAATTGTATGTACATGTAGTTTGTTATGTAATGTAATTGAAACTGTGAAAAATAAAATGTTCATAACAAAAAACAACAAAGACACTAAGTACAAAAATGTCACTCGTTCAAGCGTGTGTTGTGAACCTTAGTAGCTACATCATGCAGATATTGCTTTTTACAACACATTTGTTATCAGTGTTTATTTGAACACAATGCCCTTCAAGACTTTTTCCTGGGCTATTTATATATAAATTAACAGTTCCCTGGTCTCTCCTTGTGGAGTTCAAACCACTTTCGTACTCAGACCAGCAACCTATTACAAGGCTATTCAATGAGTTATCAGTAAAACCATTATCCAGCTCCACTGGCGTCACAAAAGACGATATCATGTACATCATTTTTGCAAATTGGCACTTCCAGCCTACATTGTATCTCATTTATTTAACATTTTTAAATGTTTGTTTCAAAATATGAAATCATCCAACACTCTTGAACTTATTGTCACTGTAGCATTCAAACTTGCCAAACTTACAATACAAATATAGCGCTCTTGCTCTCAATCGTACAGTATGGCCTACAGCTGTTTGCATATAAAAGCTGGCCTACTTATTTTGCAACCAAATCATCTAAAAATAGAGTTTTCCTTGGTTTATATCATCTATGATATTTTGTTAAATTTCTCTGTGGCCGATATACATTCACCGGTGACTTGAAGAAAACCATTGTGGGTATCCCAAAAATATCATAACCATTCAAGCCTCTGGCATGGAAGTCATCGTAAATAAAATTTGACATATAAAGTGCTGTTCGATAAGTATTATCCCCATCAATTCCGTCATCAAGGAAAGAAAATATCTTTGTATCCAAGTGAACGCCATTTTTTGACTTATACTCTCAGTAGCTAAGTGACATTAAAATCAGCTGTCGAAATTCAAAATGGTAAAACATTGAATACATAAAATTGTTTTTTGCCATGAGAAACCAAGTTTTTTTTCTACGGTCGAGAAAATCTTAATGATGAGACATGCGCTTCTTCTAGCAAATGAAAACAAGTAATCTCCTTTTCTAAGCATGTGCTTAGCTTTTTATTGACTGGTCTTCAAAACAATATTTGAAAATAAATAGTTCTTAATTACTTTGCCGACAATCTAAATGTAGTCGCATATATATGTTCTGCTCATAGCAATATGTAACACATGCTTGAACATATACCTCATAAATACAAGAATTTGATATCTTCTGGTTGAAGATTTATATTTGACCCTGGTCCCCAAAACTGATAATGCACATCCTTGACACATGGGCTACTCTCACATGAAATTTGGTGAACCTAGGTACAGTCATTGTTAAATTTTTTAACACTCGTAAAAACTCGGATTTTTGCTGGGGTACATGTATGCAAAGCTCAGTATTTTTATAAGTAATAAGTGTAATCTGAATTATCATGAAATGATAGTGTAACAGGAAAATTGGTTAAAATTTGAATATGAATTAGCAGAATTTGAAAAAAAATCATTTTGTCCCAGCACAATTTATGTTGTTGTTTTTTGAAATTCAAGGGTCATGTTATAGAAATCCACATAACTTAAGTTACAAACGGTAAATTCTTTAAAAATTCACCATTTAGTATCTTTAATAGTAAAGATTAAAGAAACAATATCATTATTAGGATTGTGGAAGGTCACCATTACAGTTTCAGAACCTTAAGCATTTTAAGTCGCTTTAACTCGCAGACCAACTGGTTTAATTTCGTTCCGTTTGTTGTCGAATTTATTTATGTAATTTGGTTTGAAAGCAACTTTACGCGCCGGGTTTCTTTTGTTAGAAGATATTTGAGTTGCTTATTGTAATGAAAGCTTTTGACGGCGTAATTTTCACTGTATGGTAACGGTGTACGTTAAAAAAGTAAGGAGCTTTCCAAGATGGCGGACGCGTCAAATGACGAAATGTAAGTACTTAGTTTTCTTATTGATTTCTCCATTCACTTCTCAAATAACATGTTGACTTTGGTATCTTCTGAAAGGGCTTGAAAGTCTCTCTCCTCGATTGTATAACACCAGTTGAACAATTGTTTTGCTAAGCCGTAGTTTGAATTCACACAACAAAAGTAATTGTAAATTGAAAAAGAAGCGGGACTAAACTTGTTATCCCGTTGTTTTCACAGTTTTGCGGTAGAGCTAGGTAACCACTGTTTGCTAACAAAAAATATAGCATGTCCGAAGCATTTCGTACGATTTAGTTATTTTCTACATGCAAACCTTTCCCCAAAAACGATGTTTGAAATTTTCATGTGTGTACGTAGAGAAGACCAGTGCCGTCGAGCTTGTGTACGTAGAGAATTCCATCGATAAGTGTACGTAGAGAAGTAAAAAATATATAAAAAAGTGTACGTAGAGATTACATACTAGGTTGATCCTAGTTATGGCAACTTCTACTTATCACGTTTTAAAATACATTTACTCATATATTGGGTCTGAAATATTATTTAATCTCTTTTCTGAACGACCTAAACAGGGACAGGTTTAAACGAGGATTATCATTAAGATTCGGCGGAGAAAATATCAAGAAGGTTTAAAGGCTATAGAAGCATTTTAATCTATGTATTATTGTTTGTTTGGTTTTACACCGTAGCAACACATTGTAAAGGTCATATAATGGCGGTCAGTCATCCTGCTCACTCCTCTTGGAAATGGTAAATCTCTGGATTTAGCTGTTAACCAAATACTAAGCGCATACACTTTCGTCAGTGACAGACAACTGCCCTACGTAATTAATAATTATTAATAGGAGGGAGAATGGCCGTAGAAATAATTTCATGACCAAGCTCTATGAAAATTCCCCGCCCGGCAATCGAACCCACGACCCCTCGATTAGTAGACTTGCGTGCTACCAACTGAGCTAGCCGGGCGGCTCATTTTTATTTATTCAATTATTTTTTAGTATGATATTCACTACATATAACTTATTTGATAGCAATAAAAAGATTAAAAGCATTTCAATAAATGCAGTTTAGTCATCTAAAGATTGGCTATTTTTACTTAAGAAATATCCGTGGAATCCAATTGGGATTCTGCGGAGAAGATAAAACTACATAGAAAGCATCATTATTGAATGATTTGAATCGAAGGTGATATTATTGTTTCATCTAAAAGCTATTGTACCGTTCGTATATAGGAAGCGATTTAAAAATACGCCATTAAATCAGTGAGATTTTCTCAGCAGAATCCGGAGAATATGCATGCATTACTACCTACAAAGCATTATAATTGGTCCAAATCTTACATTTTCATTCCAATCAAATAATACATGTGTTGAGTATCATACTAAAATTCAACATAATCGAATAAGTAATAATGCTTTTATAGCATTTAAATTGTCTTGATGTTTTCTCCGCCGAATCTGTATAATAGTCCACGTTTAAACATGCCCTTGTTTAGATCGTTCAAATAGAAGCTTAATAAATGTTTCACACCCAAAATATGAGTAAATGTATTTTAAAACGTAATAAGGTAGAAGTTGCCATGGCTGGGAATCAACCTATTATTTCAAGAGTGAAAACTCGTCATACCTCCTATAAGTAAACAAGCAAATTCGTTGAATTTATATCACCCGCCGCGTACTTGTTTTTATTAACACAACAACTGGAGACATAAGGCTTTATTAAAAAATATATTTATCAAGACATAAACAGTAAAATTCAAAAGCCTGAAGGGCCATAATGGCTACAACTATCAACACAATCTCTGTTGCGACAAGAATATGTCTTTTTTGTAGCTATGTTACCAGTATAGAATCCTTTGCAACTATTTGTGATGCCATGTAATATTCATTCCCACTGGGTTTTGAGTTTATTCAAATTGAAATAAAATTAATTTATATTAGTTACAATAACAAAAATGATAGTGTACATACAAAAAAATATCATCTAACTAAAAGATATTTTTTTTCAAACTACAAATAGTAAACTTTACAACATTTGAAGAGAACTATTTAGTGTCGCCCATGTTAAGAAATAGTGAACATTTTGCCGTAAAGATTATCCAGTAATTAGATGTCCGTAAGCCAAAAAAACTTCAGTTGGTAAAAACGGGTTGGTCAGATCACCAGAATATAAGAATAACACGTCTTTACCTGTGTTACAGATCACTCTGACTGCATATCTAGAGCTTTACTGCAATATAATGGTGGTCTGAATTCCAGCCATTAGTTGCAGAGAAGAAGCGCGGAAACAATTTTTCCTCTATATGCATACTGCATAACTAATCAAGGGCCATAACTCGGAGTTAAAGTGTCTGACCGGAACAAGCTTACGATATGCGCATCTCCTCTTGGTATTGAAGATTCCCATAAAGTTTCGTTGAATTCCAGCCAGTAGTTGCAGAGAAGTAGTGCGGAAACGATTTTTACTCCATATGCATACTGCATAAATAATCAAGGGCCATAACTCTGAGTTAAAATGTCTGACCGGAACAAGCTGACGATATGCGCATCTCCTCTATATCCCCATCGGCGGGGGATAATAAGTAAATGGCTTTCTTTGTTACGTGCAGTGAATACATGCCAAGGAAGAGCAACAAGCATGAATTGAATAACTTGAAACTAGTTCCAAGGGCTCATATTTTTTAACAATTCACTCATTTTAGGTAATCTTATGTTGTCCTTGTTCAATCATCTTATACATATATATATTAAAGGAAAACATCTGTAAAAACAAAAACGTATCACTTCATTATAATATTTTAATAACAAAATAACACATTTTTTTTTAATGAAACAAGAAGGAATATGATGAACATGGTGATGCTTGGACTGTAAAATAAAAACCAAAATGAAAACTATTTGATCAAAAAAGGCAAGAAATGTACAGTTGTATATATATGCAGCCAATGAACGTCTTATCATTCAAATCTTTTATATGAATGTTGTGTATAAATCTTTATATAAACTTCTTACTACTTTAATACAAAATCTCTGATGTTTGTGGAAAATGCATAGCCTGAATTGACATGGAATATAAATTATACTGAATATCATTTAATATTACAGAGTAAAAATAATTTTTATGTTCATTTTCTTTTTACCAGACAGACGTTTTATAAACCAGTTAGTTCTGTGGATAGAGTTATAGTCCTGATGTAAAAAACACTTCACATATCATTGGAATATACAATGTACAAGGAGATCCTTTCATATCAAGTTACCACATTTTGGTGACAAAACTATGATATAATTTTATCTGACTACTGGAATACTTGTCAACTTAAAGTAATGGTAGCCGTGGCTGTTGCGTATTGGTTAGCATGTCTGACTTCGAATCCGGAGATTGCGGGTTAGAATCCCGGTCGCGGCAGGTCATACCCTATACATGAGTTGTCGGCCTCGTGGTAGGGTAAGTTAGTACTAGTGATAGAAAAAGTGTCCAGGAAACCTATAGTAAGAAGAGCTGGCCGTCGTGTGTATGACCTATATATGTGTTGAATGCGACGATAAAAAAAGTAATGATAAAATAATGAACCTTTGTGAACTTTTTACATGATATCTTATGACACTGCACAGAAGCATTTGGATGAAACATTGTATTATTAGTTTGTGTAAACCAAATACAAATATTAAAGTTATTCATGATTTTCTTATTTAAATACAATAAATGTAAAAATTCATTTGGACTGAAATTGGAAGGAAAGGGTCCATGTATAGTTATCCCTTTTCATATTGAAGATGTATCCAAGTTCCTCATCATATCTAGATGCAAGTTCAAGATGCAAACAAATTGGGCTCGTTTTTCAAGCCTCATGAATACTTTCGTCAACAAGTGTTTAGGGCAGTGTTGCATTAATCATACCAATCTGATTAAAACCCGATCTAAAATTTTACCGCTCGCATACTCGCTAATTTAGATCTGGCCTTTTCCAAACGAAGGTCACGTTCAGGTGACCTTTTCTCATCATAATATTCATGACGAAATTGTTATGATACGTAACTTGTTTACATCGTCTACGTCACGCAATTTGAAATGGGCCACCCAATCGCAGACTGTGAATAATACCGCTGTTAAATTTGCATGCAAACCTTGGTCTAAAAATAGAAATTACGAAATCAAAATGTGATTAATAGTGTTTTCGTCTAGATGAAAGCTACGCATTGATTGGTCTACACAAAGTTCATCTCGACATGACCTTGCATTGACTAAGTAGAGATCCAGTACGACAACGCGAGTAGAACAGGATCTCTGTTTACGGGGATTGTAATCATACAAACGTAAACGCTTACATGAATAGCAGGTGCTGCTGAATATCAAACTACATGTACATGTATTAATTTTTTGCATCTCTAAATCCCACTAACTATATAAATGTAGGGCTATATCTTGCTTGACTATGTATTCAATCAACATCATCAATAGTGAGTGGTGACTGTCCTACAAAATAAAAAATATTCAAACAATCTGACAAGATATAGAAATGATGACATATTATTATTGCACCTTAATAGAATGCAAGTTGTTACTTTCAAAAATCATGTGACATTCAGAAATGTGTGTAAGTTTGTTTTATTAAAGTCCCACTCCTAAATGTCATTCGTCCATTAAATTATCTGCATGGACATTATATTTTCATATACGCTGATAATTCAACGGACGAAAATTTCTCTTGGCTGGTAACTAAAGATGGAAAATAAGCGTTTACTTTTAAATTGCCTACAAAAATGTTTTTATAAAACACAACAAAAAAAGACGCTCTCTACTAGTAACATTGTTCTATATTTCTCTACCCAACAAATATGTATCCCATAAATGTTTCTAGGGTACACTGAGAACACTTCAACCCCTCTGCTCTAAAGAACCCAATCAAATCAAGTGATTTTAACGCTTTGATAATCTTCGCCTGTCCTCAGGCATAAAAAGGGGTCTGACACATAAAGCCAACATGGGACTGTACATAGTCTTTGTTCATTTTATTTCAGAAGGCTTTATGTGTCATACACCTTTTGTTTAATCCATGTTCGCACAGCGCTTTCAGCGCTTTGATTTTTCTGGGCAGAGCTTCAGTCTTGGAATACGAGTCGTTTACATTTGACTTTATAGCAAACGCATTGAAAGTAAGTTTGTTAGTGATTTGAATTTTTCAGGAGAATGTATTCTCTACGTGCACTTTTCCTGCTTAAATTTATACTTCTCTACGTACACTTATCGATGGAATTCTCTACGTACACCAGCTCAACGGCACTGGTCTTTTCTACGTAAGCTCATGAAAATTTCAAACATTGTCTTTGGGGAAAGTTTTGGGTGTATGGAATAACTCAATCGTACGAAATGCTTCGGACATGCTATATTTTTTGTTAGCAAACAGTGGTTACTTAGCTTTACCGTAAAGCTGTAAAAACTACAGGATAACAAGTTTAGTCCCGCTTCGTTTTCAATTTACAATTATTTTTGTTGTATGAATTCAAACTACGGCTTAGAAAAAACAATTGTTAACCTGGTGTTATGCAACCATGGAAAGAGACTTTCAAGCCCTTTCAGAAGATACCAAAGTCAACATGTTATTTGAGAAGTGAATGGAGAAATCAATAAGAAAACTAAGTACTTACATTTCGTCATTTGACGCGTCCGCCATCTTGGAATGCTTCTTTCTTCTTTAACGTTCACCGTTACCATACAGTGATTTTAGTGCTGGTTCGTTAGCTTCTACATAAAGACTTTCAACAAGTGAAGTTCTAAAGGGCGATACGTAAGCCCTGGTTATGTATTGTATCAAACATTTGCAAGTACGATTTACGTGCTGATCCGTACACTATTGATCCTTAATCTAGTTTTAAACGAACAAGACTTCTGTACAATTAAATAATGTTTGGGTTTCTGATCCTCAATCAGTATTGGAGAGAACTTTAAGTAGATTCAAAGCTTTAACACATTTGGTTTTTAGCGACTTTAAGTGTGGTATAAAAGATAGTTGTATGACCTGTAGCACAAATGATAAAATGTCAATTAAGAACTATACTCTTTACAATAAACTCTGAAAACATATATATAGTAAAGGTATGTAACTCATCACCTCAGACACCACGAAAAATGACCAACTCATTTAACAGGCACCTGTGCTTTTATTAATGGATCTATATATTTTCATTTTTTTAAAGTCGTTTTCAACACATATATAGATCATAATTATATACGACAGCCAGTTCTTCTTACTATAGGTTTCCAAGACACTTTTCTATCACCAAAACTTACTTACCCTACCACGAGACCGACAACTCATGCATAGAGTATGACCTGCTGGGTTTCGAACCCGCAATCTTTGGATTTGAAGTCAGACATGCTAACCACTATGCCACGGCAAAAACTTGGTCTTACTTATCTAAGAAATGGTTAATCTGTCTATTGCATATAAAAGCTTATTAATGAAAAGCCTATGAAGAACATTACGTGACGTTAAACAGGAAAAGAAATCAGGTCGGAACAGATGTTACCGACCAGTAAACAGTTTCCTTCCCGAACGTATCTCATAGATATGTTCGTGGAAATCCAATACAAATTAGCTAAAACACAGAAAATAATATTTAACGTCACAAGCCTCTCTCATGGTCGTCTAAGACTTATCATTTGATCACTATCATAAATTTACATTGACTTGTCGTGAGATTGTTTTCTTTGGCCACCATTTTGAGAAAGCAGTCTAGGATAAAACCGAACTAATACCGTTATACGGATGGTACGACTCAACCAAAGGGCAACTCAGATCGTGACACATTAACACTTTAGTAAATTCAAAATCTAAAATAAAATTAAATCTTAAGATAAAGAATAATACTAAATTATCATAAAAAGGTTTTTAAAGTTATCATAACATTTTAGGTATTTTTAATTTATAATGTAATTATGCCTACAATATCTCTGAAACAATGTTACGCTATCTTCATTTTATGCCTGTCTCATTGTAACATACTTGACCTGAAAAATACTAATCATTTATAACTTAATTAATATCTTAACTATATTAGAAACTCCCTTTTAAAATGTATTCAGTTGTGAACGATAAAGTTTAAACCCGAACAACAGTTTAAATGTAAAACGAGTTTATTTGTCATGGGCTGAGTGGTCCCTGGGTTGAGTTGTTCCATACGTAAAACGGTATAAGTTCGGTTTTATCTTAAACTTCTTTCTCAAAAAGGAGGCCAACGAAAAAGCAAACCACACTTATTTGGTCAACTATTCTACAATCTTCTTTATAAACATGTAGTACGGGGGCCAGAGGGGTCCA
Organism: Mactra quadrangularis; assembly: GCA_025267735.1. Lineage (NCBI taxonomy): Eukaryota > Metazoa > Mollusca > Bivalvia > Venerida > Mactridae > Mactra > Mactra quadrangularis. The sequence continues at coordinate 9,944,154 of CM046307.1, read as the reverse complement.
CCATGCACCCCCCTCTAGACTTTTTGCCACCTATGCTACATTGTTCCGTAGGGTCCACTGAATCAGAATCCGCGTTGTTCTCAAAAATAAACTCTTGCGCACTACCTGAAATGTCAAAGTATCCATGGCAACCCCTTGTTTTTTGTCGAAATTGTCGGTGTTTGTAAAATTATTAATAACTTACACAAGCATTAGGCTAGAATAATATAATTAGTGTCATATCAAAGCTGAGGCACTGACCTTTAGAAATATATGTAACAATGTCCGCTAAAATACAGTTTAATTCATGAAATTAATCGAAAAACATGAAAAAATGCTGAAAAATATCGATTTTTTTAATTTCATGCATATCTTTTAATTTTCAAACCCTATTTTTGAGAAATAATACATTTATTTTGTTACAAAATATTTTAGAAGGTCTACTCATTCATATTCAAAACTATTCTTATGACAGAAGTACAATTTTTGTATGTAAAAACCGTTGCCATAGCAACCGCTATTTTCAAGTAATAACTTCTATTTGGTGATTAAACTTGATTGTTTTGCTAAAATCTAACGATAGGATTGCAATATTGATATCAAATGATACCCGAGACTCATGTCTTTAGTATTATTGCTGTTATCAATAAATTCAGTATCGATACCTTCATAGATATTGTTAAGAAATGTTAATCAAAGCGCTGAAAGCACCGATTTTGTTTTCGGTTTGACAGTATTATGTCATAACGTTTGAAGACCTTGGTTATTGTGCAGTGGTGGTCTATTGAATGAAGAAATAATATAATAAGACTAAAGAGACTCTTGTTGTTTTGTTTTTGCTTTTACTGAAATAAAATTATGTTGGAATATGATTTTGTAATTTAGATTTTACGCTGTATATCATTACTTTTTAAAGGTTATTTCCGGCGGCAGACTTTTTTAACCAACTTTCCCGGACTTGTTTCTTTAACATTAATCGGTTTAGCATCTTATTCTTACGTGTCAAATGCATAGCACTGTCAAACCTGATACTTTTATTTACTCAATGACTGTTAAAGTAAAATATTTGTATTAATAAAAGAGTAACCAAACTATAAAACAATGAGTCGTAAAACCAAAATCAACATATGCGTAATATTTGTTCATTAGTTTACATCAACCAACTCGTTTAGAAAGTTTTCCTGGACCATATTCTAACAAGTGCCTACCTTCCCTCCCTAAGGAGCTGGTAACTTCGCTACATATTGTGGATTAAAGGCCATAAGGCAATTTTTCATAGACCATGACCAGCCAAAACCGGGGCTGAAGCTTGAACCGCATGATTTGACAAACGCCAAACGAATAGAAAATACACAACCTATTATTTTATATACGTATTTATACATGTCCAATATCTTAACAATCGTTTAATACATCTATCCACTCCATGAGTTTATCTAATTCAACATCTGTAGATATATCTTTATCTTGTTCTTCGTCAGCATAAGCGTTATCTAGGGTATCGCCCAGCTGAGATTGAAGAACGTTACCTTTAAACATGAAGGTTCAAGATACCCATCATTATTCGTCAGACCAAATTATTCTGAAACGGGAGGTATGTAAGGATTAGTATTGTGGACATTTTTCTGAATAGCTACCAGGTTATCAAATTTCTTGATTTGCTGTACTAAACACTTGTTACAAGGTGGTAATGCTCCCATATCAACATTGCGAAACGCATCAGCTGGTTTGTCTTAAACGTAGCTATAATACAATTGTATAGTAATAACTCAGGTGCCCTGACATGTGCTGTTTGCATGGAAGGCATTCTTTGTATCTATACATATTATCTCTTTTTGATAAAAAAAATTAAAAATGGATATTTTTCAAGAAGTTAGTCTGAGGGTTTTGTTGTACTTCTACACAAACATGGTAGTATAAATGAAGTAAACATTTTCAGGGTCGAAACGTCATTGAGTTTGTTAAGAAAACTATTTACAAGAATTCTTTATAACCGTTCGACTGGCTGGACAGTAATAAGAAACATTTGATAATATCTTTGTTTAACATTGTATAATAAATCACATACATTTGTACTTAATACTGTATTACGCCTATCTTATTTGCACTTTTTTAATGAAATCGAGGATATGTTTATTATTGGTCTTGCTGGTATAAAAGTTGATATGTTTACATATTTTCATTTTATATGCTGACGACATAGTTATTTTCGCTAATTGTAGAGAGGAGTTACAACTAAGTATACACGTTTTTGAAGATTATTGTAAGTTATGGAAATCAGTGGTACACACTAGTAAAACTAAGGTTATGATTTTCAAAAAAAAGAGGCAGGATTTCAGAGAATACTAAATTCTATTAAAATAATATGAACTGGATATTGTTGAACAATTTACATACATTGGTGTAGTTTTCTCATCAAGGGGTCATTCTCTAATGCTAAAATTGTTTTGTTGGCCAAACTTAGGTATTTTAAAGTTAAACTTTAAAGTTGGTGATTCGTCCAAGGAAACTCCATTGAACGAGTTCATTTTACATTTCTGTGAAAGGTTACTCGGGATAAAACAATAATACTCAAAATGATTTTAATCACAGTGAGTTTTGGAGGTTGAATTTTCCAACAATTCGCTATTTTAACATTATAGTAAACTATTGGGTAAAATTATTGCAAACTGATATAAATTAAAACAACAGAGATTTGTACCCTAATAAACCCAACTTGTGTTCTTTGTTGAATTCATTTTTGTCCTATCCTTGGTTTTTATGATGCATGTACTTTTCAAGGTATTGGTAATGTTCATATATCTTAAGCAATGTTAAACACATACTATATGATAATTTAATGCAAAGTTTGAACATAGGTTAGCTAATTCAAGTAGAGCATTATTTTACAAGAATATATCAAATTTTAGTTTTAGTCATATTCAAAAACATTTCAACATTTAAGATTTAGATATTTTGTGGCTATAGACTTAAACTGTGTTCTCATAGACTACATTTTGAAAACGGTAGATGGAAAACACAAAGATCCACGCCTACATGTCTGTATAAATTGTCATATATTAGGAGACGAGTTTCATGTCATTACAGAATGAAAATTATATTCAGAATGAAGAAATATTAAAATCCCTACATAGTTTCCTTATTGATCCTAGCAAGTTTAAATTAATTGAACTTATTCTTACTGAAATTAAAGCTTTAACAATTCAGCTTGGTACTTATTGTTACCAATTTTCCCTAATCATGGCGAAATTATTTAGAAATCCCACCACTGTGTTACCAATTTTCTACAATCATACTGGAGGTTTTGATTTGTCCGATGCCACCATTTATACATTATTTGATGTCCATATGTCTCTTACAAATTTATTTCACTCACATTAACCCAGTTATAACGATAAACTACAAGAATTAAAGACATAACCAAAGACAAGAAGAATAACAACCAGAGCTAGAGAGAACCCAGTTAATAAGTAAACTTTTCTATATACAAAAATGTATTTCCTATTGACCTTAAAAGTTAGGTATAGTTGACCGTAAATGTCTCGGTATGAATTGTAACTTTCATCAAATTTCTAACCGTAAAAATAAGATTAGTGAGTCATACATTATACCACAAATGTTAAGGTAAGGTAAATAAGATACTTACAACTTCCTTTGCTGAAATATAAATTTGTAATATTATATACAAAAAGCTTTAAAATTGGAAAAAATAAGCTAAAGATGCTATAAAATTACCCATATGCTTTACAGCTAACAGATGTCTTAAGTATCATATGAATGTATGATACTACATGTCTATATTTTAAATGACTATTATATCACGTTTGATATACTGCAGTATTATTTTTATGGTAATTTTATATTAAACTGACATGTCAATGTACAGGTATTTTTCGCTTTGGTCGTAGACTTGCCTGTGTTTATATGAACCAACTTGTAAGTTAGGATAAATTTGTAGAAGTTAAACCGATTAGCATGCCCAGGAAAGTTGGTTAAATTAGTAAATAGCATAGCATAGCATATTCTTTTTTTGGCATCAAATATACTTTTATAGCCAACAGAAAAGTAATATTACAAATACATAGTGCCCGAAAATAACTATTTAAAAAGTAATGATGTGCAGCGTAAAATCCAACTTACAAAATCATATTCCAACATAATTTTATTTCAGTAAAAGCAAAAACGAAACAAGAAGAGTCTCTTTAGTCTTATTATATTATTTCTTCATTCAATAGACCACCACTGCACAATAATCACCGTCTTCAAACGTTATGACATGTGAATCACTTTAATACTGTCAAATCGAAAACAAAATCGGTGCTTTCAGCGCCTTGATTAACATTTCTTAACAATATCTATGAAGGTATTGATTCTGAATTTATTGATAACAGCAATAGTATTAAAGATGTGAGTCTCAGATATCATTTAATATCAATGTTGCAATTATATCGTTAGATTTGAGCAAAACAATCAAGTTTAATCACCAAATAGTAGTTCTTATTTGAAAATAGCGGTTGCTATGGCAACGGTTTTAACATACATAAATAGAGCTTCTGTCATAAAAAGAATTTTGAATATGATAGAGTAGACCTTTCTTAAATATTTTGTAACAAAATAAATGAATTATTTCTCAAAAATAGGGTTTGAAAATTAAAAGATATGCATGTAATTGAAAAAAGATCAATATTTTTCAGCATTGTTTTCATGTTTTCGGTTAATTCATGGATTAAACTGTATTTTAGCGGATAGTGTTACATATACTTCTAAAGGCCAGTGCCTCAGCTTTGATATGACACTAATTATATTATTCTTGCTAAATGCTTGTTCAAGTTATTAATGATTTTATAAACACCGACAATTTCAATAAAAAACAAGGGGTTGCCATAGAAACTGTGACATTTCAGGTAGTGCGCAAGAGTTTATTTTTGAGAACAACGCAGATTCTGATTCAGTGGACCCCAAGGAACAATTTAGCATAAGTGGCAAAAAGTCTAGAGGGGGGTGCACGGTGGACCCCTCTGGCCCCCGTACTAATGGTATTTAGCTAGTTTAGTGCTGACCCTTAGATACATTCATTGTATTCTGTGTGAGAATGACCTTCAAAAACTAAAACTTGACGAAAATAGACTGACCTTGTCATATGAAACTAGACATTTGTCATGTGTTTCTTTCAAATTCCTCGCAATTTTAGACGCCAGATAATGTATCAAGATTACATTATTAACAATATTGTTTACTCACTGCGCAATTTGTCTATACAATGTCATAGATAGTGCAGAATTTTTTTGAAAAGACAATCGTGTGATTCAAAAAGGATGACTGTATGTTTTTAAATATGCATGAAAAAGCAAAACAAACGACGTTTTTATACCTATTGACTTTATCACAAAAGAAAAAAAAAAACACAATAAAAAACTATAGAAATTTTATCTAAAGTCTCTTTATCTAAAGTTTCTTTATAGGTAATAATGTTATAAGGAGTATGATGTACACTTAACAAAACTTATAGGTATACATATTTCAATTGCGTGTAACTTTTTTATAAAACAGTATCATTTAACGAAATTTTGTACATCTGCTATTGGCTTACATTTCAATTATTACTGCGTAGTCATTTTATCGAAAGCCACCTAACCAGCGCGTGTGACCGTGATTCGATGACATTCATTAAATGCACGAGGATGTCGTGACTGGCTTGAATTAAAATTGCATATAGTCGCTGTTGACATTATAACGATACACACTTCCAAAATACACAAAATGGACAGGCTAACGATAGAACAGTGAGGAATAGCTTATGGGTTGTTAAAATGGATGGCGCGCCAGCCCGCACCACAAGAGCGACAACAGAATTACTACATGACAACAGCATCATGCTGATGTGCATACCTCCGAAATATGTAACTAAACATAGAATAACACGCATAGGAAAAATTAACCACCGTGTACGCCGTGGTGGTGCAGCTCAATCCCTAGCTGAGCCACGCAGATGGATTGGGCGCGAGTGGGCAAGAATATGTCAGAATCTTTTCTATCAGAATGTGAGACCCATTAGAACGCGATGCCAAACGGTTCCTAACAGCCATGGAGGACACACTTGTTATTTTAGAAAGAATCGTTGACACATTTACCCGAATTCCACTATCATTTTACAACATTCACTAAGTCAATTAAATCGCAATCCACATTTTGTTACTTTGACATTTTCACACCCTGTGATGTTTTTGTTATTACTTGTTAAATCTTTCGTTTTATGTAATGATACATACTACTAATGATCTGTCTTTAAACTATATTAGTTAAAAATTTGACTTAAATCGGACTAGCACTTACTTAAATACAAGCCCAAATATACATGTATACTTAAAAGTTTTGTTAAGTATATAATTATGTACAAAAAAGAAATAACAAATAACACTGGCTTTTATTCGTGCATTTTGAATAAACCTTTCAATGTCGCAACTGTTGCAGCAGAGAATTTCAAATTTAGAGATCATGTGTTCGTATCGAAGCCGCAGTATGAAAATTAGTTAATACTTATTAAGTTTCTTTTGGAGTGGGAAGTTGTCGGATCCTTCTGGAAAGTAAAGAACACTTAAAAAAACTTAAGCGTTAACGAGGTTTCAAATAGTTATAACTGAATTGAAGCAGATATCTTGAATATTATTTTACTAATCTTATGCCTCAAAATTAGAAAATTTATTTTCAAATTAGAATTTTATGAGTAAATTATACCTACCTGACATTGCTATAAGGATTCCGTTCGGTCAGGACTACAAACCCGCTCCTCAACCGGAAGTAACAGTTTTGACCTTCAGGTCATTTACTTCCGTTAGAGGCACATTGCTTCAGTTTCCATGTAGGCGAAAACAAGTCGCCTGGAACTAATATATAAATGGGGAGGATGGGTGGGACTAGTTATGTTAACTAGGAATAATTTAGTTATAAAATTCTAATTTGAAAATGAATTTTCTAATTTCATTTTGTAAATTAGCCTACCTGGCATTACTGTAAAGGATTATTTAGATTTTAAAGCAATGCTAAAGGTGGTGGGATATTCGTTTTCAATCTTAAACATCAATAAGAGAATATTATAAGTTTAACTTACCATAAGTTGACTTTCCTTCACCGTATCCAAGTGAATCACCATAAAAATAACACCACATCATCCCACTACGTACATTCTACATGCAATGGTATCTACACATTCATAGTAAAATAAACCAAATCTGTTGGTTTTAATGACTTTAAAAGTTTTCTATTTCTAGCAACCCGCCGGAAGGGATAACCAAGTTCTGTTTACTTAAACATCTAAGAAGTCAGGCGCGTATCTAGGCCAATTTTGAGGTTACGCCAATGTTAAAGGGTCCGGGGGCATGCCCCCCATGGAAATATTTTTTGGCTAAGATGCATTTTGGTGATATTTTAGCGACCGCTTGTAAGCTAATTAGACTACAGAAATATTCTTCTTTCCATCCTATTTTTATGAAATCTGCAATTTTCAAGCGGGCAAATAAAAAGTGAACATTTTGAATTTAATATAACAATACGTTAACATGATTCCATGCATTTACAAACAATAGAAACTGTATCAAACATAATAACCTTAAAGAAAGTGTATGCAGATGAATGACATTGTTAATCATGGTTTTAATCAACACGTTAAAATCAGTCAAATGCTACTCAACATTCCTACATTATAAATTCGCTTACTGTTTTTGTGTTAGATCTATATTAGATAAAAAGGTATGATGTGCAGTATAAATAAGACATATTTTCACACGACATAATCTTACTTATGTTGTTTTGATGTCAATAGCATATGAATATACAATACATAAGAAAACAGAGGCTGATGGTGTGCGGCCAAAGTTCTGTGTTATCCACTTTCGGTATTGAAATGTAAACATTTTTTTGATAAAAATAATTTCGCATTGAAACACTATTTCAGTAAATTGATTTATTACTTTTAAGATCGTAAAAACTTGTGGTGAGTGTGATTCAAGGGCTACGAATGCCCACTATACATGTTTTTTCTTCTTAAAAAATGCATGTTTAACTTTTGGTAAATATCAAGGATTTGTATGCCAAAATAATCATTGTATGGATTATAAGTATGATTCCTAATCATATAATAATGTAGATGTTCTTTTAATTTGTTCTGGTCATGAGTCTTGTTTTTTAGGAATACATTTCTTATTCATTATGTCAGCGATCCTTTAAGAAGGTGAACATTAAGTTTGTTAAATATTAATGAAAATCTATAAGAATGTGCATTGAGTTTGATTAAAAAAAACTTTAAAAACCCGATGAGTCAATAAATCCAATGTAGAAAAATTGCATACCGTTAAAAACATCAAAGTCTATTATATAGTCTAGTTCTTTAAAAGTAGATGTAACTGCATTCAAATAATATGCAGGCTTTCATGTTAGTGACTTATTAAACAAGTTTGTTGTTTCTCAACTGTCAAAGATGAATAGTTTCACCGTGACGTCGTGTTGTTGATCTTATTATTGTGATAGTTTGCATTCAATCCCCGTGAAATTGTTCAACTTTGACAGTTGAGAACGAATGGACTATACTGCAATACATTTTACTTATTATTTAGGGTAAATAACCATCAAGTTTTCCCGAGATACCCCCTTCATTAAAAAATTGGACAGCGTTTCCCCTTACTTTATTCATTGTTATATCAAGTTAACATGCGTTATATTAAAGCGTAAAATTTAATAAATGTTAACACCAGATACTATGTCTCTGCAACTACTGAGTTATAAGTCAAAAATTACCAACTGCCCTTGCTTATACCAATACGGTTGCTTTCCGTTTTCAATCAATCAGTTTTGAAAGAAGTTTTGGTGTGCATAAATGACATAGTGATTAATTAGTGTATTGCTCAATATTACCTATTTTATATGACATTTTCATGGAGTAAAATTATCACATTCGAGTCAAAAAATACCTAAAGCGGGTTAGGCATCCAATTTCTCAGTGTTTTTGGCTCTTTTAGATTTTCGATTTTTGAAAATTAGATTACGCAAGTGCGTAAAGTGCGTAATGGTAGATACGCGCCTGAAAAGTACTATACTGCATATATATATTTAAGTGTACATTGTTCTCGAATGTTCTCTCTTTTTCAACTGTATGTTATTGATTATATGTAATGTCATTGTCACGTGATTGTATGATTATGAAATTCATTGTATGTTCACGCGGGTCTATTGACCTATTGATTCGAAAATAAATCTTCTTCTTCTTCATAACAGAAGAATGTCCGTATGATAATCAAAGTGCAGGCAGCACTTAAGTTTAGCACTTTCAACTGCATTTACCAAATGTGCAAAGTTGAAACAACATATGTCTTTAAAAACACAAACGGCGTAGAATTTGGAGACAATCATGACCTGTCAAAGTGAATTTACGAAATATCTGCATCATTTGCAATTATATGTTATTATTTAATTCACATTGCATTTTCGGTTTACCATTGATATGGCCCAATAAATGGATCAATACCGTACTCGTGTATCCTTTTAAGAGTGTGTTTCACGTATTTACTTCAGTATGGTAAATAACTAAATACAAAAATTTAATAACACTAATTAAGTCAATGTTACTCAATTCTACAAAATAAAACATTATAATGTATAGATGCACTGTAATGCTTATAATCTCAATTAGAAATATATTGTCTTAAAGAATTCACATTACATGTACATGATTTTTAACAATTTAAAACATATTAAAAATAAAAAAAATGCTCAAAATACTGGAAAATTTACAAAAACTATAAATTTTATCAGAGGAAGATAATTTGTATGCTCAAGTATACTGATCAATCAAGAAAATGATTCCAGGCGATCCTTCATACGAAGGGGAAACTACTCTCAACAAAGTCATTTATCTACCGCTTGTTTCACAAAAAAGCCAGTCATGAAGGTCTAGTGGTATGGGAAAAATATTTACAATAACCTGACACACAATCATTTAATGCATTAATTAAATATCAAATGTTCGAATAGAATAGCCATGCTGTTGCATAACTTCATTTATAACGCTTATGAAAACACCATTTTTTTAATTTTCAAAATCTGACGAACTCTGAGAACCACTCTTTTCAGTTCTTGGCCTTTATTTTGCTATTTTAAACAGATATTAGGGGAGTTTTCTCCTACGTTGCCATACAACATTTTGCATTTGTCCAAAAGAATGAGATTTATAAATAGATTTGGATATTCCGAAAGCCAAAAAATGTGCCATCAGAACGATAGGATTTAATTTGTTATGAATGCCTTTCAGCAATTTTATGTTAAATAACTTGTTTCCGCATTGATGCATCCCGTGCAAACCTTATTCAGCTGTAAAAACCAACAAACTTGAGTTCTGAATATGAACTATTTATACACTTTAGATGATGTGTATGTTGTGATTCTTTTTTAATAAATGATTGTGTCCAAATTCAGTCTTTTTAAATTCCCTGCTGCAATTATCCTCTTTATAGTCATTGTAACAGTTAACACTGACATGTTAGTTACATGATGATACTAATGCATACATTAACTACACTGATTTAAATACTTGATTATCAAATGTGAGAGCAAAAATACAGTATGGTGAGTATTTAAATCAGCAGTTTTAAAAGTGCTCATCGTAATTTGTGGCCGAATGTAATCAATTTATGACAAAAATTGTAACTGTGTCCATTTTTTCTCGTATTTATATGTTATAAATAAAACATAAAAAACAACAAAAAAACAATAGCTAGATCCCCCTATCGGAATAACGTGAACAAACAAATATCGCTCAGCTTTGGAATCTGTATGACCTTATTTCAATTTGGTTAAAAACCCTCCTCCGGAAGCACATACATAGTGAGACACGTGAGATGAAAAAATACAGCATAACAAAATTATGTAAAAAACAATGCAAATCAAGTTCAAAGGCAATAATACTAATAGTGTAATTAAAAACAACGAGTAGGGACAGTAAATATCGATCTGCAAAATGGCGATTTTCAGCGTGGGTTGAGTGACGTCATAGACAATAGTTTGATATCGTTGCGCGTATACATTTCAAGGGGCACGTTTCACAAGGCTATCGTTAGCTAGCGCTTTTTGAAAGCAATTTTGTGTAGCATATTAGCGCTCGCCTTGTGAAACGTGCCCAGTATAAAAGGAAAACTTTGGGACAGCTTATTTTGAATGATTTTATGTTCCATAAGATGCATTTTTGTCTGTTATTTCGTAGAAAAGAGACAATTTTTACATTATTATGAAAGAAAACTGCGTGGTTATGGTAAAAAAGAGTTCCACAGAACTACTTTGTCTTTGACTTCGGTTGGCTAAACCTGAAACGACTGTCGAGATGGTCGTAATAAGTTTACAGCCGCTTCGCAGCGCAAACTTAAAAATGTTAAGTAGGGTATTATATTTAGGACTACTCAAAAGTATAACGTCTACAAATTTTTGGATTCTTAAATTTCTGGATTATTGAGTTAGATCAAAATAGAAGTTAATTGGTTCATGTTGGATGGAAAACTTAAATCAGACTTGGTGTGGTTTTTGGAAGGAATTTTAAAAAAAAATTCTCTCCGGATTTTGAAAAAGAACGAACAACACCTAACAATACAAGATACAGATACAACAAGATACAAAAATTTATTTCAAGTCGGATTACATGATAACAAAATAACATTAGCTTTTATAAGCTATTGTCGGACAAACATGAAATAACATACATGAATTTAAACAGAGATACATATACAAATGTTTAAAAATATATATATAAAACAACATACAGTACATGCATACAATATACAGATAGAGGAATTAAAATTGCATATAAAACAAATGAACATAAAATAAGCATGAAACTAAGGATAAAGTAATGCATGCGGAAGCTTAAAGAATACAGAGTGTGGAATATTATATCTATTAAGTATATCTATAAACTTTAAACCAGAAGAAAACGACTTGACTAGCAAATAAGCAAAAACGTTATTAACATATAAAACGTTAAATGATATAAAAAGATAAATAAAATAAACAGAAGATTGCATAAAAATAAATAAATAGATAAATAAATAAAAGCTGCTAAGCCATGGATATAGACTGTAAAAGCTAACACAGAGAAAGTTTGCAATACAAAGCTGGAAAATCAAAACTAAGCTTAAGCAAAGCAAAATAATAGCAAGGCAAAAATAAAAGCAAAATAAAAATGGAAACCAGATGTGAATTGTGGAGAATCAATTGCAATAAGCGCAAGAGCAAGTATCTCCACTCCAGGAGCTGACCAAACTGCGGAAGCTATTGAGGTCAGATTGATCCCGAAAATGTTGGGGGAGACTATTCTAAAGTTTGGCAGCGCTGAAGCGGAAAGAATTTAGGCCATACCTTGTTGTTTTTACCTTTGGCAGGCTGACTGTATTCGAATACCTAAAAGAATATGAAGAATTTTTTTATTTGTAGAGGGTCATAAAGATAGATTGGTGTATTTTCGTTTTCATTTATAATTTTATAAGCTTCTAATGCCATGGTTTTAAGACGTCGAATTTTAAATGAGGTATTTTTGACTTACGAAGTAAATTGCAATAAGAAGAAATGTAGTCATTATAAATAAAACGGAGAGCTCTTTCTTGGATTTTCTCGAGTTTTTTAGTGTTAGTTTCACCACAAAAATGCCATGTGAGGGGGCAATAGTTAAAATTAGACATAATAAAAGAATAATAAATCATGTCCAACGTTTAGGCCCATACATAATCCCAAGTCGATATTTTATTTTCAATAGAAAAGTATAGGGAAAAATTCTTTGAACGGTCATAACTTTTTTATTTTTTAAGATATCGATTTTGTGCAAATGATGCAAAAAAGTTTAAACTGTCTTCTTTCATTTGATTGTTTTTATTTTTTTTGTAAAATTGTAAAGTTTTGGTCCCTTTTTAGGTTTTATTTGATTACTCACGTTACTATGAACAAAGAAGGGAAATAAATACCCATGCTGATATAAGTTGAAAAATAAAGCCTTTCCGGTTCTTTGATCAAATTTGTGCAAATGACATGAAAAAGCCGTATGTTTCTAGTTTTCGGAGCACTTTTTAAATTTAAAATATTTTAATGAAGTTTTGGTCCCATTTGCACTTTTTTCCAAAAGTCTTGCATTTTTAAAGTATTTTTTTCTTAAATTTATAGTGTGCCCTATCGGATTTATGGACCCCTGGTGTGATTGTAGATAGTTTAGATAGTTTATATATTGTATAATACACTGCGCATAGCAAGGCACAGCGGGTACATTTTTATGACAGGATTACCTTCCTGTCTCTGTTTTATAGATAACTATTTGTATTTATACGTGTACATGTATCGGTTAAATGATGTTGTAATAAAGGTTCTGAAATAATTATAATTAAAGTGTTAAGATTCTAGGCAGGTTAGAGAATACATACATGTAATTTATCTATTTATTCAAAGAATTATTGTTCGGGAAGATTTACTCGATTATACGAATTATTGAAAACAGTATCATAAACATATTACTTTATTCTGGCGGCATAATGATAAATGAAAGACATCAATCGTTTTTAGTTTACCTCTACAATTATATTAATTAAAACGTTAATACATTGAAAACTATTTGTTTACTAGTTTACAAATCATTGTAAAACGATTGCATAAAGAAGGTGAAATATTAAAATGAATAAAACATTTATGCAAATAAGTGCATGGGCATTTTAGTCCAAGTAAAATAAAGCGGAAGACGAAACAAAATAACAGTTATTGGCGGCTTAACGATGAGGTTTGAATATTGGTTCAAAGCTATTCATTTAAATTTAAAGCTTTTAAAACAATAAATATAAGGCATGTCCAAATTAACGGATGGGCAATAAATAAATTCAAATGGTGGATGAGTACATAAATTCACATTATAACATAATTTGACCATCAAAAAATTATTTCAATCAACATTCTTGTTTCATCTGACTGTATTGTATACAAAATGTCAACTTGTTGTGAAACATTTATCTGTTAATTTACACTTGTTGTACAATTGACAATATAAAACATTAGTCTACAACGGATTTAATTAATCCCCTGATATGACTTGAAATTGTGACCTATGATCCTTATCTTATCTCATCGATCACAACATGGGGTCGCGGCTTGTAGATTATATCATCGCAAAACAGATGTATGTACAATCAGAGCTATATGGCTGTATCATAAAGCGAAAATCTTGATGGGTCTAAAAGTTGGGTATGAATGAGTTTTCCTTATTTTCACAGTTTATTTCCAAGTCATTTGAAAACATTTAATTGTCTTGAGGCCTTTTTGCAAACATTTGGTATGTGAGAATTAAATTAAATTAACAATGAGTGAATACGCCCAAGAAACTAGTGCAGGAGATAAATAAGAAAACTATATAACGAAGAAGAATTGGAAAAAAATAATTCACAGAAATACTTGAAATTATGATATTTAATGGTTTTTTATTTGTTCGGGAAGTCAGTCCTGAACAAATATATATACCGTATTTCAGACCCTATCCGATTTTGAAAGTGTGCAAAATCCAGAAGTAGTCCCTCAGTATATAAGTATAGAGCAATTCAAAATGATCGTCTGCTATGACAGGCTCAATTATTCCTGAAATACATTTGTTAATCGGTCTTCACTGAAGCGTATGTATAATAGCTTATGAGTTAAGCGTCTAAGTAGATATCTTTACGTCGCATTATGTAATAGAATGGTATGAACTATTCAGTTACGACCTGTCGATAGTGCCAGTTTTCAGCAGAGATGTTACATCAGCTTATGTAATAGTGTCGCATAATGGGCGATCCTAAACATGTCTAATTAATCAAATAGACATATCTAAAGTACATACATACATTTGACAGATGGTCAAGTTGTGAGTTGATATCGTTGCTTGGCAGTTAGCTTTTAAAACGCAGGCTAGAAGCATGTAGTTTATAAGAAATAATTATTAAGATGTTTGAGCGCTGTTAGCGGCTCGAACATATAAGTTAGGAACATTGCTTTGAATCTGGACTTATAAGTTATGATATTAGATTTAGAACTTTATTAAGTATGTTTGTAAACAATAACGATCACGGACCATTATTAAACGTCATATACAAACTTGTGTTGTTATAAACTGTATCCTAAGTATTAATGTTGGTGTTTGTGTACCAAACACATGATTCACACATCAGTGTGGCAACGTAACAATCCGTAGCATCCGCTACGCCACACTTGATTGATTTGAAAAAGGATGAACTTGTGGGTTGGAACAACGCAGAATATTGGTTTACAACACAGAAGTCAAGAACTTTGGTTTAAACAACGCAGAATGTGGATTGGAACAATGCAGCTATTATCAACTTTGGTCAAACAACGCAGAAATATGAACTATGGTTACAAAAACGCAAGAACTCAGGGAATGGAAATCTTTCTGGTACCAGGAACAAGACCGGACAACGCTACATTAAGTAAGTCTGACAAATTATTTTTTGTAATCTTGGTTAGAAATGATAGCTTAAAATAGGATCTAAAAATTGAAATGATTTTAGGAAGTCTATAAATTTAAAGTCTAGACTAATGCCTCATGATATTTTTTCATTAAATCTTACTGTACGTTAAAAACGCAATGAATAATCATTTACGCTGTGAGGTTAATTGTCGTATTAAAATTTCGCATTAAATAGGAAATATATAATAAACGAAGTTAAAATGTTATATAAATATTGGTTGTATACGATTTTTGAGCGTGAATCTTTTTCATGTTAAATTCTGGTAATATATAGATAAATGATACTTTTGCTGTATAAGGAGATTTAAGGGTCCTGCGATTAAGAGAAGGACTGAGAGATTTATGTTGCGATAAAGGTCGCATTATTAAGAATATCGGTCTGTTTAGGCCAAGATTGCATAAGTATAAATGCAATAAGTTGTTGTAGATTACGGGTTAAGCCCATGAGCAGAGAACTGTTATCTGCTATTAATTTGATATTTAAAGTGTCTAGTTCCATTATATTTACCAGTATTGACAGGGATTGAGGAGCAATTTGAGTTGTATACACAAGCTGTTAAAATGTTAATTTGCATTTTTGATTAATAAATTCATTGCAAATGACTAATTATGTGTAGCTAGATATGACTGCATACTGCGCTAGATAAATTTCGAGTTATTGTAGTGATTATATTGAAAAATAAAATATAATAGATATTACGCGTTCGAGCTATCAATTTGCCTGAAGTAAACGGAATTGCCTGAAGTAAATGGAAGTTAAAAGTAAAGAGAGTCAGAGGAAATTAAGAAGTAATAGGCATACTCACTTGCGAAAAAAGCTAACTAAAAAAATGTAAAATGAAAAAAAATGACGATTTTGTGTTAAAGTAATTGAAATTTGCCTAGCAGTGATGCAGTAGATAAGGGTTAAAGATTGATTTATTTTCAAAAGTCTGAATTTTTCAGTGAAATGACACATTTAGGAGACCCTTATAAGGAGGTCGTATTGTAAATAGTTTTTAGAGATTTAATGAGAGATATTGTAAGGTCGAAGAAAACGTACCGACCAGTGCTTCATAGAAGGGATAATCTATGCAGCGATTATTGTAAGACTGTGAAATACAGTAAAGGTGGTGAATAGCCATATGCTGTCACAATTTATAGAAATGTGACGTTTTTATGTGTCAGTAAAAAGTGAATTGAGGATTTTTGTATGAAAATGTAAGACTTAGAATGTGAATCTTTTTTATTCTCTATGACATGAATTCAGTTGCTTGGTAAATAATTAAAATAATGCATAAGTTGTTAAACAAATACTAAGACGGTAAAGGATAAAACAAAATATCAAGAAACAACATTACGTAAATTAATACATGTCCATGATTGTATAGAGTTCAGGTAAATACAGGTAGCTTATTATGCCTAAAGGGTAATTATATAAATTAGGAAGTGTTCAGGAAATGCAATTCAAATACATGTACTATATTATAGGTAGACTTGACATCAGGAAGTTACTCACTTGCATAAGTATTACAAATAATGTTGAGTAGGTTATTAAGATGTATTATGTTGACATCTCATTGACAGTTTAATATCGCAATACACAGACGTGCTTGAACTTGGGTACAGTTAGTAATTTATAAGTTATGCAGACTTAAGATTACATATTTATAAACATTAATGATTATGAACTATGCTCATAAAATGGTAGACAGCTGTAGGGCATAATTAATAAAAGTTGACAGTTTACAAGTACAAACAAATTTACATCAATATTACCGGTTCGAAAATGATGTTAACAAATAAAAAAAAATAGTGTATTCTGTTAAGACATAATTCAGAGCTATCACACTAATCACATTACAAGAAATTTTTGTTGTCAGTCAGAAAGTAGCAGTTACCTACGCAATGAAGATGACAAGACCATGACTATACTAGAAGATTTGATGTTTACTACAGAACAAGTGAAGTCTTACTTGTGATGCTGTGTGATTTTGTTCAGTTTCGATAAGAGCTACAAACATTTCTTAATTGCAAGTCTTATACATAATGAGAATATTTTATAAGTGACAAAACAAGTTTTTAATTAACATTTAAGTAAATACCGTATACAATTGTGTATTATTGTTTACATATATGCATAAATTGTTGAATTTTATTTTTTATTTTTTCCAGAAGAAAGAACTGATACTGTTGATTGTTAATCATAATGAAAATTGTATTATTTGTCTTTCACAGATTGTTCATATTCAATGCAATGTCTATCTTAAACTTTAATTTTGCATAATCATTAAAATGATTATGTAAAATTTTAAAAAGCAAATGAGGTATTGTCGCATAATGGGCGATCCTAAACATGTCTAATTAATCAAATAGACATATCTAGAGTACATACATACATTTGACAGATGGTCAAGTTGTGAGTTGATATCGTTGCTTGGTAGTTAGCTTTTAAAATGCAGGCTAGAAGCATGTAGTTTATAAGAAATAATTATTAAGATGTTCGAGCGCTGTTAGCGGCTCGAACATATAAGTTAGGAACATTGCTTTAAATCTGGACTTATAAGTTATGATATTAGATTTAGAACTTTATTAAGTATGTTTGTAAACAATAACGATCACGGACCATTATTAAACGTCATATACAAACTTGTGTTGTTATAAACTGTATCCTAAGTATTAATGTTGGTGTTTGTGTACCAAACACATGATTCACACATCAGTGTGGCAACGTAACAATCCGTAGCATCCGCTACGCCACAATAGAATGGTTCTGTAGGAATAGTTTAAAGATCGTAGTAAATGATTTTGAATGATGTCTGAGTAGTAGACTTATCTATTTTACATACAGCTGCAGTAAAATAAATGTGCATAAATGATGACTTAAAAGCGGTTAAAATTGCATTGTTCTAAGAATGACCACTTGTTGTGATTGAACACACATCATAAGTGTGTTCGCCTGCCTGACCGGTTTATCTGATGTATTAATAGGTCGATTTTTTGAATAGTTATGAACCGTAGCAATGCTGTTTTATCTATCACTGAACTGTTCTTTGTGTACTAACGTAGTTGGAGCCGGAAATCTCATTTTACTTTTTAAACCCGAACAAATTCAGTGCCTTCAGCGCTTTGATTTTTTAAATTAATCAAACATTATTCATACTGTGTACGGATAATAATTATTTTGTATTAATGCGCTATATTATCTGCCACTCACTTGTATATAATATATACTACTTAGCAGACGATATTCACAGCTGGAGTTTACTGTGAGAACGTAGTATAGAGCGATATCCAGGTGTCAATGAATGGCTGAATGAATGACCATTGTAGATTTTCCATCATGATGTAAGCAGATCTGATTTATACAGAAATATATGAAGTATTTAATTGTAGGTTATTATTGAATGAATTCACTAAATGTATTAGCTATGCAGCATCATGAAGGTGGATGGTAAATGCAATTGGGACAAAATACAGTTATTTATGATGTATGTACCATATAAAAGGCATTTATGCATGCTAACAAAAAGTAATCTTTTTAACAACAACTTGCAAGATAATCAAAGATATATCAAGATCAAAATGATAAAGTTCAAGGAAGAAAGACTTCGACATATTTTATCTTTAAATGTGCATGATTAATTGTATTACATCAATATGATCAATAAACGTCCAGTATGACTTAAACTCTTAAGTAACTTATAATGCTTTTCTGAATTACACATTATGATTTTTTATACATTTGGTTCATAAATGTTCATGAAAATATCTCATATTTATTCTCCGCCTTTCGCTCGCTTCTCAAAATGTCAGAAATGGGGAAACAATTTTTTTCGCTCGCTAGCTCCATAATCTTTTAGACATAATTCATAGAACATAATTATGATCAATGTGATTTGGCCTTAACCCCATAGACATTGTATAGGTTATATCACGGCGATTAGCTCATATACTGTTTCTGAAAAGGCTAAATCTCTGGATTTGGCTATTAGTATCTGACTACGGCCCTGCATGTTTTAGAATCAGTGGTAGGAAGGGAGAATGACCGTAGATATTATTTCATATATAAGCTCCACGAAAATATGACCTTACCAGGAATCGAGCCTAAAACCCCTCGACCAGTAGAATAATGTGCATGTGAAATGAAATATGAAACATAGTTGACAATGAATGATTAAGAGATAATGATGGATATCGAAATAGTAATATTGAACTCTTATATCTTTCAAAAATTCCTTCCAACAGTACTTTCAGTACTTTGATTTTAATTTCCCAATACATCTGTCTAGAATCATATTTGCTGCAAATGATGTTTGGAACAAGGGAATTAGTTTTTCTTAAATATTCAAATATTCAAATTTATGATTAAGGCCGATGCTGAAGATATTAAATAACTCATTTCTTTAGGTATAAAGATTTTTTTTTTGCAATGCGAGTAGCATCTTTAGCAATGTCATGATGCCAATCTTATTCATCAATCACAGTCATCATGAATCATCTTCACCCGGTTCAGTTTGGTACAGGCAGTTGATCATTTAGGGTTCGATACTGTTTCCTGAGATTGTGAGAATTCCCCAACCATGGGAGGAACCCCTGTGATTTCATAAGGGGATTCCTTTGGGATCCCTAAAAATGCCTTGTGTTTTTTATAATTAATATAAATCTAAAATGCATTGCTATCGAAATTTACAATTGCTAACCCGTATCCGTTATTTTTCTTTTGTTTTATGAAAACCCCAATGCTAAGGAGTAGTCTCTGAATAACTGACGAGGGATCTAGGGATCCCTTTATTCAAACAGTAAGTGTCAAACATTGTCATTCCTACATTGTATGACAACTATGATTACAACTATAACAACTGAACCCAAAAATGGTCACATTGTTGAATATCTCTCTCCTTTCTGTCTTGACAAATAATTCATCTAAGATAGCAGAGTGAAAACAAGAAATGTCTTTAAAAAAGACAAGCGGCGTTGAATTAGGAAAAATCATGATATGCCAAACTGAATTAATTATCTGCATCATGTGCAATTACTTATTGCATTTCACAGAAAGTTTGTTTAAGTAAGCAATTCAGAAGATTATTTACTATAGCTCATTTGGGATAACATGAGACATTGTTTGCATAAAAATTTGTTTGTAATTGTCTCTTGAAGTTATCCTGAATGACAAGTAGTAACCACTTTGCATTTCCGTTTTTTTCCTTAGATATGCCCTTAATTAAATGGCTCAGCATCGTTGTCATATATCTTTCGCCATTTGATTGAGTATAGCCTGTATCGACAGCAATATTATTAACACAGAATTTTAATTGTAATGCCAAGTATATTTGATCGTACTCAATATGAACTACGCATTATATAAGCGAATACAAAAACACTGCTTTTAAACTAAATTCAAAATAGATGGTCTAAAAGAAATAACACTAAATAATTGTTGATGATTAAAAACATATTACAATTTCAAACATGTCCAAGATACTAGAAACTTTACAAAAACTTAATTTTATCAAAGAGAGATAATTTGTATGCTCACGTATACTGATTGATAAAGAAATTGTTTCAACGCGATGTCGCATACGAAAGGGGAAACTACTCTTAACAAAGTCATTTATCAACACCGTTAGTTTCACATAAAGGCCAGTCATAAAATTCTTGCGGTATGTGAAAATATATTAACTATAACCTGACACACGTTCATTAAATTTATCAATAAAAATATCCAATGTTCGAATAAATAACCTTGGTGGTGCATTTCTTCATTTGTAACGCTTACGAAAACACCACCGATTGTTTTAAGTGACATAATCTGACGAACACGGAGAAACGCTCTTTTCAATTCTTGATGCCTATTTTGCTATTTTTAACCGATATTAGGGTGGTTTTCTCCTACGTTGCTATAGAAATTATTGCAATTGTCCAATAGGACGAGATTTTATAAATATAAATTCGGTATTCCGAAAGCCAGCTTAGACAGCTACGCCGAAAAATGAACTGAAAAAAAGTGAAGAAATAGAACGTTTGAGAAACACATATATACTGTTCTCTTCACTAAATGCATAGTACATGTACATGTAGTATGATCATACCATATAAGGCGTATAATTTATTTATCGTTTTCCTACTGCTGATCGCGACCTTCAGTCGCGATACATATGTTTCCAAGTTACATGCTGTTATTATCCTCTTATTATGCTTAAAATAGATCGACATCTGTACAAAGTTTATGTTATCAAAGGCCAAAATCTAGTTAAGGATGTTAATGATTAAAATATTGTCCAGTAGAAATTTAATCCAGCCTTACGCGCGAAAAACTGACTCCATTTCTCTCTAAGTTTTCACAACAATAACAATGGCGGCTTATTAAAATCAAAGTGCTGAAAGCACTGAAGTTTAGCGCATTCAATTTTGGGGTTTAGGCACAATTATTTTCAAGACCAGGAATACAACCATAGAGTGATGAAAATCTTCTTTGTCATGACTGAGAAAAAAGTTAAATCATCTAGAAGATAGGAGTCTACTATATTAATTGCTGTTTCACATGAAGGGAGTTTACGTAAAATGTCTTACTCGTGTAATGTGAACTGTGGAAAGGGGTTTTTAACCAATATTAGCAAGCTTATATAAGGGGAGTTGTATACTTCGCAATATTTGTTCCTACCCAACAAATCTGAACATACTGGTATGGCTCCATACAATACTTGAAGATGAACCCACCCATTTAGTTCTAACATTTGTTAAAAGGGTACCCAAACGTAAACGTAATGCTTTGCGGGGATTTAGGGCGGGTACCTATAACAATAAGCTTTAAAAACCTGCTATTATATTTTGGTATGCTATAAAGTCTTCCTATGATGAATAATCCTCTACACTTTATAAAATTATAATGACGGACTGTTCTCAAAACAGTCACAAGTATGAATCGATACACTTAATTACATCAATTTTGACGAATGCGGACTACACTATAATTTATGATTCCGTAAAATCTCGTGTAAAAATATGATAATAAGTTGAGTGATGAATTTTCATGTTTACTAGGTGTTAGACAAGGAGAATGTTTATCTCCCTTTTTGTTTACTATGTATATAAATGACTTAGAAGATGTTTTTGTTAGTAAAGGTTTAGACGGCATTGACGTCAATTATTTTAAATTATTTATGTTGTTATATGCAGATGATATCGTGCTATTTGCTAATACCCCATCAGAGTTACAAAAAAGCCTCAATTTATTAAATGACTATTGCAATACATGGAAATTAAAGGTGAACGTAACAAAAACAAAAATAATGATTTTTAGAAAGGGTGGTTCTGTGCCTAATGATCTTAGATTTTACTATAATGGAGTACCTATTGAATCTGTTTCTAAATTTACTTATCTTGGTATAGTATTTACTCCAGGGGGGTCATTCCAGGTAGCACAAAGCACCATATCATCACAAGCTCAAAAAGCTATTTTTACTTTAAACAAATATTTGTACAAATTCACATACATCTCACCAAAGCATAAGTTAGAACTCTTTGATAAATTGATATCTCCAATACTAAATTATTGTTGTGAGGTATGTGGATTTACAAATAATTTATCTATAGAAAGGCTACATTATGCAATACTGTAAAAGGGTTCTTGGTGTCAAGAAAACAACACAGAATGATTTTGTATACGGTGAACTCGGTAGATTCTCTTTTAAAACTACTTATTTGTTTAGAATTATTAAATACTGGACTTCATTACTTCACAAGAGCCAGAATAAGTATGTCTATATTATATACAAGTTACTTTATCACGATTTAAATATATACCCTAATAAGTCTAACTGGTGTTCCCTATTAAGAGATTTACTATTTTCGTTAGGTTTTTCGGATGCATGGTATAACCAAGGGGTGGGAAATGATATTTTGTTTTTAAACATGGTTAGGCAAAGATTAAATGATCAATTTATACAGAATTGGAATGCTAGACTTTATACTTCAGATAGGGCATCATTTTATAGAAATATTAGTTCATTCAAATTCCAACCATATTTAGAATATTTTACAAGTGAAAAATTTTGTCAATCATTAAGTCGTTTTAGAGTCTCTTCTCATAATTTAGCTATTGAATCAGGTAGATGGGTGAAACCCAATAAAATTCCTTTACATAATAGAAAATGTTTTAGTTGTGATATTTTAGAAGACGAATGTCATTTTGTTTTGGAATGTTCCATATATAAGAATTTAAGAAAACAATATATACCTAAATTTTACTGGTTAAGACCAAGCATGTATAAATTTGTTGATCTTATCAATTCAGATAACAAAAAAATATTAGAAATCTTGGCATTTTTATTAGTAAAGCTTTTGAGGAACGTGATAGGATTTTGTTTAAAAACTAGGATATTTTTCATCAAACGTTTGTTAAAATATTGTCATGGATGTATTACACTGTATTTTTGTTCTATGCAATTGTATCTAACTTTATATGTGTCATTGTGACCTTCTCCTATCCTATCTTTCTCTTTCTTTCTTTCATTCTTTCTTTTTGTCCTTATTATTATATACATTGTACATAGTTATATATATTCCTGTTAGTATTTGGTTACATCTCATTTGATTTGTGTAAAGTATTTATGTTCATTATGCGCATAACATGCTATGTATTGTCCTCATGCATTTTATATGTATTGGAAATAAACTATACCTCTATATGGCTAATTCAATGATTTCAAAATCATTTACAGTCAGCAATAGAACATGTTTTGTCTGCCAAGTTTTTGCAAAAAATAGGAAACCAGATTTTAACACATCAAGTTAAAGTTTTAATTACAGATTTTACAAGGTCGAACATTGTTTTAAAAACTATTAAGATATACTTTATGGTAGATTCGAATATCCCCACAAGCCGCCCGGTTAGCTCAGTTGGTAGCACGCAAGTCTACTGATCGAGAGTCGTGGCTTAGATTCCCGGACGGGGCATACTTTCGTGAAGCTTGGTCATGAAATTATTTCTACGGCCATTCTCCCTCAGGGACCAATGATTTTTTATTATGTAGGGCAGTTGCAAGTCATTGACGAAAGTATGCGCTTAGCAGTTGGTTAACAGTTAAATCCAGAGATTTAGCCTTTCCAGGAGGAGTGAGTAGGTTGACTGACAGCCGTTATATGACATATAATGTGTTGCTATGGCGTTTAACCCAACAAAAACAAACAAACAAATGTCTTTTCATTACGCAAAAAGGAAAATCACTTCTTCAACCAAACACACTTGCCTATTAAATATGTACTCTTTTTAGAATATTTCAAATACTGCAAATGAGAAAAATGTTAAAACAGGGAAAATGTATCACTAAATAACTAAGCGGGTTGTAGACCACTTCCTGCCTTATAATTCGTAATCTCCATAAAATTATTTGTTCCTAATAAATCTATCTTCTCTTCTGTTCGTTATTTTATATCTTAACTTTTTATATAAGCTATATGTAATTCAGTTGCTTTACACTCCACAGTCATGAATATTTGTTGTTAAATGTTATACGTTATATAAACATTACATGTAATTGTTTATAACCTCATTTCACACATTAGCATGTGCTGAGAGTACCAAATAAACTGAAACAGTACTTCTACTCCTGTTCTGAAAAATAACAATTACCACATTGTCTTACAAACCATGATCTAGAATCATTAAATGAATGACTAATTTTTTATCAAATATTTTCATGTTTACTAAAAAACTTATGACAATCAATTGTCGACATATCAATGATTTAAACTTAGATGATATTAATGATTCTTATTTTAACATGCAATACATACAACCCGATTGACACTATTTTACATAATCTTCATTTTAATGCCATTCCTTCTAAATAATTTCACATGTTGTTTCTTCATGCATTTGTATGAATGTAACCTATGTTTATACAACAAAGATTTTGTTTAGTTCAGAAAATCTATAGAAAACTAACAATAATTGAATTTTGTTCACAAGCATCTTCTACACACAATTTAATTACCGTTATAATCACTTCTGACCGATAAAAATACTTTTTATCAAGATCACTCAATTATTCATCAATCATAATACAGAACGAGTTGTCCGCGGGTTGAGTTTTTTCTCCAATATGCATCAGCTGAATCTATTTAACATTCTAATAAATGTAAACATACAGTAGTTACCCGGGGAGGTTATACCCTTCCATGAAAATTTGACTACAATGTCGATTTTCCTCCATTGATTAGATAATATGGAAAAGTTTCCGGTCTTGTGGAAGGTTAGGTGAGTACTGGTTATAGACAAGGGTACAGGAAAGCTAGGTTAGGTGCGCTGGACGCCGTGAAATGACCTAAATTGTGTTGATACGGCGTTAACTCCAATAAATAAATAAATAAATAAACATACAGTAAGTTTTTATCAAAAATGTTCTTAATTGACAAATTTAACATAAATCAATAAATTTGGCCGATGTGGTAATTCAAATGGTGTTTACAATAATCAGAATCACTAAAATACATGTATTGTATTTAGGACCGCATTTTAAAGTCGATGACCGCTAGCTTAACGTATATTATCGAATGTCTAGTCTATCAACCATGTCAACACAATTAAATTAATAAAATTACATTTAAAGCAGAAATTAAGATGAAATTTACATCAAATTTCCACTTCATATCAAGAATCAAGTATTTCAAATATGAAAGCAGACTTTATTTACTCATAAATGAGAAATTTATATATGTTAGCTGAGGCAAGTCGGGGTTTGATTTGAAGCGCAATAACCGTACAAGTTTAAGCTGTAAAACTTATTTGGTGATATCATACCATATTTTGATCTGATATTTGATTAATTTATTAATATGAAATTAAGAATATGTCAGAGTACACTACGTGTATTGTATTGGAGTAGGTATGTCTATTGCATGTCATTGGGGCGAAATGTTTTGGGGACGAATTGTCTTGAGGTCGAGGGGTCAATGTTTTTACCGAAAGACAAAAAAAAGACAAACAAAAACAATTCTATCTTGCATTTAAGTTACGTTTAAACAAGAAACTGTAAATGATAATGTTTTTATTGATGGAATTTGAACTTTTTCGACGTTTACACGTCAATTAAAAAAAGTAATCAACTAAGTTTTTTGGTATTTCGGGAATTTTATTTTTTACCGTTTCTGGTGAATACGTGGAACGTGTCAGAAAAATAGTTCGATATCGTTGCGCATACACACGGGACACGTACCACAAGGCTGTCGCTAGCTAGCGCTTTTTGGAAGGAATTCTTTTTCAAAGAATTCCTTTCTATGTCAGCGCTCTTGGAAATATGAAAAAGAACGAACAACACCTTCAACTCAATAGAAATCAATGAGTCAATGCGATCAAGAAATAGTGCAGCAGAAAAATATGTGTACTATCAAAAGTAAATAAGTTGAAAAAGTAATTTTAACAAATAATTAAAATTATGATATTAAATGGTTTTTTTTACACATGAATCAAACAACTTTCTAACTGTGCACGGAGAGAAGTTTTTTGTATTATTGCGCAGTAGTATTTACCGCACGCTTGTATACATATACAATTTTAACGAGCGTTAACCTCAGCAGGGGTTTACTGTGAGAGCGTAGAGCGCTAGACATTTCTCGAAGTTAAGCAACGACATGAACGGTGTAGCGCCTATAAACGTCGCAACGCCGCTAATCGTCGCAACTGACGTTAAACGTCGCAAAACTAACGCTAAACGTCGCAACCACCGCTAAACGTCGCAATCGCCCTGCCGTTAAACGTCGCAACGCTGACGGTAAACGTCGCAAAAAAGTCGACTGCCGTTAAACGTTGCAACCTTGCCGCTAAACGTTGCACTTAGTAGGAAGGTATAGTGTCGGGCCTAATCAACACACAAATATTACATAGGACAAATATGACTTCAAAGCAGCCAGTCTTAGACTCATAGCAACCATCAACATATCCTTAGCAACCACCCCTTGGTCCATAGCAAGCACTCTTACACCTTATGCCAATCGACTTAAGGCCAAAAGTATCCACTATACTGTCCATAGCAACCGATTTGAGTTCCATCGCAACCGTAATTGCACCTTTAATATCCATTTAAATATCAAATGGAATAACTCTCGCGGCCATAAACTTTATCTCAGTGTCTATTTTGATCATCTTCGGATCAACTTTCAAACTTGGTCAAGTTGAGTTTGATCTAGATAGGCGCTACATACGGTTAATCGTTGGATGGGTGTCCGTAGAGGTTTAGTGACAGCGCGAAGCGAGTTTCATAAATGTGTTTTTTTTTGGTTTTTTTGTTTTTTTGTTTTTTTAGACCGCAACAAATTAATCGTTATGTTCGTCTGATTTCTCGGACCTTAAAATCCAAAAAAATGCGTCCGCACCTTGAAATGAACGCATCATAAATTTCAGAAAATCAGAAGTTTTCACACTAGACCAAGTAGAAATTGCACTAAAAATTAGAAATTTGAGTTCTAATTTAATACATATTTTATTCAATGAATAGGATTGGATAACAGGCATATAATGCCTATACACATCCTCTCCAAAGTAATACAACATGGCGAGTAAATAAATAAACAGATAGAATAAATAAAGTATACATACATGTAAGTACATTTGCAAACAAAAATCATTATGAGATAATAATATTTTAGGAGTTGATCTGTAAACTACATAAGTAGAAAGTTTTCACTTGATTTACATGTATAAGAAAATATAACTTGGATGAATAAGAAGACAAAAAGCAAAACAGAAAGAGAAAAATGAAAAAATGAGTCACTCGAATCTCCTAGAACCATTGATGAATAAAGCAACAGCGTTATGTAATTGTTTATTAATAATTAGAGGTTGATCATCATCTCCATAAAGAAGTAGTTGAGAAGTTATCTCCCTTGTATTAATATTCAAAATTTCAACTATCGTAGAAATAAGAGTTCGTCTTAGAATTGAATATGTAGGACAATGAAAGAAAAAGTGTGAGGTATCCTCGCATTTATCATGGCATGAAATACAAAAGGCGTTATCTGCTAAATGGTGGTCAAATAAGTGTTTCCTTAAAGAACTAGCATTGTTTCTTAGTTGGCAGAAAATGATATTTTCGCGTCGATTGCCTAGTGAAAAATACATAGATGGATATGGAATGTTGTTGTGAGTTTTAAGCGATGACTTAAATTGTTGTACTGTAACAGATTCTTTAATATTATCGGGGAGATCATTCCATAGTCGTATTGCATAAGGACAAAAACTATTAAAATAAGATGTGGTACGACACTGCGGCAAACCTAATTTTTGCCCACGTGGGCGAAAGTTGTAATTTTGCTGTTCTGGTATATGTTGGTTAAACATGTTCGTTACATTGTGCGAGGAAAGTCCATGCAATGCTTTGTACGTAGTATTTAGTATGTGATTGTTTCGACGGGATTCCAGCGATTCAATGCCAAGTTCTTTGTATAAACAAGAGCGAGAAGAATTACGTCTTAACCCTGTTATTATTCGAGCTGCTTCAACTTGTACACTTTCGATTAAGTCGGATTCTTGTTTTGTAATATTACACCACACAGGCCCGGCATATTCTAGCACTGGTCTAATAAATGATAAGTACATTTTAAGTAAAGATTGTCTGTCGATAGAATGTTTTAAGAGTCGGAGGGAGTTTAGTCGGTTGCATGCTTTTTGTATATATTATTTATATGTTCTCCCCATGTAGCACTAGACTGTAAGGTGACACCAAGATGTGTATGCGAATTAATTTCTTCGATAGGAATATTAGCGAACGTTAATAGCGGATGAACTGTATTTCTACGTGTAAAAGTCATAGATTTGGTTTTTTGAGGATTAAACCTTTGTGCCAAACTTTGTCGAACGCTTTGGCTACATCGCAAAATACAAATCTTAAATCTTTACCATCGTCTAAGTTTCGCAGTATAGTGTCATATATGTCTAAGAGCTGGTTTACTGTTGAATCACGAGGTTGGAAGCCAGACTGCTTTGGGCTTATAAGATTGTTGTCAATTGTGTAATTGAATAGGTGTTTAAAAACGATTTTCTCTAGAAGTTTGCAAACAACACTGGTAAGAGATATTGGTCTGTACTGTTGTGGGGTTTCAGCGCTACCTTTGCCTTTGTATATTGGGGTTACATTAGAAAGTTTCCAGTGATGTGGTAGTATCTTACTGGTTAGTGACATATTAAAAAGCTTTGTAAGAGGGTATGATATAGATAGTGCAATATTTTTTAATATATTTGGACTAAGGCCATCAGGACCCGCGGGTTTTGTTGGGTTAAGATCTTTAAGTTGGTTTAGGACCTCTTGTTCGGTAACAATTATATGATCGATATGTGATTGTGTTCGCGCATGGAAATCAGGAAGTTCCGGTTCATTTACTACGGTTGAAATTGATGCGAAGTATTCATTAAATGCATTGACTTTATCAATAGGGTGAGTGTGTATTTGACCGTTATATCGTAATGGTGTGTTGGATTGGATACAGTTGTTAAGTTTTGCAATAGATTTGATTATACGCCACCATTTACCAGGAGGAATAGATTTATCTAAGATTTGTGAACAAATACGATTTTTATATGCATTTTTAGAGTTTCGAATAAGCGTTATAACATCATTGCGTAATTGACGAAATCTAGCCCAATGACGGGGGTTATTTGTAGATTTGACTCTACGGTGAGCTCTATTTCTCTGGCGCATTTTACGACGAATGTCATTATTCATGAACGGTTTGTCATTCGGTCGAATAGTAACTGTTCTAGTCGGTACGTGACGTTTGCTATGTCGATAGTATTTATAAAATTAGTGTATACATCATGAATATTATTTGAGGTAAAAACCTCATTATCCCAATCTACTAGATTGATATCATGGTTCAAAGAGTCGAAATCCGCCCGGTTATAGTCTCGTATAACTCTCTTATAAGCGAGCTTTTTATAACATGTGTGTTTGAGTTCGAAACTCACAACACAGTGTGAACTACAAATAGACGGGTTAACCGTGACATTGGTTGTAAGATATTCATTGTTAGTTAAAACTAAGTCAATGCAAGTGCCCGTATGAGTACTGTAATTTGTTGGTTCATTTATGATATTAACCATGTTTAAACTATCAAAAGATTCTGAAATCTCCTTGATGTTCGATTAAACATATCAATATTAAAATCACCTGTAACAAATATAGGTATATTATAATCGAGTGCATTCGATATTGAGTCGTAAAGTCGATCTAGGGTATCCACCGTGGCGCTAGGTGGTCGATAAAAGACACCTAGAAGAAATTTACATGTCGGTGCGGTAATTTCGACCCAAAGAATTTCTAAGTTCGGGTTATCAAGATCTTGCCTATGTTTAACGTGGAGATTGTCTTTAACGTAAATAGCTACACCGCCTCCAAACCTGTTTCTATCTTTACGTATCAGAGATTGAAAACCATCTATATGTAATCGATCGTTATGTATGTTATAACTTAGATGCGTTTCTGTAATACATATTATATCATGATCAGATTTGAGTTCTAAATAGCAAAATTAATCAGAAAATTTCACTGTTACGGTGAAGCAGTAATGTATTCTTGCTAACATACGGCATTAGAAATTACAACGACACAATCCATTGTTCAGAAATATGATAACTGCACTCTGTCTTAAACCGTAAACTGAACATTTACTCCCCCTACACACCTTATCTTGATTGTGTGACGTCATACGTGTCTTTGTAGCGTAAAATATGAAGATTGATCCATAGAGAGCAGATAGGACAGGGAGAAAAATTTACATTGAATTTCCTACAATTTTGATGTCCCAAAATAACATATTAGGCTTGATTTAATTCTTGTGGTATTATTAGACATTAGCATAATTTACCAAAATCTAATTACATTGTATACACAAAAAGTGAACCGGGGTAATCTGTGCTTCGTAGTTCATATCAAGTATTAACAAAAGTAATACCAAAGACAAATGAAGTTATATTTCCGTATGAACTGATGAAGGTGTAAACCTCTTCTACCCTACTTCTAACTAGATTTAAATTCAATTGAATTTTCATCTGGAGTAATTGTTAACTTGCTTTATATTACCTAGAACTAATTATTACGTGATTACACTATAGTCTATAGATATATATGTTATATAAGAAAGTCCATACCTTTTCTGCTCTTTTTAACTTATGGTAAATAAATGTCTTAGAAACCGCACAAATTTGTTCTTCGCTTTCGCTCGCTTCTCAAAATTTAAAATATGGAAAAAGAATTTAATTGCTCTTTAGCTCCATTCTTTAGAACTAAATACATAGAACATGTGATCAATTTGTTGTGGCCTTAACTCAATGGCAACACATTGTTTAGGTTACATCGTGACCAGCAATCCACCTATCACTGTTCCTGAAAAGACTCAATCTCTGGATTACTACTAGATGCAATTCAGTGACTGAACACTGCCGTATTAAAATGATTTAGAATCAGTGGTAGGAGGAAAAATGACCGTAGAAATTATTTCATGGCATAGCTCCACGAAAGTATGCCCTGCCCATGAATCAAAACATACAACTTCTCGATCAGTAGCATAATATGCATGTAAAATGAAATATGAAACCCATTCGATTATGAATGATAAAAAGATATGATGATTGATATCGAAATAGTAACTTTGAACTCCTAAAATCGTTCAAAAATTCCTTCCAACAGTACTTTCAGTACTTTGATTGAAAGCGATTTTAGTAGCATATCAGTGCTCGCCTCGTGAAAGGTGCCCAATACAAAATGAAAACTTTGGGAAAGCATATTTTAAATGATTCTATGTTCCTTATGATGTATTTTGGTCTATTATTTCGTAAAAGAGAGACCATTGGTACATACTATGAAGGAAAACTAAGTGGTTGTGGTAAAACAGAGTTCAACAGAACTACTTTTTATATGACCTATGTTGGCGAAACCTAAAACGACTCTCGAATGCTGGTAATAAGTTTAGCGCAAGCGCTAAACTTAAAAAACGATTTTCATTTGACAATATTTTAGAGGTACTATTTAAATATTTTAATTGTTTTGTACAGAAAAAACATAATTCTTTTCAATTGCTTTCATATAAATTTACTTATACTTAATATCGGTAATCTATTTCTTTACACCGTATGTCGGCAAACTCCGAAAACGAAAGTAGAAAACCCTAAGTAGGCAGAAACGCATTCTATAAATAGAAAGTGAAGATATCACCTCTATACTAAGACGCACAACCGTCCCAAAATTCGGCGTTTGGTACGCAACAGAATAGAGTGCGGCGTATGAAGACAAAGTCGTTGGATTTGTGTTTTCTTTTTACAAAATCGTAGTGAACATGTAAAATAAATGATCACTCATAGCTGCGTGAATATAAATCTATATATACAAAGTACTTTTAAACATCTACTGTGTAAAGAATGACAGATGAAACACATTATGATGAAGGTTTAACTACCGGTTAAAAAGTTTAATTTAAAGTTCAAATTTTTAGATCGTAATTCTTAAAGTTTCAATAAATACAGGTTATTTTAAAATGTTACGCAAAATTTCGCGAAATTCTATCGTCAAATAAGGGTAAAATACGCATTTTACATCTTGGCCATAACGCACCTGCAAAAAAGTCTACCAGAGTTATCGTTCGTGAAACGGAAGCATAATGACAGTCATCGTAGTCCAACATACTGACAGCTTAACGTGTCCCATGTTCTATATATTGAATATAGAACATGTAGCGCCCTCCGCCATTTTGAAATTCCGGTCAAGGTCACGTTTAATCATCCGTACTGTTATGATTTTGTTTTCGCGTCGCATGCGCTTAAAATAACAATTACTCACCGCGTTTAGGCGAGTTTTTTTCGACACAATTGCATTTATTTGTATAAAAATGAGCTGTAAAGTTCATTTATGGAATTATATCCGTTCGTTACATTGACGGAATTTCGTAATTGTACGGTTTTCGTATAATCCGTAATTCGGATACTAGTCAGAAACACTAAAATTGGAACATTAAAACAATGTTTTAGCCCATTTACACACCTTACACAGATTTATATTTTTAAAGTTTGCAAATAATTTATTCAATAACAACAAAGTTCATTCCAGTGATAAACAACATAAAACTGTGACCTCACCTCCTCCCTGAACCAACCAACCACTAGACCCTTACAAAATGTTAGGGGAAACCCATAAAACATAATAAAATATTGAATACTAATTAAGATTTAATGTCTTCAGTTTAGGTGATTGTCAACAATTGGCACTTGCTCTTCTATAAGACTTTTTCTGCCCTAGGATTTAAACTAACGCTTACCCTAGGATCCAAGGGGATACATTCAATTAGAATAATATAAATAAAACTACATTAAGATTAAAAGGTTTCCGACAAGATTCTTTGGGATAATCAAATATATTTCTCTATATAAAAACTTGAGACCCCATTTTTCATAAGAAATACAGGACACAATCAATTGAAATTTAGGAGTGTTAACTCAAAATACAGGAAATTATAACTGAAAAGATTAATATAATATTACCACCACCTTTAGGCAGTTAGATCCTCATTCAATTGTATTTGTTAATTTAAAAGCAAAGCTATGCTGCTGTTAATTCATGTCCTTTGTTCTTCTTTGAAATAAGCAAAACATGATGGTGGATCTGTCACCAGTAAAGTTGTAGGTTGTCGTCTATTTGAGCTGGACTCCTGGTATTGGGGAATTAGCAGAAAGTCCGAAGCACAACCACCTATCAACCTCAGTGATCAGAAAAGGGGTCAGCTGATTCAACACCAGCCATAAACATAGTGAAAGTTCTGTAGGCCTATAGACACAAGTTGACAACAAACAATTCTGTCTCTGGATTTCTTTTTAATATGTTTAACACTTAAGATTGTAATAACAGTGAACAGCCTTAAATTTTAAACAAGTATTAAAAAGTGTAAAGTCCAAAATAGATTATTAAATTTCCAATGTACTTATCAATTAAACTTAACATTTTGCCTAGGTATTCATTTCTCTCAGTGTCTTTCAAAAGTTATCCCAAAGGACCCTATATATACAGTGTCCTAGGTTATACCAGAAAAGTTATATAAACTTATCCAGAAGGTACATGGGTAATTCAAACTGAGTGTATTTGTCACATCTTGGAAATCATGCTAATTATATTAATGTTAAAACTATAAGGTAACTAGACTAGATAATGCTTAGATATTGAAATTCTAATACTATAGCAACATGTAATTTGGTGTAAATTTATAAAATATGAAATAATTCTTTGTTATGATTTATAAACATGTACCAAAATAAAATAAATTAACAGCTGGCTTGACTGGGGAAAAAATAGAAATATTGAACCAGAAGATCATAAGAATATCAAATTTATTAAGATTTTCAAATTAATTAACATTTTGAATGAAATGCTATTTGT
Organism: Mactra quadrangularis; assembly: GCA_025267735.1. Lineage (NCBI taxonomy): Eukaryota > Metazoa > Mollusca > Bivalvia > Venerida > Mactridae > Mactra > Mactra quadrangularis. The sequence continues at coordinate 9,909,258 of CM046307.1, read as the reverse complement.
GAAGGTCTTTACTGAGATTTTACTTTAATATGTTCACAAACTACTCCTTTATTTTATTTTCACATACTTGGTACCAAACTTTTTAACTTTTAACTTTAATTTAAACTTTAACTTTAACAAGTGATGCCTTATAAAATGTAGAATGCTGTTTGGCCCCCCACAATACTGAATAAAGTGATCATATCAGATACATTTAGTATATATCTTTGTCTCTCTCAGACAGGATCATATGAAGTACACCTTTTGCAGATTTTGAAATAACTGGAAACATAAAATATTAGTCTTTGATTTTAAGAGTGAAGGAAAATAATGTGATAAATCATATCATGAGCTCTATGATTTAGAGCATGCAAAATAGTTTGGTTGTTCAGTAGAGAACTTATTTCTTACTTTTGGAAAACAAAGTAATTTATTATCATGGTGTTTGTTTTGTAGTATCAAAATAAATCAATTTTAGAAAAATGCATCCATGTTATCAACACTAGTAAGCCTCTCACTGGGACTTGAACCCAGACTACATTTTTATGTAAAATGTGTGCTGTCATTACACTATGAGAAGGGATATACTGAAGTGTTAACATGGAAATAGACCTAATGATTAGAAAATGATCGTCATTAACTATAATGATTTTTAAAACTAAAAAGCATGTTTAGGAGTCAAAACTTACAGTCAGAATAAATTGTGCTTTTTATGGCTAAACTAGTATGAAATAATTGAATACTCTCAGGGGGGGGGGGGGGGGTCGGGACAACTCAACTAGTTAACCAGAGACAAGTCAACCCGTGAGTTGCTACAACTCAACCCGAGGACAACTCAACCCGTGGACAACTCAACCTGTATCAGGAGTAAATATTTCTTTGAAATGAGATAATATGATTTATTATTATTAAAATTATGTATTACATTCATTTCATTTGAATATTGCCTAACTTGGATAACTGATTTTAACAAAAATTTTGCTTAATAAAATGAAAATATGATTTAAAACATTGACAAACAATTTATGACAGAACAATGATAAATAACTAATATGTATGATACGGGTTGAGTTGTCCATGCCTGGGTTGAGTTGTCCTCAGGTTGAATTATCCCAACTTATGTCATGAGTTGAGTTGTCCCAACTTCCAGTTGACTTGTCCACGGGTTGAGTTGTCCGGGACCCAATCAGGTCACCACAGATACTACATCAAATAGAAATTTAACATTTGACAGTCAATTTCTTGACCAGTGATGAAGTACCAGAAAGTGCAAAAACTTAATCTCTACTGTATAGTTTAACGTAACAAATCCAATCTCATGAATCTGACCCAATTATTTTTTGAAGATATTGGTGCTTAAATTTTGGTTGTATTTATTAATTTCAGAAGCAAATGTCAAATGGCAAAATCTAAGAATAAATTCTAGTTATCAAAATTCTCAATTTAAAGAGATTCTGTAGAGATGGGGTCCATATTTCCTGTAACATTCATACTGGAGTGCGAAATGAAAGTAGAGCAAAAGTTCATCAGCTAAAAATCACGAATAAAAAATAGGTGCTCATTTTACACGCGAAGTTGTACGTCATTAAAAATACTTACATTTGATGATAATTCCCACAGAGAGCTTAACTTGAAAATGAGCACCACTTCCGTAGCTTGGTTTAAGAGATATTCCAATTTTTGTGTCAAAATTCACCTTTTTTACGTTTTTACGCTCTCCGTATCTCGGACATTTGGATAAAGTCCGAATGTATCCCATTGGACGCTACCTGGGGTAATATCTAACGTAGTGATATTAGTCCAGGGAACCAGGTTAACTGACAGCCGCCATTGATAATCAAAGCACTGAAAGTACTGGGGTATTCATTGTGTTTAGATTTATTCAATTTTTGTTGGGTTTTATGCTGTGGCAACACCTTATATAGATTATATCACAGCGGTCAGTCCACCTACTCACTGTTCCTGAAGAAGCTTTATCTCAGGATTTAGCTGTTAACAAACTACTGGGTGCATACTTTGTCAGTGACTGACGACTGTCCTACATGACTTAGAATCAGGGGAAGGGGGCAGAATGACCGTAGATATTATTAATGCTGGTGATTACATTTTTTATCAAACTCGCTTCACAATAAAAATCTGCTTGAGTCATTTACAATATTGAACGATTGAATTTACGTATTACTATGACTACTGTTGTAATTAGTCAATGCTATTAACTGTTACAATATGACTATCACATTGTTTAATTAGTCTGTGTGTCAAAAAATCTAATATAGGAGAGATTTAAAACTATGTAATTGTTATCTGTTATGTGTGCTACGTAGTGCACATTTTTTAGTAAAGTTGGACTAACACCCTGCTGCTATTCTATGATTTATATAGTAACTGAATAGAAAGTAATGTATTTAACCCCCATTTCTGCTTATCATAAAGGTCTTAGAAATTAATTTTACCTGCACTGATAGTGTTTAATGATGAAGGTTAAGATTTACAAATATTATTAAGAATTAATTGTATGATAAATTTCTTTTTTTCATTCGATGAACTGATTTAACAAAGAGGTTAATGTCGTCAAGTGAATGGGGTTATTTTTTGCAAAATAGTTGAAAGTGTTTTATATGCTCAAATTATCTATATTATGTAAGAAAATAAACAAATGTTAAGATTCAAAGTGTTATGCTAAGATTTAATACCCGAGTTCATTAGTACACACAAACTAGAAAAGGTGATATATGTTCCAAACATTAATTATGTTGATGACTTCAACAAGTTCAAAGATACTATTTCGATATCACTCATTACCTTCTTATCATTCATAGTCAACTGTGTTTCATATTTCATTTTACAGGCCCATTATTCTACTGATCGAGGGGTCGTAGGTTTTATTCATGGGCGGGGCATACTTTCGTTGAGCTTAGTTATGAAATAATTTTTACGGTAATTCTCCCTCCTACCACTCAGTCATCGATGTGATTTCTTTTTGGTTAACAGCTAGATCCAGAGATTTTGCCTTTTCAGGAACAGTGAGTGGATGGACTGATCTCCGTGATATAACCTATACAATATGTGTTGCTATGGTGTTAAGGCCTCAATGAATTGATCATATGTTCTATGAATTTTGTCTCAAAAAATAGAGCTGGCCAGCGAAAAAAAACATTTTGAGAAGCGATCGAAAGGCGAGGAATAAATGTGTGATATTTTCATGAGAATTTTTATACAAATGGAAAAATACATGTTAAATATGAACATTATACAGAAAATCACATTATAGCATGTAGTTCAGAAAAGCATAATAAGTAACTTTTTAGTGTTTATACCAGTTGGTCATTTATTCAGCATATTGATGTGATACAATCATGTACATTCAAAGATGAAATATGTCAAAATCTTTCTAACTTGAACCATTTTATTTTGATATTGGGGTACAGGGCATATAGTTTTGATTATTTTGCAGGTTGTTGTAAGAAAGATTATTTGCTGTTAACATACATAAATGCTTTTCATAAGGTACATACGTCATAATTAACTGTATTTTGTTCCATTTGCATGGTGTAAATCGAACAGCCAAACATAGATAAAAGTATATATTGGGCTGACTCAAATTCCTAATCCTCTGTATGAATCCTAGACCTTGTATAAACTGTTTGTCATCCTTATACTCCATATGTTTGAACTGTTTCCTTGTTTCACTCCTTATTATCATGCTTACAAATAAATACTTTTAATCCAATTAATAATTACATCCTGAAAATGATGACCAGTGAAGTATTTAAATCAATGCAGTGCATCCTTACATCACATTAACCATTCATAAATGAATTAAAATATCATTAATTATTATAATCCTTCCACTTAATCCGATGTGCTCTTTTATTATTATCAGAATCATAAGACGCTCGCAACAAAATCCATATATCAAGCGTCTATGTGTAAAAAATCCATTTTCCGGTACAGTTCCGGTAATTATAATAACATGTAAAAGTTGTGGGACTTTGACAGTCAAAAGTTTAACTTTCTTATCGCTCCCCCTCTCTTTCTCTCTTTCCCCCCTAGAAGTGTTAATATTTCTTATATATATATATACATGTATTTTTTTTTTCTTCTTTTCTTATATTTCTATTGATAAAATGTACTTATTACTCATGTATCATGTATCATGATTTGAGAAATAAAGGTTTGTTCTGTTCTGTTCTGTTCTGCATTTACTATACTGCATAGCTAATACACTAAGTGAATTCATTCAATATTAACCTTTAATTAAATACTTCCAATATTTCTGTACAATTTAGAATAAGCTCGGCTAACATCATGATAGATCAAACCTGTTGATGTTGGTGTTTTAGTAAAGTCTTAATGTTATTGGGTAAATAAGAGAATGACTCAACAACATACAACTGCTCAATATAATTTAGTAATCCAGAATGAGTACCAGTTGAGCACCCCCGTAAATATAAATGGACGAGTCTTGTTGACTTTTTGAGTATAAATAAAGTTATATTATTTGGATGATATGGGAACAACTAAACAACAAACAACTACTAAGATTATTTAAGCCATCATGTATGAGGATTTTAGAGTCAGCATCCCTATAAAATGAAAATGGACCAAACTGGAAAACTTTAAAGTGAATAAATACAGGCTTGTCATAAATTATGTGAAAGAAAACAATTACATCAGAACCCTTCTAAAATAAAAATTGACTAAACCTTTAGGTATATAAATATAGTCTTGGGGTACGTTATGCAAAATTTATTTCAAAATAAGTCAGTCGAGTATTTTGGGGCATTAACAATTATAATGTTAAATATTCTACCCCGTCTTACCTGCTTGTCGTAAATAACACAGCAGGGGGACATGACGTCACATAACTAGAGCAGTGTAGAGTTGATGAAAACATCAAGTTTACGTCAGTGTTCAACTGATGATCAAACATGGTTGCATTTATAATTGATGTTTTCATTTTATAAGTGAAAAGTAACTAGAGCAAAATTTTTTTTTCCATTTTCTGAATTTTAAGTGCGTAAATCTGACGAACATGATCAATTTTTTGTAGCCTAAACCAAAAAAAAATTAATAAAAATTAATGTTACGCGCCTAGGATTCGAACTCGCGACCTCATGAGTGGTAGTCTGACATGCTAACCACTAGGCCACAGACACGACGCAAATTATTTAGCTAAATTTATATACATATACAAATACATGACATATAAAATTGCGCAATGCACAAAATAACTTTTCTCCGTACACAGATAGAATAAACTTTTATTAATGTGAAAACATTGAATATCATAATTTTAAGTACTATTTGTTTAAATTTGTATTTTTTTCAACTCGTCTGCAATTGATAGTACTCGAGTATACACATTTTTCTGTTGCTATATTATTTTCTGGGTCGCAACAGAGTTCAATTATGTGTTGTTCGTTCTTTTTCTCATTTCTGGGAGCGCTGACATAGAAAGGAATTGTCTGCAAACAATTCCTTCCAATAATGTGAATGTCTGTAAACTGCATTAAGAGAAACTGATTTAGTTTCGAGTACTTTCCTTCAATTCCTTTGTCTTCCGATGTCTGTCAGCAAATGCATATTTGTAGTCACGTGACTATAGCGCTTGATACGGAAACGTAGTTTCATTTATTATTTTTCATGAATGAAATCGATGTATACATCCGTGATTATCAGTTACGTAATAATTTGTCTACCATTGTTCAATTGTTCACAAATTTGTCAATACTCGGTGTCACTTCGAAGAAAGGTTTGATGTAGATCGAGTTAAATGCGTAATTAAATTGACGCGTAGGAATACACAGATGATCGATGAAACAAAAGAACTATTTGCGAACTATTTTATTGTAGCAGAATTATCCGGATGCTGTTCGGTTTTGTTGATTAGATATATAGGTCAATAGGTCAGTATAGGACTCCGATCGGAATATCTAGTCTTTATGGAGACGAAGTTTCCATTATAGAACCGTACCAGTTTGAGCCAATTTGTAGCTTTAGTTCAAATTAGGACGAAGATTCGTCCGACTGTTATTCATCAACTGAGTCGGATGTTGAAGCCGAGGTATTCGTAATTCAAGAGGATGCTGATTGGTATGATATACATGTTTGTTGTTGTTATATCGTATTTTTGAAGATAATTTAAATCCTGATTTTCCTACTACGATGAATGTAACAATTTGGCATTTCTTCTGTACTTTTTAAATCATGATTTCAACAACCGCCATATTGATGCTATTGAAAATGGCGCTTTATGGCATATTTAACCATCATATCATATATATTCTTAATTCCGATGCGTTTGTTTGTAATTATAAAATAAAGACACTGCTTTGGTGAATAATATTGACATATTATATTTCTTGAGAGGTACAATGTGACCAGTTGGCAGTGTCCGTGAAAAACTAATTGGGACTGAAAAAGGTTTTTTTCTGTTAAGACCACTTGGCTTATAACTCATACATTCTTGCGTTCATTTCATACCTATAGTGGCCATAGGGAATATTCGTATTATAATATGTTGGTAATCAACCAAATAGTGTTCATGAGCAAAATAATTAGAATACCCTCTAACTATAATCAGTTTCCAACAACTCCATATCTGTGATGGCGAAAATGATGTCCAACTATTTGCAGTCGCTTAAGTCATCACACTGGATCTGTAGACTTAGAGTCTTGAGTAATGGTTAGTGTTGTAACTGAAGAAAACCTTATCAGGACCAGGCTAGTTTTACTGTAGCTGGTTTCAACTTCTTAACATCTGAAATCATGTCGGCGTGCCTTGGCAGTTTTATAACTAGTATTCATTTTAGATTTTTGGATACAGCTGACACCACATTTTTATCAATCAACGGACACAAGAAAAATGGTAAAATTCACTAAAAAAATAGAAAAAATCAGTGAAATGATAAGACCTTGCATTACATGGATATGACTAACCCAGATTCCTGTATTGATGGTCCAGTACTCTAGATTAGTTAGGTAATATGTAACATTCTTATGAATTTTGAAAGAATTTGATATTAAAAGTTATGACATGTCATTGTCTTTACAGGTGTGTTTGTGGACATTGCCGACCAATGGCAACACAAATTGAGTACAAATGCTGCCAGAAGATTCCAAATATTAGTCATAAGACAAGTGACCTGAAATGTATAACCCATCACGATGGATGTCAAGCTAACTGCCTGAACATTCATGTCCTAGAAACAGTCTACTACCAGTACATATTAGACAATGGTGCACCACTAGAAGGCCAGCTTGTGCATGAGTGAGTATATTCACTATTTATAACATATATATCTAAAGCTTAAAAAACCTTGAGGTTATTTTGTAGTGAAAGTTGATGTATTAAGTGTGACATGTTTCCTCTAAAAAAAGAAAACCTTACCAGCACTTGTATTTTCCTCTAAATTAAACTTAATGCACATTTCTGCTGCATATATTCAAACTCTATGTGCTAAGGATATTATTTTCACAAGTGGATTAGTCACTAAATTATAAAAAATGCATTTATTGCTCACTCAATTCAATAAAAATCTCTTTTACTCTTACATGAAAAATAATTTATGGGACTCTAACAGTTATAGAAAGCAATATGTTGCCAAATATCACCAAAATGTCCAATATTGCTACTTAATATCTGGTGATTTTCGATTAAGGGTTGTGTACAGTAAAATTACATCGGATGCAATGATACACCAAAGTATCTTAATGTAGAAAATTATTCGAAAGAATGTCTTTTTGTTGCATTTTGAGATATTTCTAAATGAAATCCTGACAATAGGCCGAAAATCAAATCTTATATTGACTTAAAATTAGATATTGAAATTTGTACAATATGGTTAGACAATTTATTTGCTTTTATTGATTTTATTTAAATGGATTTGACGCCCTATCAACACATTTAGGTCATTTCACAGTGTCCACCTTATGCCTACCTAGCTTTCCTGGATCCTTGTCTATAACCAGTACTTGCTTACTCTTCCACAAGGCCCGGAACTTCTCCATATTAATTTATGGAGGAAAAAGGCCAACATTGTCTAATTTTCATGGAAGGGTATAACCTCCCGAAATGGGATTCGAACCTGCACCCCATCGGGACACAAGAATCCAAATTCCTAGGCTCTACCAATTGTGCTATCAACCCGGGTTTTAATTTGCCTTTACAATTCTTAAATAGCCTCATTTATTGTACATATTATGATGTACATTTTCTTATGAAAATATATTATGAAGGAGCTTTATTGATATTACACAGGTTTCCCAACAGATCATTTCCAAGTTTTCATAACATTTTAACATTAAATAAAAAACAATCAGCAATTTCAATGAGTAAAAGCCAGTTCATGGAAAGCTGTTCTAGTTATATTGGTTAAATGTTACTCCCCTAATAGTATGTAACATTTTTGGTTTTTTTGCTTCAACTTAGCTGCATTATATTGTATATTGATATGTATATATATATTGAGTCTTGTATTGTTTCACTTGTGAATCTCCTTCTTTTTTTCAGATTATACAGACATATTGCTTATAGGCAATTCACCAGGTGGTCATATGGTTTGTTGTCCAGAAGGAAAAGGAGAGTAGTGCCATCATGTGCAGTTCTTGCCATTAGGGAAAGGTTCCCATCAGAACAGTACTGTGGTTTAAAATACCCACGATAAATGAAAAAAACTTTTTGTATGGAATATATGTACAAGTAGTTATGTCACTGATTCTGATTTAAGTAAATTTGTATTGAAATATATGTACTGAATCTAGTTAGTATCTTATTTGTCTCAAGTCGTCCCATTCTGGCATTTTTGGAACGATGTTTAACATCGTTCCAATGGTAACAAGAAAGTATAAGATTACTCTTTTCACGCTTCAACAAGTTTCAACATAGACAAAGAGGCGTAGTTCAAGCGTGAAACTCATTAACATCTCATTTAAATGTAATACAACGCTGGCTTGTGTAGTCGTTCTTGAAACTCTTCAGGAAAAGGGAGGTTACTCTCAGGACATACACATTTTGCAATGGAGACGGGACAACTAAACCCGTAGACAACTCAAACCGTGACAACTGCAATGATTACTTGTTGGAGTAAAAAGGGCCTACGATGTTTTTGACAATGCCTGTTATATGCGTAGCATAATTACATCATTCGATAGTAATAAACAATATTAAATGATCGTATTATAGTATGATACTTATGTCAATACATTAAAGATGATTTTGGTAGTTTTTGGGAGCACCGTTCTGTGCATATCTAAAACAAACACGACGTCAACGTTACAAATAAGGCAGTGGCTAGAGTTACGGTACCGTAACTTTAGACACAGGTTCTAGAGTTACGGAAGTTCCGTAACTGTAGACAACCCTGCCAGGTTTGGCTAGGGTTACGGAAGTCAAATAACATGCGTACATTGTATGTTTCAACTTTTAAACGTCGAAAAACTTGTTTAAATTCATTATTACTCGAAATAAACAAATATTTACCGACGTGACTTATCCAATTGTTATTACACCCGCCATTTTGGATATGACTAATACACTTACCGGATGTTTAATATACGGCGATATGACGTTGTCGTCTTCAAAGTGTCACATTAAAGGTTTACTTGAAGGATTTTAAGTTATAGAGTTTGATTATAATTTGGAATTAATATGTATAATTTTGTACGGAATTTTAAGCAAATATTTATAGGAAATAGACGATTCTTAGAGCAATTTTAATTGTGAATAAATTGCAAGTGCAAAACGTTAATTTGACTTAAATTTCGTGAACAAAAATGGGAATGTAGCTTGATGCAAAAGAGCTTAGTACTTGGGGAAAAACCTTAAATGAATTGTTAGAAAGTCGATGTTTTTGTGAAAAAAATTCAGCTTGTCATTCCACACCAAATCTTTAAAATTTTAACGAAAATATTAACGATCTCGTTAAAAAATACCCATTGATAACCAAAAATGAGAAGTTGTCAGCTCCTTGTGGTTAAAGAAAATAGTCCAGAATAATATTTGGTTTGATGAGATGGCTGCTGTACATGACCCTAAAATGTGTTGATGAAAATTAAATCTTTGACTGGTTTATTTTGTTTGATAAAGTAAGATAAACCTTGCCATGAGCAAACCACTTGAGAAGTCTAGTGCTATCCTTTTGTTAAATTCCGTTAATTGATAATTAATACATTAGTTCATAGATAATGTACATAATTATATATTCTTTAATCAAAAAATAAGTTCAGGACATCGTTCCTCCAGCACTCCAGTGCTTTGATTTACTATTACAGCCAAGATTTAGTTATGTCATATGATTAATTGCCATCTATTGAACTACCAAGCTTGTAAAATAAATCATTGGTCATAGTTGGTATACACATGGTATTGAACCGTTTTCGGACTGATCCACGGTCGAACTGAATTTTTCATATTTCGGAAAATGACTCGACATAAAAACCGGTTCTGATTTAAAACCGGTACATATTTTTACATAACTGGTAAGTATCAACTTCATATCTAACATAATTATCATAGAAATAAGCGTTCTTTCAGTAATTTCACTTTTCAGCGATTGAGAGACACTGCTGACTTCCGGTATAATTTACAGTTTTGTAACAAACGTTCTGATTGGTCTTAAACTCCGCGAAACGTTTCCCGAAATATGTCATTGAAACGAAGCTAGTGCAAACATCAACAAAGCGTCAAGCTGAATTTTGATCAATGTGCGACTCTTAGTGTCGCTGTATGGGGACATTAAGTTTTGATTTGTGCTCAGACAGGCACTGGCACTGGCAAATATTGAAATCCATTTATAAAGAAATAAAATACAACGCAAAGTAGCACTTTTGTACACTACAGAAATGGCGCGTTTACAAAACCAAGACCTAAACAATAATACATTACGCAGGCAATTTCTCAACTCGCGTTATCGTTTGGCCGTCAATACATCAATCGTGTAACTAATAAAATGTCTGTGTAATTAAGAGACCAAAAGACCAATCGCATCGTTACGAAGACAGATTACGGGAAAAGTTTCGCGGAGTTTTAGACCAATCAGAACGTATGTTACAAAACTGTAAATTATACCGGAAGTCAGCAGTGTCTCTCAATCGCTGAAAAATAAAATTACTGAAATAACGCCTAATCCTAATCCTAAGTATATAAGATATAAAGTTGATACTTTCCAATTATGTAAAAATATATTATGTAAAAATATGTGTCTGCTTTCAATCACGACAAGTTTTAATGTCCAGTCATTTCCCAAAATGTAAAAAATCCGTTTGACCGTGGTTCACTTCTAAAACGGTTCGATACCTTATAGATATATACATTATAACAAGATGTGTAACGACTCAAAAGCGATAGTTATAAAAGGACCGTTTTATGGTGTGTTTTTTTCAACAATGTTAATATAAATCATTAGTATGAATATTTTATTGAATGCAAGAACTCCAGTGCCAGTGATAGCATGATAAGGGTACATCGGTTAGTCATGAGTGTAAATTCAGTATGCTACCGCTGTGGTAATATACGAAATGTGGTAAACGTATATAAATTATTTCGGCGATTTTGTCGAAGGCTAAATTTATATTTCAAATTGAAAACTATCGACGAAAATGCCTGACCAGTTTAACCTGCGGATTGATAAATGTGTCTCTGATTTACTTCACAATCAATTAATAAGCGATAAAAATAGTTCTGTCATCTGACTCGTCTTTGTTGCACTAATCAGTGACAGGTGTTAACTTGTATTGATAAGCGCGTGGAATGGGTGTAGTCAAATCTCCTTAATACACTAAGCAGTATACAAAGTGATTAAATTAGTGAAATTCTGATATTTTGATAATAACCACAGCAAAAGTTACATTCCATGTTAAAAGATTTATGATGTAACAGCATAAAAATTATTGATTTATTGATAGTGTCTGTAGCTGTTTAATGTAATGATACTTTGGTCATTCGTTGTATTACTTAGGCCCGATTGCATAATTCTAGTCTAAAGATAACCTCAAGTTTAAACCAGAGTTTAAACCCTGTCCATTGCATAAATGTAATTTAATTAGTCTCAGATTAAGCAAAAAGCTGGTTGGATTGCATAAGTACAGTTCAGGCAAAACTAGACTTAATAAAACTTGAATCATGCAATCGGCCCTAATGAACTCACAGAATTTGTATGCAAAAACTGTACTTCAAGATTTTGTGTGACACGAAGATGAAAAAAAATCTTTCTAATATTTGCCAGTTATACAAAGAAGAATAAACACGTCCGAGGTCGCCATTATTTGTATGCCCTGCTCGATTCGTACTTGAATCTAATGTGTAAGGAGTAATCATAAGTATGGATTTGTTAGGTTTCAATGTGCACGAAGTATTTCTGTAGTTCAATATTTTGTTTACTGTTCCATCATCAATCTTCTTTCAGACAAGAAACGATGGCGTCATTAACATATAGAAACAATAATGAAGACGAAAAGCTATATGACGAGGATGTTCTTCATTTGATAAAACAGTTTAAGCAGCCGTTTGTTGAAAATAATTGCAATCCAAATGACAACAATGATGAAACAGATCTGGAATTAACGATAAAACGTTTCGGTCCCGCTTTAAACAAACCAGATACAACGTCAAGCACGGGTTGCTCTCGTTGCTCGAAAAAAATTAGAGTTGAAGATGTAAGTCAATTCAAAAATGGCCAACATCTGTCGATGCCAGGGGCGAAAAAGCAGTTTAGTAAATTCTACGAGCATCATGCCATTGTTAAAAGAGTCATATCTACTTACAACACAGTTGCAGAACTTGAACTGATACATTTCCAAAAAGTAGATGGCACGTATCAAATCGCTGAAACAAAAGAAAAGTATGATTTAAGCCGAAGTATAATTTACTACATTAAGTACGAGCACCTACTCTACGAACCTGAACTGGTTATTATGCGAGCAGAAAAGATTCTAAAGGAAAGCAGCGAAATAAATTCGCAATTTTACAAGTACAATTTGCTGTTTTGTAACTGTGAACACTTCGCAACTTATTGCGTCACTGGGATAGATGAAAGCCTTCAAGTTCAAAGCTACGTGCAGAAAATATTAGTTTTTTGAACCCAACTGATTTGAGACAGGGATGGGGTCAATTACTTGCAAAGTAATTAATTATAATTACCATTATTCTCAACCTCAGTAATTATAATTAATTATTAATTACCCTGAGTAAGGACAATAATTAATTACAATTACCATTATTTACATAAACAATTAATTATTAATTAATTATTTCAATGACGTATTTAGGCAAAAAATGAAATTCCAGTTACTGACATGTATTAATTCAGTGATTTTTTTACCAACTCATCAGTGTGGGTCCTAGGACTTTAAATATATGAGTCCCAAAACTTAGCCGACTAATCCAAGTTACAAGGCTTAATATTGCTTTGGTGATATGAAAGGTATATTAACAACGGAATGAAGAAAAAAATAATTTGATTTCTACATTATTTACAATGCTTCTGATACTGAAATTATTCAAAACTGTCAAATAAATTTAATAAGTTTATTTTCATTAATTTAGTTTGAGATTATTAAAAACTTCTTTTTCCTTAATATTTTTATGCTTATCTAAAGTAAAGCACATTATTATTTCTATCTGTACATAGAAGATTTGCAGACCTAGAATATGATTGACATAACTTGAACACAATTTGGTATTTACATGCATTACCAAATTCCTGTCAGACAGGACTCCATACTCAGAAAAAGTATGCATCCAAAAGATGCACATTATATTTTGAAACTTTGCATCCACAGCAAATTCAATGAGTCCTGGACTCAAGATGCAGAGGTAAAAAAATCACTGTTAATTATTGTCCTTACCTTTAAAACACTAAATAAAAGATAACTCATATGGCAGTATGCATGTACTTGATATCATGAAGTAATTGAAAAATAATTGAAATCAATTAATTATTGCCTAAATTTCCTAAGTAATTAATTATAATTACCATTGTTTTCCATTTTTTGATAAAATAATTAATTATAATTACCATTGTTTTTCACACAGTAATTAATTGGCAATTAATTGTTCATAGCAATTAATTGGCCCCATCCCTGATTTGAGAACAAATGTTCAACTGCGCCTCTTGTTTGACAATATTGATGAAATTGTCGCATTGCTTCCAGGTGGTTTTGAACAGGCATCAAACATTACTCTAGGTATAACGTCTAGTATTTATCTATTATACTGTATAGTAATGACAGTACAATATTCAAAGAACTACCATGAAGGAAAAATGTGTCGTGCATGTTTCATTGAGAAACTGACCGAATCATGGCTTGGATTGGGGGCGTTTGTGACGACATCAAGTGTATCATTTTTATTTACGCGAACTGCATTTCCGCTTGTAAGTGGCCCAATAGCTATTCCATCATTTGTCCTCGTGGCATTGTTGTTAGATAAAGTGCATTCTTCACTTCCAAAGTTACGCCAAGCTTTTAAATGTGACAAAAATATAATATCTAACTTGTCCGAAGTGGACGTTGGTGATGTTATTTCATTTTCCTACTACAAAATTGAGCATGTTGGTGTTGTAACGGAGCTTAACGAACACAAAGTGACATGTGTGCATACCGCATCACCAACATTGTTTAGTACAAGGGTTATTCAAGAAGAGACTTTTGATTTAGATCCATCAAAGCAAACTGTTAAGCTTTTTGCTTGTAATCTTCGTGATATAAGGCCATCACATGAGGTTGTCAATCTTGCAAGGAAAAGAGTTGGTGAAACAAAATGGTCGTTAGTCAATCGTTCAGACCATCTCTGTCACTGGGCTAAATACAAAAATAATCCAAGATATAGTTGTGATCTTGTGGTCAATAAGGAGCAATTGAAAGCAAGCCGTCTGAAAGACGCGTTTATAAGAGAAGAAGATGTACATTTAATGAGCGATATAGAGGTAGGAGATGTTGTCAAGTATAAACAATCCAAAGGTATTGTAGTTGGAATTGAATCTTTAGATGACAATTACGGACGCGAGTTTGAACTCGAAATAATAGTGTACAATTCCTGTTATGTTTTCTGTAAAGAGATATACCGTGTGGACTTAAACAAAGATAAGCTAACTGTGTTTATTTACCATCCTGCATACTGTTTCCCTATGAGGACACGGTGTGAGCGAGCTCACTTACAGACAAGAAAGGAGAATGGTGGACAAATAATGGCTTTATTAGCCATTGTGTCATGCGGAAACATCTACAAACTTAACCTGCCAATAACAGCAGTAAATATCCACTTGAATAGAACTACCTTAGTATATCCCCATTTACTTCATTCATTTGTATTTCTTGTCTATTTTGTAAATAATTTAAAATATAAACACGCTATTGACTTTTTCGCTTGTCCAGTGTCCACCAACCAACAATTTAGATGTTGATAGAATACATTTGACAGACCCGTCAATTATATAACAGTGTCAATATACTTGTACTTTGGTGACTAATAGTCTAAGACAATCAGCGATGGTTGCTTGGTCTCCTGTTAAAATGACACGTAAGTCACTTGGTTATTTTAATCATCTCTGACCTGATCTCTGATAATATTTCGGTAATTTTATTCATTTGGATACAATTGTTGGTAGCTGGACAAAAACGTCATCAATATACATGTATTGTCTGTTCTCTAAATACATCGTTGGCGCCCGGCTAGCTTAGTTGGTAGCACACAAGTCTACTGATCGAGAGTCGTGGGTTACATTCCCGGGCGGGGCATACTTTCGTGGAGCTTGGTCATGAAATTATTTCTACGTCTATTCTCCCTCCTACCTATGATTCTTAATAATGTAGGGCAGTTGCAAGTCATTGACGAAAATATGAGCTTAGTAGTTGGTTAACAGCTAAATCCAGAGATATAGCCTTTCCAGGAGCAGTGATTAGGTTGACTGAATGCCGTTATATGATCTAAACAATGTGTTGCTACGGCGTTAAATTCAACAAAAACAAAACAAAAAGAACCCTGAATACATGAAAGAAAGATGAAAAGACGAAAGATTTAATAGCTCGGTATTATATATTTTCGTTTTACCTTCATCTTCCAACTTATCATTACTTGAGAATCACATTTAAACATTTAGTACGAATACTTGAAACGTATAACGAGTTTTTGTAGCAGCTCGGTGTTTAAATTTTCTTCCTTCATATAAAGTTTTATCCCTATCTATCCACTTATCACTATTTGAGAAAAACATTTTTGTTTGATGCTTTGTTTTACTACATAATTCATTTAGTAAGAAGATTGTTTCGTGTTTTCTATTGTTTGTAACATGGGTTTCATGCGTGTCGTGGCATACAATGTATAACTGCTTGTATATCTTATATTTATATATTGCATGACTAGTTTATATAGTTTTTTCTTATTTTGTCTAGATTTAAGCTTGGTTGCTTGAAGAAAATTAAAAGAAACTGTTTAAAGTATCAACACAAACGTCGTTTTTCCTTTAACTTATGAAGACAAATTGCACACAAACTTAGAAAATGGTCATGCTGACACTGTTCTCTTTCATTTGTTGGTCAGTCATTTTCTCTTACATTTGTCCATTTAGATGAAAGTGATTAATTGCTTGTCAGTAAGGCGAGAATTAGTTTATTTGTCGATACTCGAAGCCTCCTGTGCAATATTTCCCAAAATCAAGAAAAAAAGAAATTCTCCAAAATTGGGTTTAAATCGCGTGTAACGCAAAAGATATAAACAGGCTTTGTCAACTGACTTTGAATGCTTTTATAAATCATTGTAATTTCATGATTTCTTTTATATAGTTTTGATTTAAACAAAAAATTAATGAAAGTATGATGCTCCCACAATGCAGTTTTCCAGATAGCAATCCACGAAGAGGCCTTATAATCTTCCCGTTGGACTTAATAAACCTAAAAATTGACAATATTGAAATATGTACTATTGTTAATGTGAATAACCTTTTGATTAAATTTCAATTTAATTAAACATTTTAATGGCATGATTACTTATTGACAGGTCTAAATATATGTATTACATTGATGTTTTTTGAAACAGAAAACCTGCCAATGATTTAGTGTAATAAAATTAATGTCAGACATATTCAAGTTTTTATTCAAGTTTTTTTACCTCCTCCTGTCAACATTTAGGTCACCAAACTTCGCGTATCATAAAGTAAAAAACTCGCCTAATGTAGCAATTCAATATTGTTTATTTAATCAACGCATGTCATAATGTAAATATATCTCTTCGCAAGTGTTCAGATTTGATTTTTTTGCATTATCAAATTAAATAATTAAATTCGACAGCTCAAAACTTTGAATTAAGCTTGAAACTGCTTTCGATTATTTTCCCATTTGGTAACAGAAATGAGATTTTTAAAATATTTTTTGGAATAAGAAAAATAAGTAGTTAAAGGTTTTTCAAAGATCTTATGCATTATTTTAAACAATGTCTTACCACTTTTAGATATTCTCTAAGTGATGGTTTGTTGGTTCTGACAAATAATCTTTTGTCTTGACATTTTTATCACTAAGCGTTGATACTTTAATAGTATCACTGTGAATATTTGTTTTTATAGGAGTTGAAGTTAAGTTCTGAAAAATGACCATCTTGTTTATAGCAAAATCATGTTTTTCACCATTTTTAAGTCCAAAAAGCCTAAGTTGCAAACACTGAGCGCTCTTCAATTAGCAATAAAGACGACCTGGTAATACAGCGGCTAATTTATTTTTATTTACATAATCTAGTTTTTTTTCTCCCAATTCGTTTCGTAGCAATCAAATTGATAGCTGTTATTGACGTTTCTGATCGTCTGGTCACTAGAAATATGTCACAAAGTCGAGTTTTTAAAAAGCTCGATGTTTAAGTTGTCATTTTTCGTTAAACTTTTTTTCCGTATCTACCCACTTACATGTATGACCACATAAAAACTTGATCATTTTAGATTTTTTCAACCATATTTTTCATTGAGTACGAATATTGTTTCATGTTTTTCTCATGATTGTTAAATTGTTTTCATGCTTATCATGTTATCTAATTGTGTGTTGATGTTGTCAGTCTAAATATATATTTGTTGTATATTATGTATTTCATGACTGGTTTATACATTTTGTTATTATTTTTTTTGACAAAGATTGAGCTTAGGGGCTTGAAGAAAATATTGTTTAATTATATTTTTGAGATAGATAATTAAAGTTCTCAACTAACACGTTAACTATATACAGTATCCATGCAAGTATCTATAACCCATGAAATTGCATAGACAAAGGTACAGTCACTTGCTAGTTAAAAAAATAATTTTATAAAATTACAACCACTCTGCATTAAGATCGTCAATTTGATTGATCAAAATATTGGAGTCAAAATTGGTGGTCGTTGATCGTTGTGGACAGTCGGTCGCGACGTGCAATGTCCTTTTGCAGTAAATTCGATTGGATGGAATTAGAAATGGATGTTGTCGATTAGTGGTTGCTCTGATCATGTCGTCGTAACATAAGTAACACTGTAGTTATTTTTGTAATTATTTATTTCCATGTGTTTGTAATATTGTACCTTATATCTACAGTATCCAACAAAAGTTTGCAGTCACTTTCAAATTGTAGGCCTATTGCATAGCTTTTAGCTAACATTTAATAACTGTTTATTTTGAAATGCTTTGCAGTTAGGCATTATTTTTTGGTAATCATAATTATTATAACAGAGACAACATAAGATAGCATAAAAACTTGTTATGAGAAATTATAACAATAATCATGGTTTTGGAGGCTTTATGATGTCAGATGCTGAATCTTATAAAGTGTTGCATTCATTAATTTTTCTTTCATTCTATAACAAAACATACTGAAATATACAAAATGTATTAAAAATAATGTTTCTACAAAAGTAATATTCAAAATTCATGAACTGTAGTAAATTTCGTTTGTCTCCAAACTTTTGGTGGATACTGTATATCTTAAGTTTGTGCTCAAAATGTAGTTATACTATAACGTTTATTTACGCCTAACACCTTTTGATAAAATCCACATGAGTTTGAGATCTCTTTTCATTGCATTTATAAATGGTAAATATTGCTACCTCTCAAAAAGCCAAAACATTATTTTCTAAATTTGCACGGTGTCTTAAAAAAACTTTTGGCCAAAAACAATAGCAACTTGAAATTAACATTCGATTGTAAGAAAAAATAATTTATCATTGTATGAGTCATCTCAGTATTTTGTACGACAATGTCCTTGTATTTGTATGATTGCTGGGAGACAAAAGACCCACTCTGATCTCTTGTCAACAAGCATTAAATACATGAAATAAATACGACATTGTTTAGAATCTCCGTGTTTTAGTTGTCCTCTTGAGGAATCTATATAGATGAGCTTTTCAATGTAGTTATTCGTGAAGTTATTTGTTATGTTCTGTTTTTTTTTATATTGTACCTAATATGTATATCTTTTGTTTGTTTTCTACAATACAATACAAACTTTTTTTATTGTCGGACAATTTGTAACAAATACAGTTTAACATAAGCTATGAAAAGCTATTCATACCGACATTTGTAACAAAATTTGCATAAACATAACAAGCATAAGAATATTTCATAATGTATTATTATGTGAATAAAATATAATATGTATTAGATAAAAATATGCTGAAGAAAAATATGAATATCTACACAAAAGTTTATAAACAAAAATATTACAAAAGCATGAATATGTATAAAATAAAACAGAAATATCACTTTAAGAATATATGCATGAACATGTTGAGCATTTTAATGAATAAATTGTTTTCATATAAAAACAAACTAAACAATGATTTACAGGCAATTCAGGTGCAGACATCTCCGGACCAGACTTAATTAAACTTTTTTCTTAAAGTTTATTCCATAGTTATGCTGCCTGGAAACGGAAAGATCTGATTCCGTGATGAGTAAAATTAACCTGCGAAATTCTTAATGTGAAATAAACAGGATCTTTATTTTGTAGTATTTTTACAGTTTCAATTGCAATCATGCGAAGACTTCTAATTTCTACATTAGGCACTTTTTATTTATTTTAAAGATCATTATAGTAAGAGTAAAAATCGTTGAAATCTATTAATCAATACTGCCAAAATCTCTTGCGAGTGTTCTAGGCAGGTTTAAATCTTTTATATATATTTATTGTTTTATTTGTTTTATTTATTTATATTTTATTGTTAATTGTTACATGGACATTCTATATATACATTTGGATTTATAAAAAAGTAGTTTGATAATGTGTTTGGGCTCACAACAGGAAGGCTATTTCAAGGTTAGGAAAATGTTTTCATTTCATTCTAAATGCTTATTTTTGTTTAAAGTTTTATATTTTCCATAATCATTCCAATACTCTTGATGAATCTCATACCAAATATATATAAAAAATGTCAGAAATTATGGTTATTTTCATATATTTAGTAACCCCACCCACCAGATAGTTATTGTCAATTTCAACAATTGATGAACCCTTAATAATGTTATTAGTCAATGTTTTGTTTACTGTTTCAATGTTTTTGTTTATCGCCAATTTACACAATATCTAACATCGTCTCTCCTTGAACATATATTGTAGACAATGATCCATATTATTCTGAAATAATAAAATGTTATTTAATTATGACGATTTCCCTAAAACAAGCTCAGATATAAATTTCTTACCTCAGAAATTTTCAAGAAACTGAATTATAATTATGCTTCTAGTGATTTTTCCATGTAAAATTCTTGTTCAATTATGCTTTTTATATTGTTATTCAATCATATATAATTCCCCTCAAACATGATTCAATCTAGATTTTTGACCTCAGAAAACGTCTTTGAAACTGATATGTAATTTTATTTTCAATATTTTACTATGACAATATACGACTTCATGTATTTGTTTAAAAGTCATTCTAGGTTTAACTAAAACAAAATGAAATATTTTTGTTCTTTCAAATTCAATTTTATTTCCATCAGTCAGTTTTATGATGATAATTCTTTTTTTATTATTTCGTAGAAAAAAGGTCATGGCTATGACTGCATGCTTTGTTTTTGGAAGTACCGAATTCTGTTTAGCCGATGAAAGGTTAAAACAGTTTTTTTCTGAGGAGCTTCTATATTTTTTTCTGTTATAGTCCAACAGAATTAACCAGAGCTTGAACTACTTAATCATAATAATTACACGCTTCACTTACATTAAATCGTGAGTTTCCGAATGTGTGTATACGGTTATACACGTGTTTCTAACAACCGATATGTTTTATTTTATTTATTTATTGGAGTTAACGCCGTATCAACACAATTTAGGTCATTTCACGGTGTCCAGCGCACCTAACCTAGCTTTACTGGACCATTATCTATAACCAGTACTCACATACCCTTCCACAAGGCCGGAAACTTCTCTATATTATCTAATCAATGGAGGAAAATCGACATTATTGTCAAATTTTCATGGAAGGGTATAACCTCCCCGGTTGGGATTCGAACCAGCACCCCCTCGGGCACGAGTATCTAAATCCCAGCGCGCTACCAACTGCGCTATCGACCCGGGTTAACAACCGATATGATTATAAAGCAATTTATTAAATGTGGCATGTTATTGTACTTTTAATTTTGTACACGTTAGTTTTTTGGGGAAACAAGTAAGTCAGCCGTATTATGGCTCAGTTTCAAAGTATTTGTTCATGTCAAAACATTAATTGTTCAGTACGTGTATTTTGCCGAAAGCTTCCGATAAAGCACGGAGACAAAAATAGATTGTAAATATTGGGTTAAATATATTCTTGTATAAAGATCAAGCTCAGGTTAATTCTATTGGACTATACATTAATATAATCATTCGAATCTGTACAAAATATCAACATTTTTAATAAAAAAGCTTGTTATTATAGTTGTCTGCTTTTTTCTTTCTTACATTTTCTCTTTGAAGTCCATGCTATATGTCATGGTTACATATTCACAGATGCTTGTACAGAACAATACAGACGAAAATTTTAAGTATGATGCCATATTTACAGCTAACAATTGTGAGCCTTGTATAAAGTTTAAACAAAGCGTGCCGTTTGTTGCGGTTTACCGCAGATGTTAATACGACTACAAACTATCGGTTAGAGAATCGTTTTGTCCAGTATGATCATCCACCAATGTGTTACGCTGGCATCAGATTAGTCTGTTGTTTGTTTTCCTGGTTGTATTTATTTAAATTAGGCCATGAAGAACTGTTTTGACCATTTACCTCCTATCAAGTAGGACAGTAGTCAGCCACGAATAGAGAATCTGGAAATTGATACTGGTTTTAAACCTGGAACTAATGATACTAGCCACTGCAGAAAAAGTCCGTACTGCTGCATTAATTAACAGTCTCAAAACATTCACTTTGTAGGCACAACTGGCTACACGTGTACGTTTGATCATTTAACAAAATGATAAACAAATGTATGATTATTTGATATGTTCATATTTTACTTTCTATGAAATTTGGCGATGTACGTAGTTCTTCCGAACTTAATATTACATTTTTGTAGAAAATACTGGACACCTATACTCCAAGGCGACCGAAATACCATTATGTAAGAAGGGCTGTCATTTTTGTATGTATTGACAATTTTATAGTATAAAGCGACATGATTTGTCAACTTAAGAACGGTGTCACCAGATCAAGATGTTAGAAACACATAACAAGGTTTTTTTTAACAAACCAGTGCTAACTGGTATGGTGAAAATATTTAATGTCTTCACGAAAAGAAGCAAAACAATGCCTATGAGATTTTCCACAGGATATGTATTGCCATGACCTGAAACTTTATCGGGACAGTCATGCTTAACTTTATTAACAATACTGGTTTATCTCAATACGAAATGTACTCCTTTGTGATCATAGGAAGACGTTATTCGTTGGCACTTGTACAACGCGCGCACCCAACATCGCGAAAGTGCAGGGATAGTGTGGAAAAAAGTAATGTATAACTTACAGCTTCTCCCGCACTGCCGATCGACTGCAATATAATTGTTCACCCTAAATAGAGCATAGAATATAGCCGTGGGCTTAGCTTGGTAATACACGTGTTCTTACATAGATTGGTCCAATCTAAGTAAAGTAATTTTTTAGGTTGAAAAAATTGAATAATTTTATGGAAAATATTATGTTAATATAGACGGATTCAGTTTTTTGAAAAATGGAATTGATTGAAACGTTTCCGAGGGGCGAGGTATTTACAGAGGGCTTTACCATTCGAATGTCCCTGCTCTTTATCATTGGGGTTTGTTGAGCTCGCATTCAACTCAGTCTCTGCTATTCCCCGGCAGTTCAGGGTCCGGGTTACAGATTACTTCTGCATAATTTAAAGTAAAACATCATAAGACTATCATATTTGTTAGACAATGTGAGAAAAAGAAAATTACAACTTGTATGACAAAATAAACATGAAAGAGGTCAGATATCTACTATGAACATGTCCTAGGAATAAGCGATTTAAGTAAAACAGAAATTAAATTAGTACGCAATGCTTTACATTCCTAATTACATCATTTGTGTATCGAGATATGATTTGTTCTCCACGATTGGTTGCTTGCCTGCCAAAGAAAACCAATTGGCTTAATTTGTATATACTTTCGGCTGAACGTTTTTTGCTGGTGGCTGTTTGAAATCAGCGCGTACCGATGTTATGTTAAATGGAAAGAAATGCCTAAAATATGACATCATCAAAAAAAGAGATTTTGAGGAATAAGATTAAAAATATGATATCAAGATATCTGATACAAATGAGTTATAACTATTTGAAACCAGGTTAACGCTAATTTTTTTGTTTTATATGTGTTTACTTTCCAGAAGGACCCGACAACTTCCCACTCCAAAAGAAACTTGATAAGTATTAACTAATTTTCAAACTGCGACGTCGATACGAACACATGATCTCTAAATATGAATATCTACACAAAAGTTTAAAAACAAAAATATTACAAAATCTTGAATATGTATAAAATAAAACAGAAATATCACTTTAAGAATATATGCATGAACATGATGAGCATTTTAATATATTAGATAAAATTTATGCAAAGAATAATTTATAACTTAAATGTTAAAATGTACATAATAAGTTGGTAGGAAATCTTACTTAACAGGTGTCTGTACTTCAAATTAAAATAAATATTAAGTTAAATGCTAAGTAAAGCGTATTAATGTTAAGAAATATACTATGAGGACGTAAAAAGCACATTTAATGTAAAGTATTTAATTGCACATAACACCTACAATTTAACATCAAGCACATAATACAATAAAATATATAAAAAACAATAAATAGAAATATAATGCATAAAAACATATAACTAAGCGTCTGCAAGCAGTTTACATCACCCTCGCACATGAAAACATAGAACAAAGAGGTAGCAGATATTTATATATAGATCAAACATGCCATTATTTCAGTCAAATAAATGAACATGTTTATACATATTATTTATACCATGAACACAAATTAAAATTCTTTTAATTTTATAACACAAATAAATCCAATAAAAATATTATGAGGTATCTGCTGATCATAGACCAAGGTAAAACAATGTCATTAAAATGAGATAAAACCCCGAAGAAACGAAAGATTAAAAAAACCCCGAAATTCCACCAAATCAGTCTTTGAGAGAAACCGATCAGCATCTATCTCATGACTTAAAAGCAAACACATAATGTAACTAGTACAGCAGAACATAAAAAAGTTTTCTTTAAAACACTCAGAACTTAATGCAAACAGCTATGCTCTGGACAAACATGTAAAGCCAATGAATAACATGCATAGTATAAAACAAACTTAACTATGACAGGCAATTTAGGTGCAGACATCTCCGGACCAGGCTTAATTAAACTTTTTTCAAAGTTCATTCCATAGTTATGCTGCCTGGAAACGGAAAGATCTGATTCCGTAATGAGTGGAATTAACCTGCGAAATTCTTAATGTGATTTAAGCAGGATCTTTATTTTGTCGTATTTTTACAGTGTCAATCGCAATCATGCGAAGACTTCTAATTTCTACATTAGCACTTTTTATTTATTTTAAAGATCATTATAGTAAGAGTAAAAATCGTTGAAATCATTATAGTTTTACGTGTTTTTAGATTGTTGATAAAGATTTTGCCTTCTTTGAATGGCTTTAACATTAAGTTGAAGAAATAATTTAAGGAAATAATCCAACATATTATAACTTTACTTAGACGTGAAGATAGTATCCTATCGCTGTTTTTACAAGTTTCAATTTATCCTAAGGATCCTAAACGTGTATAATTTTGTATAATCATAGTATTGTAAATTAATGTCATTTAGTGTAATTTAAAATGTACCTTTATAAAAGCTTTTCGTACATTTGTATGTGTTTAATAATTATTCTGTTTGGTTGATTATACAAACGCATGCCAAATATGATAATGTAATATATATAATGCCTGCATATTTTTGATCTGACATTCTTTATTTGCACATTCAATGGTAAATTTTGCAACATGATATTTCAATCTTTTTAAGGGAGATTTAATGAGATATTTATTGACCTGCTGTTTTATGCTTTTTAAAGTATGTTTAATAATCTTATTAGTAAACTTATTGTTTTGATGTTTCAATGTTTTTGTTTATTGCTAACTTACACAATGACTATTATTTTAATCGTAAATTTTATGCAATGCATGAAAGCTCATAATATTCAATGAAATAAATGACGTTTACTCTTCTGATAAAATTTTTGTCATGTCAGTGGCTTTACAATTTAAAAGAACCTGATTTTTGTATTATTTATTTACGCTCGATGACTCGGCTTAAATATCCTGCCAATATTGATTTGAAAAAAATATGTGGTGTTCTATTTCAGTGTTTTTGTGGACTATTTTCCTTTAAGACATTCTTCTAATCTATTCAAAAACCTCTCTACATTGACATCCCAATCAAGCTGCACAAATGATCATTGTAATAAAGATAGTCAATAGTTATTTCTTTTTGATACTACTTGAGTATTTGGTAATTTGTTGGTGATAAAAATGTCTTTTTTTACTTAAAAGCTTACACTGGTTTTCAAGCTGAGAAATCGTCACTCCTTAAACATATTTGATAGTTATTATAGTGTTTTATTCTTTTATAGACAATGATCCATATTATCCTGGGATAAAATGTTATTTAATTATGACGATTTCCCTAAAACAAGCTCAGATATAAATTTCTTACCTCAGAAATTTTCAAGAAACTGAATTATAATTATGCTTCTAGTGATTTTTCCATGTAAAATTCTTGTTCAATTATGCTTTTTATATTGTTATTCAATTATATATAATTCCCATCAAACATGATTCAAGCTAAATTTTTGACCTCAAAAATGTCTTCGAAACTGATATGTATTTTTTTTCAATATTTTACTGTGACAATATACGTCTTCATGTATTTGTTTAAAAATCAAACTAGGTTTAACTAAAACAAAATGAGCTATTTTTTGTTCTTTCAAATTCAATTTTATTTCCACCAATTAGTTTTATGATGATAATTCTTGTATTAATTCGTAGAAAAAAGGTCATGACTATGGCTGTATGCTTTTTTGGAAGTACCGAATTCAATTCCCGGCTATGACAGTTTCAATTTGTATGGCTTTAGAGAAAAACAATATACGCTGTTATCTACTGTCCTAGCTCATTTTGGTTTAGACGATGAAAGGTTAAAACATTTTTTCTGAGGAGCTTCTATATTTTTTCTGTTATAGCCCACCAGAATTAACCAGAGCTTGAACTACTTAATCATAATAATTACACACTTCACTTACATTAAATCGTGAGTTTCCGAATGTGTGTATACGGTTATACACGTGTTTATAACAACCGATGTGATTATAAATCAATTTATTAAATGTGGCATGTTATTGTACTTTTAATTTTGGACACATTAGTTTTTGGGGAAACAAGTAAGTCAGCAATATTATGGCTCAGTTTCAAAATATTTATTCTTTGATTCTTTGTTTTTGTTTAAAAAAAAACCATTAATTGTTCAGTACGTGTATTTTGCCGAAAGCTTCCAATAAAGCACGAAGACAAAAATAGACTGTAAATATTGAGTTAAATATATTCCTGCATAAAGGTCAAGCTCAGATTTATTCTGTTGGACTATACATTAATATAATCACTCGAATCTGTACAAAATATCAACATTTTTAATAAAAAAAGCTTGTTATTATAGTTGTCTGCATTTTTTTCTTTTTTACATTTTCTCTTTGAAGCCCATGCTATATGTCATGGTTACATATTCACAAATGCTTGTACAGAACAATACAGACGAAAATTTTAAGAATGATGCCATATTTACAGCTAACAATTGTGAGCCTTGTATAAAGTTTAAACAAAGCGTGCCGTTTGTTGCGGTTTACCGCAGATGTTAATACGACTAAAAAACTATCGGTTAGAGAACCGTTTGTCCAGTATGATCATCCACCAATGTGTTACGCTGGCATCAGATTAGTCTCGTTGTTTTTTTTCCTGGTTGTACTTATTGAAATTAGGCCATGAAGAACTGTCTTGACCATTTACCTCCTATCAAGTTGGACAGTAGTCAGCCACGAATAGAGAATCTGGTAATTGATACAGGTTTTAAACATGGAACTATTGATACCAGCCACTGCAGAAAAAGTCCGTACTGCTGCATTAATTAACAGTCTCAATAAAATCACATTGTAGACACAACTGGCTACACGTGTACGTTTTATCATTTAACAAAATGATAAACAAATGTATGATTATTTGATATGTTTATATTTCACTTTCTATGAAATTTGGCGATGTACGTAGTTCGTCCGAACTTAATATTACATTTTTGTAGAAAATACTGGACACCTATACTCCAAGGCGACCGAAATACCATTATGTAAGAAGGGCTGTCATTTTTGTATGTATTGACAATTTTATAGTATAAAGCGACATGATTTGTCAACTTAAGAACGGTATCACCAGATCAAGGTGTAAGAAACACATAACAAGGTTTTATTTAACAAACCAGTGCTAACTGGTATGGTGAAAATATTTAATGTATTCACGAAAAGAAGAACAACAATGCCTATGAGAATTTCCACAGGATATGTATTGCCATGACCTGAAACATTATCGGGACAGTCATGCTTAACTTAATTAACAATACTGGTTTATCTCAATACGAAATGTACTCCTTTGTGATCATAGGAAGACGTTATTCGTTCTTAATATGCAAATGGCACTTGTACAACGCGCGCACCCAACATCGCGAAAGTGCAGGGATAGTGTGGAAAAAAGTAAGGTATAACTTACAGCTTCTCCCGCACTGCCGATCGACTGCAATATAATTGTTCACCCTAAATAGAGCATAGAATATAGCCGTGGGCTTAGCTTGGTAATACACGTGTTCTTACAAAAGTTGGTTCAATCTAAGTCAAGTATTTTCTTAGGTTGAAAAAATTGAATATGGAAAAGATTTATGTTAATACTAATGGATCCAGTTTTTTGAAAAATGGAATTGACTGAAACGTTTCCGAGGGGCGAGGTATTTACAGAGGGCTTTACTATTCGAATGTCCCTGCCCTTTATCATAGGGGTTTGTTGAGCTGGCATTCAACTACGTCTCTGCTATTCCCTGGCAGTTCAGGATCCGGGTTACAAATTACTTCTGCATAAGTTAAAATAAAACATCATGAGACTATCATATTTGTTAGACAATGTGAGAAAAAAAATTACAACTTGTATGACAAAATAAACATGAAAGAGGTCAGTTATTTACAATGACCATGTCCAAGGAATAAGTGATTTAAGTAAAACAGAAATTAAATTAGTACGCAATGCTTTACATTCCTAGTTACATCATTTGTGTATCGAGAGATATGATTTGTTCTCCACGATTGGTTGCTTGTCTACCAAAGAATACCAATTGGCTTGATTTGTATATACTTTCGACTGAACGTTTTTTTGCTGGTGGCTGTTTGAAATCAGCGCGTACCGATGTTATGTTAAATGGAAAGAAGTGCCTAAAATATTATACATCATCCAAAAAAGAGATTTTGAGGCATAAGATTAAAAATATAATATCAAGATACCTGATACAAATGAGTTATAACTATTTGAAACCAGGTTAACGCTCAAGTTTTTCTTTTTTTAAGTGTTCTTTACTTTCCAGAAGGATCCGACAACTTCCCACTCCAAAAGAAACTTAATAAGTATTAACTAATTTTCAAACTGCGGCGTCGATACGAACACATGATCTCTAAATTTGAAATTCTCTGTAACAGTTGCGACTTAATATTTGCTATATTAAAGGTTTATTCAAAGAGCACGAATAAAAGCCAGTGTTTTTTGTTATTTCCTTTTTTACATAATTATATATCATACACCTTACAACATAAATATCTTTAAAGATCCTTTAGATAAAATTTCTACATTCTTTAAGTGGTTTTTTTTCTTTTATGATATAGTCAATAGGTGTAAGAACGTCGTTTGTTATGCTTTTTCATGAATACTTAAAAAACATACACTCGTCCTATCTATTCATAGATATATATCTATCATACGATTGTCTTTTAAATAAATCCTGCACTATTTATGACATTGTATAGATAAATTGCGCCGTAAGTAAACAGTATTATTAATAAAGTAATCTTGAAACTTTATCTGGCGTCTAAAATACTGGCTTGAAATCATTTTACAAAACGAACAAAGGCCATTTCTATGAACAGGCCAGGAATTTGAAAGAAACAAATTACAAATGTCTAGTTTCATATGACAAGGTCAGTCTATTTTCGTCAAGTTTAGTTTGCGTTTTTGAAGGTCATTCTCACACAGAATACAATGAATGTATCTAAGGGTCAGCACAAAACTAACCTAACACCGTGTTTATAAAGAAGAATGTAGACTAGTTGTGAACTGACAAAACAATAGACATACATTATAATGGCGTCTGTAGTTTTAACAGGGTTGCAAATTACAATAAAACATGCGCAATCCCACAAAATACACAAATGCTGTGAATTCCAATCAGTTTTCTAAGTCCTGAATTTTCTCCTATCTCAAATTAAAATAATGATGCTTCATTACAGACAGTCGCTAAACGACTTAGTCAATTTCCAAATATTTCACTTTACTGTTCTTATTTCTTTGCTGGGAAAATTCAGGCAAGGATTCCAACTAAACGTTCCCCTGTTTTTTTTTTGGTTTCTGTTGCTGATATCGCTTTATTACTTACGACATTTACATCTCTTCCTAAGACCAACAGAAAGTTATGAGAACAGGATCTGTATATATTAACTCTGTCATGTGGTATCCATATATAGGTACCCGGTCAATCGATTATTATTTAAGAAATAACTTACAGTTGTCTATATTTTGTTGTCTAATAAAATATAGGCACGAGTTGTGATGCGCGTATGATTAAATCACGAGTGCTTTAGCACGAGTGATTTAATAAGCGCATCAAACGAGTGCCTATATTTTATTAGACAACAAAATATAGACAACTGTAAGTTATTTTGATTCTAACATCGTAAAATACATCCGTAGAAAAGATTTATTTATAGAACTATTTTTAACTGTTAGAAACGTCGTGCTGTTGAAATCCACCCCAGTGCAAAGGCCGAAATTAATATTTATTTACACAATTCTCACGGATAGGTGTTTCTTATTCCGAACAAAAAATATTAAAATCTTAATTATAGAATAGAAACCAAATTGTAAAAGTCAACCCTTATAAACTCGGGCGCCATTTTCGGCTTTGCGCATTTAACGTGGGGAGTAAAATTTCAACAGCCGTCACGAGCTATATTTTGTTGAATAATAAAGCATAGATGACGTCACATTAAATAAAGAGTGAAAACGCACGTGCCTATGTTAGAATTCTGATTAGAAAGGCTTCCATGAGAGGCAATATTTATTGTATCAAGTATTTCCAGGTAGGTAACCTTATTCTTTGGTGTTATCTATTTGAAGTATCGGAGATGCCACATAAAGAAGGCACCAATTTTCAAAGCATGGCATCTGTAAATGATCCAGTATTCTGCTCCATATAAGAAGGTTGAAGTAACAACAGTAATGTACCATAACTGTTTCTCAGTGAGGTATGATGGTTATTCTAGCCAAAGGATGTTTTAAAATAGCCTAGGTATTTTTGTTTTGTATTTCCGCATCTATTATGTCGTCGTTTGTTGTTGTAGGTGTGTTAAGGTGGTAAAATGAAATAAATATCAGAAATATGTCTGCGTTCATCATTGTCGCTAACCCAGCGTCTGTCAAAGTACTAAATTAGTAGACGTGCATAACTCAAGCTATGACATTGGCGAAGTTGAAAAAACCCTGAAAATTCCGGACATCCGAACATCTTTGTCTGTCCTGGGGTTGTTTAAGAGTTATCACGTGACAAAACACCCTTATACACGATGCACATACAATGCTGTAGTAAGTTAAGCATACATGTAAGTACAAAATATGAGCTAAAATAAAATCAAAACTGATTTTATGTATACTTTTTCAAAAGAGATAAGTTTGGTGGTACCTGTTATTATTCAAAAGGCCTTAAGCTGGACATTTCAAGGAGTGTTTCGTCTTTAGCTGTTAGAGTTTCCCAAATTACATCACCATATTCTAAAACAGGTCTTACGTAGAAAAGATACATAATGTTTAGCTATTTGCGACTCATCCCATGAACTCTACCATGACTTTTCAGTAATGCTAAGAATGAAGTGATGACATGTATCATCTATGGAGAATGTTAATTCAAGATAATTAAGTGAGATGCTTTTTGAATGACATACACAAGTGATGAATCTTGAGAAACGCCGGGTTTAAAACATTTTTTGAAGACATTTGACAGTTTACAACTACACAATTCTACCTGTTTGTTTGTTTTGTTGGGTTTAACGCCGTAGCAACACATTTTATAGGTCATATAACGGCGGTCAGTCAACCTACTCACTCCTCCTGGAAAGGCTAAATCTCTGGATTAAGCTGTTAACCAACTACTAAGCACATACTTTCGTCAGCGACTGAAAACTGCCCTACATAATTAAAAATCATTTGTAGGAGGGAGAATGGCCGTAGAAATAATTTCATGACCAAACTCCACGAAAGTATGCCCCTCCCGGTAATCGAACCCACGACCCCTCGATCAGTAGACTTCCGTGCTACCAACTGAGCTAGCCCGGCGGCTTTCAATTCTACCTGTCAGACATATAGGCCCGATTGCATAATTCTAGTTTAAAGATAACCTCAAGTTTAAACCAGAGTTTAAACCCTGTCTATTGCATAAATGTAGTTTAATTAGTCTCAGACTAAGCAAAAACCTGGTTGGATTGCATAAATACAGTTTAGGCAAAACCTGAGTTTATATTTAGTCTAATACATCATTAAAATTAAACCTGCGATGGGGGTAGTTTAAGGCTGAGTTTTAGAAAATATATAAGTTTTGTGAGTTGAAAAAATGACTGCCCACATATTGCAACGGATAAATTTCACTAGAATGTGCAACTCGTATTTGAGAAATTTAACCTTTGTGTGTAAAAAGTTCTTACAACTAATATTTATCTCTTTTATGCAAGATTCCTTCTCCGGTACTAAGCAATAAGAATAAAGTTTTTGTGCATAGAAACAAAGAAATGGCTTCAAAACAAGATTCGAACCAACACCGATGATACAAGTCTACCGTCATAGCTGATTAGCTACAGTCACACATCGGGGTAAACTTGTAATACTATCGATGTAATATCGATGAAGTATATACCTTTGTATGATTAATTTTGCGTTCAAACAAGAGATTTTGATGAATTTTTACGAAAAAATGGGGAAAAGTGCGGTTAAAATTTTGTTTTCATAAACATGCTCAGCCAACTAAACAATCATGGCCGAGTGGTTACGACGTTGGACTGGAAATCATTGGACCGCAAGTCCGGCATTTATTCGAATCCCAACGAAAACCTCGTTATTTCTTTGAGCTAAATATTTTTACTGCTAGCTCAGAACTGGGGAAACAGAAAGCAAACTCGAATATGATTAATCTTAGGTGTTTGAGGGTCGATCGACAAACGTGCAACTTGCTATAAAACTAATTGCAACTCAACATATTTGAAAACCTTATAATGTTGTTTAATTACTCAGCTTCAACACAGGTACAACTTTTCAGGGTAATACAACTAAGCTAATGCATTTGATCTGATATTTTATCAATTCAAAACTGGCAAAAATTTGACATGCGTTACATATGCGCATGCGCGTGCGATGCCATGTTTTGCAGTTTCAATATCTTACTAAATGTTAACATCTTAAAAGTAGTTTCATTCAGCCTTCAAGTGAGGAACCTGAAAATGTATCTGTATATGAGCTCTCTGAATGTGCAAGTAAGCTGAGCATAACATCATACAATTCATTTATTATTTAACAGATGTATCAATTATGTGTGGTTTTTATACAGAAAATATCATTAAAGTACAGATTATAAAGTCATTTTATCTTGGTATACTACCCTTTGTTTTTTTCGCTTGCCCTTTCAAGACAATCATAGAAAGAAAATCAGTTGCACATAAATGATAATATTTTTATTTCAATAATGTTTACATTAAATTTTTTTTTGCATGTATTTGAAAATAACACTGTTAATCGACCGATTCAAATTTTATACAAAATAATCAATGTCCAAGCACGAAATTCTCATGATTAAGTGGTATTTTTTCGGTGCAACGAAAGAAAACTTCAATTATAGTTTATCCTACCTGAGGACTAAGTACTACAAGATTACAAAGCTCAAGTTTTGTTATCCCCCGGATAGCTAGTCTAAGACTAGCTAAAACAAAATTAAACTTGAATTATGCAATTGAGAGATAAACTCAAGGCTAGTAAGCCTCGGACTAGGGCTTAAACTAGACTAAATAAAACTTGAATTATGCAATCGGCCCCTAATGTTTAAACCATTTTATCAATTAATCATTCATTCCTTTTGATTTAATTCTACGAATAAGACCTTTGTACCGTTCCCTATAAAAAGCATAGCAAAATTTTGCAGATGTAGTTTAAAATCAAAGCACAGAAGGCGCTGAATTTGTTTGGGTCTCGGAATATCAGAAAGGTGAAGGTTGTGTGGAAACAATGAGATATAAATGTAATACAGACGCAATAAATTCAAGAAACAATGACACAGGGTTATAAATTTATATTCTAATGAACTGAAAATAATGTAACATTTCAATATATTAAAACTTATCTAAACATACAAAAACGTATTCTATATCTAAACATGTAAAAAAATAACATTATTATATCCAACATATCTTACAACAAGTATAACAGTATATTTATATAATTTGGTCAATATGGGTTTTTTAAGTTTAAATAAGTAATATCATCACTGTCACAAGCTGATTTGTTATGTGAAATCAACTTTACATATATTTATTGTTTATAAATAATACCAACAAACGATAATGTATAATAAATATTGCATGGAATTTTATTTACAAACCTTCTTTTTTCTCCGTGGGTTGTTCTGTTGACTCTTCAGCGTGTTTTGATCACGTGACAAATTGAATTTGTTATATAAACTAACCCATAGACGAACGCCTTTTAATTGAAGAGTTCGATATTGACGTGCGTTTAATCAAAATTATTTAAATATATTACCAGTAATTTGCGGAAATGTTACAGAATTGCACAATGAAATCTTCGACCAATCGGGAACTATATTTTCTTCCCAGAGAAGGTTTGAAAATTAATGCGCCTGTTATTTGACAATTATTCTGGTTTCCTGTCCTATTATGATTCGCAGGGGACCAGTTCATTTGACAATCTTCACGCAGTGATCTCCCCTGAATTTTTCGCCGTTAATGTCCATGGAAAGGGAAGTAACCGCTTCAAAAAAGCGGACTACTTTCGGCATTTGCAATTAACAGCATTCGGGTCTGAAATTTCGCTACCATTATTTGTTTGGTCTGACGACCCAAACAAATAAAAACGATACAAAATCAGGATTTACCAATCCAATATTTGAACAAAATATATTAACTTATTTTAACATAATTTAATTTAGCCAAAACAAAAGAAAAAAGCTGCGAACCTCATCACTTAACAAATTATTTGATGTAGAAACATGACAAAAGAAACAATTGTTACGTTGAAAGTGTTACACTTCGGTCAATTTTGACTATTTTTTAAGCGTAGTTATTTTTACGAAAATGAAAACAAGGTGACTTGAATTAGGAACAATAAATATGATAACAACATCCTGCAGCTTTGATTATATATTAAGTTTATGTTATTAGGGGACAGAAAGAAGAAATTAATTGGATTAAGAAAGATACTCAACATGGAATAAAAGCTTGAAGCTTGACAACACGTGTTATGTAGATACTAAGTCTAAGAGATCTATCACCAGGATGACTGTAGTTAAATTTCCAGTAACATACATATCATATTTAACCGTATTTACCGAGGTATTCCGAAAAATACCTGTCAGATGCGAATGTTGGGCTTTGCGGAGCTATCACAGAAAGCGGCTGTTTATTTTCAATGTACATGTACCTCAGAAATTGCAAAATTAGAGCCATAAAGTCATCGTGGGCACCATATTTCTTCGTTATTTTAAGATTGTGCAGTGTTAAGGGTACATTAAACAGTGTGGTATATGGTGCTATTATTGGAATTAAGATTTCTGTGGTACTTAGAGTAATGAGGAAATTCGCCATTTTGTCACACATTTTGGCGACTCACAAAACAAAAAAGTAAAGACCCTAGTATTCATGCTAATTTTGAAAATCTAAAGTTTCAGGTGTGTATGTGTATTTTATTGTTTTTATCGAGAGACATATATTCATGTTAATTTTGTAAATCATTTACAAGTTTCAGGTGTGTGATTACAGGCTAAAGTGTGAGCATCTTTCATTGTATAACGGATATTTTCAACCGAGAAGCCGAGGAAACTGTGTAGCGCACCATAACGGTATAGTGCGATCATAATAAATCTTGACGTCAAACAAATTACAACAAAAGATGTTTTTGCGTAATTCTACTGTAAAACATAATATAGATAACCAGTAAAATCCCGAAAGAGATCAAACCACAGACTTTCGAGAAAAAATGGAATTTAATAACGCGTTCGTAAGGTGGCTTCAAACGTACACCATACTCGGAAATTTTTTATCATTTTATACACATCTGTGCGTTTATATGTGTAAATTGCGTACGCAAATCATTTTTAAAGATATTTGTTAATAAATGTGTCAAAAATTAATTTACGGAATCCTATGTCAGTATTGGGTGAAACTACGAACAATTAATTTGATAATTGTGGCGCTAATGAAATTTTGTTATGTCTATCAGCTAGTCGAAACCTTTAAGGAGATCGGTAAAAACAAGTAAAATGTTTAATTTTAGGGTGTCTTTATAATGAGGCACGATAACATGTAATCTGTTCTTAGGTAATTTAACAATTATGAGGTAATTACTTACGTACGGTATAAGCAATCTAAAAATCTAAATTACACTGAATCCAAACAAAGATATATGTGGTGATGGATTGAATGTTGTAGAGACATATAATGTGATAGGAATTCCCATGTATGAAACCAGAATGAAGTATAATTTGCAATAAAGACAAGTAGTATTAGACTTGGTATGACCGAGGCTAATTACATAGTCATAGGGCACATTCAAAATGTTTTGACTCGGGTCTGTGCCGATGTCCTATGACTAATTATAACATAAAGTGATTTCTAGATACATTGGTTACTTAGGGCACATGCAGACATCTGAACAAAATAATCCCATTAAAATAAAAGGATTGTTTTAACAACCTATCTGTTTTCAAAATATTATCATCATTTCCCTGCTACTAACGTAAATTTTGTACATTTGTTAGTTATTTCTTAAAAATGTTATTGACAACAAACCAAAGTAAAAAGAAAATCGCATAAATTGGAAATCTGTTGTACAATCAGCGACGCCCATAAGTTTAATATGTCCACTAATTGCAGCTAGGTTTAGGGTTATAGTTTTATTATAGATATAAACTTTTTTCAAGAAAACGGCAATATGCCTATCATTCTACATTATATACATCAATTGACATTATTTACATTATTCAATGACTTCTAATACAAAGCAGTTAAGATATGACAAGACTTTATTACATCAAAGAAGGAGAAAACTGTAATACGTGCAGTATTGCATAGTATTTGAAATGTAGTTGTACAGTAATATCTATACTCATACATACATACATACATACATACATACATACACTCTTAAACGCACACACACCCACCCCCTCTCGCGCACCGAAAGGTGTGTATATATACACATGCATATACATACACATAAACAATTACGCGTACATACATATACATGACAATGATGAACAGGCATCACAATATATCACATAAAAATAAATTTTTGACAGAACAAATTAAACTATATTTTCAATAAAACTATGAATTTATTTGAATGTAAATGTTGTCATCAAGTATTTTGTTTCTGAACTTTAAACTTTTATGAATAAGCATTGCTAAGTTTTCTAACACTTTTTGGAACGATGTTCTGAACATCGTTCCAGAGTTAACAAACCGTAATTTCAGCTCCAAGCATTGAATCTAAGCTAAAACCCCGATCCACTCCGCATATCATTACTGCAAAATTTGATTCGGATGTTTTCGGCTAGTATATAATAATCGCTTGCTACTTATTTCCATAGATTTGATTTTTCATCCGGCAATAGAGCAACATGATACGGTTTACTGCTGGTATGACTAAAACACGCAATAGAGAATTAGGGGCAAAATGGACGAAATGCAGTCAGTAGCGAATAGAGCAACATGATACGGTTTACTGCAGGTATGACTAAAACACGCAATAGAGAATTAGGGGCAAAATGGACGAAAGCAGTCAGTAGCGAAATGAAGTTTTAATTGTTAAATAACTTTTTGGGGCGTTAATATATTATCAGCAATAAAACAACAGAATATGACTTAAATACGCAATGGAGAATTCTGCGCAAATGGACGAAATGGAAGAAATGGAACAGACATTGGCGAATCGGAGATTTAACTGTATAAATCCAGTGTTCAATCTAAATCGCACCATTGCGCAAATGCACCCTTATGTACGCAAATGACATAATATCAAACGTCTATTGGGCCCGTCGGGCGCACGAAAATATGGCTATTTGCCTATATCAGACCAGGGACTTTATGTTCGTGTCTCTAATCGATCAGGCTTTTGACGACTTTTCGTTTATTCTGTGCCCGTCCGTCTCTTTAAACCCATTTCGTTAAATAGTTCTAGAAGGAAGAAGAAATAGTTCTAGTTGTGTTAGAGACAAACATAATTAAAGTTCACATTGTTTGATCGACTGTACAGATATTGAAGACAAAAATGTTCATTTGACATCGAATACTGTACATATGCAATATTTCAAAATCGATGGTTTTCCAATCGATGTAATGGCAGTAAACGACCACAGCGATTGACTAGTTTACAAAACAATAGATTCGATAGTAAAGTTCCAAAGATTACGCGATGCAGACTGCAGGTGTCCGATTAATTTAAGAAGATAAGTTCTCTCGCATACAATTCACAGGCTGTCGTCACAAAACAGTCCCCCACCCAAAAAAATCTTTTTTATACACACACACACATATTTATAGTAAAGGTATGCTACTGGTCAACTCAGAAACCAAGACAAAAATGACCGATCTTATTCAACGGGCTCTTGTGTTTTATTTCTTGGTCGATTTTCAAAAACTTGGTCTTTTTTATCAAACAAATGCTTAATTTGTCGATTGCATATAAAAGCTTATTAATGAAAAGCAAATGAAGAAAGTTATCTGACGTTAAACAGGAAAAAAGTTTAATCGCACCCTATCTGATCTACCAAAAACCCGTTTCCTTCCCAAACGTAACACATAAATGTGCATGTGGAACTCCGATAAAAATCAACTAAAACAGAGAAAATATTATTTAAAGTCACTAGCCTCTCTCACAGTGGTCTAAGACAAATCATTTGATCACTATCATAAATTTCCTTGGTTTGCCGTGAGTTTTTTTTCCGTAAAACGGCATGAGTTCGGTTTTAGCCTAGACTTCTTTCTCAAAATGGAACAATTGTTACAATGACATAATCATAAAGTGTCTAGTTAACATGTGCATACTTTAAGTCAATTAAAATATCAAAATGAAAATAGATGTCCTAATTCATTGATGGTACGTCTTCTTAAATTTGAAGGGACGTTACTATGGACTTATGTTATAGCAGTTCTGCCTCTTTTATATTTATATGAATTGGTTTATTATTCTTTGACTGATTTATTTGTTTGATAAAGTAAGATAAACCTTGCAATTAGCAAATTACTCGAAAAGTCTAGTTCTATCCTTGGACTGCTCTTGTTAAATTCTATCAATTGTTACTTCATACATTATTTTATAGATAATATTGCTGCACAAGTTTGATTTTTTACATAATTATAATCTTTATTTATTAAATCAGTTCAGGACATCGTTCCTCCAGCACTTCAGTGCTTTGATTTATTCTGTGTTTAAAGATCAATAAATTTATACATACTTGTATGTTTATAAAAATATTTTTCATCAATAATTTTCTGTTTGAAGTATATTATGGATACTCTATTATGAAGTGAAATTCATCCTGTTATGTCTTGATTAATGTACTTTATTTTAAGCAATACATATAAACATTGCTAACTTCAAATGATGGTATGACAATATGATAAGTTAAAACTATCTAATTTAATCAACAGTTTAAAATATTTAACTCGAATTTATTCATATTTAATGAAACTGGCTATGTTTGTAGTTAATGTTTACCAGTACAAACACTTAGATTTGGTTGATATCTGGTGTCGCTTTTGTGGGAAAGTGCTTCCGGATCGTTGTACACTGCGAAAGTAGATCCGAGAATTTAGATTTACTGCAATTTGGTGACTGTGACTCTGTTTGTATGTGTCAAAAGATACATTTTTCATCCAAATTAGTTTTCTGTCCCTGCAATATTCTGACCAACGGTATCTGCATCTGAACTTCAACCCGTGCAAGTGAAAAAGATCAATTTTAATTATAAGAAATATCTTATTGCACTTAGTAGTTCAACCCAGACAAAATATATATATATATATGTACATATATACGAGGGTAGATCCAAAAGTTCGTATATTCAACCAATAACTTCCATACAAGAATTACGTTTATTCTATAATTTACGAGAAATAAAGTTAAAAACATACAACATTCATTGCAGTTGTTATTTTTACCATGATATACATGACGGTCACACAGGACGTTGCCATAGCAACATATAACCCATCATGCGGGGGAGCAATTATTAATTGTGACAGTCCCAGAAAATAATCAGTTTTTCAATAATTTCCCATTCAGAAAATTGAGCGCAATTTTGTATAACGTTCGTATGCCGTGATGACGTCATTTTGCATATGTTGTTTTGAATGTAGTTTCAAAGGTACAGATTTTTCGCGAAGTAGAAAATAACACGGTATCTTCATTATGATGTCAAATTCAAACTTGGAAATGCGTTCAGTTATTAAATTTTGTCAAGAACTGGGACATACTCCATCAAAAACGTTTGAAATGATGGAAAAACTGGACTTAAATGCAGTAAAGTGCTCGTATTCAAGTGGCACCGAAGATTTAGAGGGCCGGGTTTCCTTAGATGATGACACTCGCGAAGGAAGACCTGCTATGCGTCATGTTCTGGTGGGCGACTTCGAAGCTACCATCAATGGCAACAGGCGGTTGACTGTGAGAGAAATTGCAGACAAAGTCGGCTCAACATACGGAACAACCGAGTGTATTATAACGCAAGACTTGAACATGAGAAAAGTGAGTGCTCGTTGGGTTCCGCAACTGTTGTGTTCAAGCGATAACGAGCGTCGAGTCGCCTGCTCGAAAGAGTTTTTAGGCCGCTGTTTTTTGCTCCCCTGCATCTGTCTGGGTATGTGTATTAAATGCTTTATTGTGTGATATCTGTTTGATGTAGACGTTTAATTTTTTCTAAGTATATGACACACATGTTAAATTTATTTACTGCATAGTTTTTGTTTTTATATCTACCACTATCAATAATTTTTAAAGCCATTATACGAACTTTTGGATCAACCCTCGTATATTGTATACATTCTTCACATCAGCAGCATATAACTAGATCACGCGTGATTAAGCGAGAAGGTAAACGTGAGTATAGTCTTGAAATAACGCTATATTATGTTTTCTCTTCAAAGCCTTTCAGGCCAAACATAAATTATTTATTTTCTATTATCATTTCAAGAAAATAACAAACTCATAAATAGGTATGCCCGGACAGGTACGTTTTATATCCTCGACCCAAAAAGAACGGGTATATATTCAAGTATTAGTCCACCCTCACTTTTCAATAGTCTGGTAATATGCAAGAAACAATTGATGGAAAGCAACAAAGAGCACATTTGAGACAAGCGTTCCTGACAATAAATGATCCAAGACCTCAAGAAAGATTGATACAAAGCGTCACATACAGCCGAATAGTGGTTGCATTATGTGTATATACATCTAAAGAAAAAATAATGATATATGCGGCAAAGAAGAACCCAATAATTCTATAGCTTTGTGTCATAAATTGAAATATAATTCAAAACGTGTAAAACGTCTCTGTTTGAGAGGCAAAGTTAACAAAAATATTTCATTTTCAGTATTAATTTCTTTTTATAAACTGTTTAAAAATATTACGTTTTTGGTTGCTATTCAATTAAAGCTACTTAAGAATATCATATAAACTATGCACTAAAATATATAATGTATAATTATCAAGGCATGGTCTGATAATCCTCCTTCGTGTGTCATTTAAGCGTCAATGGTTTAGACCGTCCCAAATTATCTATGATTTGATGTAACGAACCGTTTTGTACAAAATGAACTCACGTGTGATAATACTTACATCTAAATCACAGTTTAGGGAGAAGATATTTAACAATTTTATTCAAGAAATTCATTCTTAGTATAAAACAAATGCTTAAGCACATAAATGATATATTTACAAAAACACACCAGATACATTGTATAATAAATCATCAAACTTCACTAACTAGAACTCACTGTCTAGATGATCACAGAAAAGTACACGTTTTAGCCTAATATGTTTCATGGTGGCCCTCATGAATATATGTGCCATGGCAATGATACCCAAATTGTTCCGCGTGCTCAGACAAATTCAAAACTCATTCCATATAAGAGCGTAGGCTTCAGTCTGCGTTCAAATAGACGATTGCTTTGAAAAGAAATATAAAATATAACAAAAATATCTAATTATATGTCCATTTATCCAGGAAAACGTATTATTGCATAAAACTGCATGTCTTAAAAAGTTATCGCATTTAAATTTCGAGATGCAAAGATATAGACCTTAAAACTTCAATTGATTGTATCACATACTCATCTTTAGCGATATCGGATTTCAGATTGGATATCCATTATTAATACCGCTTTTAACAGCAGCCATAGCTTCTAATAATGTTCTTAAAAATTAATATTTCAAAATATATATTCAGTAGTACTATAAAGAATTTGGCAGACAATAAATTATAATGTTAATATCTAAATGGACAAGTTACCGTTCCTGTTTTACGTATGATTACGAATTTACATTAACACATCTAGGCAGCCTAAATAATCAAAATTGTTACGATATTTTAAACAATACAATACAGTAGGATTAACGACGAAATACGGTGATAAGGCTTTTGACGATTAGGACCCCTGGTCAATTCTGTTAGAGGCAGTGAAAAACTTTATATGTTAATCCTGAGAACAAATAGAGGTCTCGTCTTTAATTCTAACTACTTAAATGTATCTTAAAATTCAAGCGAAACTTAGAAAACAAATTGCCAAGAACATAGCGTCATTCAAACTTATTTTGAAACCATATTTAGTTTCCGTATTTCATAAATGTTCAACATTAAAATGCAAAATCTGATTAGTAGATAAAGAGTTCAATTTCAAAATCTAAAAATTGTCGACAATTATCCTCAACAAGTGTGAAGTACACTTCTTTGCCAATACCAGACAAAAAACTGCAACAAAAACATTTTAGATTCCAATATAATGTCTACAAGTGTAAATTCCTTTTCCTGAACAAGATACAAACAGTCACAAAAAATATCAATATCTCAAATTATTTTAAAAAAATGTGAAACATATTTCGTTGCCTGTACAAGATACACACAGATTTTTTGTCTCCCATAATCTCAAAAAGTGTGAAGCACTTCTTTATTAGTATCTCATCACCTAAACAAGTGTAAAGCACACTTCTTTGCTTGAACTGGATACAGTCACAAAACTATCAATACATTTATTTTTATATAATCTCAACAAGTGTGAAGCACACTTCTTTGCCTGAACATAAAAAAGACAGTCACAAAAATATTAGTATCTCATTTTATATCAAGTGTGAAGCACGTTTCTTTGCCTGTACAAGATACAGACGTTTTCAAAAATATCATTACAAGAATCTCATATAATCTCAACAAGTATGAAGCACACTTCTATGCCTGAACAAGATAAAGACAGTCTCAAAAATATTATTATCGCATAAAATCTCAACGAGTGAAGCACACTTACATACTTTCGTATTTGCCTGTACAAGATAGAGTCAGTCATAAAAAATATTAATATATCATATGAAACAACAATTTTGAAGCACACTTCTTTGCCTGTATAAGATGCATACAGTTTCAAACATACATGTATAAATATATGAATTTCATATAATCTCAACAAGTGTGAAGCACACTTATTTGCCTGCACAAGATTCAAACAGTCACAAAAAATAGTATCTCATATAATCTCAACAAGAGTGAAGCACACTTCTTTGCCTGTACAAAATACAGACAGTCACACAAATATCAATAAATTCATCTCATATAATCTCAACAAGTGTGAAGCACACTTCTTTGCCTGTACAAGATACAGACAGTCACAAAAATATCAATAAATTCATCTCAAATAATTTCAACAAGTGTGAAGCACACTTCTTTGCCTGTACAAGATACAGACAGCCACATTTTTTTTTTTTTTCATTATCTCAACAAGTGTGAAGCACACTTCTTTGCCTGTACAAGATACAGACAGCCACA
This sequence comes from Mactra quadrangularis, assembly GCA_025267735.1. NCBI lineage: Eukaryota > Metazoa > Mollusca > Bivalvia > Venerida > Mactridae > Mactra > Mactra quadrangularis. The sequence goes on along the minus strand of CM046307.1, from coordinate 9,865,169 downwards.
TTTTTTTTTTCATTATCTCAACAAGTGTGAAGCACACTTCTTTGCCTGTACAAGATACAGACAGCCACTTTTTGTTTTTCATTATCTCAACAAGTATGAAGCACACTTCTTTGCCTGTACAAGATACAGACAGCCACATTTTTTTTTTTCATTATCTCAACAAGTGTGAAGCACACTTCTTTGCCTGTACAAGATACAGACAGTCACAAAAATTCCATAAATTTATCTCATATAATCTCAACAAGTGTGAAGCACACTTCTTTGCCTGTACAAGATACAGACAGTCACAAAAATTCCATAAATTTATCTCATATAATCTCAACAAGTGTGAAGCACTCTTCTTATATTAGTATCTCATATAATCTCAACCAGTGTGAAGCACACTTCTTTGCTTGTTAAAGATACAGACGGTTACATAAAGTTAACTATCACATATAATTGCAACGTTTGTGGAGAGCAATATTTTGCTAATACTAGTTACTTTTATAATCTAAATAGTTATTCTTTATTCATGACTTAAAGTTTAATACCTGAAACATTACTATTGAAAAATATAGATTAACACCTATCTTTTACCAATAGTCTATATTACGTTTTAACCTGCCATTAACAAAGTCACCAGAAATAACACTTTTGAAAATGTTTGATTGTTCCTGGTAGTAAAGAAAATCAAAATCTTGATTAAATCTAGATATAAAAAATATACTCATCATTGCTTTTCGCTGTCGGTTGGTTCCTTTCCTGTGACTCAAATATTGATTATACTGGTGTTGATACCATTTTGGATCGTATTGGACCAGAGACATTCTCGTCTGAAATGTCCACGACGTCCACATTGAAAACATATGTTCATCTGATGCTTATCTCGATGATCTGTTGTATGATAGGTTTCTGTTAACATGGCTTCTCCATAAGCCACTGTTGAGGAACTTCTCCCAAGAAATGTCTGTCTGCCAAGGACATACATGTAGCATCCGTAGTGAATAGTTTAGGGCATGAAATAGAAACAAAATCATGAGGTGAAACAGGAGATAATGGTGGCTGTGAATAATTAACACTCTTTCAAAGCATTGCTTTCGATGGCTTTTACTTTCTTCTCCTTCTTCACTGTCTCTGCCGAGTGAAGGCTTTTCATAGTCCCTCTCTGTAGCCCAGTCCCCGGGAGAGGAGAAGTCAACCTTAATAAGTCTATTTCTGTAGTTAAGTTTGTGTTTCAGAGCTGTAGCAATGTTGTTAATGAAGCCAACACTAGAAAACTTATTTATATCATCTAAACGTCAGTATTTTCATTATAAATTCAAATTGAATCTTTGGGATTCAATATAAAAAAAACATTATTTTCTTTAAATTTATCAGAAACAGACGAAGAGAATTTTCACATTAAATCATTGAGTTGAGAATCAAAACAAATATTCAATAGTCAAAACGTATCAACAATATCTGTATTATCCCCCGAGGGCTTACCTTGACCACGTGCTACGTCTCCCCCAAATCACAACCAAATGTCCAAAATCCAGGTTAACAATATCTCGTCTCTTTGATTGGAAAGATATTATCCCCCATGTCCATGTTTCTTTAGATTAAAGCCACACACTCTTGATTCGCACTAACATCAGCCAAAGCGTTTAAGACGAAGCCATACTCAAATTAAAATTCGATGTACGATAAAAGTATTTAACGATGTTTCCTTTGTCCTGTCCGAAGCTCGAATGAGTTTTCAAAACTCAATACGTTCAAACCTACACAATATGGCACGTGAAAAACGTGCTAAACGCTCCAATGAACATCTTTACATTCAGCCAATAATAAATACATGTATATACACCCATTCTGTACGCAAACGGTCTGACTGACTTCACCGTCTATTTATAGAATGGCTATACACCTCGTGAGTCGTGATAAAGTTATGATATCTTTGTAGGAATACCGCCATTTTTCTTCAATATCTAGGTAAGAAAAGCTTGATTTAATTACTAATTTATTCAAAATTAATTGTCTTACTGAGCAATTAGTTTTTATTCAAACTAAAAACTCCGAAGGCAATTAATTTGTTTAAAAACTTGGTGGGATAAGGATTAAGTTCGACCGAGTCGATTTAAGGATGTCGGCGCGTTTCCTGATTTACGTTATGCGTCGTAATTTATGACCACTTTTTTTATTACGTCTATTAATAAATATCATGTTGAAAACTTAATAGTTAGCAACGCAGTATCGACTGTTGTGATTCGTCTTAATTTTTGAGGCATTCTCTTAGCCCCTATCATTTTACGACATTAATTTCCGAATAACGGTAACTAGCTCATCCGAATCAACAAGGCGCCTTCTAAATTTTTACTCAAAAAAGATCAGAGTTTGCAAGCGTCTACGTGTTATTTATCGTCGTCATACACATGCTACTGTTTGATGTGTAGAAATCTTCGTTAAACGTTGATCTTCATGCAAAACGATTAAGTATCGTAATAAAATAGGAAATAGTTGAAGTATCTTGGGAAGATGCGACTGGATGTCGTTTAAATCCATTGAATGTGCCCGGAAATGTGCACTCCTTCAGCTCCAACTTCAAGGCGTCAACATTCATGATTCAATGTCGAGCAAGAAATGGACTAAGTTTAAGAAGAATTTCATGGACAGAAAAATGAGGACTTCGGATATTTTAGAGCCAGGTGTGGTCGTTATTTATCTATGGTGTAGCTGGTTGGTGTTATATCAATCACTAACTAGTTATATCTTAGGTTATTGCGAACTCCCTGTAAGCAACAATCTTCACAGCCAAGTATAACTATAATCATTGATTAAGACTTTACATCTGGGCCAATAAGATTTTACACAGATTATGTGCAGATGTGAGTAATTTTAAATCATTTATCATTACTTTCCTACCATTTTCATGCCATGTCAATGATATGTAAGTATGAATTTCTCAATAACCTTTGTTGACCACAAGTTGCGCTACCATTCATTGATTATGATTTCCATGGATGGCGATGTTGCGAGAAACTAGCCCATACATAAGGGAGGTTTCACTTTCATGTGCATCTATATTGGCAGATTGGCAGAAAATGTGTTCAAGAATAACTTTTACTTGACGAAACACGCCCGACGCTTCAGACGAGTGATTTCATCTATGGGCGAGTGAAATCCGAGTCAGTAGCTAGTCCTTTTTCATGTCCGAATCAGGTTTATATCCGAAAAATAAATACTCTGTGAGTTGAATGCTGTGTAACATCAAGTTGTTTGACTTACATCTGAGAGTTTGTGTAATCACTCTTTTACCTATTCACTGTTCTGCTTCATTAGTTTTGCAATCAGGCTAAAGGTGAAAAATTGAATGTTTACTAGCAACTCCTTTGTCTCACACCACAGGAGCTTGTCATTTTGTATCTTACTTTGAAAAAATTTCCACCGTCTGGTTGAATGTTTCTGTTAGAAGGCAGACTGATGCAGATATTTTACAATGTCAGTATTGATTTTTTTGTTCTTTGATATTATCACCTTATCCCATGTTGTGCGTGACAAAAATCCTAATTAAAGGGTACAGGGCCCATTTCTATTGGGGTGAGAGAGCACATTGAATTATTTATATTGTGTATTGCCTCAGACTAGTGAATTTCGATTTGCTACCTGGTGGCCTGACCCCGCTAGTTCTGTAAAGCAACTAAAGCTAAGACTGTATAATATCATTCTGAACAATTTTGCAAACAATAAAATACAGTTTATTCTGTTTTTTTTTTTCACTCAGATGACAATGAATAGAATTTAGCGATACAAATTTGGCATCCAACAGATTATAATCGCTAAGTTAGGCGGTTGAGCCCAACTGAATTCTCCGATTAGTTAATTGTGGATTTTCCAGCCAATTGAGATCACCAGTTGTTGCCTTATAATTTTTTCGAGCACCAGCTAGCTTTATTGCTTATATAGTTAAAGACAAACTTTATTACTAGCCTATTCAATTAGTAATTTTCATTACCCAAATCAGTTTTTACTTGACCTGGCTTTCAGGCTGGTGGGTTAAGGCAAAACCTGTATAATTGAGATTTTAAGTTGTGTGGGTAGTTGGATTAATAAAGTTTGAAACTACTGTAATTATTTATTCTTTTACTGTGAATTGATGTAAGTTAAAGAATATATTGTATGTTGAGCTGATATTACTGCGTCTTCTTGCATTTCTTTCATGATTGAATAAATCTAGTTGAACACAATTGGTGTTTTTCTGTACCAACAATAATGTTGTAAGTTACCAGAGTTGTTTAAGATCAATCTTAGTTGGTGTTAGGGAACCTAGCCTATAAATCTGAGTTAGACACAGTATTACAGAATTCGGAGGATCCTACTAACTTGTGAGTAAAGTAGGAATTTTATCAGGATCCCTATGAATTGTCTTTATTGTATGAATTTTGATCCTCATGAATAGTTTATCATATTTAATGACTGCAACACTCAGAACTCTGTATCTTTGACTGGAATGAACCCAAGCTTTAGGAGGAATTTCTAAAAAAATGGCCTTTATGTAAATTAGCTATCAGCAAAATGACATTTATTCTCGATGAAAGTGTGTTTCTTTTTATTAATTCCTTAAGTAAAACATGAATGATTATATTGTTACCTGATTCCTTATTATATATAAATGTAATGTGGTGTTTTACTGTTTTCACAAATAATAAAAACTATCCTTGTTTGCCAACTGTTTATCGGTCAATAGTTCTGATTGTTTTCTGGGCATACTCTGACATTACACTATGCTACTTGAACTGATCAATACTAAACTGAAATTACTGCTGATGGATTTTTGTGATAGTTTGATGGTTTAATTGAGAAAGATTAATAGATAAAATGTCGGAAAAAAATATTTTCTTGTTTTTTTTCTTGAGCAAGCACTGAATGTTTCTGGACCCCCTTTCAAAATCGACATCACAGCATCGCTTTTGGTGTTTTCTAAGGAAATTTATCTCAAAAATGGCTTTTTCATGCTCCCCCAATTTCACCATAAAAATTAAGTGATGAGTGCAGAAAAATGGCACAAAATGCTGATAAAAACTTGCTTTTTAGACTTCAGTTTTGGAAAATATTACTGAATGAAATGCTGTGTTGGGTTGAAAGAGAGCAAAATTGCCTTTTTGCCCCTTTTGCTCTGCCCCAGTATTGTCATGGTAACTAGGATTGGGGCTCAATTGGCTTTTTATTTGAAAGATAATCACCCAGGGTATATCTTGGCCAAGTTGCAAATCTGTCATTGAATTAGTTATGAAAGAAAAGCATCTTAAAATAGCCCTAGCGCGTTGAGGTGAAAAGGCTTTTTTTCATGCTTGTGGCAACCAGTCAAGGGTTAATGTGTGGCCTTGACCCATGTAAAATACACAGTCAACATGTTGGAAAAAGTAAAAAAATGTTACTACAGTACAATGCCATGTTAATTCTACAATATTCATTATTGTAGATGTTTGTCAGCAATTTCTTATTTTTCAATGTTTTTTTGAGTGGGTGGGGTATTTTAACTTAGACAACATGTTGTTTTTCAAAATATAAGAAAAAGTAACAAGTTTAAACTTTCAAATGTAATGTACCTTTACATTTATAATAAAGAATTTGTATTTAATATAATTGATGGTCCATTTTAAGTAATATATATTGTGGTAGCTGAATTACTTATATTATGACATTTTTCGTTTCATAGAGCTTTTTCTATACATTTTAGATGAACATAGCGGAAAAAAGAGCACGGTGACCTATCAATTTCTTTTCATAAAAAACTTACTCTGTCTATTTCCTTTCATAAAATCTATTGTAACAATTCTTCATTAGTATACAACATTTTAAAAAATGTGATTGTATGAAATAGTGAGTAATTTAAATGATGGTATTTTGTGAAAGCCTATTTTATACAGTCATGCATAAAAAACCGTTATTTTAAGAATTAATAGCATCGAAGACTGCTATAAAAGTGCCTAAAATGAATTGTACATGTATTTGTTTTGTGAATTAAGCATTAAAAATTCACAGTAGTAGTTTTTGGTAGTAAAATTAGAGATTTTTAATCCCTACCCCTAAAATCTTATAGGTAAGAATGTCCATTTTCCATTTCTGGGGTAGTATCTTTCATGACCATTTTCTGTAAAATAAAGCACGGTGACCCCCACTTTTTTTTCTTAATTGTTAACTACTATTCAAATTTCTTTCAGAAAATATAAAATTTAGAACCCTCATTATATTTCTAAATTTCACACGAAACGCTAGTACATCCTTAAAACAAATTTAATGGCATATTGCGTTAAACAAAGAGTGAAAATACGTATATATACATTATGATTTTAACTTATAGTAAGATTTCTTTCACCTTACGAAGGTCACGGCGCTTACCTTCCTTTGTAAATATGGGCTAAACCAATATAAAAGAGGTTGTTCGGAAGGTTTATTCTCCGAGGATTTATTCCCCTTTGTCAATGTTAAATTGTAATCAACTTTATAATGTAGCAATTATCGAAAGACGGCTTAGCACAGTGGATACAGCTGCGTCTAAAATAACGTTTTTGACACAGTGGTCGGTGGTTCAAATCCTTTGCTGGTATCAATTTTTTTCATTGGATATTTTAAATGTTTTTGGGGTTTTATTATAATTTTTATAAATTATTTCTTTACATTTTGGCCACTTTTTATTGCGTGCTTACACGTTTCAAACATGATGACCTAACTAACACTTTAAAGACATTTGGGTCGTTATATACACTGTTTGTGTGCACGAGATTCACGAGGGAGAAAAACTTGGATAATTTATATAATACTGATACCATATTAAAAATAAGATGAACAAAAAAACGTAGCAAGGTTTTAGTCTGAAAAAATATTATGCTACTGGGATTTGAACCTTAAACCTTTAGGTCTGACGGCCGACGCGTTACCACTGGGCTAAGGATATCAGTTAGTGAGATGCGTCAAAGTAATTGTAATTAACGCTTGCTCGTATTGTATTGCACACCTGTTCATCGCATTCGGATCTTCTTCATGAATATTCAATGCACTTTGACCTTCGTAAGGTGAAAGAAATCTTACTATACCTGAGCTAGCTCAGGGTGACCTATTAGGATCGTTGAATGTCCGGCGTTCGACGTCTGTCCACAATTATTTGTGAACACTCTAGTTACATTTTAGGTCCAATTCTTTCCAACCTTCGTGAGGATGCTTGTCTGGGTGCTTGCTCGGACGAGTTTGAACATGGGTCATCTCGGATGAAAATGAAAAATAACATTGATAACGATGTAGTGGCTACTGTTTTGATCGAAATATCCTGGAAATTGGTCTGAAAGATTATTTTGATGATTTCTAGGTCAAGTTCGAATATGAGTTACTTGAAGTCTAAAACTAGGTCACACTGCCCAATATGGAAAAACCTTGTGAACACTGTAGTGGTCACATGTTTTACTCAATTGTCATCTAACTTGGTCAGAATGTTTGTCTAGGTAATTGCGTGGATAAGTTTGAAGATGTGTCATCTTGAATAAGAAACTATGTCACTAGAGCTAGAAAAATCTTGTTAACACTCCAGTGGCTACTTTTTTATCAAAATTACATAGAAAAACACATTATGAAGTATATAATGTATTACATACGTCAAACGCTTTGGCAGAATATCAAGATGTGATACAGTTACAACATGTAAACTCTTTTTGAGTACATTTGCATTTTGGCACAAACTTTCATCTTTCTTTATAATTTGTAGTAATACCTTAGCCTGGATTCCAGGCGATGAAGTATTTTATTTTCAATAATTCTCCAACTAATTATCTTGAGCAAGTCTACATCTCTATCTAAACTTCATTGATAATTCAGATATCTCTCTCAATGCAGTATGATAGAAAATAGACTGGCTACAATATAAGTATGTTATAATGTATAAAATATAAATAAAAACACAAAACAAACAAATTATCAGACTAGTAGCTAGTCTAGTAATACCTGTACGTACAGAAATTGGTCGGCATGTATGTATACTGGTAATCTGGTACAGGTCGAATATTGACCATACGTTTTATGTAAAATAACTCATAAAATAAGAATGATGCACTTAGATCATTTTAACATTCAAGATCTAATAAAAATAATGCATGTATACATTGTTTATTGATTATGTTGATATGTCAATAAAGTAAGTTTAACTTACTAAAGTATGTTATATTACAGGTTTCACGTAAACATTGCGTACATAAACATATCCACTTTCATTAACACACCAATTATTAGGGTGTATAATTTTTACAGTTTTATAGTTTAGTTAATTAACACTTATTTTATGAACATACCACTACATAAAATTTACAAGGTGCATAATCAGTATCTAAATTAATGTTAAATATCAAAGTTATACATGTATGTTTAAATCCGTAAACTTGTATTCATGGATCAGACTATTCAGCTATTCAGTGGCAAGTCCTATGTTTAAAGTTCAACAACACGCATGACCTATAATACGAACTATATTTCACCTCCATATATTGTTGTCTTAACCTTTCAAACAACAAATTTTTATAACAAGCACCATTTGCATGACTTTTATGAAACCTTGAAATTTTGGAGTCATATAAACATTCATCAAACATACGTATATTATGAACATAACACTACTCATCATCAACCATATGAACAATACCGTATTCATCATGACATATGAATATTGACTACAATAATACATACTTAAACATGCTTAGACGAATAGTTTAGACTAAAAGCCAGAAATAAAAGTATGTCCATATAAACATAAAAATTCACTGTGGAAAACTGTACATGTGCACTCGTCTAAGCATTATAAACTGTTTCCCAACTCTTAATAATGTAAGTGTACATTTAAGATATTTGATTGTTGACCTACCATTAAGTTATGCTTTATGTACATTGCCTGCAGGTAAAATAAATGAAACAAAATGAATATATTATTAATATTCATTACTTTGTTTGTTCCGGCGCGATATGACCGTTCTGTGTTGATGCGCCGTAAAACCCAAACAAACTTTGTTAGTTTCATAGTCCATTCATTTAGATTATTAATACTCAATTAACATAATCTTATTTCCATGAAAGTCAAATATTATGATAATATTATTAATATCATGATACGATGTTGAAACTGATTTTTGCAAGACAGCTGCGCGAGCATAGTAACCGAGTTTCGGCACTTGATTTCAAGGATATAGTCCTCTGTCAGCTGAATCTAAAGGTTTACGTCGATAGTGACCAGATCTGGCTTTAACTCGACGGGGGAGGTGCGCGATTAAACACTAGTACATGAGATATAGTTTTTAAACTGTTCTATAGACTTAGATTTCACAATATTGTCACTTAATTTGTTCCACTCAGGTACAGTTTTTACAAAGAATGAATTTTTAAAATTTACAGTTTTTGCAAATATTGGTTGATAACACTGGCTGTTGTTGTTTACAGAATTTTCTATTATGTTATTATGTATAAAATGTTGAAAACTGTTTAGCCCTTACAGTACGTTTAGGCCTTAGTGGCTTAAGGTAGTGTTCATGATTAATGGCCGGTACGTGCCCGTTCACCACCTTGTAGAGGAAAGTCAGCCTCTGTTGTCAACTTGTCGTCTCCGCTCTTGTAGTGGTACCAGTTCCAGTTGTTGTAGCATCTCAGTGATGCATCCATCGTGTCTCGATTGATAATCCCGCATGATAAATCGTTGAATTATTTCCAGGTGGTCAATGTTTTTCTGGATGTAGGGATCCCATATGAGACTACCACATTCCAGCTTGGATCTGATAAGAGCAAGGTATGCGTTCTTCCTGCAGCTTTGTGGACAGTATCTCAAGTTTCGACGGAGGAAGCCAAGGGTGGAGTTGGCTTTCTTAGCAATGTTGGTGATGTGTGTTTGCCATTTCATATCATCGGATAATGTTATGCCTAGGTATGGGTTTTCTTGGACTTGTTTAAGAATAATGTTGTTAATTCTGTAAAAGTATGATGATTTTTTCTCGGAGCTAAGAAGATAACACTTCTTTTCATTAAACTTCATCCCCAGTCGTTGGCCCATTGATGGAGACTTATAAGTCTTCTTGGAGAATGTCATGATCTATGTAAGAGTTGATGGGACGATACATGGGCAGTCGTCTGCAAACAATCTTATGTTTGACTTAACTCTCTCAGGTAGGTTGTTAATGTGACACAGGAATAGCAAGGGTCCGAGCACTGTACCTTGTGGGACGCCTGATTCTACATGGACTTGTTTGGACTTCTCCCCATCGATGACTACACACATCTTCCGTTTAATGAGGAAGTGAGCAATCCAGTCTAATAATGTTCCACATATTCCGTAGTTTTCTAGTTTCCTGAGGAGGCGTTGGTTGGGGTACAGTGTCGAAGGCCTTGCAAAAGTTAAGTATTACTGTATCAACTTGCTTGTTCTTGTCGAAATACCCAAGAAGATCGTGAGCTGTGATAACTAACTGTGACTCGCAGGAGTATCCTGACCTAAATCCATGGTTAAGTGATGTTAAGATATGGTGTTTGTCTAGGTGGTTCAAGACGTGACGGCATATGATGTGTTCGAGAAGTTTAGAGATGACACAAGTTAGTGACACTGGGCGATAGTTCTCAGCTAAGTGACGGTCACCTTTCTTGTAAACTGGTGCTACGTTTGCGTTTCTCCAGTCGTTAGGTAATTCACCTGTGTCGACAGAGCGTTGAAATATGGCTGTGCAGGTTCGTTTGCACAAGTTTGTAAGACTCTGTTTGGAAGCCCATCTGGTCCAGCAGCTTTGTTGATCTTGATGTTCTTCAACAGCTTGTGGACTCCTTCTGCTCTAATGGTGAGATGTGGTACATCTTCTTCTACATGTTTCGACAATGGTGGTTCATGTTGGGTGGGTTCGTCTTTGGTGAACACTGATTGGAACTGTTCAAGAAGGATTTCAGCTCTTCCTTTGGTGTCACTAACAAGGTGGCCATTCTTTCGAAGAGGCGCAATACCAATATTGTCTTCTTTTCTGGATTTCACATACTGCCAAAATGGTTTACTGTTGTTGTTGTTGAGTCCATCTTGTATGATGTTGTTAACATTATTCCATTCTGCTTGTCTGATAGATTTTTTACAATAACGTTGATTTTTTCTGTATTTGGCCCAGTCATTGGTCTTCCTGGCTTTCTTGAAGAGTCAGGTTTTTTTTCTAAGCTGTTTCTTATTTATTTATTTATTGGATTTAACGCCGTATCAACACAAATTAGGTCATTCCACGGCGTCCAGCGCATCTAACCTAGCTTTCCTGGACCATTGTCTATAACCAGTACTCACCTACCCTTCCACAAGGCCGGACACTTCTCCATATTATCTAATCAATGGAGGAAAATCGACATTATTGTCACATTTTCATGGAAGGGTATAACCTCCCCGGATGGGATTCGAGCCCGCACCCCCTCAGACACGAGTATCCAAATCCCGGCGTGCTACCAACTGCGCTATCGACCCTGACAGTTGTAGTTATCCATGGGGTTGAGTTACGATGTGTTTTCATCTTAGATGGAATGTACTTGTCTATGACTGCTTGTAGTTCTGATTTGAAGGAGTCCCAAAGTTGGTGAACAGATGATCCATTGTGGTATTGTTGTAGAATGTTAGTAGAAATGTTTGAGACTTGGGTCTTTATGTTAATCCACTCGGCCTTTGAGATGATGTAGCAGTCCATTTTTCTTCTCATCAATGAATCATACTCCCTCAACAAATAGTTCCAGTTAACAATTACAACATCACATACCTCATGCTACTTAAAATGACTTACTGGCAAGAGATAAACTAATGGACAGGTACATTTTAAAATTCTGGGGGGGGGTCCGGACCCCCTGAAACCCCCCCCCGCCGGAACCGCCTACGCTTCAATTTCTGAATTGTTGAGTTGGACCAAAATAGAAGTAAATTGGTTCATGTTGGATGGAAAACTTGGCGTAGTTCTTAAATTATATCTTACTAGATTTATGAGTCAAGCAATATTTGCTGCAAATGATGATTTGAAGGACCTCAGTTCTTGCATTAGATCTACATGTACAATGAAACTCTGATTATAGTTGACTCAAAATGTATAGTGGTTAAGACAAAGACTTGCTAAATGCGGTACATTTCCATATATGTTTAAAAAAATATCTTATCACATTGATCAGAAAAAAATGATCCATGGTGCTAAATGCTGTGAATTTCACTAGTCGTTCTTATATATTCAAAAATTAATATTTATGATTTAGGTCAATGCTGACGATACTGAATAACTCATGTCTTTAGGTATACAGACATTTTTTTACAATGTGGGTAGCATCTTTAGCAATGCCACCGTACCAATCTTATTCCTTAATCACAACCATCATGATTCATCATCATTCGGTTTAGTTTGGTACATGCTGTTAATCATTTCGGGATCGATACTTTTTTCTGAGAATCCCCAAACCATGGGAGGAACGCCTGTGATTTCATAAGGGGATTCATTTGGGATCCCAGAAAAGTTGTCTTGTGCTTTAAAATGAATATGAATTTTCAATGAATTGTTATCCAAATTTGCAATTATCCATTGTAGTTCTTTTGTTTAATGAAACCCAAACGCTAACGAGAAATCTCTACATAACTGACTAGGGATTTAGGGGTCCCTTTTTAAAAAAAGTAAGTGTCAAACATTGTCATTCCTATGACAACTATAATTTTGACTGTGATATTCATCTCTACAAACAACTGAACCCAATAATGGTCACGTTGTTGAATATCTCTCTCCTTTCTGTCTCGACAATTAATTCATCTAAAGATAGCAGAGTGAAGGATGAACTAAAAAAGTGAAGAAAAAGGACCTTTGAGAAACACATATATACTGTTCATTTCACTTAATTCACAGTAGTATGATCACACCATATAAGGCGTTGTTTACCTGTTTACTTTGTCAGGTGATCGTTACAACCAATGAAAATGCGTATTAGGTTTTTCAGCTAAATTTAAATTTGGTAAACTTTCGTTGATTTTCAAAGGTACACAGTAAATGTTAATATCATAAATTGACTCGTTTTAAGGCAGCGGATGAATGTATTCACTAAGGTTTGAGGGGAGCGTATCTGATTCAACAACCATTTAGTGTTTCATGTATGAAAATTACCATTGCTTTTCAAAAGACTGTTTAGCTGTAAAATTAGGAATACAGACAAACAACAATCATATTATAGATCAGTACAATGGTTTAGTCACTTAACTTGTATATCGTTATGGCAAAATATGCTTACAGTTTGACAATCAGTCTTCACAAAAGAATTTATTCTGCACAAATGTCCAAGGACAATTATACTAGGAGTCTTACACCTGATTTATACCTGAATAAATGACCATATGTCTGTCTACAATGAAGACCAATGAACTTCAAGTATGACCAAACCAATGCATGAGCAACTGATGGTTAATGAAGTTTCACAGTTTACAACGCTTTCTTGCTCACTGCTTTTCAGCATTTAGATTATTTGCTCGGGACTGAACAAATATATATACCACAATTCAGACCCTTGCCGATTTCTAAATTTACCGAATCCAGAAGTAGTCCCTCAGTATATAAGTATAAAGCAATTAAAACAAAATGCTATGACAAGCGCAACCATTCCAGTAATACACCTGTTAATCGGACTATATTGAAGCGCATGCATAGAGGATAATGAGTTAAACGTCACAGTAGGTAGAATGGTATCAACGATTCAGTCACGACTCGTTGTTTGAGCCAGTAGTCTGTGGTCAGTAGAGATGTTACATTGTCTTATGTAATCAAAGTATTGAAATACATAAGACTTTCGTACACATTGAAATCTACAAATCCATGCTAATGATTATTCCTTACACATTAGATTCAAGTTCGAATCGCGCAGTGCAAAAATGCGGGCGATGTGTTTATTCTATCCTGTATAACATTCAAATATTAAAATAAATATTTTCTTCTTCATGCCATACAAAATCTTGAAGTACAGTTTCTTCCTGTTCCTTTTGTGTACAAATTATATAGGTTCATTAGTGAAGTTAATTATGATAAATATGGTACAATGCTGCAAAACAACTATAACTTCAAGCTGCAAGTAATACAATGCATGACCATAAAACAGCTACAGACACTATCAGTATACCAGTATTGATCTTACATTTCATCTTGAAATACACGTACTGAGCAATTAATGTTGTTTCTATAAGAATAAATACTTTGAAACTGAGCCATTATATTGCCGACTTACTTGTTTCCCCAAAAACTAATGTGTCCAAAATTAAAAGTACAATAACATTCCACTTTTAATAAATTGATATATTCTCACATCGATTGTTATTAACACGTGTATAATCGTATACAAGCATTCGGAAACTCATGATTTTATGTAAGTGAAGTGTGTAATTATTATAATAAGGTAGTTCAAGCTCAGGTTATTTCTGTTGGACTGTACTTAGTGTTAAATCTAGTGTTATTCTGATATTTTGATAATAACCACAGCAAAAGTTACATTCCATGTTAAAAAAATTATGAAGTAAGAGCAAAAAATGATTGATATATTGATAGTGTCTGTAGCTGTTTAATGCAATGATACTTTAGTCATTGGTTGTATCATTTAAAGTTCAAGTTTTTGAAAGTTTTGTACCATATTTATCATATTTAACTACACTAATGAACTCACAGAATTTGTATGCAAAAACTGTCTTTCAAGATTTTGTGTGATAAGAAGTTGAAAATAGATTCTCTATAATATTTGCCAACGTAGAATAAACACTTCCGAATTCGTCCACATGTGATGCCTTGCTCGAATCGTACTTGAATCTAATGTTACATCTAATGTTACAGGAGTAATCATGAGTATTTATTTGTTAGGTTTCAATGTGCATGAAGTATTTTTGTTCAATACTTTGTTTACTGATACGTCAGTATTGGTATTATTTCTTTTCAGACAATAAAAAATGGCGTCACGTTTTGTGTCATCAAAATGGATCTGGATAGATGGTAAAAGTAACAAGCAAGACGAAAAGCTATATGATGAGGATGTTCTTCATTCGATAAAACTATTAAAGCAGTCGTTTGTTACAAATAATAGCAATCAAATAGTCTACAATGATGAGGCAGATGAAGATCCTGAATTAACGATAAAACGTTTCGTTGATACTTTAAACAAACCACATACAACGCCAAGCACGGGTTGCTCTCATTGCTCAAAACAAATTAGAGTTGAAGATGTAAGTCAATTCATGAAAGGCCAACATTTGTCGATGCCAGGGGCGAAAAAGCATTTGAGTAAATTCTACAAGCATCATGCCATTGTTAAACGAGTCATATCTACTTACAACACAGTTGCAGAACTTGAACTGATACATTTCTACTCTGTTACTGTATATGACAGTCTACAAATTACTAAAACAACAGAAAAATATGATTTAAGAAAAGATATAATTTACTGTATAAAGTATGAGCATCAACGCTACGAACCTGATAGGGTTATAATGCGAGCTGAAATGATTCTAAAGGAAAGCACCGAAGAAAATTCGCGATTTAAAGAATATAAATTGCTGTCTTGTAATTGTGAACACTTCGCAACTTATTGCGTCACTGGGATAGATGAAAGCCTTCAAGTTCAAAGCTACGTGCAGCGAATTTTAAGTTTTTTGACTGATTTTAGAACACGTACTCAATTGCGCCTCTTATTCGACAATATCGATGAAATTGTCGCATGGGTTGAAAATGGTATTGGAAAGGTATCAAACATTACTTTATGTGCCACGTCTAGTATTTATTTATTATACTGTATAGTAATGACAGTATCTTATTCAAAGAACTACCAGGAAGGAAAAATGTGTCGTGCATGTCTCAAGGAGAAACTAATCGAATCTTGGCTTGGATTGGGGATGTTTTTTACGACATCAAGTGTATCATTTTTAATAACGCAAACTACATTTCTGCTTGTAAATGGTCCTATAGTTGTTCCATTGTTTGTTCTCGTTGCAATGTTGTTAGATAAGTTGCATTCTTCCCTTCCAATGTTACGCCAAGCTTTTAAATGTGACAAAAATAAAATATCTAACTTGTCAGAAGTGGACGTTGGTGACGTAATTTCATTTTCCTACTATGGATTTGAGCACGTTGGGGTTGTTACAGAGCTTAACGAACATGACCACAAAGTGTCATGTGTGCATTACGCATTGCCAACATTGTTTGGTACAAGGGTTGTTCAAGAAGAGACTTTTGATTTAGATCCATCGAAGAAAACTGTTAAGCTTTTCGCTTGTAATTTTCGTGATATAAGGCCATCACATGAGGTTGTCAACCTTGCAAGGAAAAGAGTTCGTGAAACAAAATGGTCGTTAGTCAATCGTTCAGACCATCTCTGTTACTGGGCTAAATACAAGAATAATCCAAGATATCGTTGTGATTTTGTGGTCAATAAGGAACCATTGAAAACAAACAGTCTTAAAGACGCGTTTATTAGGGAAGAAAATGTACATTTAATGGGTGATATAAATATTGGTGATGTTGTCAAGTATAAGAAAATAGGTATCGTAGTTGGACTTAAATCTTTAGATGACAATTACGGACGTGGTTTTGAAGTCGAAATGATAGTGTACAATTCCTGTTATGTTTTCTGTAAAGAGATATACCGTGTGGACTTAAACAAAGATGAGCTTACTGTGTTTATTTACCATCCAGCATACTGTTTCCCTATGAGGACACGGTCTGAGCGAGCTTCAGCACTTACCGACAAGAAAGGAGAATGGTGGACAAATTGTAGCTTCATTAACCATTGTATCATTTGGAAACAGCCAACTGAACCTGACAGCAACACCAGCTTGTGTCCACTTGATTGACGTTGACTTTGTTTATAGATTAGTCCATGCAGCTTAAATATATTGGTCTAATACATGTTTATATAAGTAGATGCTTATAATATCATTTTCAAGATTTAAGTACTTCTAGATTGTGTTTTAATACAATAGTACTCTGATAAAAATCAAAAACAAGCATTCGGAACCATTTTACAATATATAATATATTACGGAGATACAGATTCTGGTCGTCGGAAATAGTCTTTCCATCTATGACTCACATGAGATGCCTTTATTTCATACCATCTTGATCAAATGACGCATCTTTTGCCATCTTACTTTTGATCCATTTATAAACTATAGAAGAACCGATTGGTGAAACAGAAAACAGACAAGCTTTTTACAATGGGTCTCCTAGGAGTAGGGCAACATGCTTGGACCTCCGCATTTGAGAGCTCCTAATTGTTTAAACAAGTTATATTTTTTTCGAGTTCTTGCTAATCTTTTAGTGATTAGGATAATAATTATTTCTAGGATTCCAGTGTCTACACATAGCATTACATGATGTTGTAGACAAAAGTTGTATATATCGCCCCCAGTACATGTACCGCCGCTTAGACAGCATTGTATCCAAATGCATAGGAACAAGAATAAGATCCAGGGTATAAAATGGTGAAAAATAATGAAATATTCTGATAGTCTGGCAGCTCAGGTTCCTGCTATTTCATTGATAAAGGGTTGAATATATCACATCTTTACAAAGACTCACAACCATTCGCAGTATTCGTCGGTTTGGAACGCATCAGAATATAGTGCAGCGAATGAAGACAGAATCTTTGTCTTTTTCTGTTGGTTTTTTTTGGGTACAATCATTATAATTCAATTGTAAAATAAATGATCGCTTAACTACAGGAATATCAACTCATTGATACAACGTAATTTTAAACCTTAGACGGTACAGATGCATAGGAAAATCATGTATTTCTGTGTACAGAAAGACAGGTGTAAACACATTAGGATGGAGAATAAACAAACGGTTAAAAAGTTTAGTCTAGTTGCTAGTCCACTTGACATTATCAGGAGTAAATGCCAACAAGATGTTTTATGAATCTTGGTAAATGTAGCGTCACTTTCTCCTCGTTTGTATCTTGATATGTCAGAGGAGACGGTACACTTTGACCCTCTCCTAACAACTTGTTATAAATACAAGCTGTTAATATTTCGGCTACTTAAGTAAGAATGCGTTAGCTGTTTGTTTCCATCCAGTAACTGTTGTCATTACTCAGTGCTAGATGGCTTGGCGATAATGATGGTCAGTCAAGTCGCCCGTTCACAAAATAACAAAGTCGAACATTCGTAAGAGCTCCAATTAAGATATGTATATACCCATCGACTTGTCATATCTATATTACCCATTGGATATTGTTTCATGTTTGTCTCATGTTTGTTTCATAAGCATCACGTTAAATGGTATTAAACTGCTAGTTAGATTTCGCAGTTTAATTAGGTAGTGTGATATGTATATATGTGCTTTAGAATAACCACATCATACAAATATGTAAAAATATGTACGTACAAATATGTACGTTTAACTTAGATGTTTGTTTCCATCTAGTTACTGTTGTGATTACTTAGTAATAGATAGTTGGACGATAGTGACGGTCATTTGCAGTCGCTTGTTTGCTAGATTACAAAGTCGAACTCCATTAAGATATGTCCATACCTATTCATTTGTCATTATTTAAACATCACATTGTGGTTAAATGATTTTTAGCTATATCACCCATTGAATATTGTTTTATGTTTGTCTCATGTTTGTTTCATAAGCACCATGCTTTATGGCATTAAGCTTCTCGTTAAATTTTACAGTTGAGTTAGAGAGAGTGCCATGTAAATGTATGCTACACAATAACTACATCATACAAATAAGTAAATGATTTATTTAAAAGGTACAATTATGATGAAGACCTAATTTTATTTTATTTAGCTTTTCAACAAATAGCTGAACATTGTGTAAAATTGAAGCTACAGAATTTACATATAAAATTAAGTAAACTAAATAACTACAAAAATTAGATAATAAGACATAACTTGAATTTATATAAAATACTTTTTACTCTATCTCAAAAGTTGATATTATATAAAAATTGGTTGTTGTTTTATATGAGGCAAATTTACTTGCGAATATTAAATTGACTGATGTGCTCATTTTCTCATTTATCAAGTTTTATTTTGTCTATCTTTTAATATTGTCAAATGATTTTATTCTTTATTGTTTTATTATATAATTTATGCTTAATGGTATCCTTTTTAGCTCACCAGAGGACAGATTGCGTACGTAAATACTGCTTGTAAACAAATATTCTTGGAATGCCATGTTAGGCATGATAGTTTCAGCAAATGAACAATTTTGTTAATAATACGATAAAACTAAACTAATACTAAGATTGTATTGTGTTATTGGGTTTAACAAATTGTTCCTGGGTATTTAGTATTACCGGTACTGTACATTCGAAATATCTGCCAAATATGTAGAAAACTTTATGAAAAAAAAATTTATGACAAGTATCTTAAAATAGACATCCTATTAATTTCATGGTCAGTGTTTTACAATTTTATTAGCTAAGTCCAATCAGCACTGTCAGTACTTTGATCCATAAATTTGTCTGAGATATATGATGAACAAAAAAGGTTTTCAATTAATAAGAATATCAGTTCACAAAAATATGTGCACACTGATATGAATATAGTGACAATTATAAACTTAACTTTAGAAATAAAGACCGGATACTCACAAATTATTTGGATACAAAATTGCACAATAACCCTCCAAAAAATTACGCACTAATCTTTCATAAAATAACGCTCTAAACCTCTAAAAAATTACGTCTTAACCCTCTACAAAATTTGGTCCTAATCATCTACAGATTACTCCCCAACCCTCAACAAATTACGCCCTAATCCTTTAAAAATTACGCCCTAACCCTTTACAAAATAACGCCCTTACCCACACAAAAGAACACCCTAACCCTCTATAAAATCATGCCCTAGATATCTACAGTCCTACGTCTTACGCCAGTTTTAGAGAAAATCCTGCTTTTTCGAGGGGGTAATAAACATGTTGGTGTTAATTGCCTTTATCATTAGTTGATAATGCCCAAGTCAGCGAGGTAAAATTTATTGGTATTATCATATTACACCCAGCTGTAGTATTATTTTACCTCAAGAGAGGAAAGTTAACAATTTTTAGAATTTTCTGTTTTGTAGTCTGATTTGAAGTTTGTGGTTTTGTTGAATGGACAAAAAGTAAAAAGATTAAATCATTTAGTACTGTATCAAGTTAGAATTTACTTTATTGATTTTTGAAAAACAACCTTTACTTGTCCTATGTATGGTACATGCATTGTAGATATATACAATTACAGAGTGAATATCATCTTAAAACACAAGCAATTTACAAAACATCTTCAAACTTTTAAATAAAAACAGAATTTCATAAAATGTATCAACACTTTGTATTTAGTAATTCATATAATTATATCACTAACGATACGGGTAAAAGATGAGAAATTAATTAATTATATATACATTAAACGTAGATATATATTGTACTTATATAATTTCCATTAAGAAGCAATTCTATTACCTCGAAAGTGAATAAAAATGTAAATCCTACACACACATGTCAAACAATTGGATAGAACAAAATTATCTAAAACCGATAAGTAACAAATAAAAAAATTTGAATATTAAAAGTGAGTTGTGCATGAATTAAAATAAACCTTAAGCACATAATATATTAAGCTTCAACTGATCAAAATATTCAGTTCAGCAACAAGACAATACTTCTAGACAATCTGAGATAAGAGAAATTGGACATGCGAACCGTGGCACTTATCATTTAAGTATACAATATATACAGGTATATTTACATGATAGACAAAAACACATAATCCGAATTATTCTAGTGATTCTACTGTTGTCCCAGTTCAATACAAACATTTAGCCACATCTATTATTTACAATGAGTGACAATAAATAATCTGGCACCGTAGGGTCAAAATTCATGTTAATACGAGTCTTTAATAGTGTTATAAAATTACTAATATCTAGTGATGTTCCGATTATCGCCGACAAAGCTGAAAGCGGTTAGAAAAATTTGAGCGACAATAAATCGATTACGATTTCTGTGCTCAATTTGACCATCACGCATTTTGACTAGGCACCCATGAAGTACAACAGCACCATAATCCCCAAAATGTAACAATGCTGATGCATGGCTCTTCTGGCTTCAGCTCCTCTTGATACTCTAACAACCAATATATTTGTGCCATTTCAGCTTCACCGTTTCCTTGTTGTATATGAGTCAGTAATTTTATGACTGGCTCTTATGAACTTTAACCAAAAGTGGCAGAAAGAGGTGTAGTGAACTCAAAATGTTTTCCACCGACTGAATGAGGTTTGCAATAAGCCCCAGTCACATTAGAGCTTACAACCACTTAAGACCAGTTGACCACCACCAGTGACCTCTGGTTGCGAATAATCTTTAAAAAGTCTTATGACGGTCATTGGTGATCTTCGACAGTTGCAGGTTATCTTATTTAGGTCCCACGACCAATTTCAGTCGCAGAGAGGTTTTTGAGCTTGCACAAAAACCTCCTTGCGATCAAACAGGTCGCTAGCGATCTTATAAGACCTTAGGCTGTTGCACAATCGTCCTTCGAAAGTCTGTAATAATCTTCAATTGGTCAGCGCCGATGTCCTTGTCACTCGGTCGCAGGATAGTCTTTCCAAAGTCATAAGATCATTGTGCGATTAGTAGTGAATTGTCTTACGACCACCCACGATTACAAATGACAACTAGCGACGTCTCTACGATTATTTTCAACCATCATACGATCGTCAGAGACTTGTTAAAGATTTCCTGTGACAAGACACAGACCTGTTGTAGGAAGTGTCACAACCTCATCACCATATTCAGCAACAATAGCCTCGCAGACATCTTTAACAAACATTGATATGGTATTGTGAGGTACCCCCAATGAATAGCTTAGGCTGTGGTAGCTGTCCCCAGAGGCAAGGTGTCGAAGCGTGATGGCCAGCTTCAGGCCAGGCTCAAGCGGTTTCTAGAACTGAGTAGTTTGTTTGGTAAGCATAGGAGTTAATCTTAGAAGAATCTCACGGAACATTGCTGGTTCCATCCTGAGGAAGTTGATGAAGTCGCCCAGGGCTTCCCTCTCTACCTCTACCATCAAATTTTCATAATTTCCAAAAAGCAACATGCAAGCAATCCATGGGCGGACCTAATACTGTCTCTGTCTTCGTTGTTGTCTTCTCCTTCTACGTTGCAGGAGCATCACAAACGCAGCAGAACCTTCTTGTTGTTGCAAATGCATTCGCAGTTGTATCATCTGCAGTCTCCTTGGTGCGTCGGCCATAGTTATTCTGTGTTGTGCATTCTCTCTCTCCTTACTGTGATAAATGAGAAAGTTTCACTGTTAAGTCCTTATTTTTACCTCCAATCCATCAGTCTTTTTCGGATTTTTGTTAATCGCAAAACTGTCGTGCAACTATCTTGAGACAGTCTTCACAAATTGTCACTAGTCACTGATAGCCTTGAGTAGTATTTAGTAATCGTGCGATGGTCGTACGACAAGTTGTAGGGGATCGCATGACAAGTCAATGGAAGTCGTAAGTAATCCTAGACAATCTTGAGACAATCGTACGTTTCCTGATGACCTGTCTTACGATTGTCAATGACTGGTCGTACTATAATCGCGGTAGTAAATTTTTCTGCACAAAGAGGGTTTGGCCGACAATCGCCGATGATCATTGGTTTTACGCGTCGCCGGTGGTCACAAGTAATCGTGAGCTCCAGTGTGACTGGGGTATTAGTCTGCATAATGTATTCACTATCTACAACAACAGTAAGATCTTCAGATACTGTCAATTTCGTAATATTTCTTGCCAAGAAAATACAATAAGTTGTTTTCCTTCAGGAGTAGTTACCATTGAAGCTTTGTCAAATTACCAGATACTGAGGTAGGCAGCAGACGGCTTGAACGTCTACCACCAGCTCTCCATCCGTCCCTGTTGTGTGGACTGGTATTGCCCATACCACACACACTTAAATCAGTCTTGATGCTATCCGACCATGATTTTCTAGGTCTTCCACGCCCACAGGCGCTTGGAATATCCATGTTCATAATGGTGTTTGGAACAATTGTTACGAGAAGCATGACCAAACCACCTCAGGCGTTTGGTACGAAGAGCTCTGGCTATCTCTTGAATTCCTAATTTGGTGTACAGAGAATCTGTGGTGACATTATCATTAGGCTTAAACTGCAGATCCAACGGACTATGGCTCTATCATTACTTTGCAATCGATGTAAGTCTGAAGTGGAAGGCGCCCAGGATTCACTGCCATGAAGGAGTGTAGACCGGACACATGTGTAATGCAGTGCCGGCCCGACTAGCGCTGTTCAGGCCAACGTACTGCAAAACTTTAAGTAGCTGTTGCTGACCTGCTGATGTAAATGCTATATATATTAGCTGCCTTCCTGCTGTTTTAGATGCTATATGCTGCTACTAATGAAGTTGCGCAAACTGCTAATTATGCTGCTAGCAAGCTGATTTGGATGTTTCAATGCTTCTAATCAAGTTGCATTACTGCTAATTATGCTGTCAGCAAGATGGTGTTTCTAACTAACTACTTAATGTGAAATACGAAGCAAGCGTCATTCAAAGTTCAACAATTTATTCTTCAACAGATTAAGCAAAGTTCAATATCAATGACACACAGATACACAAAGTTCATTAATCAAATCAATCACAAAGTTCCTACTTAAAATTATCACAAGGTTCCTAACTTAAAATTATCACAAAGTCCTAAAAATGTTTAAATTTAACACACAGTATTCACACATAGTTAAAAACTCAATTTACTTAATACATAACTTATCAAAATATACTTTTAGCATTCATCTATTTATTCTATATCATATAGAAAACTGTCCCTAACTTATATAGCAAAATTTCAAAACATGACATATGTCGAGCAATTAATTGCGAATTTAAGAAGCATTTTAAAATTTCACGCTTTAAATTACATAACAATAGAGAAATATTTGAAACCAAATGGTAAGAAAATAATAAGATTAAATTATTCAAACAATTTAGCACCTAGCAGTAAGCCAGCAGAAGGGTTTGACTCAAATCAAAGGAGAGTTGATTAAACAATTAAAGTCATAAAGCAAATGTATCACACCTAATAATTATTTGAAAAGGTAAAGTAAAATATATGATTATAATTTCTATGATTAAAAGAAGCCATAATATTATGTTGACACTATAAACTTATAGCAGACATTGAGAAATTCATAATTATCAAGAAATGCAAACTAAAGCTTAATAAAATATCTGCAAAATCTGGCAGCATAATACATGCATGGAAGACTTTTCAACGAGTACTAAGAGGTATATGTCTTGAGGCCATGATTGGTAGAAACTTTCTGAATTTTCCCCAGGCTATGCGACATCTGGTGATTATGGCGAGCTTGCAGCCTCCACCAGCGCAAAGCATATCACCCAGGTAACAGAAACTTGGTTCAGCATCAAGTTCTGTTCCATCGACATTCACTTGTATGCAAGGTCTACCATAAATGGGACGAAACAGCCCACAACATCTTAGGCACACATAAAGTGGGTTGGCATGAAGTGGACCTTTGATAGCACTACATTTCTTGTGTACCCATAGCCCCCACTGAAAACAATCATCAGACAAACATTCAGCACAATTTAATCTCAATGTCACTTAGCTGCAAACTTTCAATATCATCAACTGTGTCCGAACTGGTTTCAAAGTTTCCATCAATAATCACACTGCTGGTAAAAGGTTGTTCAGTTCATAGAAATTGACAACATCATCTTTCTTTAAAGAACAATATATACGTAGTCAAAGGTGTATAATGTGGTTCTAAGTGTACGGTTTCATTTTGCAATTGTACTCGGATATGAACAACATTTTGATCCTATGACATGTTTCGATTGTTTGTTTGTTTTGGTTTCACTGCGCACCAACACAGAAAAGTCATTATTGCGCCGAAGGCAATTAATGATACTACGAGGGTATCCCAGTAAATCGTGTACTTTGTCCATAACTTTATTTATCTTACGTCACATGATGATCATGATTTACAAGACTGTTTGTCAGCCTTATTTGTATACAAATTAAGCATTTGACCTATGCGTTATTGCATTAAAGGCGTCATTTTAATGTTCAGCTAATACAAAGTATTTGCATGCGGCACAACCACTTTCACGCTTGTATATTTGCTCATACTGAGTTCAAGTCTGCAGCAAAATACAATCTAATATTTTTTAATTGCATTTCATTTTTACATAAACTTGCAGAAAGTATCTATATTTTATCCCACCAAATCTCAAATCATAAAATACGTATACAAAAGTGCTATATGCGTTTGCTAGAAACACAAAAATTGAGACATCAACAAGATAATGTGACGTCAGGACAAGATTGAGTCTATGTAACTGCAACTCAGTTTATTAATAAGCCTGGAAAACATGGATAAGTATAAATTTGAATTTAAACACAAAGACAGACAAAGTGAATCATTAAGTATACATTGTGCATACTACATATGGTAGAGTAGTTATTCATTGGGTAATATAGCCACTGAATTTATCATACCAAAAACTGCTGAAATTGTTATTCAAAATTAAGTTGGGTACTTAACCCATGAACCATTATATCATTGGCCATACTAATATTTTGAGACTGATGTCAAAAATTTGTCAAAAAAGTAAATAAAAATTTGTGGAAGTAAATATGAAATAAATACATTGCCAGTATTTGTCACTGTTCACAACAAGGCGAACTAGGAGCGTGATTAAAATGATTTCATAGACCTGGCGTCTTAATATGATGTTAGCTTGCGCCCCGTTGTCATACCAAGTGTCTTATAAATTGAAGCAAAACTTTTATTTTTTAATTAAACGTCTAAAAATTTAGTATACTTATTCACAACACATGCACTTTATGGCCGTTAAAAGTTGGTGCTAAAGTTGCGCGTAATTTTTCCGCCATAAACAGAGTCCACGATTTACTGGCACACCCCTCGTATTAAATACTCAAACGCACAGCCTTAAAATCATCATTTTTACTGGGTTAGGTGAATTGCACTGTATGAAAGTTGCAGAAAACATGAACTTTTTTTCGCACACCTCCCCATCAGGGGTCCCAAAGGGGATTGCCTTTTTGTTGCTGAGATTTGTGCCCCGCATCACTATAAAAAATCAGGGTCATTGAGTGCAGAAAAATGGCCTAAATTGCCGATAAGAAATCATGTTTTAATGCAAAGTTTGGGTTGAAAAAATCAAAGATTGCATTTGCCCTTTTGCTCCACACAAGTGTTGCCATGGTAACTGAGATCTGGGCTCAACTTGATTTTTCTGAATGACAGTCACTCAGGGAATTATTTTGCCATGTTGCAGAAGAGAACTATTCTGATCTGATAAAATTTGTTGTTGTTTTTTTTTCAGAAGAGCTTGTGATAAAAACTGGTCATTATAATTACACAAGAATCTCTCAATAGTGAAAGTAATAATGCATTTGAAATGGTTTTTATAGAATCAAAATCACTTAATAAATACGAATTAAATCAAGTTGAAGATAGTTTTCTAATCAAATGCAGAAATAGTAGCAAGAACAATTTTATTCTTGCATTGCCATAGAATGTGGTTAAACTCAAAACTAGCCGGTTAATTCATCGCTTTTCCATTAATTAATGCTCTTTTTAAAGTGAAATATTTTCATTAAACATGAACTAAAAGTATTATAAATGCAACTTCAAATATTAATAAATACACTACGGTGTTGTATTACTCTTCTTACAAAATAAAAATGAGGCTGGATATTATTAAATTTATATAATACAAGCAAACAAATACATTACAAGAATAAAACACAGTGTTATAAGTTTCTTTTGTCCTCATTTTAAGTAAATACCATCTGTTCTCATGTTCATGATAAATTGCCATGAAACAAGCCAGCACAGCAAGTGTCAAATTAATGGAGATTTAAAACAGTGCTAATTGATAGTGGGCAATTAAACGATTAGTTTTTCTGATAAGCCCCAGCATCCATTGGATGCTCTCAACTGGCGTAAGACGTAGGACTGTCTACAAAATTACGCCCAACTCGCTACAAAATTACGTCCTAATCCGCTTCAAAATAACGCCATAACCCTCCAAAAATTTACACCCTAACCCTCCACAAAATTACGGCAGAAAATGGTGCCAGAGTCCTTTAATTGTTAAATACGCTCCGGTATGCTTTTGTATAAAATATATTGTCAACGAAACGTTTATAAACGCTCCCGTACACATGATCGTGTTAGAGTTGTAACTATACTTTTATTATAATATACATGTATTATATAATTATAAAAAAAATACATATACGGGGGACGTGTTAATTTATATACATGTATAAGGACGTCATGCTATGATCATTAGTTATGGACTCAGGTACCAATGGCATTTATGTCTCATCTATATGCCTAGAAAATAATAACTCATTTTATTCGAACCACTGAAGTTTTCGTAAGTTGGGGGTCGTCCTTACCACTCGAAGCACATATGTGTCCGCTGGTGAAGGAAAGTAATGTTAATTTTACACCGTTTTATACCTAGATGACTCTATACTATACCGTACTATACATGTAGCTCGTATACTATAGCGTGTTCAATTACACTTAACATTACAGAACGTTATAAAACGATACATTCGGAACTCCTCGGTCATCCGCTTCGAATAATCCAATATTTTATACACAAGTATGCGATCGTAAAGGCAATGAGTGATGTTTCAAAATTTACGGACTAAAAACGAAACATCACTCAATGTCTAAACGATCAAATATGTGTTTACTTCAACACCGGTAGTTTCAAAATAGCGTCTAAATATGTCCGAGATTATTCGCAGCGAATGGCCGAGAAGTTCCGAATGTATCGTTACGGAACGTTTTGTAACGTTCGCGGTAACTGAACGCCCTACTGTTGTTTCCATTGTTTCAAACGCGTTGGTATGTAAACTGACTAATTTGTGTACTATGTGTAAATTTCCTATATTACTAACTAGACGGAGTACGTGACTAAGCTAGGAGATATTTATACAGTCCTACACATAAGGAAACGATTCTTCTCAGACCTGAGGAAGGTGGTACCGTTATGTCCAGAACCATTAAGGAAACATTATCTGACCACTTCAGCCAATTTATCAGCGGGTGAACTATTAATCTGTCAATTCAATCTGATAAGCCAAGTATCTCAATAAACACATGTGGCAATGTTTATATTGAAAGCACGCTGTACTCGATTGTTGTAGTAATCCTAATTATAATTAGTACATTCAGTCAGAAAAACTTCGTTGTGAAAGTTAGATATTCGAGAGAATTAACTGATGATTTTATTTCAAACTAAAAGAATGGAAAAAAAGGTAAGAGTAATATTATTATTGTTCATTTATTATTCAATCATTATCTATATTACCTAATAACTTTTCAAATGGAATAATTATTAACTTCATATAATTATTTGACGTAATTCTTTTGGTAAAAATTATGTAACAAGCTTGAAATTTATAAGGGTTTGTGGTAGTATTTGAAGTTACATCAAAATCTTTATTTATGTGAAAAAGATGATAATCTTTGAAGAATAATAAAATGACAAAAAGAATAAAAAATAACTTCGTTCGTTGCATTAAACCGAAACATTTGTAACCAATTAGAATGGTTCCAACAATTTTTTTAAATATCATATCTGTTATTCTAATTTGTGAATAATTTATGGCACCAGAACATACAAAATGTTCTTTAAAAAAACATTCCTACTTGAATTGATTAGAAAATTTAAACTGTAGAAAAAATAACGCAATTCTCATTTTATTCCAGGTTTTCAATGATGAAATTTAACAAGATATTTAATATTTTCGTTGATACTAGGGTACCGGGACAAAACGGACCATAAGACGAAACGGACCATGCCAAAACGGACCAAAGTAGGGACGAAACGGACCATATTTGTGGGACAAAACGGACCATAGTCGGGACAAAACGGACCATTGTCGGGACAAAACGGACCGTAAGAAGAAATGTAATCATTGTTATTATAAATTATTAATTGTGTGATTAATAACATTATACATATCTCTAATGTCTTAGTGTAATTTAATTGTGTGTAAATACATGTAGTAATTTAAATAGCCTCAATAGTGATTAACAGTTTTCGTGTTGTTTGTGCGTTGTTTTTAAGCTATACTGTGTCCTCCTCGGGACAAAACGGACCATTGTCGGGACAAAACGGACCATAAGAAAAAATATAACCATTATTATTATAAATTATTATGTGTGTGATTAATAACATCATATATATAGTTTATGTCTTAGTGTAATTTAATTGTGTGTAAATAGTAATTAAAATAGCCTCAATTGTGATTAACAGTTTGCGTGTTGTTTGTGCGTTGTTTTAAAGCTATTCTTAAGCTATTTTAAGCCGTTTCCTTGAGCTAATTAGCTAATACATCAGAGTGATTTAATTTGAAGTTGCTTTTATATTGTCCAGCACAGGTTCTTTCCTATGTACTGCACGCCACTTATAACTATGGGAAAGGATTATATGATGACAAACTTGTTCCAGATAAATTACAATTACTTAATATACGCACAGTTACACAGATCATTCTCGTACCCAGAGGTTGTCATGATTATAGATAGTTTTTAAGATTCTTATAGCAGCTGGGAACGATAATGACTCGTGATAAGAATAACAAAAGGAGAAAGACTGTTATAATTATATACTTTATTATAAATTCATCATCAATAATATAACAAAACATACTTATACTTATAATAATATCATTAATTATCAAATGTAAGGATATCACTTTGAAGTCAATAATTGTCATAAGTTTGATGTTATTGAAAAAAAACAATGAAATAAACTAACAAAACATATTTTTCAATTAATATTAGATCTAGTCAATAATTGTCATAGTTTGGTGTTATTTAAGATAAGAAGTTTTCCATGAACAAAAATGAAAACAATAACACAATTACTCAATAGCTATTATTGTAATTGTTTGCAAGAGTGAAATAAAGATATGTTGTGTTTTGTTATGAAAAAATATCAATATTTTTACTCTTTACTACTTCAACTTTTATTTCATTAAATCAATATATTTATTGTCTAGTAGACTAATATAATCTATTTTTTCTTATGGTCCGTTTTGTCCCGACAATGGTCCGTTTTGTCCCGACTATGGTCCGTTTTGTCCCACAAATATGGTCCGTTTCGTCTCTACCTTGGTCCGTTTTGGCATGGTCCGTTTCGTCTCATGGTCCGTTTTGTCCCTAATTCGATACTAGCACACAAAAGAAATTGATTCTTATTGGAGGTTCCGGTCATCCACGTAAACATTTCTTATATAAGGATTGCCAGTTTCATTACGCACTAATAATTAGGGGTGATTTATTTTTACAAGTTTATAGTTAAGTCAGTTTACTAAAATTTTATAAACGCATCATTAATTAAAATCTATAGTGTGCACATACACCTTTTTTAAATAAAAGTTAAATATCAAAGTTATAGTTGAGCTAGTCAATTGTTTAAAGTACAAAAACACGCATGACCTTGAATACGACCTGTAATGAAGACTATTTATCATTGCTTTTGCTACCCCGGGTTCAAATCGTGCTTAGTATCCTTTATTCTTTTTTTATTATCTTTATTGTTTTATTTTTTTGCAATCATGGAAACGTACAACTCAAAATCTCTGTGCAGCACGAAGCCAAATGTATATAAAATAGAATATGCATATTTGAGTTAGTGCTTAGTTATTACTTTGATGTCATACACTTAACTGTCTCGACCGTGTCTTATAGAAATGATTCTATGCACATGCATTTTATAAGAAAGAGAATTGAAATGGAATGCATGTAACTTTGGCACAATCGTTCGATTGTATCCTAGTTTGATTTCTGTTCAGCCACTGCATTTGAAGCCGAATGTATAATATAAATGTATTATTATTCGGTACAATGTAAATTGCTGGATATAAAAAATAAAGAACCAAGGAAATAAAACAAATAGAAATTAAACAAAATCAAATTATAGCACAACAAGCATTATATGATACGGACAACTATACATGAATTTAATAATAAATTAAAAAATATGGAGGCGGTGAGATTCGAACCAATGCAGTAAAATTTATGCATTGGCCATTTGTTTCTGACTCGTTACCGACTGCGCTATTTTGAGCAATGATTTTGAATTATTATATCATGCATATATACTTGAGATATTATAATTTGTATTGATTTTTAGTGTAGTATTTACTGGTTATACCTATCGTCATGGTTATGATTAGACTCATCCAACCTGTCACAGCTCACCGAATAAAATCAGACTATAATATATCACAAATCATGTTATTATTGTACAGTGTTTTAACAAATGTATCATTTCTGTTTCTTTGTTTAAACATTGTTATAATCTAAATAAAATGTGAAATTGACAAAATGTTGTATAATATCCTTGATATTTCTTTTCAATTTTGTGAACTGTTTATATATTAATACGAAATTTAAATCAAAATGAGTTGTGTGTATTATCTTGTCTCAATAATTGAACAGAAAGTCAGACAGAGAAAGAAAATCTTCCTGCTTCATGAAGTAAACATGAAAACTGACCAGAGCAAGAGATTCTCATTGACCATAAATTACACCATCTGTAAGATAACAATCTTGCTTTTAACATACCATGACAGATTAATAGTTTAACTCAGGGTAATGATAACAAACCATGGAGTGTGGTCAATTAGTGTACCGTTATCAGTTTTTCCAGAAATTCAGAGATTTTGTCCCTTATGTGTAGGACTGTATAAATGATTCATTATACATTAAAAGCATCTCGTGATAAAGCAATGTTATATTCTTTTGGTTTATCGTCATTGTGACCTCGACGATTGTGTTGAAAACACGTACATGATTACGCCAAGGTAAAAAAGTTTTTTTTCTTTTAACTGATTTTTTTCTTTACACCGCAGCAAGCGAAAATTTAATAGAAAAACGTGTTTAATGACAAATGTCTGCTTCATAGTGAGATCGAATTTGGAATCGTCGATTTTTACAAGTACATTTAAGAGTTGTTAATCGAATGTCTAAATGATTGTGTGATCAATCGATGTTTCGTTGCTTTTTGAGAGTGAATTTGACTAGTAGGTGAGAAGTTGGAGATTGGACGCGTTGCATTCCTGAGGGTTTTATTATATGTAAGAGGAGAATTTTCGTAGTATGATATAAAATGTCAAGCTCCTGTGGTTAAATGTAATTTACTTACAGATAATATGATAGTTAATAGAATTTGTCAATGTCATGATCTACATTACAAAAGGCTTAGACTAAAACTGCGGAGTAATATTTCAGATATTATGGGATTTTCATGATTCTTGTACTAATTAAAATTAAACTGTATTGATCAATGTAGACAATTATTTATACTTGCTACTGATAATACATGTAGATCAGGGGTTTTAATGAATTAACAAATAGTTTTTACTTTGAATGATTTGTTATATAATAGTGTAGCTTAAATCTACTATAATTAATATATGATTTCATCCTACAGTTTGATTATTGTCCGTTTTTTTCAACTGTCAAATCTTGAATAATTTCGCGGTGACTGAATGCATTGTTTTTGTACTGGCGGCCTATAGTTTTCATTAAAAATATCTTGACTCAAAGTTATTATACTGCATAAGAAGCTTTACTTGATCATCATAAACACTTTCGAAAACTCATCGGTGTATAACAACAACCCATTAAAGTATTCACGTTTTGACAGTTGAGAAAAAACGAACAATATATAATTTGATGTTGTCAAATAATTATACATACGTTTACATGTATAATGTAATTGTAATTAATGTACTACATGTATCATGCCTTTTGATTACATTCATAGTATCATATATATTTCTATGTATGATATGTAGTGTGTGATTGCATTTTTTTGTATTTGTATATATATAAATTGTAAATATTTGTTCTGATCTGAATGGAGGAAAATAAAAAAATAAAATCGCCACCGTGTGTAAAGCAAGTCTTTGTTAACTCTGAAGGTAATTTATTTGGGTTTTTTAGCCCAATCGTTAAAAACGAAGATAATGGTATGATGAGTTATACAAAAAGTGAAACACGAGTTCTAACTTAAAATAATAGTAAATTTTAATGTTATGTTTTGCTTGACTATCATAAAAATGCCCAGACTGGTTCCTAATATGTTCTCAAGATTCCTATAAATATGACTTTGCATTTGTTATTATTTGTATGTATCTTATACTGGTCTGTGTAACGCTAAGCAAGTCCATGTACATTAACTAGCATTCGGAACTCTTCGGCCATATACTAGGAATAACCTCGGACATATTTAGACGCCAGTTTGAAACTACATTTGTGTCACATGCACAAACAAATACTTAAACCGGTTTTGAAGTAAGCAAAACCACGGTCGTTTTATCGGTCATATATGTCTTGTTTTTTGTCCATGAATATGAAATTCACGATTCAATGATTTACACTGAACTTTGTAAATACTCTCATATTTTTGAATTTGAGAAATATCTAGATTTTATTGACAATGACAAGTACATATCTGTTTTAGCTAGATTTCGTTGTTCTTCACACAAACTGGCAATAGAGGAAGGGAGGTGTCGTAATATTAGTAAACATCTTCGTTTGTGTAAATTGAGTAATAATAATCAAATTGAATCTGAATATCATTTTTTATTAATATGCCCAATTTACAATGAACTTAGAAAAAAATATATCAATAAATATTTCTATACTTGGCCTAACTTGACAAAATTCCGCATTTTATTAAATACTACAAGTCGAACAAAAATTATAAAATTAGCTTCATTTATACATTTTGCAACTAAACTAAGAACTACTCTAGTATAGCAAACTATCTTTGTTGTTATTGAAGCAACAACTTTGTTACTAATGTCCATATTAATTCATATTGTTTTTTGTTCTGTGTATTTCTATTGAAAGATGATAGTTTGTTATATCTATACATACATGAAGTAAGCTTGGTATATGTCATCAAACATACATTGCCTATCTTACATCCTGTTTAATACCTGTTTATATACATCTGTTCCTTTTTTCTTTTTTTACATGTAATCAGTAATTGTTTTGTCATACATTGTATATTAATTGTGCATGCTTTTCTTTTATATTTAATATTGTATATATGTTATTTGTAAAAAATACTGCCAAAGTTTTTCTTGGCGATGAACATATTGTTTATGCCAATAAAATATTTTGACTTGACTTGACTTGACTCATATATAGCGACAAGAAATGTTTTGCAAAACAGTTACGTGTTTTGCCTCGCGTATGTAGTAAAACCCCAGTAGTATTGGTAAACCCTCCACGACCCCTTCGAGATTATTAATTCTATGAATGGTCGAGGTATTTCTATAGTCTGGATCAGCTGCCGATTACCACTATCGTTATCGGGTCAGGCAAGCCGTAATCATGGCGGCTTCCTCGGTTAAACTTAAACTTATTCATTTGATTAAACGCCTATTTCTATGTTACATATTCAATGGCGTTGTACAAACATGTTATAAAAAAGTAATAATACATGTAAGTAAAAACCCTCCACCATAAAAACATATGTATATACAATAACACAAATAAATAAAAAGCCTTTATAATTCATATTTTTGGACATACATCCTTCACAGTTCATGATTCCACCTAAGTTTACATTTTTATCACTAATTTCTTATTTATTTCTATTTATTTTACATTGAAAATTGGTGTCCTGAACAGTATAACATGATGCTACTGTTAACCGGACATGTCCTGAACAGTGTAACATAATGCCACTGTTAACCAGACAATTCCCCAAAGGTGTCGAAACATCACCTTTAAAGGGCCCTTAATACATCCCCAAAGGTGTCGAAACATCACCTTTAAAGGGACAATTTATTTAGGTTGTCATTGCAGTCATATGAAACAAGGTATTAAATGACTGAGAGCGAGGCAATCCTCATTCCCATGTCACAATGCACTCACTCAATCACTTAGTATGTTTACCGTAATTGTAAGGTGAGGCATTAGCAAGCCATGTCAGTTTTAGAATAGATCATAGAAGGTAGAGAAATAATGAGTTTTCAATCGTTTTTTGAATACATCCAAAGTAGGTGATAATTTGATATCATCCGGTAGCTTATTCCATAGCATGGGACCAACTGTACTAAAGCTTCTGTCGCTGAATGTTTTTTTCTTATTTATTGGTATCAAATAATTGAGGTCTTTGGATTTTGCAGATCTAAGACCAGATCTGCTTTGTATAGGCTTTTGAAGAATTTCAGTCAGGTATGCAGGTGCAGATCCAGAAAAACAGTTGTACATGAAAGTACATATTTTAAAGTTGATTCTTGCTTTGACTGGTAACCAGTGCAGTGAGTACAAAGCATCCTTTGAACTGTCTGATTTTTTTAGCTTTAATACTAGTTTGGCACACATGTTTTGAATTCGCTGAAATTTGTTAAGATCACATTTTGAGATTCCATACAAGATTAGATTACAGTAATCAATGTGGGACATGACCAAAGATAGGACTAGTGTTTCTGTTGCTTCTTTGTCCAAATATTTTCTAATACTTTTGATACGTAAATAGTTGAACATAGCAGTTCTACTTTTTGTTTTGATGTGATCTTTAAAGCTTAAGTTTTCATCAAGAAAGGCCCCTAAATAGCGAATTGTCTTCACAGATTTTACAGTTTCACCAGCAATATTGATTGACTGGGTTAAGCATTTTTTCAACTGTGCTCTGCTTCCAAACATGATAAACTCCGTCTTTGAGTTGTTCATTTTTAATTTATTTTCATTCATCCACGAATTTATTGTTAGAGCACAATCTTCAAGATCAGAAATGGCATTTGCTTCTTCATTCTGATTATTAGGACAGAATCTTTTATTAGCAGTGTGGTCATCAGCAAAACCATGCACTGATATATCAGATGGTATGACATCAAATAAGGTCCCTGCATAAGTTAGATATAGCCACGGACCTAAACAACTACCTTGTGGAACACTGCACTCTAATGGACGTACAGATGAAGAACTAGTATTGACGTTGACTCGACATGCTCGTGGGCGAAGATATGAATCAATCCAGCGGAGTGTACTATTCTGTAGTCCATATTGATTATTAAGTACTTCTAATAAAATGTCATGATCAACAGTGTCAAATGCAGCACTCAAATCAATAGCTATTAATGCAGTTACCTCTAATTTCTCCATACCACACAGTAGATCATTAACCAATCTAAGGAGGGCTGACTCACATGAGTGAAAACGTCTATATGCAGACTGATTCTTTGGAAGAAGATTATTCTTATCAACATGAGTATTTAATCTATTTAAGGCAGCCTTTTCTATTACCTTAGATAAGAAAGACAAATTGCTAACTGGTCTATAATTAGCATATTCCAGATCCAGACCCACCTTCTTAAGAAGAGGCTTAACAATTGCCTCTTTCCACTTAGAAGGGAATACACCATGTTTCAATGATATATTTATTAAATGAGTAATAAGAGGTAATAATTCTTTTAGATAACATTTTAGCACTTTTGTTGGCAATATGTCTAACTCAGACGATTTGGTATTCAAGTCACCTATAAGATCTCTGACCTCTTCTATGGTAAAATTATTAAAATGATCAAGACTAGGTACATCCTTTTGTTGCGGTGAATAAGTTGGAAATTGCGACAAGGATTCCCTAATTTTTGAAATTTTATTTAAGAAATAATCAGCAAAATTTTCAGCTATGGAGTGATCAGAATCGCCTTTTGGCATTGGATTCTCAGATCTTACTCCAGTCGGTTATTATTCAGGTATTACGTTTTCTTAATTTTTTGCATGATCATTTGCTGACGATAGTTACTTTAGTAGTAGTTCGGTACTATATAGGTCATTCGATTTCTATTTTTCTGATTACACGTATATTTAGCGAAGGATTAACAAAACATGTTTCAAGTGAACACAATTCGGACGTGGATTAGTCTCGTTAGAATTTCGGATAATTTATTTAGCATAAATGTAACCGAACAACTACAAAAAGTATCCACTGTAATTCTTGTACAATGATCCTTTGATTCAAGCCTGTGTAGTGAGAAATGATCATTTGAAAACATAATTATCCAATACCTAAATCATTACATCGGGTGCGGCCATGCTCATGGTTTGCCTGACGTACTTTTACCTGTCAAAGTTCGACTAGGAACCAGACAAGGTGTTTCTAATGCATTAACTAAGTTTATTGCTAGACCTATGTTACACGTACCTAACACCCAGACAGGTAGTGCCCAACTCAGAGTTACACTCTACTGAGTATATCAGGTACAAACCTTCTGTCTGGCTGATTAGTTAGTATATTGTTGCATGCCGTCTGTAAGAGTCCCGATTATTGGGATCCCGGATAGTTATTATTATTCTCAAGCCCATTGTAACGGTTTATTAAGATGGTATAAACTGGTTAAATAAACTGAAAAGGGTAAACTAAAGGAAAAAGCAACGATAACTTAGATGATTAGGTAATTTAGCCTACTGAGTGTATTCAACGGTTTCTTAAACTCAGTTCTACACTTAAGGACGGATTTCTCCAAAATCACCCCATTTGATGATACCGTTACAATCACCATCTGTTTATTGTCCATGAAATTAAGATGACATTTCTCACAGCAAGAACAATTAATTATCTCTACACACTACAGTCTAGAGCTGATAAGCCAGATAATAGTCCTTTCTTTGATTTTTGATTTTTCAAAAAGGTACTGTAGTATGTCTTTAAAATTTTAAGAACAGCTCTTACACAGGTTTTGAACATTGTTCAAGAATTGCACCAGAACTGTCCTTGAAATGTTCAAGAACTGTTCGAGTACATTTCAAGAAATGTTAAATTGGACAAATTTTAGGAACAAACGTTCTTGATGAGTTCTAAAACCCTGTTCTTGAGCAGTTTATGTTCTATTCAAGAATGAGAGTTCTTGAACAGTTCAAGAACACATTTTAAGAACTCCTCAAGAACTTTTTGTTCCTACCAATTTAACATTTCTTAAAACGCATTTGAACAGTTCTTAAACATTTTAAGAGCAGTTCAGGTACAATTCTTGAGCGATGTTCATGAGCAGTCCAAGAACTGAACTTAAACTGTTCTGAACATTTTCGCAGGGGTTATATTAAAGCTTTGGTCAGTTTTCCAAATGATCGACACTGAAATTTAACTTAGCAGATGACTACTAATTGGTAAAATAAACAGTGTTATCAGTTTATTGTTTTCTCTCCTCATGTTCTCTACAGGCTTAGGAGATTTATGACTTTTTAACAGTGATACTGATTAATGCTGCAGATAAGCTAAGGCTGAAATTCATGCTCCTTTTCGGGCATAAGTGTAGGACTGAACTAGCTTCATTCGGAACTCCTCGGCCATTCGCTACGAATAACCTCGGACATATTTAGTCGCCATTTTAAAACTAAGTAAACAAATACACGATCGTTTAGGCGATGAATGATATTTCGTTTTTAGTCCGTAAATTTAAAATAACATAATTAAAAAATATCGCTGAACATAATTGGTTCAATATATAAGATAAAAATATGTTTGACAAAAATCCGTGAGTATACTACAAGAACTATTTCGCATAACCGTTACGTAATTCGCCTCGCGTAGGTAGTAAAATCTCAAGCCGTCAGGGTAGACCCCTACGAATCATTCAGAGAATATTCATTCATGAAAGGTCGAGGTGTTCCGAATGAAACTAGCTTAACATTTCTATGAGTAAAGAACACATTTCTGAATCACCTGATCTCTAGAATTAGTAAGACAGTGTTTTGTTTTTTTAAAGTATGATAATAATTTCTATATCATTTCGTGCAAGGTCATAATTTGCGATGACCGAACAATAACCTGTGATAGTAATTATACTTGTCCCAAAAATAACTTGTTTCAAAGTTCATGCGTATACGCATGACGTATACGTCTGACCTATTTATGAACTTGTAAGATGAATAGTTGGTTATACATACGAGTTCGTTAGAGTTTTGGAGTTAATGAATGAACACGTAAAATTGAAGACATATTAAAGTTCTGCTCTATATCTAGAGTGCTTGAACAAGAGATAAGGCACTTTACTATATTATTTTAATGGAATATGCACTAATACAAAGAATGATTTTAGAAGTATACTGGCAACCTGTAAATATCTTATACAGTACAACCTCGCTTGAACAACACCCACATAGAGAGACTAAAGTATGTTGCTTTTTAGAGGTCATTGCTCTGCAGAGGTAAAATTCAATTAAAATTACACATAAGGGAAATATCAAAAGCTGTTGTTGTGCAGAGGATTTGCTCTGTAGAGGGCCATCCTGCAGAGGTTATACTGTACAACCTATGTATTGTTGTAAATCAACGTTATCAATAATGTAACAGCTGTTGCCTTTGTAAACCATAGACTTGCTATACTTGCATGCTTCGTAGTTCAAATAAATGCATCTAAATTTTTTCTGCAGTCACATAACTATCAACGACACTGATGAAGTTTAACTTTTTGTGGCGCTTAACTCTTATAACATATAACAGTTTAGTTCCGCTATTAAGAACACTTTTGTTATTTCAAAAACATGCGATTTTTGACAATTTTAAATACCCAAATGCTTAATTTGTGAACAAAAAGGTATCCATAATATGACCGTTTTGCTATTAAGATCATCGATTTTGCTGGTCTTAATAGCGAAACTTTACTGTACATACAAAATATAATGGAGTACAGGGACATGGAAATCAAAGACAGGGCGTTGCAGAACAAAACAAGTTATTATGCCATAACTGATGACTGGACATACATTAAAGTACCCATTGTTTTCACGCTAACCGGATGAATGGAATAGTGTGAGCGTGGAAACTCACGCCTTACGTTCAAGTTTCACGCTCACGCTAAACGTTTACGTCGCGCTCCCGTATGAATGAAATACCGGCCTAAATCGTAAGTTTCCGTATGCGTGTATACGGTTTTACGCGTGTTTATAACAACCTATATGACTATGAATCAACTTTGTAAAAGTGGCATGTTATTGTACTTTTTGTTCTGGACACATTAGTTTTGGGGGGAACACGTAAGTCCGCAATATTATGGCACAGTTTCAAAGTATGTATTCTTATGAAAACAAAAGTAATTGATCAGTACGTGCATTTTGCCAAAGCTTCTGATAAAGCGTGATTTACAAACGAAGACAAAAATAGACTGTATATACTCTTGCATAAAGGTCAAGCTCAGGTTAATATTGTCGGACCATACATCACAAGTAAACTATGTGTATACAAATGTGTAGGATAAAACGCTAGATTTGTTCCCATTATTAAGCGGACAGTATAACGTTTTCTTTAAACACAGGAAACCATCATTGTGGAATTTATTGTTTTTACTGCTAGGATGTAAATTTAGGAAGATTTTCTGAGCCATAGTTTCTCACATTATTTTATATATACAGGTTGGTTGTATTTAACTCTGTTGTTTGTACTCGTCATGTTGTGTTTTATACATTGTTATGTCGAATGTTGTTTTCTATACTTTAGCGTGCATGCTACCACATTCAATGTATTTTGATAAATATAATATCGAAATGATGACTGTATGACAGTTATCCGTCGTTTTTATAAGTGACGTACTTTACTTTGCATCTTGACTTATCGATACTGTTGACGATTTTGTCATTTATTTACAGTCAGTTAGCTCAACTTTAAAAGAACTGCACGTTTTGCTATAATTGTTTGCACTGACATGTTGTGTTGTTTGCGAGGTTAAAGCCCCTATATCATGAATAAAACTGTCCATGGACTGAAAAAATAGACAGTTATTTAATATAATTAAGAGGACATGTTTTAATGAATGACATTTCATTTTATTATGTTTACGTTATTTATAACATTTCAAGGTGAAAGTAGATCTATATCGAAACCGAAAGTAGAATTTTGGTTGCCAATTCCTTGATCATTTTTTTCTCAACTCGCGCACCCGCTTATTTCAGATCTGGCAACTTATCAATGCAAGTCATGACATGTTTCGCTGGCCTTTGTATCTATTTACGTTGATAGAGGGCAGTACAGTTAGGATAAATACATTTTAGTTAGGCAAGACAGACAGGACAATTGCTCCTGAGAGACTGAGAGTGGTAAACTCAGAGTGAGAATTCTACTTGGTTTGGTATTGGGTGCTTGTTGCATATGTACAGTTCAATTAATAAACGAAGTAAATGTTCACGGATTTCTTGACTTATGATACATTTGAAATTTTGAACTTATATGATGAACGTTCACAATACAAATGAAATTAACGAAGGTAAAGTTAGCCTTTGATCAAGACAATAAAAGTCTTAACAATATTCAGCGCTATGTAGGGTTAATTTTGTTAAAAGTATAATTTGTCATATTCACTGTTCAGTCATACCGCCAAGAGCGTACCACGACGAATGTAATCAATAAGCGTAGTGAATCATTCATAATACAGAGAGTAGATAGTTAACTACTGTCCTTGTTACGCAGCTTTTTATCACTTATAACTATCATACTCAATATATTCAATTTGCCATATATTTTGGAGTTTATTACATAGTTGTATTACTTTTATGGGACGGTGTCCAATGAACTATTATTTTAATTTGTTTCAGCAATTTGAATTAGCTCTAATAGAAACAAGAGGGTCCTGAGGATGAGGACCCTGGGTAGCTCACCTGAGAACTAGATGCTGAAGGCATCAGACAAACGATTGTTTTACAGTTTCAGCCGATGAAAACAGTGACCCCTGGGGCCAGGCCAAATTTTAACTTAAAGAGCATAATTTGAACAATCTTTGTAGAAGGCCTCGAGATAATACCTATTATTATTCACATTTCCTTATACTACTCAATGTTAATCTTGTAACCCCTGGTGCGGGGCCAATTTTAAACCCTGGTGTATAATTTGAACAATCTTTGTAAAGCACATTCTAGTGATGCTACATGACAAACTTAGTAACAGTAGACCATATGGTTTTTGAAATTGTTGACGACGGACACATTCACACCTGCACTCACTCACGCACACACGCACCCCTATACACCTTCACCCCTACACGCACTAATGCACATTGGTCAGACCCTCCAAAATAGCTCACTTTGAGCTCTTGTTGTTCCGGTGAGTAAAAAACCGAGGTTAACCGTGGCCGTGGCTTAGTGGCTAGCATGTCTGACTTCGAATCCGGAGATCGCGGGTTCGAGCCCGGTCGCGGTAGTCATACCCTATACATGAGTTGTCAGCGTAAGTTAGTACTGCTGATAGTAAAGTGTCCAGGAAACCTATAGTAGGAAGAGCTGACCGTATTATGTATGACCAAATTTGTGTTGAATACGAAAAAAAACCCCAAAACCAGAGGTTGTTTTTCAAATAAACACTGCTAAATCTCAAGGACAATGTCATATTTGCATGAAGGTATCTCTGCCGTCTATTTGCCACTAAAATTTGACCGAAGGTCATTGGAAGTTCATATGGGAAAACTAGTCCCGACGATAACTCAACAGGGAATGAGTCCAGATTTACCAAAGTATGTGTATGGATATCCCTTGTGTCAAGGATGTGATGTTTTGGTTCTGAGGTATGTATCGATGAGTTAAAGTAATTTATTTATAATTAATATATTGTATCTTCTTTTTCAGATTGCAACAAGTTTAAATAAGATTGTGTGATACAGCTTGTGATATTGAGAAGTTAATCAAAAGACAAAAGACCATTCACATCTTGGTAAGTGATTTTCAACTTGTATATCATAGTTTAAATAGTTTTTATTTGGTTTGTATACTTTTGGAAAATTAGTAAATACATGCATTATTTCGATGTAAAAAGAGGTGGCTATTAAATGCAGCTCACTGTACGGTTATGTATAAAGATATACAAAAATGGAAAATTAATTTACTTGAATTTTTAAATATTTTTCATAGTAATTTTGATTGTAAAATTTATACAATAGTGGAACGCTGATAAAATGGCCACATTCATAAACTTCTTGCAAGTTCTGTTATGGAAAATTAAATTGTAAATTCATGATTGTTTTCACTTTTATAATAAGTCGAGAAGAAAAATCATTCTTCTCTTGATCAAGTTTTTTGAAAAACAATTTGGTAATATTAATACTACTTGTGTGTTTAAGGTTTAATTCACGATTTTAAGAGTTATAAAAAAAGACGACAAGACTCATGACAAACTAAATTTTAACGCTTGTCCAGTGAACCTGATGTGATATAATTAGCGTATACAGAAATATCATATTGTCGTCTGTTCAAAATGGTTCTACAGAGTTCAATTTTTTCGATGAAGACCAAAATCCACAGTGAATCAAGTTGGTTATGCATGTACGCCTAACGGTCAAACAAAGTTTAATGGATTTTTTACTGTAATATAAAAATGTTATCACATGTATACAGTACAATTACATAAAACATATTCTTTTGTAGAAATATTCATCATGGCTTC
This sequence comes from Mactra quadrangularis, assembly GCA_025267735.1. Lineage (NCBI taxonomy): Eukaryota > Metazoa > Mollusca > Bivalvia > Venerida > Mactridae > Mactra > Mactra quadrangularis. The sequence continues at coordinate 9,821,713 of CM046307.1, read as the reverse complement.
ACGTACAGTGGACTCAAATACCATTTCGAACTGGAACTGGTCAGGTATTGAAGAAATTAACGAGCTAGACGAACAACTTAATGACGAGGATGTTTTACGCCTGATCGAGGAAGTAAGACATGGTTATGATGTAAATAATTTAGACCAAGACGCTGTGGCATTTGATAATCTAAGTCAACTGGGAGAAGAAGATCCACTATCAGCTATACAAAGTGCAGTTGATTCTTTGAACGAACCACCTACAACGTCATGCACATATTGCTCGAAAGAAATCAGAATTGAAGATGTCACTCAATTTAAAATAGGCCAACATCTTTCAATGCCAGGGGACAAAAGGAAACTGGGTAAATTCTACAAACATCATGCCATTGTCAAAAAAGTTGTATCTACTTACAACACGGTTGCAGACCTTGAACTCATACATTTTACATCTGTGGATGGCAAGCTTCAAATTGCTAAAACAACAGAAAAATATGATTTAAGAAAAAAAACAATTTACTACATAAAGTATGAGCACCCACGCTACGAACCTGAAAAGATAGTTATGCGAGCTGAAGAAATTCTCGACGAAGAGGAAAATAGACGAAATAACGAAGAGGATTCGCAATTTAAACATTACAATCTGTTTACCTGTAATTGTGAACATTTTGCAACCTGGTGTGTCGTTGGAATGGGTGAAAGTCTTCAAGTCCAAAGATACGAGGAGCCATTTAATGAAGTATTTAAACGTAGACTTGGTCGCTTGATATTAAACTTTGCAGATGAAATCGCCGCAGGTCTTCGGGGAAGTTCTGCAGCTGGATTCGTTTTAGGTGTTAACTGTTTAGGCTATTTAATATTCTGCATAGCGATGACTGTAAATCATAAAAAAACTTATAAAGATGGATACATGTGTCGTTCATGCCTCAAGGCAAAACTAATCGACCTGTGGTTAGGATTAGGTGAGTTTGGGATTACATCTGGTGTATCAACTCTGATCATGATGTTTGTATTTCCGCTGATAGGACCTTTTGTGGGTGTCCCTCTGGTTATCTTTTTAGGTTTGTTATCATTTGCTTTACATTATTCCATTCCAAAGTTACGCCAAGCTTTTCAGTCACCTTTTAAAGCTGACAAAAAAGAAATATCAAGTTTGTCTGAGATAGGGATCGGTAACATTATTTCATTTTCATACTACGGATTTGAGCACGTTGGTGTTGTAACAGAGCTTAACGAACATGACAACAAAGTGACATGTGTGCATTACGCATTACCAACTTTGTTTGGCACTAGGGTTGTTCAAGAAGACACGTTTGAATTATATCCATCGAGACAAACCGTAAGGCTTTACGATTGTAATATTTCTGATATTAAGCCATCACATGAAGTTGTCGAATTTGCAAGGAAGAGAGTTGGTGAAACAAAATGGTCTCCAGTCAATCGATCAGTTCATCTTTGTTACTGGGCAAAATACAAGAATAATGCAAGGGGACATTGTGAAAATGAGGCCGAAACGGACCAGTTGACTGCAAGCAGTGTTAAAACAGCTTTCATAAGGAAAGAAGATGTACACTTAATGAGCGATATAGAGGTAGGAGATGTTGTCAAGTATAAAAAATCAAAAGGCATTGTAGTTGGAATTGAATCTTTAGATGACAATTACGGACGTGAGTTTGAAGTCGAAATGATAGTTTACAATTCCTCCTATGTTTTATGTAAAAAGAAATATCATGTAGTCTTAAACAAAAATAAACTTGCTGTTTATATTTACCATCCGGCGTACTGTTTCCCTATGAGTACACGGTGTGAGCGAGCTTCAGCTCTTACAGGCCAGAAAGGTGAATGGTGGACAAATAATGGCTTCATTAGCCATTGTATCATGCGGAAACATCAACAAACGTAACCTGACAGCAACAACAGTTCGTGACAACTTGATAGATATTGACTTTGTTTAGATTAGTCCATGCAGCTTAAAGTATTTGTAAAATAATGCAGATGTAGTTGATACTTATATACTGACATAACTATCAGATTGAAGTATATCAAGGTCTTGTTGTAATCATGTATATTTTTTTATACGCCCGTTTTGAAAAAACGGTCGTATTATGTTATGCTGTTGTCCGTCTGTCCGTCTGTCCGTCCGTGGACAATTACTTGTCCGGATGATAACTCAAGAAAGGATGTACCTAGGTTCCTCAAATTTTATGTGTGGATGGCCCTTGGGTGTAGGAGGTTCCCTATTGATTTTGAGACCCCAGGGTTAAAGGTCAAGGTCACTGGGACTTAAAATAGGTAAAACTTATCCGGACAATAACTGAACCACCAATGTACCTAGGTTCACCAAATTTAATGTAAGAGTAGCCCATGTGTCAACGATGTTCCCTATCGGTTTTGGGGCCCCTGGGTCAAAGGTCAAGGTCACAGTGGCATCATATGGGAAAAAACTTGTCCTGACAATAACTTAACAACCAATCTACCTAGGTTCACCAAATTTTATGTGAAAGTAGTCCATATGTCAAGGATGTTCCCAATCGGTTTTGGGGCCCCTGGGTCAAAGGTCAAGGTCACAGGGACATCATATTGATTAACCTTGTCCGGACCATAACTCAACAACGACTGTACCTAGGATCACCAAATTTTATGTAAGAGAAGCCCATGTGTCAAAGATGTGCCCTATAGGTTTATGGGGCCCCAGGTTCAAAGGTCAAGGACACAGTGGCATAAGGATATGTTAAGGCCCAAAGGTCAAGGTCACAGAGGCATCATATGGACAAACCTATTCCAGACAATAACTGAACCACCAATGTACCTAGGTTCACTAAATTTTATGTGAGAGTAGCCCATGTGTCAAGGATATGCACTATCGATTTTGGGGCCCCTGGGTCAAAGGTCAAGGTCACAGGGGCATCATATTGAAAAACATTGTCCGGGTAATAACTCAACAATGACTGTACCTAGGTTCACCAAATTTCATGTGAGTGTAGCCCATGTGTCAAGGATGTGCCTTATTAGTTTTTGGGAAACAGGGTCACGTTTAAACCCTCAACTAGAAGATATCAAATTACCAAGCAGTGACTTCAAATGTTCAATCAATATGTTAATAAAGTCAAAATGGCAAACAATGAAACACTTGTCCAGACAATAACTGAACCACCAAAGTACCTAGGTTCACCAAATTCTATGTGAGGGTAGCCCTTGTGTCAAGGATATGCCCTATTTGTTCTGGGGCTCCTGGGTCAAAGGTCAAGGTCACAGGGGCACCATATTGAAAAACCTTTTTCGGACAATAACTCATCAACGACTGTACCTACGTTCACACAATTTTATGTGAATGTAGCCCTTGTGTAAAGGATGTTCCCAATAGGTTTTGGGGCCCCAGGCCCAAAGGTCAAGGTCACAGAGGCATCATATGGAAAAACCTAGTCCAGACAATAACTGAACCACCAATGTACCTAGGTTCACTAAATTTTATGTGAGAGTAGCCCATGTGTCAAGGATATGCCCTATTGATTTTGGGGCCCCTTGGTGAAAGGTCAAGGTCACAGTGGCATCATATTGAAAAAAATTGTCCGGGTAATAACTCAACAATGACTGTACCTAGGTTCACCAAATTTTATGTGAGAGTAGCCCATGTGTCAAGGATGTGCCTTATCAGTTTTGGGGAAACAGGGTCAAGTTTAAACCCTCAACCAGAAGATAACAAATTACCAAGCAGTGACTTCAAATGTTCAATCAATATGTTAATAAAGTCAAAATGGCAAACAATGAAACACTTGTCCAGACAATAACTGATCCAACAATGTACCTAGGTTCACCAAAGTCTATGTGAGGGTAGCCCTTGTGTCAAGGATATGCCCTATTGGTTTTGGGGCTCCTGGGTCAAAAGTCAAGGTCACAGGGGCACCATATTGAAAAACATTGTCCGTGTAGAAAATCAACAATGACTGCACCTAAGTTCACCAAATTTCTTGTGAGAGTAGATCATGTGTCAAGGATGTTCCCGATTGGTTTTGGGGCCCCTGGGTCAAGTTTAAATCATTATCCAGAAGATATCAAATTACCAAGCAGTGACTTCAAATGTTCAATCAATATGTTAATAAAGTCAAAATAGCAAACAATGGAAATAATGCTATATTTAATAAGTAACATGAATTTAGTTCACCAAATTTTATGTGAGGGTAACTCATGTGTAAAGGATGTTCCTAATTGGGTTTGGGTCAAAACTGGGTCAAAGGTCAAGGTCACAGGGGCATCATATGGAAAATCCTTGTCTGGACAATAACTAAACAACGATTGTACCTAGGTTAACCAAATTTTATGTGGATCAGCCCATTTGTCAAGATGTAATGTGTTGATAGCTTTTTATACGCCCGAAGGGTCGTATTATGTTATGGCGCCGCTCGTCCGTCCGTCTGTCCGTCTGTCTGTCCGTCCGTCTGTCCGTCCGTCTTCCTTGTGTGGACAACTCCTTTCTCATTTCTTGGCCAATTTTCTTCAAACTCCCTCTGATGATAAACATTGATACCTAGTTGTGCGTAAAGTGGAGATAATTCAATTTTTTTCATTCGACTTTGAATTACTTCCCCTTTCATATATCTCTATATATGCAATATGTTGATAAAGTCAAAATGGCAAGCAATGAAAAACTTGTCCGGACAATAACTGAACCAACAATGTACCTAGGTTCACTAAATTTTATGTGACGGTAGCCCTTGTGTCAAGGATATGCCCTATTGGTTTTGGGGCTCCTGGGTCAAAGGTCAAGGTCACAGTGGCATCATATTGAAAAACCTTGTCCGGACAATAACTCCTCAATGACTGTACCTAGGTTCACAAAATTTTATGTGAAGGTAGCCTTTGTGTCAAGGAAGTTCCCCATAGGTTTTGGGGCCCCAGGTTCAAAGGTCAAGGTCACAGAGGCATCATATGGAAAAACTTTGTCCAGACAATAACTGAACCACCAATGTACCTAGGTTCACCAAATTTTATGTGCGAGTAGCCCATGTGTTAAGGGTATGCCCTATTGGTTTTGGGGCCCCTGGGTCAAAGGTCAAGGTCACAGGGGCATCATATTGAAAAACCTTGTCCGGATAATAACTCAACAACGACTGTACCTAGGTTCACAAAATTTTATGTGAAGGTAGCCCTTGTGTCAAGGATGTGTCCTATAGGTTTTTTGGCCCCAGGTTCAAAGGTCAAGGTCACAGAGGCATCATATGAAAAAAACCTTGTCCAGAAAATACCTGAACCACCAATGTACCTAGGTTCACCAGATTTTATGTGAGAGTAGCCCATGTGTCAAGGATTTGCCCTATCAGATTTGGGGCCCCTGGGTCAAAGGTCAAGGTCACTGGGGCATCATATTGAAATAACTCAACAATGACTGCACCTAGGTTCACCAAATTTCATGTGAGAGTTGCCCATGTGTCAAGGATGTTCCCTATTGGTTTTGGGGCCCCTGGGTCAAGTTTAAACCATCAACCAGAAGATATCAAATTACCAAGCAGTGACTTCAAATGTTCAATCAATATGTTAATAACGTCAAAATGGAAAACAATGGAAATAATACTATATTTAATAAGTGACATGAAATAAGTTCACCAAATTTTATGTGAGGGTAGCCCATGTGTCAAGGATGTTCCCTATTGGTTTTGAGGGCCCTGGGTCAAAGGTCTAGGTCACAGGGGCATCATATGGAAAAACCTTGTCAGGACAATAACTAAACAATGCTTGTACCTTGGTTAACCAAATTTTATGTGGATCAGCCCATTTGTCAAGGAGTCATGTGTTGATAGCTCTTTGGTAGAGGATGTTCCCTTTTGATTTGGAGACCCTAGGGTCTAAAGTCAAAGTCACTGGGACTTAATTTATATTGAAACATTTTCCGGACAATATCTCAATAATGAATGTACCTAGGTTCACCGAATTTTATTTAAGGGAAGCCTAAATGTCTAGCATATGCCCCTTTGGTTTTAGGCCCCTGGGTCAAAGGTCAAAGTCACAAGGAAATCATGAGGAAAAACCTTGTCCAACAACCAACTTTATCTAAGATCACCAAATTTTACGTATCAATACTCATTGGGTCAAGGGTGAGAACTTTTGGTTCTGAGGCCTCAGGGCAAGGTCACTGGAAGTTTGTATGGGAAAACTTTGTGCTGGTGATAACTCAACCATGGCTGTACCTAGGTTCTCAAAATCTTTGCTCTGGATAGCCCTCCAGTTAAGGATGGGACCTATTCTGATATTCAGGGGTCATTTATCAAGGTCACAGGGACTTCATATGAGATAGAACACAGCATGGACTGCACACGGGCGTATAATGCCCCGCCCAGCGGAGCTCTTGTTGGTATTGGATGTTCTCTTTTGATTTGGAGATCCCAGGGTCAAAAGTCAAGATCACAGGGACTTAATTTATATTGAAACATTTTCCGGACAGTAACTCAATAATGATTGTACTTAGGTTTACCAAATTTTATTTAAGGGTAGCCTTAATGTCTAGCATATGCCCCTTTGGTTTTAGGCCCCTGGGTTAAAGGTCAAAGTCACAAGAAAAATCATGAGGAAAAACCTTGTCCAACAACCAACTTTACTTCACTGGAAGTTTGTATGGGAAAACTTTGTGTCGGTGATAACTCAACCATGGCTGTACCTAGGTTCTCAAAATCTTTGCTTTGAATAGCCCTCCAGTTAAGGATGGGACCTTTTCTGAGATCCCGGGGTCATTGGTCAAGGTCACAGGAACTTCATATGAGATAGAACACAGCATGGACTGCACACGGGCGTATAATGCCCCGCCCAGCGTAGCTCTTGTTATAATTAATGTTGCCTGAATCAAATTTGAATTTAGAATATATAACGGAAATTAAAACTCCTGGTCTGTTCTACAATGACTCGCATGGGATGTCTGAAATTCATACCATCTTGATTAAAGGACACATCTTTTGCCATCTTAGTTTTGATTCATTGATATACTAAAGTAGACCCGATGAGTGAAGCAGGAGACAACTGAGTTTATTTCATTGGTTTTTCATATGTCAACATACTTGTGTGTCCGCATTTGTAAGATCCTATTTTTAAATGAGATATTCTATTTCATTAAATTATTGCTAATACGAAACTGATAAAGTTCGGGATAACTCATATTCATTCCTGCGATTATAGCGTCTACACATAACATCGTATTATTTTGTGGACTTAACATGACAGAAAATAGCTGGATACATCGTCCTTTCAGCATTGTGTCCCAATACATATGAACAAGAATAAGATTCAGGGTATACAGTGGTGAAAATAATGAAATATCCTAATAGTCTGAAAGCTTAGGTTGAAGCTTGTTATATAGAAGCCAAAATATTTGTTTATCGCCCTTTAAGTACAATAGTTCAGAGCAACATAATAGTGGGAGTATAAGATGTCTGAAACTATTTCTTAGCACATTTATAATAAATCGACAGGCATGGACGAGCTAGATTGCATGTTTGGTATAACCGATAATAAAATAGCGTTGTTAACACATATGGGTTTTATTGGCTTTTGAAAGCCTGGTGTCTTTTGTATTTTTCAATCTACTCGTAGATATGTATGTTTTAATTGTTTTAACAGTCTCTGAGACGATCGACTCTGTTATATACATACTCCGCTAAATAAATATTCTTATACTTGTTGTAGCTAGGATATATCGGTCATCACTGTCTAATAATTAACAATGTAAAAACACTGTGTTCATACACTTAGGCGGCTAGGGAAACAGACGGTCCCATCTGGTCGTTTGTCCACTTGGCATTATCAGGAGTTAATACCACCCAGTTGTTTTATTATTCTTGGTCAATGTGGCGTTAATTCCCTCTCGTTTGTAATTTGATAGCTCAGAGGAGAAAATTCACTTTACTCCTCACCTGACAATTTGCAATACATATAAGCTATTAATAGTTCGGCTCCTTAAGTTTTTTGATTACGTTAGCTGTTTGTTTCCATCCAGTTTCTGTTGCTTATACTCAAACATATATGGCTTGACGATAATGATGGTCAGTCAAGTCGCCCGTCCACAAAATAACAAAGTCGAACATTCGTGAGAGCTCCAATTAAGATATGTATATACGTAGTGTGCTATGTATATATGTGCTTTAGAATAACTACATTATACAACTGTATAAATATGTAAGAAGAACGTCAAAGAGCTGTAGGTATGCTCCACGCTGGTATGACGGCAAGAGCTGTCGCTCGGCATTTCAATCGCCATGAGTCTACAATAAATCGCCTTTGAAACCGTCTGAGGGAAACAGGACGAGTCAACGACAGACCCAGATCAGGCAGACCACGGAAAACAACGCCACGCGAAGACCGTCACATCACGACGCTTTCTCGACGTAACCGGTTTATGTCCAGTGGAAAGATAGCCCGAGATCCCATGAATACTACTGGGACTAGGGTGTGCCTCAGAACTGTGAGAAATAGGTTTCGCGCGGCAAGGCTAAGGCGTGTCGGCCTTACGTCGGGATTCCGTTGACGCATAGGCATCGTCAGGAACGGCTCCAATGGGTTCGGGGGCATCGTCCATGGACACGCAGACAATGGAACAATGTGTTATTTACCGACGAATCGCGGTTTAATATATCCTTCGCGGATGGCAGGATTCGAGTGTGGCGTAGACGAGATGAGAGGCTCCACGCAGACAACGTTGTCCAACGAGATAGATATGGAGGTGGCAGTGTAATGGTTTGGGCTGGGATTTACCATGATGGTAAGACTGAACTCGTTACTGTGCCTGGCAACCTTAATGCACAAAGATACTGTGATGAAATCCTCGAACCTGTTGCATTGACATTTATGCAGCAACATAACGTGGGGATTTTCCAGCAAGATAATGCCCGCCCGCATACCGCGCGTCACACACAGGGTTTTCTACGTCGAAACAACGTGCAACTTCTCCCCTGGCCTGCAAGATCGCCTGATTTCCCACCGATTGAACACCTATGGGACCATTTAGGTCGTCGTGTAAGAGAGAATCATGACGTCGACGACGTGCGGGACCTTGAACGTGCTCTGCGAGTTGAGTGGGCCAGAATCCCTCTACGTGTTATCAGAAAGCTAATTTGTAGCATGAGACGTCGGTGTTTAGCAGTATTAGCTTGTAACAGGGGTCACACTAGATACTGAACTCCTTGTGAATTTTGACGCCTTACCCCTAACGTCTTTCAGGCTAAACAGTGAGCTAAGGCAACAGAGTTTTGACAATTTATTGTTACAAACTAATTGAAAACTAAATGCTTTATTCAATTATGTACTTGGTTTAAGTCAAATTGGTATAGTTTCAATAAACCAGTGAAATATTTCCGAACTTGCTAAACTTTTTTCTCTCAGTATATGTACGTACAAACATGTACATTAAATAACGATGTTTGTTTCCATCCAGTAACTGTTGTGATTTTTAGTAATAGATAGTACGGTCAATTGTAGTCGCTTGTTCACTAGATTACAGAGTCGAAATTGTGTGAGCTCTCCATTTAGATATGTCCATACCCATCCATTTGTCATTACTTAAACATCACATCGTGGTTGGATGATTTATTTAGCTATTTCACCCATTGAATATTGTTTCATGTTTGTCTCATGTTTATTTCATAAGCATCATATATATTGGGTTGACCCCCAAAATATTATTTTTAGAGTTTTACCATATTTATACCACCTCGATATCGCCTGTTGAGTGTGCTATACATGTTATAATTACATTCTGCACCCCGTAGCATGTTTAACTTGATAAGAAATCACGTCATTCAATGTGAAAATATGCATTTTGTAATTTTTAATTTTGTCGGATATCGTATTGCAGAGAAAGGTTTTAATTAACGAACATTGTAATGATCACATAAAACCAATCACTGCAGATATATATACACCAGAGATGGTTCCCTATGGAAAGAGCGCGAGCATTTATATCTCATTCTTACCGATTACGAAAAAAATCTTTTGGCTTAGACGCACAATTTATCGCACAAATCGACGATTTATATTATGCGAATGAAATAGTGTGGCGTATGAATATTAATTCGCTGTATTTGATTTCTTGTTTAAAACAATGATAATTAAATTGAAAGAAAATGCTGGGTGATATCTTCAGGAATACCAATCCATTGATACAAGAGGCTTTTCAAATAAATTGGTATATTTCCATAGCCCTTTCGTTTCCAAATGTCTGTGTAATGAATGTCAGATGTAAAAACGTTCTCATGGAAGTTAAATTTTCAGTTCATAAGTTTTATAAATAGCATTTACAAAGAAACATTTTTATTGTGACTGCTAGTTAGTGCAACAATACCGACTTTTATGCAGTGGCTAGTGTCATTTGTTTCAGGTTTGTTTGTTTGTTTGGTTTTGTTGGGTTTAACGCCATATAGCGACATATGGGGTCATATAAACGCCAGTCAGTCAACCTACTCACTCCTCTATGAAAGGCTAAATTTCTAGATTTAGCTGTTAACCAACTACTAAGCACATACTTTCGTCAGTGACTGACAACTGCGCTACATAATTAAAAAAATGATAGGTTAGGGGAAGAATGGCCGCAGAAATAATTTCATGACTGTTATAGTATTAGATTTTAGTTTACAAGGGTTACCTACCTTGATCTTAAATACTATATATAATGCATGTATGCTTGTATACACCACCTTTCTATCGTAGAGAATAAAGCTTATCATAGTACAGTGTGAATCTTGTTAATCTATTATTATTACCTATCGAACGAGCACATAGGATACCATCTCGGTCAGGAAGTCGTCCGATCTTGATACAATTTTCTCATATTAAACATAGAGACATGGTACTAAAATCATTTCGTCATAAGAGGAACCAAGGGGAGCTACCGATAAGGGTTAGTGAAGACTTGCCCGAACGGATTTCACGAGCTCGTACGGGCCTCTATCAATTAATGAAAGATTCAATAGCACTGGGCAAAACTGCGTTCTTTAAGCACGACCAGCTAGTTGTAGACGGCGAATATTTCGTCTTTGATACAGTTACAAAGAAACCAGTTTTGCTTCGTAAATAGGATTCAGGCCAAAGCCCAAAATACAAAGAAACTGTCATTGATTTTAATTTATGTTCACTTAATATTCAGGGATTGTATAAACATTTAAATAATGCTATGTTCAAGGTTTTTTGCCAGCAGTATAATATAATTGCGTTCTATGAAACATGGCAAACAAGGCGTGATGAATTTGAGAACTGTTTACCAGGGTATGTGAACTATGATTGCATGCGATCAATAAAAAATAAACGAGGCTCTGGTGGGGTAACTGTTTTTATAAAAGAATCACTCCACAATACTAACTATATTACGAGACTATACAGTGAATGGAGTGAATGTGTGATATTACATTTTGACCACAAACTAACGGGATTACAGAATGATCTTATAATGCTTTTTGCATACGTTTCACCTGAGAGATCCGTTATTTATGAAAACATATATATAAACGGTATTGAGATTTTGAACGAGAAATTAACTAGGGTATTATCTCATTATCCCGAGGCTTACTTTCTAGTGGCAGGTGACCTAAATGCGAGAATTAAAAATTTCAATGATTATATTCCATTTGATGATATTGATTTTATATTTCAAAGCGACACCCAATACCCAAGTGATCCGTTCAATATTCCAAGGAACTCCAAAGACCATGTTTCGAATAACTTCGGCTCATCACTGGTTGAACTCTGTTGTGAGCATAGTATTCATATATTTAACGGAAGGTGATTTGGTGATATTGATGGTAATTATACTTGTACGGCAAATGGTGGAAAAATTGTGGTGGACTATATCATTGGATCTACGGTATTATTTGATTACGTAACTGACTTTTATATCAGTGAGGAAGATTTCTCTGATCATTACCCAGTGTGTTGTAAGCTATCATTTACTATGAAAGATGATAACACTAGTCATATACTAGAGAAAGAGAAACTTAATCCATATTGTACATTTAAGTGGAATGATCTATATAAGCAAACGTTCAGTGAATCTTTCTCATTGTTGTACCAACAATTCTGTGCAAATTCAACTGAATCAAATGTTGTTGATAATTTGGCAGACTTTAACTCCATATATATGCAAGCTGGTGCTCGAATGAAACGAAACCCCTGCTCGAGCCATGCTAAGTCATCTGATCAACCAGACTGGTGGGATGACGAGTGTTCTTCCATGAAACACAATAAATATAAGGCTTTAAGAAAATTTAGATCTTCTAACCACAATATAGACTTTGAACAGTATATGTCATTGAAAAAACAATTCAAATCATTGTGTTCAACCAAAAAGCTTGCACTTGAAAAACAAAGACGTACTGAGCTAGTAAATTGTGACCATAAATCGTTCTGGAAAAAACTCAAGTCTTTTACAAACGCTGAACCAAGTAAACAATCAGTAGACAATTCTATAAGTGGAAGTGAGTGGTTCTCATATTTCCAGGATCTATTCAATCGCGACATAGACGCTTTAGAACAATCAGGTACCTTTGATAACATGGCAAGGGAGACAAATCCCGATGACTTAAATGGAGGAAATTAGATCTAGTGTGATGTCTTTACATGATAACAAAGCGCCTGGTCCTGATGGCTTATGCATTGAGATGTACAAATGCACTATTGATATTATATTACCCTACTTACATTTATTATTTAATACAGTGTATGATCGTGGAACATTTCCATCAGAATGGAGTGAAAGTATCATCGTACCTGTTCATAAAAAATCAACTAGGTCCGATCCCAATAATTTTAGGGCTTTATCCCTTATCAATTCAATAAGTAAAATATTCACACATATACTTACAAGACGATTGACAGCGTGGTGTGAATCCAATAATCTTATAGATGAGTCTCAGGCTGGGTTTCGAGCACAATACTCAACTACGGACAATATATTTACCTTGCAAGGTGTCTTACAGAAATACTTAAGTAAACGCAAAGGACGATGTTATGTTTTTTATATTGATTTTTTGAAAGCCTTTGATGGTTGTATACATAGTAAACTATGGTCATGTCTAACCCGAAATGGTATTAGGGGTAAATTTCTAAACATTTATGTATCTATGTACAGTCAGTTAAAATCTTGTGTCAAGGTAAATGGTAGTTTAACTCAATTCTTTCAATGTAACATCGGTACTCGACAAGGTTGTGTTAGCTCTCCCATAATATTTTCATTGTTCATCAACGACTTAGTGACTCATTTAAAACAACATTGTGGGTCTGGGATATTCATCAGTAATGATATTGACGAATTATATGCTTTAATGTTCGCTGATGACGTATCAGGTGTGGCTGACACTGTATCGAAACTCCAGAGACAAATCAATTGTATAGATGAATTCTGTTCAGAAACTGGCATGAACTTAAACCTAAATAAATCAAAAATAATGGTGTTTAATAATGGTGGTGTCATTAGGTCGTGTGAACAATGGAAATTTCGTGGTCAATATATAGAAGTTGTTCCACTGTATAGATATCTCGGAGCTTATTTTACATCAACACTATCTTGGAGCAAAACGAAAGAGACATTAGCTAAACAAGCATCAAAAGCTGTTTGTAATATACTTAAATATCAGAGACAATTTGGTTACTTTTATGCTAAAGAAGCTTTAAAATTATTTGACACTATTGTTGTTCCTATACTATGTTATAGCTCGGAGATATGGGGATATCAATATTCAGAACACATTGAAAAAGTACAATATAAATTTTGTAAACGTATCTGTTTTCTAGGCCGAACTGTACCAAACTTTACCGCTCTCAGTGAATGTGGACGCTTACCTCTGATTATTGTTTACATGACTAGATTTATAAAATACTGGGCAAAACTAACAAATATGCCTAATAATAGGTACCCTAAACAGACATATATCATGCTACGCTCGCTAGACAATGTTGGGAGAATAACCTGGGCAACCCATGTAAAGAACGTATTGTTTAAGTTTGGGTTTGGATACGCCAGGCTCGCCAATGAAGTAGGTGATGTTGTTAGGTTTACGACAATATTTAAGTCAAGGCTTAAAGACTGTTCATGGCAAAATTTAAGGGAGAGAATTGAAAATTCTCATAAAACTAACTATTATAGAGAATTCAAAACTATGTTAAATGTTGAGCGGTATCTTTCTATAGACTTACCATACATATACAAAAAAGCATTATCTAACTTTAGATGCTCTGGACATTGTCTAAACATTGAAAAAGGAAGACATCAAAATATTGATGCAACATATACATGTAGATTTTGTACGTACTGTCTCAGAAATAATGTCTATGTGGTTGAAGACGAATTGCACATGGTACTTGTGTGTCCTTTATACAAAGATTTGAGAGTAGAATTATTTCCACCGTCTTGGTTGTCTAAACTTATATGCCCACAAACATTCTATTACATAATGTCTGACAGTAATGAAAACAACATTTACCGTCTTGCTAAATTTCTCTATAGAGCTTTCTTACTGAGACAGACTCAGTAAATATTGTTTATCATGTATTAAATATAAAATGTTGATAACGTTTATTATTAATATACATTCATAATTACATTACAACACTATCAATGACAAAGATTGTACATTATTCTGTATATAATTGTAAATACTTTATAGAATTGCATTGTATGCACTATCACTCTACATGTATTTTTAATGTTTTAATTTGTATTAATTATATTAAATATAATCACCCATGTAATGTATTGACAATGATTTGTATTTTGGGCCGGTGGCCTTGTAAAACAAAATAAACTATTGTATTGTATTGTATTGTATTGTATTTATATTATATATCATTGGAAAGATATATTATAACATGGTGTCAGAAGTATAAAAAGTAGTTTGAATTTAATTTTACCAATTTCGTGATTTAATTAACATTATTGTTAATAAATTGGTTATATAATTAACATTCAATAGTTTAATAATAAAATGGATTTAACTGGAATTCCTACTCCTACCATAGACTGGTCAAGTGATAATTTACCGTTAGAGTGGAAAAATTTCAAGGAACACGTTGATCTAATTTTTAATGGACCCTTGTCAAGTAAGGAGGAAAGTGTTAAATGTACGTACTTACTAATTTGGATTGGACAAAAGGGAAGAGATATTTACAAATCATGGAATTTATCAGATAGAGATTCAAAAGTTTTAGATACACTATATGACAATTTTGATAAGTATGTGGAACCAAAATGTAATAGTGTATTCAAGAGATATCAATTCCATAATACAGTTCAAGAAAACTATTCTATTGAAGAATTTGTTACAATCCTAAGAAATGCTGCAAAAGATTGCAAGTACGATAACGAAGATGACATGATTAGGGACAGAATAGTGTTTGGCATTAATTCAAGTATCATAAGGGAAAAACTCCTAAATGAAGGAGACAAATTGACATTGTCCAAGGCTATAGAGATAGCCCAGAACTATCAGTATTCCCAGACGCAATTAAAATCTATGAATAACGGACGGTCAGTAGACGTGGTCAGTCCAAAATCAATGGTTAAAGAAAACAGAAGTAATTATTACTCTAACAGAAGACCCACGAAGGCAAGAAAAAACTGTCCTGAATCCGGCTAAGGGAAAACAGTGCAAATGTTGCAAGAAATGGAACCATTTTGCAATAGTTTGTCAAAACAAGGACAAACGTGTGAACTAGAAGGACAAAAGTGAGTATGAGGTAGAGGAAGATCCAGATTCTGACTTGCAGGATTTTCGCGTTGGTTCTGTAGAATCAAGCGCAAATAATCAGGTATTTGTTGATTTGCAGGTGGGCCCCAATCGTAAACCCATGAAGTTTAAGCTTGATACTGGCGCATGCTGTAATATCATTTCCGAGACTGAATATAATAGTCTAAAGGTCAAAATCCCTCTACAGAAGCCAAAAGCTAAGCTCACGTCATACACAGGTTCAGAAATCCTTGTTCTTGGAATGATAACATTAACTTGTAGATTTAAAAAGCATGTCCAAGATGTTGAATTTTATGTAGCCAAGACCAGTAGAATATCCCTATTAGGATTGCAAACTTGCATAGAGTTCAATCTAATTAAAATTGCTATGACAATTGAGGGTGAAACTGGCATGACAAAAGAATCAGTGTTGACTGAATTCAAACAGGTATTTCAGGGTATAAGAAAATTACCAGGTACTTGTTCAATAACATTAGATCACAAGGTTACTCCCGTTGTGCATCCCCCGAGACGAGTTCCTGTAGCACTTCAAGAGAAAGTCAAAACAGAGCTCCAAAATATGGAGAAGGCTGGCATCATTGCAAGGGTGAACAAGCCTTCCGAATGGGTTAACAGTATGGTAGTTGTAAACAAGCCCCATTCAGACAAAGTCAGGATTGTAATAGATCCCAAAGACCTTAATAAGGCAATACTTAGACCTCATTATCCGACCAAGACTTTAGATGATATTTTGCCACAGTTACGGTCAGCTAAGATATTTACAAAACTGGACTGTAGGTCAGGTTACTGGTCGCTAGTGTTAGATGAAAAGTCATCACACTTAACTACATTTAATACACCTCAAGGTAGATATAGGTACTTAAGATGTCCTATGGGTCTTAAATGTAGTCAAGATCTATTTCAAAGGAAAATGGATGAATGTTTAGAAGGTCTAACTGGTTGTGCAGTCATAGTAGATGATCTGTTAATATTTGCCTCCAGTGTAGAGGAACATGACAGAAATCTTAGAAATGTACTTCAAAGGTGTCAAGAAAAAGGCATCAGGTTAAATGAAGACACATTAATGGTAGGTGTCCAAGAGGTTAAATACTTTGGTCACATTCTGTCATCAGAAGGTTTAAAACCCGACCCAGATAAAGTACGGGCCATTCAGGAAATGAAAATTCCCGCAGACAAAACAGAGTTAAAGACTGTTTTAGGAATGATAACACACTTATCGCGATATGCACCTAAATTATCAGAGATTGTTCAGCCCCTCTCTGAAATCTTGAAAAAAGATGTTATATTTCATTGGGACGATCAACAGGATCAAGCCTTTCAAAAGGTTAAAGACATTTTGACTGAATGCCCAGGACCTATATTGTCATACTTTGACCCAAACAAAGCAATAGTTTTACAATGTGACAGTTCTCAACATGGCTGTGCTGCTACATTAATGCAAGAAGGTAAACCAATTGCATATGCTAGCAAGTCGTTAACAAGTTCAGAAAGAAACTGGGCCATGATTGAAAAAGAACTATTAGCAATAGTTTTTGGTATGACAAAGTTTAGACAGTATATATACGGTAGACATGTATTAGTTGAGACTGATCATTTACCACTTATAAGTGTAGTTAAAAAGTCACTTTATAGTGCCCCTGCTAGACTTCAGAGACTGTTATTAGCTCTACATGGTTATGACTTTGAGTTACAACATAAGTCTGGTTCTCAGATACCATTGACAGATACATTGTCAAGGAATTATCTTCCTGATACGTACCCCGAATTATCAGAGACAACTAACTTACATGTACATTTTGTAGCCAGAAACTTACCTTATACTGATCATAAATTAAGTGAAATAAGGTTACAAACCTTACAAGACCCTGAATTAATGAAACTTAAACAGGTTATTATACAGGGTTGGCCTAACAAACGTAAAGATTGTGAATCAATCATTCTCGATTATTGGAATTATCGAGAAGAATTAAGTATTGTAGATAATCTTATATTCAAAGGTCACCGGATAATTATCCCTAAACCTCTAAGATCTTCAATGCTGAAAATTATCCATACTGGTCATCCAGGGCAGGAGCGTAGCCTCCGTCGCGCAAGAGATACCATGTTTTGGCCAAATATTACAAAAGATGTAATTAGTACAGTCACACAATGTTCAACATGTATTGAACACCAAAGGTCAAACACTCGAGAACCATTGATTTCTTCTCATGAGATACCTATGTACCCATGGCAGCTCTGATGTATTTACATTAGACAATCAAGATTACTTAATAGTATGTGATTATTTGAGTAACTATTTTGAGATAGAAAAACTCAGTAATACAAACAGTCAAACTATCATAAAGGTTGAAAACATGGTTTTCAAGACATGGCATTCCTGAGAAACTTATCTCAGATGGTGCTAGTTACTATACTTCACAACAATTTCAAGATTTTGTTACTAAATGGGACATACAACATGTAACATCATCAGCCCATTATCCACAGTCAAATGGTCTGAGCGAGTCTTGTGTTAAGACAGCAAAGACACTATTGAAGAAATGTAAACAAGATAATACTGATTTATCAATTGCATTATTAGAGCTCCGTGCTACACCATTAAGCATTGGTATATCACCTTGTGAAATATTAATGGGTAGAAAAATCAGAACATTTTTACCAATGAAATCCAATAAATTTGCTTCTCGACCCATTGATATAAAACATATAAGATCCCTTCTTCTTAAGCAAAAGCAAAAACAAAAGAAGTATTATGATAAAAAGTCAAAATCTTTAAAACCACTTAATATTGGGGAAAAGGTTACAATACAACAAGGAACTTGGAAATCCGCAGAAATAATAAAGCAAAATAGTGAAAGATCATACATTGTAAAAACCCCAGATGGAGGGCAATATGTTCGCAATAGGATACATTTGCAGAAAACTCCAGTCAGTTCATTGGCAAAACCCCCAGTTGAGACCCTAGGTATGCCCCTGGAATCACCTAGTCCCTGTAAACCTAAAACTTTACAAACTGAAACATCACAAATTCCTTCACAGCAGCGTGCCAGTGTAATTAGTAACCCCACTCCAAGCAGCCCTTATCAGTCACCTGTTTCAACAAATACTGATAAACCACCAGAGATCACTCAAGCACCATACTTAACCAGATCTGGACGGCCGGTTAAACCAAGAAAAATAGAGTCAATGTGATAATTATCTTAGTGTATTCAATGTAATTATCTTTATTCATTGTAGCAATTAATGTTTAATTAAGCCATCTGGTTTATGATAATCATTGTGAACATGTGAGAATACTTTGATAAATGTTAATACCAAATTATTTAGTGTAAACAATTAAACAAACAGAACAGACATTAACATTACTTCAAAGACACTATCAGTACTATCGGTATAATTAGTGAGTGTGGAAATCTTCTCAAGAAAATTGAGACTGGACAATAAACATTCTGATAAACACCTGTGGAGAAAGTGTATCGTGTTTATGAACAATAGCCACATTTCCCAGACAAATGACTTTAAGTGTTTGTTAATTTTCTAGACACTTAAATCTTGTTATAATTTTATGATTATATGTCTTATCTTTTTAAAGAAAGGGAGATGTTATAGTATTAGATTTTAGTTTACAAGGGTTACCTACCTTGATCTTAAATACTATACTAATGGACAAAAGTTTTGTCCGGTCTACAAAAACCATAATATCTTTTTTGTTTGTTATTGTACTCTCATACATTTGGTATCGTTAGAAAGAGAATGTTATTATGCATTGAATAAAACAAGAATTGTGAAATTTGAGTCAGTTCTGTTGGTACAGTAGTGTGTTGAAAATTGACATTGAGGATTTGCAAGTTACAAATGATTGCGTTAAGTCAGTTTTAAATGAAACATGTTTTCAATAGTGTGTGTGACCCCCCATTAACCCGAATGAGTTCGGTGCTCCTTTTACGCATCAATGCTACAAGTTTGCAAAGGAATCTAGCCGGAAGACCAGAAAACTCATTTGGGTTATTGGGGGTCACACACACTATTGAACAAATGTTTCATTTTAAAACTGACACAACGCAATCATTTGTAACTTGCAAATCCTCAATGTCAATTTTCAACACATTACTGTACCGACAGAACTGACTCAAATTTCACAATTCTTTTTTTATTCAATGCATAATATCATTCTCTTTCTAACGATACCAAATGTATGAGTGTGCAATAACAAACAAAAAAGATATTATGTTTTTTGTAGACCGGACAAGACTTTTGTCCATTAGTATATATATAATGCATGTATGCTTGTATACACCACCTTTCTATCGTAGAGAATAAAGCTTATCATAGTACAGTGTGAATCTTGTTAATCTATTATTATTAATATAATATATCATTGGAAAGATATATTATAACAATGACCAAGCTCCACGAAAGTATGCCCGTCTGGAAATCGAACCCACGACTCATCGATCAGTAGACTTGCGTGCTACCAACAGTTACTGAGCTACCGGACGGCTTTAATTTCAGGTTTAAAATCAATACTTAATACCACCTTCTACTGTCCTACTTGATAGGAGGTAAATGATCAAAGGCAGATCTGCATGGCCTTATTCCGATAAGTACAACCAGGAAAACAAACAACACAGTATCACCTAATGCCACAGCAACACATTGGCAGATTATCGTACTACTGGACCGACGATTTGCTGTAATACAATTATATAAACCTGTGTTAATCTGCAACAAACGGCACCCATTGATTGAACATAATAAAATGTTTACCTTGGATAGCCGTAAATTCGGCACCATGCTTATTTTTTTCTGTACAAACATCCGTCAATATGTAATCATGACATATGATATGGGTTTCAAAGACAAAATTGACAACACATGTAAATGAAAAAACCCATACAACTTTATTTACAAGCTTTTACAAAATTTTATAAGCACTTGTTGTTGATTTTCTTACAGATTTAAACGAAAATAATCATTAAAGTAACAGAAAAAAGAAGTTCTTGGAAAAATTGCTTTAGTCTTGCATCGGCTGATCAATAATGAGCTATACATTGTAAAGCCACAACAAGTTGATGATATGTTCTACGGATTTTTCCAGAAAAAAAATGGGGCGAACGATCGAAGAAAAAAATCTTAATTCAGTTGCTTTATATAGCGGTTTGACCAAATTTTATGAGTGAGAAAATAAAAATATATATTTTTGTAAAAACCGTCAAAATTAAGGTGCGAGCGAATCCATAGAACATAATATGATCAATTTGTTGTGGCCTAACTGTATTTAACTGTGTAAATATATTTTTCTCTAAAGACTACCAAAATGGAACCTTTCGTGACCGGGATTCATATTCGATATATTCAGAAATCAAGCATTGAGCCATAGCCACAGCGTTGATTTCCAATAATTATTAAAATATTATCATTATCATAAAATGAATGATGGGAACATACTGAAGATTGAAAGCATAGTAAATACTAAATAGCTTATTTGGTTTTTGTTGAATCAAATATTTTTTAAAGAAATATATAAACACGTATATAAATATATATCGACAAGAAAAAGGTACCTTTCTACAATATTTTGTCCTGAAACGATGAAACATAATACATTGCCTAAGACAGAATTTCCTATGTCAAATTACAGTTATTAAATTGTTACAAGCGTTATTGTTTTCCTTACCATATCGTCTAAATAATTTTATGTTATTTAAAAAAACTTACACTTGTCTATATTATGTTGTCTAATAAAATATAGACACGAGCTAGGATGCGCGTATGATTAAATCACGAGTGCTTTAGCAGAAACGTCAGGAATCTCGATTCGATCATTTTTAGGGGAATTCCACACCTGAATTACGTCTGTATGTATAGATAATTAGAAAGAAATCCTAATGTAAATGATATCACAATAAAATCAACGCAATAATGCAATTAAAGTCTACTATAATAAAAATCATGTTTAATCACACTTTGTTTCCAAGTTATTAGCATTTAATTCAAATCAATTAACTTTTTCAAATTAATATTTCAGGGATCTTGTAGCCGGTCCATTATATGTCAATAAATGCTACAAATAAGGTCCTAGCATATTGTGTAGAGCCGTAGCCACGGACAGTTGCTTATTCGATAAATCATTAAAGCAGTAGAATAAAATTAAAGGAAATTCATGATAAGTTATTTTAGTTGTTTTAATTGTTCAAAAATGACTTCACTCAAGATCTCATTTAATATCCATAAAAAATGTTTGATTTTCAAAAGTATCTAGTTGTCTAAGTTACCATTGAACATGCAAATGAATAATATAAGATGTCAAAAGCATATAGGGAGATAATAAAATCATTATAATGACATGCGTTTGTATAATCAACAGAACAGAATAGTTAAAATATACATGAAAAAAATAAGATAAAACACTTAAATAAGGTACAATTGAAGACACATTAAATAACTATTATTTACATTATTTTGATAATGCTAATACATGTACATGTGTCGTTGTAATAATAGGATTACTTGCGCGACAAAACACAGCGATACCATTTTACATATCGATTAACCTACACATTTGATAAGTACATTATTACTACAACTTAATATTTAAAAATTAACTTACCATGACCATCTTTATCAAGTTTAAGGAAAGTGATTAGTTAGTTCAAATCCTGGTACACTCGGTATTTTTTTCTAATTTTTGATTTTTTGTAAAATGATTTATCTAACATTGACAAAGTAGATATAAAAATTCGGTTATATCACTATAAAGAAAACCAAGCTCTCCAATATGCTTCTTAATGATCACAATAATAATAATAATAAAGATTTTATTTTTAGAGGCAACACATTAAGGCGAACCCCAATCTTCTCTGTAAGCCTTAACATTGGAGTGGCATGGAGTATTATTCTTTTCACCTTGCACATTCCAAAAACTAAGATACACTTTCATAGCTATTCATGATATGTAAATATGTTTTGTTATTATGTCAATAAACCTATCGATAAATATACAATAATCAGCGGTATGTACAAATGCACGAACATAAACTATACTATCTTAATTTGATTAAAACCAGTGCGAAATATACACATTTTCTGTAGTTGTGTCAATACAACTACCAGAACATTTTACGTATACTAAATTTTGTGATGTCAATTTTATAAAAATACAAACGGGTCAATTGACTTCCCTATGTTGGGTCAAAAAATATCTAAACAATGTCTCAAGTTATCATACACGAGCTTATATACAACTAACAATATTGATCTTATATGTATAAGTGTGCCGGTAGTTCATATAATAAGATAATTACTATTATATAAATGATTGATAGAAACTTCAAGTTCTTAGAATTTGGAAGTTCTGTACATGCATTAACTCATTTCACTTTAATCGAGTAAAAACAAAAATGCATAAAATTGTACACCGATATAATATACATCGAAAATGATATGCATATATTTATACGAAATCTTCCTTTATGTATATAAAAATATAACAATTTGTTTTGAGCATAATTCCCTGGTGGAAAATTTACATTCATCAATGTATTGGAAATGCATTAAATCATTCAAAACAACATACTAGAAAAAGTATATATATTCCATAGCAAGTTTTATCTTGTTTTGAATTGTACAATTTATTGCAAAAAAACCCAACAGACATTAACAACAAGAAAATACAATGAAGAAAATGTTTGAACATGTCCTTGGTTGTTTTAAAAAAAAGTAAAATATATGTATTAGTTCTTCTTAGATTAATCGAACAGTAGAGTACCCCGGGCAAATGTACCGTAGGGGCATAACTTTATTCAACCTTGTAGAGAGTTCTAAAGAGATGGCATATACCATATTTAAAATATGTAGGCCTTAAAGGTCAAGAGATGATTAGTAAAATATTTCAATATTTAAAGTTATTGACCCCTTGGACGGGGACAATTTTGATCAGATAGCCATACTTTGTACAAACCTTGAAAAGAATCTTCAGGTAACGGTACATGCCGAGTTTTGTAACTGTAGGGTTTATGGTTATTGACAATAAGATTTCTGAAGAAATTGACTAAAGCACGAACATACACATGCGAAACGGAAAGACCCACCATAAAAGCTCACATAGAGCAATTTCTACTCCGATGAGCTAATAAGGATACAATAAAGCATAAATATGTATTAAAACACAAAAGAATAGATTAGTCAATATTCAAAGGTAGACCCAATTAAACGTTTAAATATATACACAAAACTACATTTTATTCAATATTCACAAGTAAATTTGCCTCTCCATAAACAAGAACTTAATTATGCAGCCTATTTTATATGATATTAACTTTTGAGTTCGAGTAAAATGTATTGTATAAAAACGCAAGTCACATCTTAAGCCCCCTTGTATGTTTTTATAAAACTGTATAATCTTTGTAGAAATTTATTTTACCTTATTTTATTTGTAAATTCATAGAGTCAATTTTACTCAACATTCAGCAATTTGTTGAAAAGCTTAATAAAAAATATGAAGTCTTAATCATAATTGTACCTTATATGTAAATCTTTTACATATTTGTATAATGTAGTTATTCTAAAGCAACACTAGCTAATAAAACTATGAAATCTAACAAGCAGTTAAATACCAATAAATATGATGCTTATGAAACAAACATGAAACATTATTCAATGAACTATATAGGTAAAACCACAATGCAATGTTTAAGTGATGACAAATGGATGGGTATGGACATATCTTAATGGAGCTCTCACACAAGTTCGACTTTGTAATCTAACAAAAAAGCGACTACAATTGACCGTTACTTTCGTCCAGCTATCTATTACTAAGTTATCACAACAGTTATTGGATGGAAACGCACGTCTAAATTAAACGTACATTATGTGTACGTACATATTTTTACTTATTTGTATAATGCAGTTATTCTAAAGCACATATATACATAGCGCACTACCTAATTAAATTGCGAAATCTAACTAGCAGTTTAATACTATTTAACGTGATGCTTATGAAACAAACATGGGACAAACATGAAACAATATTCAATGGGTGATATAGCAAAAAATCATACAACCACAATGTGATGTATAAGAAAAATGGATGGGTATATACATATCTTAATTGGAGCTCTTACGAATGTTCGACTTTGTTATTTTGTGAACGGGCGACTTGACTAACCATCATTATCGACAGGCCATCTATTACTGAGTAATAGCAACAGTTACTGGATAAAAACAAACAGCAAACGTATTTAAATAACTTAAGAAGCCGAAATATTAACAGCTCGTATTTATTGCAATTTGTCAAGTGAGGATCAAAGTGAACCTTCTTTTCTGGGCTATCAAAATACAAACGAGAGGGAATTAACGCCACATTGACCAAGATTAATAAAAGAACTGGGTGACATTAACTCCTGATAGTGTCAAGTGGACAAACGACCAGATGGGACCGTCTGTTTCCCTAGCCGCCTAAGTGTATGAACACAGTGTTTTTACATTGTTAATTATTAGACAGTGATGACGGATATATCGCGGCTACAACAAGTATAAGAATATTTATATAGTGGAGTATGTATATACCAGAGTCGATTGTACCAGAGGCTGTGCTATAAAACAGTTAAAACATACATATCTATGAGTAGATTGTAAAATACAAAAGACACCAGGCTTTCAAAAGCCAAAACCCATATGTTTTACAACGCTAATTTATTACCGGTTATACCAAACATGCAATCTAGCTCGTCCATGCTCTCAGCTTGTCGATTTACTATAAATGTGCTAAGAAATAGTTTCAGACATCTTATACTCCCACAATTATGTTGCTCTGAACTATTGTACTTAAAGGACGATAAACGAATATTTTGCCTTCTATATAACAAGCATGAATCATACTATCAGAATATTTCATTATTTTTCACCACTGTATACCCTGGATCTAATACTTGTTTCTATGTATTAGGAACAATGCTGTCAAACGGTGGTACTGAAAGGGCGATGAATTTAGCTATTTCTGTCACTTTTAGTCTACAAAATCATGCAATGTTATGCGTTGACACTAGAATCGCGGGAATGAATATTATCCCGAACTTTATCACTTACACATTAGCAATGATTTGATGAAATAAAATATCTCATTTTAAAAAATAGGATCGTGTAAGTATGTTGACATATGAAAACCCAATGAAATAAACACATTAAATTTGTCTCCTGTTTCACCCATCGGGTCTACTTTAGTGTATCAATGAATTAAAACTAAGATGGCAAAAGATGTGTCCTTTGATCATGATGGAATGAATAAAGGCATCCCATACGAGTCATAGTAAAACAGGCCAGGATTTTTAACTTCCGTTATATATTCTATATTTAAATATGATTCAGAGTGTATTAATTATTATCAAAAAAGCTGTACAGTATTACAACAAAACCTTGATATACTTAAATCTGGTAATTACATTATAAGCATCAACTTTTTATAATGCATGTATTATACCAATACATAAATTTAAGCTGCATGGACTAATATGTTGTTGCTGTCAGGTTACGTTTGATGATGTTTCCGCATGATACAATGGCTAATGAAGCCATTATTTGTCCACCATTCTCCTTTCTGGCCTGTAAGAGCTAAAGCTCGCTCAGACCGTGTACTCATAGGGAAACAGTATGCCGGATGGTAAATATAAACAGCAAGTTTATTTTTGTTTAAGTCTACATGATATTTCTTTTTACAGAAAACATAAGAGGAATTGTACACTATCATTTCGACTTCAAACTCACGCCCGTAATTGTCATCTAAAGATTCAATTCCAACTACAATACCTTTTGATTGTTTATAATTGACAACATCCCCTAGCTCTATATCGCTCATTAAATGTACATCTTCTTTTCTTATGAAAGCTGTTTTAACACTGCTTGCAGTCAACTGGTCAGTATCAGCCTCATTTTCACAATGTCCTCTTGCATTTTTCTTGTATTTTGCCCAGTAACAAAGATGATCTGATCGATTGACTGGGGACCATTTTGTTTCACCCACTCTCTTCCTTGCAAATTCGACAACCTCATGTGATGGCCTTATATCACAAAGATTACAATCGAAAACCCTTACGGGTTGCTTCGATGGATCTAAATCAAAAGTCTCTTCTTTAACAATCCTCGTACCAAACAATGTTGGTAATGCGTAATGCACACATGTCACTTTTTTGTCATGTTCGTTAAGCTCTGTTACAACACCAACGTGCTCAAATCCGTAGTATGAAAATGAAATAATGTTACCGACCCCTATCTCAGACAAACTTGATATATCTTTTTTGTCAGCTTTAAAGGGTGACTGTAAAGCTTGGCGTAACTTAGGAATGGAATAATGTAAGGCAACTGATAACAGAACTAACAGAATAACCAAAGGAACACCCACAGCAGGTCCTATCAGCGGAAATACAAACATCATGAACAGAATTGATACGCCAGATGTAATTCCAAACATACCTAATCCTAACCATAAATCTAGTAGTTTTGCCTTGAGGCATGAACGACACATGTTTCCATCTTTAAAAGCTTTTATATGAACAAGTGTCATCACTATACAGTATAATAAATAGACACCAGATGAAGCGCCTAAAACGACTCCTGCTGCAGTACCAATACTTCCCTGAAGACCTGCGGCGATTTCATCAGCAGATGTGAATGCCAAGCGAGTAAGACCTCTTGTTATCATACTACTGGCACCGAACAAACTTGTCCATGCTTTATCAAATTGCTCCTTGTATCCTTGGACTTGAAGACTTTCACCCTTCCCAACGACACACCAAGTTGCAAAATGTTCACAATTACAGGATAACAGATTGTAAATTTTAAATCGCGATTCCTTTTTGTTGCTTTCATCAAGAATTTTTTCAGCTCGCATAACAACATCATCAGGTTCGTAGCGTGGGTGCTCATACTTAATGTAGTAAATTGTATTTTTTCTTAAATCATATTTTTCTGTTGTTTTAGCAATTTGAAGCTTGCCATCTACATATTGGAAATGAATTAGTTCAAGTTCTGCGACCGTGTTGTAAGTAGATATAACTTTTTTAACAATGGCATGATGTTTGTACAGTTTACTCAATTTCCTTTTGCCCCCTGGCATTGAAAGATGTTGAGCCACTTTAAATTGACTGACATCTTCAATTATGATTTCTTTCGAGCAAGTCGTACATGACGTAGTAGGTGGTTCGTTCATGGAATCAACTGCACTTTGTATTGATAATACCGAATCTTCTTCCTCTGATGGACTTAGATTATTAGATAACACATTGTCTTGGTCTAAATTATCTACATCATAACCTTGTCTTACTTCCTCGATCAGGCATAAAACATCCTCATCATTAAGTTGTTCTTCTTGCTCGTTGATTTCTTCAATGCCTGACCAGTTCCAGTTTGAATTGGTATTTGATTCCACTGTTCGTGAAGCCATGATGAATTTTTTCTACAAAAGATTAATTTTATTTGTTATGTTTACATGCACATATTACAGTAAAAACATCAAACCTTTGTTTACTGTTAGGCATACATACATAACCGATTTATTTCACTGTTCCATTTGGTCTTCATCGATAAATCGATCTTTGTAGGAACATTTTGTCGAGGCTGCGACATGATATTTCTGTATACGATTATTACATCACATCAGTTCACTGGAAACGCTTTAAGATTATAATTCTTCATGTGTATAGTGGTCTTTTCATGGTCAAAAAGTTTTGATACTTTTAGTACTTAATTAAGCATGTGGAATTGGTGAAATTATCAAATTAAGGCATACCGCTTTTATAGACGACATTGGCTTGTTTCTTTTCGAATAATTATAAAAGTGAAAACAATCTTAACCTAGTCAATGCATGGAAAGCTAAGTTTGTAATACTAATCTGTAAAATGTGCAACAGTAATAATGTACGCTATGTCTTATATCTTCTATATAAAATTTTTTTTTATAAATGTTAACGTATATCTGCCTAAATTTTCAGAATGAGTACTTGTTATGTCTTACATAATGACGTTTAAACACATTTAACAAACGTGAAACGTATATTTATAGTATAATGTAGTTCAGAATCAGGTTCATATTGTTAGCTTATACATAGAATTTTTGAAGTTTTTTTTTCATCGCCACAAAGATTAAGATCCAACCAGCTAGCAAAATTGCACACAGTTTGCACATAGTGATAATGAAGCTGACAACAAAACATATCTTTCAAAAGATATTCAGAGCTATGCATACTTCATTTTGTTTGAATGATATATAAACACAGAGGTAATAGTCAGCGGTTACTGTCAGTGCTACGCACCTGAATATCACAAATAACCAACGGCACCATATCTTTTTACATTTCTCTACATTGTAAGACATTTTCATTGAAAAAAAAAAACTATTATAGAGTTAATTGTGTTAGTGAAAATATAGGTCAAAATTTTGGCTAAGACAGCCGCGCATAAGTAACAACTTGCATGATGTATGTCATACCAGACTAAGTAATCGATTCACGTTTTAATGCTATCATGCATAATGATATGACAATGATAAGACGAACGTTTTACAATATAGATATTAGTTCCAAAGTATTTTTAGAACCAGTTTAAAGAAGGTTTAAATTCTATCATTTAATAAACATAAAATTTCAATAAAAAATTAAAGAAACAGTTTCAATGTGATACAAGGTCTATAATCACGTGGTCTACTGTTATGATACTAAAGCGTCGAGTGTAATAGCGGCGCCCATCGGATCAGAGGTAAATCTAATTTTTCTTCTTTATTTTAAATTTTTCGAATGTTTCATGTAGCCTATGTTCTAGCCAACAATTTTCTGAATCTATCGGTACCAATATATGCTGAGTCAAGACCGTAGTTTGTGAGAACACTCTGCAGAAAAATTTGAAGTGGGCAGAATTTTCATTAAAATCCGTGATACTAAAGAGGAACAGTTTATAAAATGACAATATAAAGTCCTATTTTATATATTAAAGAACAAAAAACATGTAATGTAACACTGTATGAGATTTACTTTATGTACATGATACACAATTGTATTTGTTTAGGTAATATAGAAAAGAAACTAGAAAATGAAACAAATGATACTAAGGAGAATCAAAACTTATATGATACTAAGGGGGAACATAACTTTTTATGATACTAAGGGGGAACATAAATGTTTATGAATATGCTTTTATATTACAGAAAATTGACGTCGGTGAAATTAGAAACATCACTATTGTCAAAACGGTATTTAACAGAAGTAAAGTTAATCAAGACAGCCGTGTTAATAAATAACCAATTAGGGTGCAATATGTATTATGCATGGTGTGCTTTTGCAGGGACCACATTACATATCATGTGTATGAACATATCCGAAGATGAAGAATGTTGAAGACGTCAAGTTTGAATCTACGGTTATGATATTCGGATATAAAACTGTTTACGTGAATTTGATTTTGAATCAGTTTGATTTTCTTTAGGGTTGTATATATTTTAATAATAATTTGGCGCAACAATTTATATTTGCCTAAAGTAAACAAAACTGTTTGTTTATGTTACAACATGTTCACAAGTATGAAATAAAAAAGTAGTAATTACATGAATATTTTTGTTAATTGCTTGATATTTCCCTAATTGTATGTTGTCATCGTACTTGGTGTATTATTGTTTTAAGAAAGATGCATGTGCATCAATTCTTATAGTTTTATGACACACCATTTTGTGTCTTAGTATTGATATGTTGACTTGTCACAACTTGAAAAATTACACGGTCATT
Source organism: Mactra quadrangularis (assembly GCA_025267735.1). NCBI lineage: Eukaryota > Metazoa > Mollusca > Bivalvia > Venerida > Mactridae > Mactra > Mactra quadrangularis. The sequence continues at coordinate 9,791,259 of CM046307.1, read as the reverse complement.
GCACGAATAACTGTCGCCATAAGTAGAAAGATTGCTTGAAATGTAACATTCAAATACATGTACAAGTACATGTATTATTTATTATATATTTTCTGGCACCCCATGTGGTGAAGTCGTTTTTTTTCTTGGCTTCACAAAGCCATGAGTTCGAGGCTATTATATATCAACAATACATTTGTTGCTGTTTTGTTCTCATTAGATCTATACTTAACGAAACTTCTAAGTACATCGATTTCAATATTGTAGGAAATGTTTATTTTTCAACATTTGAGTCACGGAAATCTGTCAAGGACCATACTCTCGTCTGCTCGCATGGTTTTATGCTACTTTATCAATGCAAAACCAGTTAAGTCGTGCATGCGTTGATATGGGAAGATTTCTAATTGGTCTGATTAAACAGACAATTAGCAATTATAAATCATATCCTGCACCGATTTGCAAAAGTCCTTTGGCAATTTCTCGTTATTGAAGCGACATTCGAGCAATTTCTTGATTTTTCTTTGTTCATACCAACACACTAACGATTATCAAAAACTGACCACGTAGGATATTTGCACGAGAAGCACCTGCCCAATTCCGCTTTTCGGCACATGCAAGACAAAACCAATTTTGCATCAATTAAAAACATGAAAACTATGCAAAATAACGATAGTATAGTCCGATACAACTTATCATGTTAACAATCGGACATTAATGGTGAAAAATAAATAACAAAAGTCCAACAACATTGAAATCGAGGTACTTAAAAGTTTCGTTAAGTATATATTTATATCCCATTGTACTTTTAAGAATACAAATGTATCTTTCGTTTGGAGTTGGGGATTGTATAATAATAAAATGTAGTGTCGAACCCAAAATGTACAGTTTGAGAGACAAATGTGCTAACCACAAAGCCACAGTCCTATATTGATCAGTGATTAACTAAAATACATGGGGTGATTTTAAATGTCGGGAAAATATTAAGTTAAAAAGAAGTCGGAAATAACGCCATCAGTTACTTTGTACTTGTTTAAGTGACAGGTTAATCAAACAAAACAACACGCTCTTGAAAACAAATAAAAATATACAAGACAAATAAAAAAATAGTTGTCGTTTATTTATAAAAACAACTAATAAAATTATAAGAAAATATCAAATATACAGTATGAATCACTGACAATTACAAAACAAAAAACACTGTAAAACATAGTACTGATTCTAAAACGTACATCAGTTATAATCATCACAGACTATATGGATTAAAAAGTGTAACCACAGTAATAATACAATGAAATCACAGAAACTAAAAAACAAATCTGAAAACATAATATCAAAAATGATCCTGACTAGATATTGAAAACGTTTTAATTAACTGAGAGTATTAATGTTCAGTGCTTTAAGCACTAGTAAGTTAAAATCATGTATTAACTTATACATACTTTTCAATTGCATAGCAGGACCAATATCAATTAAGAAGTGTTCATAAACTAACGAGACGAACTGTTTTGAAATCAGAAACAAGTAATAAACTTCATTGACTTTACCAACTATAAACAATAATCATATCATCGGGAAGTCGTTGTATCATAACATCAAACATCGAAACATCAAACAATACACTAACTAAAACTGTCACTTTCGTGGTCGATGTCTTGGAAGACTAGATGGTAACATTTGCCACAGACACAGACATGCTTTTCCCCCATTGTGTTTAGACATGTGATCAATTAATTGCTGATTAGTTAAAAAGTTTGCATCACAATGGATACATCTGTTATCAGGAACATGGACCACTTTTGTGTGTTGTTGTAGAGAATGTGGTGTAGCAAATAATTCCTGGCACCTTGGACATTTCATTATCTTCTTTCTGCCATGTAAACTGCATCTGGAAATTAAAGAGGTTGATAATTATGTAAAAGTTAAATATTCCAGCGCTAAGAATTATTTTGCAACAAAAGCAAACCATGAAGGTCATATTTGAATTAAAAAGACATGTACGTAATTACATAGTTTGACAGCATTGTCGCAAGACTTGTAAAGGTTAAAACAAGTTCGATCCATGTTTTAGCCACAAAAATGGAATCAATAGAAAGAGGTTATTACACAGCAGAGGCGGGAGGGATGGAGATAATCGGCGCAGCAGAATGAATATTGCCCCGACAGCTTTAACTTGAGGACATCATTCAGATCAGGGTTGATCATCGCCATTTGGCCAAGCTCCAAATACATTTGTAGATATGTGGATATAGGCATTTATTGCGGTGCGAATGCTTAAGAAAACTACGATCATTTTGTGCTGCAAATATTGTATGAATGAACCACATACAAGACTTATATGACGCAATGTTTCACGCGCTTTTATTCAGTGGGACGATATTAACGAATGATACCCTATAGGACCGTGATAACCGCCTGAAAACTGCTCTAATATATAAATTTATTTAGTAACAAGGGTATTAATGACTAATAGCCAAGTGAGCATGCTTATATCGGATATACATCGGTAATGGTCGAAATATCGGCAAATATACACGAACGCGGTCCGATCTTTGTCAGATTTAAATCATGGCATATCAATAAAAATCTTATATTGACACTTTCTATGTCTTTTGCAGAAAAAATGCTTTGAATACTTCACATAACAAGCATTAGACTTATTGTGTTTTAACGAAATCGGTAACAAGAATTGTCCGACATCGACCCGACGACCTAAAAATAAAATGAATATACAAAATGATAATAACATTATACATTTATAGCTTGTTTTTCAAAAGAAAGTTTGTTATTTAAAGTAGAAAGACTTAATTTGAGAAAACAAAACTCGTTTTAAAATAAAATCAATCAAATGCTCGCATTAATTTAGAGCTTGTCTAACGTTATGCAACACCCGAAAATTAAAAAGAAGACGGGGGTGGTTTTTTTCAGATTATAGCGAGACAGTGTACCATGTTTAAGACCCATGTCGGTAGCTCAAAATTCATAGTATACCGTAGACTTTGAAGGCTATTATTTAATGATAGATCGGCAAGTCCGGATTGATGTCTCAAACCGTTATAGCGATGGTGGATAGATTATATGAAAAAATATCTGTCCGATATTAGACCGATGTGTAGCCACCAAGTTATCGGTCCGATTTACTACCGATGAGCAAAACGATGTAGGTCGGGTGCCGATAGCGATAACTATCCGATACTGTCCGAGGTGTAATAGGCATCAAACAACTGTTGTGTCGATAATGGATCAGGTCGATGTGTAGCGAAGAAGGTGTCGGTCCTTCTTTAAACCGATGGGCAAAACTATATAAAACAGTTGTCATTAACGATCTCTACACGATATATAGAATATTTTAGTTTAATGATGACAAGATATGGATAAGCTTACTGGGTAAATACACTTGTTCGTAAATTAACAGACTACTTATTCAATTTGGTACCCCGTTTCCGTGGTTGAGTGGTAGAGATCATTGATATAAAATCGCTGTAACCTCTATAACCGATAGAAGATCGTGATTAAAAGCTTAAGCACGACTTTTTAAAAGAAAGTTGACAGATTCTTACGAAGTATGAGTGGCTCATCCTGGTGTATCCCAGGTTTAAAAGTATACAGTATATCAGCATCATTTAATGGAATTAATTCTCAAACAAATGACATCTTGTCATCTGGTCGATTTCATCAGGTTTTTTTGTACTAAGCAGAAATTTGTAGAACATAGATAAAGTTATCAAAAACGTTGAAAAATGAGACATCGTAGTATATTATATTAAACGATCGCAAGCGTGTTCTCATACGTTTTGCACATACTGCCAAATAGGTTGTATGTTTGACAGGGACCTAAACGGCATAAAATCCAATTAAAAATACCTGTGATCACGTGTAATTACAATATATAATTATGTATATTCTACATAACGACATTGTCGAATACACCTATACATTAATTTTAACATAAAAAAGGAAGTGATATTGTATGGACCTGTGAATACGAAAATGCTCTCTGTCATAGTAGTTTCTTCCACAACAGGCTAACGGGTTTTTGTTGTGGCGCCTGCAATGGCGACTATATGTACTTTTTGATTTTTACACTCACTGCATAAGAGAACATCTTCATTGTTGTTTTCATCTATAATATAGAAAAAAATGTAGTCAGTGATTTTGAGTACCTAACTATGACTACCATTTTTGTCCCCCCTTAGTATCATAAGATTTTGGTTCCCCCCTAGTATCATTTGTGTTTATTTTCAAGTATACATTATATGTTACAAAATTAAATTAAATTTCAAATTATTTACAATAGTATACGTTTTAGAAAACTCTTTTAGTTTGATATTACATGATATACATCTATATATATCTAAGATGGGACTTTAAATGGTCAATTTATAAAATGTTCCCCTTTAGTATCACGGATTTTTATGAAAATTCTGTCCACTTCGATTTTTTCTGCAGAGTGTTCTCACAAACAACAGTCTTGGCCAAGCATATATTGGTATCAATAGATTCAGAAAATTGTTGGCTAGAACATGGGCTACATAAAAAATTCGATAAAAATAAAATAAAGAAGAAAAATGAGATTTACCTCTGATCCGGTGGGCGCCGCCATTACGCTCGACGCTTTAGTATCATAACAGTAGACCACGTGATTATAGACCTTGGTGATAATGGATTAAAATATTTCGATCCTTTAACAAATTAAACGACATATAGTAATACTTTAAAAATACTATAAAAAGTTGTGTCAATAAAAGGTAATGTGGCAATGTTGCTATATAGTGTTAAGCTAATCTAAGTGACTGTGATATCTGTTGATGCCATGGTAAAAAAAGTGGAAAAACGTATCAGGAACAGTAACTGTCAAAACACAATTCGCTCACACAGCCAAAAATCTTTTTAGAATAGAAAATATTTTAGAGTTTTTAAATAAAACGACCTACAACAAATAACGAATACAAGAACCCTAACGTGTTTGCCTTAGAACGGACAGAGGCACAACATTTGCCAAGGGGGTTCAAAAATCAGGTTCGTTCTAAAACAGGTTCATGTAATAGCAAACAAGAACAAATTTTCCCTGTCATAAAACATCAAGCTATCTTTCAACTCGTCTTTGTTGCATGCGCAAACACTCAAATATAAAAAAGCAAATAGCATTGCAATGGTTTGAGGCAAGTACCCTATGACCTTACAGTGGCCAGAGCATTAAAAGTTAAATCAGCAAGAATACGGTAACATTGATGAAAGAAAAGGGTCAATTTTTACGTTCTTTAAAAGGAAACATACATTTAACACTTCATAAATTCTCAAACCTCTGCCAATGTCGTACAAACAAAGAGATAAGCAAATTGATCAGTAGTGGTAGGGCCAATCAGCAAGCGTGCAGACCGTTGTTTATCGTTATGATGACTTTTATTTTTAAACTTGTTCTTACAAATAACATGGGATAACTAACACTCGTTTAAATTTACAAATAAAGTTTCCAGAACATAATTTGCAAGACGTTTATACATGTGGCCATCTTATAAACTTTCCATTAATTTATAATCTTTACGTGCAAATTTACTTTGAAAAATATTTAAAAGATACAAGTAAAATAATTTTTAATTTGTGTATATCTTTATACATAAGCGCAAAGTGAGCTGCATTTGATAATCATTTCTTTTTTACATCGAAATAATACATGTATTTACTAATTGTCCTAAAGTAAACAAACCAATTAAAAACTATTTAAATTAAGTTATACAAGTTGAAAATCACTTACCAAAATAGGAATGGTCTTTTGTCGTCTTTAAATTAATTCCTCAATATCACGAACTGTATAACACAATCTTATTTTAGCGTGTTGCAATCTGTAAAAGTAGATGTACTGCATTAATTATAACAAATTTTTTTAATACATATACAACAAGTTTAAATTAACGGTGTAACTAATATTGGATTGTTTGTTGTTAGTTTGTTGGGTTTCACGCCGTAGCAACACATTGTATAGGTCATAAAACAGCGGTCAGTCAACCTACTCACTCCTCCGAGAATGGCCAAATCTCAGGATTAAGCTGTTAACCAACTACTAAGCGCATACATTCGTCAGTGATTGACAACTGCCTTTCATAATTAAAATCATTGGTAGGAGGGAGAAAGGCCAAAGAAATAATTTCATGACCAAGCTCCACGAAAGTATGCTTCGCCCGGGAGTCGAACCCACGACCCCTCGATCGGTAGACTTGCGTGCTACCAACTGAGCTAACCAGGCGGCTTACTGAAATTGGAAAGCATTGATCATGAATTTATAATAAGTTCGTCATTAAAAATATGCCATGCAATTATTCTTTTAAGGTCTTCAGCATAGTGTTGTCTACATATGGTGCAAAACAAGACAAGGCCATGCCAAATCGGAATTCTGTTAAGCGTCAACTCAAATTTGACAAACCTAGGTACCTATTCACAAAAACACACAAACCAAAAACGAAAACACAAATAATTTTACGACAAAACAAACCCAATGCATAATTTTTTTTCAATGGAATAACATTCTCATAATATGAAACGATGGTCTGAATTTAATATATAATAACTAGTGTTTTTTTCCACGTAAAATATATATTGTATTAATGACGCGGTTACAATTTTACCTGAATTAAATTGTCGTATTGAAATTCTGAATATCTGAATTATTATAGAAAATTTTGTTTTTTTTTATTCAGATTTAGGACTCTAAAACCTACGCGCACGCGGACGCTTAACAAAATTCCGATATGGCATGGCCTAACATAAAACAAACTTCGAATTAGTTTTATAGTAGCGTTAACACAAATGTTAATTTTGCTGACACCATCGAACCTACCATAGCATTCCTGTAATATTTGTCTATGAGCATTTTTCACATGCGCTTCCACTTTGATTGCAAATTAACAAATGCCTTATTATGGGGAGTAAATCAACATCAAATTCAAATTTATTAGAAAAATATTATATGATTACATAACTGATTTCCTAATTTGGAATCAGGTCTGATCATTCAGTAAGTCTTATCATACAAGAATCGTACCTAGCAATATTTGCACCCACCTAGTAAAATTTAACATTATCGCACGCAAAATTTTAATCTACCCAGCAAGTCTTAACATACATACTGGTTAGGTACCATGCAATACTGTCATCTCGTCCTTTCATAGTGCTATGGTTTCAAACAATATCTTAACCCAAGTGGTAAGTCGGACTTACTACTTGGGTTAAAATATTGTTTGAAACTTAAGTCCTATCTTAGTGTAATGGTATCATGCAATACTGAACCCAGTCGGTAAGTCGTAACATAGAAAAATAGTAACGTGACCAGAGCTACAGATAGCTATTTTGATTTAAGATTCATCACACACTAGCTTTTGTCATAAAGAGTGACATTTCTTTTGAACAGAGTGAAACACTTAAAAAAGAGTGAATCGCCTGGAAATAATTAGAGCACAAAAACTTCGGAAGAAAATAGTAATTTGCTTTTCGGGCTGCATAGAAATCATTACCGTCAAGAAAGATTTTTATATTAGATTAAGACAAATATGACTGAAATATGCTCACTGGAGAGAGCATGCCTGGTCAAGCTACTATTTTGTGCGTTCTGTGGGTCATTCCTAAGACCAAATGCTGGCAACCTTATTATCAACACAAATTTCATTTGCATTTCAAAAAGTTATCTACCAACCACAATTATCTAACCACAGGTTCTCACTTTCAAAGCATCCAACGTCATTCCTTTTGAAATTACAGAGTGATGTTTACGTTAGTCGACGAAACTTAGCCAAAAAATGCTTGTTCAACTAATTTTGTAGCAAAGCATTGGCGATGTCTCACGGGGGTTCCTAAGGGGGATGCGCCCCCCTTTGTTGCCTAGGTTTGAAGGGGGCGCAGTGCCCCTCATCGCCAGCAAAAAATCGGGGTCATTGAGTGCAGAGAAATGGCGCTAAATGCTGATAAGGAAACGTGTTTTCAGTCTCTGAAAATACCTCGCACTTTAGACCTCAATTTTGGAAAATATTACTGTTTAAAATACAAATGTGAGGTGGAAAAAGAGCGAAATTGCAATTTTAGCCGTTTTTGCTCCGCCCCAGGGTTGCTATGGTAACTGGGATCGGGGCTCAATTTGGTTTTTCTGAAAAACATTTACCCAGGGAATATCATGGCCAAATTGCATGTCTGTATGATAATTAGTAATGAAATTAAAGCATCTTGAAATAGCCCTACCGCGTAAGGTGAAAAATGGTTACTTTTAGCACATGACGCCAGTAAAGGGTTAATAGGACCCAAATGATTACTTTATGAACAAAATGGTCTCTAATAATAAGACTGTTAGGCTACTAAGACCATCGTTTATGCTGGTCTTAATAGCGGAACTTTACTGTATTGAAGAATTGACAAGTCCTTATCACAAGCGCTATTTACAGATACTATTTCCCAAAAGAAGTACAGTAACCTTGACCTTTGACACAGGGTCTCAGAATCAATTTGCTATATTATTGACCTGAGGACTATCCACAACTAAAATTCAGTAAACCTTGGTAGAGCCGTTGTTATCTAATCGTCCGGACAACATTTTCTATATAAAGTCCCGGCGACATTGATCTTTGACCTTAGGGCCTCAAAATCAATAGGCCACATTCATAACCCTAGGAATATCCACAAGTAAAACTTTGTGAATCTTAGTACAGTTCGAATTATCGTCCAGACAAAGATTTTCCATATGAAGTCCCAGCGACCTTGGCCTTTGACCGAAGGACCTCAGAACCAATAGGTCACATCCTTTAATAGTTAAGGGCTATCCACAGGAAATATTTCGTGAACCAAGGATCTAACCTTTTCGAACTATAAACCGGACAAAGTTTCCCAATATGAATTCCCAATGACCTTTACCTTTGACCCGGGGCCTCAGAACAAACAGGTCACACCCTTGACACAAGGGTAATTGGCACATAAAATTTGGTAAATATGGTACAGCAATTCTTGAGTTATTGTCCGTAAAAAGTTTTCCCATATGAACCCCCAGTGACCTAGACCTTTGACCTTTGGGCCTCAAAACCAACAGGGCACATCCTTAACACAAGGGATATAAATAAACATACTTTGGTAAACCTAGGCTCATCCCCTGTTGAGTTATCGTCCGAACTATTTTTCCAATAAGAACTCCAAGTGACCTTCGGTCAATTTTTGGATTGACTAAATATAACCTTCAAATGTATGGCCAATTGAACATGATAATTATTATTCGGCACAACTACTTAAACCAATTTTTGACCTTAATTTTTACCCGATACAAATTGCTCTACTATACCTGTTTGTTCAAATTGATAAAAGATATGGTACCATTGGTTATAAGTGATAACAGGAGCGTAGCACGGACAGTAGTTGACTATTTACCCTGCGTATCATGAGTGATTCTCTATGCTAATTGATTATACATCCACCGTGGTACGCTCCTGGTATATATGACTGAACAGCGAATATGACAAATTATACGTCAAACAAAATAAACCATGCATAGCGCTAAATTATTATTATTATTATTATAGAATATTGCAACAACAAAAAAGAATCCCAGACTGCAGCCTACACAAAACTGTAAATATTTTCGGAAATACCCAGTCTTAAAATAGATACTCATTCCCATAGTTTCGGTTGGCATGTTGCCAGTTTCGTATACAATGTACCAAGGTTAATCTATGTTTACTGATTTCGCTGCACTGTTGTAGATTTTATAATATGTTACTTTAAAGATTTATACTAGCGCTGAATATTTTTTAAGATACTTCTTGTTTTAATTAAAGGCTAGCCCAATACTTCATTAATTTCATATTTTTGTGAACGTTGATTATATAAGATCAAATGTATCCTAATTGAGCAAGTCCATGAACTTTTACTAGGTCTATTATTTGAAAGCACCAGACACCAAGGCAAGTAGAATTCCTACTCAGAGTTTCCCACTCTTAGTATCTCAGAAGCAACTGTCTTGTCTGGCTTGCGTAACTAAACTGTCTACATGTATATCCTAACTATACTGCCCTCTATCAACATTAATAGATACAAAGGTCAGCTGAACATGACCCGAATTGATAAGTTGCCAAATCTGAAATAAGCAAATGCGCGAGCGGAGAAAAAAAATTGATTTGGGAATTAACAACCAAAATTCTACTTTCGGGTTCGATCTACTTTCGCCTGGTTATGAATAATGTAAACATATTGAAATGAAATCTCATTTATCAAAATTTATACTCTTATTTGTACAAGATAAATATCTTTTTTTGCAGTCCATGGACAGTGTTATTCATGTTTCAGGGGTTTTAACCTCGCAAGCAACGCAAAACGTCTACAAAAAGATAAACGTCATCAGTGTCGTTGATAGTTATGTGACTGCAGAAAAAATTAGATGCATTTGTTTGAACAACGAACCAAGGTAACAGCTGTTACATTATTCAATTTGATAACGTTCATTTATAACAATACATAGGTTGTACAGTATAACCTCTACAGGGTGGCCCTCTACAGAACAAATCATCTGCACATCAACAGCTTTTGATATTACCCCCAGGCGTAATTTTAATTGAATTTTACCTCTGCAGAGCAATTACCTGTTAACAGCAACATACTTTAGTCTCTCTATGTGGGTGTTGTTTAAGAGAGGTTGTACTGTATATGATATTTACAGGTTGCCAGTATACTTCTATAATCATTCTTTGTATTGGTGCATATTCCATTAAAATAATATAGTAAAGTGCCTTATCTCTTGTTCAAGCACTCTAGATATAGAGCAGAACTTTAATATGTCTTCAATTTTACGTGTTCATTCATTAACTCCAAAACTCTAACGAACTCGTATGTATAACCAACTATTCAGCTTACAAATTCATAAGTAGGTCAGACGTTTACGTATACGTATGAACTTCGAAACAAGTTATTTTTGTGACAAGTATAATTACTATCGTAGGTTAAAGTCCGGTCATCGCAAATGATTATCTTGCATGAAATGATGTAGAAATTATTATCATACTCCTGTGTGCTGTCCAAGTTAGGAACTGTAGGAGATTAACAGCTATCCACAGTAAAGATCTCGTGAACCTAGGTACAGCCGTTGACATGTTATCGTCCAGACAAAGATTTTTTCATTTGAAATACAGTGACGTTATAATCCTATTACATTAAACTGTCACCCACATAATTTCATGGTGTGTATAGTGCGTACACATTGAACCCGACCTTTCTCATTTGCATCTTATTATTATTTACACGTATCCCAGCGAAAATCAATACCGCGCCTACTGTATAGGTTACATACCACTAAATAAAATCCTTCTTTGTTGTATATAAAAAGTCTCATTTTCAATGACAAATTACACTATGACCCAGGGGTGTGAGATACCCCAAACCATATATAGGCTGAAAGATCTATCTATTCCCCTCAAAATGATCAGTATTAGAAAAAAAGTTACGTTACTTATAAGAAAATAAATTTCGATTGAAAGTTCCTACCCTGAAAATGTCCTGGTTTTTAACTCTTCACCAGCCGTACATAGTCATCTCCCCTTTTAACCAGTTTTCGCGACTAAACTAACCAGATCCATTGAATTTTTGCATACTTTCATAGGAAAAGCATTGTCAAAGACATACATACTCTTCAATATTAAAAAGCACCACAAATGAGGTATCCATGCACTCTCAAAAAATAAATAAGGACCATGTCACACTTTCTACTTCCGGTAAATGCCTACTTCCGGTTAACTATGTTACCTATATTTCGGCTCGTTACGTATTTAAGATAAACTAAGACATGTATATAGTATACTCATCACGCATGTAAAACAACTCGCCATTCAAATGCAATCAAACGGGAAACTTGTGTGTACTTACATTTTTGAATGTAATTGATTATAGAATGGATGGGGGAAGGCGGTTGTGGGGCTAAACCCACAACATTTGAATTGGTATCTAGCCTCATAGTATAATCGTCTGGTCCGGTCTATGTGTAATAGACACTCGCTTTAAGTGTACGCTAAAATTAATCCATGTGTTATAATTACATTCGAGCCTTGACGATATAATCCGAGCATTAATACTACATTCGTATTCAATGTAATGAATATTCTTGCATAAAGGTCAGGTCGGGGTCAACTTGTACGCACTATACACACTCTAAAATAAACTCTCTATTTATAGTTTGTAAACTAGATTAAGAGTGAGTACATACCATGTAATTATATTCATGTGTGACAGGTTAATATAATAGGACTATTACTACTGTAAAGTTCCGCTATCAAGGTGGGTCGGTACCTTACATGGAAATAAAAACGAAAAAATATATATTCACCGATTTTGATAAACGTTGGCAGGCAGATACCTTCATGCTTCTTGTTTGTTTTTCTGGTTACCTTAGCGACGTTGTCGTTATTTCCACGACGTCGTGGACGTGACAATGGTTCGCGCTATAAACAGGCATGCAAGTACATTAAACCTACATATTTGAAGTATTGAGTGTCCAAGGCCAATGATAAGTATACCAAAATGTTTCTGAAATGTTGTTGCATACAACTATTTTGTTCAGATTTTCTTAATGTCGCGCCAGTCGTAAAGAGTGTATACATTTCATTACTGAACTCAGGGTTTTCACGTCTAAAAGGTTTCGCCTATTGCTGAGTTATAACGTTTATCGCGATTTTTGAAAAGTTCCCACTTTTTGTGTTATTTCAATGAAATAAAAAAAGAAAGTGACATTCTCAGTTTTTTCTCAAAATCGCGTTCGGAGTAATTATAACATAACGTGCAGTTCCTTTTAGGCTGAGCTAACATACATGTAATGTTAATAAAGATAAAAGTTTCGGCAGTATCGATAAATCAAGATGCAAAGTTAAATACGTCACTTATAAAAACGACAGATAGCAGTCATACAGTCATCTTTTCAAACTTAGATTTATCAAAATACATTGAATGTGGTAGCATGCACGCTTAAGTATAAAACAACACTCGACATTACAATTTATAAAACACACCATGACGGTTACAAACAACAGCGTTAAATACAACCAACCTGTATTTATAAAATATTGAGAAACTATGGCTCAGAAAATCTTCCTAAATTTACATCCTAGCAGTAAAACAAGATATCCCACAATGCATGATGGTTTTCGGTGTTTAAAGCTGAAGAGATACTGCCCGCATAATTATGGGAACAAATCTAGCGTATTTTGCAACACAATTGTATACACTAAGTGTTGTAAGGCTGGATTTTATTATTATATCTAGACGCTACCTTGTTTTATTTTTAGATACTGTGTACAGTCGTGTATTTGCGATGTTTAAAGGTTAATACAAAGACATAATAGTTTGAATAACCAGTCACTTCATATCTTACAGAGAGCAGTTTACTACCATATTGAATATTTCGTCACAATTTTCGTGATTAGATTACATATGGCATGTCATTAGCACAATAATATTACTGAAACCATTGGTTTAAATGTTAAACTATAGGTTTAAGTCTGATAAACTATGGGTATAAACTTTAGAGTTAAACCTATGGTTAAAGTAATTACTGTGCTAATGGCATGCCATTATTATGTCAATAACTATTTTATCACAATGATGTTTAAAATCAGGGAATACGTGAAATCCCTAAAACATTTCAGAGTTTACAAATATTCCCTGACAGAGTTTTACATGGTTGGAGATTACATGAAATCCCTAAATTCCATTGATTACATGAAATCCCTGGTTACGCACATTCCCTGTAACATATATAATGAACACGGAATTACATGTATATAACAAAAAAGGCTATACAAGGGAACTTACCCTTACATAAACCTGATTAAACGTACTTCAATTTCACAAAAAGCATGTATATCGTCTGCTTGTTAACGCGCAATGTGGACTTTATAAATTGAAGTATTAATTGCCCCTTTAAATGCGCAGGCGCAGCCGAATATAATCGTTCGCGACAAATTTTTAATAAGGATTCGCTACATTCCGCTTTAAACATTGGGAAACCACATGTAATCACGAGATGCATTTATTTGAACAACAAAACACATAATATGTATATTGTATAACAAGTCTGGTTTACCAAGGTATAACAGCTGTTTCATTATTCAATTTGAAAACGTTGATTTATAACAAAATACATAGGCTGTACAGTAAAACCTATGCAGGGTGGCCCTCTACAGAACAAATCCTCTGCACATCAACAACTTTTGATATTTCCCTTTGGCGTAATTTTACTTGAATTTTACCTCTGCAGAGCAATTACCTGTTAACAGCAACATACTTTAGTCTCTCTATGTAGGTGTTTTTCAAGAGAAGTTGTATTGTATATGATACTCATAGGTGATCACTGATCAGTACACTACATTATCATCCAATACAGTATCAGAAACAATACGGTACCCACCATATGTTTGGAGACAATTTCAGATTGAAAGGCCTATTGAATAGCTTTTAGCTAAAAATTGATAACTGTTTATTCTAAAATGCTTTGTGGTTTTGCATTAGTTTTTGCTGATCATTTTCATTATAACTGAGATTGCAAAAAATAGCATAAAAACTTTGTCATTGAAAATCATTACAATGAACATGGTTTTCAGAGGCTTTACGATGTCAGATGCTGAATCTTACAAAGTGTTGCATTCATGAAATTTGTTTTCATTTTATCACCAACCATACTTAATGTATCATAATAATGGTCCTACAAAAATCATCTTTAAAATTCAAGAATGTTTTTTTTCATTCTGTCTCCAAACTTTTGGTGGGAACTGTACGTACAGGACTTACATTGTTCCGATCAGCAGATTCAAAAAATGAACATAACAGAACAGAACTTATCATATATTTATATAAATACAACTTACTTTCACATGCTATTTACTTCGTTTCCAAACAGTTGGGACTTACTTAACCCAAATCCCTCAAAGCTGTGAAATAATGAATTGCCTTCGGAGTTTTTTTTAATTTGAATGAAAATTAATTGCTCAGTAAAATAATAAAGTTGAATGAACTCTTTATTAAGTCAAGTTTTTTCTCACCAAGGTATCCAATAAAAATGGCGGTATTCCTACAAAGATGTCATAACTTACAGGTCGTATTCTAGGTCATGCGTGTTATTGTACTTTAAACAATGGACTTGCCCGCTTAATAGGTGAATAAGCTAATACATGAACAGCATTTTAAAGATGTAAACATACCACTTTGATGTCTAAATTTTATTTTAAATAGTATTTATGCACATTATAAATTTGTTGTAAAATAAGTGTAAACTAACTAAACTAAAATTTGTAAAAATAAATCATCCCCAAATATTAGTGTGTTATATAACCGGCTTTGTTTATATACGCAATGTTTACGTGGACGACCTGTACAGGTCGTCCACGTAAACATGGCGTATATAAACATTGCCGATTTCATTACACACTTATATTTAGGGGTGATTTATTTTCACAAATTTATAATTCAGTTAGTTTATACCTATTTCTAAACACATCATTATATAAAATTTGTAATGTGCATATACACTTTTTAAAATATATGTTAAATGTCAATGTGGTATGTTGAAATCATTAAAATGTTGTTCATGCATCAGCATATTTACCTATTTAGTGGGCAAGTCCATTGTTTAAAGTACAAAAACACGCATGACCTAGAATACGACCTGTACATTGTATCACTGTGTTTACATGTTTACCTTACAACCGTTAGTCACGTGTGATCTATAGTTATATGATACTGATGACTGATTTGAGTTTTTATGAGGGTCAGTCCGCAACAACTGTTTGAATTATGTGCAGATCCCGTATGATGCTAATGTGAAGTTAGTCAGGGCTCGAAATTAAGCTCGCATACTCGCAAAATGCGAGTGGATTTTGTAAATTGCGAGTACCTTATTTGAACTCGCAAATTTTCGCGAGTTCAAATTGCTGCAAAAATATTTTAATGACAAAACTAATGAGGCTCAAATAAGCATTGAAACAGCCAGATCGATAGACAGCATTAATTAAAGATTCACAGTTCAAACATGTTCTATATTCATTGTCTATCCCACTATAACGACATTGTTTTATCAATAATATAGTATATGTACTGTGTAGTTTTATATTTTGCATACATGAATAGTTACAATGTGTGCCATTAGAATTTTGTGTGGAAAAAATGCGAGAGATATTTTCATTTTTGCGAGTTGCAAGTCCATTTTTGTTATTAAATTCGAGCCCTGAGTTAGTATACACTATAGACATAACTCACGGCTTCCTTCGTTTATTCTGGATCGAACTGTTTTTTGTAATAATAATGTCAAAAGTCTAAGAAAGATAACTCTTCCAAACTTATTGCAATTGCCATGTATATATATTCTCAGCAAAACAAATCTTTGTGCACTGATGTTTAAACAATCCTCAATTCAATAAATTTGGCAAACATGTTTATTAATAAGTCCGATTGTGGTGTTTATACGTCTACAGCGAAAACTCTTTTAATCAATATAAATTATCTGGCTTAATGATCTTAAAATATACCCAAATTATGATTATTTTACACCATGAAATAATTAAATTTCTTAACAACAAACCATAATTATGTACGGAATTTTTCACAATATAGATCCTTGGAGCAGAATCCGACTTTGCACCTTGCAATTATGGATTTTCCAGGGCATCTAGCCAGATTCCCCGAGAGTTGCCTTTCCACTGATTATATTAAGATTTATACTTTATCTAACCAAACAGGCGCTGGCACTGATGAATCTTCTGGCGGGATCCTTGGAGCAGAATCCGACTTTGCACATTGCAATCATGGGTTTTTCCATAGCATCTAGCCGGAATCCCTATTAGCCTATTGCTGCCTCTCTATTGATACATGTACATGTATTCTAATCATTACCTATATCACTTCCAATGCCGATCTGTTTTGCATTTGGTTATTTCGGTCTCTTTTTTCGGTCTTTTTGCAATTTCGGACTTTCGGTATTGTGGCATTAACGGACATACTCTTTTTTATTTTTTGCGATATAGACGTAGTGGGATTCGATCCTACAATGTTCGGATTACAAGTCAAGTATCACATCCACTTGGCTATTCATCCCGCTGAGAAAATAACTTATTATTTCATATATAAGTAAAGCCAATTTTCGCACCTTTCTTTCATAACATACAATGACCACTAAACCGGTATAACAGTCATTTTACGTGTGGAACTTAAACTTCTGGTTATTTTTCATTGCATATTTTTAAAACCTTTTTCTAGTGTAAAATATATTCTATCTTTTATAAAATGTGAAATATAATTTTCCCGTCATGCATCGCGCGTACTTTCTGAAAGTATAAAACCCCGACTCCGGATCGACCGACTACGTCTTAGTTACATATAAATTTCATATCACCAATACATTCAGTGTAATATTAATATGTGACAACGTGTTCACCTTGGTAAATAGATATATTTATAAAAAAGATGCAAAGTACCAAAGAGCCCAAAATAAGAGCTCAATAATGTTATAGCATTGTAACATATAATGAAAAGTAATACAAAACATGTTTAAGTGGAAAAGTTCATAAATCTTTACTTACTTCTAATAATTTTAATAAATTGCTTCCTTTTATTACAACCATTGCTTAATGGCGTTGATAGAATAAATATATTTATATTTACTAAAACATAAGCAACTATATACAGTATAACAGGATCATTATCAGTCATGATCCTTCTTTGTTTACGGTGTTCGTTTATCAGTCAGTGATTTAGACAGTCCCCCAGAAAGTATCTGTACGAGCATACATTGTAAAAGTATTAGCATTTCCAAAAATGCTTGAAATCGCCGTTTAGCCGTGTATGACTTCTTTATCTATAATAACACAATCAAGCATTATGTGTGAGCGTTTAGAATCGTCACATGTCTACTTATAGAATTCCTGGAATTCAGCCGTAATCACCTTTTGACGTGCCCCGTGAAGAACAGAACAGAACAGAATAGAGATCTAGGATACGTAAAGCATCAGGGCGCGTTTGATTCATTGTGCGAAACCTTCCGGGCAGATAAAAATACATCGAATAAGCAGGCGCTGTTCTGGACATTTTCCAACTGTGCACGTAAAATAGCTTTTTATTGTAGGATTGAGCCTTCTTTTCATGTCAATTTAGTCACTTAGAAACTATAATAAATTTACTAGCACACATAAGTTTTCAATCCAAGAACATGTTCTGTCCAATTTCCATTCTCGTACCCAGAGTCTTGTAGGATGCTCGATAACCTCGGGATATGAGAATGCCCAAATTCCGGCAGCTAATCGAACGTTCCCCGATATGTATTAATAGACACGCCCGAAAGTAGGGTATATACGTTTGCATTTATTCAACCAACGCGAGTTTTAAAAAGAAAAAAAAACATGTTACAATGACACCGTAGATTTGCGTTTTTTCCTAGTCTTATAATGCAACTTTTTTGAAACTGGCTATCGTTTATGTATTGATAATAGTATTTTCTGGTATACAAACGGGTAACCTGACAAAACATAGCCTCGACGAGTTTATTCACGCATCCCTACTTTAACTATTCGACGTCTTTTTCATCATGTGACCTCAAATGCATCGTTTTGATTAGCTAAAGAAAACCGGTGTCGACTACAAAATGCTCAAATCTCCCTAAAATCACGCGCCAAGTTAAAAAGTGCACCTCTACGTCTGAAGTATGTATAGTTGGTATATATCTTTAATTTCATGTTGTCGATGGCCAGTCTAGAGCCTAGTATTTCATTGAAGTTTAACAATGGATGGTGATTTCATTGAAGAATGTTTTCAGTTTTAATCTATTCATTTATTCATTGTATACAGATGGGGATGTATAGAGACTCTTTCAAAATTTACTGTACGTTCTTTGTAACTTAATATGAAATAAAATTGTCGTATCGTGCTTGAGTTAATGGATTAAGACAGGATCTTAGAATATTAAATGAAACAAAGTGACATAAACGGTTAAAATATGCAATAGTTGTTTTGATAATTATTGCTGTTATTTTTGTACCTACAATGTATATTAGGTTCTTGATTTAATCCAAAAAGGGTTGTGTTTTATATGTTAATGAATTTGTACATACTGGATTAAAGGAGTAAAATATATGGAAAGCATATAATTTGACTATTCGGAGAGCATATAATTTGACTATTCGTTAACATAAAGTTTCGTTTAAAACTCCAGACTTTGCATGTTGATAAAAGCATAGTGTAGATGTTTAAACGATTTATTGTTAAAATCATTTATTTTGATTAAGCTGGACTCGCTCATCAGTGAAATTAAGCACAATTATGAGTCGCTGCATTATTTTTTTGTGAAAATAGTGTTTAATAACAAGTTTTGAATTGAAACTCTGAAACAATGTATTAGTTGTTCAAAACTGGACGACATGTCGTAAAACCTCGATAATATAAAATAGTGCGGACTTACGATATAAGTCGTTCGTAAGATAACTTTGTTAGTGTTGTTATTTCTAAAACAAGACTTTGAATTCTATAGTGACATGATTGATCCACGTTCTCATAAGTTAGTGGATTAACTAGGGCTGTCACAATAAACCGGTATACCGGTATATTGCGATACGCAGTTGCGGCAATACGTACCGCGGTACGATTTTAACGCACCGGTATTTTGCGATATTTTTTTATTTCATTGGAAAATTCTTCCTTTGGCGAGATAAAAGTAGCAAAACCTCAGTTTTTCCATTGTTCATTCCATCTTACCTTAACGTTTCGTGACGGCCCTTGGATTTACCATTTGTTTGTATTTACACCAAAGTAAAACACGTTAAATCGAAAGAAAATAAACAAGTTTATTATCGTTATGCTATATCTAGGTAAATGATCTGTTTAAAGTTTTGATACTTAAAACGTTGAAATGTACATTTATAAAACATACAAGTGAATATAGGTGGAAATAAAGTTTAATCATATGCAAAATTGACAAATATATTCACATACAGACGACATCATATTGAAATGTGTGTAAATACGTCTTTTCGCCTCATTTATTTCAATTCAATAATTGAAATTTTATGATATATGAAAACTTGTGCGCATTAAAGGGAAAAATGATCGATTTTTATTGAATGGATTTAATTCTAATATACTCGTATACGTTTATATCGATCGAAGTCGGATGCTATTTATATTTGTGTCCATAAAAACTTTGATTCGATTTATAATTTGTATTTTTATCAACTTGGAAAAAATCAAACAAACTTTGACTAAGTGAGATTTAAGATTAAGAAATTTAAACATGAGGAAAAGTCGTCACGGATGAAAGTTTAACATAATTTTGGATACTTGAATGATAATATACCTGTGTATTGTGTAATTGCTAGTTGATTTGTACATGTATATTATATGGGTTTTGGTATATCAAAATAACTAAGAAATAAAAGAAATTTGATTAAAAATTTATTCTTGATAAAGGTGAACATATCTTTGGAGTTGTTAATGATATTCATAAAATCGTCGTGAGTGGATATTTTTGTACTTATGTGAAAAGGACGTGCTTGAATAACCATGGCAACAAACGAAACCGGACGTGAGCTCGAAATAAAAACTTCACGACAGGAACATAATATAGCATGGGCAAAGTCTTCAATGAGTCTTCCGGACATTCTAAAGAACTATTCGTTACCTGTTATTGTTAAAATGGAAGCCAACGACAAGAGCAAACCAAAGAAAGACGCAAGTGCCACTCTGCAACAACCGTTGATGCTTTATAAAGAAATTAAAGGTTACAAAATTGTCGCTAGAAATGTGTCAAGTCTAGTGGCTGTGAAGACATCAAAGGCTGGTGTTCAGTTTAAAGAAGGAGGGTCAGTTATTGTGCTTCCTGTTGACTATAACGGTAAGATTTCTTTTTGGTGCCGCTGTTAAAGCCAACTTATGATCTATATTTTAACAAATACAATTTGCTCTACTAATTACGTGTTTATCCGATGAAATTCACTTACGGTATAGAAAACTGAATAAAAGATATAGTTACATTGGTTATTTGGGATAAACATGTGCGTTGCACGGACAGTAGTTGCCGGCTATTTACTCTGTATGTAATTTGTGACTCACTATGCATATTAATTATACTTTCGTCGTGGTACGCTCCAGGCGGTATGACTGAACAGCGAATTAACTATTTATACTTCAAACAAAATGAACCCTGCATAGTGCTGAATATCTTGTTACTGTACACTGTAATTGGTTAGGTAGCAATACATTGTATAGGTCATATCACGGTGAACAGTCAAAATACTCACCGTTCCTGGAGAAGCTATACCTCTGGATTTAGCCGTTAATCAGTTACTAGGAGCATATGTCTGTTAGTGACTGACAACTTCCCTCGATGATTTAGAATCAGTGAGGGATAATGACGGAAGAAATCATTTCATGACCAAAGTCCAAGTATGCCCCCCCCCCCCGAATCGAATCGGGGATCACTTGATCAGTAGACTTGTGTGCTACCGACTGAGCTAGCCGAGCGGGCTAGGTTACTTCACCATGCCAAATGTTAGCGGTTTTAGGCTCATATATATATACAACAGGACTGGTATGAATCTCGAACATGGGGGCTGCATGGATAATGATTAGACTTGATGATAAAGCTGGCTTTATTGGCAATGACTAGCTTTGGTTAACACAGCTGGCTACTAGCCATAATAACTAGAATTTGTTGATTAAGATGACTATAATATACATTAAATGATTCAACTTTGCAGTAGTATTGGTATATTCAAATAACTAGACATTAGCATGATTAGTATTGTACATATTTTTTTTCCTTTTGATACAGATCAGATTTACCTCGGATATCATGTGTATTTAATTACCCTTGATGGTAGAAATATACTTGTATGTCTACCTAAAGTTTTCAGTGAACATTTGAATAATATTAGAGCACTAAAGCAGAAAAATTTGTTTGAGTTACAGAGTTATTAATTTTATAGGATTTGACCTTTTTATAAATGTAAACAAAATGACAATTGATTTTGACTTCTGGCAATTAAACAGCTAAATGGGTCATTCTTAGTACCATTCATTGACCCTATGTTGAACGTTACCATCGGTGCATATATTTATTCTACTTAATTTGTCATAAAATAATAAACAAAACTCCACATTTTAAGTCATCATCTCTGACCCGGAACTTTACTGTACGTAGTATGATCTATGAATTTAATTCGTGCTGGGCGAATCGCTGGAATCATTCTATACATACGATATAGATGACGTGAAACATCTCTACTGTGGCACACAACATATTCTATTTCTAGTAATCGGCGATTTGGCCTCATGCAAGAAATAGATCTGTTTTTAGTTGTCAGTAAGGAATTAAGAACTTATTTCGACTGTTTGAATTGCTATTTATATACATTGTATACTGACGAAACTATGTGCGGATTCCATACTTAAGAATGGACAGACTCTGAAATTATAATTAGACTTCTGTAACGATAGAAACATTTTTTTGTTCTTTTGCTTTTAAGCATGCATACAATGCGTTTAGTTGTACTAACATGAAAACAACTTAAACTCTTTAATCCGGATATTGTCTAAAACTATTCCTAATTTCCAACCTAATACGTAAAAACACTAAACACGGTGTTTTTTTTGTATTTCATTGCAGGCTGGTTTCGTGTTCTTGAAGAAGACAGTGTACCGATTTTAGGTGTTGCAAATCTAGCCAGGGTAATGCCTGTCAAGTTTTTGTCAGCTAAACGAGTGACAGGATTCACTATTTTAGATCCATTGAACCGTAAGGACATTATGTACGAGAAATTAGAGTTCCCGCCTGGAGTTTTTACTGTGCACAGTGTATTTGAGGACCATGTTAAATATGTCACTGAGAAAAACTCTGTTAAACGTAAACTTCTAAGGTGTCTAGTGTGTATGACTGAGGATAATTTAGATGTTCTTATTCCATTCGATATGCAAGGCGAATTTTATATCATTGAATATAAGAAGCCTATGTCTAAAACTACAAAAGCTGAAAAGAACTCATTTGCGTATACATTAAAGCAATTAGTTGCAATGGGTGTGTTCACTAGACCGTTGGTCCTCAAACTGCTCATTGGTGATCCGCCTAATAAGCCCTGTGGCTTTACTGGCGTCATGAAAGTCTTTGACATTGTTAAGGATTGGACAGTGGTGGCAGAAACGCTTGACGGAAGTCAAAAATTGCTTGAACTTCCGGTTTTACCATTCCCAGAATTCATTCCGTCCACAAATGGAAAAGATTTGTTAGAATTCGGATCTTTAAGATCGGAACTTCAGTACATGAGCAACGGTGCTGCAGAGAAGTACTCAAAGGAAATAAAAGTGAAGACAAGCTTTAATTTAGAGTCGCCGCCAAGACAACATGGGGAACAGACAGAGTTACCTCCCGTTAAAGATCGGAGTGATCAAAAGAAATCAGGTGGACAAAGTAACTTTATCTCTCAGAAACATCATAAGAAAGGTGGCCAATGGCAAAAGATTGATTAAATATTTGTACTTTACTTATTTTCAAAGGTTTTTGTGTTGTTAGACTGTTGATTCTATCGACAAAATTGCATAAATTAAAGGATGTCTTGATATTGGATTATTTAATTTTTTATATATACGCCGATTGTAAACATTTTTATTATGCTATGTACAGCGGCAATCTTACCTAACCAACTTTCATGAGAACTGTTCTTTTATTAGCACTCATGTTATATTCAGCAAGGTATAGACAACTTATCCTTGTTAATGAGGAAGTCGAAATATCACAAAAGAGTACATTGAATGACTTGCTGCGCCGGAAATTGGACTTAGGTGGCAGGATTATTGTTGACCGTCCTTCCACTGCACAGAGGTTCATTTATCACCAATTTCAAAGTAGCCAGATAGACTAACTACAACTTGTTTAATGCCGCCTGGCTAGCACGGTCGGTAGCGTGCAAATCTGGGGTCGTATGTTTTGTTATCAGACGGGAATTCCTTCGTGGAGCACGGTCATAACATAATTTCTACGGCAATTCTTACTTCTACCTATGATTCTAAATCATGTTGAGGTGTTGTCACTTACCGACAGAAGTATGCGCCTAGTAACTGGTTAACAGCTAAATCCAGAGATTTAGCTTTTACTGAAACGGCGAGTAGGTTGACTGACCGCCGTGAAATGATCTATACAATTCGTTGTTTCGACGTTTAACAAAACCAAAAATAGCATTATTGACCACAGGAAAGACTACATTGTACTGCGACATGGATAATTTGAATCAAATACAAATGTATTTACTACTCTGCATTATATGCAAACAACACCCCACCGGCATTACAAAAATAGTAACATGTAGATAATAGACTATAATTCGTACCAAAAAATCAAAACACTGTTATTGTAAACAGTAGAATGAACTAATCCATGACAGGGGACGCTCAGGGTGACAATAAAATATATGATAATGTTATATTTTATGAGTGTCTTGTTGTGTGATGGTAAAACATTCTATCATTGTAATCTTGATTGATTTAGAGGATAGTGGTTTATCCGCCTCACTAATTTTGTTAAAATACAATGTACAAATTTTGGTTTCAATACTGGCCTACCTCTGTAATGGATTGGTTTATTCCTATGTTTACACAAACACGCTTTGTTATTTTCTTTGGATCATACTTTAAACTGATGTACAAGTCGTACATAAGGTCACGCATGTTTACGAACATTTGTACTTTAAATTTTGCACGTACAAAACTATACTAATTATTTTACTGAATTAAACAGACCTATTAAATATTTAACAACTATTAGCAGGGTCGGGTCCAGGATATTTTTCAAGGGGGGTCCGAACTTTTTCTAGGGGGGGGGTCCAACTTTCGAGCCATAACCACATTATACACATTTTGCAGAATAATGCAACATATTAATAATTAATACTACTTAACCATTAAATCTATGTTAAGCACCGAGAATAATTGTTTCATGCTACTTGAAAATGACTTGCTGTCAAGAAATACACTAATGGACAGGTACATTTTGGCAGTTCCAGAGGGGGGTCCGGACCCCCCCCCCGTTAGATCCGCCTATGATTAGAAATAATGCATTTGTTCTTTATAAGTTGTGTATGAAAACACGTTAATAAGCCATATTTAAACTAACAAATTATTGAATTGTTTTAGTGATTCACCCTTTATTTGTTTTAATGGAATCGGTCATGTTTATGAACGCATTGGTTTCACAAACAAGCTATTCTGTTATCTTTTGTGTTTATGTTTGTTTGTTTTGGTTTTACAGCGCACCAACACAAAAAGGTCATATCGCGCCGAAAACATAGTTATGATGATACTATTAATTCAATCGATGGTAATGATTTAAAATCCTATATTTTATTTTATACATTTATTTTCTTCAAAACGTTAAGTATTGCATATGATGGTACTGCCATAGCAACACACGGTGTATGCCATATCACGGTGGTCAGTCAACCTATACTCACCGTTCTTGTAAAAGCTAAATCTCAGGATTTAACTGTTAACTAGTTACTAGGCGCACACTTCTGTCTGTGAGAAACAACTACATGTTTTAGATTCAGGGGTAGAAGGGAGAATGGCCACAGAAATTAGTTTATGAACATGCTCCATGAAAGTTTGACCCGTCCGATAAACGAACCTACGACCGCAGACTTGTGCGCTACTGACCGAACTAGTTGGACGGAATTAAACTAGCAGTAGTTGGTGTATTGAAATTGTGACAGTTTTATATCTGGTTACATTGAAATTTGGTGATAAATATAATTTTCATAGTAGTTTTTAGTGATATAAACAAAATGAAATAACAATTCAAGACAATCACAATGTGTTATGTAAAAAGTATTTAAATCAGCAGGGTTAGTGTATGTACCACTGACAGTGGAATAAATTATAACAACATCTTAATATACTTGAAATGAGCATACAAGAACAGGTACATTAACTAATAAAGGGAGAGAATTGTGTGGGTTTTTTTAAAAATAGTATCATGTGAATTACTTCCCTTATTATGTGGGTACAAAGTTCATACTTTGTTAATAATTAGTTCTAAAATTCCAAAATCACATACATTGACCATTACATGGACTTTAGCTTCACAAACATTTAAAAAATGTAGCTTTTAAGTTTTTTTATTCATTCAATTAAAAGTTAATGTTCTGTTATTCTAGTTCCCAGAGGCTATCAAGATTCTCAATCGATAACCTTTGGGTTTATTTATTTATTTCCTCCATCACTGAACAGCAGAATAATAATAATTTTCCATTTGGCAAATGTTAAGTTTTTCACAAGAAAACTACAGAAAAATATGTAAATTCATTTAATGGAGTTGTTTATAAAATTAGGAAAATTAAATAAAAGGTAAATGTGATATGAGATGATTGTCGAAAGAACTTCGATTTTTTTCTCATTTTTCCGAACATATCACAGCTGTCCGTTTATACATTTCCACTTATAGATGTTTGATGATGACCGCATTTTCATTTCTTATTCTGGGTTTAAAGCCAGTTCAACACAATTTTGGTTTTATTACGAAGTCCATCGCACCTAACCTAGCTTTCCTGGACCTTTGTCTATACAATGTTTCCCGTACTCACCTTCCCTTCTATATTTTCATATATCTTTTCAATGGAGGAAAATTGACATTTTTGTGAAATTTTCATGGAAAGGTTTAACCTCCCCAGATGGGATTCCAACCTGTGCCCTCTTCGGGACATAATATTCGAAATCCCGGTGCGCTATCAACTGCTATACTGACCCGGAGTCACCGCTTTTTCTGAAACTCACAAAATCGTTCACTAAAAATACATATCGGAAGCAATAATTACAAATTAGTTCTTGATGAAAACTGTATAAACCTACCCCATTTGTAACGGTATATATATACAAACATATATTAATGTGTACGACTCGTATAAGAAAGTCTTCGCCTTAACCCACTAGTCCGAAGCCCGGGATGAGTGAAACTGATTTGGGCTAGTTAAAATGATATTATTTATATTGGCGGGCTAGTTGATTCGTTTGCCCTTTGCTAAACAAATGTGATAAATCGAACAAGTGCTTGAAAAAAATTAAAGCGGTGACTATAAGACTTAAGTGCATTACTTTGTGACTTTTATTTTATACTTCTCATAATTGTATAGGTCAGTTTGCATTACAATTTAAAGAATCCATTTTAACACAATTACAGACGCTTACAGCTAATTTCAAAAATATATAAAAAAACAAATTTTTGAACTAGTGGTTTTCAAAATATTAAATTCGCAGAAATATGTCGGCAAAATAAAAAGCAGTTATACAATCAGATATAAACGTACAAATATTCTTTATCTCCATAACTCAATTATTAATGTTCCGCGTACAAGTGTTGCCACAAGTCAACACATCCGTGATAAAATAATATGTCACGTGTCTTATCTTGTCATCACGTGACTTAAATTCCAAAATTGCAATTAGTAGTTCACCACGTGATGTTTACATTCACAGCAGGTAATTAGTACAGTAATTATAATGTTTTGATTTTTATCAGTTTGTAGATTACATGTAAGTTAACATATTTGGGAGATATCAACTCCCTTATACAAAACCCTTAAGGCTAATTTCTTATATTTTTATGACCTTGTGGTAGATCGATTAAGCCGGCACGTGATTTTTATCAATCATGTGATTTTATCAGTTACATATGGACACGTGTTTCCTCATTTATCACCAAATTAAGTAAATCATTGAAGAATTACTTACAAGTATAAAAACCACAGCACACTTTGGATTGTCAACCAAAAAGTTTGAAACCTTCAAAATATCATCACATAAACATATCTGATTGCTTCAGAAAATATTTAACTGATATTGTGGTATTGTTTGAGATTTACTCAGTGTTAAAATACGGATATATCAAACAAAATAATCAAGGTAAAGTCATCTTTTATTTTATTTTGCATTAAGCTATAAGTACTCTCCACATAATGCTATATGATACCTTTTGACAGTCATTTTGGTTGACTGGTTGACATTAGCCAGTACAGGCTAAATTTTTCAAATACCTGCTATGTATATATTACATGCAGAACTTTATTTTTCAACAAATATTACTATTTTATGTCTGTTTAAGAAGCATTAATTATTTGTTTCCATTTTGAGATAATAGTTTGGTTTATTAAAATATTAATATAATGTCTTATTGACATACTTTAATAATTTTGTTTAAGCAAAATCCATATTTTTCCCCACAGTTGGGTTATCATTCTAAACATTTCATTATCATTCAAATATTGAACAAAAAATATGAAATGAGAGTTTTTATTTTAAAAATTTGAAGAAAAAGTAAGGAATTTGATAGAAAATTAACATATTGTAATGATGTAATTAATATTAATATCCACAGCGGCCGAAAATTACATTAGTATAAAATTGTTGCATTATATTTTTTCAGATGAAACTTCAAAATATCGGAAAGTTCAAGCTACAGTTTGAATATAATGGTGACGTGTACGACATTTTTGTGACGAAATACTCAACATGTAATGACGTCATACATATGATTCTACATAAATCAGGAATTCCATCGTCAAATGTGAAAATGCATGCATTGTTCGAGAAGACTGCCAACGTGGAGCGAGTATTGCCAGGACACGCCCTTGTCTACAAGATATGGCGCTCTTGGGGTTGTGAAAAGACTAGTTTTAGCTTCTGTGTTAAACCTAAAGATTTGGAATTACCGAAAAGAGCAGAAAATCACCAAGATTCACCAACTACGGAATGTAACATCGATACCATTTATAAGAATCATTACAATAAAGTAAAAGCTTCCTCTAACTTGAGAAGAAGTTATCGCCATAGCTCGCTGAAAAAAGCTGCCGAAAATGACCCGAGAACTGATCAAATGTCACAGAAACCATCCGCTAGAGTAGAAAATGACAGTTCACTTAGTGGAAAGCAGATAGTTTTAGGGCGCTACCTTTATGATGTATTAAGAGAAGCCACGAACAGAAAACAAGCTAAAAGTAACAATCTGGTAGTCAGAGAAAATGGCGATGGTAAAGAAAGTTCTAGATTTTTAACCGGAAATGACGTAGTGTTTAGTCAAAATGTCGCTGACGATATTGATGAGGTATGTGATTTTGATGAAACTGAATGTGCAAGTTTTGTTGAAGAAACTGTTACACTGGATACGGCTTTCGTGAAAACGTCATATTATGCGGACAGTGACGAAGGTATTGATGTCACAAGTGTTGAGTCTGTTGACCTGGATGCAGCTTTTATTGATGAAACTACAAAATGTAAACCTGATTCTGATTTAGACAACGTGTTGGTAAAGTTTGATGAAACAGCTGAACTAGAGAGTAGCATATACAGATCTAAAAGTGGATCTAAATCAAGTATGATTAGAAACATTTTTGCCAATGATGAGAGATGTTCTGAAGATGATGAAATGGAAAGTTTTATGCATTCTAGAATTGAATATTCAACCTAAAGTACATATTGCCTGAGCTAAAGTACATATTGCCTGAGCTGATCTTACCTATTTCCAAATACAGAAAATTTTTAAAATTACATTTTGACCCATTAACAAGCTGTTAATAAAACAGTATTTTAGATGATATTCAACTGTCATTGGATCATAACTAACCCCACTGATTTAAATATACACTATAGTACTTCTGTACATATGATTTATGATTAAAATCAGTGAGCTCAATTTATGCACCACTGACGGTTGAATAAAATTTAACAATACATGGTAATGTTTCGGTTAAAAATGTAGTTTCGCTAATTCAATGGTCTAGTAGGGTAGGGAAAGGTCAATTATTAGTTATTGTTTATGTACCACATAATGTGCTATGTTTTTGTTACCATCTTTCACTGCATATGCTATGAAAGGAAAATTGTCTTTTTTGTCGTATTCATTTTTATGTTGTCCAACCACTCATTACACTAGCACTTGTATTGTTGGTTATTGTATTCACTTTATTATTTTATCTGCAATAAATCTAATTAGTGTAAATTTTCATGTTATTGTTTTTATCAGAAAGTTAATCTGAGCTGTAAAAGTGAGAATTTTTTTCAACTGTTAGTGTCGCATACATAAACCCAATTAGCTGGATTACTCGGATTTTACCCTTACTTTTTAATGTCAGTTTGCCCAAATTAATCTTAAATAACGGTTTTTTTAAATCATTTGATTTTAAGTGTAAATAACTATCTAAATTTCATCACTTCTGTTAATATCTTTATTAATAAGAAAATATTAGATGAAAAAGTTTGTTATCCATACATAGGAACTAAAAGATAAAATCCGAGGATTCCAACTGTAAGGACCTACTTACCAATTGGATTGCTTTAGATTTTGTCAGGGAAAGATAACTGACTGAAGTCCTAATTTAAATACTCCCTACAGTTCTTCAGTAATCATGATCAATTCAAATCAGCGGGTTCAATGAATGCAGTACTGACAGTTGAATACAACTTAACAATATGAATCGTAGTGCTTGCTATAGCTTGTAAAATTGACCCGAGACCAAGAAAATACAGTTTTTGTATCCTTTACATTCATGAAGTCAGATCCGTGTTCAGTTACTACTGTTAGCTAACGTTACGGGTACGGGACAACTCAACCCGAAGACAACTCAACCCGTGTATAACTCAACTCAAAGTTTGGACAACTCATTCCGTTAGTAGGGGATCGAGTTGTATCGGGTTGAGTTGTTCCGACACTTCCGTTACGGAACGTTTTGGAACGTTCAAGGTAACTGAACACGCTGATGTTCAAATAGTGAAGATACCAAAACGTGTACTATACGAGCTGTCTTAGGTCAATTTGCACACACTAGTCCACTGAATGATGCTGAATACAGCCTGGCTATGCACTTCATATTAGAGAATCCACACTCGGTACTTTGTACATGTAGTGCTTTATAACATTCTTATCACTTCTTTCAGTCATTTACTGTAGAAGCAGTAATCCAGTGATTTGACGCGCTTAGGGATTGTAACACTCCAAGTTCGAACAATATCACGGGCACTGCTACTAGAGTCAATTTGAATATTATATGCAAAGTACATACCAAAGACACATACTGTTTTCTAGAACTAAGAAACTTGTGTTCAATACCATATGTAAATTTATTTATACATGTATAATATATAAAGCATAACCAGAGTTGGCGCACTATACACAATCAATGGCGCATGGGACGTTACAAATCAAAAACACTGTATTTACATTGTACCTATATAGTGTTTTAACTCAAGCTCATGTCAATTACCAATCATTTCTCTCCCATAGATTATCAAAATTCTCGATCGAGTCCTCTAAATACGAGAATAACCGTCATTGTGCAAAATCAATAAAAGTACATGCAGAATAAATAACAATAACTATTAGTAATAGTATAGACATTTGAATTTTGATTTATTGACAAATACATTATACTGACTCTCTGACAAATCAAGTACACGTGTTTTGAAAACAAAACAGCTTATAAATACCCTAGCTCAACATAGCAACACAAACTAAGCACTCTCATAAATTATGATGTTCAAAGTACATAAAGATAAAAAATAGTTTTAATTAATAATTTGTAAAAATAACAAGCGTGACGTAAGCACTGTGAGGAGTTTGGACATTCTATTAATAGATGGTATTACTAGCGTCACGTGATTTACGTGTTGGCAGTGATGAAATAGCAAAGCGTAATGCAATCACTGTGAGGAGTTTGTTAGCAAAACTGTCACTCGATCGGAACAACATCGGCGATCACCTACGAAGATATATCTGCGTAGAAGATCGCCGAGGTAGTTCCGAATGACTATTACTGTCAACCCCATTCGGAACACCTTGACCTTTTATGAATGAATAATCTTGGAATGATTCGTAGGGGTCTGCCGTGGCGGGCTGGATTTTTACTACTTACGCGTGGCGAATCACGTAACGGTTATGCGAAATAGTTATTGTAGTATACAGACAGATCTTTGTCAAAACATATTTCTATGTTATATATTGAACCAAATATTGTTCAGCGATATCATTATCTGTGTAATTTGAAATTTACGGACTAAAAACAAAACATCACGCATCGCCTAAACGATCGTGTATTTGTTTACTTCAACACCGGTAATTCCAAAATGGCGCCTAAATATGTCCGAGGTTATTCGTAGCGAATGGCCGAGGAGTTCCGAATGTGTCAACCTTTAAATCGTAGCTATTTGGCAATGTTCGAAGCAATTCATTGGACAAAACCACCAACCATCGCAAACAAGGTATGCTCAATACCATCTGATTCCCACAGCCATTCTACCGCCTACCTCTATCAAGTAAAGGAGATGTCAGTCACTGGCGATTACTGTGCTAGGATTAAAAGCTTGGGTTTAGAAAAGTATGTCCAAGAAAAGTGTGTAGGTTGACCGACCCACGTGGAAACACCTACACTTTGTCAAACATGAGGCGTGAATCACCACCATAGACATATCCATTAGTTTGCCTATAATCACCACAATTCATTCATCTTAAGATATTTGGTATACCGGAAAGTAAGACCACATAATTCTAGATATAACCAGTTTTTGTCATAAAGTTTGAGCGTTCATGCAAGACAAATATTTTATACCAAGTATAAAATTATACATTATAAACGAAAGATTGAATGCACAAACCGAGACATCAGACATAATATAAACACTATATTTTGCATTAATTCTATAAATATTTACTTTAGATAGAACGCCGTGTCAACACAATTTTAGGTCATTTTACGACGTCAAGCGCACCTAACCTAGCTTTCCTGGACCATTGTCAATAACCAGTACTCACTTACCCTTCCACAAGAGTGGAAACTTCTCCATATTATCTAATCAATGTAGGAAAATCGACATTATTGTCAAATTTTCATGGAAGGGTATAACCCCCAAGGGTGGGATTCGAACCCGCCCCCCCTCGGGCACAATATTCCAAATTCCTAACCAACTGCGCTATCGACCCGGGTTAATCATTTTCGTACTTAGAGGTTAACGCTCCCCTGGCAGCTCGGTGAGTCTTTGGAGGGATGCAAAGGAGAGTACAAGAGGTTATCAAGATATTCGATCTAACCAAGGACCCTATTATGATACAATGTTTATAGGGTCCTTGATCTAGCCTATTATCGAGAATCCTAATAGACTCTGGGTACGAAAATGTTACGTAATGTATGAACACCAGGAATGAATAATGTTAATTTTAATGTATTTTACCCTTAACAGGTAAATCTCGAATTTTATCCCATTCCCCCTGGTTAATATATCAAATGAGATTAAACAGGATTTTTGCCAACAACATCTTCGACATTTAGTGAAAGAAAATGGGACAAAGTAATTAATGATAGTATGTCTTATTTTAGCCAAAGAAAAGTACTTAATAAAAAGGCAAATTTAAGGGTTAAAATTAGAACAAAATCCATTTTGCACATTTTGATTCATTTAAGCGTTGGCAGGGTAAGTTTTGTGCTTACGATCAATGCTATTTTTTCAAAGAGATTCCCAGAGTATATTTTAGTCGAGTTGCAACCAAGTCGGTTATTTAGACATGACTTGAGAACATCTTTAAATAGTCATATCGCAATAAGCTGGAAAATTGACCAGTTTAAGCCACGTCCCAACCACTAAGGTGCTGAATAACATCATTATGTTACAATGAACACAGTTTGCATGTACATTTGTACTTGTGTGGCAATAAGTAAATAGTAAAACTATAAGACATTAACTTCAGGAACAACATAACACGTGTTTGAAAACTCCATTTAGATTTTTTAAATAAATCAGAGCAACTATATTGTCACTTATTTTATAACTTGAATTTTTAATTTGCATTTTGGTAATAAAAACTAGAAAGTTGCCATTGAATTAAAATTCAAAAAAAAAAATACAATAAAGTGAACTTCAAAATATATTTATAGATCTATCATAAATGTGTGAATGAAAGTAAAAGAATTCAGTGAAATTGAATTGCCTTAATTTCAATTTATAAAATGATTTAACAATATGACATGATATTTCTCATAATTTGCATAATAGACAATGCATGTATCACAAAAAGCTTACATAATAAAGAAGGAACTACCACAGTTATGTACATGTGATAAAGAATGCATTTATTTAATAAAAGGCTAGGCTGAGTCACAAATGTCCTGTTTTGGTCACACAAAAACAGAGACGGTTTTGAGTCGGGTAATTTGACTTATCACTGTTCTCGTATCAAAATCTCGTTGACCTCGAGAATAAAGTTTATTGGAAGACAACTCAGCCCGGTGATATAGATAACACCCATGTCTCAGCTTATAAACTGATAAAATGGAGAGAAAAAAATATACAAATTTACAATTCAACAAAATTTCAAATAAAGTAAAAAAATATCATCAAAATACTGTAAAGCCATTTTCTACGCGTTACTAAAGACTTGACTTGTACGCGGAAGAGTTATTTCCCTTAATTCCATCATTTCTCCGAATGCTAAAGGTGTCGCTTCTCCACTTTGTATAGAGTCAGAATCAGACGATTCCATGAAGTAGTCACGTGGTTCATCGTCTGTTAAACTAATATTTGTTATCAAATCAAGAGTTTTCAAACTTTCGTCACGTGTTTTTCTTCTCTCAGTCGGAATATGTTGGATCATTTGTTGGTTAGTATCTAGCTCCGGTGAAAGCTTAATCAAGCTTCCGTACGCATGCGCATACTTTTTACACAACAGTGTAGCGTCTATGTATGTTCTCATATTTTCATAGTCCGCTTCGTCCACTGCAGTTTTAACATTACATTTAGCTGTCAATGGCATTTCAAACAGTACGTTTCTTTTATTAAGTATGGTACTAGCAATAATTGTGTCTTCTCGTATTTTCTCCTTTAAGACAAGCATTCCGGTAAATATGCACGGTACAACCGGTGCTTTACCATAAACCATTCTGACCTTCAAGGGAAATTCAAGGTCAGATACGATATCCTTCATTCTGTAAATAGTTCTGATATCTTTTAATCCTTTTTCATACACAAGATTAAATTTACCTCGAGTTGTCATGGGAACCAATACTTCCATGTTATCAGTGTCTAAAACTTTCATATAAATCATTTCAACTGTCGTCCATTCCTTGCTTTTCTTCTTTAACAAACCAGTCTGCGCTGTCGTCTGCCATTTTGCAGCAAACGTTCCTTTAACAGTGAGTATTGTACCAGCCATTATTCGCCTCTCTTTAAAACTCTGAGCCTCGTTTGAATCTTTGACTTTTTCAACATCTTCAGTGTTACTATTGGCATCCTCTTCAATTCGAATTGCCCGGATATTAGTGCGCGTGAAAAACTTCTTTGCATTTGCTTCGGCTAACTGTCCAATCGTTCGGAACATTGGTCCTCTACCAAAGTCAGGAGGCACGATTTCAAACCAACCTGGAAGATAATAAAGATATATATTAAAGAATTCATCATGCCAGGAGTACATACAAAACCTAATGTTACAATTAAGTATATTTCGTGAACTTATTGAGTAGTAGAACATACAACTTGTACAGCTTGAGTCCAAGACTCGAGTAAAAGATAATAGAAAGGTTAATAATGATTGTTATTCAAAATGGCGGAACGCATTCCAATACCACTGAAATGACTCTGAAATACGTTCAAATTGAGGTCCAGTTTAAAGAAAAAAATCTCAAAACATGTATTTTCGAAGTTGTACTTCTAACTCCTAGTGTAACTAACAATCTCTCCTTTGTGTGGATAAATAATGTATCATACAGTAAAACTAAGCTCGTTTTCTTTAAACAAAAACGAAGTAAAATTCTATAGTTCGTTCGAAATAACAAAACGTGTTTTTGTAAATCGTAAAAATGAAACAATCCATTTCAGAGGTCGGCAGTATTGGAGTTAAAATTGTAAAATTCATTTTAATAAAACTAGTGTGGCGGATAAACCACCATCCCTTGGCCAATCGTGCTTGTAATGGTATGCCGCTTTTACCATAACACCAACAAGAATAATTTATATTGTATTGTCATCATGGGCATCCTCTGTCGTTGATTGGTTCATTGTATTGTTTACCAGTATATCAACAGTGTTTTGTTTTGTACGAACTATAAGTCAGTGTGTGTATTCAATAAAATATTGAATTCTTTTCACTAATGTTTTCAATCGTTTATTTTATCGATGTATTGGTAATTGCAAGAAATGTATTGATTGAATACAAAGTAAAGGTAAGCTCAAGTATTGTATAAAGTGTAGTATTACATTGTATGCGTCAATAGTTCAGTTGTC
Organism: Mactra quadrangularis; assembly: GCA_025267735.1. NCBI lineage: Eukaryota > Metazoa > Mollusca > Bivalvia > Venerida > Mactridae > Mactra > Mactra quadrangularis. The sequence goes on along the minus strand of CM046307.1, from coordinate 9,755,004 downwards.
CAACAAATAATTGTCAAGGTTTGTAACAAATCAATGAAATATGTTCAGGTCGAAAATATTGCTTTTATAAACATGGCCGAGTGCATTAAAAACAAATATAAGAGATTAAAACTATATGCCCTGACAGGGAATCGAGCTAGTCCTAAATATAAGACCCTACGTATGTTTTTTATCATTTGGACATTTCTCTGTTACGTAGGGTCTTAACGGATAGCTTCAAAAACGCATAGCAAAAATTTTAGTGTACAGACATCGAATCAGGTCTGAACGTTCTAATCGTTTTAATTCGAAAAATTTGCAATAAAACGATACACCAATAGAAAGATAAACAAAAAATACACATGATAATAGTAAAATTATTTCAAATTCTAACCTTAGACAGTCAAATAATCCATTTAAAATCCTTAATTAACGAGTACTTTCAGTTTGTCACAATAACTGTGCGATAATAGCCAAAGCAATCCGAATTCAAATTGGGTCACGTGATTTGTAAGAATTGATTTTGAACGAATTTTTAAGGTATGCTATTGAGAGCAAGAACGACAACTCGTTAAAAAAATTCGTTTAACCGAAGCGACACTTTATTTACCGCTAAGAATTCAGTTCAAAATGGCGGCGAACGGCGACAACCCTGGATAGCAGTAAAAGTAATTAGTGTTTTTGTAAGCGAAAAACCTGATTAATACCTTTTGATTTATGGAAAGAATAAAAGTAAACTTTTATCTATCGTTTGGTCCTAATTTGACCCATATTCATTTACTTTTTGAAAAAAATATTTTGCTATGCGTTTTTGAAGCAATCCGTTAAGACCCTACATAACAGAAAAACGTCCGTATGATAAAATAGTTATGTAGGGTCTTATATTTAGGACTAGGAATCGAGCCTGGTTTTCCCGGGTGGTAGGCTTGACATTGTACCGCGTCGCTGAAGGATTAACAAGACGGTTAATTGAAAGTGAATATATTGTCACCTACGATCACCACACATTCGACTGCCAGTGGCATACTTTTAGCCCACTGATTTAAATATTTACAACAGTACCCATGCACTCACGATTCATTAAAATAGCTATTCGTATTTACGTACGGTGATTATCAAACAAATATCGAGTATTTAAATCAGCGGGGTTAATGTTTGCACCACTGACATGTTCAGTTGAATTAACATTAGTGACACTTATTTACTTATAAAAGTTAAAATACAGTATCTTAAAAGAGTGTTATATAAGAGTTGGCTTATATAAACATGTGACAGTTAAGGTTAAAATATATATACAGTGTGGTGATCGTAGGTGACTATATAGTCACTTCCAACAGCCTTGCTGTTGGGATAACCCTTTTAGCGACGGGGTTGAGTGTCTCGCCTACCAACCGGGAGAACCAGGTTTGATTCCCAGTCTTGGCATGTATGGTTTTTATTCCCCCAATTTACTTCACTTCCATTTCCAACAGCCTTGCTGTTGGGTTAACTCTTTAGCAACATGGTTGAGTGTCCTGACGACCTCCCGGGAGACTCAGGTTTGATTCCCTGTCAGGACATATGATTTTTATTCTCCCAATTTTCTTTAACAGTATGTATTTGTATACAGTTAATAAACTGCCTATTGTGAGACAAACGTTAGTTAGAGTTTAAACTGACAGATGTCTGTAAAATCTTGACTCAAGACTCAATGTAAGCAGTAACTCTAGTACAGTTATTTCGGCGTTTGACAATTTGTTATTGAATAGTCAGCTAAGGACTGGGTGGAATCTCACCCCAACACTTAAACATGGTTTCCTTTAGCAGAAAACTATATTCTTAAGGCTCATTACCGGGGACAGGAAGCGGACCATATGATATATTATACTTGGTTTCTTGCTTCACAATTGAGCCTCGGGCGATCTTCAGCTCTAAATCTTTTACGTGTATAAGAGAGAGAGAGATAAAGAATAAATAAGGCTTGTGCACTGAGCTAGAAGAATTTTGTATGTACCAACAAAACGCACGATTAGCAAACAAAAAGTATATTATACATGTAGATATATATCTTACCATCAAAATCATCTGGAATGTCTAAAGTCTGTCCCACTTCATAATACGGTCCTTGACGGTCATGATAGATAGTCCGAGCTTTAACATGTCTTTTACACGTGCGCGTATGAAACAACACCGGTTGATTAGCATAAATTCTGAGTCCCTGAGGTAGGCATGGTCTACCGTCTCTTCCGACACCCCCGTCATCGAATTGAACAACTTGTGGTAATCCTGATTCAGTATCCAACTTTTGAAGTTCAGTTTCATTTTCACTCCATTTGATACCGCCGTGTTCCGTACTAGTAGCTTGGTTTTCACACTCCGTTGTTTCATTAGTCGCCATAGTTTTTAATGTTTTAACACAACTCCCATGAACAATTTAACACAAGATCAAATTTACACTATTAACCTACTTGTTTAACTGTTTATGTTCATTCATGGATATTTTTTCAATACAGCGTATATTGTATTATCCCATGCCGAATAAAGCCGTATTAAATCGACAATACTTGTACAGGTCGTCCATGTAAACATTGCGTATATAAACGTAGCCAGTTTCATTACACTTCAATATTTAGGGGTGAATTATTTTTTAGAATTTTATAGTTTAATTAGTTTACACCTTTTTTATAAACATATCATTACATAAATTGTATAATGTACACACAATTTTAAAACAAATATTACACACAAAATGGCCTGTTTAAATCAGTAAAATGCTGTTCATGCATTAGCATATTCACCTTTTTAGTAGGCAAGTCCATTGTTTAAAATACAAAAACATGCATGACGTAGAATACGATCTGTACGACTTGTATTGGATTCACGCTTGTATGATTTTCATTATGGCTATTTATAGCTGTTATTCAAAACCGGTTTGTTATTCATACTGGTTTTAAATGTTTACAAAATGTTTTGAAATTAGTCATCTGCTTCGCCTATCGTACATTTGCATAATTTAATGCATTTTCCCTTTCATGTTAGCCACCTACGTATTAAATTATAAACGTATTTGTTCAATTATGTGTAGAATTCTCCTACGTTCAGTAATGTTCAAATACAACATGTGCATTCACACCTCTACCAGGGGCGTATAGATGAATTTTATTAAAGGGTCGATGGTAGGTGAATTAACCCCACTGAATTTAACTCGTGACTCAATAGACTTAATTCGGAACTCAAAGGTTCGGCCCTGTAAAATTGCCGATTTTTTAATTTACGATTTTAGTCATAATATTTCTCAGGCAAATATATTTATCTTTAAGCTTCAAGAAATTGTAAATTCTGGGTAACTTATTCATTTCCCTATCATATGACATAATTTGAGTCACTTTGACAACAGGGCCAAATTTGGGGGTAAACGCACCTACTCCTTTGTGGGGTTTTCAGTCCATGCGCTGTAGATACAAACAAAGATTTTTACACATTATTGATGAAAAACACGAAATGCGGATTAAATCTCATTGTTCTTTGTACACAGGTTTTCATTGTGAGAGTAAAAGTTTGTTTGTACCTACAGGGAAAACCCAAATATTTGAATTCCGGATATAGTCTATTATCCATAGTGAACACAGAAATACTGTTGTGAGTATTAAAAACCTGCGGGACCCCGATTTCAATGTTGTTGGAATTTTTTTATTTTTCAACATTTATGTCTGATCGTTAATGGAAATGTGTATAGAACTATACTGCCGTCTGTTTGCATGGTTTCTTTGCTTTTTAATTGATGCAAAATTGTTTTTGTCGTGCATGTGCTGAAAAGAGGAAATGGGCACGTGTGTCTCGTGCAAAAATCTCACGTGGTCACTTTTAGTAAAACTCATTCGTGAGTTGATAAGCGCAACGAAAATCAAGAATTTCTCGAATTTCGCTTCAAGAATGAGAAAATGTTAGAGATCTTTTGCAAGGCGGTGTGTCACCTGCAGGATAAGATTCAAATCGCTAATTTTCTGTTAAATCAAAGCAATTAGAAATCTTCCTATAACAATGCATGCACGACAAAACCAGTTTTGCAAGGTTAAAGTAGCATGAAAACCATGCAATTAAAGGTCAGTATGGTCCTATACACATTTCCAACATCGATCGAACATAAATGTTGAAAAATACACATTTCCTACAATATTGAAATTGGGGTACTGAGAAGTATTTTTATATACGCCACTGAATGTTGGATAAGATTAATAAATATTTGTCAGAAATGATACTCATATATATAGAGAGAGATTTTATCCAGAGCATTTTTCAAAAATGAAACAGTTATTGTGTGCACCATTTGATTATCTTGTTTGGCTGGTGCATGAATCTAAAGTGAAATGAGTGCCTGTTAAGTTCTAATGAACACGACTAATATACTCATGTATCCTGAATTTCCATATTTACTCCTTACGTTTTGTTGAAAGACAAAGCAAAATTTAAAGGTACTACTTCACAGATTTAGTTAAGAATTTTCTATATTTACAAAATACCATTCAGTCTCTGTAATGGTGTCAAAACATTGAATTTTAATATTTCAGGACAAACTGACCGATCGAATGCAAGAAATACACAATAAAAGTCGCAAAAATACACTAAAATTGTCTATACCGTGACATACGGGGTAGATTTTCACTACTTGAAACACCATTATTTGTAGTTGTATGTCAATTTGCCCTAAAATTGTCATTAACAAATCATTAATTTCTGCTTCGAAAAATGTATCAAAACAATTATGATAATTTTCATAAAAGGTTGATGTTTAAGTTGCAATCAGTGAATGAGTACTTTTAGTCGACCATTTCATACTATTTAACTTGGTTGTTTGTCCAGTGTTGCACATATTTTCTGCCCACTATAAGGCCTGTGTTAAAACTCTGGATTTTTAAAACTAGATGAATGGGGAAAAAAGCTTACTCGGCCGTTGATAAAAAGATACTTGTGGCCAGACCACTATTGGTAAAGACTCTACGTGAAACCTAAGATATCATTTAAATATACATTGTAAACAGTTAACTATTGTACCGCTCGAAGGGAGCGAATATAAACGAACATCGACATGTTTCAACTATCGTGAAGCATCCGTATTTTTTTTGCAGTCAGTCATGTTAAAGGGGAGTAATCCATTTAAACTAAATTTCAAAACATTGAAGCAGTTGTCTCCATCAAAGCGGAACAATAGTTTACAGTTCATATTTAAGTTTGCCCTTTAAATGAAGTCAATTTTAGTCATTGCATTCTATATCCTAGAATTCACGTTGAGTCTTTACCACTGGTCGTCGGGTTAAGGGTATATATAAATCAACCACCGAATTATTGGATGCACGTATCCGTACATCATTAGCCTGTTCAATTACACAAAACGTTACAGAACGTTCCGTAACGATACATTCGGAACTCCTCGGCCATTCACTGCGATTAATCTCGGACATATTTAGACGCTATTTTGAAACTACCGGTGTTGAAGTAAACAAATATATGATCGTTTAGGCAATGAGTGATGTTTCGTTTTTAGTCCGTAAATTTTGAGACATCACTCATTGCCTTAACGATCGCATATTTGTGTATTAGGTGAGATTATTTGCAGTGAATGACCGAGGAGTTCCGAATGTATCATTACGGAACGTTTTGTAACGTTTTGTGTAATTGAACAGGCTACATTTCGCTGATTTAAATAAACTGCTTTGACGTTTTCCTGTTCTACTTGATGAGGAGGTAAGGCGGACGAATGGCTGTAGAAAAGTTTTTAAGTCAAAACTCCAAAATGTTGAGTACATTTGTAGGTGCCAATCTTTAATTGAAACTTCGATCCCAGGGCTCGTAGTCAAACGTAGATGTACTACCGTTTGTGATAACTGGGCGGGTAGGAACTCAATACAAAAACACAACAATAGGTTTGCAATTACTTTTTTAAGTTTAAAATACATGTACAATGTATAAGCACAATAATTTTTAACATGATTTCCATTGTTAAAATGTCCAATAATGTCGAGATTTTCTACCTCAGAAATGAGATTTCATACAATTATTGGTCAGTGAATGGAATACCATCAGCCTCGTACATAAATCATACCACTGGTACCTGTCTAAATTCATTAATAAACACACGGATATGCTTTAAAATTCATAAATAAACACACGGATATGCTTGAAAATTCATAAATAAACACACGGATATGCTTGAAAATTCATAAATAAACACACGGATATAATTTAAAATAAAGGATGATTAAAAGAGGTGCGTCGATTAGAGAATAAACAAAGTATATAATAAAAAGAATGAAAACGGTTCAAGCTTACGGAGCCCCTAAAGTGACATTTTAGAATACTTTCGCTAATATTACGTTTGAACGTAATATTATTTCGTTTTATGACTTTTTTCGTGTTTACGAAGTATTATTTCGTTTTTACGAAACATTATTTCGTTTTAACGAAATATTATTTCGTTTTACGAAATATTATTTCGATTAAGCAAATAATTATTTCGTTTAAACGAAATAATATTATTTCTTTTTTAAGTAATTATAACATTTTTTTCGAAAATATTATTTCGTATAAAAATTTAAAAAAAATAAAAGTTAAAAATTTTAACGAAATAGTTGAGAAATAAATGTCACTATAGGGGCTCCGTAATAGTCAGGTTGATCCTGGTCATTTTAAATGACGACACGTCACCTGATCCTTGTATATAGATCACAACATATTTCCCATGTGACGTCACAGGTACTGATACGATCATTCTTGGTAGCCATCATGGTAGACAATGGTTGATGGTGGATTAGTAAAATTTAAGAATATCTGGTATTTTTAAACTATCAACAGAAAGTTATTTTTAAACCAATATCATCGATCTGATTTTGTTTCAAATTAAAAAGCGTGTTATTCAATTTAAGTAAAAGCATTTAGTTTGATTCATTTAAGAGTAAAATTTTATTTACAAATGTTAAAAATTATACTTAAATCTATTTAAGCAGAGTCCCTTGTTTCGTTTTCCAAAGTTAGGGAATGTTGTTGAAAATATTTTATAATCATATCATTTCATGATCTTATATGTAGAATGATAGAGATTGTATGGGGAAATCAATGTAACATTATATGTTCCATTTTCAAATAATATGATGTTAAATGTATGAATAAAATATCATCAATTAACAGGGTCTATAGTCACGTGATCTACAACAACAACTAGTAAGGTTAATAATCACAAGGTTTTCACTAATTTCTCTTTCTTGACACTAATGATTGAATAACATAACATAACATAACATAACATAACATAACATAACATAACATAACATAACATAACATAACATAACATAACATAACATAACATAACGTAACGTAACGTAACGTAACATAACATAACGTAACGTAACGTAACGTAACGTAACGTAACGTAACATAACATAACGTAACGTAACGTAACGTAACATAACATAACGTAACGTAACATAGCGTAACGTAACGTAACATAACGTAACGTATCATAACGTAACGTAACGTAACGAAACGAAACGTTACGTAACGCAACGCAACGCAACACAACATATAACATAACATGATTGAAATCGTGTAGAGCATAAATTAACTACTACACTGTATTTTTCTTTCCTATAATATTCCCAATTGGTTCCGTGAATGTCAATCAACAGCTTAAAATCCGCTGCACAAAAAATTGAATTGAAAGTTAACCAATAGGCCGTTTGCAACTATTTTTGGCAAAAGATTTACAGCAAACAATTATTATTACCAAGCTAACTTGGCTATTTTCGGACATAGAAATTAATGGTTATTTTATGCTCAATTATAATTGCCTCTACATGTAATATTTTATGAAAAAAAACAAGAATTTGTTTACATTCTGATGATCACGTGACTCTGTTATCTGATTATCAAGGTATGTAAGGTTTTTCACAAAGATATCTGAAGATATAACTACAACGTGTGTCTGCATACTGTGCATGATTTTCTAACCTATATTGATAAATACAATGAGCTGTGGTATAAGCATTTGGGTGTCCTGGATACCAATATTCAGGAGGTATAGGGTCCAATGTACTCGTAACCCATTGTGTAAGATCAGCAAAATCTGTTGCATCGATGTTATTTCCATCTATAAAGATTGGAGTATAGCCGTCTGAAAGTTATCAAAGATATTATGTAATATAAGCTAAAATTACACAATAAAACCATCTTCACTATTTGAAAATCATGTGATTTTGACGGTTTAAAGTCCCAAAAGCTAAATTTCAGAAAATGGACACAAATTTAAGTTCGTTCCGCTACAGTAAAAGTTTAACTGTGTCAAATGAAAATAATTTATAAAGTTTCAGAACGGTATAATGTATACTTTACACAACTATGGTGAAACCCATCCCAACATCAGTTAAATTTATGGGAACTATGACTACTATCGACCTTTAATCACTGCTATGTAGTCCCTGCTATTTTGGCGCTAAAGCAATTCTTATTCGGTCACTTTGCAAAGCAAGAAAAGTAAAGCTACAGTCCCATAAACATAAAAATAGCCATGAGGGCACCGTACGGGCACCGTGCGATCAAGCTCCGCAAGGATCCTTACGAAATCTTGCGTACCCGTACGGGCTGTTACGTTTTTACCAGGGTCCGTGAGATGAGCCCAGGATACAGTATCCGTTTCAAAGTCAAATCGTGAACAAAATCGAGGCCGAGTATAGATTAAACTTGCATATCTTCCAGCTATGGCTCCGTACGAGTGTTGCTTTGTGTGATGTGCGTACTGTCACCTTAATACGCAAGGCTTCCCACGGCCTACGGCTGTCTTCACGTACGGGTCCGCAACAAGCAACGATTTTATGGGACTGAGGCATAAGTTGAACTATAAAAACGCGACTTCGTTCCTACGCCTTAACCGCACTGCCACCGAGGTTGGGTGTGGTTTACGAACGACTGGTGCAAAAGTAAAACTATACGTACGGAAACAATCATTACGAAATTTTAACATCATTTCCAGCTTAGGTAGTGTTATGACTTTGGCAAGCTCAGCGCCTTCTAATTTACATGCATTAATCGCCTCCGCAAAATTTCGTGCGGTGGTAGAAACCCTAGAAAAATAATTTGGTTACGTTTATAAAAATATATACATTAAGAATTACAAAACCTCTCTCGAATAAATACAAGTCCACAGGGCTAGCTCAGTCGGGCAACTGATCGAGTGGTCATGTGTTTGATTCCCGAGAAGAGCATACATCTACTATCGTGTACTTAGGTCATGAAATAATTTCTGCAGCCGTTCTCTCTTCTACCACTGATTCTAAATCAAGTAAGTCACTGACGGATTATTAACTGCTTATTAACTGGTTAACAGCTAAATCTGAAATTAAGCCTTTCCAGAAATGATGAGATGGAGGGACTTATTTCTTCTAGAATTATACATTTGGTGATTAAATCGTCAAAATAGCATTCTTTTGCAATATCCAAAATGGTCTATGAAGCGAACTTAACTGGTAGTTACATTTGAATCAAGCTTATTAAATATAATTATGACGTATTAGTATCATCAATTGCTTTCGGCGCGATATGACCTGGTGGTGTTTGTGCGCCGTAAAATCAAATCAATCGAAATTCAATCAAAAAATCAAATACAATATATAATATATTACATTATAAAGTTAACATTCATCTCGACTTTATTATATCGTGGAATAGTGTTTAGGAACGAGGTTTGATTCGTTGTAAATAAAGCAGAAATAAGTAGTACTTTTTTATAAGAATGTTCATTTTAATGTCTTAGTAACGTGGACAAATTTAAATTTTGAAAGTGCGAAAATATAAGTATATGGTAAGGTTTGTTACAATGATTCGGCATATCTTCACCCTATAGTATATGAGTCCCTTTACAAAAGTTGAAATAATGTTGTTTATAAATAGCGCGTAGGTTTGCTAATAATTAAGATTTTAATCAAATTGATAAGGCCATTGAAAAATGCTTTCATTTTACAACTTACTATGGAAGGAGACGACGAATAGACAATAAAATAAATTGCGTTGCAAATAATCACTTGAGACCAAGGTACGCTTTCAAATTTTATTGAAAATGGGATTAGGACAGTGTGTATTAAGTGTATTTCAATAAATTCACTTAACAAAACTATTAAGTATACATATTTTAATTGCGTATAACTTTTTTATTAACCAACATTTTTTCACGAAAGTTGGTACATTTGCTATTACTTATATATCGATTTTTACTGCGTAGTCATTTTTTCGAAAGTAATCTTACCGGTGCGTTGAACCGTGAATCGATAAAATTGATTAAATACACGAGGAAATCGTGACTGGCGCGAATCAAAATTGCGAATAGTCTTTGAGAACAATATTACGCCCACACATACAAAAAACACAAAATGGGCCCGCTATCGATAGAACAACTAGGAATAGCTATTTGGTTGTTAGAATGGATGGCGCGCCAACACACACAACAAGAGCAACGACAGAATGACTTCATGACAACAACATCACGCTGATGTGCCTACCGCCGGAATCTCTAGCTAAACATATTTATGTTCTTTTAAGAACACGTATGGGATAAACTGAACCGTCGTGTACGCCGTGGTGTTGCAGCCCAACCCCTAGCTGAACTGTGAAGGATTGTACGCAAGTGGGCAGGTATACGTACGAATTACTTCCATCACAATGTGAGATCCACGAGAACGCGATGCCAAGCTGTTCTCAACTGCCATGGAGGTCACACTGGTTATAAGATAGAGAGTCGTAGGCACTTTTACCAGAATGCCACTATCATTTTACAACATTTCACTCTGATCGCTATCCTCATTTTGTAACTTTGACTTTTACTTACGCCGTGATGTTTTTAATATTATTTGTTCAATCTTTCGTCCAATGTAATGAAGCAAAAGTAATAATGTTGTTTCATCTTTAAACTATATTTGTTGAAAATTTGACTTAAATCGGACCAATATTTATTTAGATATGAGCCCAAATATACATGTATACTTATAAGTTTTTTTAAGTGTACATTGATCGATGCAGTCATTTACTTCTCATGAAAAATAGAGTAGATATGTCTGCCAGGTGGTCTCAAATTGCTATATTTCCTTAGTAGTGGGTGGATCTGGACCCCTTTATATGACGTTTTCCAGGACCAATCACTGAACACCTATGCTCATCTAAAGGCCTCAAGTTTTGAAAGTTTGACACCTGAATCAATCAGACTACTGGTCGCTTTGTTATAGATGAAATAAATAAAATGCATTTGTTATTACTTGTATGTAAAGATTGATCCATCTGACAAACTAACTGAAGTGTATTCGTCACTAACTGGACAACCAAGATACGGAAAGTAAGGTAGTGCTAAAGAGTAAGGTAGTACTGAAAAGATAGAAATACATACAAATTAACATGTTGGTGCATGACGTAAGTCATCCGGCTAGTTCAGTCGGTGGCACACACGTATTCTGATCAAGAGGTCGAAGGTTCGATTCCCGGTAGGGGCATACTTTCGTAAAGTATGGTCATGGAATAATTTAGTCGGCTTTTTTCCCATCTACCGATGATTTTAAATCATGCGGGGCAGTTGTCAGCCACTGACGTAAGTTTGCACTCAGTAACTGGTTAAAAGCTAAATCCAGAGATTTAACTGTTCCAGGAACAGTGAGTAAGTTGACATATCGCCGTGATATAAACTACACGATGTGTTGCTACGGCGTTAGCCCTATCAAAAATTAAATCCCTTTTAGTCGTATTTCTACAGTCTAAGTTTATGTATGACGGGTGCTCATCTTACCAGATTTAGTGAGTATTTTTAAGATTCTCGTTTAGTCTTGCATTTGTAAGGAGACAGCAACAATTTCCTGTTGGTTCCGGATATCAAACTCATGATCCTCCGGGACTGGAAATCCTGCGTCCGAGGATAAGAGCACGGTTTATGCATTGTCGATGTTTTATAAAGATCAAAAGGGGCAAAATCGGGGCCCCCAAAAAATGCGTTCATAGTTTTGTATATGAAACATAATACATGGTATGTAAAGTATGGGGTTCCGTTTTGACATTAAGTTTGTTTTGATTCTATCAACCACAAAGAAAGATGGTACGATTAGATAGCTCTAGTACACCAACGACATTACGATGATAAAATACGATCTTTATCGAAACATCGTTGTTTTACCAATGTACTATCGCACTCCGCTATTCTTGGAGACAAAAAGATTACGTGTCTAAAGGGAACATCGTAGAACATGTACGTAAATTCTTACTTGGTTCTCTGACTTTGTAATATTTCGAACCATTAACTACATCTAAGCCATCCGTTGATTGCCACACTATGTCATGTAGTTGACACGTTGGTACGACAGCTTTGATGTAGAAGAATGATGCACAGCTGAAATGGAGACATGCTTTCTTCATTTACAAGTATCTTATGTAGACTAGATGTTGGTTATACGTGTATTTCTATTATTGTACATCATGTGATTTGTTTACTATATGGCCTAAGGTGACGTCACCGGGAGAAAATCCGTAATGTCACCCGGTGACATAACCTATTGACCTGATTGACAACTGCTATCGGTCAGCTTGGAGACTTCTGCGTTGGAGTTTGCTAATATCCGGACCCAAATTTTTAGCCATTCAATTTGAGTTACATCCCTTGCGCAGACGATTGCTTTTTACGAAACGACAAACTTAAAGGATGGTTAAAACGTCTCCAAGTTCAAAACCATATAAAACAGATAAAATTAAAAGATTTGTGTTTATAAAATCGTCAACAATTTCTGATATGTGTTGTTTGGTATTATAAAATAAATATCACACCCTACAGAGGGCGATAAAGCCTCGGTTGACATTACTTGTCTCGAGTGAACATTCCATTCTATCACCCTTTGTAGGATGTGATATTTATAAAATACCATATACAGCTCATTCACCCAATTTGATTAAAACCCTTTTTAATATTATTCACTCGTTCACTCATGGTCATATTATCGAATACCAAGCAAGGTCTAGGTAACTTGATGGAACTATGTAATTTATACTCTAAACAGGAACGTTTCTTATACAACCCAACCAAATGTAATGTTGTAGTCTTCAACGACAAAAATAAAACACCCAAAAGAGAGTGGAAACTTGGGCACTCGTTGATCGATGAGTCTGATAGATACACTCATCTAGGTGTCGAGTGCAATAAAACATTGGATTTAACAACAAACATTGAACTCAGCTGTGACAAATTACGAAAAACATTCTTCAGTATTAAAGACTGTGGAATTCATAGAAATGGACTTCACCCGTTAACTTCTAAGAAAATATATGAGTCAGTCGTACTGTCAAGAGCCTTATATGGTAGCGAACTATGGAGCGGGGTGACTGATGTTCAACTTATTCCATTACGCAGACTTCATATACAATGCATAAAACGCATTCAATCAGTTTCGACCGAAACAAGAACAGATATTGTACTTAGTGCTCTTAATATATTACCTATCTTAAACATCATAGATAAAAGAAAATTGTTATTGTTTGGGCAACTGTGCCACCTTAATAACAAATTCAAAATTAAAGAAATCTTTGTAACACGACTGTTTAAGTTTTTATCGTCACCAAAAGACTCAAAAGGTTTCTTTCCTGACATATACCGAATTCTCGGAAAATATGAACTTACTCAATACTTTAACCAATATGTGCAAACTGGAACATTTCCTAAACTGTATTCATGGAAGAACCACGTGAAAAAAGCCATTGATCGTGTTGTTCGGTTTGAGATGCGAGAAAGAGTTTCGCGTGATTCTAGTTTATCAAAGTACTTTGACGTTAATCCAGCGTACGAAATTTGTATATTATACCACTATAGTAAACTGTATAATAAACTACAAACACACTGTACGTCAGCATTTATTGTGATGTGTAAATACTTTGGACGTAAATATGACGTTCGATGCCCTAAGTGCTCACTAATTACAAGTGAAATTAGCAAGCATCTTATTCTATTTTGCACAGCATTTGATATGATAAGGCGCGAAATGTGGTCAAGTTTTATAAAACTCTTTGATTATCATGGACTACAAACATTCTTTTGTCAGGATGCTGACAGCCAAATTATTGAGATGTTCTCAGGTTTCCCGTCACTAAATCTCTCTGATACTGATAGAAGTGCTTTATTTGAAACATTTGTAAGAACATTGAACTACATGTGCTAAGACAGCCTCTATTCAACATACAATGACATTAAATAAATCTATGTAATACTGTTACCGAAATTCGGAAAGTTATTATGAACTCTTATTTGGGGTGTAATTCGTAATATACACCAATGTACATATTTCATGTTTTCTTGACGTTCTACTATCTCTTATATGCATTTTTATTCATGTTTCTTTCTAAATTTAATGTACTTTGTATGTTATCTTCACTTATAACTGTAACTCTCCACCTTGGAGGAAATAAAGAAATATATATTTATTTCATATCTGACATGCTTACAGTGAAGGTCACTTACAGCTGGTCTTTGATTTATCATAATATTTGTATCACAACCTGCGACTAATCTAAAATCACGACATAGGAATAACACGCACTGTCATAAAGCTATAGGAAAACCTCAAGTTTATTAAGAAAATGCAATACTATTTTGCTATAAATGGTGTTTTGTCTAGGTAAGAGCATTCTTTGGTCGGTCAACTCGAAGGTAATCTAATCGTGATCCCCTGAGCGATGTCGTGAGATCATTATATAACAGCACATTTGGAACTCTTCGGCCATTTGCTACGAATGACCTCGGACATATTTAGGCGCCATTTTGGATCTACCGGTGTTGAAGTAAACATATACACGATCGTTTGGCGACCGGTGATATTTCGTTTTTAGATCATACATTTGAAATCACACAGTTCAATGATATCGCTGAACAACAATTATTGGTCAATATACAAGTATTACATAGAATTATGTTTTGTGCGATCTGTGTGTAGCCACAAGAACTATTTTGCATAAAGGTCACGTGCTTCGCCTGGGCTTCGCCTCGCGCAGGTGGTATAATCCCAAGCCGCGAGGGTAGTCCCCTCGTATCCTTCCGAGATTATTCATTAAAGGTAGAGGTGTTCCGTATGATGACAGAAGGCAACATAGTATCTGTTTACAAAGACAATGTTTATTTTTACACGTAGTTACGCAACTAATGAAATTAAACATTCTGGGAATACTCATTGAAAATTTATATTAATTTAACACCGTAAACGACGAATGTTTTGTTTCTGTCGTGTTTCTTAGTGCTCATTCTCCGTGTGACACGGTAATATTGTTCAACTATAAATAATTTATTGTGACAGGATCCTGTATATAATGCATACAATATGTATTCCAGAATCCAGACGATCAATATTTGTAAACTTGTAAGGTGAAAAAAGGATTCTATATAACATGGATTTTTTAACGAAATATTTTTTTGAATTTTCACGGTCGTCACTGTCTATAACTGGCTGCAACAGGCTGTACAAACTATTCCAAAGTTTAAAAACTTGATTCATGTCTTTGTACATGTTTTCCATGCAACTTGTGAATGTTTCCGAAGTTTTTTACATGTTTTGCAATTATGATCGAAAATATGACTTTAGGTGATATAATATGGGGCCAAAATGGCAGATCAGCGGGAAAATGCATTATTTTGTGAGCGTAATTTACTTCAAATAATCTAGAAACACATTTTTTTCCTAACATTTATGTCAATTTAAATGGTACTGGTACACAATTTCATGTGAATATCTTTATTTTAACTTGTTATACTTGTTTTTCCGTATGGGCCGAAATAATAGTGACGACAGTGAAATTTGATGAAAATCTATTGCATTTACTAATTGTTACAAATCCCTGTTATATATGTAACATCACTGTGAAAAACAAATACATGGATAAAAACCCGTCACACGATTAGTTTTTTTACTTTAAATTTTGTGTACACATATTGGTACCCAAAGAGTTTGAAATTTTTATCGTGTACAGGCAACATTCCAATGAACTTGGCAGTTTTATTATCGCCGCTCAAGAGCGTCTCTAGTAAAAAAGATGGACAATTATTAAGATTTGAACATTTTTGTGTCGACACCGGTTGCCTTATGCCAATCAAAACGGTGCATTTGAGGTCACATGATGAAAAATGGACGTTGTACAGTCAAAATAGGGGTGCGTTTATGGACTCGTCAACGCTATGTTTTGTCGGGTTACCTGTTTGTATTGTGCGTAAAATTTGACCCCGACCTGACCTTTATGCAAGAATATTCATTACATTGAATACGAATGTAGTATTAATGCTCGATTACACCGTGGCCGTGAGGATTATGTGTTGAAATTCAACGCATAAACGTACTTCTATAGAATGACGATCGCTGCCGAATCGATTAGGTATGGTACTGATTTTCGTCGGGATATGTGTAGATAGTTATTAGAAGCAAATGTGAAAGGTCAGTTCGGGTTTAATAGTTACGCACTATATTACCAGAAAATACCATTATCAATACATGAACAAGTACCATTTTCATGAAAGTTGCAATTTAACACCAGAAAATGTGCATAACTAATTGTAGCATGTTTATTTTTCTTTTGAAACTCGCATTTGTTGAAAAAATGCAAACCTTTCTTCTGTAAGTTTGGGTGAATCTAAATATAAACTAATCTATCAATGGTTTTACATATCGAAAACAGGACACGCTTATTCCTGGTATACTATAAATATACTTTGGATGGTTTGAAACGCTGACGCTGACGCTGATTTCAAGCATTTTTTGAAATACTAATACCTGCTTTATATAATAATTACTAGCACATTCAACCAATCAGCAAAATTGTAAATTTCACCGAAATGGCTGAGCAGACTATCAACAGCTTCAAACTCGTAGGAAAAATTTGGTAAAAGTTTTTGGAATTTAAGTTTGACGAACATAGAGCCTCGGTATAAAAATCACCAAATGACGTTCGAATGAAAAAAAATGTATATTTTTGACGCAGTACGAATGCAGATAAGCAAATTATGTAAAATTTACTAACTTTGGATTACGGTCGCATCTTCTGGCACAATCAGTTATACTGAAAGATTCGAGTTCTTGTAGGAAACTGATATGTTTCGGCGGGTAGAAATCATCAAATGTGCTAAGGCGTTCAAATGTCACCATATACAATGATGCATGCACCACATACCATGCACACACTAGCGCTGAAATAAATTATAAAAAAAACATCAATCAAAATACAAATGTACAATGCAAACAATGCGTCTTGACTTTATCGCAGTTCAATTGTATCGTTTAGGGATGCTGCGAGTATCCGAGTACTCGGATATTCGCGATCCCGACTAGAAAACCGAGTACGAATATTCGGCACTTCTGAAATCGTCGGATCGCGATCTTTTGTTACAAAAAATGGAAAGTGTTGCTAAATTACCGTCAAAAATGAGCTTCGATATGTATGAAAACATTAATTAACGTGATTTGTGAACAGCGCTTTTTCAGCACATGCGAAACCCCTGATTGAACCCCTAACATGTCGCTGCAGACGGTTATGTTGAAAATGCAATAAAAGCTTCTGTAACTTACACATCATCGTATTTTCATTTATATTTTTATTTAACACAACTCGTATTTACAACAAAGAAGAGCTTATTTCTATAAAAGAATTTCAATATAACATAGTCTACGAACCGTTCAAGAAAACGGCTAAAACGGAACCGATAAATAAAGATCCGTCTTAGGGACGGGACGACCTAATAACTAAAATCGCAATATTTGCGACACCAAACTCAATTTTTCAAATGTCGCATTTAAGTACTATGCTTCCATATCTGGCGTAGCACAATTGTTTGTGACAATAAAGGTGTTCTTCATCTTCCTTTATTTTGCACATGATTCCGCGAATAAGATAACGAAGCCTGATGGCGAGAGTTACTTTTTATGACAATGACCCTAAAATAGAAAATGCTTTTGACATTTTCAGAATCTTAAACTGCAATCAAAATGTTCATTAATGATATTCTGTTGAATTTATTGTCGAAACAAGAGTGATCAAGTTTTGGTACATTTTACTTTCAGGAAATCAAAACAAAATCACATAGAAATAATGCTCTCAATACCAAATGTTGAATCCAAGACAAGTGGATAAATTTTTATTTATTTTATTTATTTACTTGAGTTAACGCCGTATCAACACAATTAAGGTCATTTCACGGCGTCCAGCCACCTAACCTAGCTTTCCTGGACCATTGTCTATAACCAGTACTCACCTGCCCTTCCACAAGGCCAGAAACTTCTCCATATTATCTAATCAATGGAGGAAAATCGACATTATTGTCAAATTTTCATGGAAGGGTATAACCTCCCCGGATGGGATTCGAACCTGCACCCCCTCGGGCACGAGTATCCAAATCCCGGCGCACTACCAACTGCGCTATCGACCCAGGTTCCAAAACAAGTGGATAAATTCAATAGAATACAAATTCATAGATACAGAAACAATGGATAGT
The DNA here is from genome assembly GCA_025267735.1 of Mactra quadrangularis. NCBI lineage: Eukaryota > Metazoa > Mollusca > Bivalvia > Venerida > Mactridae > Mactra > Mactra quadrangularis. The sequence goes on along the minus strand of CM046307.1, from coordinate 9,736,520 downwards.
CGCTCGGTTAGCTCAGTTGGTGGCAAGCGAGTCTACTCAACGATGGGTTTGATTGCCGGGCGGGGCATAATTTCGTGGAGCTTGGTCATGAAATTATTTATACGGCCATTCTCTCTCCTACCAATGATTTTTAATTATGTAGGGCAGTTGTCAGTCACTGACGAAAGTATGCGCTTACATGTAGCACATTATAGTTGGTTAACAGCTAAAACCAGAGATTTAGACTTTCTAGGAGAAGTGAGTAGGTTGATTGACAGCCGTTATATGACCTATACAATGTGTTGCTACGGCGTTAAACCCAACTAACAAACAAACAAACAAACAAACAAATTGATCTATAGTTCAATCAGTTCAATCTCCCTCAGTACTCAATAAAACATGATATTAAACATATTTTCATTCATCCAAATGAACAAAAATGACACAGTTCAATTTTGAATTCATCTAAGGCATGCGATATTCCACTTTTAGATATGACAATCTGTTTGAAAAATACTTATTGACACTCAGGTAGCCTGAGTAAAATAGAACTGGCATTTTTATGTGTCTGGGTTCAATTCAAAATGGCCACCGCAGGCCATGAAATTGGTGTTTTAACTGGATTAAGTGAATTTCACTTAGGAAAAAATGTGTAAAAACGGCAATTTTTGCCCGCTTTTCCCATCATAAGATGTCTTAGAGGGTCCAAAAAAGAGTATGCTAGAAAAAGATCTGGGTCATTGAGTGCATTACAATGTCGTAAAATGATCATAAGAAAACATGATTTGCCTCCATTGTTTATGATATATATACCTAATTTTGGCAAATTATACCTGAATAAAATGCCAATTTAGGTAATAAAAGTGCAACAATGGCATTTTTGCCATTTTGGCCCTTTTTGCTTTACGCCAACGTTGCCATGGTAACTGCGATCGAGATAAAACTGGCATTTTCTGAAAGACAATCACACCCAAAGTGCCTCGTTGCTATCCGTTAATCAGTTAATTAGTAATGGAATAAGAACATCTTGAAATAACCTTATTGCGTTTTGTTAAAAAATGTCCAATTTTTGCCTATGTCTCAAAACAAGGTTAAGCTAAGTACTGCGCATATTGTAATATGCAATCTGAGTCAATTTAATGGTCCTCTCCACGACTTTACCTATTCATTAGCATATTTAACAAAGAGGATCCGTCACACTTTATCCCACAAACAAAGTGTTAACAATCGAGCTAATGGTTAAATTTTTGAATTAAAGTATTGTTTTTCAAATAAAATGGTTGCACACGGAATGTTTAATTATGTTCTGTTCGGTTAAATAACACAAAAAAAATAACTTACAAATAGCTACTAATTTTCCTTTCATTTTGTCCCTGATTCCTACTGTTGTATTTTATGACGGAGTGTTTTCCCTAGAAGTACTAGTACATTTATAAGCCAATAATATATATATTAATTATATTAAAATTTGATTAGGGGCGGGACTTGTCATCATGACGACGTGTATTGTTTTACAGAACACATGTCAACGCATGTGCTCTTTATGGTAATGGTTTTAATTTGTTCTCGGCGTGCGGAACGTCTCGTTTTAATTGCTCTACACTCTTTTCCCAGATTATCATGGAAGCCGCCATTTAACATTTCTATCAAAATTTAAATGTTTGCTAGAAAGTAAGGGAATCATTTGGCCATTCTGAAAATGTGTGATTTTTAATTGAAAAGCCACGTCACTATATCTAGATTTCTTTGTTTTTGAAATCGATTAGATTTTTTGACAATATAAGACCATATATTCACATATATCTCATTTGACTAAATTTTAATTCCGAACATACGTAAGAGTCTATACTCAATGAAGGTTAGACTAAAACGCGTACGTGCTTTTTGTGATAATACAACTATTTACGTAGTATTAGTTTGTGAATGTTTAAATAATGAAATTTTATGTATGGCATGTTTTGTAAATATTTCATTTATCAGGTTCACCATTTATATATTGATTTAATACGAGTTTCTCCAGGAAATTGTCAAATATTTTCATGCAAATGTATCCACATAATCAGATGATAACCACTGCTCCTTCAAATAACCTTCAAACCTAGGTCGATAGTGCAGCTGGTAGCGCACCGGACTCTGGAATCTTGTATTTGTTTCTTTGTTTTGCTTTTTGTTTAAACACCCTAATCCCTACTGCATTTCTTGCTGTTTCGATTTCGCTGATTACTAGTAGAGCATCGTCAAGTCTCCGAAAGAAAATATAACCACTCAAAAATGTTGAAAGTATATTAATGTAATAACAGATATTCTCACAGCTTTATATAGATAATTTCCACATTACTTACGTGAAATCCACTTAGGTAACAAATGTCGCTATGTTTCTATTATATTGAAGCATTCGTAATCTCCATACAGTCTGTCATTTTATAAAGGGATTAATCCAGTAGGGCGTTCAGTTATCGCGATAGTTACAAAACGTTCCGTAACGATGTATTCGGAACACCTCGGTCATTCGCTGCGAATAATCTCTGACATATTTAGACGCTATTTTGAAACTACCGGTGTTTAATTAAACCAATATATGATCGTTCAGGCATTGAGTGATGTTTCGTTTTTAGTCCGTAAATTTTGAAACATCACTCATTGCCTTAACGATCGCATATTTGTATATTAGATTAGATTATTCGCAGCGAATGGTCGAGGAGTTCCGAATGTATCGTTATGTAACGTTCTGTAACGTTTAGTGTAATTGAACACGCTACAGTATATTATATGATTTCAAAAAATAAACAAGTTACCTCCCGTAGAGCGGTACTTTTTTCTGGGGTTTAACATCAAAGCAACACATTGTATAGGTCATATAATGATTGTCAGTTAACCTTCTCACTGTTCCTGGAAAGGCTGAATCTCTGGACTTAGCTTTTAACCAACTACAAGGCGCATACTTCGTTAGTGACTGACAACTGCCTTACATGATAAATAATCACTGGTTGCAGGGGTAATGGCCGTAGATAATTTATTTTCAAGACCAAGCCCCCACGAAAGTATGCTCCGCCCGGGAATCTAACCCACGACCTTTCGATCAATATACTTGCGTTCTACTAACTGAACTTGCCGGGTGGGTTAGAGCAGTAAAATAGTTTACTGTTTATAACTTAATGATATCTTAGGTTTCACGATGAGTCTTTACCACTAGCGGTCGGGCTACATATATCTCTTTATCACCGCCCGAATAAGGGAATGCACGTGCTTGCACATTATTTTGCTGATTGAAACAAATTGATTTGACGTTGTCCAGCCCTACTTGATGCTGCAGATGCAAAGGCGATATAATGAATGTAGAAAACATTTTATGTCCGAACTCCACAATGTTATGTAGGTACCACTCTTGAGATGCAACTTTGATCCCAGGAGTCGTAGTTAGGCAGACGTGTGATTATTGGGACGATAAGAAAACGCAACAAAAACATCAAAAGGTTTGAAAAGTCGTTTATTTACTTTCAAATATAAGCAAAACATTGGTTCATAAAACATCCACGGAATTCACTATGTTCACTTTATAATATCCTTAGTTCAGCATAATAGCCTACCGAGTGATCATTTGTTATAACTTAGATAACTTTTACTAAATCAATATAAATTACCAAGGCATATAATCACGTGACCTACAACCTAATATAACAAGGTAAACAAACACGTGTTTTTCACTGATTACTCTTACTAGACAAAAAATTAAATCACATCACAGCGCATTAATTAATTACTTCCTTAATTCCTTTCCCCAGTCTTGTACAAAAGTATCATTAATTCTTTGTTGAAATACTTCCAAAAATAATTTACATTATTAACACCTGGGTGAAACCATACATCATTAAACCCTAAATTTCTAATAAATCTGTGAAACAAAATTATTGATGATGGAGAAACATGCCTCTGATTGAACTTGATAGAAAAACTACCATTTTTTAGTAATATACCTAACGTATACATCGTATTTTAGATTCGGGACCGTACTGGTCGCCTGTAGCTAAAAATACACTGCTCGTAATTTGAATGGAATGTTGATCTGGGTAAATTTGCAAAAATATTAAAAAAATGATAGTTATTTTATGCTCTATTAGAATCGTCTGCATTCTTTGACTGCTTCAAGATTTTTATGAAAAACAAGAGTTTGTTAACATTCTGAATATCACGTGACTATGTACCTTTATTATCCTGGTATGTAAGGTATTTCACAAAGATATCTGAACCTAAGACTACAAAGGGCATCAGCATACTGAGCGGGACCACTGCCTAAAAGATATAGATAAATACAATGATCTGTGGCAATAGAATTTGGTTGCCCTGGATACCAGTATTCAGGAGGTATAGGGTCCAATGTACTCGTAACCCATTGTGTAAGATCAGCAAAATCTGTTGCATCGATGTTATTTCCATCTATCCAGATAGAAGCACTGCCTGAAAGTAATCCAAGACATTATCTGATATGAGTTAAAGTTATAAGCTATAGAGACAACTATGATTATTAAGAAACACTCTTGTTAGTTTGGTAGATTTTAAGTACCAAAAGCTAAATTTCATGAAAATTAGGCCAGTGTTCAAATTCGCTGTAGTAACACTTGACTGTATCAAAGAAAAGAAGATATTTTAGTTAAGAACGGTATACTGTAAATAACAACAATGAAATACTTGGCTAAAAGCCGATAAACCCATTTTAACATCAGTTAAACCCCGGGTCGATAGCGCAGTTGGTAGCGCGTCGGGATTTGGAATCTTGTGCATGAGAGGGTGCGGGTTCAAATCCCACCCGGGGAGGTTATACCCCCTCCATGAAAAATTTACAATAATGTCGATTTTCCTCTATTGATTAGATAATATGGAGAAGTTTCCGGCCTTGTGGAAGGGTAGGTGAGTACAGGTTCTAGACAATGGTCCAGTAAAACTAGGTTAGGTCCGCTAGACGCCGTAAAATGACCTAAATTGTGTTGACACGGCATTAAATCTAGTAAAAAAATAATATTAGTAAAATTATGGGTACTGTCCTTCTATTGCTAAAGTTAAACAAAGTTAAAGTGCGGTTTAAGGACTGCTTCCATGTATACATGTTCAGCTGACTTTATAGTTTTGTACGATAATCCCTGATTTATGAAATCATTTTCAGGCAGCTGACCCCTCACAATACCAATTTACACTTGTGTGGAGAGGAACAACTATACTTAACGAAACTTCTAAGTACCCCGATTTCGATGTTGTTGGAAAATTTTATTTTTCATCATTCATGCCGATCGTTTATGGAAATGTGTATAGGATTATACTGTCTCCTGCTTGCATGGTTTTCTTGCTTCTTAATTGATCCAAAATTGGTTTTGTCGTGCATGCGCTAAAAAACGGAAAAGGGCAGGTTCTTCTCGTGTAAAATCCCACGTGATCAGCTTCAATGAATATCTTAAGTGTGTTGACATGCACAACTAAAAATCAAGAAATGCCTCGAAAGTCGCTTCAAGAACGAGAAATTGTCGAGGGTCTTTTGCAAGGCCGTGCGTTATCTGTAGAGATTAGACTTCTTATTGCTATTTTTATATTAATCAAAGCACTAAGAAGTCTTCCAATATCAACACATGCACGACAAAACCCGTTTTGCATCGATAAAGTAGCATGAAAACCATGCAAGCCAGGGTGAATTTGGTCCTAAACACATTTCCATCATCGATCGGACATAAATATAAATGTTGAAAAATAATCATTTCCATGTCGGGGTACTTAGAAGTTTGGTTAAGTATAAAACATAATTTCTTGCTCAATAAAATTACCAGTAGTGGGGATCGAACCCTGGACCTCTCGATGCCTAATCACGCGTCTTACCACTAAACCACTGCTAAGTAGTCCCTGCTAATTTGGAAGCTGAAACAAATCTTTTGAATTGATTGCTTTCGGCGCGATATGACCTATCTGTGTTGGTGCGCCGTAAAACCCAAACAAACAAACAAACGGAGCGGGGTAAGCTGAACGGTTAAAAAGCGATAATGATTATATTCCTATACACTTTCCCATCACAGCCCTCGAGGTTTGGCGTGGGTTACGAACGAGTGGTGCAAAAGTAAAACTATACGTACCGAAACAATCATTACGAATTTGGAACATCATTTCGAGCTTAGGTAGCGTATAAACCTTTGACAGCTCAGCTCCTTCTAGTATGCAAGCGTCAGCTGCTTCCGTGAAGTTTCCAGTGGTTGTTGATACCCTGGAATAATAATACGGTAACGTTTATAAAAAAATATGTTAAGAAAAAATGTAAGTACGCAGAGCTAGCTAAGTAGGTCGCAAACACGTTTACTAATCGGTGGGTCGTTGGTTTGATTCCCGGGCGAGAGATGTATGTACTTTTCTCTTCTTACTTTTGTCAAACAATGTTTTATTATTCACAAGATGTTAATGAGGTTGACCGAATCTAAGATTGAGAACTTGTGGTCCAACCCAAATACAATTGTAATTGAAATTTATATATGTATTGTAATATGTTTGTTTGTTTGTTGGGTTTAGCGCTGTGGCAACACATATAACGGCGGTCAGTCAACCTACTCACTCCTCCCGGAAAGGCTAAATCTCTGAATTTAGCTGTTAACCAACTATTAAGCACATTCTTTTGTCAATGACTGACAACTGCCCTACATAATTAAAAATCATTGGCAGGAGGAAGAATGGCCATAGAAATAATTTCATGACCATGCTCCACGGAAGAATGCCCCGCCCAGGAATCGAACCCACGACCCCTCGATCAGTAGACTTGCGTGCTACCAACTGAGCTTGCCGGGCGGCTTATTGTAATGTGTAAAAGAGGATAATATAATATGTTTCATCATCCCTCTTACCGCTGATTCTAAATCATGCAGGGCAGTTGTCAGTCTCTGGCGGAAGTATGCGCATAGTTACTGGTTAACAAGTAAATCCAGAGATTTAGCCTTTCTGACATTGGTGAATATGTTAACTGACCTCTTTGCTATGACCAATATAACGTGGTTCTACAGAGTTAAAACCCAACCAAAAGTAATGCCGACATAAAATTATTTCGTAAACAATTGTTTAAACGAAGTATTTCAAAATGTCACTTTAGGGGCTCCGTAAACTTGAGACCAAAACTTCTTTATTGAAAATGGTATCAGGACAGTGTGCACTAAGTGTATTTCAACAAATGCATCGATCTGTGAAGTCATTTGCATCTCTAATTTACTAATCAATAAATGAAAACGTGTCACCATGGAAACAAATTGAAATACAAGCAGAAATGTTTACCATGTGGTCTCAAATTGCTATATTTCATGAGTTTCGGGCGTCTCAGGTCACCGGGATACGGCGTTTCCCTGGCCCCACAAATGACCGTCTTAACTCATACTGCAACAAACACTCTTTTATATTACTTGGCAAAATATTTCTTTATTTTCTCGTAATATTTGGGGTGTTTCCTAACTAGACCCACGTGGGTTAAGTAAGCTAAAATAGATTAGTGTTAAATTATGCATTTATGGATGAGAAGATACTAGAGCTTGTTATTGTGCAACATTAGTATAATTCTATTAAAAGATATCATAACCGCTCAAGAATGTTGAAAAGACGAGAAGCGACCAATTTAATATTTAATTTTAGCAATTCCGACTCATAACAAATCTATAAATAGCTTGGTGATTCCCTCAGTATCCTACTTCCGTTTCAACCATGTGTATGCCACACGTTTTTATTCGTTCAGTTGAATGTTATATGTGACAAATGTTATTAGTAAGTGATTTCTTACGTTCTTAATACTGTTTTAAAGACTAAACTCGGTTCTATACTTTTGGCACAGTCATTTGCCTGTATATCCCTTAAAGAAAATATGTTTAATCCCTGATCTAAGATTATCCGCTCGCGCACTCGCTAATTTAAGATCTTCATACTTCATTCACGGATAACTTCATTCAGCTTGCCTCTGTTGTATTAATACTCACGACGAAATCGTTAAGTTTATTAACTTGAATTTAAAAAGATCTCATCCAGCGAAAATGTTCTGATTTTCTCATACACCTCCGTCGAAAAATATAAATACGAAATAAAGACACTAATACTAGTAAAAGTACGAGTGTTTCCTCTGGAAGAAAGCTACGTATTGATTGGTCAACGCAAAGGTCATCTTAACATGACCCCCTAAGCGATGATAAGAGATCCTGTTCGATATCGGTAAATAGGATATCTGTTTACGGAGAATGTGCTATAGATGAAATAAATATGTTATTACTTGTATGTAAAGACTGATCCATCTGACAAACTAACTGAAGTGTATTCTTCGCTAACTGGACAGCCAAGATACGGAAAGTAAGGTAATGCTGAAAAGAAAGAAAAACATTCAACTTAACACCATAGTACATGACGTAATCAAAAGTAAGCCATCCGGCTAGCTCAGTCAGTAGCGAACAAGTCTACTAATCAAGAGGTCGAAGGTTCGATTTCCGGACGAGGTATAATTTCGTGGAGCTTGGTCATCAATATAATTTTTGGCTATTCTCCCATTTATAACTTTTTAACTATGCATGGCAGTTTTCAGCCACTGGCGTACGTTTTCCAAAAAACATCGAGTAGGTTTATTGGTCGCCATTCTATATAACCTATACAATGTTTTGCTTTGGCGTTAAATCCAACAAAAATGATGCCAGTTTCGTAAGTTTATACATGTATATGTATTACGAGCACTCATCTTGGATACTTTTTTATTAATTCCCGATTACCCTTCCACAACAAACAACTTATTCTTCCACTATGGAAGAAAATATCCGATCGGAGTCGGTATACAAACCCAGGACCACTCCGTATTTGGAATCCTGTGCTCTAGACATTACTAGGCTTAGAAGGCGATTTATGCAATTAATGTATATTATTTACATCTAAACAAAGGGGAAATTGGACCAAGATAATAAATTTGTTCATCACCCGGACATTGGAACGGTGTACAAGATAATAAATGTGTTCAACACTCAGACATTGGGCCGGTGTACAATTCTAGCTTGTTATGTTCTGTATATGAAACATCACGATAATAAATGTGTTCATCACTCAGACATTGGGCCGGTGTACAATTCTAGCTTGTTATGTTCTATATATGAAACACCAAGATAATAAATGTGTTCAACACTCAGACATTGGGCCGGTGTACAATTCTAGCTTGTTATGTTCTATATATGAAACACCAAGATAATAAATGTGTTCAACACTCAGACATTGGGCCGGTGTACAATTCTAGCTTGTTATGTTCTATATATGAAACACCAAGATAATAAATGTGTTCAACACTCAGACATTGGGCCGGTGTACAATTCTAGCTTGTTATGTTCTATATATGAATCACCAAGATAATAAATGTGTTCAACACTCAGACATTGGACCGGTGTACAATTCTAGCTTGTTATGTTCTGTATATGAAACATCACGATAATAAATGTGTTCATCACTCAGACATTGGGCCGGTGTACAATTCTAGCTTGGTATGTTCTGTATATGAAACATCACGATAATAAATGTGTTCATCACTCAGACATTGGGCCGGTGTACAATTCTAGCTTGTTATGTTCTGTATATGAAACATCACGATAATAAATGTGTTCATCACTCAGACATTTGGCCAGTGTACAATTCTAGCTTGGTATGTTCTGTATATGAAACATCACGATAATAAATGTGTTCAACACTCAGACATTGGGCCGGTGTACAATTCTAGCATGGTATGTTCTATATATGAAACATAGAACAAGGATGTATTGTATTAAAGTACAATATTGACATATGTAGCTTGTTTTGTTTCTATCAACCACAATTAAAGATGGTACGATAGTAAAACAACAACGTTACGATGATAGATACGTTCTTTATCGAAACATCGTTGTTTTACCAATGTACCATCGCACTCCGCTATTCAAGGAGACAAAATGTCACATGTGTCTAAAGGGAACATCATCGTACATATAAATTCTTACTTGGTTCTTTAACTTTGTAATACTTCGCACCATTCACAACATCTAAGCCAACCGTTGATTGCCACTCTATATCATGTAGTTGACACGTTGGTACGACAACATCGATGAAGAAGAATGACGTACAGCTGAAATAGAGACATAATTCTACATTTACATTTACATTTTTGGTTGGTATTAACGCCATATTTGGCAAGGCCTGATTAAAACCCGATCTAAAATGTTCCGCTCGCCGACTCGCTAATTTAGATCTGGTCTTTTTCAAAAGAGGGTCACGTTCAGATGACATTTTCTCATCATAATATTAATGACGAAATTGTTATAATACATGTACGTTACTTGTTTACATCGTCTACGTCACGCAATTTGAAATGAGCCGTCCAATCACAGACTGTGAATAATACAGCTGTTAAATAAGCTTGTTACGAATTCAAAACGTTTTTGTCAGTGTTTCGTCTAGATAAAAGCTACGCGTTGATTAGTCGACATAAAGGTCATCTCGACGTGACCCTCCATTGAGATAGTAGAGCTCCTGTACGACAATGCTCTACATGATATCTGTTTACGGAGATTGTATAAGCGCATACTTCCGCCTGTGACTATCATGACAACTGTCGTCACGATTTAGAACCAGTTGTAGTAGAGAAAATGTCCGTAGAAATTTCACGAAAGTATGCCAAGCCTGGGAATCGAATCTATAGTCGGTTAAAAAGCTTTTATAGCTTATGTTTCTTGTTATTATATCTTGCCGACTGTAAATAAAATTTACTTACTTACTTACTTACTTATCTACGACCTTCGACCAGTAGACTTGTGCGCTACTAACTTCGGTCGTCGGGTTAAATTAACCATTACATCACAGAAACATGCATCGTCCAATTTTAATTTCCAAGACGAAGTTGATACGGAGCACCAAATTTAAATCATTTAACTAGTCACATGACTACTTGCCAGGGTGCTGTACTAACGAGCGATCTGATTGGATGACGTAAACAGGTGCGTGGTTCTCAATTTTCTTGGGAACCAACCAATATTAGCAAGAACCAATGAACGATGGCGATACATAATGATCACGTGAACCGTAAGATGGCTGTGCCGTAACGACTTCTTCTTGAAAATTAAAAACGGACGACTACCATCATTGAAAGACGAAGATTAGACGGAATAGTTGAGGTTTGTTGAATATAATTAGGTGTTTTATCAAACCAGTCCATAATTTGGCTTATTGTTGTTAGAATATTTATATTTTTGTTGTTGTTGTTGTTGTTCATGCTCAGTTGAACTTCTATTCTGCTTCCGCTGTATTTCTGTTATCAACAATTCCTTCATTCTCGTACTCGGAAGTTATCCAGATAACCTTTGGGTACGACAAGATAATCTCTGGGTACGAGAATGCAATCTCCAAGGCCAACAAAACTTAAAATTTAATGTAAACTTTCATATTTTCCATGTAGCATTACATACACCATTATGTACAAAATTTGTTCCTTGTGGTTGACAGTGGTAGATAGTGTTGTTCAAGTCATAAATATCTGCTTTGAATTCAAATGAGCAATCTGGTGTCCTAGGAACTTCCGTGCTATACCCTGTTGTTTTAATGACATATTTATTTGTTAAAGTGTTAATTACTTTATATGTATTTATTATTGGCTGAATGTAAAGATGTTCATTGGAGCGTTTAGCACTTTTTTACGTGCCATATTGTGTAGGTTTGAACGTATTGAGTTTTGAAAACTCATTCGAGCTTCGGACAGGACAAAGGATATAAACCGTACCTGTCCGGGCATACCTATTTATGAGTTTGTTATTTTCTTGAAATGATAATAGAAAATAAATAATTTATGTTTGGCCTGAAAGGCTTTGAAGAGAAAACATAATTTTCATTATTTTGATGTTGGACCCCTTATATATATTATAGGTATAAACAGTTGGAGATCGCTTAGAATCCCTGTGGTACAAATGCTGAAGAGAAGACGCAAATTGAAGTAAAATTCACTAACTTTGGAGTTTGTTTACAACTTCTTGCACAATCTGTTATGCTTAAAAGTTGGTGTTCTTGTAGGGAACTGATATGTATTGGCGGATAGAAATCATCAAATGTACTCTGGTGTACAAATTTCATGCCATCTATGGTTGCCAGATACCATACACACACTAGCGCTGAAATAAATTATTGAAACACATGAAGTTACAATGGAAACAATCATGACTTTCTCGCAGTTCAATTTAATTGTCCGTAAGCATTGGACTGGCACTATATTGATTTCTGTGTGAATTTGTGGCTAAATTGGTCAGGAAGCGGATCCAGGATTTTTTTCTAGGGGGTCCGAACTTTTTCTAGGGGGGGGGGGGGGTCCAAACTTTCGCACAACAACCACATTATACACATTTTGCAGAATAATGCAACATATTTATAACACAAACTACATAACCATTAAATCTATGTTAAGCACCGAGAAAATTTGCTTCATGCTACTTAAAAATGACTAAAAATGAAATTCTAGGGGGGAGGGGGGTCCGGATCCCCTGACCCCCCCCCCGCTAGATCCGCCTAGTACGTTGATTATACTCGTCAATAGTTACTTTAATGATATGAGTCAAATAATTCGGTTTGAAATATAATACTTTCATGCCTAAGCATAGTTTCTTAATGATTATAAGGGATTTTTTTCTAAATATTTATGAGGTCGTACGTTCAAATCCAACCCTGCCAAATTATACATTTTTGTCTTTATTTTAAATGTATTATTATCATGTTTTCCCGTCATCGTATTTCCTAAAATCCAGTTACATGTATACCTTTTCAGTAGGTTCCAATTGATTTACATGCATATTTTTTCTCAAAAAATACAGTTGAACACAAATTAACCTACGCCATATTCTTTTAATGGGCACATAAATCCTAGTAGAGAACTATGTGACCTGCTGTTGAGAATTACATTTTATATCCATGATCATAAAATAAAAAATCAAACACTTATGTGAATTTCAGAATCTTAACTTGTGATCAAAAGCACATTTATGATATTCTTGAACAGTTGAAAAAGAAAAGAAAATATTCCTTGAAAATAGTCCTGTAACCCTAAACTGGGAATTCATACTTACGTGTCTATGACCCCATTCAAAATGACCGCCACGGACAACAAAAGTAAGTGTTGTAACCGGATTTAGTGAATTTCATTTTAAGTAAGTTGTCTAAAAATGACATTTTTGCGCGCCTTCCCATCAAAAGATGTTAGGGGTACCGAAGGGGGGTATGTCAGAAGAAAATCGGGGTCATAACTTGCAGAAAAATGGCGCAAAATGGTCGTATGGAATCATGATTTCGGTCACTGTAATGTAACGGCACTTTATACCTTATTTGGGGGAAATATAGTTGTATGAAATGCCGATTTGGGGTAAATAAAGCAAACATATGCATTTTGCCCTTTTTGCTCTGTCCCAGCGTTGCCATTGTACAGTAACTGCGATCGGGGCTCTGCTGGCATTTCCTATATAAGAGACAATCACCTAACTTGGCCAAGTTGCGTATCTGTCCGTCAATTAGTTATGAAAGTAGAACAACTTGTTAATAAGAAAAATGTCCAATTTTCGCATATGTCGCAAGCTGTAAACAATTAAGTACTGCTCAAACGGTCAAACCTTACATATTGTGATATACAATCTGAGTCTAATAAAAGTATATTCTGTCCAGTGAAATAATATAAAAATATAACTTACAAATAATTATCAGTTTTCCTTTCATAATGTCCTTGATTCCTACTGTTGTATTTGAAGACGGAGTTTGTCCTAGAAAACAAGTACATTTATAAGCCAATATATATCATATTAGTAAAATTGAAGTAAGGGGCGGGACTAGTCATTATGACGTCATGGCTTTTCCTTTATGGTTTCTGAAGTGAGTTCTCTTTGTAAAACAAATTAGATATCTTGTGTTATGTTTACTTTTCTCATAATAGCATGTCTCCTACATAGTGGAGAGAATTGGCTACGAGCCACGTAGTCTTCATTACTAATTAATGGCTAAGCTTGTTGACAACTGGTTGTAGAAACGGGTTTGTTGACATTCTACATGTACTTGTCCGAGGTGCTCCAAATCAAGACACACACAATTACATTCAGAAATCCTCGGCCATTCGCTACGAATAACATGAAAGGCCGAGATGTTCCGAATGACACAATTATAGACATTTGTTTGATTGGACATAAAAAAATAAAGCCTAGTTTAAAGTCTGCTTCCACATAAATGTTCAATCGACTATCCAATTCTGTAAGATATCCCAAGATCATTGAAATCACCTTCATGGCAGGTCAGCCCTCACAGTACCCATTTACATCAGGGTGGAGTGGAACAACTGTAGGTAAAGTGTTTACACTAGGACATTAGCAGTGCCTCAAGGGGGTCAAACTCGGGACCTATCGACCCTAAGCACGCGTCCTACCAATGGAACGTACACTGCTCCGTAATTTATATGATAAGTGTGTGTTTTTGACTAGGAATCGTGCCGACCGCCTATTGAAGTTTTCAACTCAGAGATACATTTTATTTTTTAATCAATAAGTGAAATAAAATGTTGAGTACAATTTTCGATTATAATATAATAAAGAAATAATAAAGAAATACATGTGCTGTTAAATTATAATTGTTCATTGCATCGAAACTTATATATTTTCTATCACGTGACAGTCATGTATCAATAACATGAGACTATCTTATAGATTTCATAATCATGTGTTTTACTCTACATTAAACATTCGTTGATCATTGATCCTTCCTGTAACAGTTGACATGTACTTGTTGACTAGGCTGTCCGGTATATACCGGTATAATGCAATATTCAGCTGCAGCAATACGTACCGCGGTACAAATTTAACGTACCGGTATTTGGCGATATTATTTTTTTTTATTTGAAAATTCTTCCCTTTGCAAAATAAAAGTAGCGAAACGTCAGTTTTTCCATTGTTTATTCAATCTAAGCTGAAAGTACAAAAAAATTAACCGACTGGCGCCATCGATTGGTTATAAGGAACTTGAGCAAAATATGAAATTGAATCGAAAACTTCGGGACCGGAAGTTGTGAAACAAGCATGGCGTCCTGGAGCTGTATTGCTAGGATGTTCTGCAGCTAAGGGGGCAATCTGATTAAAACCCGATCTAAAATTGTCCGCTCGCTATATACTCGCTAATTTAGATCTGGCCTTTTCCAAACGAAGGTCACGTTCAGGCGACCTTTTCTCATCATAATATTTATGACGAAATTGTTATGGTACGTAACTTTTTTACATCGTCTACGTCACGCAATTTGAAATGAGCCGCCCAATCACAGACTGTGAATATTACCGCGATAAAATAAGCAAGCAAAACTTGGTCTAAAAATAGAAATTACGAAATCAAAATGTGGTTAATAGATTAATAGTGTTTTCGTCTAGATGAAAGCTACGCATTGATTAGTCGACACAAAGTTCATCTCGACGTGACCCTGCATTGAGAAAGTAGAGATCCTGTACAACAACGCTCTACATGATATCTGTTTACGACAACGCTCTACAGGATATCTGTTTACGGAGATTGAGTTAGTTAAGTTCTGAAAATTCATGGTTAAATCATCTAAAATTTCAACAATAATGTTATTATTATATTTAGGGTTATACCCAAATTTTACCCAGCTAATCACAATAAAGTATTAAATATCTTCCTTGTTTGATATTAAACCATTCGCTTACCCATAGACCATTAGGATTCACTTAAATCATCAACTGATGCACTTAACTTTAACATAGTGCAGACGAAATTTCAAGATGGAGGCAGTTAAATTTGTAATCTATTTTGTGATTTTTACTTTGGGTCTCGGAAAGTTAGCGCATGAAAAATTAAAGAAGGTAAAAAAATAATTTGATACTTTATATGTTTTCATTTAAACTTTAACGTATTTGGTTTCACAATGTACTTACTTGTATTATAAAGTATTTTTAGTAATATAATCTTTTTATATATTTTCAATACAATGAAAATATAAAATTTATATTTTCATCGTTTATTTTCACCGAAAAACGCGACGTTTCACCATAAATCGTGAAAGAAATAGAGGTTATTCGCCAATTTTGGTGTAAGATCGATTTATATTTCACCGAAGGAGCTTAGAAAACAATGTTCATTTAATGGTTAACTAGTTCATTAGATGGTTATCTCGTTCATTAAATGGTTATCTTGTTCATTTTTTGGTTAACTAGTTCATTAAATGGTTAAGTAGTTCATTAGGACTTAACATAATCCTTATATGATTTATGCTTACTACTCAGGACCCAAACTTAGTTTAGTACATAACGGTTGTAACTTGCTTTTTTTCTTATATTGAGTTACGACCGTTTTGCGCTAAATCCGCGATATATCTCAGTGAAAAACGCCAATTTTAATCAGAAACTTAAGACTTTGAAATAATTGCCCAGTTACCTAAAAATGAGACTTAATGTATTAGAATAGCATTGTAGGGATATTTGTACTATATGTTTTACATGTTTGTTTGCCGATATATTTTTCTTTTTATTTTAGATCCCTGAAATAGATCCCCAGACACTTGAAAAAGACATGTCTTTTAAATGGGAAAACTGTAAAACAACATCACCTGCAATGATTGATATGAAAGTCCTAAAATTGGCCCCACAACCTGTGAAGTATGGAAAAGATCTTGAAATTGAAACGTCACTTGATGTTAAAAGGGCAATTGGAGGAAACCCTAACAAGCCTGTTAATGTATTTATATTGATTTATATGCTTGCTTTACATTTTAAAGGGTGTAGGTTTTAAATGATAGATTCAGTCACATGAATTTAAAAAAGTATAGAAATTTATTAGTCAAGCATTCAAATGACCACAGCACAAAGAAAATGTTTTTGAATGAATACAAATAGTTGATCTTTATATCCTTATTGATGGACCTGTAAATTTAAATCTAATTCTAGTAGTAGACTTTGACGACATTTTGCATACGCAGAAGCAAATGGCATGTCTACTTGTATTATTGTATAATC
This sequence comes from Mactra quadrangularis, assembly GCA_025267735.1. Lineage (NCBI taxonomy): Eukaryota > Metazoa > Mollusca > Bivalvia > Venerida > Mactridae > Mactra > Mactra quadrangularis. The sequence continues at coordinate 9,719,523 of CM046307.1, read as the reverse complement.
AACTTATTCCATCAACTATTTCGGTTTTCTGAGTTGCTCGCACATACAGATGTACGAAACTAAATATTTTTTTCGGCGAAGCTGTCTAAGTCAACTTTTGATCTATATTTCAACCAATACAATTTGCTCTACCATAGCTGCTTGTTCAATAAAAATCCTTTACGGTATAAAGAAATGAATAAAACACATGACACCATTGGTTATTTGTGATAAACAGGTGCGTAGCACGTACAGTAGCTGCTGACTATTTACTCTGTGTATAATATTTGACTCACTATGCTAATTGATCACAAATTCGTCGTGGTACGCCCCTTGTGGTATAAGTAAACTGCGAATATGACTCAGCGCACGCTCGGAATGGGTTTTCATTTTGTCATATGTAGGCCGTCATTGAGCATTTCCATCAAATTGTTTTATGTTCGCCAGAAAAGTAACATTAATCGTTTGGTCATTCTGGAAAGAAGTGATTTTAATCGAAAATCCATGGCATTGTTATTACTGATGTTTTTGATTTTAGAATCGGACAGATTTTCAAAATTGACAAATCAGCGAAGTGGCAACATATTCGGACAAAATTGTCAGTTGAGGCTGAATTACAATTTCTGACAAACTACATTTGACCTGTAGGTAATACATATACCAGCATGACCAACATTTATACTTCAAACCGTTGAAAATGAACCCAGCAGAGCGCCGAATATCTTTTTTAAAGATATTTCTTGTTTATTTCAACGTCATAGAAAATACAGGGCATTTCTTAAATACATGTGGTCCGGACCACCCTAGAATTTGGAAAATGTACCTGTCCATTAGTGTATTTCTTGCATGTAAGTCATTTTTAAGTAGCATGAAGCATTTTTTCTCAATGCTTAACATAGATTTAATGGTAATGTAGTTTTTATTATCAATATGTTGCACTTTGTCTGCAAAATGTGTATAATGCGGTTGTGGTTCGAGGTTCGGAGCCCTTAGAAAAGTTCGGAGCCCCTAGAAAAGTTCGTACCCCCCCCCCCCTAGAAAAAATCTTGGATCGGCCCCTGGAGTCCAATACAAATGTACAGTATATTATGTCTAATATTATTCCAAAGGGAATATACAAGTATTATATGTAAAATAGGAAACTCTGTCATCTACATTTTTGCTGAAGCCATGGTTGTTTCGTATTTTATATAATAATACAGTACCAGTATAATGATAATGTTGCTACAATTTTAAATTCGCATTTTGTGTTATATATTATTTAATTTATGTCATGATCAATGATTAAATATTCAACAGATTGATGTAACTGCAGATATGGAAATACCTAACCAAACAATAACTGTTGATGTGTGTTCGTATGGTCCACAATATTGTCATATCAAAGATGTTTGTACTTTGATTGAACAGAAGAAGTGTCCTAAAATACTGCAACAGCTTGGCATAAAATGCCAATGTCCTCTACTTAAGGTAAGCTTATAGATTGTTCAGTTAAAACTCTTGTGATTTTATTTCTACACACATTGAAAGCTTGTGTTTATATTTGTTTTATAGACAAGTGTTGTAGTACGATAAACAAAGACAACTTCAAGTAATTACCACTGGCACTAGAGTCCATATTTTATGATCGTACATCTCTATATATAGTTCCCTGTGCATATTATACGGGGGCGATTTTTAATTGTGTTTATTGACGAAATAGCATATGTGTGCATATTTAAAGAATGTGAGGACTCTGGTGCCAGTGATGCATGTGTATTGATAAAAAGAAATTTGGAGAGTTTTCTATTATCATTGATGTAAAAAAACAAACAGTTTTCATAAAAGTAGATGATACTAGATGGGAGCCCGTGCAAGCACGGGCTTTAGGTAATGACAGTTACAAAGATGAAAAAAATATTCGACTCTCTGAGGGACAAATTTACTTGTGGTGGCAGTGGTTATTGATTTAATAAAGCGAAATAACCGCTGCGGGGAGTTAGGTCTATTTTTAGTTTTATCTAGAACTATTTTTAGACACAAAAACCCCACTATTTTGTTGTGTAACGTGTATCCGAGCGGTCAACTATATATAAATGTATTTTCCTCGAGCTACTTAGCTTAATGATTGGTAAAATAAAATAATAAAGAAGAATATGTACAAGGCATGAACTATAAGACAAATTTAACAACAGCAACTATACAATATATCTATAAATACAATAACATACCTGATTACGAAGAGCATCACAAAGCATGATATCAATGAAAGACCAAAAGTAATACACATTAAACAACATCATCAAATATATACACAAGACAACGAAGCAAGAGTGATGCTAAATAGACAATATTATACAAGATTATCAACTATTGTTGACAAACAAACTACATGATGTATCCATATATAACAAACGGTAAAACTAAGTATGATACAACATATAGTAACGACATAAGACAATCAAATGAAGACAAATGCATGGACAATTATACACATTGCAAAATGACATAGATAACTATGATAGACGAGAGCTTCTCCGAAGCTCGTCCTTGTTATCAAATGAACGGGCGATCAGAGCTACCTGTCTCTGTCGCCGAGCTATTCATGATAATACAATCATGTTGGCAAAGAAAGTGTAAGTAGATGGGACAAACAGGAATGATTCCAAATATGCTACAGAAGTTGAGCTATCAGCTCGTCTTAAAATCATCTATGGACGGCCGAACAACATTCGCAGCCGTCATCTATCTAATAAACTACAAAGAGGTGGGAAGTAATATACAAATGACGGGATTACAAAACTGATGAGCTATCATATATACATAAGCTCGTGCATATATCAAGTTGACGAGCGACAAGAGTGGATCATCTCTTTCGCTGAGTTACAAACAATATTTTCGATGACCAGTATAAAACATACACATAAAGTGGGTTTGGGATGTATAAAATACGCCAAGCTACCAAATGCTTCTCACCAAAATAATCAATGCTATATCCAATAGCTAATCTCTATTACTGGCTCCTCGACAAATAATCACTAAAGCACAAACTAAAATCCACAGTGTCTCCAGCCTTTCAACATAATACATTATTCAACTAGTATGAAACTCAGCTGGCAACCACTAAAACTCTACAATAGTTTTAGGTATATATTTAACACGGCTCCAGGCCCTAGCCAGCAACTATGTTTCGGCTCTCAGCCTTATCAATATTCACAAACAACAACTATGGAACAATACTGCGAGCCGCGCGTTTCTCCGGCCGTATACCACTCTGGGGAAGCGAGGCTTCGGCAGAGTTGCGGTAAACAACAATGAGGGTTGACTTCGGTCCTCCCAGGTATTTCCCATAGTGTTGTTTCACTAACAATCATATTATTCAACTAGTATAACATTAAGCTGGCAACCACAGAAACTCTACAATAGTTTCATTTATAGACACATATCTAACACAAGAGATCCAAGCCAGCAACTCTGTTTCGGCTCTCAGCCTCTACAATATTCACAAACAACAACCATAGAACACTACTGCGAGTCGGGCGTTTCTCCAGTTGCATACCACTCTGGGGAAGCGAGGCTTCGGCAGAGTTGCGGTAAACAACAAGGAGGACAATTGACTTCGGGTATCCCAGGTTATTCTTATGGCGTTGTCTCTCCAACCATCACATACGCGTACCCACTATAACAACTAACAATTTCAGTAAAACATATAACCGGAAGAAGAAACATATTTATTAATTAATTCTGGGGCTCAGAGTGTCGGACGTGCGAGTCTGCTGCCAACTGCAGACTGGTTAAATCTAACTAATTTTTTCCTTTTATACTCTTCGTAACAACTATATTCCATGAGCGTCTTAAAACAAAGATGTACTAATGCATCTTTTGACCCAGATAAACTGACCTCACATTGGACAATGTTAAAACCCGTATCTCCGTATCAATAATCGTCACATTACCCTCTCCTCCGTTTTTAAGCGTCTCGCTTAAACAATCTGACAATCTTACACAAGACGGCAAAGCTGTGACCATCATACATATACTTAGATAAAATAGACAGAACCGCAACAGTTAAACAAGAATGCTGATAAGCCATTAGATAAACGAAAATTGAAAATAAAGACAATGATCATGACTAGTGGGGAAGATAACCTACACAGAGGTTAATTCAATCCCACCGCTGCCACCAATTTTGTAACGTGTATCTGAGCGGTCAACTATATATAAATGTATTTTCCTCGAGCTACTTAGCTTAATGATTGGTAAAATAAAATAATAAAGAAGAATATGTACAAGGCATGAACTATAAGACAAATTTAACAACAGCAACTATACAATATATCTATAAATACAATAACATACATGATTACGAAGAGCATCACAAAGCATGATAATACACATTAAACAACATCATCAAATATATACACAAGACAACGAAGCAAGAGTGATGCTAAATAGACAATATTATACAAGATTATCAACTATTGTTGACAAACAAACTATCCATATATAACAAACGGTAAAACTAAGTATGATACAACATATAGTAACGACATAAGACAATCAAATGAAGACAAATGCATGGACAATTATACACATTGCAAAATGACATAGATAACTATGATAGACGAGAGCTTCTCCGAAGCTCGTCCTTGTTATCAAATGAACGGGCGATCAGAGCTACCTTTCAGTGTCGCCGAGCTATTCATGATAATACAATCATGTTGGCAAAGAAAGTGTAAGTAGATGGGACAAACAGGAATGATTCCAAATATGCTACAGAAGTTGAGCTATCAGCTCGTCTTAAAATCATCTATGGACGGCCGAACAACATTCGCAGCCGTCATCTATCTAATAAACTACAAAGAGGTGGGAAGTAATATACAAATGACGGGATTACAAAACTGATGAGCTATCATATATACATAAGCTCGTGCATATATCAAGTTGACGAGCGACAAGAGTGGATCATCTCTTTCGCTGAGTTACAAACAATATTTTCGATGACCAGTATAAAACATACACATAAAGTGGGTTTGGGATGTATAAAATACGCCAAGCTACCAAATGCTTCTCACCAAAATAATCAATGCTATATCCAATAGCTAATCTCTATTACTGGCTCCTCGACAAATAATCACTAAAGCACAAACTAAAATCCACAGTGTCTCCAGCCTTTCAACATAATACATTATTCAACTGGTATGAAACTCAGCTGGCAACCACTAAAACTCTACAATAGTTTTAGGTATATATCTAACACGGCTCCAGGCCCTAGCCAGCAACTATGTTTCGGCTCTCAGCCTTATCAATATTCACAAACAACAACTATGGAACAATACTGCGAGCCGCGCGTTTCTCCGGCCGTATACCACTCTGGGGAAGCGAGGCTTCGGCAGAGTTGCGGTAAACAACAATGAGGGTTGACTTCGGTCCTCCCAGGTATTTCCCATAGTGTTGTTTCACTAACAATCATATTATTCAACTAGTATAACATTAAGCTGGCAACCACAGAAACTCTACAATAGTTTCATTTATAGACACATATCTAACACAAGAGATCCAAGCCAGCAACTCTGTTTCGGCTCTCAGCCTCTACAATATTCACAAACAACAATCATAGAACACTACTGCGAGCCGGGCGTTTCTCCAGTTGCATACCACTCTGGGGAAGCGAGGCTTCGGCAGAGTTGCGGTAAACAACAAGGAGGACAATTGACTTCGGGTATCCCAGGTTATTCTTATGGCGTTGTCTCTCCAACCATCACATACGCGTACCCACTATAACAACTAACAATTTCAGTAAAACATATAACCGGAAGAACATATTTATTAATTAATTCTGGGGCTCAGAATGTCGGACGTGCGAGTCTGCTGCCAACTGCAGACTGATTAAATCTAACTAATTTTCTCCTTTTATACTCTTCGTAACAACTATATTCCATGAGCGTCTTAAAACAAAGATGTACTAATGCATCTTTTGACCCAGATGAACTGACCTCACATTGGACAATGTTAAAACCCGTATCTCCGTATCAATAATCGTCACAGTTGATTTTTGGCAGTTTTTGCAAATATCAAGAGGCTTTGTCTAAATAGAATTGTCAACTTGATATGTCGGTATATATGTGCTCCAGCGACAAACAAAAGATTTATTCAAAGCTGCGCAGTTTCTTCCACAAAACAGGAAACTCGCAAATTTAATAGTATAGATACAGCAATGAATAGTACTGAACAAATAAGTCTGTTTTCATATGATTTAAATACTTAGAAACAGTATCATACTATCTCAGACATATGTTTTCCCCCATGAAAGGATGAGTGCTCAATTATAAGTAAAAAACCTCAATATTGGTTTCCTATGTTGAATCATATTGTGGGAGCAGTGGCAGGACATGCGCTTAGGGATCGAGAGGTCTCCAGTTCGATTTCCACTAGAAGCACTGCTAATTTCCTTGAACAAGAAATTAACCTACAATTGTTCCACTCCACTCAGGTGTAAATGGGTACTGTGAGGGATCGCCTGACTGAGGGTGATTTCAATAATCAGGAGTTATCATACAAGATAGTAAAGTAGGCTGAACATGTATATGGAAGCAGACTTTAAACTGCACTTTAACATTTTTAACTTCATTCTAGGGTACCTACACTTCACCGAAGATACCGATACCAATACCCGACAATCCTCAAGTTAAAATTTTTGGACATTTTAATGTTACCATAAAAATATCCGAGGGTGGGAGTAACATAGGATGTCTTTCCTTCCAGTTCTGTATAGAGTAAGTTTATCAAATCAGTTCATTTTTTTCTGAAATATTTGACAAAGTATTCTCTCAATTAGAATCATTTAAGCAGCCTAAAATTACCTTCCAACAACAGCCACCTGTGAACTACAACTAAATTCTTCATGTCTAATTGACAGTTGTTGAGAACATGACTTACTGCTGACCATTCTTGAGTGCATGATTGGCAGCTGACCATTGTTGGGAGCATGAGTGAATGCTGACCATAAATCGATGCTTGAACTTTTGCCAATCATTTTTTAAGACATTTCTTGATCTAGCCATCAAACTATTAAAAATCTTATGACTACAATTATAGTACTGCTGTATACATGTATTAGGGTAAAACAAAACTTGTCCTTAAGGTCCTGGCGTGTGATTATCAGTGAGAAATGGTTATGATAAATGTTGTTTCTGTTTTCATTACAGATCATGTGACGGCTGAAGCTGTTACGGCTGTAAAGCTGTAAATATGTATTCCCAAGTGCCTTCAATAGTACACTATTTTATATCTAATGTTTTAGGTTCCAAAACATAAAGAATTGTGTTCCATTGCATTACTTTCGTTTTATTGACATTTTATTGACTCAAGTGATGCAAGCCATGTTTATATTCCTTTGTACATACTCTCATTCATTTTGAATTTTGATACTACATAATTATATTTTCTTTCTGTTGTTATATTTTTCTTTTATTATTGTATTTTTTTAATTATTTTTTTGTTTAACTCTGTAGCAACACATTGTATAGGTCATATAAAGGCGGTACGTCAACCTACTCACTGTTCCTGGAAAGGCTAAACCTCTGGATTTAGCTATTAACCAACTACTAGGTGCATACTTTAGTCAGTTACTGACAACTGCCCTACATGATTAAGAATAGGAGGGAGAATAGCTTTAAAAAAGAATTTCATTACCAACCTCCACAAAAGTATGCCTTGCACGGGAATTGAACTATTTTTACTATTACACGGCAAATGACCACTTGCTTTTCATTAATATGAGTATATCCACGTGGATACAATTTCATGACAACCATTATTTTGTTATCATTCATAGATTTCTTTGTCATAACTGTCTGTACCGTCATATGCGATACTTAACTTTTTGAAGGAAATAAATGTATATAATAAGATTAAGAGCTTTTCATCATTAATATCGTTTGAATTATTAGTATCATTGATTGCTTTCGGCGCGATATGACCTTTTTGTGTTGGTGCGCCGTAAATCCCAAACAAACAAACGAACAAATTGTCATAACTATTTTTTGTTTCAATTTGAAAATTAAACAAAGTTTTACTCCCATATAATGATCAAAACCATGACTTTACTGGTTTTACCCCATTAAGACAGTCACCACTGGGCTTGAAATATGTGTTTGTTTTTAACAGGACTTATTTTATGAAAGTTGTCTTAAACAACGACCCTATATAACATGTATAGGTTTAGTCAATTTTTATTTTAGAAGGGTGCTGATGTAATTGTTTTCTTCCACATAATTTAGGTATATTTACATGTTGCAGTTGTTTCTTGTTTAGTCTATAGCATAGTTTGCATAAATGACAAGCCTGTATTTATTCACTTAAAAGTTAACCAGTTTGGTCCATTTTATTTTATAGGGATGCTGACTATAAAATCGTCATACATTTAGACTTAAGTACTCTGCATGGGTAGTTGTTTGTTGTTGAGTCATTCCCATATTATCCAAATAATATAAGTTTATTTATACTCAAAAAGTCAACACGACTCGTCCATTTATATTTTACAGGGGTGCTCAGTTGGTACTCATTCTGGATTACTTAATTATAATGAGCAGCTGTATGTTGTTGAGTCCATCTCTTATTTACCCAATAACATTAAGACTTTACTTAAGCACCAAAATCAACAGGTTTGATCCATCATGATGTTAGCCGAGCTGATTCTAAATTATACAGAAATATTGGAAGTATTTAATTGAAGGATAATATTGAATGAATTCACTTAATGTATTAGCTATGTAGTATAATAATATAGAATAGTAAATGCAAATGGAACAAAATACAATCATTTATGATGTATGTACCATATTAAAAGCATTTACGCATGTTAACAGCAAGTAATCTTTCTCAAAACAACCTGCAAAATAATCAGAACTACCCTGTACCCCAATAACAAAATAATAAAGTTCAAGTAAGAAAGAGTTTGACATATTTTATCTTTGAATGTACATAATTGTATCACATCAATATGCTGAATAAATGACCAACTGGTATAAACACTAACAAATTACTTATAATGATTTTATGAACTACATGTACACGTTATAATGTGGTTTTCAGTATAAAGGTAATATTTAACATGTATTTTTACATTTGGTATATAAATGTTCATGGAAATACCACATATTTATTCCTCGCCTTTCGCTCGCTTCTCAATATGCCAAAATGGAGAAAAAACAATTTTCACTGGCTCGCACCATTTTTTTTAGACAAAATTCATGGAACATATGATCAATTTGTTGTGGCCTTAACGCCATAGCAACACATATTGTATAGGTTATATCATGGAGATCAGTCCATCCACTCATTGTTCCTGAACAGGCTAAATCACTGTATTTGGCTGTTAACCAACAACAAGGCGCATCAGTGACTGACTACTGCTCTACATCATTTAGAATCAGAGGTAGGAGGGAGAATGACCGTAGAAATTATTTCATAACTAAGCTTCACGAAAGTATGCCCCACCCGGGAATCAAACTCACGACCCCTCGATCCGTAGAATAATGGACATGTAAAATGAAATATGAAACACAGTTGACTATGAATGATAAAGAGATAATGAGGGATATCGAAATAGTATCTTAGAACTCAAAAAATGATAAAATCCTTCAAAAATTCCCTCCAACAGTTCTTTCAGTACTTTGATTTATAGGACACATTTTACTTACAAAATTTATAGTCCATTTAATCTAGCGAAAAAAAAGGCTAACATAGACAAAATTACTATGTGAAAGTTCGTAGTCATAGTAGTATCCAAGAAAAATGTGCACTCAAAAATTCAAGGGGAAAGTCTTTTTAGGGTCAAAACGTTGAAAATATAAATCAAAGCGCTGAAGGCACTGATTCTTTTCGGGTTTGTACAGTCAAAGATTTAGAACTCCAAAAACGTATGTATACAAAGGAAGATTACACATTGATCAAGTAACAAGTACATTTTTGTACTAATGTTTACTCAAACAAATAATAAGGGCTTCAGAGATTAGTTTCAAAAAACGTTTCAAAAGGCTTTTATAAGCAGTAGACTGTCTATTCTAACTTTACTACTCATTCATTTTAAAGGCGTTGCACATTTTATTTAAATATCTAAATAGTCAAGTTTTTTTTGTTGAACAGTATGTACTGTCATTTATGTAATGATCAATTGTGTGAACTAAATTAGAGTCATATTTTTACAAAATATCGATATGGCCTAAAACAAATGAGACTGATAATTTTGGAATGCTTGTAACATGTTCCTTTTGATTAAGCTTTAGTACCTGGGATTCACGAGCATAGCTTGCCAGCACCGTTCCAGGTTCAGAACACTAGTAGTCTATTTAGATATTTTTAGATAGATTTATTTCTGTATAAAAATATAAATTAACATAAAATCATCATACATGTAGTAATAAAATAAACATGTTAATAATATTATGCCATCTATATATATTACATACACAAAGGATAACACAAAAAAGAGAATAAACATCCCTTATTTCCATTGTGGTCCTTGGAATATATAATAACAGGTGGCATGGGAAGACATGTTTAATGTTAACAAAATCACAGTCAAAATTGAAAGACATCAAAGGGTTTAGGATAAATAGGTTAACAATGACAATGGGTACAACAGGGGAACATAAGAACTTATTACAATTCAACAGATAATAAAACAGCAAGATTCTTAGTAAAATACTATTAAAAACCTATCATGACTAAAATCTATCTATACTTGTAAAATAATTAAACAATTTTTTATGAAAAAAAGAAAAAAGTCTATGTTAAGATATCTAATAAAAGAAACCAAACGATGATATATCACATCAAGTGACTTTTTAGCCTAGATTTAAAAACATTTATGCTTTCGGTATCCCTGATTTGTTGGGGCAAATCATTCCATAGTAAAATTCTTCTATAATCAAATGTTTTTTTGCCAAAACCTTTAATCCTGGGGATGGAAAAGCGCCTACTATCCCTGAAACAATCTTCCGAGACAACACTGGAGGCCTGAGATGATACCCTGAATCTAGTACTATATTGATGGGAGTTGCAGCAGGAACAAAATGCTCATGCATGTATGAAGGAGCTGAATTAGCACTTATTTTAAAAAAATGACACAGGATTGAAAAATCTACTCTTTTAGAAACCGATAACCAGTTAAGTCTTAAAAAAATGTTCATTTGCTAAATGGGTTCCGGAATCTAGATTAAGTACAAATCTAACAAGTTGTTTTAAGTGTTCTGCATTTTGTTTCTAAGTGACTGTGTAATAGAGTAGAACCACACTGTTGATGCATAATCCAGGTGACACTGTTCAATAGACATAGCCAATAACTTTTTAGTATGATAGGAAAGGAACTTAGCCTTTCTAAATAAAGATTTGAACCGCCCATTTGCTTTACGAAGAACGGACATAGCCATGGAGTCAAATGACAGGCTCTGGTCAATGGTTGCTCTCAGATACTTCACTGAGTCTTTAGCTTCGAGTTGTTGACCTTTGCATGAGACACTGAGTTTATGTTGAGATTTAATTTTGTGTTTGGAGCCGAATAGAATGGATTCGGTTTTACCCAAATGTAGAGAAAGTTTGTTCCAAATTAACTAATCACTGATAGATTCTAATTCAGTGCTGAGTAAAGATTCAATTTCATGTTTGTGTTTACCGTGAACCAGAATAGCAGAATCATCTGCATATAATAATAACTTGTGCTTGATAACAGCTGACATATCGTTTACATAGATTAAAAAAAAGAAGTGGACCCAATATGGATCCCTGAGGAACACCACAATCAATGCTGACATTAGAAGAAAAAGTTCCAGATACATCTAGTAATTGCTGCCTGTCGGACAAGTAGGACGAGAACCATTGTACTACAGAATGAGAAAGACCAAGGGCTTCAAGTTTCATTAGAAGTACAGAATGATTGACTGTGACAAAGGCTTTCTGGAGGTCAAGTAAAATCACCCCAACTAAGTTGCCTTTATCCATATGAAAACGAAAATAATTAGTTAAATGTATAAGACATGTCTCTGTACTGTAGAGAATTTACTTCTGAAGCCAGACTGGTACTTAAATAAAAGAACTTTAGATGTAAGATAATCTTCAATTTAATCGTAAACAGGTCTCTCTAAAATTTTGGAAATAATGTTTAAAATAGAAACTGGACGATAACTGCCTACTTCGGTCTTATTATTTTTCTTAAATAAAGGAATGACACGTGCTGTCTTTAAACAATCTGGTACACTGCCTTGAATTAGAGACAAATTTATAATGTGTGACAATGGATAAGCAATAATAGGGGCAGCATCCCTGACAAACCTAGATGGGATACCATCAAGACCAGTAGCCTTGGTAGAACTTAGCCTTTTCAAATATTTAAAGACTTTATTTTCATCTACCAAAGAAAATCTAAAACTGTCAGGTTTAAAAACTTTTGATGAATAAAAATTGAAAACAAAACTTTTTCTTAAGTTCTTTACACTTTTATGCAATTTTTCAACAAGTTTGGCGGCAACAGATGTATAAAAATTGTTAAACTTTTCTGCTACTTTTAATTTATCGAAACAAACGTCATTATCAATATTCAATCCAATACAACATGAAGATTGACCTTTTTTGGATGGAAGCCCTAATTGTTTAAGATGTTCCCACAAAGACTTTGAATCGTTAACATTATTGAGAACTGAATTAAAGTAGTTCTTTTTTGCATAGAGTATAAATGACTGATTTTATTTCCAAGAATTCGAAAAGCAGACATCAGTTTTGTTTCTTTTATAAGTATTGAAAGCAGTATCCCTATCTTTGATACACTGAAGAACATCTGAATCAATCCAGGCTTCCGTCCTTTGTTTAATGCGAACTTGGGGCTACTGCACTTTACCGGTACGTAGTAATTCACCGGAAGTAGAAATATGATAAGCGCTTGCGCGCGACTTTCGGCGCCGAAAATTGTGTCATGACGCTATGATGTTAATACGAACAATTCAGGACGATTCATTTCATAGAAACAATTTTGACCTGTTTGAATAGAAAGGTAAGTGATTTTATTTTAATTTCATGATATTTCTGCTGCCCCCGAACCCCCGTTTTTTTACGTTCACCGTCAGTACCGACTCAATGAAGAATGTCGACGCGATATTTGTTTACATTATTGCTAAGTTAGCAACGGACGCGCACTTGCAAAACGACGCATGCGCAGTAGGCGCGTACCGGTTAAGTGCATTCTAGCCTTTAACTCTTTATTATAAAACGTTTCGGCAATAGGCCTTCTTCAGTCAATAAATTTTGCTATCATTTTGAATCATCTCGAAAGGGTGCTAGTATATAGTCACGTGATCTTCAGAATGTAAACAAGCTTTCGTGTTTCACCAAACTCTGGCAGTAGCCAAAAATAGAACTACATGTATTTAAGGGAGTTCGTCAGGAAAGAGGTTCAACTTTTAATTGTTTATTCTGATTTCTCTGAACGAATTATTTTTACACATGCTGTAGTTACTGCTGCTCGATTTAATATTGTGCAGAGGATTTGAAGCTAACTGTTAAAACACACAGTGTCGATTAGATTTTTCGTGAAAAGATAGGTAGAAATTATTTCATGTGCTATTTGATGACATTCATTATTTTTGTTTGATACACGGTAGATCACGTGACCAAAGACCATGGTCAAGTACACTTAAAGCAATAGACTTAATGTATAATTATCTTGTATATATATATACTTAACTGCTAACAAGGTTATATTGATAATTAAGTTAAATGAATTATGCAAATAAAAATATAAATTTGAAGTGAATAGAGAATAACTGTTCTTATAGAACGATAATTTACCCGTCTGTGACTATCATAACTTGAATTGTCCAATAATTATTTATTCTACTAATTACATTTTTTTCAAAACTGTTATTACGTACTTTCACATATGGTAGTTCCCATAACTTAACCTGCTTCAATATTGAACCGTGTCCACCATTGAATGGAACAAAACTGGGTTATTCAAAAACTATCCATATAAACATTATATTATACTAAAGCCCGGTTTCAATGAAGAGTATATTTTTCAGCACAGAATTATTCGTCTTTTTTCACGCCGACGAACCGTTTCCACGAAGCTGAAAGCATCGTCGGCAACCACAGTACTTTCTTCCTTTACTCTTCATACGCAGCGTAGTGGAGTAATGTATCGTGGGATAACCGACGATGAGCTGAAAGTTAATGAAGTAACAGGTCGCGAGCTCTGACCACGCACAGATTCGATTTTCGGGTGGGACATATTTTCGTCGAGCTTGGTCACAAAATAATTTCTACGGCAATTATTTTTCCTACCACTGATTCTAAATCATGTAGGACAGTTGTCAGTCTATGACGGAAGTATGCACCTAACGACTTGTTAACAGCTTAATTCAGAGATTTGGCCTTCCAGGAACGGTAAGTATGTTTGATGGGTATAACTTATACTACGCTACGGCGTTGTTTAAAGTTCATCAATTCTTTCTTGAATCATCTCCTTGGCTCCTGTCATTCCAGATCATGTAGACCGAATAATCATCATAGTCTTTTATGGATGAGTCATATAAGCACTTATGTCCTCTTATAAGGTCAACTAACTTCTCGTACTATACTCTATTAGTTAACTTCATGGAGCAAAAATTGCGTGGGTCAATTGAGCAAGTTAAAATGACGTCACATTTTGATATTGACTTCGTCGTTTTTTTTTGGAGTGGACATGCGGAAAAATCACAACATGATGCGAATCTTTTGGCATCGACTCGTGAAAACGGGTCACCAGAAGCATGACTGTTCAGTTTAGTATGAAGCGCATTAATCTTATTCCGCAGCCATACTGCGCCGATTACGTATATCTTCGTAGATGATCGCGGAGGTTGTTCCGAATGGCAGGTCTACAACGCATCATTGCAATGTTTCCTGGAAACAGGGCTAAATGGTTCACTGAATTTCCAACTGTAGGTCTAGGAAATAGACTTCTCAGTTTGGATTAACTTAATAAAAATGTTGATTGAAACCCATTGAAGATACAACAAGTTAAAACGCATCTGAAGATTGGTCAATATTGCATGCAGTTATAAAATGCACGAATTTGATTGGTCGAGAACAGGTCTCCTGACATGTTGAAAACTTCCAAAGAGAACAACAAATACTCAAGATCAATTTATTTGTTTTATTAGTTTTTCACCTTATGCTGATTTATACGAGCTTATGAAACATGAGGGATACATGAACTAGATTAATTAACACGATTCAGAGGACTGTACGTATAGCCCGGCCCCTGACTAGGTGTGGTCGAGTGGCTGAGATGTTGGACAGGTAATCATTGAATATCCAGCGTAACTTTGGTTCAAATCACATCTAAAACGTACCTCGATGTTTCTGTGACATTGAAACAAAATTTATCTGTCATAGTGCAGTACTTGGGGGACCAGAAAGCGGACACTTCACTGATTAACATTAGTGTAAGTTGTTTCACAATCATGCTAAAAAACGTGTATGTATCATGATAATGGATAAAGAAATAAAACAATTAGGGACACTAGTCAGTTATCCTTTCTTGGTAAAGTTTGAAGCAATCGAATTGGCAAGTAGGTCCCATAGACATATTTATAGTACGAGTAGGTTCTATCAGTTGAAATGCTCGGTCTTTTTATCATTGAAGCCCTATGTAAGGATAATAAACTATTTCATCAAATATCTTTCTTGATAATAAAGATAATAATGATGAAATTTTGATATTTCTTTTAAAACAAAACAAAACTTTGCTTGATTTTCAAAGAAAAATTACATGATTTACAAAAAATGTATTTAAGATTAATTGTGTCAAATTGGCATTGAAAAATAAGGGTAAAATCCGAAAAATCCAACTGATTTGACCTAGCCACTTGAAGAGTATACAAAGGGAAATAACTGACTAAAGTCCCCCATTACTTATTAATTCTCCAGTACAGGCAGTCCTGTTAACTTTTCCTACTTAAAGAGTATTATTTGATCACGTGATACGCTCAACTTGTATGCATATTATCTATTTTAGTTTATTATTTTTTTCGGCGCAGCTGTCTAAACCAACTTTAGACCAATATTTGTATAGAGATAAAAAATATGGTACCATTGGTTATTTGTGATAAACAGGCGCGTAGTACGGACAGTAGTTGCTGCCTATCCACTTAGTTTAATTTGGGTGGCATATTATGCTAATTGATAATACATCGCTGTGGTACGCTCCTGGTATTATGACAGAACAGCAAATATGAATATTTATACTTCAAACAAAATTAGTCCTGCATCGCGCCGAATATATTTATTGAAAATAGTTCTTGTTTAAATATACACTCAGGTATAATGAACTTATTTGCACAGTGCCCGTTGTGAGGTAAGAACTATATGTTCAGCATTGTTTTTATTAGGTTACTTAATTCAAATATTTACTTAAACTTCATATTGATATTTACCTGTATTATTTGACAACATTAAGCATGCACTTAATTAGTATCCGTATCGATTTACGGCTTAGATCGTATACATTCGTCAAGTTTCGTCGCTTTGATACGTGACAATAAGCCTTTAGCGGCAGGTTTTTTGTTTTAAAAACTCATGGAATCAGTGCGCCATTGTGTACACAAGTAATTGTAAAGCATGTACCGATTATGTTTTATTTGGAAAAACAGTTTTATAAGGGGTAAAACCACAGGCGGTCAGTACGGTCCCTAATCAAAAGCACTATGAATACATATATAGTGCTTTTAATTCGGGACCGTGCCGGTCGCCTGTGGGTAGAACCCAGAATCTCTTGATTGTGAGGTGGTACTTCACCAAGTCCTTACCAATCTCCGTAAACATAGATCCTGTTCTACTCGCGTTGTCGTACTGGATCTCTACTTAGTCAATGCAAGGTCACGTCGAGATGAACTTTGTGTCCACCAATCAATGCGTAGCTTTCATCTAGACGAAAACACTATTAATCACATTTTGATTTCGTAATTTCTATTTTTAGACCAAGGTTTGCATGCAAATTTAACAGCGGTATTATTCACAGTCTGCGATTGGGTGGTTCCTTTCAAATTGCGTGACGTAGAAGATGTAAACAAATTACGTATCATAACAATTTCGTCATGAATATTATGATGAGAAAAGGTCACCTGAACGTGACCTTCGTTTGGAAATCTAAATTAGCGAGTATGCGAGCGGTAAAATTTTAGATCGGGTTTTAATCAGATTGAGTCCTTACATACCTCTTCGTGTGCTATTAATAAACTTTAAAGTATTTATATTCGTGAATTTACGGAGATTTCATACGGACATTCACGACTATGCATACAGTGCACGTTTAATGTTGACATTTATAATATATTTCAATAAATTGTATTTCATTATTTTTAAGGCCGTTTCTCGTCTTATGTAAGAAACATTCTTTGAATCCTTGGTTTAATTTAAATGTTGATTTTAATGTTTTGTAATAGCTGTATTCCTACATCTTGTTATATATTATGATTCCTTTTCCGTTATGCTGATCAATGCGTTTATTATCACTGGTATAGCTGGTTACAGTATGGACCAATGATGATGTGCCTGATCAACACATGATCACTGGTCCGTAAGTTGTATCATTTGCTTTTAATGCATGTAAACTTCTCTATATATCCCTTTCAAAATATATATTTATGCGTGCACAGTTCTACCTACACTCAGCATGATACTTGATCCTGTCAATAATTGACAAATATATCACGGTGCGCTAACTGAAATAAAGATACAGAGATAAGTAATAGGAAAGAAAAATATATAAAAATCGGTCTGGGGAACCAAGATTAGAATGCCTGAAAGGAAAAGGAAGCTAATCAGTTACTTTATCACCACAAAATCAGTAGTAGAGGTGACCTGTCCGGATTGCGAGGCATTACTAGGAACAAGTTCGCGCTGGCATAGCTCAGTGACTTATATAGGGATACAGTTACTGGAGAAAACCCCCATTAGAAGTGTTGAGAATACAGTTAATTAAGTAGCAATGTAAAACTATCATAACCAGATTGTTTTTTATGTTAAATTGTTCGTTGCTATGCTATATTCCTTAAGCTTCCTTACTCTCACAAATTTTAGTATCTCTAAATCATTTGACAGTCGTGAGTTCGGTTACAGATTAAGATGGCGACTTTGGTGCCATTAAAAAAGTTAAATCTGTCAAAGAATATGATTCTAGTATTGAGGTATCTATGGAACGATGTTTAGTTATGTAAACTGTCTACCTCTTTTACTTCTTATATTGTTAAATACAAATGGCACGAAGGACAATAAACAAAGTGAAATAAATTTCTTTTATAGATATAACACAAGAGCAAGAGATTAAAGAAAACATTGGTATATCAATCTCCGTAAACAGATATCCTGTAGAGCGTTGCCGTACAGGATCTCTACTTTCTCCGTGGAAGGTCACGTCGAGATGAACTTTGTTTTGACCAATCAATGCGTTGCTTTCATCTAGACGAAAACACTATTAATCACATTTTGATTTCGTGCTTTCTAATTTCGTCATTAATATTATAATGAGAAAAGGTCACCTGAACGTGACCTTCGTTTGAAAAAGGCCCGATCTAAATTAGCGAGTATGCGAGCGGAAAATTTTAGATCGGGGTTTAATCAGATTGTTGGTATATCAACTTTACAACTTTGTCATTTTAATAGTGAAATCAATAACATGTAGATTGGCAGTTCAGCAGAGTTGGCGTTGTTCTTGTTTTCAGCATTTGGATACAAAATATGTGAGACAAATGCATTAAATCAAAACGCTTTCCGAATATAAACAAACATTTAATTTTTTCCTTGTACTATCCATGTTATTACATTCAAATGTCTCTGCATATTATGTATTTAAACCAACTAATTATGTCACATATTTTCCAAAACAGACATGTTTCGCCACGCTGAAACGTTTCTATTGTTGTTTATCACAAGGTTATAAAACGCAATGTGCATCCAATAATTATGATTTTTCATGTTAAGGCATTTCACAAACACTTTGTTGTGTTTTTGTACATTCATCATCATTCCATCCCGGAAATCCAGAGCCAAGCGTAATTTCAATACATTGCTGAAGTGGTGAGTCAGGTTGATTCTTGAACCAGTGAGTGTACGTCAGCTTAGTACCATCAGACCAGACAAACGTTCCTGGTATTTCGAAATCATTGCACCCAGTCCATGTATCGCTTTTATATTCACCTGAAATTCATTTAAATACCATATAAAGAAGATGACAAAACAATATGTATTATATCAATGTATTAAATCCAAAGATGAATTATCTAATATTTTGTGTGATGTGTCAGCTCAAACAATAATAATTATGTCTTAAAGTATGTATATTAGCTCAGTTGGTAGCACTGATCGAGAGGTCATGGGTTCGATTCCCGGGCGGGGAATACTTTCGTAGAGCTTGGTTATGAAATTATGTCTATGGCCATTCTCTCTCCTACCAATGATTCTTAATTATGTACGGCAGTGGTCAGTCATTGACGAAAATATGTGCTTAGTAGTTGGTTAACAGCTAAATCCAGAGATTTAGCTTTTCCAGGAGGAGTGAGTAGGTTGACTTACCGCCGTTATATAACCTACGCAATGTGTTGCCGCGGCGTTAAACCCAACAAAAAACAAAAATAAATTGTCCTAAATTAATTATTTTTAAG
This sequence comes from Mactra quadrangularis, assembly GCA_025267735.1. NCBI lineage: Eukaryota > Metazoa > Mollusca > Bivalvia > Venerida > Mactridae > Mactra > Mactra quadrangularis. The sequence goes on along the minus strand of CM046307.1, from coordinate 9,699,868 downwards.
TTACAGTCGCCGTATCGTCGTATTCTCTTATATAATAGCCGATAAAACGTCAATAACTAGTTAAATTGACCCAATGTCTATGTCAAACAATAGCAATAATGTCGGAACTATTTGTTATCACCGACGAGTAGTTCCGCTAAATATAGCTCTTCATCTTCGGTTTCAATGTGAACCAAATGTCCAAACACACGTTGACAGAAATTCTAAAAATGAAGAACATTATATTTAATTAATATACAAAGGTAGTGTTTGTAAATGGTTGTTACTTGTATGTATATAATTACAATCGCATTGAGTCCTGCTATAACATGATATTCAGAGCGTGCTTAAAAGATCGTCATAGTAGATTTAAGACATTTTAAAGAATAATATTTTACACTCTTATTAAATTGTATTGTCGTCTTGGCCATAACTAAAAAGGGAAATATAAGGTATGTGAAGTTGGCGTGTAGATTGTACATTGTAATTCAACTAGTAGTTCGCGAATTACTAGCTAGCTAGTAGATGGGTATTGAACTTGTAGTTCGCGAATTACGAGCTGGCTAGTAGTTGGGTATTCAACTTGTAGTTCAACCCGGACACAGCAGCATAGGTATCTTTTGAATTACTAGGTAGTAGATGGGTATTCAAGTTGTAGTTCGACCCGGACTCACCAGCATATGTATTTTTTGAATTACTAGCTAGTAGTTGGGTATTCAAGTTGTAGTTCGACCCGGACTCACCAGCATATGTATTTTTTGAATTACTAGCTAGTAGTTGGGTATTCAAGTTGTAGTTCACATAAAAACATCAACATACGTTATACTTGAATTGCTAGCTAGTAATTGGGTATACAACTTGTAGTTCGGCCCGGACACACCAGCATATGTATTTTTTTGAACTACTAGCTAGTAGATGGGTATTCAACTTGTAGTTCGACATAGATACACCATCAAATGTATCTTTTGAATTAATAGCTAGTAGTTGGGTATTCAACTTGTAGTTCGACCCAGACGCATTACTATACATAACATTTGAAATACTAGCTAGTAGTTGAGTATTCAAGTTGTAGTTCGACCCAGATACTCTAGCATAGGAATTGTTTGAACTACTAGCTAGTAGTTGGGTATTCAATTTTTAGTTCGACCCGGACTCACCAGCATAGGGATTGTTTGAATTACTAGCTAGTAGTTGGGTATTCAAGTTGTAGTTCGGCCAGGACACACCAGGATAGGTATTTTTTTAATTACTAGCTAGTATATGGGTATTCAAGTTGTAGTTCGACCCGGCCTCACTAGCATATGTATGTTACAACCCGTTTTGTAATAATAACCCGAAATGTAATAAATTATTACAAAGTGGGTTACGATGTCAAATATTGTAACATTTCGACACAACCCGTTTTGTGGTAATAACCCGAATTGTGGTAAATTATTACAAAGTGAGTTACGATGTCAAATAATGTAACATTTCGACACAACCCGTTTTGTGGTAATAACCCGAATTGTGGTAAATGATTTTAAAAAGAATTTAATCACAAACTTGAACGAAGAAAATAAAAGAAATCATGTTTATATAGTTATTATGAGGTAAACCAAGTTTTCAGGCTAAGGAATTGGAATTTTCAGCGAAAATTGTAAATTCAATGAAAAGTGTAAAGAGACAAAAAGCTTCACATTGAAGAAATATTATTTTCTTATGTGTTAACTATTTAGCTTCGAGAGGTTAGGGAATGACATATGTAAGTGACAAATGACTATTTCAACTTGTTCTAAGGAATTGCTCAAAATGTAATAAATTATTACAAAGTGGGTTACGATGTAAAATTTTGTAACATTTCAATACAACCCGTTTTGTGATAAAAACCCGAATTGTAATAAATTGTTACAAAGTGGGTTACGATGTAAAATTTTGTAACATTTCGACACAACCCGTTTTGTGGAAAGAACCCGAATTGTAATAAATGATTTTAAATTGAACTCAATCATTAACTTGAACAAAGAAAATAAAAAGCGATCATGTAAATATAGTTATTTTGGGGTAAATTAAGTTTTCAGGCTAAGGAATTGGAATTTTCAGCGAAAATTGTAAATTCAATGAAAAGAGTAAAGAGACAAAAAGCTTCACATTGAAGAAATATTATTTTCTTAAGTGTTAACTATTTAGCTTCGAGAGGTTAGGGAATGACATATGTAAGTGACAAATGACTATTTCAACTTGTTCTAAAAAATTGCTCAAAATGTAATAAATTATTACAAAGTGGGTTACGATGTAAAATTTTGTAACATTTCGACACAACCCGTTTTGTGATAAGAACCCGAATTGTAATAAATTGTTACAAAGTGGGTTACGATGTAAAATTTTGTTACATTTCGACACAACCCGTTTTGTGGTAAGAACCCGAATTGTAGTAAATTGTTACAAAGTGGGTTACGATGAAAAATATTGTAACATTTCGACACTACCCGTTTTGTGGTAATACCCCGAATTGTAATAAATGATTTTAAATTGAATTCAATCAACAGCTTGAACAAAGAAAAAATAAAAAAGTAATGATGTGTTTTAAGTTGTTTTGTGATGACCGAACTTTTCATGCAAGGAAATTGGAATTTTTGCAAATGTGAAAGGTAAGATCGAGGTCATTATATACTCACTATATATAAAGTTTATATTATGATATAAAGTAGAAACAACTAACATTTGATTAACATTTAACACAAATTTCATCGTGAAATTGCAGTACAATGAACTGGTAGATACATGTACATGTATAACAAAACTTTCATTTAAGGCTTTTATTTTAGACTTTTAAACGTACACTGCAAGGTGCATTTTAGTAATCGTAAACAATGAAACGTGACAAAAAAACTTTAAAAAGTTCTTGTCGCTTATACACTAACATGCACATATAAATTATACACACTCACTCGGTCCCGTACTCACATATTGCACACATGTATACCCACCCCAACCCCCACACGCACCCCCACATGCACACAGATGAGAAAACAGCAATTGTGTACATCACAAACGTGGACGATTATGAGAAAATACCATGAACGTAAAATTATTGCAATCCAATTTATCACAAACATTGGTAAATACGTAGCATTAAATAACTAAACTGAAACAAGTTAAGTACACTTATAAGCTTTAACCTAATAAGATCCTATTAATATATATATGTGTATATAAGAAATGTTTGACATCAATTACTTGTAAGCCAAGGAGTCATGGGGATCTTTTTTCTCAGCGGATTCCAACCAGCTGCCGGCCGCGTGAATTTTGTCGCAAAATATTTTGATTTAGCCGCACAATTTCCAAGTTTTTACAGAAATTTGTTTCAGGCAAATATTTCACATGCATTAAAGCTTGTTTGTATCTAGGAAAGAAAAACTTCACTAATTCAGTCATGTAAACTCCAAGAACAATGCATAAAACACACTCAGTGCCGACCGAAACAAGAATTCATATCGTGCTTCCAATCTTATAATATACTTTAACACAATGTATCTAAACATTTATTATAATGTGTTAATGATCAGATTCAGTGTCCAAATTATTTAGATGTTTTCCGGTTTACCCTCAGTTATCTCTCCGACGATGACCAAACTGCTCTATTTGAAATATTTCCAAAGACATAAAACAAAAAATAATCATAATTTTGCAACATTTAAACAACTCAGATTCAGAAAGAATCCTATGTGTAGGATATCAGTGAAGTATTTAATGCCCTGTGTTCTGTAAGCATTTAACGTTAGACCACCGTTACCGTAAAGAACGGTTAACTAAATGATACGTTAAAGTGCCAACGATTAACGATAGCGGAAAAAAGAGTCGTAACTTCTATCTTATTAGAAAAAATCGGACTGAAGGACTTGCTCTTTCATGTAAATGTTCATTGGAGATTAGCAATGTATGCTATATACTAAAACATAGTCTTCAAGCTCCCTTAACCATAACCTCTGATCAACTGTCATTAAAACGCTCCTCGAATTCACCAACCTTTTTCAACGTCAAGTTGAATTGACAGACCCTACTTTTTCAGCAAATCTCTAACACCAAATAATTGTACAGTTTTCCTCTATATTGTGACAGTTAATGTTTTTGTAAATGTATTGATCTAAATCAACGGGAGTAACACCACTGACTTCGTTGAATTTGCAATGACAATTACTAATTTTTTTTAATGCACTGGAACTATTTTGTTTCAGGTTGTTTCATACTCACTCTTCGGTCCTGCGTTCAGTTACTGCGAACGTTACAAAACTTTCCGTAACGATACATTCGGAATTCCTCGACCATTCGCTGCGAATAATTTCGGACACATTTAGTCGCTATTTTGAAACTACCGGTGTTAAAGTAAACATATATGTGATCGTTTCGGCAATGAGTGTTGTTTCGTTTTTTAAAAATTTTGAAACATCACTCATTGCCTCAACGATCTCATATTCGTGTATTAGATTAGGTTATTCGCAGCGAATTGCTGAGAACTTCCAAATGTATTAATATGTAAAGTTCTGTAACGTTTTGTGTAATTGAAACGCTACTGGTTATACTTATCGTCATGGTTATGATTACATTCATCAAACATGTCACGGCTCATCGAATAAAATCGGAATATACCATTTTTATTGAAAAATACGAAATGACATGAAATGAGTTGTCAACTTTATTGCAATTCTTCTACGTAAGTTATATATCTTTCCTTGTGCAAACTACAGACGTGAAAAAACGTCTTATAAAAGGCTTAGGCATACAGGTACGATTGCTGATATACCACGTTCGTACAGACGGCCTTTATTTTCAGCACGACTAGACTCAATATATAGATACGTCTTTTTTATTTGCGTGAAAGATTTTTCATGTCAATATATATGTCACGTGTGATGGAAGGGTACGATACGATGGACGTCAAGATTTAGAAAACGGCGAATGGTCGGGTGTATTCCGTACTCTGTTTTGCAACCATTTAACGACGTTTACGGGCTCATCAAAAACGGCCAGTTTAGCAGAATTTGACCTATGGAACGTCAAAGGCGTATCAGTCATGAACTTTCAACGAAAACGTTACATTGGTCAGCTTTACGTACTGTAATTGTCTCTATATTCCAAAAATTAAGTTGATCCTCCTGTTCTTGAGCGACAGCAATCCAACTTCATATGTATTTACCTTGGACGTCGTATTTGCCAAGGTTAAACAAAAGAAACACCTTTTCAGAGTGATCTTAAGATTCACCTTTTTTTGCTATGGAGTCAAATTCCTTACCCTGAAAACTGGTTTGACCTCAAAACTAACTATGTTAACATCACAACTTTTTATTTTCTTCGTTCAAGTTGTTGATTAAATACTTTTTAAAATCATTTACCACAATTCGGGTTATTACCACAAAATGGGTTGTGTAGAAATGTTACAATATTTTACATCGTAACCCACTTTGTAACAATTTACTACAATTCGGGTTCTTACCACAAAACGAGTTGTGTCGAAATGTTACAAACTTTTACATCGTAACCCACTTTGTAACAATTTATAACATTTTGGACAATTTTTTAGAGCAAGTTGAAAAAGTCATTTGTCACTTACATATGTCATTCCCTAACCTCTCAGAGCTACATAGTCAACACTTATATATTTTGCTTTTAAAGTGAATAGTTTGTCTTTTCACACTCTTGTTAGAATTCACCATTTTCGCTGAAAATTCCAATTCCTTAGCCTGAAAACTTGGTTTACCTCATAATAACTATATTAACATGATTTCTTTTATTTTCTTCGTTCAAGTTGTTGATTAAATTCTTTTTAAAATCATTTTCCACAATTCGGGTTATTACCACAAAATGGGTTGTGTCCAAATGTTACATTATTTGACATCGTAACTCACTTTGTTATAATTTACCACAATTCGGGTTATTACCACAAAACGGGTTGTGTCGAAATGTTACAATATTTGACATCGTAACCCACTTTGTAATAATTTATAACATTTTGATCAATTCTTTAGAACAAGTTGAAGTAGACATTTGTCACCTACATATGTCATTCCCTACCCTATTGAAGCTAAATAGTCAACACTTAAGAAAATAATATTTCTTCAATGTGAAGTGTTTTGTCTCTTTACACTTTTCATTGACTTTACAATTTTTGCTGAAATTCCAGTTCCTTAGCCTGAAAACTTAATTCACCTCAAAATAACTATATTTACATGATTTCTTTTTATTTTCTTTGTTCAAGTTGTTGATTGAATTCAATTTAAAATCATTTATTACAATTCGGGTTCTTACCACAAAACGGGTTGTGTCGAAATGTTACAAAATTTTACATCGTAACCCACTTTGTAACAATTTATTACATTTTGGGCAATTTTTTAGAGCAAGTTGAAATAGGCATTTGTCACTTACATATGTCATTTCCTAACCTCTCAGAGCTAAATAGTCAACACTTAAGCAATATTTTGTTTTTAATGTGAAGAATTTGTCCTTTCACACTCTTGTTAGAATTCACCATTTTCGCTGAAAATTCCAATTCCTTAGCCTAAAAACTTGGTTTAACTCATAATAACTATATAAACATGATTTCTTTCATTTTTTTGTTCAAGTTGTTGATTGAATTCAATTTAAAATCATTTATTACAATTCGGGTTCTTACCACAAAACGGGTTGTGTCAAAATGTTACAATATTTTTCATCGTAACCCACTTTGTAACAATTTATTACAATTCGGGTTCTTACCACAAAACGAGTTGTGTCGAAATGTTACAAACTTTTACATCGTAACCCACTTTGTAACAATTTATAACATTTTGGACAATTTTTTAGAGCAAGTTGAAAAAGTCATTTGTCACTTACATATGTCATTCCCTAACCTCTCAGAGCTACATAGTCAACACTTATATATTTTGCTTTTAAAGTGAAGAGTTTGTCTTTTCACACTCTTGTTAGAATTCACCATTTTCGCTGAAAATTCCAATTCCTTAGCCTGAAAACTTGGTTTACCTCATAATAACTATATTAACATGATTTCTTTTATTTTCTTCGTTCAAGTTGTTGATTAAATTCTTTTTAAAATCATTTTCCACAATTCGGGTTATTACCACAAAATGGGTTGTGTCCAAATATTACATTATTTGACATCGTAACTCACTTTGTTATAATTTACCACAATTCGGGTTATTACCACAAAACGGGTTGTGTCGAAATGTTACAATATTTGACATCATAACCCACTTTGTAATAATTTATAACATTTTGATCAATTCTTTAGAACAAGTTGAAGTAGACATTTGTCACCTACATATGTCATTCCCTACCCTATTGAAGCTAAATAGTCAACACTTAAGAAAATAATATTTCTTCAATGTGAAGTGTTTTGTCTCTTTACACTTTTCATTGACTTTACAATTTTCGCTGAAATTCCAGTTCCTTAGCCTGAAAACTTAATTCACCTCAAAATAACTATATTTACATGATTTCTTTTTATTTTCTTTGTTCAAGTTGTTGATTGAATTCAATTTAAAATCATTTATTACAATTCGGGTTCTTACCACAAAACGGGTTGTGTCGAAATGTTACAAAATTTTACATCGTAACCCACTTTGTAACAATTTATTACATTTTGGGCAATTTTTTAGAGCAAGTTGAAATAGGCATTTGTCACTTACATATGTCATTTCCTAACCTTTCAGAGCTAAATAGTCAACACTTAAGCAATATTTTGTTTTTAATGTGAAGAATTTGTCCTTTCCCACTCTTGTTAGAATTCACCATTTTCGCTGAAAATTCCAATTCCTTAGCCTAAAAACTTGGTTTAACTCATAATAACTATATAAACATGATTTCTTTCATTTTTTTGTTCAAGTTGTTGATTGAATTCAATTTAAAATCATTTATTACAATTCGGGTTCTTACCACAAAACGGGTTGTGTCAAAATGTTACAATATTTTTCATCGTAACCCACTTTGTAACAATTTATTACAATTCGGGTTCTTACCACAAAACGGGTTGTGTCGAAATATTACAAAATTTTACATCGTAACCCACTTTGTAATAATTTATTACATTTTGAGCAATTCTTTAGAACAAGTTGAAATAGTCATTTGTCATTTACATATGTCTTTCCTAACCTCTCGAAGCTAAAAAGTCAACACATAAGAAAATAATATTTCTTCAATGAGAAGAGATTTGTCTCTTTACACTTTTTCATTGAATTTACCATTTTCGTTGAATATTCCAGTTCCTTAGCCTGAAAACTTAATTTACCTCAAAATAACTATATTTACATGATTTCTTTTTATTTTCTTTGTTCAAGTTGTTGATTGAATTCAATTTAAAATCATTTATTACAATTCGGGTTCTTACCACAAAACGGGTTGTGTCGAAATGTTACGAAATTTTACATCGTAACCCACTTTGTAACAATTTTTTACAATTCGGGTTCTTACCACAAAACGGGTTGTGTCGAAATGTTACAAAATTTTACATAGTAACCCACTTTGTAATAATTTATTACATTTGAGCAATTCTTTAGAACAAGTTGAAATAGTCATTTGTCACTTACATATGTGATTCCCTAACCTCTCGAAGCTTAATAGTTAACACTAAAGAAAATAATATTTCTTCAATGTGAAGTGTTTTGTCTCTTTACACTTTTCATTGAATTTACAATTTTCGCTGAAAAAACCAGTTCCTTAGCCTGAAAACTTAATTTACCCCTAAATAACTATATTTACATGATTTCTTTTTATTTTCTTTGTTCAAAATGTTGATTGAATTCAAGTTAAAATCATTTATTACAATTCGGGTTCTTACCACAAAACGGGTTGTGTCGAAATGTTACAAAATTTTACATCGTAACCCACTTTGTAACAATTTATTACATTTTGGGCATTTCTTTAGAGCAAGTTGAAATAGTCATTTGTCACTTACATATGTCATTTCCTAACCTCTCAGAGCTAAATAGTCAACACTTAAGCAATATTTCGTTTTTAATGTGAAGAGTTTGTCTTTTCACACTCTTGTTAGAAATCACCATTTTCGCTGAAAATTCCAATTCCTTAGCCTGAAAACTTGGTTTACCTCATAATAACTATATAAACATGATTTCTTTTATTTTCTTCGTTCAAGTTTGTGATTAAATTCTTTTTAAAATCATTTACCACAATTCGGGTTATTACCACAAAACGGGTTGTGTCGAAATGTTACATTATTTGACATCGTAACTCACTTTGTAATAATTTACCACAATTCGGGTTATTACCACAAAACGGGTTGTGTCGAAATGTTACAATATTTGACATCGTAACCCACTTTGTAATAATTTATTACATTTCGGGTTATTATTACAAAACGGGTTGTAACATAGGTATCGTTTGAATTACTAGCTAGAAGTTGGGTATTTAAGTTGTAGTTCGGCAAGGACACACCAGCAGAGGTAATTTTTGAATTACTAGCTAGTAGTTGGGTTTTCAAGTTGTAGTTCGACCCGGACTCACTAGCATAGGTATCGTTTGAATTACTAGCTAGTAGTTGGGTATTTAAGTTGTAGTTCGACCCAGACTCACCAGCATAGGTGTCGTTTGAATTACTAGCTAGTAATTGGGTATTCAAGTTGTAGTTCGGCCTGGACACACCAGCATAGGTATTTTTTGAATTACTAGCTAGTAGATGGGTATTCAAGTTGTAGTTCGACCCGGACTCACCAGCATAGGTATTTTTGAATCTCTAGCTAGTAGATGGGTATTCAACTTGTAGTTCGACCCGGACTCACCAGCATAGATATTTTTTGAATTACTAGCTAGAAGTTAGGTATACAAGTTTTAGTTCGACCCGGACTCACCAGCATAGGTATTGTTTGAATTACTAGCTAGTAGTTTGGTATTCAAGTTGTAGTTTGACCTGGACTCACCAGCAAAGGTATCGTTTGAATTACTAGCTTGTAGTTGGGTGTTCAACTTGTAGTTCGACCCGAAAACACCAGTAAATTATTATTTGAACTACTAGCTAGTAGTTGGGTATTCAACTTGTAGTTCACATAAGATACATCAACATACGTTAAACTTGAATTACTAGCTAGAAATTGGGTATACAACTTGTAGTTCGGCCCGGACACACCAGCATATGTATTTTTTGAACTACAACTAGTAGATGGGTATTCAAGTTGAAGTTCGACATAGATACACCAGCAAATGTATCTTTTGAATTAATAGCTAGTAGTTGGGTATTCAACTTGTAGTTCGACCCAGACGCATTACTATACATAACATTTGAAATACTAGCTAGTAGTTGAGTATTCAAGTTGTAGTTCGACCCAGATACTCTAGCATAGGAATTGTTTGAACTACTAGCTAGTAGTTGGGTATTCAATTTTTAGTTCGACCCGGACTCACCAGCATAGGGATTGTTTGAATTACTAGCTAGTAGTTGGGTATTCAAGTTGTAGTTCGGCCAGGACACACCAGGATAGGTATTTTTTTAATTTCTAGCTAGTAGTTGGGTATTCAAGTTGTAGTTCGACCCGGCCTCACCAGCATAGGTATCGTTTGAATTACTAGCTAGTAATTGGGTATTCAAGTTGTAGTTCGGCCAGGACACACCAGGATAGGTATTTTTTGAATTACTAGCTAGTATATGGGTATTCAAGTTGTAGTTCGACCCGGCCTCACTAGCATAGGTATCGTTTGAATTACTAGCTAGTAGTTGGGTATTTAAGTTGTAGTTCGGCAAGGACACACCAGCATAGGTAATTTTTGAATTACTAGCTAGTAGTTGGGTTTTCAAGTTGTAGTTCGACCCGGACTCACTAGCATAGGTATCGTTTGAATTACTAGCTAGTAGTTGGGTATTTAAGTTGTAGTTCGACCCAGACTCACCAGCATAGGTGTCGTTTGAATTACTAGCTAGTAATTGGGTATTCAAGTTGTAGTTCGGCCTGGACACACCAGCATAGGTATTTTTTGAATTACTAGCTAGTAGATGGGTATTCAAGTTGTAGTTCGACCCGGACTCACCAGCATAGGTATTTTTGAATCTCTAGCTAGTAGATGGGTATTCAACTTGTAGTTCGACCCGGACTCACCAGCATAGGTATTTTTTGAATTACTAGCTAGAAGTTAGGTATACAAGTTTTAGTTCGACCCGGACTCACCAGCATAGGTATTGTTTGAATTACTAGCTAGTAGTTTGGTATTCAAGTTGTAGTTTGACCTGGACTCACCAGCAAAGGTATCGTTTGAATTACTAGCTTGTAGTTGGGTGTTCAACTTGTAGTTCGACCCGAAAACACCAGTAAATTATTATTTGAACTACTAGCTAGTAGTTGGGTATTCAACTTGTAGTTCACATAAGATACATCAACATACGTTATACTTGAATTACTAGCTAGAAATTGGGTATACAACTTGTAGTTCGGCCCGGACACACCAGCATATGTATTTTTTGAACTACAACTAGTTGATGGGTATTCAAGTTGAAGTTCGACCCGGACTCACCAGCATAGGTATCGTTTGAATTACTAGCTAGTAGTTGGGTGTTCAACTTGTAGTTCGACCCGGACTCCCCAGCAAATGTATTATTTGAACTACTAGCTAGTAGTTGGGTATTCAACTTGTAGTTCGGCCCGCGTATTCTAGCATAGGAATCGTTTGAACTACTCGCTAGTAGTTGGGTATTCAAGTTGTAGTTCAGAGAAAATACATGAACATACCTTTCACATGAATTACTAGCTAGTAATTGGGTATTAAACATGTAGTTCGGCCCCGACACACCAGCATATGTATTTTTTAAACTACTAGCTAGTAGATGGGTATTCAACTTGTAGTTCGACTCAGATACACAAACATAGGTGCTATTTGAATAACTTCATGGCTGAAAATTTTTTTGCTAATTGATAATTTTGCTGAATTGTTGTTTTTTTTGCTAAAAAAAATTTGGTGAAATTTTTTGGTGAAATTTTTTTTTTGCTGAATTTTTTTTTTTTGCTGAAATTTTTTGTTTTAGCTAAAACAGTTTTGCTGAAAATTGGTTTCGCTGAATTTTTTTAGCTATTTTTTTGTTTTGCTGAATTTTTTTGCTGAAATTTTTTTTTGCTGAAAAAAATTTTGCTGAACATTTTTTGTCTGAATTTTTTTTTTGCTAAAATATTTTTGCTGAAAATTGTTTTTGCTAAAAAAAATTTTTGCTGAAAATTTTTGCTAATACTTGTATTTTTTCTCTAAAAATTCCGAAAAAAAATTTTCAGAAAAAATTCAGCAAAAAAATTTAGCTTGAAAAAAATTTCAGCAAAATAAAATCAGCAAAATAAAATTCAGCTAAAAAAATCAGCAAAATTTTTTTCAGCAAAAAATATTTTCAGCAAAAAAAATTTTCAGAAAAAAAAATTCAGCAAAAACAAATTCACCAAAAAAATTTTAGCTAAAAAAATTTTTCAGCAAAAAAAAATTTTCAGCAAAAAAAATTTCAGCAAAAAAAAATTAGCGAAAAAAAAAATAGCTAAAAAAAATGTTTAGCAAAAAAAAAATTCCGCAAAAAAATCAGCAAAAAAAAATTTTCAGTAATGAAGTAATTCAAATAGTACCTATGCTTGTGTATCTGAGTCGAACTACAACTTGAATACCCAACTACTAGCTAGTAATTCAAAAAATACCTATGCTGGTGAGTCCCGGTCGAACTACAACTTGAATACACAACTACTAGCTAGTAATTCAAACGATACCTATGCTGGTGAGTCCGGGTCGAATTACAACTTGAATACTCAACTACTAGCTAGTAATTCAAAAAATACCTATGCTGGTGAGTCCGGGTGGAACTACAACTTGAATACCCAACTACTAGCTAGTAATTCAAACGATACCTATGCTGGTGAGTCCGGGTGGAACTACAACTTGAATACCCAACTACTAGCTAGTAATTCAAAAATACCTATGCTGGTGTGTCCGGGCCGAACTACAACTTGAATACCCAACTACTAGCTAGTAATTCAAATGTAATGTATAGTAATGTGTCTGGGTCGAACTACAAGTTGAATACCCAACTACTAGCGAGTAATACAAAAATACCTATGCTGGTGTGTCCGGGTCGAACTACAAGTTGACCATCCAACTACTAGCTAGTAATTCAAAAAATACCTATGCTGGTGAGTCCGGGTCGAACTACAACTTGAATACCTAACTACTAGCTAGTGATTCAAAAAACATCTATGCTGGTGAGTCCGGGTCGAACTACAACTTCAATACCTAACTACTAGCTAGTAATTCAAAAAATACCTTTGCTGGTGAGTCCGGGTCGAACTACAACTTGAATACCAAACTACCAGCTAGTAATTCAAAAAATACATATGCTGGTGAGTCCGGGTCGAACTACAACTTAAATACCCAACTACTAGCTAGTAATTAAAAAAATACCTATGCTGGTGTGTCCGGGCCTAACTACAGATTGAATACCCAATTACTAGCTAGTAATTCGAATGTTATGTATAGTAATGTGTCCCGGTCGAACTACAAGTTGAACACCAAACTACTAGCTAGTAATTCAAAAAACACCTATGCTGGTGAGTCCGGGTCGAACTACAACTTGAATACCCAACTACTAGCTAGTAATTCAAAAAATACCCTTGCTGGTGAGTCCGTGTCGAACTACAACCTGAATACCCAATTACTAGCTAGTAATTCAAACGATACCTATGCTGGTGAGTCCGTGTCGAACTACAACCTGAATACCCAACTACTAGCTAGTAATTCAACAATACCTATGCTGGTAAGTCCGGGTCGAACTACAACTTGAATACCCATCTACTACCTAGTAATTCAAAAAATACCTATGCTGGTGTGTCCTGGCCGAACTACAACTTGAATACCCAACTACTAGCTAGTAATTCAAACGATACCTATGCTGGTGAGTCCGAGTCGAACTACAACTTGAATACCCAACTACTAGCTAGTAATTTAAAAATACTTATGCTTGTGAGTCCGGGTCGAACTACAGCTTGAATACCCATCTACTAGCTAGTAATTCAAAAAATGCCTATGCTGGTGAGTCCGAATAGGAACTACAACTTGAATACCCAACTACTAGCTAGTTATTCAAAAAATACCTATGATGATGATCCGGGTTGAACTTCAACTTGAATACCCAACTACTAGCTAGTGTTTAAAAAAATACCTATGCTGGTGTGTCCGAACCGAAATACAACTTGAATACCCAATTACTAGCTAGTAATTCAACTGTTATGTATAGTAATATGTCTGGGTCGAACTACAAGTTGAATACCCATCTACTAGCTAGTAGTTCAAACAATTCCTATGCTAGAGTACCTGGGTCGAACTACAATTTAAATACCCAACTACTAGCTAGTAATTCAAACGATAAAACGTGAATTACAGAATGATTAAGGTTTTAAAAAGTGAAAAAAGGTACATGTACAACTATTCGATAGGAATTACATTGCAAGTAAATATAGGGAACAACATCTCTGCGAACTATATCTAGTAAAGACTATGATGATATGCACGTGCATGCTAACATTTATTACGTACGAATAGAACATCACCTACTTGTGCATCGAACCATGTCATAAGTTGTGTATTTATATGATAGAAGGATCCATTGAACTCTCCCCCATTTAGACATGCGAAACCATTACCCCAAGTTCCATTCTTTAAACAAGTTGCCTTGTTTAACTGAACTTTACGTGGTAGTTTTGTGAAACCATCTTCGCAATTATGAACAAGTTTACTTCCTGGTACAAACACATTATCTAATGCATCAGAATTCTTGGGTCGTTCACACACTATTGAATATAAATTTCAGACTAATGGTTCCACGCAAAATAATCTCCGTAAACAGATATCCTGTAGAGGGTTAGCGAGTATGCGAGCGGAAAATTTAAGATCGGGTTTTAATCAGATTGCACACAAAATGAATACATATTTTAGAGTAGCCATCATTACTTTCTAAAAATATACGCTGCAAATACACGTTCAAATAATTTAAGTAGGCTTTTCAGGCTACAGAACAGGTCAGTTTTTGTTTTCATTACACGACTGCAGTGTATGTCCCTGGTTCAATTCCTGGCTGCGGAAGCGTATGAATTCAATGAATATTAGATACTTAATATCGATTTTAACCGTATCGGTAAAGGCAGTCAGCTTTGCGCGGCAACAAGAGTGGTAAGATATTGTTTAGGCATTCTTGTTACATTGTATGTAGGTGGCCGCCGTACATATTACCAAAAACGTAAAAAAGCAAAAGTAAAACACATTTTTGGCTGTTTTATAAAATACTTATCTGAAGAAAATTAGATTGAAACAAATTTAAATCATCCGTATTGTTAGTTTTTTCTCAACTGTCAAAACATGAATAATTTCACGGTGAATGTGTTTGTTAAAATTATTGTCGTAATACACCCATGAGTTTCTGAAAGTGTGTATTATGATTGAATACAGCTTCTTATGCCGTATGATAAGTTTTAGTCAAGATATTTTTATAAAAATTAGGCCGCTAGTATGCATTCAGTCACCGTGAAATTATTCAAGCTTTGACAGTTGAGAAAAAACGGACAATACACTTTGGACTTATGTTTAGTTCATTTTGATAAAGATTATTACCTGTTCGTCTGCAGAATGAAGATTCATTTTCAATTTTCTTTTCACAATCCTTATCCAGTTCACAGTGATCGCAATCCATAAGGTTAACCTGGGGTGTTTTAAGATTTCATTTTAACAACTTTAGCCACATATTTAATTATAAAAAGGTAATTTGACACATATAATGAAATGCTTGTGCGAGAAGTTTAGTAAATCAATAACTGATGCATTTACGATACAAATGTTGGAATCATTCAACGTGTAGCTCTACTATTAAATCTACGGTCAATATTCGAAGCGTTTCTGCAAATATAAATCCTGATGTTCTGAGAAAAAATGGAGGGATCTTTTTAATTGTGGAATTCAATACGTTTGACAAACTGGTCGCCATAAAAACACGCTTAGTCACCACCCTTTTTAAATTATGAATATAATATGTGATAACTTACCTTAAACCATTCTGACTTATTTCCAAATACATGTCCTGGTTTTATCTCCAATTGTAGTGAAGTATCTTCATGTTTGATATTTGCATTACGACGTAACAAGTTACATCTCACATAACGTCTCTCATAGTTAATATTTTCACAACCTTCTGTACTCTGACATGCCCTTATACATCCGTTTATACTTACTTTGAGTAATGTATCAAACGTGTTATAAGATGTACTTCCCATATTGTTGTTGGGAAGGAGTTTATTCAAATGAACCTTACCTAATATTCCTAATTTACACGGTTGAACACATAACAAAAGAATGAACACAAAAACAATCTGCATAGTAAGAAGAGCATCTGTGTAAACAAGATATCTGACTTCCATATTTTGTAAGTCTAGATAAATTAGTGAGTTAAGACTTTACTGACGTCCAGAGTCTATTCTTGCCATCAAATTGATGTGAATCCAGAAGTAGTAACTTTTTTTAAAAAATTCTGTTGACTACTAAAAGCTTCATAAATTTTGAATGTGGTAACAGGTATCCTTTACAAAACTAATGTTTTGCTTTTAAATAAGTCTTTGAAGTGAATATATATAATGTATATATATAATAACCATAGCTTCGGGTATATACGAGTATATATATATTATATATACATGTATATACATGTACGTGTATATTATATTTCTGGTCTTTACGGAAAACACGGCACTTTAAACCCGAAGCTATGGTTATGGCGAGAATGTCAGTAGAAAGTAGAGGGTGTGCCCATTCGGAATCCCTTGACTATTCACTAGGAACGGTCGAGGTGTTCCCAATGAGAACGTGCTGTTGGCAGAAGATGGACACACGCGGTATCAATCTCCGTAAACAGAGATCCTGTAGAGCGTCGTCGTACTGCGAGCGGTAAAATTTTAGATCGGGTTTTAATCAGATTGACGCGGTATTTAATTCGAAAATGAAGGCATCACGCCGTGACATGAAATCTATCACAAATTAATGCATGAAGTATTGTGCGTAAAGTTTGACTCCGATCTGACCTTTATGCAAGAATATTCATTACATTGAATACGAATATAGTATTAATGCTCGATACCGATCGTAGTATATCGTCAAAGCTCGAAATTCAATGTAATTAATACACAAGGATTGATTTTTAAAATACATTAAAACGTACGTGCTGAAGTGTAGCTTAGTCGTGGCATTGATTTTCGTCGGGATATGTGTACATACTTATTAGATGCAAATGTGAAAGGTCAGATCGGGGTCAAACTTTACGCACAATACATTAAAATAAATTTACAATGGTCGTCAACTATAATTAGATATATCAGACAGTAAATGTAAAACATGTATTTTAACATATCATTACATCATAGTTCTAAATTTTACCCAAAATATAATTGTGGATCGAGTTAGATAAGTTGCTAAGTGTATATCATAAATTATATGTTAAAACAAGGGGGTCCTTAGTTAAAATACTACATCGAATCTTAATTTTAGCTTAATTGTATCCTATATTTCGATTCAAGTGGAACTAATTTCTGGTAGACCTGTTATAAGCTTATAATTTATAAGTGCACTCCCTGGACTTATTGAGCGTATATATTGCTACGTATCGCTACCAGGGATGGGGTACTCGTACTTGTATTCGAGTATTATGAGTACAAGTACCACTTTTTCCAGTACTCGCCTGTACTCAGTACTCAGGAAAATAAATTGTACTCGTACTTACTCAAGTACTGAACTAGCAGTACTCGGTACTCATGAGTATTTCTGAATACAAGCCATCTTATTTCTATTTAGTTACATTTTTATCACATTCTAATTATGTTTATCTTGATTGAAATGATAATGCATTTTAATTGGCTATCTGATTACAAGTTTTATTGGTAGCTATTGTTATGGGATTATCATTATTTGATATTGAATGTATCATATGCATAGCAATGGGATGACTGACACCTTTTTGCAATTTATACCTCTTCATAAATTGTAAAAAACAATGCTTGACACGGCAGTTCGTTCCTCATACAGTTATTAAATTATTAAAAATCATAAGCTAGTTATAAGCATCAGTTATAATAAAAAATAAAATGTATGTTAAGATGATAAATCTCTAAAACAATCACTCTAGTGGTGAAAAAACTGCACAATGTTTTGGTTTGAAATGAGATGAAATGTTATGCAAATTTAATAACAGTAGCAGATTTCACAAAGTTTTTAGTTTCATTTTTAATTTAGTTAGTTAGTTTATTAAAAAGAAAGATTACTGGGATGTATATTTTTTAGATGAACCATACTAACAGAGCTCTGTCTTTTTTTTTCAAAAATATTTTTTTCAAGTTAATCGGGAGTTTTGGTTTGAAATTTGGGGAAAAAGATATGATCTTAGATTGAGAATATAGCCCATAAATGGCTATAATATTGACCAAAAATAAACACTGCATAAAATGTTTACATTTACATTTTCACTGTCTTGTTTAAAATTGAATTTGAAGTTTGATTTGATGTTTAATTGAATAGATAAATCAAATTAGTCTCTTTTATTTCTACTAAAAATCTTTTACATGCTCATACCTAACAATCTGGTACTCAAAACTACTCATGAGCACTTAAGTACTACTCGAGTACTACTTGAGTACTGAAGGAAAAACAGTACTCATTACTCATAAGTACGAGAACAAAAATTTGAAATACTCAAGTACTGGAATCCAGTACTCGACCCATCCCTGATCGCTACGCATCTCCTTGTGCCGTGGTACCCTTCTTACAACAAAAGGAATAAGTGTGTGATATCAAATTAAGGGTACCAGGTTATAGTCTTAGATATCAAATATGAGCGAATTTAATCATAACCTGCTTGTCTTTCAGCTTTTATACAGTTTACTTGATTCTTTAAATCTAGAGTTTTGATACTTTAGCTTACTATTTGGTCTATACTAGGACTCTATATACAAGGACCCTATGTTATATTGGGTCCTTGGCCTATGTATGTAATATAACTATATATTGTCCTTACGTATGTGATGCATTGTAATTATGTCATTTATATGCTGTACGTTGGTCAAAAGCTATTCATAGCTAATGTTTGTTATGTTGTTCCCATTGTACCATATGTAGAGAAATATTTGACTTAACTTGAGCTTATATGGGCATTCTCCCATTGTTTTAATATACGTCACTGTGGTGCATGGCTATATAGGGGCAATTCCTTGTAAACATATTCAGATAAGACTTAAGCCTTTCCAGGGGCAACACTGAAACTTGACTGAACTTATTTTGAAAAGGCTGTATAAAATATTGGGCCCCATTAATCAATTTAAATTTACCTAAATTAACAGACTAATTGGTAATCTAGCAAGGTAGACAAGCGTGTATAAATTGTGAAATCCGAAAGTACGGGCAATTGTTTTTATCCATTACTTTGATTTATAAATCGGCATACCTCGGATTTTTCTCAAGGCGTGGTGTCTTGGAAACTTGAACCAGAGTTATTGAGAGATTTCTCAATTTTATCTCTTTTTTGGCGTAAGTATCTTTTAAAAATACTAAATGTTTAAATATTGGACTTATATTTAGTTTAATCCGCCCTCATAGTTGTTGTCACTTTCGATTGCCTGTAAACACCGGATGATAGCATGCATTGTGGAATCCTAAAGGCTAAAACAACATGTGCGAGCATGGACTTATCAGTTTAGTATGGTGTCTTGTTAGCAACACCATGACGTATGTCACTTGAGACGGGCTGAATCAAGATGCCATGCCCAGAAAAAAACATATGATTAATTATAATGGTCGTTTCATGGTTAAACTGATTATAATAGGCTCCATCTTCAAGAAGGAGCTATCGGACTCCAAATTCCAATAAGATTAAGACTACTATAGTAGTAAGTCCATTCTAATTTTGGGCGTATAACTCCACTCAGTCATAAGGTAAGTGTAGTGACGGTATTGAGCCAACCCAAACATAGTCCCTGGTACCTATATATATATATTGGACAGTTCACACAACTTTATGGATAAAAGATGACTGCTAATCTTTGTATTTTGTATCTTTTCTACGTTTGCATAGTGGGGCTATCCTACTCAGCTGTGTGTGGGCGTTGGCGTAACACTTCTTGGTGAAGTTTTTAGGTGCAACATTTTTGTAGCTTTTATATCTTTGCTAGTACTGAAGGGATTCACTTGAAACTTCAGGGCAATTCCATGGTGACCTGCGTTACATTTTTACCAAACTTTAAAACTACAATCTAAGATATTGACTACAATGATGGTATGTAATATCCCAGACTATAGGTGTTAAGACATTGTAATAGGAGTTATCAAATGCAAAAGTCAGATTGGAAATTGATTAATTAATTTTGGCTTAACGAGTTCCTTAATTAGCGTGACCTGCGTTACAGTTGGGAGACAACACAAAAGAGAATTAAAAATCAATTGTAATTTCTCTTCAATTTTTATTAACTTAACAGTAATAAACACCAAATATGTATTCACTATGGAATGAAGTTTGTAAGAAAAGTAATAAAAATTAGAAATCAATTAACAGTAGAATGCAGTGTAAATTTAATTATGTGACCTGCGTTACCGTGACCTGCGTTACACAATAGCCTACATAAACCTACTAACATAAAATCGTATAAAACCTAAATATTAACATCAATAATTATTTCTAAGCTGTAGAACACATAAAAGTGAAGGTATGTACCACAAAAAGTCCACAAATGCAGGTTTTTTTTCACAGCACTAACAGAAATTCCTTCACAATTCAGGAAGTCAAACTGTCCATGGTTGTTGACCACAAAAACAGTGGATCAAGTTTTCTAATCAATGTCTGTCTATAATAAATTTCTTCTGAGAATGCTGGCCATAATTACCAGTGTGATCAAGCAGGTACCATTAATTATTATTTTTGAATAAGATGCAAAATGCAAAGGTCTCTGAGTGATGATAGATATTTTCTATCAACAATACTTTTCATTCGCCTGAAAGGACCTTCTATATTATTATGTTATGGTGCACCTCATCCGTCTGTCTGTCTGTCTGTCTGTTTGTCTGTCTGTCTGGGGTTAGCTAAGTCTTATCTGCTCGAAAACTTCACTTATTTCACCTAGGTAGACCATTCTTGGTATCATGGATAGAAATGACCCACAGATGATTCCTATTGATATGAATCAGTAGGTCAAAGGTTGGGGTCATAATGACATTGACCATTAAATCCTTGTCTGCTCAATAACTTTAAACCTATTTCCTTAGCTTAAGCTTAGGGACCCCTATAATAGACTTGGTTTTTACCAATATAAAAATTGTAGAATGTTGACTGAACAACAACTCCCAGTGCTGGATTGCTGTGCTACCAAAATTTAAACACAAACTAATACAAGTACAACATATCTGGTGTTTTAAGTGCTTTTAAAATAATGTTTGAATAGGTTCTAGCAAATTCTTTGTATCCTGATTGGTGATCAAATTGAATCATTTCTTTTTTTTTTATTATTATGTTCAATTGGAAGAATGTCTGATATTTTGTTGTAAATGCTTTACAATAAAAATCCTCAAAACACATTAAAAATCATTGATTGAAAAATAACACAATTAGTAACCTCTTTATTTCATTTACTCTGTCATTATAAATTTCAGATTATAAATGTAGCTTTTAGTTGTCATCAATAAGTGTGTTTGTGTCACATTTGTAGGTACATACCCATACATACTCGAGTTGCCCATAATGCAATTCAGTCATACATTGAGGTATATTTTTTGAGGTTCAAAAGCAAACTTTTGCAATTATTCGCTGATATGTCGTGTCAGATTTTCCACAATTTAGGAACAAAAATCGCCTATGGCAAACAATATTCAATTTTTGGTACAAAATCTGGACTTATAAGCAATTATCTATGGTATAATGGACCCCTTTTTGTCCCTTTCAATTTTATACCTGAACACATTTCCTATTTATATCATAAGCTGATCTAATTTCAGGACAGCTCATCTTTGGACGTAGAATAGTCCAACTTGGGGAGCTCTAGTTGATTTACTCAGACAGTTCCAGTAAAAAAAACCCCCAATATTATCCAAAAAACAGATATAATCAAATAACACAGTAGTGTATATCATTCAACAGATTGTAAACAGAAAACAACTGGTTTACTGGGCATTAAAAGTCAAGACAGGTGGTTGTGACCTGCGTTACAGGTCCAAATTTTTGTGACCTGCGTTACATGTGACCTACGTTACACTTTTCACTCACAATTTTTTTAACTTAGATACACAATGCATAGATTTCATAGGTGTCTTATTGCAAGGGTTGGTCTATAGTAAGAGGTTTAATTATTTTATTTCTCTACATAGTGTTCTTGGGATTTTACAGAGAAAAATACATTGAAATGTGACCTGCGTTACAATGAATTCATCTATAACAATAATGTGCTTTTCAAAAGATCACCATTTAAAAACAGGTATTCTGGCATCTATACTTCAAAAATACTACTTGTACTGATACATTATCAACAGTATATTTCAAGTGATCTTTCTAACCAAGACATTATGGCCAGGGTAAAAGTGGTGTTCTGAATGACCATTTTTTCTTTCAAAATTACACCAGTTTCTTTTATAATTATTTTTTACATAATTATCGCGATCAGTTTAAGAAAACTTAATATCTTCAAACTCTACATCATATTCAATGAAAATAAATTTAATGCAACAAAAAAATTTCATTATTTTATTTTTTGAATTTTGTCTCTCCTTACATGGAATTGCCGTTCACACAATTCTACGGGGTAACCATTGAAGGTCAAATACCAAGTTACATAACTCTTGGATGAACTTGGACTAAATTATAGCCCTTATATACTACGTGATAAATTTCGTTATAAATTTCGTGGTTAAGTTTTTAGGTGAGACATTTTATCTTTGCAACTACTGAAGGGATTCGCTTGAAACTTCACACGTGTAAACGGAGTTAAGAATGAAGGTCAAATAGCAAGTTGCATAACTGCAGCAGGTGTTTTGATTGGTTGTTGCTGTCATTTACACAAATACCGTGAATAGTCGTGTGCGCTGTCCTTGGACTGCTCTTGTTTCCTTTCTACCTGACATAACATCATATCCATAGTATTGTCAATAACAACATCATGGTATACTTCATAGACCAACCAATACCCCAAAAGACCTAAAGCAGTGAACAAACGGTGGCATAAGAATTTCCTTGCAAAATGCAGGCTTGAAGAAACAAAAATGATAAATAACACTGGTGGGCTCAGCTGAAATCTGAACTTAAAAACTTTTTTATTCCGCCCAAATCAACTTTTTAAAATTTCTTAATTATCAAAACTAAGTCCATTTCTCAGCCTTTCACCACAATAATATTTTTTTTTATGATATTAAATATTATAATATCTAAGTATTCATATTGTGTTAGTTGGTGTTACCCAAACAGGGGCAGATCCAGGATTTTTTCTAGGGGGGATCAAACTTTCAAGGGGTTGATCAAACTTTCCAACCACGACCACATTGTACACTGTTTGCAGAATAACGCAACATATTAATAATATAAAACTACATAACCCCCCTAACCCCCCCACCGGCTGTTTCTGCCAATGCCAAAGCCATATAATATAAACAAAATAATATCAGTGGCACTTTTCAGAAACCATAGCAATTTAAATACATGTATTTAATCAGTTACATTATGGAAGTGGCTATATAGTTACAGAAACATTACCCTAGCCTTAGAGTTTAGAGTTACAGGAATGCCTTAACTCTCGACAATCCAACAAGACTAGGCTAGAGTTACAAGAGTTTTATAATATATGGATATGCTTCAACTTTTAAACCTTAAAAATACATTTTATTATTTGTTATCTAAAAGAAATTTTATCATACTAGCTCAGTTCTGGGAGACCAGGAAGCAGATATAAAAGTGGTTATACATATTGGTTGTACAAATTAACTTGTTTCACTATGAAATTAAAATAATCAATTATAAACTAAGCTGGTAATAAATACCTTTTATATCAAATACAAACCTGTAGTAGATTCTGTATCGAAGTACACTGTACCTGCTGTTACATTTATACTCTTTCTTTTCAGTAAAGGGTGAGACATAAAATCTCCATTATGGCAGAATTTTATACTCAAGCAGTCAAGCTATATGAAGATCTTTGGGAGAAAAAAGGTAAGTTTTTTAGCTCGACTTTATGAAGTAAATGGAGAGCTCTCCTACTCGCCCTAGCGTCCGTGACTCTGTGTCCATATTTCTGATGAAAGTTTTTGTGCAGTAAAATATTTTTTGTTATAACTTTAATATTGCTTATGGATTCAACTTCAACTTTAAAATTTAAGTTCCACATCTCATGTGACAAGGTTCATAACTCCAAATACCTTTTTTAGACTTATCTCCCCTTGAACTTAGAGTTTTCTTTAAAGAAATATTTGTTTTTACTGCAGCTGTTTTATTTCTTTAGATATCATCTTCAAACTTGAAATAAATGTTACTTATTATCAACCACATCTCATGTGACAAGGTTCATAACTCTTTATACATTTTGTTTTTCAGATTTAACTCCCCATGAACTTAAAATTTTCTTAACAAAATATTGTTTTTTTACTGCAACTGTTTTATTTCTGTAGTTATCAATTTCAAATTTTATATATGTTCTTTATTATCAACCACATCTCATGTGACAAGTTCATAACTCCAAATATTTTATTTTCAAAATTGTCTCCTATGAAATTAAAATTTTCTTTAAACAACATTACAAATGTATTTTTTAATTAACTTCTTTATCATTTAAGGTATCATTTTCAAATATATATGTTCTCATCATCAACCACATCTCATGTGACAAAAACTACTTAGTCAAGCATGCTATCTCTACTGACAGCTCTTGTTATTCTCTATTTTCAAACTTGGTCATACAAGATGTCACATAGTATGGCTTGCTGGTTTGATGTGTTGATGTCTGTTATGCCTGTTCTCAAAGTCAAACATTTTGTCAAATTTCCCAAATTCCACTCAGAAATGACAAAATATTTGGCACCTGATCAGCTTAATCAGATGTGCTTGACTATCCAGATAGTAGTCATATATTGGCTTTGTACTAATCTTGATCATAAGTACTTTGCAATAGGCTTAGCCTTGAAGTGGAAGGTGCCTTGAAAATACTTAAAAATATTACTTTAATTTGACAAAAATCGCTTGAATTTGTAAAATAGCTTTGAATTTCTATTTCATTTAAAAATGATAAAATCTCTTGTCATTAAGAAAGGTTTACCTTAATTTTGAAATTGTCGCATCAGCTGTGATAATTTGGGTAAAAAGGCCTTGAAAGTGGGAAAATTAACCTTGAAAAGTACTTGAATTTCAGTTGAAGACTTCAGTATGAATCATGATACACTATATCAGGACTTAAAATTTTAGGTTGTCTGATTGTCCCAACAGTCTATATTTTGGTTTGGGCCAGACATTCCGAAAAGTGTTTTGACATTACTGGACATTTGGTCCAGTGATCTTTGAAGAATCACTGATTAATTAGGCCTAATTGTTATCAAAATATCTTAACTAAAGGATTAATAAGGGGAAGTCAATACGTCATGACATATTACTGTTTTCTTGTCGCTACTCAGTCATTATAATTATACCCCCGCTTCGAAGAAGAGGGGGTATACTGTTTTACCATTGTCCGTGTGTCCGTCCGTTACAAAATTTCTGTCGCAGTTTTCTCAGCAACTATAACATGCAGCAGCCTAAAACTTTGCATATTGCTTCATCCTATAGTCCTATGTGGTGTAAAGCGATTTCATGCTCCTTGCTCATCTACTTCCTGTTTGTCGCATATTTTTAGATTTTGGCGGGGGTATCACTAGTGAGCATTAGCTCACAGATTTTATATTTTAACTTTTAACTGAAGACACGAAATAGGTTTTATACTTATCAAGAATTTGATAAAATAACCGATAATAACCTGGTTTTAATTTTAAAAAATGAAATTGAATTGGACATTCGGACTAGCCATGACAGACTTTTTACTGGACCGTATGGAAATTTGCCGGTCAGGTCTGTCGGACCGGTAATTTTCGGAATGTCTGGTTTGGGCAACTTTTTACTGGTTATTAACATTAGGTTTGGGCAAGTGAAATACATATAGCGTGTTGTCCAACCAGGCAGCTTACTTTAAATACTAAATGTGAGTCCTGCAGTACCCTTTGTATTACAAGTAGTTTATTGTTTTAAAACATCTTACAATAATTTAACTAAACATGTACATTATAGAAGGATTTAAGACTAAGATATATTGGTCATAAGACCTTTAATAAATCGGGCCCCTGGTCTTAATAACATTGACTATGGTATTCCTGGTCCATTTAAACAGTAAAATCCTTGTTTAAGCCAAATTTGAAAGATAGATTTGTTAGATTTAATATATAATGTATTTATATTATGATAATTATTTAAATTTTGTTGAAAATAATGTTTTCCCCTAATTTAATTTTTCCCACTTTTAAGGGTCTTCACATTCTCCCTAAAGTTGTAAATAAACTGTACACATAATGATACTACAGGT
Source organism: Mactra quadrangularis (assembly GCA_025267735.1). Classification (NCBI taxonomy): domain Eukaryota; kingdom Metazoa; phylum Mollusca; class Bivalvia; order Venerida; family Mactridae; genus Mactra; species Mactra quadrangularis. The sequence continues at coordinate 9,673,304 of CM046307.1, read as the reverse complement.
TGTATTCTAGGTCATGCATATTTTTGTATTTTAAACAATGGACTTGTCAATCAAATAGGTGAATAAGCTGAAACATGAACAGTGTTTTACTGGTTTAAACCACAGGTGACAGTCTCAATTTCTCTATATATACATGTACTATAATAAGGAAAAATTGAGTCTGTCACCTGTGGTTTAAACATACCACTTTGATATTTAACATTTATCCTAAATAGTGTATATTATGCACATTGAATATTGTACATAATGAATTGTTCATAAAATCAGTCTGAATTTAGTAAATTTAAAATTGTTAAAATAATAATACCCCTTAATATCAGTGTGTAATAAAACTGGCTATGCTTATATACGCAATGTTTACATGGACAACCTGTAGTGTTTACAATTATTGAGTTTTCAAAATATGCAAATATTTGTTTACCTGTGAAGTCCTTGAAACCTTGGTATGAGTTGACTGATATGTGATTTTACTTTATAATCTATCACTTAATAAGAGATGATTCACTTTAAATACAAAGAAAATCAATAATTCCAAACTTTACATTTGCCAGTTCAAACTTTAACTGAATGCAAAGTGGTTTAACATTTAATCTTGGCTCAATTTTATTGGAATGCATTCATTGCTTGTATAATAGTATATTTCACACAAACCAAAGACAAGCTTTTTTATGTTATTAGCCTGCTTTTCAGCAAAAAAATTCGGCTAATAGTTTGGGGAAAACGGACGGGCAGGCGGTTGGGCGTCCGGTGTCGTTAACAATTGTGTTAAAGTTTTTCTTTTCCATATATTTCTGCCATTTATTGTCAGATCTTTAAGAAACTTCATACAATGATAACATACTGTGTGATGAACAGAATTAGAAAGTAACCACAACTCTACCTGTCTTTATTATGGATTATTTCCCTTTGAAATTTTTGCGTTAAAGTTTAAAGTACTGCATTAAACACTTATGAAGCCCCATTGAAGGGATATAACTCTGGATTAATTATGTTTTGAGTTGTGCCCCTTTTAAACATTTTGATTTAGGTTGAAGTATTTAAAACTAGAATATTTTCAATACTCACAAAGGTTTTAACTGAAAGTTGATATATATGCTTATTCATTGATACAAAATCTACACAACTATGAATGTTATAGGATGTTATTATGGACTTTTAGGAGTTATTAATGCCCATTACATATTTTACAATTATGAAATTCGTAATTATTGTTTGACTGATTCATTTTCTTTTAAAAACCTGTCCTGTACTGAAAGCATTTTTGTTTTCCTATATTTGATGTCAAGCTCATTTATTCAGGCTATTTTGGGATATTTTTTTTTTAGGTTTGATTTAACCCCATAGCAAAATGTTGTATAGGCCATAATTATCATGACAGCCAGTCAACCTACTCACCTTTCCTCCCTGAAAGAGCTAAATCTTTGGATTTAGATGTTAATCAGTTATTTTTTCGGTGACTGACATCTGTCCTACATGATAAAGAATCAGTGGTACTGGGAAGGAGAATGGCCTTAGAAATTATTTCATGACCAAACTCTATGATACATGGGTGAAATTCTGATTTCAGTATTTTAGTGTTAAAATACTCCATGTAATTTGCATGATACATGTCTATTTTAGTATTTTGAATGTTTGTTTTTGATATTTTCAAAACCTTTAACTTCCAACCATGATGATAGTATACCTTGCTGAGGAATAGAAACCACATCTCCCAGTGTTTGACACTAAATGTTTTACAAAGGATCTAGATGGAATCCCTTGTCAGATTTTCAGGGATTCTTTCTTAACATTTGGGATTTCTCCAATAATAAAAAAATTAGATACAGATTTGCTCAAAATGTGATTAAAAATTCATGGGAACTCAAATTGTAAAAACAAGACAATTTATAGAGATCCTGAAGGAATCCCTAGCTAAGCCATCACTGGGATTCCTCTCAAGCTTTTCGGGATCTTCAGAATTGTGGGACACTGTTAGTTTGGGTCCCTGAAAACCCCTCGATCAATAGACTTCTGTGCTACCAACTCAATCTGATTAAAACCCGATCTAAAATTTTCCGCTCGCATACTCGCTAATTTAGATCTGGCTTTTTTCAAACGAAGGTCATGTTCAGGCGACCTTTTCTCATCATAATATTTATGACGAAATTGTTATGATACGTAACTTGTTTACATCGTCTACGTCACGCAATTAGAAATGAGCCACCCAATCGCAGACTGTGAATAATACCGCTGTTAAATTAGCATGCAAAACTTGGTCTAAAAATAGAAATTACGAAATCAAAATGTGATTAGTAGTGTTTTCGTCTAGATGAAAGCTAGGCATTGATTGGTCGAAACAAAGTTCATCTCGACGTGACCTTCCACGGAGAAAGTAGAGATCCTGTACGACAACGCTCTACAGGATATCTGTTTACGGAGATTGCTACCAACTGTGCTAGCTGGGTTCTAAACAACCCAAATGTAATTTTATGATATGCTTAGGCTTAACATTCTTTATTTTCAGATCCTCGGGTAGATGACTGGTTTATGATGTCATCACCGATACCCAGCTTTGTAATATCTATTGCTTATGTTATATTCATAAAACTGGGACCAACTATTATGGAAGGTAGGAAACCAGTGGAGATGAGAAATGTATTGTTAGGGTATAATTTTGCTATGGTTATATTATCAACTTACTGTTTTGTTGAGGTAGGTATATTTTGAAACTATTCTAAGTGTTTTTAACACACCTTAGCATGAAAACTTAGGTTTTTTTATTTTAACAAGTACTAGTTGTTGCATGTTATCTGTGTGTCTGTCTGTTACCATTTCTTGTCTGCTGGATAATTCTGGAACTATTGAGCCTTGAATAATTGTACTGGGTAAGAAGGTTGGCTTAGTAAAAGTTTTTACAGACTTTGGTACTGTTTCATTCATCTCTTAAGGCCAAATTGAAGACAAACACTATTTGAAATAAGGAAATGGTATTATGTTTAAATGAAACATTTGTTAAAATTAAAGAAGTATTTCAAAATGTCACTATTGAGGCTCTGTAGATGGAAGGTTAGATTATTTATGATTAAATGTATATTTGATTTATTATGACAGTTTGGTATGGCTGGATGGTTTACTGGTTACTCATTTGGTTGTCAAGAAGTTGATTACTCTAACTCACCTAGAGCTATGAGAGTAAGTTATTTTCAATTTCATTCAACTATTCAACTTTTTTACATTAACACGAAAGAGTCATTTTAACTGGGCCAAGTTATTCCCTGAGTTATTGTCTTTGAGAAATCGCCTGTTAAACCCTTATCCCAATTACCATGGCAATGTTTAGGCAATTTTTGCTATTATACAACCCAAAATTTGCATTTCATTAAGTTATATTTTTCCAAAAAGAGGTCTACAGTGCATGTTCTTTTCAAAGACTGGAACTTGTTTTCATATTACCTTTTTCACCATTTTTCTGCACTCGATGACCCCTGGTGACGAGAGGCACTGCTCCCCTTTCAAACCTTGCAATCGGAACCCCTGAGACATCTTTGGATGGGGAAGGCTTGCGAAAAAAGGTCAATTTTTAGATGTTTTTCCTTTTAAGTAAAATTCCCTAAATCCATTTAAAAACATTAATTTAGAACTGTGGTGGCCATTTGAAGGAGGTCCCGACTAGTAAAATTGCGGATTGACCAGTTGAGGGTTATCTTACAACAAAAAAATTAATTATATTAGAATAATGTATTCCCTGCTAAGACCAACCCTTTTTTAAAAGAACTGTGGGTGGTCTTAATGGAAGGTTTTTATTGTATATATATATATTTTTTTTCTATTTGTTTTCAGATGGCTAGTGTATGCTGGTGGTTTTATATATCTAAATTTATAGAACTTTTTGATACTGTAAGTAAGTTCTATCCTACTGTCAAACTTCAGACAATCTCCGGTCATGTGAACAATTTATGTAAGCGGTCTTTGATGATGTCGCTTTCACATTTATAGTGCGATTGTTAAAGATAAATCAATTTCAGTAAAATGTGATAAAAATTTGCTTGTAGATGCAAAGTTGAAATATTTTGCCTGTAAATCTAGTATGTAATTCTGATGATAAAAAATACCGGTAGTAATAAACAGTGAAATTCCTTGATATATAAATTATGAGAATTTCAATTGATTAAATATTGTTAGAAATGAAAACCTTTATTTTTAGCTGGATTTTTCAATGGGTCGGCGGTCGTGGGGGCGTCCGTTGTCGTTAACAATTGCCTTTTCAAATTATTATATATTTCTGCCATTTATTGTCAGATCTTTATGAAACTTCATACAATAACAACATATGATGTGATGAACAGAATTAGAATGTAACCACAACTCTACCTGGCTTTATTATAGATTATTTCCCTTTGTAACTTTTGCATTAAAGTTATTAAATCGGGCTTTAATGTGGTTTCCACATTACATTTTTTTTGTATATATATGATGCTTTGATAAATTTCAAAGACATAGAGTTAGGTCATCACATATTTTTATGGTTATTCTCCTGCTTACTTCTATGTATCAACATTGGCATAGAAAGCAGTGTAGATTGAGGAATGGGACCAAGTTCTTTTTTAAGGCAGATTTGCATAGTGGGGAAAATTGCCTATGATTTCCCCTCTGGTTTAGTGTACATAACATTATTTTTAAAATGTTCGAATCCCACTTGAGGAGGTTATACCCTTCCATTAAAATCTGACAGTAATGTAAATTTTCCTCCATTAATAATGTATTTGGAGAAGTTTACGGCCTTATGGAGGGGTAGTTGAGTACTGGTTATTGACAATGGTCCTGGAAAGCTAGGTTAAGTGTGCTGGAAGCCGAAAATAACCTAAACAATCCAGTTGACTTGGCAAGTATATAAATAAAAAGATTTTTACGTTAAAAGTGTTTAAAATAATATATATACTTATTTACCAGACAAATGACTTTTTTCAAATTAAAATTAGGACAACTATCGGCTATTTTATCGTATTTTTCATTAAGAATGTAACTAATTTTGATGTATGTCTTCAGTTAAAAGTTAAAATGAATTAATGACTGACTAGAAAACAGTAATACCTTGTAATGTATTGACTTCCAATTAGAATTCAAATTACATGTAGTAATAAAACTGTTGCTAATAAAGATTTAAAGATCTGCCATTTTGATGATTTCTTCCGGTCCAGTGAAACCTGATTTGGTCCAGTGATTCTTGAAATTCTTGACTGGACCGAATGTCCAGTAATGTCAAAATATTTTTTGGAATGTCTGCCATGGACTGTTTTAGGGACTTGATATAGGGTCCTACAATGACATGTTTGTAAAATGTGTATGTTTATATAATTACAGATATTTTTTGTTCTACGTAAGAAATTTAATCAATGTTCATTTCTGCATGTATTTCATCATGCTATAATGCCTCCTTCGTGGTGGTTTGGTGTACGTTTTGTTGCTGGTAAGTTAACACTTGTTCACATAAGTCAGTAGACACTACCCTGCAAAAGTTCCTTCACAGATTCTCAATTTACATTGTACTAAATAGAATTTCAATAAGTTGTACAAGCAATTTATTTTTAAATTATATTCCTTTTTGCTTTTCGAAATCAGTTCATTTTTTCTATGAATATGAAATTACAAAATTGTCTAACGCTCTTACTGAGAATTCCAGTTGAAACGAGATCTCACACAGCTTTAATTGTCTGTTAGACGATGAGATTAAACGTTTCCTAGTGACAGCTTTTGTATTTAATGCTTTGATATTTCAATGACCGTTTTGGTGTAAAATGATGTTTAAATGAATGTTTTAATGAATAATGGACACAATCTAACTACCAAATGGGTATTTGATTAGAAAAACAAGCTTTAACGAATGGGTGTTATTCTGGTGAGGTTTCATAACGAGTCTGATCCAAAACTTTAATGCAGCATCGGATGAAAATCAAAATGTTAAAAAAGCGGCTTATAAAGTTTTGGAAGCCAGAACTACATATAAAGTAAATAATTAATTGAGTTGTAATGTATCTATTGATCTTACATAAATGTATAATTAATCCATGATTTCAGAAAGTGAAATTGATTTCTTATTGTAATCAAATCAGTGTCAATTAACTGGAAAATTGTGAAGTTCTTTGTACCTTGTCTGTGCTATGAACATTGTAGGAGCAGGGGTCAAGTGGTAAAGACATATGCTTAGGAATGGAGAGGTCATGGGTTCAACCCCTATTATGGGCACTGCTTATTTCCTTGAGCAAGAAATTTATGAACAATTATCACACTTAATCAAGATGTAAATGGGTAAATGTATTGAGGGGGATCACCAGTGTGAAAGTGATTACAATGATTGATCAGGGGCTATCATACATAATTATAATGTCGTTTGAACATGTATTTTGAAGCAAACTTTCAACTCCGGCCCGCTTTAATTTTCAACTTTTCAAATCATTTTTGTTATGTTTGCTTACAGGTGGTTTTGGAACATTTCATTCTTTATTAAATTCATTCATTCATCTAATGATGTATACATATTATTTCCTGGCTGCACTGGGTCCTAAATATCAGAAATACTTATGGTGGAAGAAATATATGACCAAAATGCAGATTGTAAGTAAATTCTGTTTTATACTGGTGTCTAAGTGTTGCCATGTAGTTTCTGGGCTATCTTCACTGCTCCAGCTAGCTCTTCACAGTAGGGCGCTTAAATCCAATGCTGTGCCTTTATAAAAGCACTGTTGTATCATTTTTACCACGAAAATAATAAGATAACTGATTTGGATCTATATTGGTCTGACAGGGTAACAAGCTGATTATGTCACATACGAGAAAAATTTAGCGAATTTCAAAGATTATTATCAGTTATTATCATACACAAAACCATTTAAATTTTGATGATCTTGGTAACGTTTGTATTGCTGTAGTTTTGTTGATTCAAAACCTTTTCATAAATTCTTATTTGGGAACAACCCTTGTAATAATTGCATTGTGCTGAAAAACCAGTAAGCTGGCCTGGACCCCATGAAAGTTTAAACAAAACTTGAAGCAAATGTACACCATGTGCAGAGCATGACAAACTTTAAGTCAAGAGGTCAGTTGAAGGTCAAAGGTCATATTTCAGTTGGTTTACAAACTTTACAATGTGAAATTGCATCAGCTAAGCAACTCTTGAACCCATTGAATGATTTTATGAAACTTAGTGTTGAAAATTGGCTGCATGGTTTTGTTATGTATTTTGTCTTATCCTTTAGTCAATGGGGCAGCAAATATCTTACGATAATTTAACAATACAATGTAGTTATGATTTACAACTAAAATCGGTGTTAAGATGCTTGATAATACGAGCCCCTGATGTTTAAGAAGGAAAACCCCTTGATTAGATGAATGTAGCGTCATCTTGTCAACCTGGCTTTAACCTTCAGTCACATGACTACATATGATAGATTATTTTCTTATTCATTGGGCTCACAAGCTTTGAAGAATAAACATTTCTCCAACTTAGTAATAATAATTTTATTTCTGTAAATGGCACACAAATTGTGAGTATCACAGCATGTAAATTGTCATTAGTCTTGCTCATCAATACTGGGGTTCAGTGATTAATCTAGCTCTGCGTTCTGCGTCTCTGACGCATCAAATTCACGAAAGACGCACCACATCTCGGTATAAGCGTCCTTGGGACGCATGAAAATTTGGTGTAGTCTCTTTTGCATTGTATCTGTTAATGAGGGTCCATAGTCTATAAGAAGCAGTTTGAAAGGTTGAATACAAAATATATCATAATCATTAACATACCAAAATATAGTAATTGCTGTGTCTTAATTTTGATTTCGTTCAATTCCGGTTGACACAAAAAGAGATCAATCTCTTATTTCCATTGTGGTCAGATTGACATAAACCTAATATTCTTGTATTATATTTTTCAGATACAGTTTATGCTTGTTACAGTACATTCAGTTCAACTTCTTTACATGACGAACTGTAATTATCCACGACTATTTGCTTATTGGATTCTGGCTTATGCTGTCATCTTCTTAGTTATGTTTGCAAACTTTTACATACAAGCATACAGAAGAAAACCTGTACAAGACAAGGGTAGTCATAGCAACGGATTTGTTGAGAAATCTAAAAAACATTAATGAAAGTATATATTAGATTTGTGTACAATAATTAATCCTTACCATAACTATGTATGCCTGTAACTTCATAGATCCAATTATTTATACTTAGGAAATAATATTATGTTCTAGGGTAGTAAACTGTTCACTATTCAATGACAGGGGTGTCAGGGTTTGATACTTAACTGGTTTTACTAGGGATCGCTAAAGGTATCCTTTGTCTATCTCTCAGGGATTACTCCATAATGTGAGGGATTTCTCCAATAAAAGACAAACAACTTAGATGCAGATTTGCTAATCTAATATTGTAATAAACAATTCATGGCAATTTTTTGGGATACTAATCGAATCCCTAGCTGAGAATCACTGGGATCACCCCAAGTTTTTTGAAATCCAGGGAATCCCAGAACACTGTTAGTGTCAAACCTTGATGAATGTTTGGTGTGAAGGAATATTCTACATTGGTTGTTGGCCTAGGCATCCATTCATTGTAAACTGCACTCAAAATGTTTTTCACTGAACAATTAATAATTGAATTGCTGTTAAGTTTGAAAACTCATTATTTATTTTATTCATTATTCATTGCTATGGTACTATTTTTGGTACATTTTCAGTTTTGAGTTGCCACAAAACCTATCTATCAGCCTCCCGAAGGATGATCAATGTGCCTAAACAAACTGCTATCAATAAAAAATCATTTGACTATGAACTCCTTTTACATGTTAGAAATTCCATTTAATATAATGTAAAAAAAATGTGAATGTTTGAAACATTTTTTGATGGCATTGTACTTTTGTATGATCGATTGAATACAACTGCAATAGGACATTATTAGGGCTGTCACGATATACTGGTATACGCAGCTGCAATAATATGTACTGTGGTACCATTTTAACGTACCAGAATTTTGTGATATTTTTTTTCATTGGCAAATTCTTCCCTTCGCGAAATAAAAGTAGCGAAACGTCAGTTTTTCCATTGGTCATTCCATCTAACCTCAAGTTTCAAGAATTAAACCAATTGGGGCTCGTCACAATCCTTAATAACAGTAAATACCTAAAGAGGCTAGATTCTATCAGTAGGTGGCTGTTAGGTTTGCAATGTTTCTGTTAAATACAGCTGAGGCACAACAAATCTAAAAGCCAACAATATATTGTGGTATGTATCATGATACAATGCCAGCGTGTTGCAATAGATATTGTGATACGCTTCTGGCGTATTGTGACAGCCCTAAACATTATATTATTTATTTCTGACATTATATCCTACCATTGATATTTAGGAGAAAAAAATAGCTGTACATTTATACGTGGAGTAATTTTAGGGCTGCCACCTTATCAGTGTGAACCATAGTATGGTGCTAGAGTTATGTTCTTACGACAGTTCACTAGAGTTAATGTGTTACATTATTTATATATCCAAGAAATCATACATAGTGAATACCAATACATGTTCACTATCATTATACCCCCGCTTCGAAGAAGAGGGGGGGTATACTGTTTTACCCTTGTCCGTCCGTCCGTTACAAAATTTCCGTCGCAGTTTTCTCAGCAACTATATCATGCAGCAGCCTAATACTTTGCATATTGCTTCATCCCATAGTCCCATGTGGTGTATAGCGATTTCATGCTCCTTGCTCATCTACTTCCTGTTTGTCGCATATTTTTAGATTTTTGCGGGGGTATCACTAGTGAGCATTAGCTCACAGATTTACTTGTTTTATTCTTGCATTACATATCTTTCTGATTATATATACCCATAACAAAAATTCCTCATAAGAAAAATAAATGTTTGATAAAATGTGAAATCAAAAATTTAGTTATAAAAGATAAGAGGGAGGAATTGTTGAACTTGTATGTGGAATTTCAAGGTGTTTTTGCTTCTTCGGATGAATATAATCTAGAAATTGACCTTTTTTCCGAATCAAAATGTAAATTGTAGTGAGTATTATCTATTAAAATTTTTTTGTACTTGGCAATCATAATCATTCAACATAGGTTTTAATAGCTTTATTTTTTTCAAAAGGTATAAAGCAATTTTTTCACTATGTTAAGGATTTGAGATTCAAGGAAATAATTTGTTATTGTTTTAGATGTTGATAGATGTGTCTTAATTGTTGATCAAATAATTATTTGTGTGCATTATTCTTTATTTTTTACTATTTGTATTTTTATATACTTTTTTACGCTTTATATACAGTACCCACCAAAAGTTTGGAGATTGTAGCCCTACTGAATAGCTTTAATCAAAAATTTGAGGACTGTTTATTTAGAAATTCTTTTTAGTTTTGCTTTTGTTTTTGGTTATCATTATAGTTTTAAGTGAGACTACAAATATAGCATATAAGCTAAGTATTAGAAAATGATTACAATAAGCATGGTTTTGGAGGCTTTAGGATGTCATATGCTGAATCTTAAAGATTCATTGCATTTGTAATTTTTTACATTTTGTCACAAACCATGCTTCAAATTTAAAGAATAAATGATTCTACAAAAATAAACATGAAAGTTCAAGAATTGTAGTAAATTTTTTTAGTCTCCAAACTTTTGGTGGGTACTGTAGATGGTTTGTCATAAAGTGAACTACCATGCCTGCCAGGCAAGTAGGTACATGGACATGTGGTTGCTTTTTGTTCTTGGTAGAGATTTGTTTAGATTTTTTGCTACACCATCTACCCTTCAAATTGAGAATTTTTACCATAACAATTCATAAATTTTGAAAAATCTCATTTAAAATCTTAACTGTCATAAAAATGAGATCAACAGTAGATCTTATCAGACTGCATACACAAGAAAGACAGTATATATCCCTCTTTTACCCTTTGTGTTCCAAAATGTTCTGCTGATTGTGAACTTCAGAAACATTTTTGTGAGTTTTAATTGTGAATAGACAGAAAAACGGCTTCATTTTGGTGCAAATAAAAGGATTGCCTGGCAAGATTGATTTTATCTAGGATTATCTAGTTAGACTTGTTGTCTAACGTGATAATCCAAGATATAGTCCGTTTTTTCTCAACTGTCAAAGCTTGAATAATTTCACAGTGACTAAATGTATTGTTTTTGTACTGGCGGCCTTATAGTTACTAAGTATATTTTGACTAAAACATTTTATTTGACATAAGCAGCTTTACTCGATCATAGTACACATTTTTGGAAACTCATGAACATATCACAACGACAATTTTGATAAACGCATTCACCGTGAAATTATTCATGTTTTGACAGTTGAGAAAAAAACGAACAATAAAAAGCCTTGTTGGCTAATTGTTCCACACAGTGTATTCACCATGTGACTCAAAGTGATCAGTGTGAAAGTGTTTGGGATAAAAAGCCACGGCGGTGGTGTAGTGGCGGCCTTATAGCATTCTGACTTTGAATCCGGAGATTCAAGCCCAGTCGCGGTAGGTCATACCCCATACATGAGTTGTCGGCCTCATGGTAGGGTAAGTTAGTACTGGTAATAGAAAAAAGTGTCCAGGAAACCTATTGTAGGAAGAGCTGGCCATCGTATATATAACCTAAATATGTGTTGAATAAGACATTAAACCCAATCAACCAAACAAACAACTGCTGTGGGATAAAATATAAAAATGCACTTCAAAGAGGTATTTTTCCCCATTACTTTTTGATATTTTACTTTTCTGCATGAGATAATGTATAATGTCTGCTCCTTCTGATAAGTAATCTGTATGTGGAAGGTTAATTGATCTGTTTCAATAAGTTGTTTCACTTTATTAAAACAACCGATTTGTAATATTTTAAAAGTTAATGAAGAGAAACTTAAGGGTGCCTGTTTTTATATTACATTATCACACGAATCACAAAATGTCATGTGATAAATGCACAGTGATTCCAGGTTTAGTTTATGCTAATTTATTTTATCTTGATTGTGAAGCAAGTTCTTACAACTAATATTAATTATTTTTAAGTCCACTCCCTAGTCCTGAGCTTGGAGGTAAACGTTTCTTGCTCAAGAAAACAACAGGGTAAGTTTTGGATGGGATATGCACCAACATAGAGCTGGCTATCCAATCACTACCTGTCCAACATCGTAACTGCTCTGCCGCAGCTGCTTAATGGCTCCAGGTGCAATTGAGTTATAGCCCTTGCTGTGTGATATATGTATTTTATGACATTTAGTTGCCCTGTCATATTGTTATTGATATATACTTATGTAGATCTGATATATACTTTATGTACTCTGATATATACTTTATGTAGATCTGATATATACTTTATGTACTCTGATATATACACCTCTTTCATGTGTTACAGTGAAACATTGTGTTATTCAATATAAATTTATATTTCATCATCAAATGACATCATCTTAGAAGATATATGATGTCACATTATAATTTGTGTAAACAGTTTCTAGCAAAACAGAAGACTAAGCATGAAAGAAGGTGTAAGGTCTTTTTATTTGAACTCATGAACTCTTAAAAATGACATTATGTTCTCTGAGCTCATGCAATGAAATAAAAATCAATCTTGCACCAAAGTTGACGAATATCCTCTTTGCATTTATTGTTTAGGAAGAGTCATTAGCTGATTGTTAGTTACTTAATTTGTTATAACTCTGTTTTTGGTAGAATTCCTTTTAATTTGAATACCCAGTGCCGTCCAAACTTACATTTGTAAAATGTTAGCTTTTCATTAATAATATAATTAATTTTATTTCATGTATTTACAGATTAGGATAGTTGTAATAAGATTGTACGTAAGAAAGGGGATTTTTATACCTTATACTATTTTAAACAGTGATACCATGTACATGTTTCTGGAGATATTTTTTTTAATTTCTCTATCAGTGATGAAAATTCAAAAAAGAAAATCAAAGATTTATGTAAATGTAAAGGTAATTATAGGCGGACCATATCTTTATGTTGACATTAAAGGATGAATCTACATTTGGATGATTCTTGTATTTTCTTTATTTAGGGTTTCACACTGACTGTTTTTGCTAGGCATCCCAAAGGATACTCTTGCCAGTTATTTAGAATTTCCTTCTTCTGTTATGAGCCCTCCAACAAAAGACAAAGATTTTGGATACAATTTGCAATAAAATCTGTGACAAACAATCATGAAAACTTAAATTTACTTAATACATAGGAATTTTTCAGGTGTCCAGACAAAATCCCTAGCTATGAATCATTTGGGCTTCTTAAGTTTTTAGTCTACGGTTACATGTAGTGTCAAATCCTGCCTCATTATTTTACTCTGGCCTAATAGTATACACACATGTATTATACATGTAGTTGCTGATACTAATGTTTTACAAAATTTTCCTGCCATATCTATGTATACAACATATCAATGCAAGTGGTGTGGAATTTTTAAGGGTTATTTCTCTTGTCTATGCCCTACAGACAACTGAAATTTAAAATGAAGTTGTTTGAGAAAAAAAGCACTTGTCAAAAGGTTCAATACTCAAAAAGTAATTTGACATGAAGGATACATTTGAGATTTGACATGTTAGTATAGTTAAAGCTAGAAATATAACTTGTTCGTGGACTATTTGGATAGAATTAGTGACGTGTCCATAGGCATAAATTTTTAATCTAATTGTTGGGCATTGGAATTCCACTTCCCTAAATGAAAGGCATTATTTTTTTGACATTTTGTATGATCTTCAAAGATGAAGTATTGTTCTTTATTGTATTGATATGGTTAACATTGAGGTCTGATGCACAGTTATAAAATGTAAAGCCGACCATAGAATTATCTTCCTCAATAGTATTTGCTAATCGACAAGATTAAATAGTGCTCATACAATGTAGATTTTGTCATACCAGAATTACGCTTACATACCTTCTCTAAAGAGAGAAGGCACCTTAATGTGACAAACATTTCTATGTAAAACATGTTTTTCTTGACTGTCAGGATCTTTTATATATATATATATATATATATATATATGTATGTCCTTGACAAACATTTTAAGGTTAACTCTCTTAAAGAACTTTTTTAATTGATACTATCAAATGAGATACTTAAATATCTGAAGGAAATGAATATTTATCACAAAATTTAGGGCTAAACACCTTTATTATTTGATTTCATTATTTGTTATCAGCAATCGCTTTAGCGTGATATAGCCTTTTTGTGTTGATGCACTGTTTAACCGAAACAAAAAAACATGTGTATTAGATAAATTTATCTTGAACAATGCCGTTTTTTTAACTAAAAAAACCATCTTTGGTTACACAATTTAAGATCTGCTTCTACTGAAGGTATAACTTTTATCATTAGTTTAGTTAGTTTATATTATACCCAAAGACATTACAGTAACATGATATCAAATTGACACTTTAATTTATAGATCTGTATTCATTTGTATTTTTATTTCTCTACAAAATTTTATTATTTTATTTTATTGTTATCATATTTTCTGTTTCTGTGCATAATTCTTGTAGATAAGATTCACTTGGGGTCAGTGCAAAACTAGTAAAATAATGACGAATGTAGGCTAGTTTTGCCTTGTCCAATCATTAGGCTTTTTACTTTTTATTGACTTTTGTTAGTTATTTTTGTTCTGATATTATTTAAGTTATTGATTTTTTAGGGATATCACAAATCTGTATTAAAGGGTTAAAACTTAATTTCTTTTTCATCTAACAATAAGGAACTTTTGTCAGTGATTTCCCCTTGTATACTCTTCAAATAGGTAGGTCCAATTAGTTGGATTACTCAGATTTTACCCTTACTTTTCAATGTCAATTTGCCAAAATTAATCTTTTATAACTTTTTTTGAAAATCATTTAATTTGTTTGAAATTCAAGCTAAGAATTTTTAAGGTAAAGAACTTTCTAAATTTCATCACATCTGTTAATATCTTCATCAATAAGAAAGATATTAGATGAAATATTTTGTTATTCTTACATAGGACTTCAATGATAAAATTCGAGGATTCCAACTGTAAGGACCTACTTACCAATTGGATTGCTTCAGATTTTATCAGGGAAAGATAACTGACCGAAGTCCCTAATTTTGAAATGTCATGTTTAGTCATTTGGCCCCACATGTTTAGCTCCTCAGCAAAACACTGCTAAGTAGCATGCAAGTCATTCTCGTACCCAGAGTCTAGTAGGATTCTCGAGATCAAGAATCTTGATAACCTCAGGGTACGAGAATGCATAAATGGAAATCATATGTTTGGACTCTAAAATAAATGATAACCTGGATAACCATTGACAACAGACCCTTTCCTGAGAATAGCCTCTGTGTTGTTAATTCTCTTGGCTATGATACTATTTTCCCTTTATTGTAATTTCCTGCTTTAACTTTTTGTTGAAGTCATTTTCTATTATCTGTCGCTTTCTGCATGGCAAAGCTTTCAATGATCATGTGATCTATAACAGCCAATAGAAAATGGTTATTACTGGCAGAAACAACCATTTGGTGCCAAATGATGTAAGATTTTTAATTTTCCATGTACATGTATTTTGATGGTGAAAAAGTGGTGAAAAAATTACAAATGTCCTGAATTCTTTATTTAATTTCATGTATTTCAATTCTTGTCCAATATTTGATATTTAATGTGAGACCTTGAAGTATTAAAGTTTAGAAAGTATTCAAGCATTTTTATTTTTGTTAAATTTTACTAGAATTTCCTGGTTCAAATTATGCATAACATCACTCATGAAGGGGAGATCATTCATAATGTCATAATTTTCATTGGGAAATAATTGAATCACCTCCTTTTAAACAGTAATGTACAAATCGTGGGTTTAGCAGTATGAGAAAAGAGTGAGTTACAGTCGTTTTGCACCTAACCCGCAAAATGTATATTGTTGTGAAGCAGATTAATTTCTTAATTTCATGTTCATAAGACTTTTACTGAAGTTAACACCGTATTAGAATTTAAGTTGTTAGTGAAAATTAGTATTACTGCAATGCAAGTGTTTTTGACACAATTCTCTTTACCAAGCTGACATGAGCAAACCATTATGAGGCTGGTGCTTTAAAAAACAAATAATTCAAAAACAAACCAGGGTTAGAAGTTACATTTAGTGTATTAATTATGCACAGGCGGATCTAGCGGGGGTCTGGATCCATCCCCCCCCCGCCCTAGAATTTCCAAAATGTACCTGTTCATTGGTGTATTTTCTAGACATTTAGTCATTTTTAAGTAGCATGAAGCAATTTTACTCAGTCCTTAAAATAGATTTAATGGTTAAGTAGGTTGTATTATTCTTCTAAATGTGTAGATTGTGGTAATAGTGCAAAAGTTTGGACCCCCCCCCCCCCTAGAAAAAGTTCAGTGACAAAAATCCTGGATTATGTGTATTAGATTATGTTTGTTGTGACCAATTCTTGAAAACTGAACAAGTTCTACTATCTATGTAACAGTCTATAAAATTATGACTGAAAAACTATTGTTTGAACGGTTCATTTTAGCAGCAAGCACTATCTTGTTTGTAGGTTTTTGATTTTCATAATGAAATGTTTGGTTGTCTGAGCTAGAAACTGATTCTCTTGGACCACAGGACACCCATAAATTATGAAGACTGGTTTAATAATTATGTCTCCTGAAAGTAATAACCACATATAATGGTTTAACCTGCTAAGTTGACCATGAATACAGGGATTGTGGGTTTGATTACTAGGAGGGACATACCCAATCTGATCAAAACCTGGTCTGAAATTCTCTGCTCACCTACTCTCTTATTTAAGATCTGGCTACATCATTATAAGGGTCACCTTCAGGCAACTTTTTTTCATTATGATATTCATAATGCAACCAATATGTTAAATAACTTGTTTACATCATCTACTTCATGCAATTTGAAAAGAGCCATCCAATTACTGTCTGTGAATGACACAATCTCCGTAAACAGATATCCTGTAGAGCATTGTCGTACTGGATCTCTACTATCTCAATGGAGGGTCACATCGAGTTGACCTTTATGTCGACTAATCAATACGTAGCTTTCATCTGGACGAAACACTATTAATAACATTTTGATTTTCTAATTTCTATTTTTAGACCAAGGTTTGCAAGCTAATTTAACTGCGGTATTATTCACAGTCTGCGATTGGACGACTCATTTCAAATTGCGTGACGTAGACGATGTAAACAAGTTACGTATCATAACAATTTCGTCATTAATATTATGATGTGAAAAGGTCACCTGAACGTGACCCTATTTGAAAAAGGTCAAATCTAAATTAGCGAGTAGGCGAGCGGAAAAGTTAAGATCGGGTTTTAATCAGATTGTGAATGACACCACTGTCAAATAGCTCGCAAATCTTGGTCTAAAAGTAGAAATTATGAAATCAAGATGCTATTTAAAGTGTTTTGTTTAGATAAAAGCTAGGCATTGATTGGTAAAATTTAAAGGTCATATTTACATGACCATATAAGCGACCATTAGAGATTCTGTATGACAGTGGTCTATATGACATCTGTTTACGGAGATTCGGACATACCTTCCTTCATGGAGCTATGTCATGAAATATTTCCACGATGGAACTGCCATCTGCCTCTGTATCTAGTAGACTAGTTGTTAGTCACCGTATATGGTATGTGCTCAGCATTATGTTCAGATGTCTGATCCAGAAATATAGATTTGTCTGATTTAATTTTCGGGCGGGGCATACTTTTGTGGAGCTTGGTCATGAAATAGTTTTCTACTGCCATTCTCACCACTTATTCTAAAGCATGTAGAGTAGTAGTCAGTCACTGTTGGAAGTATGCGCCTAGTAGTTGGTTAACAACTAAATCCAGAGATTTAGCCTTTCTAGGAACAGCGAATATGTGGAATGACTGCCATGATATATCCTATGCAAATGTGTTGATATGGTGTAAAACGCAACAAAAAAAGGTTTGTCTAGGGATGATGATTAGGATGACTGTTGGACGCATTTTGATTGAAAAATTGTTTCAATTTTGCATGTAGCACCATTCACTGGGGTCCATTAGTTTCTTTACTCATGTTTTTTCTTATTTTCTCTGAAAGTTTGAACTTTTGTCATGTAATCAATTAGTATGCAATAAAGTCCTTTTTTCATTTAAAGCCTAGTTTTGCCAAAAAGGGAGATACTATGAAAGAACATAATTGAGGTGTATAATTATTGTGTATTAGTTGTGAAACTAACAACAACATAAAAAAGTAATGTATCAAAGTATTTTCTGGAACATCAGAGATTAACATTTGTGAAGAGATTTTTGGTGGACCCAAATGTACAATCACATTATAACGACAATAATTGTTTTATTTATATTGTAACTTCACAGTTAAGCTTTGTTAACTTAAGATCGTGATTTTTTTGTATTTACCATATTATTTTGTGCTTATAATCCATGTTATTATTTTATATGACATAATTTTGCAATAACCTTGTGATACAGAGCCTATATATGAGTTTGTTTTTATTTTCTTGTTTTCATTAAACTTCTAACAAAAGCATATATAAAACAAATTACTTAAAAAGAGACAAGGGAATTTCTTTTATGAACCGTGCTTCCATGAATACCATTTTGAAATGGGATCCGACTATGCATCGTAGTGGTTGCCAAAAGCGGTTCATCCGAATATAAAAAACATTAATCCCCCAACTCTCGTTATTTCTTTAACTTTTCATGTCTTTGGTGTTTACAACAATAACAACAATGCCTTGATTTCCACCAGATACATGTATCTAGTATTGAGAATCCTACTAGACTTTGGGAACGAGAATGGTTATTCTTTGCTTGGGCTTTAAGAATTGCAAAAGTCAGTATATGGGCCCCATTTGACTCGGCTGCAGCTTTCTTCAGTGATGTTTGAGTAGACCCTGCTTGTAAGATGCATCCCCTTCTTTTATGGGCAAAAGACATCTTATAATTGAGTTTTTTTTGCGGGACTTTGATTTGATAACTATTTTGTGTTGGTGCAGTACAGCAGAGAATTTCATGATAATACCCTTCCAAGAAAAATTGAAACAATGTTGATTTTCCTTTATTAGGAAGATATGTAGAGAAGTTGCAGAGAAGTTGCTGGCCATGTGGAAAGGTTAGTGATTACATGGTATAAATCAATATATAGAGGCCTTAATAAGTGTGAGGTTAATGACATTTTTGGCTAGTAGCATAAAGCACAAGAACACAGGGATGAATGATATGCTTGCTTTACATGATTATAGTTAAAAAAGTTCAATTCCTGATTGAAGTCTGCTTCAAAATACATATTCAGCTGGCTTTAAAATTTTCTTTTAATTTATTTTCTTATTTATTGGGGTTAACGCTGTGTCAACACAATTATAGGTCATTTTACAGCGTCCAGCGCACCTAACCTAGCTTTCCTGGACCCTTGTCTATAACTAGTACTCATCTACCCTTCCACAAGGCCGTAACTTTTCCATATTATCTAATCAATTGAGGAAAATCAACATTACTGTCAAATTTTCATGGAAGGGTATAACCTCCCCGGGTGGGATTCAAAACCGCACCCCCTCGGGCACAAGTATCCAAATCCCGGCGCGCTACCAACTGCGCTATCGACCGTGTTAAAATTTTGTACTATATCCCCTGATAATTGAAGTCAACTTCAGGCATGTGATCCCTTACAGTACCTATTTACTCATGAGTGGAGTGGAACAATTATTGTTGATTAATTTATTGCTCAAGGAAATTAGCAGTGCTCATAGTATGGATTTGCATACGGCAAAATTTCTATTCTAGATCATTATTACTAGTTATTGGTCAATAGAAACTGTTTATTGTGAATTTTGCTCATACAGCGCATGGACTAAATTTGGACTGGATTTTGTGTGTTTTATCCTAATTGAATCTGTCCCAACACCTGTGATACATTTGGTCTTATAAAAAGGTTAAAGGGGTTAGTTATAAATATGAAACTTCATGTACAATAAATATGATACCTCACGACTTCATGTAGCCCCTTTAATGTTTATAAATATAAGACTAAATGTAGCCCCTTTAACCTTTATAAATATGAGACTTTATGTAGCCCATTTAACCTTTATAAATATGAGACTTCATGTAGCCCCTTTAACCTTTATAAATATGAGACTTGATGTAGGCCCTTTAACCTTTATAAATATGAGACTTGATGTAGGCCCTTTAACCTTTATAAATATGAGACTTCATGTAGCCCATTTAACCTTTATAAATATGAGACTTCATGTAGCCCATTTAACCTTTATATATATGATACCTCATGTAACCAGAGCGTAATTTTATTCTTCGTAAAATAATCGTCATTTAGTTACTTTTAGCAACACCAATGTGTTTATGCGTTTCTCCATAAAAAGGAGGTTAACAAATCACGCATACTTTTGATCAATAAGCCATATTTATGGTCGGCGCTTTGCATCTATGAACCATCGTAGATTTAAGAGTTATAATTAATCGCTTGTGAGGTTACATGGGTTATAGTGCCATCAGAGTATCAGTAATGAGTGTCACATAATGTACTTGAAGTGGTTTATCAAACGCGGTTGTAACCCTTGTATTATATATTCAGTACATGTATGCTTGAAAATCAAAGTAAGGTTTCATGACATATCCCTGTTGCAAAGGAACCTGAATATGTCCGAGGTTATTCATAGTGAATGGCCGAGGAGTTCCGAATGTACCAATAGGCAATGGCAAAAAATACTGTACCGTAACTGAAGCCTGGAGTAAGATGAGTGCCGTGACTCTAAACAACCCAAACTCCCCACAGCGGAAGCAACGAGTGACGTAACCGCTGTGAGGAGTTTGTAAACAACAATGTGTGTTGAGGTTAAAGTTACAGGATTTACATGGATGCATTGTTTGTTTGGTTTAACGCCGTAGCAACTCATTGTATATGTCATATAACGGCGGTCAGTCAATCTACTCAATTCTCCTGAAATGGTTTAATCTCTGGATTTAGCTATTAACCAACTACTTAGTGTCGTATAGTCGGGGTAAAGAAATACAAACTACGTGTTACGTTTTCCAAATCAGAACTGAATATGCATGTTTTATTCTTGATATATATAGTCAATTCTCAATTACATAAGATATACTAATTAGTGTATACGTGTACATAAAATTGTATTCTCAAGCTACAATGCGTAGACTTGGAACACTCATACCAGGACAAAGTAATTAATAACAAGTCAAATATGACAGCTTGACCAGCTACTCCCTGGACAAAGTCATTACTAACAAAACATACATGACATATAATTGTAGGACACGACATATATGATCAACTTGTGACCTCTCAACCTAATAATTTATAAATGAATCAACATAATATACATATCATATATGTAAATTATGTAACATTTCCTTTTCCAAAAAGAGAAATATTAAATTACTTTTAATATTTCTAGTGATATAAAATTAAAACATCATATATGTCGTTCCTGGATAATAATTCAAAAAAAATTTTAATTGAACGTAACAATATAGAAATTTTATTTATGTTGTTCTAGATCTAACCTGAAAATGTTAATAACCCGTCACCCAAAATATTTATTAGTAATAAAATCATATCAACAATCAACAAATATGCATGATAATAACAGCATCCAAGTTACATAAACAATACCTACAATAACAATAATATGATAATGAGCAATTTAATACGCGTTTTATTTTTTTATTTTATTTTTTTTTTATTAGCCAATCAGTAAATTCATACCGACAATCGGTTTACAATATCGGGAAAGTTTATTAGAGTTTCTGCTTAAAAATTACAATGTCAATATTCCATTTGTAAGTTCCATTTTGAATTTTCATTGTCACTACCACATTTTGTCCAAGTTGTTTTCACATTTATATCACTGGTGTTGTTGTCTATTGCTAATTGTTTATTTGTATATCCCTGGTTTTGTTGTTTATCATTAATCAATTATTTGGAATATTCATTTTTCCCGTGAATTTACTGATGGCCATCTTTCTGATCTATAGTTTTTCAACATGTCTGCAACATACAAAATCATAGAATTAACACAACACTCATACACAACAATCATTCCTTCAATAATATCATAAAATCTTTACAACAACCAAAACCCATAAATTTAAATCAATAATAAATTCTCAACATATACTCTCAAAATATACTAATTTAATCATAACAATTTAAATCTAAGTACTTAAATGTTATTTCCCTTTCAATTCCTGTGCAATCCGCAATAATAATTATATCAATTTATAATTATCGAAAATTACCCGGTGATTATCATCCGGTATACTGTGACAATCAATTATCACCTTTTGACAGCGGGTTTGGGACTTTTCCGCTATAATTAACACTAAAACCCTAAGGTTAAATAGGCGTACATGGTACATATAAATATGTACTATGACTGATGCATTAATATTGTAAAACAATTTTGACATCAACGTTGTAATAAGAGGTGTATAGGTACGTATCTTTTTAAGAAATTCTATAGTTAATAGAATTTTGATGTTTCGTTGAACTTATGTTGTTCTTTCTGTATTTTTCCACCATTTTGTTATATCCACCATTTTATAATTTCTTCCAATATGTACCATTTTCACCATTGAATTTATTTATACCATTATATCGTAGTTTACTTTCTGTATTTTTCCACCATTTTGTTATACAAATGTATCCACCATTTTATAATTTCTTCCAATATGTAACATTTCACCATTGAATTTATTTATTCCATTATATCGTTGTTCACACTACAATGTCTAAGTCTGAAAGTTCTACATTATAATTTGACATACGTAATGTTTATATTGTTGCTGTATAGTTGTAACAGCCATTAATAAGCTTGCTTCTTTTGGAAAATCCATGTTTTCCAAACTAAGTAATAATTTTCACCATTGTTATATCTCGTTGTTTGGTGAATCTTTGTTAACCGTTGTCTCAATTGTTATTTACGGTCAACGGATAAAGTCTTGACATCAGGCTAGCATTCCTAATGTCGTTGTTGGCAATCCGTGGTGGTGCTGAGGCAAGTTTTTCACCTTCAGATGTCTTATACAGACCCAGAGAATCTTCTTTACCCACGTGCGATTGTAAGCCAACCAACCTCTCATTTTGCGCCAAGCTATGTACAGCCGCTGAACCTCTTTGGGGGTCACGAATAGCCGATATGTAACCCTTTTTAGACCTTAGCCTATTGCTTAATTTGTACTTAATAAAAACTAATAAAACTACACCAAAGCCCATAGTAGCAGATATATGCACCAAATCCAGCCGTGTCGTATAGTCGGGGTAAAGAAATACAAACTACGTGTTACGTTTTCCAAATCAGAACTGAATATGCATGTTTTATTCTTGATATATATAGTCAATTCTCAATTACATAAGATATACTAATTAGTGTATACGTGTACATAAAATTGTATTCTCAAGCTACAATGCGTAGACTTGGAACACTCATACCAGGACAAAGTAATTAATAACAAGTCAAATATGACAGCTTGACCAGCTACTCCCTGGACAAAGTCATTACTAACAAAACATACATGACATATAATTGTAGGACACGACATATATGATCAACTTGTGACCTCTCAACCTAATAATTTATAAATGAATCAACATAATATACATATCATATATGTAAATTATGTAACATTAGCACATACTTTCGTCAGTGACTGACAACTGCCCAACATAATTAAAAATCATCGGTAGGAGGAAGAATGGCCGTAGAAATAATTACATGACCAAGCTCCACGAAAGTATGCCCCACCTGGGAATCAAACCCACGATCCCTCGATCAGTAGACTTGCGTGCTACCAACTGAGCTAGTCGGGCGGTACACATGGATGTAGAGCCACGTACTGCTTTAAAGAAGCATAATTTAACAATTTCTATAAAAAATGATAACAAAAAAAAAACACGTTTATATAGACTCGATCTGCATCCATAGGCGGATCCAGGATTTTAAGTTAGAGAGGGCGGAAAATTAACAAGCAGAATAGGGTTTCAAGGGGACGTAAGGGCCCCGAATGGTCCAAGGCAAAGCCCTGATTAGAGGTCTTGGAGACCGGCGGCACCCGAAATTACTGAGTTTTTGTTATTCTAAGGGATTCAGGCAAATTTCGAGAGCCTCAACTATCCTTTCACAGGGTATACAATATGAAGCATCTAGATATCTATACTATTAAATTTACGGCTTAGTTCGTATACATTCGTCAAATTTCGTCGCTTTGATACGTGAGTCTTTAGCGGCAGGTATTGTTTTTAAATCATGGAATTCGTGCGCCATCGTGTACAGTATTTGTAAAGCATGTATACCGATTATGTTTAAACTGGAAAAAAATAAGGTTTTAGTGTGAGATAGTAATCTCTCGATTGTGAAGTATAGCATTTTACCACTACACCCAGTCCTTACATGCCTCTTCGTGTGCTATTACTAAACCGAAAAGTATATATATTCGTGAATTTACGGAGATTTCATACAGAAATTCACGACTATGCATACAGTGCATGTTTAATTTTGCCAAATAATATTATGATTGAGTAAAGCTTCTTATGTCGTATGATGTTTTAGTCAATATATTTTAATAACAATTAGGCCACCAGTACAAAAATCAAAGCACTGGAGTGCTGGAGGAACGATGTCCTGAACTTATTTTTTGATTAAAGAATATATTATTATGTATATTATCTATAAAATAATGTATTAAGTATCAATTAATAGAATTTAACAAAAGGATAGCACGTACTAGACTTCTCAAATGGTTTGCTCATGGCAAGGTTTATCTTACTTTATCAAACAAAATAAACCAATCAAAGAATTAATTTTCATCAACACATTTTAGGGTCATGTACAGCAGCGATCTCACCAAACCAAAGATAATTCTGGACTATTTTCTTTAACCTAAAGGAGCTGACAACTTCTCATTTTTGGTTATCAATGGGTATTTTTTAACGAGATCGTTAATATTTTCGTTAAAATTTTAAAGATTTGGTGTGGAATGACAAGCTGAATTTTTTCACAAAAACATCGACTTTTTAACAATTCATTTAAGGTTTTCCCCCAAGTACTAAGCTCTTTTGCATCAAGCTACATTCCCATTTTTGTTCACGAATTTTAAGTCAAATTAACGTTTTGCACTTGCAATTTGTTCACAATTAAAATTACTCTAAGAATCGTCTATTTCCTATAAATATTTGTTTAAAATTCCTTACACACTTATACATATTCATTCCAAACTATAATCAAACTCTATAACTTAAAATCGCTCAAGTAAACGTTTAATGTGACACTTTGAAGACGACAACTTCAGTTCAACCTAGGGCTGCGTACCTTGAGCCAAGTGGCGGTACGGTACGTACCTAGGTACGGCAGTTAAGGTTCACAATACGTACCTAGGTTCAATTTGGTAATGTTATTTATAATAAAGATTCTTTTGTATAATTGTGTTTAATAAATCAACAAGTAACCATAACAGTATTTTAATTTGCTAACAAGTTTATACAAACATCTTTTCTGTTCTTTGCCTATTTGAAATACTCATGAAACAACAAACTGAACATTTTCATAAAGTCATGCATACTTGCAGGTGTTAGTTATCTTAACTGTTTGTCAAGGATTACCATAATAATACAATAGTTTTGATAAATACAGTGTAGCTATGAAAGCATCATAAGAATGTTTAATTGAATTCATAAATTACATGAATATGCATAAAATTTTACCATTACAAATGTCAATATCGACAAAAAAACGTCTGTTGTTTGAAGATTTGTTTCAACTTCGTATATATCTTGAGGACAAATATAAATATTCAGTTATTCATTTTTTGTACATATATAAACAGTAACTAATATTAAAAATATATATCATCAAAAAACTAAATACTCATAAGTGTATATAATATTTACACATAACCTGGAAAAGAAGTTTTTTATTATCATACTATACATATTCACAAATACACAAAATCTTGAGGACAAACATAAATATTTAGTTATTCATTTTGTGTACATACATAAGTAGTTACTAATATTATAAATATATATATATCATCATATAATAAATACTCGTAAGTGTATATAATATTTACACATAACTTGGAAAAGAAGTTTTTTATTATCATACTATACATAATCACAAATACACAAAATCTGGAAAACAAACATAAATATTTAATGTATTCACATTCCCTGCAAAAAAAATATGTTAACAAACAATAAATAATAAAAAATTTCATAGTAAAATCAATTGAATAGCATAACATAGTCTGGTAATCAAGTTTAAGAAATCACAGTGGCTGAAATGGCGACTGGTCGCAAACCAACATGTGTGTAAGATGACATCATCATGTACTGGTGTGTCATTAGAAAAATCTAATTCAAAATTCATGTTTATTGATGATTGTTGAGATGAATTATCTTCCATGACATCAGTTGAGTTATCTTCCACTACATCCGTTGAATTATCTTCCACGACATTTATTGATGTTTGTTGACATGAATAATCTTCCATGACATCAGTTGACTTATCTTCCATTAAAAGAGTTGAGACATGAAGATCTGTTACAGACGTACATCTTATACAGAGGAAGGGAATGTTGACATTTTCTCTAACAGCTTCTCGGTATTCACTTCTAGATATACCTGCAATGTCATGGGTTTCAAAACAAAACATAAAAATAGTGCACATCATTTATGATTTATCAATTTCTACATATTTCGCAAATATAAAATGTATTCATTGATTTACTTATGTACTTAGAGTTTAATACTGCACGCGATTGTCATAAAATCAATGAACAACGCCTCAAGACTGCATTGACCACTCCCACATTAACTAATTAACTTATGACAAAATAATTTCCAGCTCACATTTTAATACATCATGTGATATACATTCAATATCCATTATGTCATTAAAAAAATATTTCCCGCGTAAATCATGCACGTGATATACATTCAACAAAAAAGCGCGTATTATTAAGTACTTATAACATGTATCTATTAATTCATTTATATATAAAAAACAATTTTCCCACTCAAATTTTAATATATCATGCACGTGATATACATTCAACGACTAAAGCGCGTATTATTCAGTAAATATAATTAATATCCATTATTTCATCAAACAAAAAAAATCCCGCTCAAATTTTACATCATGCACGCTATATATACGTTTAAACTGGGGTCGAAACGTCTCAACTCTGGGGTCGAAACGTCTTGGGGTCGAAATGTCTCCATAAAAGGCTTGGGGTCGAAACGTCTTGGGGTCGAAACGTCTTGCACCCGAGTTGTCTACGGGTTGAGTTGTTCAAACTTTATATGTCCTGAGAGTAACCTCCCTTTTCCTGAAGAGTTTCAAGAACGACAACACAAGCCAGCGTTGTATTACATTTAAATTAGATGTTAATGAGTTTCACGCTTGAACTACGCCTCTTTGTCTATGTTGAAAATTGTTGAAACGTGAAAAGAGTAATCTTATACTTTCTTGATACCATTGAAACGATGCTAAATTAGCATCGTTCCAACAATGCATTCAGTCATCGTGAAATTATTCAAGCTTTGACAGATGAGAAAAACGGACAATAAAAACAAACGGACAATAAAAACAATTGACCGTCGTTATCTTTGTATCAAGTTTGGTAAATTTGTAATATATAAAGTATTGCTTTAGGATTATTTACATAAATGGGGTTGAATATTTATTTAGAAAAAAATGAAATATGATAACGTAGAAGAATAGATTAGAGTTTAACGATCCACAAAATAAGCTTATCTGAGATCTACTGCATTACATTTAAAATATATTATATTTATTTAATCCATACATAAATATATGTAAATGTGTATGTTTGTATATACATGTATATGCGCTATACTCTATCATTATGTACATCTGTTTGAGTGTATTTGTATGATAGAGGTGAGACTGAGCTGAGTGTGAGTGACAGAGTGAAAGTGTGAGTGGGTGGGTATGAATGAGTGTGTGAATGTCATTGTTGTCATGTGACAGAATACTTTATATACTTAGATTTATATGTAATAAGATACATTATATGTATACGTTACGAAATAAAATATACGTTCTGTTCTGTTCTGTTCTGTCAAAGATGATTGGTGTACAACCCCAATATAAATTATTGAATTCAAATCTTAATTCAGAATAGTTAGAATATCCCCTATTAAGGATTTGATTGTTGATTAATAAATCAATCGATTGATCAATAATGTAATTCAGATATGAAAATCTACAAAGCTGCCATTCCCTTTAATTGATTGTCTTTAGAATTCAACAGGGAAGGGTCGTGAAATACTTTTATCATGTATACTCGATCCACATCTGGGCAGCAAAATCATCAAAATTGGTTTTATAATTTAACAAAACAATAGAGAATAATTAAGGACAAAATCTTTATTAAATGTTTCATAATACGGATCATTGTAGCGTAACCTTAAAAGTCAATGATAATAGAAGACGTTATTATTAGCCATTATCTTTGTATCAAGTTGAGTTTAATGAAGAAGTAGAATTATAGGTTATTATAAAGTTTACGGTACAATATGGAGATACGTATATATTTGGACGTGAACACAGCTTGAAAAGCCATATTAGATGAGCCGATAGGTGAGTCCAATATGACTTTTCAAGCTGTGTACGAGTCTGTATAATATTGTATCACATCCATTCTTATCACCATCAACATCAACACCAAAAACTTTACCACAACCACCATTTTCTATAAAAGCTCGGTCATTTTTAGAAGAAAATGTATTACAAATTCATGAATGTAACGGCGAATAAATATAATTGCGTTTTGAGCGCTCGCATTGGTTGAATTTATTTATGGTATATTTTGTTTTACCAATCTGTTTCAAGAATATAACGCTGCTATATAGTTTTATGTATTAAAATTGACAAAAAGCGTCATACTAGCTGTTGCTTTAATTATTCAACTAATTCGTGAAGAGTTATTTTCACATTGAATGTTTGCGAAAAATAACTCATTTTTGTTCTATACACCCCTACTCCCGCCCCGACCAAAGATTTTATTGCATTTTTGACGTTCCTTTTTTGCAATTTTTTGGACCAAGCTGCGTACTCTGCGTACTGGTAGCTACGCGCCTGTAAAGGTTAAAGGGGCTACATGAAGTCTCATATTTATAAAGGTTAAAGGGGCTACTGCCTTGGTGTTGATGAATTTGAAATTGCAGATGTTTGACCGACTCAGAAAGTCGACTGAACAAATATGGAAGGCTTGGAAGCTGACTTTTAAAAAGCCGTACTTTAACTTAAAGAAGTTTTAACTCCGTTTAATATAGTTTGATAAAAAATAGGCATAACATTTATTAAACAATTATATGTAACACCTTTACTTACCCTGGCCTGTAGTTGTCACCTGGAATTTGAGTTGATGGGTTTTTACTTGAGGTACAAAAACATTTACTGATATAATGAAAAGTATACGTACAGAGAAGAATGGGATTGATTTTGTTATTCGTGAGTTTTAGCAATAATGTATCAAAAATATTGATTGTATCATGAGGGAACGAGTGGGAAAATCCCCCAATATTGACCGGATGACGTCATATTAAATATAGAGTGCGTTATGCAAATGAGGTATAATATAATCATATAATTATAAGAGAGCATAGATTATATTCATTTTTTGCTGTGTTGACTCTTTATTTTAATATGATCCGAGCTTAATTAAGCAATTTGGATGAAGTTTATTTCAATAACAAGACTTTATATTAAATGTACATTGCACTAGGATAAATATCTGGTAATGAGTATTTTCAATCAAATTCTACTTTCGGTTTCGGTCTACATGTACTTAAACGTTGAAATGAGCTTTTGAACTCAATATGAAAAGAGCGGTATATATTCGAAAACAAATCTATAAATAACCTTAGCGTCAACGATCGGATTCCCAAAATACCGAATTACTACCAAGAAATTTAAATATATACGCAGCAGTTTTCTCCTTTTGGGCAAGAGATAATGAGAATACGAGGTGATCACATGTTTACCTGAGATTATTTTCTCATCTGTACATCTTTACCTGATGTATTCTGATTTAAACAACGTTTATTACAAAAAAGGATTTAAAATGACTTCTTCTTGCGTGAAAGAAAAATGTAACTGGGTAAGAAGTTTTTTATTGACTAATTAATAATTAATACTTTGGTTTAAACAATATTTATATTGAAAACAATGCAAATAATCATACGTATGTTCAATATTTGAAAACAAATCACTGTAGCGAGAATTGAGAAGATGGCTTAATAAGATATTTTTTCATCTCTCTTCTCAAAGTATAAACAAATTAAGATAATACATGTATATATACATGTACGGGCTACATATTTCTATTGGATAGATATTAGGTGGAAGCACTTGTGCTTTGACATTTTCAAGCCTTTTGGGGGATATATGGGGCCATTTCATTAATTGAATATTGATTTTCGTCACATAAAATATAGGTATACGCAGAATAATCCTTTCTGGGGCAGATAGTGAGAAAGATTTGAAGATCAGGACGTTTTTATGAGTTTAGTGACGATTGGAAAACCACGACTGTCGAAAAGGCGTCAGAGACATTTTCTCTCAATATATTCTAATATGGAAATTTGTGTTTAACACCTGCTGGTGAAAGTATTTAATGTTGAAGACAGCGAGAGACAGGTAGAAAAAGCGAGTAGAGTGTGATATATAAGAAACCAGATATTCATTTAAGATGTCAATCCTTAGTAAACCATGGATAGCAATGAATGAATACGAGGGGCTAAATGTTTGAATTAATCTCTTTGTACCTTTTATAAAATTGTGCGTGTTTATATTTAAATCGCCTTTAGGTCAAATGTATCACCGCCAAATGGAAGTTTTAAAGTTTTAGTTAGGTACTGCTATAGTAAAATTGCTACTATTATACTCATGATTGATTTGCTGTTTTTTATCACAAATCTAACACGAAGTTTATAATGAATTATAAGAGCTAGTAACTAGATATATGAATTGTCGTTCAATTTCTATTTATTGTATAGAATATATGTAAATATATATAAACGACCTATATTTCATTATCGACGCACCTATAGTGCGTACAAAAAATCAAAACACTGTTTATAATAACAATACAGTGAACTAACCCTCGACAAGGGGCCTAGGATGACTTTAAAATAAACAATTGTGATATGTATTACAAGTGTCTTAGTTGTTGGTGTAATGGAAAGCGTTCTACCATAACAAGCATGATTTACAGTGGTGGTGGTTTATCAACTTTGCTAATTTTGTTAAAATGAATATATAATGAAATATAGGTCGTTTGATTATTATTGAAAAAGGAAGATTACTTAAATCAACTAAGATACGTATCTTTTAACGCCTTTTTATAATTTTGTTTAGTTTGAATTCTTTAACAATGAAAATTCATACCTTGATAAATGACTTTAAAATCATGTCAGGTGATTGTGCAGGCCAAGAAAAAGACTTTTAACTGTTGTCAGCTTTATATTGTAGAAGTAGGCGAGATCTATGTACTGTGGCATTATCTTGAAATAAATAATTATATTACCAGGAAAATGTCTTACAATAACAGTCCGAATGTTGTACTCAAAAATGTCTTTGTACTTTTCAGAATTAATAATTCCTGTCACTTTACTTCAAGTCCCTACTCCATGCCATCAAATGCACCCCCATATCATCACCTGAATCTTCCTGTTGCTCTTAGGTGGTATCAAGTCTGGTTTATAGCCTTCACTGTTATTTCGCCACTTATGCATTCTGCTATCATTACCAATGACAATTTGACATTCATCTGAAAATATAACCTTATCTCACTTTCCATTTACTGTTCACTTTCTTTTATTTAAACACCAAGCCAACCGTTTCTTTCTACTAACACACTTGACGACCACACGATTTTTAGCGACATGTCTGAGAAATCCACGTTTTCGCGGCCGTTGCGTAGTGGTTAACATGTCTGACTTCCATTCATGTGTTGTCGGCCTAAGTTAGTACTTATGCTAGAAAAAGTGTCCAGGAAACCATTTGTATTAATAGTTGGCCGTCGTATATATGACCTAAATATGTGTTGAATACGACGTTAAACCCAACTTAAATCAAAGCACAGAAGACGCTGAATTTGTTTGGGTCTCGGAATATCAGAAATGTGAAGGTTGTGTGGAAACAATGAGATATAAATGTAATATAGATGCTATAAATTCAAGAAACAATGACACAGGGTTATAAATTTATATTTTAATGAACTGAAAATATTGTAACATTTCAATATATTAAAACTTATCTAAACATACAAAAAGTATCCTATATCTAAACATGCAAAAAATAACATTATTATATCCAACATATCTTACAACAAGTATAACAGTATATTTATATAATATGGTCAACATGTTTTTTTAGTTTAAATAAGTAATATTATCGCTGTGACAAACTGGTTTTTTAAGAGAAATCAACTTTATATATATTTGAATTTGTAGGTTTTGTGATTTAGGAGAAATAGAAAGTGAAATACATTTTATGTTTAGATGCTCCCTTTACTTAACTGAAAGGAACTTATTTTTTGAAATTGTATCCTCTAAAATCGAAACTTTTAGATCAATGGGTGATATAGAAAAACTTACTTACATTCTTAATAACGAAGCAAAATTATGCGCCAAATATATTGCGAATTCCTTCAATAAAAGAAAATCAATGTTGTATGTGTAATATATCTTGTATTGTCTCCATTCATTTGAAAATGACTTGTATATATGTTTATTTTTTTTTCTTGTTTGTTTGTTTGTTTGTTTGCTTGTCTTTTTTTTGTTCTTAACACTGTTTATATGTAACATGAGGGTTTAAAGTGACATATAGGCCCGTTGTGGCCGGGTGGGTTGTTATCTTATAGTTCACTGTATGATTGTATTTACATGTATATGCACATGTCACTATAATAAAGTATTATCTATCTATCTATCTTTCTATATTTCTTGTTTATAAATAATACCAACAAACGATAATGTATGATAAATACACTGTATGATTGTATTTACATGTATATGCACATGTCACTATAATAAAGTATTATCTATCTATCTATCTATATTTCTTGTTTATAAATAATACCAACAAACGATAATGTATGATAAATACATTCTTCTCCGTGGGTTGTTCTGTTGACTCTTCAGCGTGGTTTGATCACGTTACAAATTGAATTTGTTATATAAACTAACCCATAGACTAACGCCTTTTAATTGAAGAGTTCAAAATTGACGTGCGTTTAATCAAAATTATTTAAATATATTACCAGTAATTTGCGGAAATGTTACAGAAATGCACAATATTAGAAATCTTCGACCAATCGGGAACTATATTTTCTTCCCTGAACAGGTTTGAAAATTAATGCGCCTGTTATTTGACAATTAATCTGGTTCCCTGTCCTATTATTGTTCGCAGGGGGCCAGTCCATTTGATAATCTTCACGCAGTGATCTCCCCTGAATTTTTCGGCGTTAATGTCCATGTAAAGGGAAGTAACCGCTTCAAAAAAGCGGACTGCTTTCGGCATTTGCAATTAACAGCATTCGGGTCTGAAATTTTGCTACCATTATTTGTTTGGTCTGACGACCCAAACAAATAAAAATGTACTGTACGTCTAGACACTTTAAGTACTTCCATTTTCATTAAATGTCGATGTAATATCACTTAAAGAGTCTCTTCTGTTGACCTTAATAGACGCTCCAGTTGACGAAAATCTTTAGGGCTGTGGATCGTTGAGCAAGTGGCGATCCGATCTGAACATCGATTTATGTGTAGCGGTTCACGAATCGAACCACGAATCACTGGTTAATGGGAAAGCATAGCGAATTTATGTATACCAGTTTCTCATATTCTCGTGGTTTCTCATATTCTCGTGGCGTAATAAAAATGGTCCGAACCGACGCTCGCGACGATTGGTAATATCCGAAAATACGTCAACTTTTTACTCTGATCAATATCAAACTCGCCCAAAGTACAAAAAACGACAAAAGACCGCTAGAAACCCTAAACTAGAGTGAAAAAGTGTATTAAATTAGCAATTTTATATGAAAAACTTCATATTCCCGTCAAAATAACTGTTTTAACGACTCGTTTTTTTGCAAAAGCCGTCAAAAGTAGGTCATGCATCATTATTACATAGATGCTTTGTCACACAAAGGTTAAACCCCAATAAATTCTATATTGCAGTTCAGAAAGTGTGTTCGACGCCAATTGAAATAAAAATCCAATTATACGATTATTGTTATGCCTTATTTTGAATCAAAATTGAGCTGTGACCACTGAGTACCACTTAGTTTTGTCACCTCAGTATGGCTTTTCAAGCTACACTGTGAGTTTCTGAAGATCTGTTGTCAGTAAGAAGAATTTGTATGAAAATAGACCACAGTTTACCCTAGTTTTTTATGATTATTCACTTAAATTGTCATTTTTTCATGCATATGTTAAGCCTGATATCAAATTTTCTTCATTCTCAGTACCATAGCACTGTTAAATGTCCGTTAGAATATAAAATCAAAGCACTGGAGTGCTGGAGGAACGATGTCCTGAACTTATTGTTTGATTAAAGAATATATAATTATGTATATTATCTATAAAATAATGTATTAAGTATCAATTAACAGAATTTAACAAAAGGATAGCACTAGACTTCTAAAGTGGTTTGCTCATGGCAAGGTTTATCTTACTTTATCAGACAAAATAAACCAGTCAAAGAATTAATTTTCATTGAACACATTTTAGGGTCATGTACAGCAGCCATCTCACCAAACCAAAGATTATTCTGGACTATTTTCTTTAACCACAAGGAGCTGACAACTTCTCACTTTTGGTTATCAATGGGTATTTTTTAACGAGATCGTTAATATTTTCGTTAAAATTTTAAAGATTTGGTTTGGAATGAGAAGCTGATTTTTTTTCACAAAAACATCGACTTTCTAACAATTCATTTAAGGTTTTCCCCCAAGTGCTAAGCTCTTTTGCATCAAGCTACATTCCCATTTTTGTTCAAGAATTTTAAGTCAAATTAACGTTTTGCACTTGCAATTTATTCACAATTAAAATTACTCTAAGAATCGTCTATTTCCTATAATTATTTGCTTAAAATTCCGTACAAAATTATACATATTCATTCCAAATTATAATCAAACTCTATAACTTAAAATCGCTCAAGTAAACTTTTAATGTGACACTTTGAAGACGACAACGTCATATCGCCGTATATTAAACATCCGGTTAGTGTATTAGTCATATCCAAAATGGCGGATGTAATAACAATTGGATAAGTCACGTCGGTAAATATTTGTTTATTTCGAGTAATAATGAATTTAAACAAGTTTTTCGGCGTTTAAAAGTTGAAACATACGCATGTTTTTTGACTGGCATGGGTTGTCTACAGTTACGGAACTTCCGTAACTCTCGAACCTGGGTCTAGAGTTACGGTACCGTAACTCTAGCCACTGCCTAATATAATACGATCATTTAATATTGTTTATTACTATCGAATGATTTAATTATGCTACGCATATAACAGGCATTGTCAAAAACATCGTAGGCCCTTTTTACTCCAACAAGTAATCATTGCAGTTGTCACGGGTTGAGTTGTCTACGGGTTAAGTTGTCCCGTCTCCATTGCAAAATTTATATGTCCTGAGAGTAACCTCCCTTTTCCTGAAGAGTTTCAAGAACGACAACACAAGCCAGCGTTGTATTACATTTAAATGAGATGTTAATGAGTTTCACGCATAAACTACGCCTCTTTGTCTATGTTGAAAATTGTTGAAGCGTGAAAAGAGTAATCTTATACTTTCTTGTTACCATTGGAACGATGTTAAACATCGTTCCAAAAACTCATTCCACAGGTTCAAAAACTCGCCAAAATGTTTAATTTAGAGTGAATTAGGATATCTTAACTGAATTGTAGAATAAATATGTCACATAGTTACGAGCCTTGACAGCCAATCAAAAACCACGAGAATATTTATTTATGAAAAAGCTCTTTAGTGATCAAGAGTAACAGGTTATCATTTCAATATGTCAAATTGACCTATATATCCTTAAGTTTCGCTATTTTTGTTGCTTGTATATTGTAGACGACAGTTTTGTGTATTTTTTGCAACAATATAAAATTAAGATATACTCTTAATTGTGCCTGATACCCAAGTATAGTCTTAACCCCACGAGAATACGAGAACACAGGATAATAAAAAAGTTAGTGAAGAATTACAAGAGTTTTTACTATTAGGAAAACAATGTACTCCAAACATGTTTATAACCAGACGTTTATGGGCATTTCAGTGATAACATTTTTGTTTAAATGTGCATCAATCTAATTTTGACTCAAGATTGTTCGGTTCTTACATAAATTTAAGTTAACATTAGAAGTTCGACTCGTTTTCAGTTGTAATTTAGTTGAAAATGTTCTTTCATTTTTTCCAAATAATAGATCGCGATCCGACGATTTCGGACGTGACGAATATTCGTCGGGATCCCGAATATTCGAGTACTCGGATACTCGCCGCAGCCCTAATAATCTCTGCCTGAATATATCTTCACATAGTAGCTGTAAGAGGCATAGTGATTATTTTCATTTTGCGAGTTCAAATAAAATCAACTCGCAAAAATGTGCAAGTCCATTTTTTGTTTAATTAGAGCCCTGGGAAATGGGTTGTGCTGTATTTCCGGTTTTAAATTATACACAATTGTTTGTGTGACATGTGAATGTATTTCAATTTTTATTAATCAATCATATTAAATATCATCATATGTTCATTTATATTGTCACGTACATTTCCAATACGTTGAATAGGATGTTTACTTGGAAAAAGTCAGAAAAAGAATAAGATATATGACTTATCTCACAGACGTTTTAAAGACGTAAAATAAAGTTTCAAATGCAGTTAAACACTTGGTCAGTTTGTTAAAATAGGTACTCATGAAGCTCTTTTATATTTCATTTTTTAACACATCAATTGAATTAGTATATGCAAACCTATAAAATTTCTAGCTGTCTAATACTTAAACATTTGGACAAACATTTTAAAGCAAGCGTTCATTGTTGTAATTGTAACGCACTTAGAGAGATTACATTTGTATCATGCGAATGAATAAGACAATATTCCAAACTCCAGGCGAATTAATGAGTATCACACCATATCGCTTCTGTTTTTATTGCTCCCCGGGATCAATTAAGTTATCAATATAAATTCGAATTACAAATCATCGACCTTATTATATAAAACATTAAGCTACTTTTTATATATAGTGTTTACATGTATGCGCATTATATGGCATTCTGATGAATAACAACTGACCAGTTTTAAAATTTGTTTTGTAACGTAGCCTACGAAAATCGCTCTAGGAAACCAAGAAATGTATATTACTATTACATATTTTCGAATACGTGTGAAATGTATTTTTGAAATACAATGTACACATTATTTTGACTAGTCGAACGTCGGACTTAATTAATTCTTAATTTTTATGTTCTTATATTGTATGTGTATGACATACTACTCATAACGCATGAAAACTGTATTATTTTAAACTTCAAACAAGTATATGCGTACAGAACAATTTTTCTCATCAAAACTGATTATATTCATAAGAGTTTATTTCAGTAGGTTTTTAGAAAAAAATGTTCTTACTTTTTGAAAATATAGTTTATATAATCCCTGGTAATACTTTAGTAAATTAAACTTAAACTAGTTATTTTTTCTATATAAATCAAAGCGCTGAAAGCGCTGAAGTTAAGCGCTTTCAAATTTGGGCTTAGCTGCATTTATCTAATAATGTTAAATTTAAAGCCACTAAACGAAGACAAGATCTTTATCATCAATCTAAAAACAAGTAGTACTATCTAAAAGACTATAGAATATAACCGCCTTGGGAATATAATAACTCTCTCAAGCGGGTTCCCTTGTAGGGGTCAAGTTCTTCAAAATATCAATTTCTTATAAAAGTGGGGTACTTTATAACATGCAAATTAGACTACGGAGATACTCTCTCAGCCAATCAAATTGCTTGAAAAGTGTTTGATAAAACTTACACGACTATCTTAAGTGTTGGATATATCATATCGTTTTCCAGTGATTTACTCGAGAAACCAGTGCGTGCAAGTTTTGAGTTCGCAAATATCTAAACTGATGCTAAAAAGAAACGTCCCATTTCAACTAGGTATATCATTTCATGATCAGAATAACAACAGAAAACATTTATGTTGAATAGTTCTATTACATTAACCTGTCACAACTTAAATAATTACACGGTCACTGATTCTGTTATTTTTAACCCCTTTCGAACTTGTTATTTCCCCGATATTCAAAATTGTCGCATATATAGTTAGATTATCAATAATTAATTTGGATTGGTGACTCAATGGTTAAAAAGAGCTTAAATAATAACACATTCAGTGACCGTGTAATTATTCAAGTTGTGACAGGTTAATGTAACAGAACTATAAGCCTGTAAGAAGTCCTTGTTGACGTGTGCAACGTGAGGTCTGTCGTTTTTATGCTGATAGAAAAAGTATTGACGTTGCTAGAATATAGCGACACTCAAGTGGCATAATAGCTGGTCAATGTGATGTGTCGAGATAACCCCAGCAAACAACGAGTCTGAATCTCGTTTTAAGACACTTATAAGTCTGAGCGTGTTACATAAGTTGAAACACGACTCATCCCTAAACTCCTAACAAAATGGCCGCGATGATAAGACGGTAGAGATAGACGTCAGTGACGGTACGTAGATACTGCCGTGAAAATCAATTACGCGAATGACGTTGATGTTTAAACACATAAATTTTGTAGTTGTCTTGTCTTACCCACGTTACACCCGTTCTATCTGAACGTGGCCTATCAGCAAACGTTTCTGTATATTTAAAGACTTAATTGATGCGTTTCTTTTTCTCGTCAGCATATGTTCATATTAAATTTTACAAAACTATTTACATGAGTTTCGTAAACTTTAATTAGCTTTCACACGAAATTCACTATACAAAACGTTTATTTATCAAAGCAGAAAATGTGTTTACTACCGAATTGAAGTTGCGGTTATTTTTAGACACGACGGGATATTCCGACCTTATTCGTCGAGTTCCGTGATTTTCCGTTGAGTCTTTACTTTCGGTTTTAATCTCAAATTTCAAAATAGAATGAGTATAAAATCTGGAGAAAATACTTGAGATTTTTGTGCCTGAAATGCGTTTTATATATTAGTTTAATGTTTGCATAAGTTTTAAGCAAAAGCATGATACTTGACAATTATCAGCGTTCAATTTAGTAATGGGGCTTTAAATAGTGCAGATACTCAATCACTAGCAGGTTATTTGTCTGCTTAGCTAAATGTTCATATGATCAATCATGGAAATAACGAATAATTATTTTAATGGAAATATATTTGGGTGGCTACACCACAACTGAAATGCAATAAATTCAAGTAAACCACATGAAGCATAGGCAGTTCTCTTGGTTTAAACTAAAGATTGAACATACCAAAAAAGTAGATTCTCTATAAAGCAACAACATAAACATTTGTCACTTGTTGATTAGTTGGGATGTTTGATTGAATGTTACATGATTGTTTGTTTGTTGGGTTTAACGCCGTAGCAACACATTGTATAGGTCAAATAACTGTGGTCAGTCAACCTACTCACTCCTCCTGGAGTGAGTCTAGTTAATCTTCTAGTGTCTACAAATAAATCTAATGAATAGTCAGTAAATTATATACTTCATCTTTCAATTGTCACATTTATGCATATTCATTTGTTAGTTGTATAAAACAATGAGCTTTTTGAGTGTCAAAAATACAGTCTTCTACTCAACATTTTCTTCTAACAATAGATTAACAAGACCTGCCTTGAATTCTTTAAATTTGTGTATGTAAAATATCTAGCGGGGGGGGGGGTTCAGGGGCGTCCGGACCCCCCTAGAATTTGGTAAATGAACCTGTCCATTAAATGTACATGTGTATTTCATTTTTAAGTAGCATGAACATATCAATCTCCCTGTCGCATAGCCGCTTACGTATAGTGATGTATTAACAACCCAGGATACAACAGTACAACACAGATAGTTAACTAGTTTAATGTTCATTATAACATCGCATGTAAACACATATCAAATGTCATGATTGTAAGGTAGCCAAACATACAAGTACTAGCATCCATAGTCTACGGTACATAAGTCTTATGTCCAGCGTGGACCTAAGGTTCTGGCCAACGGCCACCAGGCTCTCTGGGCCTCTGAGCCATGGTCACTGAGAAGCGATACATTTTATACAGTTGAGTTGACAGCTCAGTCAACTGTACGTAAGTACAACTAATTAGTCTAACATACATATAAAATGTATATCCGGTAGCCCAAGGGTACAATGAGTTAACTTAATTACTTCGTACTTTGGACATCGCATAAAATCATATGTAATCTTCAGATTACATAACATCCCATAACACTTGTTTTTGCATCCTGGAGTGTACCTTTTTTATCTAACTTTTTGATTCTTCAAATTAGCAATTTCCCCCATACTTAAGCACTTAAATGTAATTTATATCATCGATTGTTTACTTCTTATTACATGCTTATAATTTTGTATTTTGTACCCCATACTGTGATTGTTTCCGTGGGTGAAATAAAGATATGTTTTGTTCTGTTCTGTTCATATTTTGCAAACCTTTAAAATCAATAATTACGTGAAGAAAAAATATCAAATATCCGTAAGATAATTTAACAATAATTGGTTTTTAATACTACATTTGTATAATTATACGATTATTAGGTTATTATATCTGACAAGCAAATAAAGCTTTAATTTCAAATTAAGTAATCAGTAGAGAACTATCTTAAAAATAATTAATATGTCCACATGTTTTTTGTATTCACAATATAATTTGAACAATTATAGTATCAACTTCAATCTGTAATCAAAGTACTGAAAGTACTGTTGGAAGGAATTTTTGAACGATTTTAGGAGTCCAAAGTTACTATTTCGATATCCATCATCATATCTCTATCATTCATAATCGAATGTGTTTCATATTTCATTTTACATGCATATTATGCTACTGATCGAGAAGTTGTATGTTTTGATTCATGGGCAGGGCATACTTTCGTGGAGCTATGCCATGAAATAATTTCTACGGTCATTCTCTCTCCTACCACTGATTCTAAATCATTTTAATACGGCAGTGTTCAGTCACTGAATTGCATCTAGTAGTAATCCAGAGATAGAGTCTTTTCAGGAACAGGTGGATTGCTGGTCACGATGTAACCTAAACAATTTGTTGCCATTGAGTTAAGGCCACAACAAATTGATCACATGTTCTATGTATTTTGTTCTAAAGAATTTAGCTAAAGAGCAATTAAATTCTTTTTCCATATTTTGAATTTTGAGAAGCGAGCGAAAGCGAAGAATAAATTTGTGCGGTTTCTAAGACATTTATTTACCATAAGTGAAAAAGAACAGAAAAGGTATGGACTTTCTTATATAACATATAACCATATATCTATAGACTATAGTGTAATCACGTAATAATTAGTTCTAGGTAATATAAAGCAAGTTAACAATTACTCTAGATGAAAATTCAATTGAATTTAAAACTAGTTAGAAGTAGGGTAGAAGAGGTTTACACCTTCATCAGTTCATACGGAAATATAACTTCATTTGTCTTTGGTTTACTTTTGTTAATTTTAGACAACTACGAAGCACAGATTACCCCGGTTCACTATTTGTGTATACAATGTAATTAGATTTTGGTAAATTATGCTAATGTCTAATAATATCACAAGAATTAAATCAAGCCTAATATGTTTTTTTGGGACATCAAAATTGTAGCAAATTCAATGTAAATTTTTCTCCCTGTCCTATCTGCTCTCTATGGACCAATCATCATATTTAACACTACAAAGACACGTATGACGTCACACATCAAGATAAGGTGTGTAGAGTGAGTAAATGTTCAGTTTACGGTCTAAGAGAGAGTGCAGTTATCATATTTCTGAACAATGGATTGTGTCATTGTAATTTCTAATGCCGTATGTTAGCAAGGATACATTACTGCTTTACCGTAACAGTGAAATTTTCTGATTTATTTCGCTATTTAGAACTCAAATTTCTAATTTTTAGTTCAATTTCTACTTGGTCTAGTGTGAAAACTTCTGATTTTCCGAAATTTATTATGCGTCAATTTCAAGGTGCGGACGCATTTTTTTTTTTTGGATTTTAAGGTGCAAGAAATCAGACATTTATGGAATAACTTTGTGAAAACACTAGTTAACTTAGGTATTTGCTATGTAGATTTGTCCATTGGACATCTAATGAGATTGTTCAAATCATTGTCAAACTTGGTCAGGTGAGCGATTTAGGGCCATCATGGCCCTCTTGTTTAGTTTTATAGTTAAGTCATTTGACACTTATTTTATAAACATACCACTATATAAAATTAAAATGTGCATATACAGTATTTAAAATAAATGTTAAATATCAAAGTTGTATGTTTTAATCCGTTAAACACTGTTCATGCATCAGCTTATTCACCTATTGAGTGGGCAAGTCCATAGTTTAAAGTACAAAAACACGCATGACATAGAATACGACCTGTACGATTGTAAACGGATCTCGGATCACAACTAAACTTCATATGCAGACTTTATGTTTGCTGTTGGGTTTAACGCCGTTGCAACACATTGTATATTTTATCATGGCTGTCAGTCCATCTATTCACTGTTCTTTGAAAGGATATATTTCTGGATTTAGCAGTCAACCAACTACAAGGTGCATAACTGTGCAAGTGAATGACTCCTGTCCTACATGATTTAGGATCAGTAGTAGGAGGGAGCATGGCCGTAGAAAGTTATTTCATGACCAAGCTTCACGAAAGTATGCCTCAACCGGGAATCGAACCTACGACCCTTCGATCAGTAGACTTGTACGCTATAAACTTCATCATTTGAATTTAAATTAAAATTAAATTAATTGACTGTTGTATAGTCTATTAGTAAGGTGGATATACCAACATACCCTTAGCCAATCGTACTCGTAATTGTAGAACATTTTACCATTTCACCAACAATAGACACTCATAAAAACATAGACAATAGTACACTAAAATACTTTATCGGCATCCTGGGCACCCCTGACGTGGATTAGTTTATTGTATATGTTTACATAAACATGTTTTTTTGTACGAACTATACACTCAACAGTAAAGCACCGTACCGCCACTAGCTTAGCTGCTACGCCACATATAATATCTCTAAGCCTAATGGTTTTAGACCAGAAGAAATTTTAGTTAACCTTGTTATAAAAACTGTTGACTCCTGGGGTTTAGGGTCAATCTGTTGACCCCAGGGGCATAATACGAACATTTAATATAGAAGACGAGTAGTTTAGTGTCATTTATTTAAAAAAATGGAAGCTCAATGCTATACAGTTTAATATGGCTAAAATTTATTTTAATGTTAACATATGCACGTAGTTTTTGGTTAATATTAAAATCCAAATACGCATGTATAAAAATATTCAAATATTGTAGTTTTTTGGTTTAACGCCATAGCAACATTGTATAGGTCATATAACGGCGTATAACTCACCTAACCTAGCTTTCCTGGACCTTTGTCTATAACCAGTACTAACCTACCCTTTCACTAGACCGGACACTTCTCCATAAACCTTATAAATGGAGAAAAAATGACATAATTGTCAAATTTTCATGGAAGGGTTTAACCTCCCCTGGTGGGATTCGAACCCGTGCCCCTTCGGGACACGAGATTCCAAATCCCGGCGCGCTACAAACTGCGCTATTGACCCGGGTTTATTTTTTTGTTTTGTTACTTACATGTACATGTATAATTACTACCAAGCGGAGTGATGATTCATTATTAGATGTAAAACCATCAAATTTGATTGTACTTAATATGAATACCATTTTTAGACTTTCGGCGATTTCGCCGACATGCTAAGTTATACCACAAATCGGGAACTATCGACGCTGAAAATGGGGGGGTCCACACTTTCGAACCGCAACCATATTATACATTTTTTGCAGAATAATGCATGATATCAATAACAAAAACTGTCTTAAAATTAGAGCTATGTTAAACACAAAGGCGAGCTCGAGAAAATTGCTTCTTGCTACTTCAAATGGCTTAAATTTCAAAAAGTACACTCAAGAACGGGTACATTTTTGAATTTCATGGGGGGAGTCTAGAACCCCTGATCCCCCACTGGATCTCATTTGGAGATTATCTTATGGGTAATTGATATAATTGTGTTTTTGTGTCTCAAGCGACCTATATTCGTGAAATATTTGAAACCTGTATAGTTTACGAAGATATTTAGCAGACATGAAAACTTCAAAAATCTTCAGTATACTTATGAAGTCATTACCATACGATATGCATGTTAGACAGAATTAACCCGACAGTGTTAAAACCATTTACGTTGAATATAAGTATACAGTTTATAAGAGAGCATTGATTATATTCATTTTTGCGGTGTTGACTCTATATTAAATATGATCCGAGCTTAATTAAGCAATTTGGATGAAGTTTATTTCAATAACAAGACTTTATCTTAAATGTACATTGCACTATGATAAAAATCTGGCAATGAGTATTTTCAACCAAATTCTACTTTCGGTTTCGGTCTACTTGCTTACATAAACTTATTTTATCAAATGAATACTACATAAAGATTTTGAAATGGTATA
This sequence comes from Mactra quadrangularis, assembly GCA_025267735.1. Lineage (NCBI taxonomy): Eukaryota > Metazoa > Mollusca > Bivalvia > Venerida > Mactridae > Mactra > Mactra quadrangularis. Next base: position 9,628,567 of record CM046307.1, on the reverse strand, counting down.
CGTGTATCAGATAATCGCTTAGTCCACGGGCAAGAAGCGTGATATAGGACATAGAATGTTTCAAAGATATTTTCAATTATGGATTCTAATTAAAGCCTGGATTCCCAAAATTAAGTAATTTAGGACATAGTGTAACGTGTATACCGAGCGTGTATCTAATCAGGTAGATTAATGAATGATTTAAGTTGTAACTCACCCTCTTGTAGGGTCAGTCATTAAGACAATTTTATATAACAATTTTCCTCGTCTTGCTTAGACTAATGATTGGAGAAATAAATGATACAAAATGATAGGATAGAACAACAAATAATCACAGTTAATTACATATATACATATACGCTATCCACAGACACAACTTAATAGATCAAGCTCCAACTTCTTATGAAGTTACAACTTATAGGAGTTCCAACTCCAACATCAACAATTAGTTCCAAACTTACGGACAAACCATATATACACATGATCCGAGCGGTAACAAAGAAACTCACACAAACTATCATACAAGGCTGGGGTATCAACGCACGAGGTGTTGGAACTACCAGGAGTTCCAACCAGAAACAAATTCTACCAATCCGTCAACTGAACAACCAATAACCCACGGCAACACATACTTAATCGCTACAAACAAGTTCGAGCCTCAGCACAAGAGGCGTTGAAACCACCAGGAGTTATAACCAACAACTCCCACAACACACCAGGTTCTATGACTAACCTGCGGCTTCAACCCGAACTCACCAAACCACGACGTTCTAACAACGACTCTCTCTTACACTGCGACCCGGTATTAGGTACTAACTATTCTAACACTCTCTTGGGCAAGCGCAATGCTTGAACAAGAACGCGAGTAGATAGATTTGTAGCGCCAGGTATACCGACAAAGTCCTTGTCAATTAAGAGCGATGTGAACCCTCCGGAGTCTCCTGCCAGACTCCCATTTTCTCTGTCGAGTATCGCCTTTTATACCCACCTGATGCCCACGCATACCGGAACTGAAATCTGATTGGTACATACATACATTTGATGCTCTTTGGAACTCTTGCACGGGAAGCACATTTGCAAGCGCCTACTTTGTCTTTGAACGAGCGTCTACCGTTACCCGTTTACAAATGTTACCTTGCTTACAAGGGAGGTAACCTTACATGGAGACGCTAAAATACAGTCATGACCGTTAACGTTACAATAGAATGTTTCAAAGATATTTTAAATTATGGATTCCCATTAAAGCCTGGCAATAAGTATTTTCAACAAAATTCTACTTTCGGTTAAGGTCTACTTGCTTTAAGTATATATATCAGACTAGGATACTATGGAACGAATGTGCCAAAGTTACATCCAACCAATTCCACTTTCTTTCTTGTAAAATGCATTTACATTTTGTACAATTACTTCATTCCTATAAGACACGATCGAGACAGTTTAGCGTATGACATCAAAGTAATAACTAAGCACAAACTCAGGCAAATATGCATATTCTATTTTATATACATTTTGCTTCGTGCTGCATAGAGATTTCGAGTCGTACGTTTCCATGATGACAAAAAATAAAAAAAGAATAAAAGAATAAACGATACCAAACAGGATTTGAACCCAGGGTAACAAAAGCAATGTCTATCAATCCAAGTGTCTTACCGCCACGACCACTGAGTCACTTAAATCAATGTTGAATAATTATACTAAATACAGTAATCAGTTGGTTGATTAAATAAGCTGTGCTACCTTTTTGTAGGAATGTTCCAAAAATCTATAAATACAAAAGTGCAGTCACGGCTCACCGGATAAAATCAGACTATACGAAGCAGTTGTCTCCTGTTTGGCTTACGGTGTTGATCACACGTTTACCTAAGATTTGTTCCTCATCTATACCTGATGTATTTACCTTTAAAGAACGTTTATACAAAACAGGGATTTAAAATGACCTGTTCTTGGTTGAAAAACAGTTCTAACATGGTAAGAAGTTTTTTTTATTAACTACTACTATGGTTTAAACAATATTTATATTGAAAACAATGCAAATAATCATACATAATTATGTACGATATTTTTAAAATGTTACAGAAGCGAGTATTGAGAAGATGGCTTAATAAGCTAGTTTTATCTCTCTTCTCAAAGTATAAAACAATTTATATAATGCACATGTATTTACATGTACAGGCTACATATTTCTATTGGATAGATATTAGGTGAAAGCACAGGTGCTTTGACATTTTAGGGCCTTTTGGGGGGGATAAATGGGGCCATTTCATAAATGTATATCGATTTCGTCAAATAAAAGGAATTATATGCAGAATAATCCTTTCTTGAGCAGATAGTGAGAAAGGTTTGACGATCGGCGTCTAAAAGGTGGCCGTTTTTATGAGCTTGGTGGCGATCATTCTATAAAAAGACGGTGAAGATATCTCAGTCAGACCGTTTGTGTACAGAATGTGGTGGCGATTTGAAAACCACGACTGTCCAACAGGCGTTAGAGACATTTTCTCTCTATATATTCTAATATGGAAATTTGTGTTTAACACCTGCTGGTGAAAGTAGTCAATGTTGAAGACAGCGAGAGACAGGTAGAAAAAGCAGAAAAAGAGTGGGATATTTAAGAAATCAGATGTTCATTGAAAAAGCAATCCTTAGTAAACCATGTATAGCAATGAATGAATACGAGAGGCTAAATGTTTAAGTTATTCTTTTTGTATTTTTTTAATAAAATTGTGTATGTTTATATTTGAATTCGTCTTCAGGTCAAATGTCTCATCGCTAAATAGAAGTTTTAGTTAGGTGCTGCTATAGTAAAAGTTCTGTAAATTTTCGTAATTACTTCTATTATGCGTATGACTGATTTGCTGTATCTAATCACAAATCTAACACGACGTTGGTGCTGATTTACCATGCGTTCATAATGAATTTTAAGAGCTAGTAACTAGATTTATCAATTGTCTTTCATTTTGTATAACGAATTTATGTATAAATGAAATATAGCTGACCGTCCGGCTAGCTCTGTTGGTAGCACGCAAGTCTACTGATCGAGGGGTCGTGGGTTCACAAGTACACAGGGTTGGACAGTTTTTGCCGCTAGCGGAAAAACCATGATAAAAACCGAGGGGAAAATGGTGAGGAAAAAATAGGGTGGCAAAAACCGGAAAAAAACTGGCAAAATCTAAATTTCTCAAATTTATAAAGAAATATTCATAAATTTGTATTTTAAACCGATTGAAAATGTTTGTTACTTTAATATTGAAAATACAATTTACTGATACAGTAATAACAAATACATAATAATTACTCTTTTGCCCAGGCTTGGACAGTTCTTGCCGTTGGAAAAAACAGGGTTGAAAAACTAAAGTTCTCAATTTCTAGTGTTGTAGATTATGTTATTTGTAATCCTGTATTATTTTCATATTTCACCTCATTTTAATCAATGAGCCTAACATTTTATCAGACCATTGTGTTTTATCATTCTCGTTGACATATAAACCTGTCATTGATGTCCCGTTAGTTGACTTGTACGCTATAAACTTCATCATTTGAATTTTAATTAAATTTAAATTAATTGACTGTTGTATAGTCTATTAGTAAGGTGGATATACCAACATACCCTTAGCCAATCGTACTCGTAATTGTAGAACATTTTACCATTTAACTAACAATAGACACTCATAAAAACATAGACAATAGTACACTAAAATACTTTATCGGCGTCCTGGGCACCCCTGACGTGGATTAGTTTATTGTATTTGTTTACATAAACATGTTTTTTTTTGTACGAACTATACACTCAACAGTAAAGCACTGTACCGCCAGTAGCTTAGCTGCTACACCACATGTTATATCTCTAAGCCTAATGGTTTTAGACCAGAAGAATTTTTAGTTTACCTTGTTATAAAAACTGTTGACTCCTGGGGTTAAGGGTCAATCTATTGACCCCAGGAGCATAATACGAACATTTAATATAGAAGACGAGTAGTTTAGTGTCATTTATTAAAAAAATGGAAGCTCAATGCTATACATTTTAATATGGCTAAAATTTATTTCAATGTTAACATATGCACGTAGTTTTTGATTAACATTAAAATCCAAATACGCATGTATAAAAATATTCAAATCTTGTAGTTTTTTGGTTTAACGCCATAGCAACATTGTATAGGTCATATAACGGCGTATAGCTCACCTAACCTAGCTTTCCTAGACCTTTGTCTATAACCAGTACTAACCTACCCTTTCACAAGACCGGACACTTCTCCATATACCTTATAAATGGAGAAAAAATGACATAATTGTCTAATTTTCATGGAAGGGTTTAACCTCCCCTGGTGGAATTCGAACCCGTGCCCCTTCGGGACACGAGATTCCAAATCCCGGCGCGCTACAAACTGCGCTATTGACCCGGGTTTATTTTTTTGTTTTGTTACTTACATGTACATGTATAATTACTACCAAGCGGAGTGATGATTCATTATTACATGTAAAACCATCAACTTTGATTGTACTTAATATGAATACCATTTTAGACTTTCGGCGATTTCGCCGACATGCTAAGTTATACCACAAATCGGGAACTATCGACGCTGAAAATGGGGGGGGGGTCCACACTTTCGAACCGCAACCATATTATATATTTTTTGCAGAATAATGCATGATATCAATAATAAAAACTGTCTTAAAATTAGAGCTATGTTAAACACAAAGGCGAGCTCGAGAAAATTGCTTCGTGCTACTTCAAATGGCTTAAATTTCAAAAAGTACACTCAAGAACGGGTACATTTTGGAATTTTATGGGGGGAGTCTAGAACCCCTGATCCCCCACTGGATCTCATTTGGAGATTATCTTATGGGTAATTGATATAATTGTGTTTTTGTGTCTCAAGCGACCTATATTCGTGAAATATTTGAAACCTGTATAGTTTACGAAGATATTTAGCAGACATGAAAACTTCAAAAATCTTCAGTATACTTATGAAGTCATTACCATACGATATGCATGTCAGACAGAATTAACCCGACAGTGTTAAAACCATTTACGTTGAATATAAGTAAATAGTTTATAAGAGAGCATTGATTATATTCATTTTTGCGGTGTTGACTCTATACATGTATTAAATATGATCCGAGCTTAATTAAGCAATTTGGATGAAGTTTATTTCAATAACAAGACTTTATCTTAAATGTACATTGCACTAGGATAAATATCTGGTAATGAGTATTTTCAACCAAATTCTACTTTCGGTTTCGGTCTACTTGCTTACATAAACTTATTTTATCAAATGAATACTACATAAAGATTTTGAAATGGTATACGTGTATCAGATAATCGCTTAGTCCACGGGCAAGAAGCGTGATATAGGACATAGAATGTTTCAAAGATATTTTCAATTATGGATTCCCATTAAAGCCTGGCAATAAGTATTTTCAACAAAATTCTACTTTCGGTTAAGGTCTACTTGCTTAAAGTATATATATCAGACTAGGATACTATGGAACGAAAGTGCCAAAGTTACATCCAACCCATTCCACTTTTCTTTCTTGTAAAATGCATTTACATTTTGTACAATTACTTCATTCCTATAAGACACGATCGAGACAGTTTAGCGTATGACATCAAAGTAATAACTAAGCACAAACTCAGGCAAATATGCATATTCTATTTTATATACATTTTGCTTCGTGCTGCATTGAGATTTCGAGTCGTACGTTTCCATGATGACAAAAAATGAAAAAAGAATAAAAGAATAAACGATACCAAACAGGATTTGAACCCAGGGTAACAAAAGCAATGTCTATCAATCCAAGTGTCTAACCGCCACGACCACTGAGTCACTTAAATCAATGTTGAATAATTATACTAAATACAGTAATCAGTTGGTTGATTAAATAAGCAGTGTTACCTTTTTGTAGGAATGTTCCAAACATCTATGAGTACAAAAGTGCAGTCACGGCTCACCGGATAAAATCAGACTATACGAAGCAGTTGTATCCTGTTTGGCTTACGGTGTTGATCACACGTTTACCTAAGATTTGTTCCTCATATATACCTGATGTATTTACCTTTAAAGAACGTTTATACAAAACAGGGATTTAAAATGACCTGTTCTTGGTTGAAAAACAGTTCTAACATGGTAAGAAGTTTTTTTATTAACTACTACTATGGTTTAAACAATATTTATATTGAAAACAATGCAAATAATCATACATAATTATGTACGATATTTTTAAAATGTTACAGTAGCGAGTATTGAGAAGATGGCTTAATAAGCTAGTTTTATCTCTCTTCTCAAAGTATAAAACAATTTATATAATGCACATGTATTTACATGTACAGGCTACATATTTCTATTGGATAGATATTAGGTGAAAGCACAGGTGCTAGGACATTTTAGGGCCTTTTGGGGGGGATAAATGGGGCCATTTCATAAATGTATATCGATTTCGTCAAATAAAAGGAATTATATGCAGAATAATCCTTTCTTGGGCAGATAGTGAGAAAGGTTTGACGATCGGCGTCTAAAAGGTGGCCGTTTTTATGAGCTTGGTGGCGATCATTCTATAAAAAGACGGTGAAGATATCTCAGTCAGACCGTTTGTGTACAGAATGTGGTGGCGATTTGAAAACCACGACTGTCCAACAGGCGTTAGAGACATTTTCTCTATACAATGTATATATTCTAATATGGAAATTTGTGTTTAACACCTGCTGGTGAAAGTAGTCAATGTTGAAGACAGCGAGAGACAGGTAGAAAAAGCAGAAAAAGAGTGGGATATTTAAGAAATCAGATGTTCATTGAAAAAAGCAATCCTTAGTAAACCATGTATAGCAATGAATGAATACGAGAGGCTAAATGTTTAAGTTATTCTTTTTGTATTTTTTTAATAAAATTGTGTATGTTTATATTTAAATTCGTCTTCAGGTCAAATGTCTCATCGCTAAATAGAAGTTTTAGTTAGGTGCTGCTATAGTAAAAGTTCTGTAAATTTTCGTAATTACTTCTATTATGCGTATGACTGATTTGCTGTATTTAATCACAAATCTAACACGACGTTGGTGCTGATTTACCATGCGTTCATAATGACTTTTAAGAGCTAGTAACTAGATTTATCAATTGTGTTTCATTTTGTATAACGAATTTATGTATAAATGAAATATAGCTGACCGTCCGGCTAGCTCTGTTGGTAGCAAGCAAGTCTACTGATCGAGGGGTCGTGGGTTCACAAGTACACAGGGTTGGACAGTTTTTGCCGCTAGCGGAAAAACCATGGTAAAAACCGAGGGGAAAATGGTGAGGAAAAAATAGGGTGGCAAAAACCGGAAAAAAAACTGGCAAAATCTAAATTTCTCAAATTTATAAAGAAATATTCATAAATTTGTATTTTAAACCGATTGAAAATGTTTGTTACTTTAATATTGAAAATACAATTTACTGATACAGTAATAACAAATACATAATAATTACTCTTTTGCCCAGGCTTAGACAGTTCTTGCCGTTGGAAAAAACAGGGTTGAAAAACTAAAGTTCTCAATTTCTAGTGTTGTAGATTATGTTATTTGTAATCCTGTATTATTTTCATATTTCACCTCATTTTAATCAATGAGCCTAACATTTTATCCGACCATTGTGTATTATCATCCTCATTGACATGTAAAACTGTTATTGATGTCCCGTTAGTAGACTTGTACGCTATAAACTTCATCATTTGAATTTAAATTAAAATTAAATTAATTGACTGTTGTATAGTCTATTAGTAAGGTGGATATACCAACATACCCTTAGCCAATCGTACTCGTAATTGTAGAACATTTTACCATTTAACTAACAATAGACACTCATAAAAACATAGACAATAGTACACTAAAATACTTTATCGGCATCCTGGGCACCCCTGACATGGATTAGTTTATTGTATATGTTTACATAAACATGGTTTTGTTTTTTGTACGAACAATACACTCAACAGTAAAGCACTGTACCGCCAGTAGCTTAGCTGCTACACCACATGTTATATCTCTAAGCCTAATGGTTTTAGACCAGAAGAAATTTTAGTTAACCTTGTTATAAAATCTGTTGACTCCTGGGGTTTAGGGTCAATCTTTTGACCCCAGGGGCATAATACGAACATTTAATGTAGAAGACAAGATAGTGCCATTTATTTTAAAAACAAAATGAAAGCTCAATTCTATACAGTTTATTATGGCTAAAATTTATTTCAATGTTAACATATGCACGTAGTTTTTGGTTAACTTTAAAACCCAAATACGCATGTATATATGCATGTTAGAGTTCATCTTTATCGAATTTTGTCACATACGACTATCCTTTACGACGCACCCAACGTTCAAGTTCCTTGTAACAGATATTTTATTTTGTTCGAAGTATTTTAAACTTCCGCATTCTGATACTTCATAAAGATATTCAAATTTTGTAGTTTTTTTTGTTTAACGCTGTAGCAACATTGTATAGGTCATATATCACGACGTCCAGCGCACCTAACGTAGCTTTCCTGGACTTTTGTCAGAACAGAACAGAACAGAACAGATGTCTATAACCAGTACTAACCTACCCTTTCACAAGGCCGGAAACTTTTCCATATACCTTATTAATGGAGGAAAATTGAAATAATTTTCATGGAAGGGTTTAACCTCCTCGGGTGGGAATCGAACCCGTACCCCCTTCGGCCACGAGATTTCACATCCCGGCGCGCTACAAACTGCGCTATTGACCCGGGGTTATTTTCTTTTTGTTTTGTTACTTACATGCATACTTACCAAGTAAAAAATTGCTGCGAAATGCAGCAATGTGATTGTCACGGCAAACAAAAAACACTTAAGTATAATCTTAAGGTAACTCAACATAGCATTGTGTTGAATTGTCATGTTAACGGTTAAGGATTTTCAATATCATAATGTAACTTGTTATAAAACGTTGTGGTAAACAATAACTTACGGACAAAAATATACATGCTGTAACATGTTTGACAGAAGTTACACTGTACTGATTTATATAAACATATTCAATTCTACATGTATAGTAGTTACTGTTATACCAAAGTACTCAACTGTCGCATAGCCGCTTACGTATAGCAATGTATTAACAACCCAGGATACAACAGTACAACACAGATAGTTAACTAGTTTAATGTTCATTCTAACATAATATGTAAACGCACATCAAATGTCATGATTGTAAGGTAGCCAAACATACAAGTACAAACATCCATAGTCTACGGAACCTATGTATAAGCCCTATGTCCAGCGTGGACCTAAGGTTATGGTCAAAAGCCACCAGGCTCTCTGGCTCTACTGAGCCATGGTCACTGAGAAGCGATACATTTTATACAGTTGAGTTGACAGCTCAACAACTGTACGTAAGTACAACTAATTAGTCTAACCTATATATAAAATGTATATTCGGGAGCCCAAGGCTATAATGAGTTAACTTAATTACTTTATACCTGGACATTGCATAATATGTAATCTTCAGATTACATAACACAACAGTGTTAAAATATCAAAATTACAAGTCGCTTTATGTTTTATGTGAGGTGGAATTTCTTATGAGTGTGAAATTGAAATTATGTGAAAAGTGATTTAAAGCACTTGAGTGTTTGCATACTTGACAAGCTGACTAAAATATGCTTTTGTTCCCCTAAATGTGTTTGCATTGTATAAAAGAGCGGAGCAATATTTTGACCAAAGGTGAAGGACTCAAATTTTCCTTATTATAGTATATACAAGATAAGATAAATTTCATTTTAAGTCGGCAAGACATAGCAAAAGACAACATAAGCCATAAAGGCTTGTGAACCGACTAGAAAATGTATATGTATACAAATGTATATATATACTATAATAAGGAAAATTTGAGTCTATATATATATAATATATACAAATGTATACGTATATACTATAATGATTTCAGTATGAAGTATAACATATCACTGTTAACATAAACATTATAGATGAAGTTATGGTGTTACTCATTCGTTTGGTATTAGCATAATATACGTCTGTATACCCGGTCTTCAAGGGTCACACTTCACCGTTAGTGTTCTACATTTGTTTGAACTTAACTGCATTTTTAGCATATTGACATTTCTATGATTTTTTACAGATTTAAAGTCTTACTTAATGAAATCTTTTAACATAAATCCTTTAAAGACAAAACAAGTTATGAATCATTTATTACCCTTCAGAGTAATTAACGTTAATTCAGCCATATCTATGTACATTTTTTACGTGTAACGTATAATGTCCGCTTGAAAATTTAGTGATGTGTAGCCTGTCTTAACGTCTGCTGCACTAATGTCCGCTACTTACTGTCCGCCAGCTTGATTTCAGTTTACCAAAAAATGAAATTGTCGTCGTTTGAAATGTTGAATTTGACGAAAATTACTCACCCTAGGGTGAAAGCTCTGATAAGTAATTTTAGCACAAGTTTTGGCGCTAAACCGATGAAGCGATTTGGCCATGCAGCCTTGGGACTTGGAATGTTAAACACCTGCAAGTCGTTGGTCCTCAAAGGCTTGTAACAAAAGTTATACATTTTTGTTCTTTGTTAATTACGGAAGTAAGGACCTATCGGAGGTGATGGTTATCAAGGCAATTACCTTTACTTGTTACGGAAGACTTTTTTGCGCGATACTCGAAAGGGTTAAACAATCATCTCATTTCCGAAAACATGCGCCTAAATACAAATAGCAGGCTATTTCGAATAAAATCATAATTTTAGAAAAAAATAACAAGCCCGCAAATATAGAAACTTAGAAATCAGTAAGGTTCAAAAGACAGTTTACGCGTTAAAAGATATACTCGGACTCGAGAAAACATAATCCATTCGAACAAATAAAAAACTGGCGAGCTTTTCAAGTGTGTCGAAAGGATTTACGGAAATGTGTTAATATAAAACGCTGATATTTCGTGTGTTGATAAAAATATTGTTTATATGGTTTTGAAAAAAATGCTTTTTTTAAATTTTCTATGTAACTGTTAACGGAAATGGGCTTTACAATGATTGCATTTAAAGATCAATAAAATGTCTGCAGTAAAAATCGAAAGGATTTTGTCACGTGACTTTTGCCCATTGCTACCAAAACTACCCATTACAATATCACGGCGCTGAGACGCCGTGAAATAACAAGCGGAGTGATGATTCATTATTACATGTAAAACCATCAAAATTTGATTAGTATTAATATGAATACCATTTTTAGACTTTCGGCGATTTCGCCAAAAAGTTTAAGTTATACCACAAATCGAAAACTAACGACGCTGAAAATGCCTGACCAGTTTAACCTTGCGGAGTGATACATGTGTCTCTGATTTACTACGCAGTCAATTTCTAGGCGATTAATGTAGTTCCGTCATATAACTCAACCGTCATTGTTTCTCTTATCAGTTACAGGTGTTTAGCGTGTTGAAGGGGCGGAGTCAAATTTAGTTAATACATTAAGAAATATACATAGTGATTAGAGTCTATATTGTATCATATTTATCATATTTAACTACTCTAATGAACCTACAGAATGTGTATGCAAATTGTACAGGGAAAACTTAGACTAGCTACTAGTCGGATAATTAGTTTGTTTTGTGTTTTTATTTATATTTTATACATCATAACATACTTATATTGTAGCCAGTCTATTTTCTATCATACTGCATTTAGAGAGATGTCTAAATTATCATGAAGTTCAGATAGAGACTGGCTCAAGATAATTAGTTGGAGAATTATCAAAAATAAAATACTTCATCGCCTGGAATCCAGGCTAAGGAAAACTGTACTTCAAGATTTTGTATGGCAAGAAGAGGAAAAAATAAAATCCTTGTAATATTTTTCAGTAATACAGGATAAAATAAACACTTCGAATGCATATTTTGCCCTCCTCAATTCGTACTACAATCTAATGTGTGAGGTGTAAACATAAGTATGGATTTGTTTTCAAAGTCTTTCAGTATTTCAATACTTTGATTCTTCTAAAACTAAGCATTTGGTGTGTAAAATAGTGCATTACTTACTTATTTACTAATCTATGTTGTCTTGATCATTAACTATATTTGTATATATTAAGTTTTTTATGTGATCAAGGATCTATAGAATTAGAGACTCACTTTTTACTGCATTGTAATGCTTATACTGAATTAAGAACTGACTTTTTAAGCCAATTTACAAATGATGATGTTTTTAATTCTCTATCGGATATTGAACGATTAACGTAAACTTAAAGTGTTCCTACCCAAGAAAAAGTGCTAAAATTATTACCAAAGCATTTTATATACGAAAATCAATACTAAACAACTAATACGTCGTATACCCTTTATAAGTGCGTACAAAAAAACAAAACGTGTTTTGGTAAACATTAAAATTGGGACAATTCATTTCAGGGGTAGACAGTATTGAAAATTAACAAAATTAGCATGGTTGATAAACCACCACCACTGTTAATCATGCTTGTTATGGTAGAACGCTTTCCATTACACCAACAACTAAGCCACTTGTAATACATATCACAATTGTTTATTTTAAAGTCATCCTGGGCATCCCTTGTCGAGGGTTATAAGTGCGTACAAAAAAAAAAACGTGTTTTGGTAAACATTAAAATTGGGACAATTCATTTCAGGGGTAGGCAGTAATAAAAAAAAATGTGTAATTCATTTTAACAAAATTAGCATGGTTGATAAACCGCCACCACTTGGTAAATCATGCTTGTTATGGGAGAATGCTTTCCATTACACCAACAACTAAGACACAAGTAAAACATATCACAATTTGTTATTTTAAAGTCATCCTGGGCATCCCTCGTCGTGGGTTAGTTCATTGTATTGTTATTATAAACAGTGTTTTTTTTTGTACGCACTATATCTGTATGTATTTACACCATATTATTTAACTTTATATTGTATATACGTGTACCTATCATGCGAATCAGTTGGAGGCATATAGACCCACTGGGTCGGGTGTTTATCTGTAAATACTCTTCATGTTGGTTTCATGTTTGCAATATTGTCATAATACATGTCACGAAAATAAACAAGTTCCTTACTAACTTACTTACTTACTTATATTAAGCCAGTTAACAGTATTTTAGTTTAAACCTTTTAAACAAGCTTGTTGAGTTTGTAATGTGATACAAATGACTCACAATTTAAACATTCATGATATATGTTTTCTTGTTTGTATGTTAATACAGGTGCCCGTTCAATTACCCCGAACGTACCAAAACGTTCCGTAACGTTAGTAACTTAGGATCGGAACAACTCGACCCTAAGACAACTCAACCTGAAACAACTCAATCCTCTACTATCTGATAGAGTTGTGCAACTTTGAGTTGAGTTATCAATGTATTAATTTGTCTTCGGTTTGATTTGTCCCGTATCCGTTACGTTCGCCAACAGTCGTTACTGAACACGCAGCTGATATAGGCAGGGCGGATCTAGAATTTATTTCTGGGGGGGGGGTTCGAACTTTGTCTAGGTGGGTCTAAACTTCGAATCACAACCACATTATACATACTTTGCAAAATAATGCAACATATTTATAATAAAAACTACACAACCATTAAATCTATGTTAAGCACCGAGAAAAATGGCTTCATCCTACTTGAAAATGACTTACAGTAAAGAAAAACACTAATGGACAGGTACATTTTGGAAATTCTATTGGGGGTCTGGACCCCCCTGAACCCCCCCCCCCCCCGCTTGAACCGCCTATGTATAAGTGTGATATTATGTTCCGGCAATTGTATTTCATAACACTAAACTGTGCTCAAAAGTCCATTGAAACTGTCTACCTGGGTCAAATTTCATTAAATTTCAGTTAATATCTTAAAAACGATTAATGGGATATTCAGGCAAAAGTGACGGTGCCAAAAGTATAGAACCAAGTTTAATCTTTAAAACACTATTAAGAACGTGAGAAATCACTTACTAATAACATTTGTCACTTATAACATTCAACTGAACGAACTAAAACATGTGGCATACACATTGTTGAAAACAAAAGTAAGATACTGAGGGAATAACCAATCTATTTATAGATTTGTTATGTATTTTCGTACTTTTTTGCTGAAATTAAACATTTCTATTGGTCGCTTCTTTTCTTTTCAACATTACTTTCAAAATTACTCTCAGGCAGGCGACCCCTCACAGTACGCAATTATACCTGGGTTGAGTGGAACAAATGAAGGTTGATTTCTTGCTCAAGGAAATTAGCAAAGCGCCTAGTGGGGATCAAACCCGGGACCTCTCGATCCCTAAGTAGGCGTCCTACCACTGGACCAATGCTCCCTATGTGGCAAATATATTTTGCTAAAGAATGTTACCAAACATACCTACATTGAAGTCCTTTACTGTATAGTTTTTAGCTCGACTTTTCGAAGAAAATGAGAGCTTTTACTGTCACCCGAGCGTCGGCGTTGATGTTGGCGTTTGTGTTGGCGGTGCAAATCAAGGTTAAAGTTTAAAAAACTTAGATAACTTCAATACTTTCAAAGGTATTTAATTCAAACTTGGAAAACTTATTCATCATCACTACCTCGCCTTACTATCAAGGCCCATAACCTTGGCTCCACTGTTTTAGGAGTTTTGCCCCTTCTTTACTTAGAAAACATCCTAATCAAGGCTTAAGTTTTTACAAACTTAAATACTATCAAAGATATTCAACTCAAACTTGGAATACTTCATCATCACTACTTCCACCTTACTATCAAAACCCACAACTCCGATTCCTAAGAACTAAGAAAAGTCGAGCGCGTTGTCTTACGGACAGCTCTTGTTTGAGTTTCCTATGTACACGTTTATCAAAGACAAGTCTGTTCTTAAAACTGATAATATTTAGTTGATACAGCGTGTACTATACTCTTAGTATATCAGTTCGTTTAATAATTAGCAATTAAAATTATTCTTATTTTTATTGTATTTACTTTCAGACTCGTTTTAGTGTGGCTCTTAATGTAATATTTGGTTTTACAATAGTCATATATTTAGTTATCTATTTAATTACTGGAAGATCCGGAAGTACATGTAACTGTATGAACTGTACTGAATGTAACTGTGAAAGGGGAGGTACAATACTCGCCCAGACTCAAGAAAATCAACTTGGTACGTACACAATTACTAGGGCTGTCACAATATATACCAGTTTTTTTTCATGCTTTATGGTGAAACGTCGCGTTATTCAGGCACGAAGGAACCATTTTCAGATTAGGCAGGGGGGGGGGGCTAATTTGTTGAGATTTATTTTAAGAAAAAGAAAACGATTAGAAAAAAGATTACAGTGTGATTACTTGTTCCATAAAAAGTGTTTGCAAAGTTGCTTTTGCCGAAAAAGCACACATGTATCAATTAATTTAGTGACAGATTAAATAAAGATCCTAAATCACTATAACTGCTGAAAATATTGGGAGGCTAAGCCCCCCAGCCCCCCTGTTCCGTTCCTACGGGCCTGTTATTCGGTGAAAATAAACGATGAAAATATAAGTTTTATATTTTCTTTGTAGTGAAAATATAATCCGATATTTTCTCCGTCAATGAAGTCATTTTACAAGATAGATGACATCATCATGGAGAAGAAATGACGTCATGTTATAGTTTGTGTAAAACACATCTAGTAAAACACCAAACTAAGCATGAAAGAAACAGAATATCCGTCAACTTTGGTTTAAGATCTTTTTCTTTTTTCAATTCGTGAACTCGTGGCTATGCCACTAGTGAAAATATTTTTCTGAGTTCACTCGGTGAAATAAAAATAGATCTTACACCAGTGTTGATGAATATCCTCTATTTTAATACACATCCGAGTAAATACGAACCATGGTACAATTTCAACGTAAGCCGCGGCCGTGGCGTAGTGGATAGCATGTCTGACTTCGAATCCGGAGATCGTGGGTTCGATCCCGGTCGCGGTAGGTCATAACCAATACATGAGTTGTCGGCCTCGTGGTAGGGCAAGTTAGTACTGGTGATAGAAAAGTGTCCAGGAAACCTATAGTAGGAAGAGCTGGCCGTCGTATATATAGCCTTAATATGTGTTGGATACGACGTTAAAAACAATAATAATAATAAAATAAACAATTTCAATGTACCGGTGTTTAGCGATATTTCTATATTTCATCGAATAAGTCTTCTCTTCGCGCAATGAAATAAGCAAAGTGGACTCTTGGCTCATTTCAGCTTGAAATTAGTTTCCAAAACAAACAAAATTGTCGACGGGATAGCAGGATGTAAGATTTGCAATGTTTCTGTTAAATACATCAGAGGTATGTACAACGAACCAAAAAAAAACCCACTATCAGTGCAGTAGGCCTATTGTGACAGCCAAGGCTGATGTTATTGAAACTAATCATGAGCAGCATGTTTAAAAGCAAAAGACTGCTACAGGCACTTACCCTTAAAAATTCTGTACCATACTAAACGCTGAGCAGTTTAATAAGTTGTTTATGACAGAGGAACTATGCCGCCTTACCTTTGGTTTGCAAAGCAATACATCGCGGTACGACTTGCGATAGGATGCTGGCGTATTGCAATAGATCGTGATACGCTTTTGGTGTATCGTGACAGCCCTAGCAATTTCCATTGTTTTCCAACCCAGATTTTAAATATGAAGATCCTAGTTTTATTTACAGCCGCGACAATGTCGAGTGCCTTCTGCAGATGATACAATATTTGATAAATATGGCTTATTACATATAATTTCTTAGGCTGTTAAGCACAATATGTATAAATAGTTTTTATTGCTAATTTTTTTTCGCCTGAAAAGGTGGTGGTGGAATTATACGATTATACTTAATTTATAAATCAACAAAAACAAAAAATGTGGAATCAGTTTCTCAGTTTATAAACGAAGAAGCAATAACCTGGTTTATAGTCAATGAACTAACACAACATTTAATGAAATAAAAAAGACGAATTTCAATTATTCAGGCAGTGTCTGTGTCCATGTATTTATTGTATTACTGTTTGTTTTATGATTTCAGCTCTAATACTTGATTGGAAAGAAAGTCTGTGTGAATATCCAGTATGTATTCATAAAAACATTGAATTTAAGGGACCATCAGTCATCCAGCAAACTCCAAGTAAGGCAAAATATTATTTACCAAATACTCTCACATATTTAAATGCAGGATTGTTAACAACAAGGCTATACGTCGTTTAGGATAACTTGAGACAAAAACTGAGGTGTATTCTATGTAAACAATGTCTCATGTTAACATAAATGGGCTTTTGTTAAAGGTCGATCATGAAAACAAAACATCAAATGTAAACATGGACTACTCTATTAATCAAATCATTGAAGCACTCTTAAGCTGCCCGGCTAGCTCAGTTGGTAGCATGCAAGTCGACTGATCGAGGGGTCGATTCCCTGGTGGGACATACTTTTGTGGAGCTTGGTCATGAAAATATTTCTACGGCCATTCTCCCTCCTACCAATGATAATGTAGGTCAGTTGTCAGTCACTGACGAAAGAATGCGCTAAGTAGTTGGTTAACAGCTAACTCCAGAGATTTAGCCTTTCCAGGGGGAGTGAGGAGGTTGATTCAATGCCGTTATTTGACCTAAACTGTGTGCTGCTGCGGCGTTAAACCAAACACAACAAATAGAACAAACAAACTTGACTTGAAGCACTCAATTTGTTTGGGTTACAAAGTTAGTAATTTTGTACAATTTAAGTACATCTGTACTTTCTTTTTTTAATTTAAAACTATTGACCTTAAAAGTTGTTGTCTTCTTCTCGTAACTCATAGATTTGTGCGGGGGAATGCAATAAAAATGAACTAAACATAGAGAAAATACCATTTTAAGTCTTTAATTATCTCTCACAGTCGTCTCAAACAAAAACTTCGATCACTTTTGCGAAGTTTCCTTGAATTATCAAGTGTATTTCCGTTGACATTAACTTATTTTTGGAAAAAAGTTAATAATAAAACTGAACTAAATCTAAAAGAAGTTTCATATATTTGAATGTTGTCGGTGACTGTGCGTCCGACTGTCTGCCTAACCTAAACTGTTCAAAAAAAATTACGCACATCAGAATATGGATTTTTCACATGTTTCACTAGCGCGTAAATTTATGCTCAAAACTCAGAAATTTTATTTTATGTGCGTAAATTTACATACTCTGTATGTGATATTTTATTTTATGCTTGTTTTAGTGATGAATAAATTTGAAATTCTATTTTGCTTTTATTTTCTTACATGAATTTTTCGCAATATTTTGGAGAATATGCATCAAAATAATGGGAAATCATGCAAAAAGGGAACCTCATGACGGTTTCGCTTTTTAAAAAAAATGACCTGTTAAATGCAGATACATTATTCTAATTCATATTATTTTTTACATTTGCAGAAGAATGCCCAGAAGAGTCAGAATTGAAAAACTCGAGTAAGTTACTCTGTGTTTACGAAATACTATTCTTAATCCACGCGACTTGTCTGTAAAGAAACGGGGGTTTTCCAGTTCGGTTGCGTCGTGTTGAGTAATATTTTTAACAAATGATACACAGCAGGTGAAGGATCAGTTAGGGTTTCAATTTTGTGCAATGGAAGGTCTGCTAAATTCGGAATACTCTATTCTTTCCCTTTGATCTGACGTTTTTAGCAGATCTTCCGAGTATACGGTTTGATAATTGGCAGATCTTGGAAAACTCATGTGACATTTGCTAAAAAGTCATGGCGGCAATGAATATTGCTTCAACTACATGTATAGTCCAACAGAATTAACCTGAGCTTGACCTTTATGCAAGAATATATTAAATCAATTATTTACAGTCTATTTTTGTCTTCGTTTGTTAATCGCGCTTTATCGGAAGCTTTCGGCAAAATACACGTACTGAAAAATTAATGATGTTTTCATAAGAATAAATACTTTAAAACCGTATCGTGATACTGCTGACTTACTTGTTTCCTAAAAAACTAATCGTGTCCTAGAATAAAAGTACAATAACATGCCACTTTTAATAAATTGATTTATAGTCACATCGGTTGTTATAAACACGTGTATTACCGTATACACGCATACGGAAACTCACGATTTAATGTAAGTGAAGCGTGTAATTATTATAATTAGGTAGTTCAAGCTCAGGTTAATTCTGTTGGACTATAAATGAACGAAAAGAAACAACTAAAAAGGCATCCAAAACTAGACTCTTTTTATTAGAATAGAAAAGACATAATTATGTACTTAAAATATTAATAGTAATGCATCTCTTGTAAGTGGCCCTCTCTCAAAAGTTAAAAATAGTCGCTGTCAGACAAACACTCCAACGCATTATGTTTGGCAGCTTCAATCTTGGATTTCTGCTCGGTGTGTTTGATTAACAAGCCTACCATACACTACCATAAGCAGAAGAGGGCAAATCGAAAACACTATAGATCTTGCGATATGATGAAATACCAGGGTTATATCATTCAAATTCCCCTGTAGGGCGGTGATTTCCCCATAGGATTGTTTACCTCAAAGTCCCGCTATTACCGGGAACAGATTATTGGTTTGAAACCCCTTTTTGTTGGGTATAACGCCGTACAATCTGTTTAAAACCCGATCTAAAATTCACGTTCAAGTGACCTTTTCTCATCATAATATTCATGACGAAGTTGTTATGATATACGTTACTTGTTTACATCGTCTAGGTCATGCAATTTGAAATGAGCCGCACAATCGCAGACTGTGAATAATACTGCTGTTAAATTAGCATTCAAATGGTCTAAAAATAGAAATTACGAAGTCAAAATGTGTTTAATAGTGTTTTCGTCTAGATGAAAGCTACGCATTGATTGGTCGACACAAAGTTCATCTCGACGTGACCTTCCACGGAGAAAGTAGAGAGCCTGTATGACAACGCTCTACAGGATATCTATTTAGGAGAGTGAACGCCGTAGCAACACATTGTATAGGTCACATCACGGTAGTTAGTTAACTAACTCACCATTCATGGAAAAGCTATATCTATGGATTAAGCTATTTACCAGTTATTAGGATCATACTTTCTGTCAGTGACTGACAACTGCCCCACATAATTGATATCGTTGATAAGAGCCCTGGAGAATTGTCGTAGAGATAATTTCATGATCAAGCAATACGAAAGTATGCCCCGCCCGGGAATCGAACCCACGATACCTCGATCAGTAGACTTGCAACCAATTGAGTTAGTCAGGTGGCTTTAGATGTAACTGGTGCATAATAAGATTGAATTAGTTACAAAGACTATCAGCTATAAATTTTCTCATATTTTCATAGGCTGTTTCCTGTGCGAAAATGAATGTTATTCGTATGATGAGATAAAACTAAAGAACGGGATAGCCATTTCATGTAAACGGCATATTACGTGTAAGTATAAGATAATACATCGACTATTAAAGGCTAATAAAACTATAACCATAACGGACGGGTTAATTCACACAAAGAACAAGGTTCACGAAGGGCCGAAATCGGCCCGTCATGAATTTTCACAAAATGTCGTTTTTTTACTAACCAGATCACATGAGGAAACATAACAAACACAATTTCAACTGAAAATCAGTTTAATTCTGTTGCCATGGCAACATTTGATATTTATGAAAATACACAATATTGCAATTTTCTTAATTAAAATCATTACGAAAGCAATCATTAACTTTTTTTTAACGTGAAATAATTTCATATAGTCAGTTATAGTTATAGTTTGTTAGAAACAACGATTTACATGTCAGGTTGCCATGGTAACGCTTTATAATTATCAATATCTTTACCATTTGATATATATTTCATTTACTCACGCAGAACCAAACAAACTGATATAGGTCGTTTTTTTCTCAACTGTCAGAACATGAATAATTTCACGATGACTTCGGGCTTTTTATTTTACTCCCAATGGTATTGTGATAGTGTGTAATCACCGTGAAAATATTCAAACTTTGAAAGTTGAGAAAAAAATAGACAATGGTTTAGTCTAAAAAGATTGCTCAAAATGAAAACTTCTGGCAATTGTGGTTGTCATACCAACACTAACAGTGTCAAAATTTCATCAGGGTCATTATTTTTAAATAAACTTTGTACACAAGTTTTTTATCATTCTCGTACCCTGAGTCTTGTAGGATGCTCAATACTTGGATCGAGAATCTTAATAACCTCGGGGAACTAGAATGGTATTTTATTGGTCAAATGTAACAAAATAATTAAAGACAAAATATATCAATTCCGAAACATTCATACATGTACACTTGGTTTCCATGGCAACCATGAAAAACAATATACATATGAAAGTTTCAGTATTGGTATTGTGCGTAAAGTATGACCTCGATCTGACCTTTATGCAAGAATATTCATTACATTGAATACGAATATAGTATTAATGATCGATACCGATCGGATTATATCGTCAGAGTTCGAATGTAATAATTACACAGGAATTAATTTTTTAAAATGTATTAGAGCGTGGGTAGAATAGACGTGGTATTGATTTTCTTAAGCAGCGTTATATCGTTTACCGGCGTTGCGGCTTTTGGCGGGTTTGCAACATTTACCGGCGTTGTAACGTTTACCGGTGACTTTTGGCGGCATTGTGATGTTTGGCGGCGCTACATGCTGTACTAATGATCATTATTCACTGACAGGTTGTTTAATCAGCGATATGGGCAACTTGAATGATGTCTGTGGTGAACATGGAAGGTATGGTTGTTTTACCAAAGAAGTACTTGGTACGAAACCAGAGAATGAACCTATATGTAAATGTGAACCTGGATTTGAAGGAGACTGGTGTGAGACTGAAAACAAGTTTGAGGTAAACCTTAGATCCCAACTGCTGTTTCGCTTAGTATATCTTCATAGTTTGAAATGTTGGTCATGCATCAATGTTAATTGGGGTTTTTTGTTTCGTCTTTTACACTCAGGGATGTCCCATTCTACTGTAACATTTTCAAGAAATGAACACTTTGTGAAACTTAAAGTAACAATGTATAAAGCAAAATGGTTTGACAGGCTTATTAAATTGTGTCTCTAATGCAAATTATATTTTAATACATTTACAAAATATAGTTATACCTAAAATAAATAAATAATCTACCTTTATGTTTTATTAGTTATATTTACTCGTTTTACCTTCATGTTTTATTAGTTATATTTACTCGTTTTATCTTTATGTTTTCTTAGTTATAATTACTCGTTTTACCTTCATGTTTTATTAGTTATATTTACTCGTTTTATCTTTATGTTTTATTAGTTATATTTACTCGTTTTACCTTTATGTTATATTAGTTATATTTACTCGTTTTACCTTCATGTTTTATTAGTTATATTTACTCGTTTTATCTTTATGTTTTATTAGTTATATTTACTCGTTTTATCTTTATGTTTTATTAGTTATATTTACTCGTTTTATCTTTATGTTTTATTAGTTATATTTACTCGTTTTACCTTTATGTATTATTATTTATAATTGTTTTACCTTTATGTTTTATAAGTTATATTAACTCGTTTTACCTGTATATTTTATTACTTATATTTACTCGTTTTACCTTTATGTTTTATTACTTATATTTTATTGTTTTACCTTATGTTTTATTACTTATATTTTATTGTTTTACTTTTATGTTTTATTAGTTATATTTTATTGTTTTACCTTCATGTTTTATTAGTTATATTTTATTGTTTTACTTTTATGTTTCATTAGTTATAATTTATTGTTTTATCTTATGTTTTATTAGTTATATTTACTCGTTTTACCTTTATGTTTTATTACTTATATTTTATTGTTTTACCTTATGTTTTATTACTTATATTTTATTGTTTTACTTTTATGTTTTATTAGTAATATTTTATTGTTTTACCTTCATGTTTTATTAGTTATAATTTATTGTTTTATCTTATGTTTTATTACTTATATTTTATTGTTTTACTTTTATGTTTTATTAGTAATATTTTATTGTTTTACTTTTATGTTTTATTAGTTATAATTTATTGTTTTATCTTATGTTTTATTAGTAATAATTTATTGTTTTACTTTTATGTTTTATTAGTAATAATTTATTGTTTTACCTTTATGTTTTATTAGTTATAATTTATTGTTTTATCTTATGTTTTATTAGTTATAATTTATTGTTTTACCTTTATGTTTTATTAGTTATATTTTATTGTTTTACTTTTATGTTTTATTAGTTATATTTTATTGTTTTACCTTTATGTATTATTAGTTTTTTTTCATACCTATATTTTTCATTAGTTATGTTTTATTTTAAGTTGCCTTACATTGTTTTAGGCATGAAAAGACTTTTGGAGTTGGTAAGCTTTTACTCAACAAATAAACGCATTATTATAAGTTCACAATTGCACCTTTGTAAGACACCATTCTAGTCTCTTTTGAATGAATAAAACTTTATACAGTGGCTTTAAGTTCGAGGAAGTGTAAAATATGCATATATGTATCAGGCACAATACAAGAATAAATAAAAGGGTTGACAGACAATAGGTATTTAGTCACGTGATCGCCAGAATGTTAACAAAGTATTTTTTTCGTCAAATTCTTACAGCAGTCAAAATATAGAGACGATTTTAATAGCGCATAAAAAACTTGTTACATTTGTATGAACTATATTGCCCTGAGAAGTATTTTACTCTGTTTAGTGCGGCGGAAACATTGGATCAATGGAGCCATGCCATTCTCGCTGGTACCCATTTACACCTTGATAAACTGGAGCAACCTTAGGTACATTCCTTTTTGAAGAAAATTAGCTATACCACTGGTGGGGTTCGAACCTGGGACCATTTGATCCCTAAGCCCGCGCCCTACCACTGGACTATTGCTCCTGCTTATGCTTGATGTGGTTTACTTGAATTTATTGCATTTGAATAGTGGTGTATTCACATAAATATATTTCAATTAAAATGATAATTCGTTATTTCCATGTTGGGTCATATGAACATTTGGCTAAGTAGACGCATAACATACTTGTGATATATATCTATTCAAATTGATAGTCTGCACTTCAATTTAACTATATTAGAATAATGCAGTTGAGCCCAAATTTGAAAGCGCTAAACTTCAGCGCTTTCAGCACATTGATTGTTAATTTTACATTATCTAACTAATGCAAAACTGTCCAACATCTTTGCATTTCGACATTTTGAAATTACAGGCATCTATTTTTAAAAAAAAACTCGTGACTGTCATGTGATTTATATATTTATGTGTCTCTGTAAAATAATAGAAACTTTTAGACTAGAAAAGGAAATCAGTGAAAGGCATATACTTATTAACCTTTTCAGCTGTTGTTGTAGATCACATGACTATAGACCCTAAACATAGTCATCGTATTTAAGTAAATCAACATTTATTTCAGTTGCAATGCAGATGTTTCTATGACGAGTTTAAATTAGCGCATGAAGATGAGTTGAAAGAATGTGGAGATACCTTGGATCCTAATCAGAAGTTTTGCTCCATGAAGAAAACATATGAAACTGAAAAGTACAATTGTTTATGTAATACGACAGGTAGGCACGGAGCCTCTAAATGGAGATTTACTTTTAGTACTTTTTTACTTTTACAATTATTTCGTTTAATTGTAATAATATGTCGAGGAAACCTAAATCGTAACGATAATTGTAAGACTTCACTGAAGAAGCATTTTGAAATACTTTTTATATCCATAAAAATATTCCCTCTTTACCCTATCTGAGCGAATACTCAGGGTAAGCTAGTGTGATCTTTGGGTGTCCGGCGTCTGTTGTCTGTTCACACTTGCTTTGTGTAGTAGATGGGGGCTGTGTTTTTCCATTAAATCTTTAGAAAACTTTTTCGGAATCTTTATATTGATCAAATCTAAGTTGGGATTGTATATGAGTCATCTGGGGTCAAAAACTATCTCACGGGGTCAGATCTTAGATGAACGTTGTGTATACGATAAAGGCTGCATTTTTCATCTGATTTCCCTAATATTTGATAAGAATGTTTGTCATTACAAAATTTAGGTTGCGATTGTAGAAAGGTCATCTGGGGTCAAAAGTAGGTCATGTAGTCAAATCTTAGAGAAACATTGTGTAGGCGACAGGGGCAGAATTTTTTTATTGGATTTTCCCAATATTGAATCACAATGTTTTTTTCTAAATGAGCTGTAGGTTTGATTTGCATATGGGTCATCTGGGGTCAAAAGAAGGTCACGGGGTCAAATCTTAGAAAAACGTTGTGAATGCAATAAGAGCTATATATTCCATCCGTGTTTCCCAATATTTGGTCAGAATGTTTGACTTTATAAATATATAGGTTGTAGATTGAATATAGGTCATGTTGGATCAAAAACTAGGTCACGGGGTTAATCTTAGAACAACCTTGTGTATGCGAATGAGGCTGTACTTTTTACCCAATTGTCCCAATATTTGAACAGAATGGTTTTTAATAAGCTACATCTTGGCTTTGTATGTGGATCACCAGGGGTTTAAAACTGTTTCATAGGGTCTAACATCATATAAACTTTGTGTATACCGTGATAGAGGCTGTAATTTCATTCGATTTTCCTAATATTTGGTCAGAATGTTTGTCCTGATAAAATATATGTTGTGAATGTATATGGGTCATCTGGGTTCAAAACTAGGTCACGGGGTCAAATCTTAAATATATGTTGCTTATGGGCCGGATAGAGGCTGTATTTTTTTATCTAATGTTCCTAATATTTGGTCAGAATGTTAGTCTAAAATTGTATAAAACTGGCATTGCAGATGCGATATGCAGAACATAATATATACTTTCCTACTAAGCCTCGAGTAGGTTTCATGTAAATCTGACAAGAATTAAAATACTTACAGCTCTTTAAACTCTTAGTCGATATTTTACTGTTTTATTCTTGATAGCGTAACATTTGTGATGTTATAGTCACGTGGTATTGCCATCGTGCATCTATGCATTTCTGGTTGAATATAAAACATGTATTTTTATTATCTTTGTGACTAAAAACATATAATACGTCAATTTCAGATGCAACAGGAACAAAGTAAAGACCAACCAAAAAGAAACCGGCACCGCTTCCGGACCAAAATTGATACATATTATGTGATATTTTGCCGGATGTATTGAAATATTTGATACATGTATGGTATTTTTGGCAGCTTTTTGGCTCGTCCAAAATAAGTTTTCAAGCTGTGTACGAGTCCAAATATATTCCATATTGTACAATAAAATATATGCGTACCCACAAAAAGTTTGGAGACATTTTCACTTTGTAAGCCTACTATATAGGTTTTAACAAAACCAATTTACAGACGCTTTACATAGTGCGTAAATAAACATTACAATACCTCACAAAATAGTGCTCTACAGTGTTATATATATACATATATACATCTGTATTAAAA
The DNA here is from genome assembly GCA_025267735.1 of Mactra quadrangularis. NCBI lineage: Eukaryota > Metazoa > Mollusca > Bivalvia > Venerida > Mactridae > Mactra > Mactra quadrangularis. Next base: position 9,602,282 of record CM046307.1, on the reverse strand, counting down.
CATTGTTTACCCTTTTTCTTTATAATAGTTATAACGTATTTGGTGAAGGTGTTGATATATCTCTAGTTTTTCGATAGTAAAATATGTACAGTACAAAAAAAACTAACTAACAAAGGTATATTCCACAAAAAAATATACTAACACTTTTCTTTTTTCCTTTTTTTTTTCTTTTTTACCACTATTACCAATAAAAGTATCATACATTGACTATTTTTGACATTTTAATATAATTAAACAAAATTTTAACAAAACACTACTTATTGGAAAGTCTCCAGTCCATGGTGCTAAAATAGCGATAAGGAGGCAACCTACCTTTGGCTATAACAAAAATTCATTTTGGTATATAATAAACTATCCAGATATGTAATATATATCAGGATTTTTTTTTCAAAATTTGACTCAATTTATATTCAAAAACAATATTTTAAGGGATAATGAGTCACATCCATGGGTATGCACATAATGCGGACGGACTCTAATTAAATCTAAACAAAACAAACAGGTATTTTGAAATATTAGTCGTAAATATGTTCTCATGATTATTTGTTGCTTGTTTGATTTTTACATTCATTTTTCATCACATCTTACTCATATTTTTATTTTTCTTAAAGTGTTTATATATTTTTAATGAAAGCCCAAGGACCCTATATAACAAAAATGGTCCGTGGCCCGATAAATAGTTTCTGACTGCTCAGGGTAAAGAAGCATAATTTATGATTATGTGGTAAAATGACTCAAAGTTACCAGTTGAGATATTTCTGTATCATCCCATTAAGAAAAATATTGTATACACATATGTAAAGCTACAATCCCATAAACATAAAATTAGTCGTGAGGGCACCGTACGGGCGCCGTGCGATCAAGCTCCGCAAGGACCCGTGCAAACTCTTGCGTACCCTTACGGACTGTTACGTTTTTACCAGGGTCCCTGAGATAAGCCCAGAATACACGTATCAGTTTCAGAGTCAAATTGTGAACAAAATCGTGGCCGAGTAAAGATTAAACATGCATATCTTCCAGCTACGGCTCCGTATGGGTGTGTTGTTGTGTGTCATGTAGTCATGTACGTACCGTCACCTTACCACGCAAGGCGTCCCACGACTTACGGCTATCTGCACTTACGGGTCCGCAACAAGCCACGATTTTATGGGACTGAGGCATTATGCCTCAGTCCCTTATAATCGTAGCTTGTTGAGGACCTGTACATGCAAACAGCCATAGGCCGTTGGGAGCCTTGCATATGTACGGTGTGTCTACGTATGATCACATGAATTCTAGAGCCGTGCGCTCAATCGTAAGAGCGATGTACGTGACCATTAAGGTGACCAAACGCATATGGCTTAAAACAACACTCCTGTATTCGGAGCCGTAGCTAGAAGATATGCAAGTCTAATTCATGCATGGCCACGATTTTGTTCACGATTTGGCTTTAAAACTGATACGTTTATCCACGGCTCATCTCCTGGATCCTGGTATACATATATATTTTAAAGTATTGGTTTAAGTTAAATAATACGGAAAATATTATACTAAAACCGTTAATAATGACACCCTAAATCGCCATTTAAACGGTACTACTACCTGTAGCCTGTTCAGTTATCGCGAACGTTACAGAACGTTACATAACGATACATTCGGTACTCCTCGGCCGAATGTATCGTTATGTAACGTTCTGTAACGTTCGCGACAACTGAACACGCTACTGGTATGGTTTTACATATGTTTTTAATAATCCTTATAATTTAGAAACTAAACCGTTCATTGAATTTTTTAAGAAAACATTAATCGAATGTTTTGTACAAAAATGGTATGGTGACGTAGCTCGTAGGTGTTGTTTTAATACTCTTGACATGCATGTTAACGATAACTTTAATTTACCTGGGCTGAGTTCAGATATCGCGAACGTTACAGAACGTTACATAACGATACATTCGGAACTCCTCGGCCATATAATTGTTTACTTTAACATCGGTAGTTTCAAAAAAGCGTCTAAATATGTCCGAGATTATTCGCATGTTCCGAATGTATCGTTATGTAACGTTCTGTAACGTTCGCGGTAACTGAACTTAGCTCTGGGCTGCGTTCAGTTAGCAGTTAGCGATAGCCAAACACAGTTATCGTTATGAATGGTTAATTGAACTACCCGTTGAAGTGCGAACGTTTAAAGATGGCGGACAAGAGAGTCGTTACTTCTATTTTATTAGAAGAATACGGAGAGAAGGACTTGTTTTTCTTGTGTACTTGTTTTTGGTTTTTTTGTAAATGTATTGATCTAAATCAACCGGAGTAACACCGCCGACTTCCATTCGGAACACCCTCGACCTTTCATAAATGAATTAGTTATTTGTTAGCGTATGGCCGAGGATGTTCCGAATGCGCCGATTTCAATGGCCTAATCCGAATTCAAATGTATGGGGTTTTCCGTCCGTGCACAGGCGGTGCAAACAAAGTTGTATACGTAAAGGATATTAACTGAGTGCGAGGGTTTCCTGAGTTAGAACAACCTGGCCGCGGACTTCTCGTGAAAATCCGAAAACGCGAAGCGTTTGAGGATTTTGAGAAGTCCAAGGCCATGTTGTTTTAACACAGAAAATCCGTAGCACGAGGTTAATATCCGACTTACACAACGATTCGAGTGATTAGTTACACAGGTACATTGAATGGGCATGGACCACATTTTTACAAACGAATTTGAATTGAGGGCATCTTTTCTCTCACGAGCGTTTAGCGGATCTGAAAATATCTATTAACAAAAAGCGTAATTTGATTACATGTTTTAGGATCCGTGACGGTAAATATTATTTTACAAGTTAATAAACAATTATTGCATGAATAAGTTTCTGTATTCATTGTACTGTTTAATTTTTATTCAAGCTGATTTTTGTTCTTATTCAATGACATCTTCTCAATTTCGGTAAATTACCCTATTTTACGCCTTACATGTTGGATATAGTTATGAACAGTATTATCTTACATACTGATCATATTTAGTTTGGTTGTAATATCGTAAGTCAATGAGTTTGAATTTGAAATGTATAGGTGGTTAACGTCGCTACTAAGTTATTACATGAATAAATACAACATATTAATTTTCATTTCTTTTGAAGACATCTTGAGTTCTGTACATATTTTCAAAATGATTAAAGTTTTGTAGTAAACATTTCATGGAAATACAATAAGTTTTTTAAAGTGAAAACAATAATTCAAAATTAAACGGTTCGTGTTTATTTTAAATTCTAAATTAAAACGAAGACTGCGTTCGATTGAATACACGAATTAAAATTTCACGAGGACAGGTTTTTCTTTTTCACGTGGCCGGGTTGATATCTAAATATCAACTCGCTCACGTGAAAAAGAACAACTCGCTCATTTGAAATCTTTTGTTTTACTAGGTGTTTCCGAAATATATAAACCCATGTTAAACAAAGGAAGCGATGTGTAAACATTATTGCTAAACAGCACGAACTATGAATTAAATACTACAGGTCGTCCACGTAAACATTGCGTATATAAACATAGCCAGTTTAATTTTACGCCAATATTTAGGGATGAATTATTAACACATATTTTATAAACATATCATTATATAAAACTTACAATGAACATATACACTATTTAAAATAGATGATAAATATCAAAGCGGTAAAATGAATTTATTTATTCATTGGTATGTTTAATTAAGTCATGAAAATGCCGTTCATGCTAAAGCTTATTCACCTATTTAGTTGGCAAGTCCATTATTTAAAGTACAAAAACACACATGACCTAGAACACGACCTGTACTGTTCTTTTTACAAATGTTTTCATTGAAACAGTGAAAGTTTGTTAGTACAGGAGGGAAAACCCAAATATTTGAATTTCGGATATAGTCTATTCGCTATGGCAGTTACTAATTTGCAAAATGTACTGGAACTATTTTGTTTCAGGTTGTTTCATATTCGCGTACCATATACTAAAACCGTTAGTTGTTGGCCTTTAACGTTTTCCGCTAACAGGCCGTTCAATTATGACTGATAGCGAACGTTACAGAACGTTCGCGGTAACTGAACCCAGGGCAGAACACAGCCCATATATACTACATGTATATATCACGAAATGAGAATTCATGACAAGGGTGTGTTATTTCTTTTAAATAATATATTTTTATAGTAAATAAACTTGTGTTTTGCTTTTTAAACTGTTTCTGTTTTTTATTTGGATCTAACGCCGTGTCAACACAAATTATGACACTTTTACAACGAACAGCTCATCTAATCTAAATTTCTTTCTCTAGCTTGTGGATCTCTGTCTATATAAACACTATACTTACCCTTCCACAAGCTCGATGGCTCCTCCATATACCTTTGGTGCTTTTCAGAAAACTTCTTACGAAAAAATCTTTGTAAGCCAGTTTCATATAATTAGCAATTCAAAGTTAGATGGATGATAAGCATAACTGTAAAGTGATATTCAAAAGGTATATACATGTACAATTCTTCACAATTTGTATAATATTTAGAATCGATAAGACAAAAAATGAGCGTTTTATTAATGTTTTCTAGCTTTTGATTCACGAAGAGTTTTTCGTAAGAACTTTTTAAGAAAAGCACCACAGGGATTTGTAACGAAGTGCTTTTTTAATTTTCTCGGTCGTTACTGTCTATAACTGGCTGAAGCAGTCTTTACAAACTATTCCAGAGTTTAAAAACTCGATTTATGTTTTTTGTACATGCCTTCCATGCAACTTGTGAATGTTTCTGAAGTTTTTTTACAAAACATTGTTGCAATTATGACCGAAAATATGACTTTAGGTGATGTAAAATGGGGCTAAAAATGGCAGATCGGCGGGATTATTATGCATTATTTTGTTAAACAGTCAGTGAGCGTAATTTACCTCAAAATCATCTAGAAACACATTTTCCTAACATTTGTTTCAATTTGAATGGTACTGGTACAAACTTTCATGTGAAATTTTTTTTTTAACTTGTTATACTTGTTTTCCGTATGGGCCGAAATAATAGCGACGACAGCGAAATTTAATGAAAATCTATTACATTTACTTATCGTTACAAATCCCTGTAATATAAAATCCCTGATGAAATCTAAAAACACGTACTTACTAATTTACAGTGACAGTGTCATTGTATAACCCATTCAGATTCTGAAGCCAGTTGTATTATATCTAACACATGCATAATAAATATCTGTCTCTTTGATTAATAATTCCAAATTTCTCATTAAACCGATTCAAACAAATAATAAAACGTTGAAACTTCAAAGATAAATATATTGAAAGATAAATATATCGTTTATTTTTCCAGATGTGGAGAGCAAAGCATATATACGTTTTGTGTACATACACGTTAAAACAAGTACAGGACGTATTCTAGGTCATGCTTGTTTTCTACCTCAAATAATTGACTTGCTCACTAAATATGTGAATAAGCAGATGCATGATCACCATTAGGCCATAACAAGTTGATCATATTATCTTTGGATTCGCTCGCACCTTAATTTTGACGGTTTTTACACAAAAAAATCCTTGCTCGCTTATAAAAAATTGGTCAAACCACTATATAAAGCAACTGAATTAAGATTTTTTCTTCGCTCGCTCGCCCCATTATTTTCAAGAAAAAAAAAACGTTGAACACATGATCAACTTGTGGCCTTATACTCATTTAAACATACCACCTAAATTTAACATCTATTCTAAACAATCTATAAGCACATTGTAAATTTTATATAATGATATGTTAATAATAAGTGAAAACTAACTAAACTAAAATTTAAAAAAAATCACGCCTAAATATTGGTGTAAAATGAAACTGGCTATGCTTATATACGCTATATGTATGTTTGCTTGGACGACTTGTACTTTAAGACAGGGAAGTAATGGATCTAGCATGTATTTGAATCATAAGCATGAGTTGTCTCCCGTATACAAGACCTGCGTATTATTATCGCCGTTCCTGAACGGCGATATTCACAATTATCAAGATTTCAGAATTTTTGAGTCGACACCGGTTGCCTTAAGCCAAACAAAACGGCGCATTTGAGGTCACATGATGAAAAATTGACGTCGAATAGTCAAATAAGGGGTGCGTGAATAGACTCATCGATGCCATGTTTTGTCGAGTTACCTGTTTGTATGACCAGAAAATACCATTATCAATACATGAACGAGTACCAGTTTTAAAAAAGTTAAGACTAAAAAATGTAAGACCAGAAAAAAATCAGAACTAATTGTAGCATGCTTTTTGGAAGGATTTTTTTTTTCAAAAAAAAATACTTTCTATGTCAGCGCATTGCGAAATTTGAAAAAGAACGAACCCTAACCCTAACAATGAGTAAATGCGCCCAAGAAAATAGTGCAGTAAAAACAATATATGAATACTATCAAACGTAGATGAATTGGGAAAAAATCAAACAAATACTTGAAATTATGATATTGAATGTTTCTTTGCATTAATCAAACATTATTCATACTGTGGATGGAGAAAAGTTATTTTGTATTATAGCGCAATATTATTTGCCACACGCTTGCATATAATATATACTACTTAGCACACGATATTCGCAGCTGGAGTTTACTGTGAACGTAGAGCGATGGCCAGGTGTCAATAAATGGCTAAATGAATGACCGTTGTAGATTTTCCATCATGATGTAAGCAGATCTGATTTATACAGACATATTGAAAGTATTTAATTGAAGGTCAATATTGAATGATTTCACTAAATTCATTAGCTATGCAGCATAATGATATAGGACAGTAAATGCAATTAGAACAAAATACAGTTATTTATGATGTATGTACCATATTAAAAGCATTTATGCATGCTAACAAAAAGTAATCTTTTTAACCACAACCTGCAAGATTATCAGAGCTATATACCCTGTATCTCAAGATCAAAATAATAAAGTCCAAGGAAGAAAGACTGATTTCGACATATTTTATCTTTAAATGTGCATGATTAATTGTATCATACCAATATGAAGAACACATGACCAGTATGACTTAAAACTCTAAAAGTAACTTATAATGCTTTTCTGAATTACACATTATGATGTTTTTCTGTGAAAAGTCCATATTTAGCATAGTTTTTTTTACATTTGGTACATACTTGTTAATGAAAATATCACATATTTTCTCCGTTTTTCGCTCTATTCTTAAAATGCCAGAAATAGGGAAAACATTTTTTTTCGCTTGCTAGCTCCTTTTTTAGACAAAATCCATAGAACATGATTATGATCAATTTGTTGTTGCCTTAACGCCATAGCAACACATTGTATAGGTTATGTCACGGCGATCAGTCCACATACTGTTTTTGAAAAGGCTTTAAATCTCTGGTTTTAGCTGTTAGTGACTGACTACTGCCCTGCATGATTTACAATCAGTGGTAGAAAGGGAGAATGACCGTAGAAAGTAGTTCATGCCTAAGCTCATGAAAATATTACCCACCTGGTAAACGAACCTACAACCCCTCGATCAGTAGAATAATATGCATATGAAATGAAATATGAATCATCGTTGACAATGAATGATAAAGAGATAATGATGGATATCGAAATAGTAACTTTGAACTCTTAAATCCTAGAATTCCTTCCAACAGTACTTTCAATACTTCGATTTCTTTTTAAAACTCACATTTCTTGAAAAATGCAAGCTTATCTTCCCTACTTTCGGGCAAGTCTAAGAATACATTTATTATATATTGAAAACGTTCGATTAGCTGCCAGATTTTGGGCAGAACATGTTCTTAAAACGATTACTCCTGTGTACTAATACCTTTATTATAGTTTCTAAATATCCAAATAGACACGAATAAGGCTAAATTCTACAATAAAAAGCTATTCCACGCGCACAGTTGGAAAATATCAGCGCTTGTTCATTCGATGTATTTTTATCTGCCCGGTAGGTTCCGCACAATGAATCACACACGGCTAAATTCGAGGAATTCTATAAATAGACCATCCTTGGTAACCCATGGTATTACGTCAACGATAATGTATGAGTACCGTGGGTTTCCGACGATGTAAATAGACATGGGGCGGTCTAAACCGCTGATACGTATTGTTTGAATGTTTTACTAAAGGAGAAAATGTCATACAGGACTAAACGGCGATTTCAAGCATTTTTTGGAAATGCTTATACTTGTCTGAGGAACGTTCACATTAAAATTCTGTCCAGAAAGCATTATGTTATTGTTATAAAGCAGCATCTAGCGACTGACTGTGTTACTTATAGTTGGATATTCAATGTATCTAAAAATTGGACAGCGAAAATGTCCCAATTGTTACCAATATTGGTGATAATATATAAATAACACATGGCAGTGAGGGTGACGGTACAGATTATCAACCCGAGGAAAATAATATTATTTTTCAAGGGTTGATAATCTGTACCGTCACCCTCACTGCCATGTGTTTTTTGTTTATAATACCGAACAAAACTGTAACATGTAAATATTTATTGAACAAATAAAGACAACTATCAGTACAATTATTAATAAACTAAGGGAAGTAACTTGTAAATTATGGCTACTAATCGTTAACGAGTGGTCTCCCTTAGATAGCGGGTAATATAACAATGTGATCGAACAAAATAACACGCGCTCCGGTATAGGGCTTTAGCTTAGCATAGGGAAATTCCAGTGAGGTATAATAAAACGAATTATGTTAGGTATCAATTGATAAATGTTATTCAACCGTCTGTAGCACATGTATTTACCCCGCTGTTTTATATACTCACAACAGTATTTCTGTACTCACTATCTACAGCCGAGTATTTAAATCAGCGCGATTAATGTATGTGCCAATAACACGTTCTGAATGAAAGCAAAACCGTAAACATGAAATACGCACGTGTCAAACGAATGATGCATCTTTATGTATGTCATTTTACGTCATATTTTCACGACAATAAAAACAATTTAAAAATATTTATATTTCTAATACCGTATACTTTCGGATTTTGAATCTTGTATCCCGAAACGTGTTGGAATCCCTGTCGGGCCGGTTATATCCTTGCATGAAAATTTGACAATACTAACAAGGTACATGGGAAGTTGCCGGTCTTGTGAAAGGCTGTAAGTACTGGTTATACTCATATACATGTATGTTAGGTGCGCTGACCATTGTAAAATAACTTATTTCAAATAAATTGTGTTGAAACGGAGTTAAACCTTATATTTTAAAAATTCGTATGTTTTCATTGACTAGCACCACATTTAATTGTAAAACATGTTGACCAGAAAGAAACACGTTTCCATTGAAATATAAAAAAAATATCTCTGATTTTTTGCGATAACAACTGCAGCGTGTTCAGTAACGACTGTTAGCGGACGTTACGGGTACGGGAAAACTCAACCAGAAGACAACTCAACCCATGGACAAGCCAAAGTTGGGACAACTCAAACCGTTAGTGAGTTATTGAGTTTTCTCGGGTTGAGTTGTCTTTGGGTTGAGTTGGCCCAACCCTAACGTTACGGAACGTTTTGGAACGTTCGGGGTAATTGAACACGCTGTTGGCATTGGGCAAACACTAAACTGTAAATCAACATATGGTGTAACTACAAGTCTAACTGGGTTAGGAAATTAATCCATACAAAAATAGACATAAAAACCTTTACTGCCCATAGTTTATTGTCCTTGTTTCGATATATATATTTCGCCATATCATGTTATCTGATGGGGTGTTTGATAATTATGACCGTGACTTGACATGAAACTGCAAGTTGTTTAATTGAAAAGGAAGAAATACGATCCTACCTGATTTATAGCATTTTTGAATTACTTTGGGTATATTAAAAACCACAGAATTGCTTATGTATATATGGTTATAGTAAATTAAAATCAAAGTGTGTTGGTAAACATGTACGTACATGTATATATTTACGGAGTCCCTAGAGTGACATTTTAAAATACAAAAATGTACATTTGTACGAAATATTATTTCATTTTTTTCACGAAATAATTAAATCGAATTTTCAAAATAATTTTAGATACTATAAAACGAATTATAATTACGTAAAAGCGAAATAATATTTCGTACAAAAGTATTTCAATATGTCACTTTCGGGACTCCGTATGTATTGAAATAGTATGGTTGATATTGATCAACAAATTTACTAAATTTGACTAGTTCACTGGGCCATAGAATGAAAATTGGTCATTTTTCATAGTTTGTCCGTCGTTTCATGGATAAGTCACCAACATCATTTGGTTGAGTCGTAAATGAATAAGGTTTGACTCGGAATCGTACTGGTCGACTACGAATGAAGGTATTTGACATTCAAAGGAAGGAGAGCTTTTGCACATACATACATGTATACAGATATAGTAAGTGCAATCACAAAACAAGAGGGTCATGATGGCAGTTTGTCGCTCACCTTAGTATCCGAGATGACCCATTTTCAAACTATTCCAAGCAATTACATAGACAAACATCCTCACCATGTTTGATGACAATTGAGTAAAATATGTGACCACTAGAGTGTTCTTAAGGTTTTTCATATTTGTGCTGGGTTACCTAGTTTTTGACCCCAGATGACCCATATTCATACTTGACCTAGCAATCATCAGAACAATCTTTCAGACCAATTTCCAGTATATTTCGATCAAAACAGTAGCCACTACAGTGTTAACAAGGTTTTTCTATTTTTAGCTCTTGTGACCTAGTTTTTCAAACGAGATAACCCATGTTCGAACACATCTGAGCGATCACCTAGACAAGCATCCCCACAAAGTTGGAAAAGAATTGAGCCTAAAATGTAACCGCTAGAGTGTTCACAAACAATAGAGGACGGACGGCGGACACCGGACATTCAACGATCCTAAAAGCTCACCCTGAGCTAGCTTAGGTGAGCTAAAACAGATGGTATTACACCAGGCATATCGTCGCATTTAAAACACAAGACAATGTATACGAGATAATTATGTATAATTCCTACAATTCTATTTAATATTATATAAATAACACATGGCAGTGAGGGTGACAGTACAGATTATCAACCTGAGGAAATAATATCAACCGAGGCGCTAGCCGAGGTTGATATTAATTTTCAAGGGTTGATAATCTGTACTGTCACCCTCACTGTCATGTGTTATTTGTTTTATTATACCGAACAAAACTGTAACATGTAAATATTTATTGAACAATAAATAACAACACAGTAAAGAAAACAATCAGTACAATAAAAAAACTGAATTATATCACTAATATACCTTTCCGCGACCGGGATTCGAACCCGCGATCTCCGGATTCGAAGTCGGACATGCTAACCACTACGCCACGGTCGCGGCTATTTACGGCTACTAATCGTTAATAAGTGGTCTGCCTTAGATAGCGGGTAATATTACCATGTGATCGAACAAAATATCACCCGCTCCGGTATAGGGCTTTAGCATAGGGAAATTCCAGTGAGGTATAATAAAATAAATTAGTACTATAGAACCGTGTGTCAGTGACATGGAGAAAATATGTACGTCCAAAATTGACTTCAAACAGATATTCAATCAATATTGAGCTACATTACCACACATTATGTTTTTGAACATGGTACATATTAATGGTGGGCTTTAAGGTCTGTAAAACGAATAAAACACAATGGATAGTCCGAAATTCGACAAAACACCATTTTGAGCTTATCGCATTATGCAACAAAACGTTTTTTATGTCAGCGAACGTTGATCTGTGACCCAGATTGTATTCATTAAATGTCAACCGCAACCTGATACGACATTTAAGTCTATTTTAGACATTTTGAATACAAAATTATGCGTTTTACATCACTTTTTTCATTTACATAGTATGAAGTTTCTCCTTATTATTAGTAATAAATGGAAAAGCTATAAAATTAGCATAATGTTAAATTGTGCCAGGTGATTTTTCTAAATCTTACATACTTTATGTCAATGGCGGACAAAGCAACAACAGATCAGGGGGCTACATGAGGTGATTCAAATTTCTTTTAAAACAGTGTAAACGGGCTGCAATATTGAATACAATGTATTTGGTCTTAAATTTTTACTAAAATACTTACGATAAACGTCATCTTAAGTCAATTTTCATAAAGTTGTATCAGAAAATTACTTAAAATAAGTTGTTTTGAAGATGTGTGATGTTCTATCTATTACACGTAAATCTATTTGTAACTTATTCGACCAAAAATGACTAGATGTTGTCCCTTTAACCGGATTTAACTTACGGTGATTATTCCGAAATATTTTTGTAACAAGAGACCAACAAACCCCACTTGGAAATCATTGGTCAGTTTTCATGCATATTTGTTTAGATAAAAAGTGATTTTAAATTCTTCGTGATTTGCAGATGCGCAAACAATGACAAAAAAGTAAATATATAGAGAGTTTTTTCTCGGTCTATATGCATCCGACATATTGGTACATCCTTGCAAGGACATATTTACAACTGGATGAAGTAAATCATTTGCATGTAAATTATTTGCTCAAGGAAATTTACAGTGCTCCTGATGGGGTTCGAATCAAGGTTATCTCGATTCCTTAAGCGCGTCTGACCTCTGGGCTATTGCTCATTAATTCGCTCCTAGAAATTATATTCACTATTTAGATGTTATTAGATTGGTTGGAATCTGGGAAATCTCGATTCCATATCTTAATCTCGTAGATTGAGTCAGGGATTTTATATTATAACTGGGATTTGTTTGTTTGTTGGGTTTAACGCCGTAGCAACACATATAAGGTCATATAACGGCGGTCAGTGAACCTACTCACTCCTCCCGGAAAGGCCAAATCTCTGGATTTAGCTGTTAACCGACTACTAAGCGCATGCTTTCGTCAGTGACTGATAACTGCCCTACATAATTAAAAATCATTGGTAGGAGGGACAATGGCCGTAGAAATAATTTCATGACCAAGCTCCACGAAAGTTTAGATAAAGATATTCACATGAAATTTTGTACCAGTACAATTCAAATTGACATAAATGTTAGAAATGTAGAAATAATGTGTTTCTAGATGCTTTTGAGGTAAATTACGACTGATTCACAAAATAATGCATTTCCCCGCCGATCTGCCGTTTTTAGCCCCATTTTACATCACCTAAAATCATATTTTCTGTCATAATTGCAACAATTTTTGTCAAAAACTCCAGAAACATTCACAAGTTGCATGGAAGACATGTACAAAAACATAAATTAAATTTTTTAAACTCTGGAATAGTTTGTACAGCCTGCTTCAGCCAGTTACAGACAGTGACGACCGTGAAAATTAAAAAAAAAACATTTCGTTACACATCCCTGTTAAATAGAATCCCTGATTGAGTTAATGACTGTAATATTGCAACAACAGTTATTTCAACAGTCTGTTGACCACTATCATAAGCTAAAATTGTGTTGTTGTTTTTTTAGGTGGTGATGTAGAATGTAGGGCATCAGTTCTGTAGTTGACCTCTTCTGTCTGGGTCATTCATTGTCAGTTAAATTCTAAATGTAGCCGCCCAGCTAGCTCAGTTGGTAACTTGGTAGCACGCAAGTCTACTAATCGATGGGTCGTGGGTTCGATTCCCGGGCGGGGCATCTTTTCGTGGAGCTTGGTCATGAAATTATTTCTACGGCCATTGTCCCTCCTACCAATGATGTTTAATTATGTAGGGCAGTTGTCTGTCACTGACGAAAGTATGCGCTTAGTAGTTGGTTAACAGCTAAATCCAGAGATTAAGCCTTTCCAAGAGGAATGAGTAGGTTGACTGACCGCCGTTATATGACCTATACAATGTGTTGCTATGGCGTTAAACCCAACAAAAAAACTCTAAATGTCTTAGAACTAATGATACATATCTCGGGTTTTAACGAAAAACGGTCGTAACTCACTTTGATTTCTTATATTGAGTTACGATCCTCAGGAATCCTGATTCTTACCACTGGACTACTGCATCTTTATCCGCCCCTAGGAATGCTATTCACAATTTAAATGTAAGACTCACCTCTCTGGGTCATAGTATCATGTTCATTACTATGTAGTTTTATTGTATGAAAGATGTTGGGTTAGGTATGCACTATTCAAATGTAAATCATGGCTACATACGTAATTTAAATATCTTTAAAAAAATGCTTTCATTGAGACTGACACCATTTCTAATAGCTTCGTATACGCATCAATCAAAACCGTCAGTTCATTTGGATGACTGGTGCAGAGGTTGAAATGTACGGAGCACCTAAAATGACATTTTGAAATACTTTTCATTGCCTAAATAATTTCGTTTAAACGCAATAATATTTTTTTGTTTTTTATTCGTTTCATCAAAATAATGTTTTCGATATTACGAAATAATATTTCGATGATAGGAAATAGTAAGTACCTGAAGACGATTTTGTTCGAAATTCGAAATAATTATTTTGGATTAAATGAAATAATGAAACAAACTTATATTTCGTAAAAATGAAATAATATTTCGTTTAAACGAAATACATGTAATTCTGTAAAGAAAAAAGTACTTCAAAACGTCACTGTAGAGGCTCCGTAGAAATGATTTGAAACTAATTATAATTTATATATGTCACTGTGCACGTGGTGGGCAATTATTAGAATAAATAGGTCATAACATCTGAAGAACTAAGGTCTGAACTACAGAGTAAGAACAGTAAGAACAGAACAGAACAAACCTTTATTTTTCAAATCATGATACACCGGCAATTATACATGTATGTACAGTTTATAAAAATAAATTTAAGAAAAAGAGAAAAAGATACATGCATATAAACAAGGTATTAATACTTCTATGGGAAGAATAGGAAAGAGGCGGCGCGAATAAAGGTATCACCCGCATTCCATTACACTTTGTCCTGTTCGACTCGGTACTTTTAGTATAGTGAAACAGTGTGTGTTGAAAAAAAGTGAAAAAAGCATCCCGTTTAACTACAAATTAATAGTAATAAAATATGAGTAGGGCAGAAGGCATGGTCGAGCGGTTACGATGTAAGATAGCCAGCTCTGCATTGGTTCGAAACGTATCCAAAAACTATCTCGTTGTTTGCTTGAGCAAGAAACTTCATCCTTCTAGCTCAGTACCGGGCACCAAGCGGACTCGAAAGTGATCAATATAAGTTGTAAGAACGTATTTCACAATTGAGCTAAAATAAATTAGTATGCAAAATAAAATAGTACCTATTTTATTTATCTTACAAGCCAGAGGTCTGGTCGCAATAATATCGCCGTTCTTGAACGGCGATATACACAATCATCAAGATTTGGGCATTTTGTAGTCGACACCGGTTGCCTTAAGCCAATCAAAACGATGCGTTTGAGGTCACATGATAAAAAAATGGACGTCGAATAGTGAAATAAGGGGTGCCTGAATGGACTTTAAAAATCGCATTTCTTGAACAAAAATGCAAACTTATCTTCCCTACTTTCGGACAAGTCTATTAATGCATATCGAGGACGTTCGATTAGCTGCCGAAATTTGGGCAGAACATATTTTCAAACAAATAACTATAACAGTTGGAAAATGTCAGCGCTTGTTCATTCGGTGTATTTTTATCTGTCCGGGAGGTTCCGCACAATGAATCAAACACGACTAAATTCCAGGAATTCTATAAATAGACATGGGACGGTCTAAACCGCTGATGCATATTGCTTTAATGTTTTACTAAAGGAGAAGATATCATACAGGGCTAAATTGCGATTCAAGCATTTTTTTGGAAATGCTTTTACTTGTAATATTAAACTAATATTAGCTTAACATAAATGCAGACGCTGACGGGTAATGTTTAATTGTAAAAAAAAACTGTTAGTGAGCTGCTTGGGTGACAGATTCTGTTTAAACTTGTCAATGTTTTATAGAAATTTTATACTGTGTCGAATACAATGTAAATACAGCAGCGCAGATGGTTGAACGCCCCCTGGAAGTAATCAAACACGCTTAAAACCACTGGTTAAGATTTTTTACCGATATTCTATACCCATCACAAATGTTCTTTTCCGTTTGAGTACCGCTAACAAATGTACTTTTTTGGTACGCTAAGGTGATTTCCATGTTTCGAGTTATGCAAAGTAAACGATCTTAATCATATGATATTTGGGAAAGTTTATACATATAACATTTTGATATGCTATCTTTATCTAAACTTCCCTCTCGAGTCCCAATCGTGATATATCAAATTGGAAATTTATTAAAATTTTGATATTTACGTTCCTTTAAACTTTTTAAACGTCAAGTATTGTACACATGCATCATTATATAAAAAGGGAATTTTAAATATTTTAACAATATCGAATTAAAATACGGAGAAGAATGATAATACTGTCTGTTTAATCCCCAAAAGAATTTATTGTCACATCAAGACGATACTTTCATGACGAAAGAAAAGTAAATTATATATATCTACATGTCAGTACCAGGTAGTTTTAGAGTACATGCATTTACAGTCTTAATAGTTCTGGGTTTAATGCCGTATCAACAAAATTTAGAAATTTAGGTTATTTTACAAAGGCCAGCGCACCTAACCTAGCTTTCCAGGACCCTTTGTATATTATTGTTCTCATCTCAGTACATTTGTTCACAGTCTTTACAGTACTGGGTTAAAAGCCTCGACAATTTAATTTAGGTTATTTTTCTGCGGCCAGCGCACCTAACCTAGCTTTCCTGGACACCTTGTCTATAACCAGTACTCATTGATCCTTCCACAAGACCGTCAACACCTTCATATACCTTATAACTCATGGAGGAATACAATGTATTGACATAATTGTCAAACTTTAATGGAATGGTATAACCGCCCGCTTGGGATTCGAATTCGTATCCCTTTCTGGACACTCTATTCGAAATCCCGGCGCATTACCAAGTGCGCTACACATCCGGGTTTTACCGCCTTAACAATATGTATCCATGATTATACAATCATGTACAAGTTTCTAACTGCTTACATGTTTATCCATCACTTTCGTTGTACATTATGTTTTTTTGCAGTTAATTACATGTACTATCTTTATTACGCTATTTTTGTAGTACATCTTTATCTGTACTATTCTAGTTTGTACTGGTTTTATCCGTACACATTTACGTGTATGTCAACCAATGAATAAAAAATGTTCGCTTTTTATGACATTTTGACAGAAATGATGTCAAAGCGTGAAAATTGAAATTTTAGTTTGGATTTGTCGTAGGCCTATTGTTTCTAAATTTATCGATAGGATGACCGCTTCAGATGCGATCAACTCGTCGTTGCCCTTTCTTCAACGATACGCAGTGCGTTCAATTATCCTGAACGTTCCGAAACGTTCCGTAACGTTAGGTTCGGGACAACTCAACCCAAAGACAACTCAATCCGAGAAAACTCAATACCTCACTAACTGTTTGAGTTGTCCTAACTTTGGGTTATCCATGGGTTGAGTTGTCCACGGGTTGAGTTGTCCCGTATCCATAACGTTCGCTAACAGTCGTTACTGAACACGCTAAAGCTGTATATGAACCAGCCTATCGTTTCAAATAAAGCATCAACTTTGTTTTGGTTTGAGTTTAAAAGCCGTAGCAACAAATTATATTGATCATTTCGCGTCGGTCAGTCAAACTACTCACCGTTCCTGAGAATACTAAATTTCTGGATTTAATTGTTAACAAGTTACTTGGCAAATACTTATGTCAGTGACTGATAACTGACCTATATGATTTAGAAACAGTGTCAGGAAGGAGAATGTATTCATACGGCGTTAAACCCAGAATAGGAAATAAAAACATAACACCAGTTTAAGCCAAAAGTTCATTTTATAAATTTGCCTATTTATTGGGTTGGTACAAAGATTATATGACTTAACAACATGAAAGCCGTTTTTTGAAGTATAAATCATGCATGACCACGTTGACGAGTTACATTTAATTAGTGAGTAAACCCAATATACATATATTAACTGAATAATTTCCTTTTCTCACGGAATTGAAAGTAAACACCTTATTCAAGGTCTAAAACATTATATTAAGAGTTCATGCATAGGGCTAAACGGAATTGGTTTCCCTAATAAAATACTTATTTACTATCTCAATGATTAACTACAAATAAAAGTTGACCGTAAATCAACTGTGAAAATTAGTAGTTTTTCATAATCTTGTTTACAAAAATAGTTATTTAAAGTATAAGTTGCTAATTCATTTGGCCAATGACATTTACAGTAGCTCAAAACAGTGAGGAAGTTAAATAAGACTGCATCCTAAAATCGATATATCAACGCATTCGTATCGTAAGTGAAATATCGTATCGATATTAAATTCGCGATACCAACTTATCAAAGAGAAAATAGAACAACTTCTCTCACAAAATGAGTTAGGCTAAACCTAAATTTCTATACTCTCTTGCTTCAATTAAGCCGGCCTTACCTCCTCTCAAGGACCTTTTACAAATAGGTTTTATTTTTTAACTAGTTAATTAAATGATTATTCAGTTTCGTAACTAGATAATCACATATCAGTTAAATAATTTGGATTAGGGGTTAGTGATCAACAAGTAATGTAACTAGTTACATATTACCTATGGTGGCATATTTCTGCCATCGGATTACCACATAACTAAAGTTACAGCCCTATAAGCATAAACAATAGCCGTGAGGGCACCGTGCAGGCGCCGTGCGATCAAGCTCCGCAAGGACCCGTTCGAACTCTTGCGTACCGTACGGACTGTTACGTTTTTACCAGGGTCCATGATATTAGCCCAGGATACACGTATCAGTTTCAAAGTCAAATCGTGAACAAAATCGTGTCCGAATATGGATAAAACTTGCATATCTTCCAGTTACGGATCCGTACGGGTGTGTTGTTTTGTGCCATGTGCGTACCGTCACCTTAATACGCAAGGCTTCCCACGATCTACGACTGTCTGCACGTACGGGCCCGCAACGAGCCACGATTTAATGGGACTGAGGCATAACTAGTTAATTAAGAGGTTAACTAGTTACGGTAACTATTTAACCTCTTAATTTACTAGTTAGTTATGTGGTTATCTGATGGCAGAAATATGCCACCATAATAACGCCTTAATTATTTAGTTACGTTAAGTAGATATCTAGTGGCGGACATATGCCACCATAGTTTCAAAATACACCGCATTATGTTTTAAAAGTGGAATCCAAAAAAAATATACATCAATTATTCTCAAAGACAATCCTTCTTAAGAAGGCGTATATTGTTATTGATGTTCTACCAAGTACAAAATTTCTTTCTTTATTCTTTAATTTTCTTGAAATTTCTTCCCAGCACTCCTTGAGGACATGTGTTTCATTCAAAGTAAACTAAATTATAGGGAGTGCTCTATGTTTTTCTGCACGCAATATCTTACATAATTCCACAAGGGAATATGCTTGCTTTGAAACATTTGATAGTTTTTATAGATGGCTTAACATTATTACTTTTGATTCTGACGTGAATTTAACGTTCAAGAAGAAAAATTGAAGACTAGATTTTTTAATTATATTGTTTTTTTTTAAACTCGAAAACAATATATGATGGGTTTTTTTAATTTAATGATGACTATATTCAAATCAGAAAAAACAAGGATTCTGTGTTCATATGCCGGACTTTATTCAGCGCGGAGCTTAATCGCCAATTTTTGCGATAAGTTGTCCGTCTAAGTATAGGGATGTGTTTACAACGTAACTGTATAGAAAGATAGAGTGGCCTTTCGTATAAAATGTTCTATACATGTTGTAGCGCCGCTCAACGTCACTAAACATCGCAACGCCGCTAAAAGTCGCAACGCCGCTAAATGTGGCAACGCCGCTAACGTCGCAACGCCGCTAAACTTTGCAGAAATATGATGATGGTCGCTATCGGTCTAAGAGTGGTTGCTTTGAAGTCATCTTTACCCTATGTAATATTTGGGTGTAGTTTAGGTTCGATACTTAACCTCTCTATCAAGTGCGACGTTTAGCATCAAGGTTGCGAAATTGAGCGCCAGTCAATATTTGTGCGACGTTTAGCGTCAGCGTCGCGACGTTTAACGTTAGGGCAGTTGCGACGTTTAGCATGTGTTGTGACGTTTAGCGTTAGTGTTACGACGGTAGGCTAAGCGTCAATTGCGACGTACAGCGGTGTTGCGACATTTATCGGCGCTACACATGTACATGTACTATTTTCTACACTGTTAACTGTGGTCGCAATTAGCACTAAACACAGAAACATTTGTTGGTTTAAACTTCTTTATTCTGCTAGAAAACAAAACATACCATCGTTTGCATAATTGTACGAACTATTTTTTAAGTTTCATGTATTCATACTCGAAGCAGTCAGATTTTGCAAAAACACATGAAAGTATGCATGCTTTTATGATGTAACTAATAGTCTCAAGTATTTATAGATGGAAATTACTCTATCGTCGTTTTTCTTCGCACATGTTTCTGCGCGTGAAGCGCAAGCACGTAAATTTCCTTATAATCTAGATTTTATTTATTTTAACAGTGGCGGATCCAGAAAAATAACTAGAAATGACCAAATGATTCAGTCAAGGGCAAGTCTTACTGTAAATAGTTTAAGTTTCAACTTAAGTTTTTTACACATTTAGTCTGTGGCCAGACAAAGGCTTAGGCTAAAGGCTTTAATAGTACCTTTGCAATTTCTTAACAACACTAAATTAATTTTACAGGGTGTGGATACACGCCCCTGTTGGAAGAGGCTTCCTCGTAAAAACACTCGAGTCATTCCGTAATCAGCGACGCGTTTCTGATGCCTATGTTCAATAGACGCACTTTCACATCTAAGATTCCGCTCTGCTGTATAATCTTTAAGAATATAACATGGTTAAAACAATCACCAGACATTAAATTGTATCGTCTGCAAATCTTGCAGTAAATCTTCTAGTAATGACGTCATTAAAAGTTATCAACGTCAGAACAAATCAATCCCAACTGAATTTCAATGAAAACTTTCTGCTTAACAATTCAAGTCACAAAAGACATGTCGTATACATCATTGTAAAAGAATTAGATATCCCACATAAAAGTCCGTACAAAAGACGCAATAAAAGACAATACATGTAAATACATTTTCTTCTTCAAAAGGACGTATCCAATAGCAACAAGTAAAAATTTAAATTTCTTTTGTAGGTTTCCTAGAAATAACGACGCTATTAAATGTATAAGCACGTTGTCATGAACGTGATCTAAATTGCGTCGCACTTTGTAGGGCATGGTCATGGGCGGCTCACAATATTTTGAGATAGGAGGGGAATAATTGATTTTCAAAAAGAAAACACGAAAAGATAAAAAAGCTACGATAAAAATACATTAAATTTGTGTACGTTTACAGTTCAATTAAAAAGTTAAATGGCCAGGATCTCCACTTATCCTCTAATTGTGCCAGCAGTGAGGAGCATTTACTGTGAACTCTAGACGAGCGGGCGTGGCCGAGCGGTAACGACGTTGGTGTGGTAATAGATCTCAGCTCAGCGCTTGTTCGAACCCCATCCAAAACTTACCCCGTTGTTTTCATGAGCATACATCATATCACGAAATCGAAATAAGACCCCTTGATCAGTACAGTAAGAATGACTGTAGAAATCATTTAATGAACAAACTCCACGAAAGTGTGTCCCGCCAGGAAATCCAACCTACGACCTTTACCGTTTTGTACGACGATTGAAACTCACTGTTACTCCGTCATGATGAAAAGCTACGATGCAGTTTTATCACGTGACTTCTTCATTTAAAACCTCTTTCATTTCTTGTAGCCTTTCAGTAAATTGATGAAAAAAACTTCTTGAAATAGAGCTTTTCTATTCCTCCGGCATTTTTTCCGTTTGTCCAATCTCACTGCAATCTGATTAAAACTCGATCTAAAATTTTACCGCTCGCATACTCGCTAATTTAGATCTGGCCTTTCCCAAACGACGGTCACGTTCAGGTGACCTTTTCTTATCATAATATTCATGACGAAATTGTTATGATACGTCACTTGTTTATATCGTCAACGTCACGCAATTTGAAATGAGCCACCCAATCGCAGACTGTGAATAATACCGCTGTTAAATTTGCATGCAAACCTTGGTCTAAAAATAGAAATTACGAAATCAAAATGTGATTGATAGCGTTTTCGTCTAGATGAAAGCTACGCATTGATTGGTCGACACAAAGTTCATCTCGACGTGACCTTGCATTGACTAAGTAGAGATCCAGTACGACAACGCGAGTAGAACAGGATCTCTGTTTACGGAGATTGATCTTACTGGCCCAACCTTTTGAATGATTTAGCAAAGAATTAAGTTCAAAATTCGTATTATCACCTTCTGAATGAAGAGTTTCAACAAAACAACAGTATAAAGCAAAGAATTCTATTAAGTTCAATTTAATGATCGGTCATTTTGAACTTAATAAACTATATGTACTAAACAAATATGTTTAAAAGATCAAATAAATCTGCTGATATCATAATTACGTATATTTTAAATATGTACACACGTATATACTATAAATAAATAAGAGGATAAATTCAACATTTACTATCAATTATGATAATTTAGGTAACCTCACTATTCTACGCTCGAACCCGAGTTAGGTGAGCCATTTGTTAAGCATTGACTTTTCAATGTCAATTTGCCAAAACTAGTCTTAAATAACTTTTTTGTAAATCATTTAATTTGTTTGAAATTCAAGCTAAGTATTTTTAGGGTAAAGAACTATATAAATTTCATCACGTCTGTAAATATCTTCATTAACAAGAAAGATATTAGATGAAATATTTTGTTTTCCTTACATAGGAATTCAATGATAAAATCCGAGGATTCCAACTGTAAGGACCTACTTACCTATTGGATTGCTTCAGATCTTATCAGGGAAAGATAACTTGCTAAAGTCCCTAATTAGAGGACTCAAGTAAACATATTTTACCTTAAAATATTTTGTCACATTTTTCCCCAAATCGATTCAGAGAGTATCGTTTGATCCCCTCATCAAGGGAGATAACTTTTGGTGGATAGGCGCAATAAGTTGGGTACAACCACGACTATAATTTTGAATATGCTGCTTCGGCTTTACGCGGCCGTTGGGTGTACCACGCTTGGCTGGGGCTTGTCTGGTTTCCAGTCGTACTTAAAATAGTAAAAATACTTCAGGCAAAGCAGAATAATGGCGGCGACCGATGTATTGTATACAAGGTATTGGATAATTCTGTTTTCAAATGAATATGTCTCAATAGAGGCTTAAATCAAAAGAACTTATTACACGAATTATAATGGATACCTTATTTTTAGTCGCTTGGTTACATTAATCCTAAAGAATGGTTTTTGGTTAATCGGTCGCTAGATTTAAGTGTGAAAAGAAAAAAATCGACTTCGAATGACACCTACCATATTGACCATCTTCAGAAAATATTCCTGTAAAATAATGAGAAAATAGAAAATTTTGTAACCTTAAGATGCCCTGAGGAGCGCCGCCATTATTGCGCTTTGCCTGACCCGATAATGATAGTGGTAAGAGGCAGGTAATCCAGACTAGGCTGGGACCTTCACAGTGAGCGTGTACCGTATTATAATAGTATTTCTGTTGTAATTAGATATAGGTAAGTATGTTTTGTGTACAACATGTATTTACGATAAGCCTATGTTTACAAGTTACTGTATCATAAGATTAGAGACCCTATGTGGTCAGTGTCCGGGCGTTTAGGTATTTACATTGTATCAAAAGAAATAGACCAACGCAGGTATGTATGTTAAAACCATGGATATTTTGACCATCAAACAGAGATAAATACGACCTGATGACGTATATACACATGTAAATAAATACCAATTAAAATTCCTCATTATTTTACTTGTGGTCACCTCACGGAAAGAGTTTTGGTAAGTCATGCTCATAATGATAAAATGCTTGTTGTCCGTCTAAAACTTGTATCTAGTGATGTTCCGATTATCGCCGACGTCGCCGAAATCGGTTAGAAAAATTTCAGCGACGATTAATCGATTACGATTTCTGTGGACGGCGACGTCGCGGAAAAATAGCCCGTACTAAAGGGAGATAATTCACTTTTGTGTGCGCGCTATAATGGCGGATTCGGCAGAAAATGTGTTCAAGAACAACTTTTCTTCGACGTAACCCACGTGCCCGACGCCCGAGACGAGTGATTTCGCCGACGAGCGAGCGAAAATCTTAGTCAGTAGCCCGATCGGGCGAGTCCTCTTTACGTATCCGAATCATGTTTGTATCCGAAAAAGGTGTACTTGAACGCACTTTTACGTTAACTTTTATCTGAGACTTTTTTGTAATTACTCTTTTATACATTCATAGTTCCGTTTTGTAATCAAATTAAAGATGAAAAATTTAATGTTGACCAGCAAACTCTTTTGTCTTACCGCTTCGAAATGATAAGGCTTAACTTTTGGTCAAGATCATTTGTCATAAACGAATTTTTCACGGAGCGCGATTTTATGCAACCATTTAAATAAAACTAACTGCCATAAAGCATAGAGATTGAAAGTTGTTCATTTCACGATGATTTCTCAATAATGATGTTATGGTTGAAATCATACAACAGTAATTTGAAGTATTAAAAACGTCAGAGTAAATGTAAAACATTCGTCCCCAATAATTTTCGTACTCGGCACGTTTTGGATTTTTTTTCAAATTTTTTTTTTCAGTGTTGGAAAATGAGCCTATTTAAACGAATTTACAATAATTGTTTAGTTCAAAATTGAAAATATGTTATTTGATTTAATTGATCAGAACGGACCATTGGTGGCTCAGACCCTGAAATACTGGTAGCCTCCTCATTTGTGAATTATGTAATGCCCTATCATTTGATTTCATTATATCATAAATTGCTGGTTACTTTGAACACAATTGCATAAAGCTAGAGTAGATAATGTGACTTAATTATTTTGAATGACATTTCCCAGAAATATAAAAAAACCAGATTAGTTATTTTGTTTGATGCCTAGCTGTACAAAAATAAGATATACATTGTAAAGGACATTTCTCTGTAAAATGCCTTAGGCTAGTGAATTTCGATTCGAGCTAGTGAAAATTGCTACCCGGTAGCCCAACTAACCAGTGACACAAATAAACTTAAAGACATGTAAAATACAGTTTATTTTTTTCTCACTCAG
The DNA here is from genome assembly GCA_025267735.1 of Mactra quadrangularis. Taxonomy (NCBI): domain Eukaryota; kingdom Metazoa; phylum Mollusca; class Bivalvia; order Venerida; family Mactridae; genus Mactra; species Mactra quadrangularis. The sequence goes on along the minus strand of CM046307.1, from coordinate 9,577,247 downwards.
ATGAGTGAACTGGTGCCATATTGTTCATATTAAGCTAAGAAGCAAGATAAGAAAATAATATATAATGTATACAACATTTAAATCATTGAAATAGATGTATATTTTGCATGTTTATGCAAGACAATGACCAGAATTTAGCTATATAAATTTTGGCATCCAACCGATTATAATCGGAAAGTCAGTCGGTTGAGCCCAACCGATTCCTCCGATTAATCGATTGTGGATTTTCCAACCGATTGCCATCACTACTTGTATCCCATTGTTATTTAACAATAGGTACGCCTTAATAGAGAATTTGGCATGTAGGCGAATGTGGATTGAATTTGATGGCATACGGTCCATCAAAATATCGCACTGTTTATGTGTTAATAGACGCCCTGTTTGTCTAAATATGCAGCTATGGATGGTCTTTCGTATTTTGTTTTCTGTTTGGTTTAAACAATATTTTTTTTTAGGTAAATAAAACATAAATACATATATACAGTAATAGTCATATGTTTCAATAGAGAGGATTGAGAAAATAGCTTTAAAAGCTAATTTTGTTATTTCTCTCCTCTGTTTTCTGTTTAAGAATAGGATTTTGCAAACATGTCGGCTTTCAAACATATGGTTATGAAGCTTAAGAAAGCTGCACATTGATTGTGTTACGGTTAACGATATACCGGTTTATATAGCATGCATCACCATCATGATGAAGCTTTTCCACTTGTCTTGTAAAAATCGCATCATTCATCATAAAAAACATGTAAACATATTTTCTGATCATGTTTTATATAAACATATAGTTATGACAAGTCGGGACGCTAACAACGACTACAGCAGCTTGATTTACTGTCTGCATGTTAATGTAGGACGTAACTTATTTACACTGTCTTGCGCTACTACTTCTAGACATTTGACCTGACCTATTTAAATCATTTTGTAACATCGAAACTAAGACCCGAGTGTCATTAATCATACTCGACTACATGCTCCGTTTTGATCAATTTTACATGTTATATTTAATTACATGTAATACCGTCTTGCAACAAAATTAATGATTGTTTGTTCGGTGGCCTTCGCATTTCATTATTTTTATTTGAAACCGTTATAGCACGCCCTTTTTACAATGAGACGAAAACGCATCTCTCTATTAAGGAAACTCGACTTATTTTTCAATTTTCATGGAAAGTATCCAATGTTCATATTGGATTCGTCGGAACATTCTACCTGCTGGAAAAAGTATATGTCCCATTGTTGTTTTTAATCAACCATCTGACATCCACCTAGTGGCATTTTTGTCGTAGCTACAACCTCTTTTCAAATTCTCTTTTTTCTAAGTGTTGCGCAAGCAGGCATAAGTATCTATCTTAGAATATAAGAATTCATGGTGTACAAGAAAAGCCGTTATCGCTTGACCAGAAAGCATCATAATAATCAGAGATATATTAATAAAGGAAGAATTGCTGATGCGCCTTGATACATCTAGTTGGATCATTTTGAGTGTTCAACTTCCTTCGGTACGATCTTAATGCAATTAAACACTTAGATAATACGTGCAGTTTTGGGTTAAACTGCTCGAAGTTATGTTATAAAATCAGAATGGAAACAATTAAGGTCAAGAAGTTTCCGATTCTCGTTTCCAGAGTCTGGTAGGATTCTCAATACTAGATTGATAATCCTACTAGACTCTGGGAGCGAGGAAGGAAGTTTCCTTGTTCAACTGAGACCAGACTTCACGTACTTCAGAAACGTGGAAACCACAAACTCATCCCATTGGTTATTAAGGTTTTGAAGTTATATAACTTAATAATAAGTAGTTATTGAGTTAATTGCCTACTTGAAATACTAAGATGGTGTAAAGAACATCCTTAATGCAGGTTTGTATCATTGGTTAAACAGTAAGGATATAAAATACAGGGGGTTTCATTCATTATTTTAAGGAGTGGAATCTTCCTGTTGAATTTATACATTTATGTATTGTTTGAGGTTTAGTCTATAAGTGCAAGAGTACTGAATAGAAAGGAGTGTTGGCATGAGCCTGCTTAGAATAGAGTATACAATGCAATTCAATAGAATAGAATAGAATAGAATAGAATAGAATAGAATAGAATAGAATAGAATAGAATAGAATAGAATAGAATAGAATAGAATAAAATAGAATAGAATACTATACACAATCTGATTAAAACCCGATCTAAAATTTTACCGCTCGCATACCATTCTATAAATAGAAGGTGAAGATATCACCTCTATACTAAGACGCACAACCGTCTCAAAATTCGGCGTTGGTACGCAACAGAATATAGTGCGGCGCATGAAGACAAAATCGTTGGATTTTTTCGATTTTTGACACAATCGTTGTTGGAATGTAATATAAATGATCACTCATATCTTCAGGAATATAAATCTTTATATGCAAAGTACATTTAAACCTCTATAGGTATAAGTGCATAGTTAAACCGTGTATTCTACTTTCGATTTCAAATTACTGTGTAGAGAATGACAGAAGTAAACACGTTATCATGAAGGTTTAACTACCGGTTAAAAAGTTTTATTTAATGAGGATAATTGGTCGGATAGTCAAATTTTATTGAGTAGACACAAAATTCATACTCTATTTGTTCAGTATACTTGAAGGGGGAAATTGTTAGGATGTAAACATTGCCACGTGTTTTCAGATAAACAAACAGTTTACCCATGATGCGCGGCGTATCCGTACAAAGGTCAGTCAGACCGTTTGTGTACAGAATGCTCGCATACTCGCTAATTTAGATCTGGCCTTTTCCAAACGAAGGTCACGTTCAGGTGACCTTTTCTCATCATAATATTCATGACGAAATTGTTATGATACGTAACTTGTTTACATCGACTACGTCACGCATTTTGAAATGAGCCACCCAATCGCAGACTGTGAATATTACAACGGTCTAAAAATAGAAATTACGAAATCAAAATGTGATTTATAGTGTTTTCGTCTAGACGAAAGCTACGCATTCATTGGTCGACACAAAGTTCATCTCGACGTGACCTTGCATTGACTAAGTAGAGATCCAGTACGACAACGCTCTACATGATCTCTGTTTACGGAGATTGTACTATACAATTATTTTATTTATAAAATGTCTTACCCTGACGAAAATCATCTTTATTCTAAGCTATAAACATGTTTAAAATGCCTCCTGATATATGAAGATATCATATGCCAGATTTCTCTAGATAAAGAATAATAGATTAGATGTCTCAAACTATAGACCTGTTAGTATTCTATCTATTGTTTCCAAGATCTTAGAAAAAGCTGTATATACTCAACTTGAATCTTATCTAAATTATCAAGGATTACTGTATGAATTTCAAAGTGGTTTCAGGTCTAAATATTCCACTGACTCGTGCCTTATACATTTGACAGATCATATTAAAATTCAGTCATCAAAAGGCTTGTTCACAGGAATGATTATGCTAGACTTACAAAAAGCATTCGACACAGTCGACCATGATATTTTATGTAAAAAATTACAAGCTATGGGTATGGGATCGGTGGAGTGGTTCAAATCCTACTTAAATGGTCGTAAACAATCTGTTATGATAAATAATACCATGTCTGATTTTAATGATATTACCTGTGGAGTTCCTCAGGGAAGTATCTTAGGTCCTTTACTGTTTTTATGTTATATTAATGACATGTGTACCAGCATAAGTGATAAATGTAAGTTGATACTATATGCTGATGACAGTGCCATACTTTTTTCACATAAAGATCCGTCTGTTATTAGTAATACATTAAGCACTGAGCTGAAAAATTGTAGCAAATGGCTTGTCGACAATAAGTTATCATTGCATCTAGGGAAAACAGAATGTATTTTATTTGGTCCAAAGAAAAAAGTTTCTAATACAGAAAACTTTGGCATTCAATGTGACGATCAGTTAATAAAATCATCAAAATCAGTTAAATATCTTGGAAGTTTTTTAGAAAATGATTTTTCTGCTAGTACTATTTTTAATAACATTGTACAAAAGGCAAATTCCAGGCTTAAATTTTTATACAGGCACAATAACTATTTAAATAAGAAAACAAGACTATTACTTTGCAATTCTTTGATACAAAGTCATTTCGATTATGCTTGTTCATCCTGGTATGAAGATCTTACTGTTTCTATGAAGAAAAAATTACAAATTGTTCAAAATAAAGTAATAAGATATATTAATGGATATACTTTTAGAACATCTTTACAAGTTACAGATTTTACAAATAATGGATTTTTAAATGTTGAAAACAGAGTAAAATTTCTAAGACTAAACCATGTTCATAAAATTTTTAATGATAATAGCCCATCATACATGAAAGAAAATTTTGTATTAACATCAACACTACATACCCATCAAAGTAGAAATAAATATAATTATTTTATACCCCATATCAATTCTTATACCAAGAAAACATTCTTTTATAATGCTATTAAAGATTGGAACAAATTACCATATGAAATTAAGATTATGAAAAATACTAAATCATTTAAAGTAGCAGTTAAAAATTACTTAAGTGAACAAATGTTCAGTGTTGATAAATCAGATTTTATTTATTTTTAATTATGTCAGTGATTTTATATATATATATGTACTATGTTGATGTTTTTTAATCTATTTTTATTACCATAACCTAGGTAGATATATTTGTGTATTTTTTTTCCTACTTTAATATTTCATGATTTAGGGCAAAGGACCCCATTGGAATTAAGTCCTAGGACTTTATGGGCTATCCTGTGATGCAATCTATACTTGTACTAATATCTTCATTCATTGCTGTGATATCTTATGTCATATTCTTGTTATTATGTTATTATTAAATACATGTATTTGTATCATCTGTAAAAATTGTAAAAGCATCACAAATAAATCTATCTATAAGGTTTTGACGCAGGATTTATTTTGTGATAGCGTGTGAATCCACTGATTTTAAATCACAAAAGTATTGGGAAGAAATTGATTGACATCTTTAAGAATTATTAATTCTTTATCTATAATATAATAAATTCGTATGTCACATTAAACCTTTTCTTCAGTCTTATTGCAGCCGTCAAGCGTCCCTACTAACAGTACCTGCATAGGTCTAAATCGCTGAACTTAACATTTTAACATGGTACTAAAAACTTACCATTGTCTTTGTCTGGCAATAAGTATGTTACAGAACAGAACTGATTTCGTTCATGTTCATTGACTTAAAACGTAGCTGTTTATATTCCTCATTTAGACAATAACAGTTTCTGTTCTAAAAAATTAAAAGTTGCTATTCAAAATCTGCTGAACATGCACATGGAACATCGTACAATTTTGTACTATATCCCGGATCATAAAAATTACCTTCAAGCCGCTGATCCCTTACAGTACCCTGTTACACTTGGGTGGAGTGAAACAACAGAAGGTAAATTTATTGCTCAAGATAATAAATTAGCAATGCCTCCAGTAGGGTTCAAGCCCGGGACCTCTTGATCCCTAAGCGCGCGTCCTACCACTGAAATACTTTACCAACATAAATAGAATTACGGTGAGGTCTTGCGAATGATAAAGTGCATGAAATAGTGATCAGGCGACAACATAACACAGTTTAGTTGACTCCCCACGAAAATTAAAATATGTCAGAGAAAAAAGTTTGTAATAGTGTCAAAGCCGTAACATTCATATTATTTATTATGATGACAGAACGCGTGTTGTCAGTTCTATTTCCAATGAGATTTAACTAAACTGCCATGTAATTGTTTCCTCATTAGTTCACGTGTAAAACCGATCAATTATCAATACTAAATTTAACAACAATAATAGATCTACCAAATAGGTATTGAACTTATCAAAATTAAACCACCTAAGGCAAGGTAATGTGTTAATTAGATGTTTAATTGAATGAACAGGAAGTAGAGCTGTATCACTTCAGTTCTGACATTTTGTTGGCCCAATCAGGTCATGATGGATTAATCATTACAATAAATTACTAATTAAATTTTGTGTTATTTTTATTTGTTTATGCTAATGATTATTGTTTTTTAATAATGATTAATTAAAAACTATATGTGTTATTAATTAATATGATTTATGATTCAGTCATTATTCGGTTATACATTTCGTCCAAGTTGTCAATAAACTATGCGTTTATATGTTTTATTCCTTCATTCTTTTCGTATTTGAAATAACTTAAATGTTTATGCCTGATAAATCAGTGATTTTATTAATTTGATAAAGACAGTTGGACAACTTTAGCAAAACTAACGAAAGACCATGCGACGATAGCATAATCGGCATACGTAGTACTGAAAACCTAAATCAAAGTACAGATAGCACTGATTGGACGGTGCAATTTAAGGTGTAAGAACGCATGGTGCTACTTCCTTGTTAAAAAGTCAAAGACTTAAAAAGTGCGTACTTTTATAGGAGTATTCGTTTATTACAGGAATGTGCTGTAAATCACATAACACATATTGCCAACCACTGACAATAGATAAATTATAGGCTACAATCTATGCTTAAAACACGCTAAAAGTGATCATTCTCTTGGATTGCAATGATAACGACTTCACCTAAGTAAGCCGCATGTATGGTGGCATAATTCTGCCAACAGATAACCACATAACTAACACGTTATTTAAGTGGTTAACTAGTTACGATAACTAGTCAACCACTTAACTTAATTAACTTAAGAGGTTAACTAGTTATCGTAACTAGTTTACCTCTTAATTAACTATTTAGTTATGTGGTTATCTGATGGCAGAAATGGCACCATACGCATACGATGTTGCATCATTTAGAATCGCACTTACTTGACTTTTTTCATAGAAGCAAATGCAAGTTACTGGAACTACTGACAGTTAACTCTGTCCGGTATCCTGGTAGGAATCAAAACTACTATCTCTTTGAAGAAAATTGTATTCTTTGTATTCTTATGCTTGCTCTTTTTTCCTTGTAAAAGTTATAAGTATACATGTATACTGTTGAGTGGCTTTCTTCATCTTTACGTACACCGTTTGCATCCCCTTTCTAATGTGCTTGTGTTTTTAACACCACGTATACATGTACTGGTAGGAGCAGTGGTCTAGTAGTAGGACGCGTGCTTATAGGGGTCGTGAGGTCCACGTTTGGAACCTCACTGGGGCACTGCTAAGTTCCTTGTGCAAGAGTAATGCGTACAGTTGTTCCATTCCATTAGATGTAAATCACAGGCGACCGACACGGTCCCGAATCAAAAACACTATATATACATGTACGATATATATAGTGTTTTGATTCGGGACCGTGCCGACCGCCTGTGATGTAAATGTACTGTGAGGGATCGTCGGCTTGAAGGTGATAATCATACAAAATTGTAAAGTAAACTGAACATGTATATAGAGCAGACAAAGCAGACTTTGTACCATACTTAAAGTTAACAACTGGTATATAAACAAACTGAGTTTATCATTAGAGCGAGCAAACAGAAAAACAATGCATTCTTACGGTAATGTACTTGAACACACTGCAGAAAGTTATTCATTGACAAAAACAACATTACATGTATAAATGCACATATATTGACGGAAGTTGACAAGTGGGCACGCGAGTCTGATTATAACATCTGGCGTGAATTGCCTGAAACTTTAACCAGATTTCATTGTCATAGACTGTTGTCGGCTTTGTAAGTGTTTTCTATGAGTAGAAAGAGTGTCGAAGTCTGCTGTAAGCACGCACGTAATCAAAACAATCATCAACAAGTGTTTACGAGACGACGAACTTCCTTTCCTTGTACATAATAGCATGCATGTCATTAAGAGCAGTGCTTAATATTCCAACAGCTTGTTTCCCTTTCACAATTTATGATTATAACTAAAGGCCAATGTTACATGAGCATCATAGTTAAACATCTTAACCTTTCAGAAATATCATAACAAAACTATCTCGTGTTTTGGTTGCATATGAAATACATAAAGACTTCATCTGTATTCAAACGTGTTTCACTCTGACTCACACCCTAAACATAGCTAAGGTTCAAGATACAAAACATTATTTTAAATCGTTCTCGTAATATTGCGACTTGAAATAAATGCTTGTATCTTAACAATCTGACGTCACCTGAAAGACACTTACTTTTCCATGTTTGTTGTAATCCACATATCTGGTTTGTTAGTAAGGCCACAACCGGTTGATGGTGCGTACTATGGATTTGCTCGCACCTTAATTTTGACCGTTTTTACAAAAACATATTTTTATTTCCTCGCTCGCACATAAAAAGTTGGTAAAATAGCTATATAAAGCAACTGAATTAAGATTTTTTTTCTTCGCTCGCTCGCCCCATTAGTTCCCCCAGAAAAATCCGTAGAACATAATCATAAACTTGTTGTGGCCTAAAAGAAAAGTTTGTCTATTACTTAAATAGAGGTTATTATGGAATTCAGACAAAGAACAATGGGTACAGAAAATAGGAATAGAGTGCAACAACGAGAAATGTGTTTCCGTGAACATTTGTTTTGTCTGCATATAGCTTTGTCTTTAAAAATTCCGGGTCAGTAGGAATTTCGAATCTTACTTCCCGAAGAGATACAGATTTGAAGTTCAAAGTCCACTTAAGAAGGTTAGACCCTTTTGTGAAAATTTGACAGGGATGACAGAGTATGCGCCCTATGCGGTTAAAATCTTGTGCTCAGATATTTATAGGGCCCTCCAGGGTCTGTGAGTACAAGAAGATAAACCGCTGTCATATATGACTGAAAACTATATTAAACAAGCAGTGTAACGCACATGTTTGTATTTATTACATTACAATTTTACATTGAAATCGTCATCCTCATGTGATTTGATTATTAATAGCATCATAACGTAGGAGGAAAATAAAACCGAAATACGGATAATTAAGTACCGGTATTACATACATTTATTTGTAAACATGATTTCCACTATGACTTGACAAAAAACTGACTTGTCATCGATTCAGTATTATACTAGTGAAAACTAATTTTTTCATTGAACTTATGTACTTTTACATGTTATTTTTATTGATTGATTTATTTCCTCCATTACTGAAGAGTATAACAGTTATTTACAACAAATCATATATATACAAGTACATAAAATAGAAAATCATAGCATACGTATGAAAATACATAATAATATATATATATATATATTAATATGTTTGTGACCACAAAGGCATGTTATAAGTATCACATAATTTACATTCACAATATACATGTAAACACATGTATATATGACAACATCATACTATAAATGCGCGATGGGATAAATCATGAACTAGTAATTGTAAAGCACATCTAAACTCCACTTACAGGTGACAGACTCAAAATTTCCTTATTATAGTATATATTCTCTCTATGTATTATAATAAGGAAAAATTGAGTCTGTCACCTGTGACTCCACCATTACATAACAAGTCATTCAAAGTAAAAACTATTTGTGAATTCAGTAAAACACCTGAGCTATTCTTAGTATACATGTATACATTTAACATAAAAAACAAACTGGTGAAAAAAAACTTTAAACCGGTCAAAACCGCAATTGTTAATGATATTCTTTTCACAGATTCAAGCAAAGATTTTGGCTATTTTATTTAAAGCGGCTGAGAAGCATCATGTGTTTATTCAATGTATGTATTTAGCAAACAATCTTCTTGTATTCCATTTTCACTGGCATCTTTCACATAACAGTAAAAATCAGAGGTATTAAGTTAAACTATGACTATAGACAAACAGTTTACCATTTTGAAGAATATACACAACAACTTCGTGAGAAAGTCAAGTGGTTTCAAAGCTTCTAGTGTTATAAGTTGATCCTTGTTTAAAATCTCAATAGTACGGAGCCTATAAAGGAACATTGTTTGCTTTGTTCACATGGTACATGTATCATCTTCTTTTTATTATTCAGTTTAAGTATATATATCAATGTATGTTATTTCATCAATGCAGCAGATTAGGATTTATGAAGTAACTTATAAATGTGTTTCCCTGCAAAACGAACATCAGCAAACTGGAGTGAGGCCTGTTTAAATATATTCGATAGAAAGAATTTTAAAAAGAAACGTCACTTTTGTTCAAACAGACAGTTGAACGTGAAGTCACATCATAACTTACCATTGATTAAACAAATAACGCATGGGCCCACTGAACGATTGTCGTAAATTGGACTCAATGAGGTAAACGCCGTATTTAAAGTTTGGCCCGAGAAAAGCAATACATGTGCAAGTGTACTTCTTTTTTACAACAGACCTAAAAGGAATACTTCAGCTCAGGCCCTATGTTACACTCTGCCCAGCAGGTAGTTGTAAGTACTCCGGAAAAGTAACAAAGTCAAATTAGGGACTCCATAAAATCTAAGTATTGCTCTACACGCATCCATTACGAATTTGTGTGAAAATAACCTTGTCATTGTTTGATGTAAAAACATGACTCACCGGGCTTACCAGATTTTAAACTCATCTCCACCCCGTTGTTTAACCCACGGTTCAAAATATTGTAGGTATATAACAAAAATAGCCACAAATCAATTAGAATATATCGTGTCAAATATTTCCCGCGTTTTCTGTCAGCAAAAATGATTGATTGGCTAATACAGTGAACCATGTCTACAACAGACTACATAAGAATTAAGTTTGACATGCTTTAACTCGATGGCATTACCACGTGACTATGACATCACAAATGCTACGGTTTCAAGAGAGAAAATCCGCATCAACTCGGGTTTAAAAAATCTGTAAGTTCGTGTTGTATTTTAATTCTCGTCAGATTTACATGATACCTACTCGGGACTAAGCAGAAAAGTGACTTGTCCGGATGCGAAATTTCTTACGGACGGACAGACGAAACAGTCGACTACGTAAAACTACTATTCGGGCGTATATAAATCGTCAAGCGATTGAATTTGAAATGGCTGTAGATGACACGCGACTGTTACTAGAGGGGTGGTCGTAAATCGAAGTTTAACTGTTGATGTCTCATAGCAACAAACCACACACTGTGTTCGTCCGTATCTACTGTACATGTATATCAAATCCAAAATAAAAATCAACAAAACATCTATTTTGATCAAAGTATGACTCAAATTTGAATGATTCTCGATATAGAATGTGATTATACATACCTGAACTATTCTCTAATTGCCTTGATTTTCAAGGTGGTGTCTAAAATAAATCATGTTTAACAAGACACCCACGACTAAAATAATCAGAACATCGTTGTCGTCCTTAATCTAATATTGACGACTGGTTCCTATTTCAAAAATTAACTATGCGCTGAACTGGATATTATACATTTATTGAATTTGGTAACTGGGTACCAGTGAGTATAGTTCATTGTTTGATTGTATCGCTTGCATATTTTTTGCCTCGTTGACCTTACTAATGGTCCTCCCACAACAAATACTAACACCCTTACGTCGCCAACATCATTATTTTGGACTGTTTCACTTAATGTAACATCTGTCTAGCTAGCTTTTTCATATAAAAAAACATTAAAAAAATGATTGAATTTACTTAAGTATTTTTATTGTTGAAAGTTTGAAACAATCAGTTATATCGTGTACTACAGAAGTACTACATGGACAGTTATTGAGTTATGAAGGTCTACAACAAAAATGTTTTTAGTCAAATTCATATACATGGTTTTAGCTGATTACTTTGTAAATTTGTTTTAAAGCACAATATTTGCATGCTGTTTTCATGAACCAATTTCCCATTGTAAAAAGAGTATGACTATATATACTACATTCATTGTACAATTTGTAGGTATATGTTTATTATAGTTACATATTATGAGTATAGTTACATGTTCTTCAGAATGTAAACAAATACTTGTTTTATGTCTAATGTTTGCAACAGAAAAAATAGGAGATTCAAGAAGTACATATGATAAATAACTACACATGTATTACATTTTTTGAGTTCACACTGGCTCATATCAGCCAGTGTGTTGTAATTGTTTACTCTAATGTCCTCCGCACAAATTAATTTTCATATGAACTAGTTTACCGCTCGACTAGATTTTGGTGTTGAGGATTTGAAGCAAAGCGATAAAAATTGTCAGAATCATTTGAGAATGTTTGGAGGAAAAAGAAAGCTTACCGTAAAGTTAGTTTATACACTATATTGGGGTCATTTATAGATTTGTCTGGAAAAAGACGTTGTAGATGACGTGACTATAGGCCCTGAATATCAAAGTGATAATTTGACATTGCTCGAGCAGTACGGAATTCTCAAAATGACAAAAATATTCATAACATTGACAACAATCTTGAATTTTCAATCTTATAACGAAAACTTGATGTATCTGTTCAGTCAGATATTATTCTTGTTGCAGAAGATGGAATGATGTTGTACACGCACACTTGACAAAGTTTAGATATTTCGACATGAGTAAAATACATTTGGATTGCATGACTATATCATTTAACTATAGTCTAAAGAAGATATTAATTCACTTCTATATCATGGAAAAGAGGAGTGTACCACTACCAAAAAATCAAGACATTACAATTGTGTTTTGTCCGCTACCGCGCCGATTATAAGAGAAAGGAAGGAAGAGTCTATTCATTAACCAGCCGCGGACTTTGTCGCAAATATTTATTTTCAGTAAGGTTAAGCGCATTCTCGTACCCACACGCTTTCAAGTAAGATAGAAAATATTGACAACAATTGGTTACGAGAGTTGGTTATACGCCATCTTAACGCAGATTAATGTCATTTACTGTTGCGAAATCAACATTCCATATATCCCGGGTTTAGCGCAAAACGGTTGGGCCATGCCAAATCGGAATTCTGTTAAGCGTCAACTCAAATTTAACAAACCTAGGTACCTATTCACAAAAACACACAAACCGAAAACGAAAACACAAATATTTTTTACACAAAAGACAATGCATTATATATATTTTTTCAATAGAACAACATCCTTAAAATATGAAACAATGGTCTGTATTTAATATAAAAAAATCCACGTAAAATATATATTGTAATAATGATGCGGTTATGAAAAATTGCTTACGATGAATAATGTCGTTGCCGAACACAATTTTCCCTGAATCAAATTGTCGTATTGAATGCCGGAACATCGGAATTATTTAAGAAAATTTAACCAACAATTTTTCTTTTTTGATTAAGGACTCTAAAACCTACGCGCACGCGGACGGAAATTCCGATATGGCATGGCCTTGTAAGCTTTTTCCTATACTGAGTAACGACCACTTTGCGCAAAACACTCAGTATGTATAATATTTAAATAATTATGCTATACAGTTAATTTTTTTCGACTTCTTCCAAGAAACTGTCTCATTTTATTTGCATACGCATTTGTAATCATTACCTTTTTTGGTGTGATTTTCCTCAAACTTACAAATTATCATCGTATTTAACTGCGCATGCGCGAAACTTTTATTATGTCAAACATTTACTACCACGCGTCAGTGACATCTACAAAATAATGTAAATAACTTAATGCAATTTGTAATAAATTGTCACCATGAATGTTATAAAATTGTTGACTTTTGTGCATTGTTTGGTCATTAACGATTATGAATATATAATTTTCGCATAGTTTTTTGTTGTTACGTACGCCTTTGCAAAACATAAATACACCCTCGCATTGTTAAGCGAATATATTTAGAAATTATATCATTACATCACGCCCTTGTATATTGTATCGTCAGTTGTAAGGTTATGTCATATTTAGACTTTTAATAAAATTAATATCATAAAAATATTCTTTTTAATATTGACATTTTAATCTGGTTACACCCTAGGTTATAAATATATAATTTATCCATCGTTGTAATTAATCGTAAGTTAAAAATGGTTGCTTATATAAAGTAACAACCACTTAAATAAAACTTACGATAACTAGTTAGAGTCTTGGTTAAGAAAGACACGATACAAATACGTTAAAAAAGGGTGTTGGTCTGCATTGCCAATACAACTTATTGCCAATCATTACTACAAACATACTGCAATAATGATTTACTTCATCATTTATAGAAATGCATATGTACACAAACTGTTCTAAGCTTAGGGTATTCTTTGATTTGGGTGCCAATTGATGCGATCAAAAAAGTTGTACTTCCCGCTGGGTGCATCCCCGCTTTTGGGATGTCATAAACTGTTCTAGTATTTAAAGGGTTGTAAAAAATCAAATTAAGAGCATAATATCCTAATAAAGAAACAAACAATTTCGTGAAACATAGTGCTTGCTTAATCGACATTTACTACCAACTAAGTTTAACCGTATCAAGTCATACTCAGATGTTCATTTGCCTTCATGGCATGTAATATCACTTAATCCTCATCGATATGTACCAAACACCTTTATGATAACAACCGTCAAAATCACTTAATCTGCGTTTATTCTCCCCTCAGCTCTCAATAACAGAATGATGGTTATCATTTCTTTAAGTCAACCCTCAGACACTAACTCGTGGACAACTCAATCCAAAGTAGGAAAAAACTCAACACTTGGAAACTCAACCTATGTAATATGTTTATAATAATTTGGAATATTAGTCACATCGACTCTACTTACGTGTTGAGATATACCTAACTCTAGGTTAAACTGTACCAGGTTGAGTTGTCTTCGAGTTGAGTTGTCCTGAACCAGTGACACTTGCTTGCAGACATACAATGGATGGCTTTTGTAGATTAGTTAACTGTTCACATAAACAAGGATCAGCTTATACTAAGACAAATTATTGTTTTAATGAAATGTGTGGTATATATTAAATAACTAAATGATTACATTACGTATAATGACATACCTGTGGTTTATGAACCATTTAATGATAGAATTTAATAATGATACAATACTTGATCAAATCATTAATTGATCATAAAATCAAAAACAATTAAATATGCATCGTTAATAAGCGCTACTGTAATGAGGGTGTATAACGATATTAATCGGTGAGTCTCTTTACAAAATGTCGTACGATCTAGTAATTAATCGTAAGTCCTTTTTTCATGAATTGTCTCTGAACGTCCCAAGTTCTGTGATATTTTGTTTAAAAAATATGAGGAAAGCAATATCACCGGAATATTTGAATATGGAATGCATCATATAACATGGAATTCACTAAGCTAACTATTTAATCTTGCTGCATGCTGGCTCAACACACGAGCACAATTACTATCACGGAAGGTCCGGAGACCTATTACATTTGATTTAAAACAGAATGTATAAGATATTGTAATATTTAAGCTTATTGAAAATTGAATAGGGTCAATAATCAATCTAGGATTTACGAGATGTAAGATTAATGTGATAACATAATTATATACCTCAAACATATCTCATTATGACGGTAAAGATCGAAAATAACTCAGCAACTGGTTTTGATTTTCATATTGCATAAGAGTCATTGATCTTCATATGAACAGAAAAGTCTGGGTAGTTAAAATGTTGAACTGGTATTTATTGGATAGTCAGTTCTACGTTAGTTCAAATCACATCAAATACCTATTTCGTTGTTTCCAAGCAACTTCATTTCACTGGCTCAGTTCTGGGAAACCAGGAAGTAGTCTCGATGGTGATGAGCAAAATTTGTATAAACCTGTTTTGCAATGAAACTGATATTACTTAAGAGACGCATGGATAGTAAATATGTACTATTAAAATATACCATGCACTTTTATAATAAGTACCCAAGGTAGTCAAAACATCAAGAAAAGAAAATTCCTCAAATATCTTACATGACTTTTTATTGTAATATATTGTAATAAAAGCTTAATTTAAATTTTACTTTTTAGACTAGATTATTACATTGTGCAATAACAGCAATAAAACAAGACAATGGTGTCTACTGAGACGATAAAATTGACAATAAAATACAAAAATGTCACTTATAATAATACGAGTAATATTGTTCATTTGAATCGCCTGGGAAGCTAACCATTAACATACCATTTATTTGAACTTGAACTTGTACACGCACACGCGCATGCATCAGTTGGTTATGTAACCACAATTTTATCATATGTTACGAAACCAAGTAAAAATTAGATTTTATATTAAAATAGTTATTTTAAGATAAGTTAAGCGTTCAAACGCGTGATCGAAATATGCAACGTTGAATACAACACTAAAGTAGATCTACAATTGAAAATGTATATGACTGGCTGTAGCAAAGAAGATTTATTGGAT
The DNA here is from genome assembly GCA_025267735.1 of Mactra quadrangularis. NCBI lineage: Eukaryota > Metazoa > Mollusca > Bivalvia > Venerida > Mactridae > Mactra > Mactra quadrangularis. Next base: position 9,561,120 of record CM046307.1, on the reverse strand, counting down.
TACATGCTTGGAAAATTAGACTATATTTTTTATAATTATCTTGAAACTAATCTGTACTCAAGTTACATGCCATTATGTCATGTTCTAATCAGATTTGTTCTCTATGATGATATTTTTTCTGTAACTATCATGTAAACTATTATCCTATAGCGAATGGATTCGTTTTCGTTTCGCGCTATCCATTTGCTCCTTGAATTAATTTATTTACTACAGCATTCGATACTTTTTCAATATATTGTACATAGCATTCACTGTATTTCTACTTACATAATTATTATGTTCTTTTCTCGTATATTCTATTTGTTCATTCCATATATGTTTGTAATTACTATGTAAATCTCCAGAAAAAGAAGTCAATAAACTGTATATATAGTGTAAACGATGGTTGGCTATCTAGCCTGGATTCACAGATAGATGATGCGCGCTATCAGGCTATATAGTTACATCTGCAACGAGAAATAATGAGGATTTGCGCGGAGTCGCCGACTTTTCTTTCTAGTCAAATTATGTAATGCCATCAAATAGCGCTTGAAATAATTGCCATATTTCTTTCCTAAAATAAGTTCAATTGATCCTTGATGCTGACTCAAAATCCTCCACATAAATATTGTATCAAACGGTTTAAACTACAAAGAAAGGATGTGCGGAGGATTCAGAGTATTTAACTATAACGCACAGGCAAATGTGGGCATTTTTAGACATAGTTATTTTATGCACAATTTAAATCTTATTTAAGACCAGGCTTGCTCAGTTGGTAGCACGCAAGTCTACTGATCGAGGGGTCGTGGGTTCGATTCCCGGGCGGGGCATACTTTCGTGGAGCTAGGTCATGAAAATATTTCTACGGCTATTCTCCCTCCTACCAATGATTGATAATCATGTACGGCAGTTGTCAGTCACTGACGAAAATATGTGCTTAGTAGTTGGTTAACTTCATAGACTGTTTATATATATATTAAGTAATATATTATATTACAGTTAAATCCAGAAATTTAGCCTTTCCAGGAACAGTGAGTAGGTAGACAGACCGCCGTTGTATAACCTATGCAATGTGTTGCTATGACGTTAAACCCAACAAAACACACAAACAAACTAAATAATGCTGTTGCAAGAAATTGACAAAAACAAATAAGTTTGTTTACATTTTGAGGATCATTTGACTACATACCCTGGTTTTAATGATGAAGTGGATGTTAAATTGTATAAAAACCTAAAGCAATTGCATGTATATTAACTTATTGTATTCTGATTCGTGACTATACCTATTAACGGGTTCACATTTTGCTTGCTGAAAGTCAACATAATATTATGATTCAAAAAAAATGTTACAAGTGCCATCCCTACGTCATGAAAATGACGTGACTGGAATTGCACATGCCTAAATGCGTTGTATGATTTGATAACAAAATTGATTTGCACCAAAGAAAAAGGTATAAGTTCAAACCGTTCACCATGACATAACATACTTGCGGAAATAAAGAGTTATAAAATATCAACCACTGTTCTATACAATAGTGGAATTATAATCGAATGAATCAAGTAGTTTGTGGGTCACCAAAACATTGTTTTATTCATGTAACATTCATACTACATTTGTAATACACTAATCATTCATTAATTGTGGTAATTCAATCAATACAGTGAGACTGTATTCGACAAACATTTTCCAATGACAACCACCTCTCAGCAACATCTTCTGTCGCCATATTTTCAACCCAATCGTACAATTTCAAATGATTATCTTCATTCCAGCAAAAATCATCTATAATTCATTATAAACATTATAAAGTTTCATATACATTGTATTATTTATTGTTTTATTACAATATTGATTTAACTGTTTTATAATATTGAATATTGTATTTGTATTATTTGTATTACGTATATTTGTCATAAATGTGTGATCTTTGCCATGAAAGTTGTAAATAGCCAATGTCGTTGCCGTTTTTTTGCCAAATAAAAGATGTACAATATGAATGATGTATTAGTGCCAGTCAATATTTTGGCTCTTGTAGAGACGTTTCACGACAATAAATATTCACTAATAAGATCATCGAGATTAATGGTCTTAAAAGCGAAATATCCTTAATATAGGGACATTTTCTCGTCAAAGCAATTGAGACTCAAAATTCGTAAAAAAATCGCATGCTTTTGCAATAAAAAATGGTTGTTATAGCGGAACTTACTGTATTTGCATTAATCATTTGCATCACATTATAGCAATAGATCAAAATACATTGTATTTGTATGACCAACAAAGCAATTAATAATTTTAATGATTATCTTAACCAATAATGAATCATAAGCCGAATAAAATACATATCCTTGATTTAATTACATGGATTAGGAGGCGTAATTCTAATCTGCATTTACAATACATATCATTGATCTTAGTCATTTGAAATACATTTGTATGTATTGAATTGGTTGTATTTGAATTGTAATAGTATAACGCACTAGAATGACAAATGAGGTATGACTAAATTTGGAGGTACATGTAGTTGCTGTCTTAGTATGGAGCTGACCTTTGTATTCTATAAAGTCATGACACAGAACCCCAGGTCGGTAGCGCAGTTGGTAGCGCACCTGGAGTTCGAATCTAATGTCCCGAAAGGGTGTACGGGTTCGAATCCCATCCGGGGAGGTTATACCCTTCTATGGAAATTTGACAATAATGTAAATTTTCCTTCATTAATAAGGTATATGGAGAAGTTTCCGGCCTTCTAAAATGGTAGGTGAGTACTGGTTATAGACAAGGGTCTAGGAAAGCTATATTAGGTGCGCTGGACGTTGTAAAATAACCTAAAAATTGTGTTGCCACGGCATAAACCTTGTATAGATGCAACATGACACCGGGTTTCAAATATTGTACATGTACTAGAAACCCAAATTAAATTACGTTTTTGTTACGTTGTTTCGGAATCTTTATCCAAATCGCTTTATACAAGATGTACTGTCAAACAAGGAAGTGAATTCGAGATTTATTAGCCCTGTGGTGGTTCTTTATTAATTATTTTTTACGTAAAAACAAAATATGAAACAAAGAGCTTTGTTTTAGACATGACAAAGTTGACCATATGACTGGAGTAAAGTATACAAAGCCTACTTTAAGTATTGGGTTCACGACACAACCAGTTAACAACTTTTTATATCCTAGCGGAAGAAATTACGTTAATATTACTTTATAGATGCCATTTATATCATTCAATAAAAAATAAATTACTATCAAAAACAGAGGCTAAAACTTGTTTTAGCGTTGAAGATCGCCGAATGTGTTTCTTGTACACGCGAAACAGATAGCTGTACACTAATAGTTTAGCTAGGCCTAAAAAAATAACCGAAAAAGTGATAAACGGCGTCAGGCCCATCAAACACAGATACTGGATTTAATATTTTTTATAGTGACTGTAGGGTGAATAAGCCGCCGTAAAAACTGAAAAAGTGATAAAAGGCGTTAAACCACTAAAACACAGAGACTGACTGCAGAGTGAGTGCATCGTTGTAAATATTAAATAATTTGAAAACCTGATATACGGTGGAAGACTCCCTAAAACACAGTTGCTGACTTTAAGGTGAGTAAGCTTCCGTAAATTACTGAAAAAGTGATATACGGCATTAGACCCCTAAAACACAGATACTGGCTTTAAGGGTGAGTAGGTCGCCGTAGATAACTGAAAAAGTGACTCAGGCCATCAGATCCCTAATACACAGCATGCTAGATGTATTATTACTAAAGCTACATTGTTTATAGGCAGACGTGCGCTCCCCTCGCAGCCGGTATATAATAAAATTTGAGCGAAGCAAAGGATAGTACTAGAGACGGAGACAAAGATACTCCATGGTGAAGATGACCAGTACGTCGTAATTTGATCGATCATGTCGGCTAGTGTATTAATGAGGGAGGCAGATTGTCTCTGGATGTTGAACATGTAGTATTGTCATTGTACATAAACTGACTGATAGTTAGAGCACGAACTAATTGACAACAGCTGGTTATAGGGACAACTTGACCATGTCAGTTAATTAATACATGTAAAAAGTTGTTAGGTCAATTGACTGCGGTGTCAGGTCAATAATTTATATACATATTACAATATAAACAAACTGACGCAAATTGACAACCGCTGTTTAAACACTACTGGACATCGCTAGCGCAGATCCTGGGGGACATTCTTACTGAATATCGTACGATTAAATAAATCGTATCCTAGTCGTAATTTGATTACGTTATGGAGTTGTTGTATTACACATAGAATCGTAGAAATACGAATTTTGTTAATTCTTTAACCAATCACTCTCGATGAAGCATAGATGAACAAAAGCCATGTAGTGATAAGCCTTCGCCATAGCAACATTATTTATATTGTATCAATAGTTAAACATTTATTGAACATACATTACTCCACTGATTTAAATATTTGCTACAGTACTTTTGTACTTACGATCGATTTAAATCAGCGGGATTAAATGTATGCGCCACTAACAGTTGAATAAAATTAAAACCCGGGTCGATAGCGCAGTTGGCAGCGCGCCGGGATTTGGATACTCGTGCCCGAGGGGTGCGGGTTCGAATCCCACCCGGGGATAATACCCTTCCATGAAAATTTGACGAAAAATGTCGATTTTCCTCCATTGATTAGATACGAGTAATATGGAGAAGTTCCGGCCTTGTGGAAGTGTAGGTGAGTACTGGTTATAGAAAATGTCCAGGAAAGCTAGGTTAGGTGTGCTGGACGCCGTAAAATGACCTAAAATTGTGTTGACACGGCGTTAACTCCAATAAATAAAAAAATAAAGAATAAAATTAAACACTAATGTATTCAAATCGTACCATGTACAATTGTCTAGCCAAAATATTTTACATTGGGAAGACAAACCACTATTAGGGTCAGTGAGTCCATACCTCAAATTTATAATTTGCGTATTTTGGGAAAGTTTATGGCAATAGTTCTGAATATTTCAGAGAGTAACTCACCGACTCCCACAAGATCAGCCGATAAACTGCATGTAACAATCACATAACGATGTCTACCTATTAATACATATTTCTATTGAAGTTAATTTTTATGATAATATTACAAAAATGTTATTATTGCCATTATATTGATAAGCCAGAGCAAAACTAGTCTAACTTCATTTACATAAAGCAGGTTGAAGATTAATTTTGCTTTGGACCATCGCTATATAATCATATCAACTATTATAGATTATTATATAGTTAATAGATCTCGAGCCACGATAGGCTTACTCTACATTCGGACCTCCTCGGCTATTCACTATGAATAACATTATTCAATGAATGGTTGAGGTGTTCCGAATGGCTTAATATACTATTACAAAACTGATTGAGTCACGCCAATCTGTGATTACAATCATATTTGATATTTGATTGATACGTGTATATTTAAGTCAAGTTATTGATTACTGATAAAGACAACTTGTGACCCAATTACCTATAATATGGCTTGAATATAAAATATAACAATTACATAGGTCGTCATAATGTCTAGTAAATAAGTACTATGTTAGAATTAAGTTACACTTTTGAAGCCAATGAACCGTCTGTCCCTGCGAATTCTTTGACTGAATGATGTCAGTAGACAGTGTTTACGAAAAAAGACGACAAAATAGATCTATGTCTTCTTTGAACATTTGCTTCGTTTTACCTTGTACCCACATGCACGGAAATAGTACATTTGATTACAAAAGAAATGCTTTAAGCAGAACAATGTTCTCCTAACTTGTCTGAATCTGTTCCGGTCTACAGAACACCGTCTATGCTCTGTTGGCTTGAACTTGGAATGCTCACAGAACGTTTGGAGGTTGTACCATTCTATGGAAAGCCATTGGTCCCAAAGGGATTTTAGTGAGAGGCCAGTACCAGTTGCTTTACTTGATGCAGAAATTGGTGGGAGAAATAGTCATAGAGACTATTACATGACCAAACATCATAAAAGTTGGTCCCTTCCGGGATCCCACGACCTCTGATTTCATGGGCAGACGCGGAACCGAATGAGTTAAGCAGAAGGGTTTTGTACGAATGTAGTTTGCGTATTTCTCGCCAGTTTCACCTTAGGTTCTCCTTCGACAAATTTAAAATTGATCTTACGATATTTTTTGTCGTAAGCTGTTCAATTACCAACCTAAGACTCACTTATTTCTACATAAGAAGATTACTATTTCCCTATCTAACAACATATTATATTGCGGTTAGTTCGCGAGTTATTGTCAAATATCTATCAAACCTAGTTTATGTTCACAGATTCTATGAAAAAGGTTATAATTTAACTAATAAATTTGTTATTACGCTACTTGCTTCAATAGTTTCAAACAACAATGTGTTTTCTTGTATCCTAAACTCGTTAAGAGAGTAACAGAGCGAAAGCTCGTAAATTACTTTAACAAGTAAAAAATGAAGTCGGTTTTAAAATAATTCAGATGAATACAATTTACCTTTTGTTACGAGTGATTATTAAATTAAAACTTAAATTTTAAGTTTGATGCGCATCTGGCGTAAAATAGGATAATTTTCATTCGTGAAAAATATGTTTGTAGTACATTTACATGCACGTTAATAACCATGACACTTTAGGCAATTGATGCGCTTTAAAACAACATTATGATGAAATGTTTTCTCATATTAGGGTGAAGTGTTCGGCTCCTTGTGGAGGGTTAGGGAGCACTTGTGTGGTTCCCAGTCGTAATTTGACAGGTAAAAGTACGTCAGACAAAGCATGATAATGGCCGCGCCCGTTGTAATGAATTAGGTATTGGATAATTATGCTTTCAAATGACCATTTCTCATTTCTCAGGCTTAAATCAAAGGATCATTGTACAAGATTTACAGTGGATACCTTTTTTAGTTGCTCGGTTACATTTATGCTAAATAAAGTATCCGATTATCTAACGAGACTAATCCACGTTCGAATTGTTTTCACTTGACACATGTTGCTGTTAATCGTAAATATACGTGTAATCAGAAAAATCGAAATCGAATGACCTATCGAACTCCTTCTAAAGTAACTATCGTCAGCAAATGATCATGCAATATTAAGAAAACGTAATACCTGAATAATAACTGAGGAGGCCGCCATGATTACGGTTTGCCTGACCATATTACGATAGTGGTAAGGGGCAGGTAATCCAGACTAAGGGAACACTGGTAAAAAAGTCTGGCCAAATAGATGGTTATGTTAGTTGGCCTACGTATTTACCAAAGAAAAATATAAAGAAAGAAGCATTCGTGAATGTATTTGGTCAGAATTAATATATTATCATGTATGTCTTTTCAAACGTCGTTTATCAAAATAAAGCAACATTCAGTAATATTAATAATATTTGTATTTCGTGCACATTGTACAACCGTCGCAAAAAATGGAGCACGTTTACAAAGAAATACACGCACGAAATTGATTGGCACTTAGACGCACGGAGACTCGTGCATGGCGAGTTGACGTCATTGCGTCAGTGCACGTGCGAAATAATGTGCTGAGCTCGTGCTGTAAAAATTGAAACTCGTGCTCAATTACATAAAACAATAGGTCATTTAAGTTGAATCATATACTGCAGAATTAAAAATCAAAGCGCCGAAGCACTGAATTTGATTTTATTCGAAATTTTATTCGAAGTTGGTAATTTAATAAAAGGATCCTATATATACTTGTAATATAGGGACCTTGTTTAATAGGAGTATCAATGGGGTATATTATTTTTAAGTATATATTTTTGTAGCTTTTAAAATAAATTGATCAATATATGCAATGAGGGTCATTTTATCAAACAAAAGGTTAACTTTTTTATGGTGTCTATTACAGTGTATCTTTTTAACACACTATCATGATTTGACAAAAATACTGCCCATGTTCGGTATGTGAATGGTGATCGATGTACCTAATTATTGGTTATCGTGCATTGTCATGGTGATCGATTTGAAAGAATGTTGATTACTGTTCCTGAGATGTCTATTTATGCCTTTTAATTGCAACATACTGCCTCAATCAATTTCTAGGGGTGTAACGGTTAACCGATATACCGGTTAATATTGCAATACGACTTCTGACGGTTTTTAACCGGTTCGTTTTTCTCTGAACCGGTTTTTCTAGTTATGTTCCATACTGATTGTTTTTATCTTTATGTCTGAAATTTAAATGTTTGAATAAATGTTAAAATGTTATCGGAAACTTGAAATATTTTTCGTAAAGTGAGAGAATAATTATCTTTAAAAGTCTATTCACAACATTTTTCCTAACTTATTCAAACATTTGCATAATACGTGTAAATCATTTGAATATGCTACGTTGATCAAATTTTAAAGACGATGCACGCGCAAAGAACAATATGTATTGCAATATATTGCAATACGGGTTTCATGTATTGCAATATATTGCAATACGGTTTTTACCGTATTGTTACACCCCTATCAATTTCTCTCAAATCCAATTTTATGGTAAGAGAATGGTCCTGCCACTGATTTCACAGTTGGCAGTCACTGCCGGAAGTATGCACTTAGTACACTGGTTGGTTAACAGCTTGATCCAGAGATTTAGCCGGCCGTTCCAGGAATGGCGAGTAGACTGACTGACCCCCGTGATATGACTTACATGTTAACATGGTGTTGTTAAGCGTTAAATCTATCCCCCAAAAAATCTAATGATATGCACCCTACCTAAACTATAGCGAAAACGTAATGAAACAATATATTAAGAAGTAAGTTTGATTATATTGAGCCTAAATCTCTGTTAATGGCAATTCAGACAATTACCTAATAAGAATAAAAACATTATTACTAATTTATAAACACCAAACTCTAGCCTGGTCTAGACTCTATTTTATCAAAGGTGTCGATATGAAAATGTTAATAAACTGCAATCGGAAGTCACTGGGTTCTTATTTTATTGAAGGATATGTATAAAGACCAGTCATCACATTTTTACCGTATTTATCCGGTCTAGACGGAGTGATCTAACCTTTACGTAATATTTATTTGATCGACGGGATGACAGGACGCGGGAGTTAAATACGCTACCATTTTAACAATAGCTAGGTAATTTAATCCTAGATCAAAATACAAATAAATAAATAATTCTATAATTCCAGTATTTGTTTAATTTAGTGTATCAATATATCCGCTAAGGAATGTCCTTTCTTCAGTTAGACGAAATAAAATAACTATGGTACGGTATTTAAAGCAATGCTCAGGAAACAAAGACGTGCGAATTTGACTCCTTTGTAATGCAGTAGAAACAAAACAAATACTTTTCATTTGATAATCAAGTTCAGTAAATGGCATTGTGTTCAACAGTATTTTGTATCAACTTCCGTTTCAAATAACACTTGAATGCAATATCAGTCCCAAAACTGAATCCAGTCCAGGCATTTCCACATTTTTTTTCTCAAAAATTGATCGGAAGCCAATATGATAAATTTGCTGTTCTAAGTTTAAAGGATAATAATTATTAGTAGTATATACAAAATTTGTATAGCGCTCTTTCATATTGAATATATGTTCAAAAGCACCTAAAAATAAAAAAAAAACAATTACATGTATAGTGCAACAAAATTAACCTGAGCTTGAACTACCTAATTATAATAATTACACACTTCACTTACATTAAATCGTGAGTTTGCGAATGCGGTTATACGATTATACACGTGTTTACAACAACCGATGTGACTATTAATCAATTTATTAAAAGGTGCATGTTATTGTACTTTTTGGACACATTAGTTTTTGGGAAAACAAGTAAGTCAGCAACATTATGGCACAGTTTCAAAGAATTTATTCTTATGTAAACAACATTAATTGTTCAGTACGCGTATTTTGCCGAAAGCTTCCGATTAAGCGCGACTTACAAACGAAGACAAAAATAGAATGTAATACTGAGTTTAATATATTCTTGCATAAAGGTCAAGCTCAGGTTAATTCTGTTGGACTATATGATATTTGTTTAGATGGTATACAATAATCTACATGTATATACTTCAATGATAATTGGCATCAGTAGGCAAAAGACATGACTGTAACATGAGCGATACGTGATTTTTATTTATAGTTATGTTGTTTTTTTTAAAAGATCTTTACTGAAAAAAAACGATTGGGACAATATATGGAAATAGGATTTATTTTTGAGTAATCAAAAGTAGTCAATAGACCCTTGTGAATATGCACATGAAATATACTAGCATGTGACAATGACATAATAAACATTCATACTTTATTCGACTGTCAGTGGCGCATACATTAACCCCACTGATTTAAATATTTACAACAGTACCCCTGTATAAACGATCGATTTAAATCAGCGGGATTAATGTACGCTCCACTGAAAGTTGAATAAAAGTTAACAATACGTCAGACAGATAAATCCATTGGCTTGAAAAAACAGTACAAACAGATACAATGTATGTAAATTTAAAAACCAAAATTACTAAAGACATTTTTTACATATTCGATAATACTATAAAAATAAAATCGGCCAATAAAGAGATAAAGTAGCACGGTTGAGTAAACATTTTATAATATTTTAGTAATGTTGTATAAAATAAAGTAGAGAATGCAACGAAATTTAAATGTTCAGCAAAAACTGTACTGGTGACCTTGCGCACCCCTTGGCAGTTTTGACTAGTTTGAACGAACGCAATTAGATCATAAATCAGTCATATAGTGTGACGGGGTACACACCACTAATACTACAAGGGTACAACAATAGAAACCCACTCGGACGGTAGGGGGTGTTGAAAAATATTGTTGAAAAATATTTAGACAACGGTGACCCCCTCTCAGCCAATCAAATTGCTTAAAAAGTGTTTGATAAATCCCATAACACACGGTAAAGTGTTTGATATTATCAGATCGTTTTCTCCGTGCGTTAAACTCGAGAAAACATTGACTGAAAGTATGGGGTGGATCCAGACTTTTTTTTAAGTGGGGTGCATTTTAAGAACAAAATGAAATGTTATAGTTCGTGTGCAAGCGGCCACGAACATTGGAAAAGTCTAATTATGATCTTATTTGTTGACAAGCGTAAGTCATTCAATAGTACAACCCCTTGTTAAAAGTCTAGAACCGCCCCATAATCAGTTTAATACAATCAACTGAAATGCTTCAATAAGCTTATTTAGTCTGGATTACCTGCCCCTTACCAGGTCAGGCAAAGCACGATCATGGCTGCACTCCCAGTTTTTATTCAGATAACAAAATTATCGTATACGTTTTCTTTATCTGCATGATCATTTGCGGACAATAGTAACTTTAGTAGGAATTCGGTACTATATAAGAAATTCAAAGTCGATTTACTGATTGCTCGTATACTTAGCGAACAATTAAGCAAAAACCATGTCTCGAAGTGAACACAATTCAGACGTAAAATAGTCTCGTTAGAATTTCGGAAACTTTATTTATCATAAATGTAACCGAACTACTAAAAAGGTATCCACTGTAATTCTTGTACAGTGATCTTTAAATTTAAGTCCGTGTAGTGAGAAATGTTCATATGAAAACCTTATTATCTAATACCTTATTCATTAATAGGGCCCGGCCATTATCATGCTTTGCCTGACGTTCTGTCCTTATTGCTTATTACCGGGAGACAAGCAAGCGCATTTTTTTATAAGTCTAAAACTACTGCAAACAAATGATTTTATTGAATTCATCCGATCAAGTTAATACAACATGTTATGTTATTCTAAAGAAAACCAAGATCTATATTTAAGACAAAAAGCTTTTCGATCAATTGTGTTTTGGATAGTTCATACTTTCAACAAAACAAATGTTTAGGCGTCATCATGCACAAATGTTTATAAAACATAATGTATTTAACAATGTAATTGAGATTTTCTACCATTTTTGTTCACGACCATCGTCTAGATGGTTTTAAGCAGGTGAAAAAAGTATTGGTAGGGGTTGATTCAAAGGTCCGCTTGTTCCTACATAATAGAACGACCAGTATTATGTAACACAATGCAATTCACATCTATCCACTCCCTTGATTACATATTAAACCGACTATATATGAGAAATATAGTCTAAATTGAATATTCGCATGTTTTGTAGGTATAACAATGCAGAAAATGATGAAATTCGTTAAACAATAATATGTACTTACAGCCTAATATCACTCTTGGTTAGCCAAAACATTCTTTAGTTCTGCGATAAAGAATTATTCCTAAGACGACTCACCACTGTGATTATTTATCAAAAATCATTTTTTTTATTTATTGTTTAACTGCCGATATGTACATGGGCACAAATATTTATATCCATGAATAACTCAATCTAAATGTTGTTCATGAGTTTTAATTAGCTTTCGCACGAAATTCACGACACAAATATCGTACGCTTTAGATTAAGGCCAGCCACATTTCTCTGCGTTTTATATGGCTTTAAGGTGACAGTAGTATAAATACGTGACAAAATAAATGAAAATGGACATTATAAACATATAATTTCCTACCCGTTGTCTAAGTCGGATAGAGTACTCGTAGCAGTTTGATATGAGATTTATCAACTCGCTTCGCTCGTTGATAAATCCCATATCAAACTGCTACTCATGCTCTATCCTATACTTATACAAAATTGGGATTAAAATCGTAAATGATCCCACCAGTGTCGTGAACTTGAACTTCTGCCAATACTGTACGGTGCTTGTATACATATGGTGTCCCGTCAGTACCACCGTGCTTTCTCTCGGGCATCCTGAATGCACAAACAATAAAAACAAGTGGGGACGGAAAAATATGATTCGCTGACATTAAACATATACTTTGCGAGAACACAACCGTCTAAGGCATAGGTGACCAGCACCGTTCCGAGTCAAAAACATAAGTACATATAGTGTATTTTACTCGGAACGGTGTTGGCCGCCCATGGTCTAAGTCGTATATGCAATATTACTATAGTGCAAACTAACAATCCTTGCTCTTTTGGAACCAAACAAATGTTTGCCTTTTACAAATTTCCAATTCTCTCAAGTTATTTTTGCATACGGGTAAATATGTCAAATATGGGATCCTCATTGATATAAAATAGTTTTGAATTTAAAATGTGTCCATACAAAATAGTACTTACAAAGTGTTCAAAATCTGACGTCATTACATTGGCGAAAAAGTTAAAAGTACAATTTTATACCATTTTTCTGAGGTTGTTTCTGTGAAATAAACATATATAGTTTTGTAAGTTGAATTCTACCTTAACAGCGAGTCAGCGACACAGAGTGATAGCACGATGTCCCATATAGGTCTTCGTATACATCTATTTCATGAAACGATACGAGTATCAGTGGGTTAATTCTATATAAAAATACTATAATTTATGAAAACAAATATGTTTTTATTATTACATGAAATAAGGCTAGACTAAAAGGCTGACGAGCGATTCTAAAATAATAGCGTAGTGGTCAATTAGAGCTTACAGAAGTTACTTTATGAAGTAGTTTGGAGGGCGTTGTCACATAGCGGGAGGTAGCGTATATGCATAACAATCATAATATTGATGCTCATGTTTCCAATATTTGGCATTAATTCAATAGAGATCAAATTTTACTATTCTGGCAATGTTTCACACGAATTGCGACGAAAGCCACACGTGTAATAACAAACTGACAAAACACGAAAAATTGCCGATTTATCAAAAAGAAGGAAACATAACATCAGGACTGAAATATATACATGTTTTTTGATGGTAGAAATAGCTAAAAAATCTTTTACTTATTCTTTTTTATTGGAATTAAGCGACACATCAACACATAATGATTAAATGTAACGAATAGAGTTGTTTCGTAACAAAGCTACATGTATTAAGAACACCTCGGTTATTACAAAATCATGCGAATTTCGACGAAGTTTAAGACAAAATGCTTAATTCAATAAGAAAGGACCATTCCTTGATGGACATTTCATATAAGACAATACAGATTGCGCCTTAGTAACCCAAACCAGCCTTCCTTCAAGTGATATAGCAAGGGTCATTTAAAGACAACAGACCGCGCTTTTGTTGAAATATCATACCAAATAACATATTTTATGCAAACTGAATAAGGAAATTTACAATCATTGTTATTAAGTCAAATCTAACTCATCGATGATAGTAGAGCACGTTTTTCAATGTTAGAATATCAATCAACCCACGTATCAATGTAAAAATTAGTCATAAATCCCAACTTCCTGCCACAATGACACCGTTTATACATGTTAAGCAAACTAAATGGATTGAATTCGTGATTCCATCAATTAAATTTATATTACTCATTGCTCCAAGTCCATAAACTGAAAATAATAATATTATTGAATGATCAGACAGATATTTCATGTAACACTGTGAGTTAAGATGTCTTGATTTTAATATTTATTTTATAAATTATTATAATCTTTATTTCCTTCTTCAAAGTGACATCATCGAGAATTTTCCCTGTACTGGACTTCTCGGACTTCTCATTTCTTATTGCAATATAACACGCATCACTGTATAACGCGCGGTGTCGGTGGAAGTGTATGGGTGCGTTCAACAAATTCATATTTAAACACTTTTGTCACGAGATCAGAAAAGAAGTAAAGATATATTTTAGACCAATATTCTGTATTAAGGTACACAATCCTTAAAGCCACTCACACTTAAAACTGGTACTAGTATTGAAAATTATGGTTCATACTTACATAATAGGATTTTTTCATTCATTACAATATGTTTATCTTTTTGTATGAATTAAATTCATTACATAGCTTGGGGTAGCAAAATTATTTGGCAATAACTGTCATAATAACCCTATTATATGCAACTAGAATAATTTTATATCATTCCATGAAAGCCTTGGTTGACAAATTGACATACATGGTTAAAAATCTGGCATTGAGAAAAACAATGAGCAAAAGAGTACGTCTACGTGTATAATAATTTCTAGACATTTTAGCAGTCATAGAATACAAAGTTTTTATTAGGGATTGTATACTTGTACCTTAAAATCAAGGACATTAGTAATGTGAGAACAAGGTAACAGGAAACAATCACATTGTTGAGTCAATCCCCTGTTATAACGTTCGACCTTCTTTGATAGTTATATGATGGCCATAAACCACTAAATATTTACCTTTTAAATGATTTAGAAAAAATGGCCCCACACCTCTTTTGACAGAATACATGTGGGTCAAATGAATCACTTTATATCACAAATCCGACTGTTAAAGCACTATCATAGAAACGCCTAATTCAAGCAAAATAGCACCGAATTCAAACAGCCGTTAAAGCTTATATGTTGGAGAAAAATTGAACAAGTTGTCAATTGCAAAGAGTTGACATTTCTTTTGAGTCCACATTGGTGAAATATCGACAAAATCAGCGATTATATATCATTGTATCGATTTAATCAATGATAACCGACGTGACCCAAAAACGACTTTGGTGACAATTTTAAAAACATTTGTGCAAAGTATCAACAAAAGTTTATCATTTTAAAAATGCAGTTACAATAAACCACACCCGGCTTAACATCATGCTATACATTACTTTAGATTTGCGATTTGCTGATATGATTGCCTTTAATAATGTTAATCTTTAATCTTAATTGTGTTTGCTTTAGTTGTGACTAAAGTTCGCATTTTATATAATTTAAAGTGTGTGCCATTCATCTTCTTGAAATAAGTCTAGTTCCTATTTAGATGAGTCTGTTAAGATGACACCACGAGCGCACGATCTCAACTACGTCATCCAATGGGAATCACCGATTTAATTTATAAATGTATGCTGATATGAATGGGTTTTACTAGTGTTATTAATTTTAAATTTCCCAGGGTCATTAGTTGCGACGTATTGCCAAAATAACCAATTATGTAATACATATGATATCATAATATCATTTGATCATATCGAATGACTATCACTTCCCTGAATAGACAATTATTTTAATGACGTTATCAAACAGTTATCTCAGATCTACATTGGCTTACATAACCATGCATGGATGTAATTAGTCGCTGAACAAATTTTACAAATTTATTCAACACCCATTTTTGATCTTGTCGTAAGATACACTGTAATGATATGTACGATTTGTTAAACAATAGTATACATTGTTTGATAATCATTTTATATTTATCATATGTAAATATCTGTCAACTATAATTAGGGAACAGTAGAACCTCGTCCCGATAATAAGATAGCCCCGAGGTTACCCCCAAAACCCTGATAATGGGTAAGTTTATATACAACTTGTCAATGCAAATTATGGTCATTTTCACTTAAACTAGCTTTCCACGACCTTTGTCTATAACCAGTACTCATCTACCCTTCCACAAGGCTGGAAACTTCTCCATATACCTTATTAATGGAGGAAAATCGACATTATTGTCAAATTTTCATGGAAGGGTAGCCAACTGCGACCAGGTTTCCCTGATAATAGATCAAATCCGGTAACTAGCGTAACATAGTCATTTCCTATCAATTTTTAGACACCTTCTTAAATTCAATTGGCCTAAGTCTAAACGTTTCAATAGTTAGACTGACTTATATGATATACATTTTGATAAGGACTAATTAGTGATCATAATTTTGAGGTTTTGCTGTTTATATTATAAATGACAATTGTGTTAGGAGGTCACTTGTGAATTATGTTCTATATAAAGATGGTTACATCTCATCGAAAGTTAATTTAGATAATGCTGTTTAAATGATAATTATGATGCTGTACACTATGTAAGGTGATTTTTCATATGTCATGTTACACAGATAATATTTGAACTGATTACTATATTTAATTTTCTTATTTTCGTTTATCAAAACATGTACGGTGTATTGTGTTGTGAACATTGATCGGCTCGCCTAACCAGGTATCTGGGACACTCTTGTTTATCAATATGTACCAATACATGATGCCAGAAGGAGCAGACAAAATCTCACTTTGCAAAGGAATATTCGACATTATTGACGAGTATTCATGAAAGCGTACCGATAATCAAACCAGAATGGACAAGTTCGGAGTGATTGGTCCTTCTTAAATTTACACGCAATTGCTTCACTCCACCCAGACGTAAATGGGTACCTGCGAGGGTGGTATATTTCCGTTGCGAAAACGTGTCAGTTGCACTAAGCGGAGTAAAAGATTCTCAAGGGAGATTGATAGATATAATACCAATAGCCCGATGACCAGGGGTAATAGCTGTTTATTCTAGATGAAAGCTACGCATTGATTGGTCGACACAAAGGTCATCTCGACGTGATCCTCCCAGCGAACCTAAGAGATCATATACGACAGCAGTCTAAAGGATGTCTGTTTACGGAGATTGACATCTATAGTAAATTAAATTGCCCTGAGTAACAGTTGAAAATCATACTCAACTTAAACTTAAAAAGGCTGATATATACTTTTTATTATTAATGAGAAGACTTACTTCTCAATTACTAACGCCCAATAAGTTGACTCAATGTTAGCGTGACTATGAAGCACGGTATTTTAGCATTCACATTCATGTCACATGCCTACTACGTCATCAAAACATGTGTAACACAAACTTTAAAGAAATTATGTCAAGTAAGCATGAACATTCATATTTTTTTATTGATTTAGACAAATGTTCAAAATATGATGAATGGATCATATCCATCATTTTCAATAATGAACTTTTCTTTACCTTTATTGGCCTCCTGTCATTCTTGAATTCTAGCACACGACTCCAGGGTAAAATATATGCATTTTATCGATCAGTCATTCAAGTTATAGTTTACTGTTGTTAGATTTTAGCTTCCGGCTGAAATATAGACTTTTAACATTTCTGTTCACGTAGATGTTTCATAATAAAATAGGGAAACTTGAGGCGGTGTGTAATATATTTGTACTATTGAATTATTTGGAATGGGTTTAGCATTTTGGCGCAATGTCTATGGTTGCCTCTTTTGGTTCCATTTACAGTTATATATTGACTAAGACTGTAATCAAGTTGCATTTTTACTGAAATTAATTCCTAAAAATCTCTTGGTGGCACATTGACGTATGAATATAACAGCCATTAAAATATACATGTGATTGGGTTTTTTCTTTACCATTGGGCCTTCTGTAAGATATGAAACAATTTTGATTGGCTGATTTTGAAGACTTGTTTTTCTTGGAAATTCCGATTTCTAAAAATAGAATTTGTGATAAATGGTTTCGAGATCTTATCGTAGAAGATCAATTACTTTAGCAATTTATACTTTCCTTGTTCATTCATGATAGCTTTTCGTCTGATTTTCTTCCGCTTTTGTAGAACGGATAATTTCACGAGCATGGAATACTTGATGAGTTGTTTTACCGGACCCTCTCAGTTACTGATTGATATGTTGCAGTATCAACATTCGTTTTATCATGAAACCAAACTAGGTGGCTTGTTTAGTATTCATATAAGAACGTATAAGAAACTGATCATCTCAATTACAAAGTTAGGTCTTAGACTTTGATACAATTAATCATATTTCTCGTCTTCTTCCTGGTCTACCAGATGTGAGAAATCAATTTTTTTGTATAAAAGTTTTTTTTCAGATTTAAGGAAGTTGATCAAGTTAATTGATGGGATTTATGACGACAACAACTAACATGCAAGTTGTTCATTAGGTCATGCATGTTCGTGTATTTTACATAATGAATTTATCCACTCAATAGTTGAATAAGGCAATGCATGTACATTATTTTACTGATTAAAACATATAAATTTGGCATTTAAATTTATCATAAATAGCACATATGTACCTTGAAATTTGTTTGTGCTGATATGCCAATAAAACATGTTTAACTTCATTATAAGCGCTTAATTTAAAATTATATTTAATCCGTAAAACAGTCTATGAAATTAGGATATAAAAGTGGTTGTTCGAACAGATCATTTTGAGAGCAAGCGCTTTATCTCATTTGCAGAATTTTGTTTACCCAAAAGACACTGTTGTTTGTCGGTACTCAAAAGTGGTTGTCCCGAGCAAACGGACACTTACTAATTTCGTAGACTGTAAAATTAAAATAAAAAAGAAGCACGATATCCGCAGACGATACTTTTGATCATGTATCATCTAGACGCTTGAATGCATCTCCAGACGCTTGCAGGAAATAAAATTATTTAAATGCGCTTGTAATTAGGTGAGGATGTTTCTGTCATATCACAGTAACATCATAGCCTAGTTAACAAGCAGTTAGTATGCTGATAACAGCATAGACATCAATGTAGTTTATGGTTTATTACTTTTTAAATACAAGATAAAGACATGAAAATCAAATAAACTCAATCATCACGACAGATTGAATCATTGCTATCTTTTGAATACTTAATGCAGATGATTTATGCTCGATCAATCGATTATATGACGTAAAGATGATTTCTTGCCTTTGCTGGAGAATAGCAGTCAAACGAAATCAGGATATGCAAGTGTTTGTCCGAACTGAACATTATAAGAACAAGCGTTATACCTCATTTAAAGAATTCCGGTTGCCCAAAAGAAATTGTTGGTCGCCCGAACTAAAACGTGGTTGTTCCGGGCAACCTGACACCCACTAATTTCATAGGCTGCATAGTGTTTGGTAACATTGGTTCCAAGTGCACAGTTGTATGTTTTGGAAAGTAAACTATATCACTCTGTATCAAATGTAATCATATACAGAAGTTGCACCTGTTAGAAAAAGACTGTTAACTTGAATATAGCAAATATATATAACAGCAATTGAATGGTGTATATAAGGGAATGGCGCAATTCGGGAAAAATGACGAGCGCACTACGCAACAGATACATGTATCGGCGATAATTTTGCTACAACCTAATTATTATTTCGAGCTCTATGTCCGAGAAAATAACATATTTAAGTACGTTAAACCAAAATGACAATGAAACAGCCATACCTCATGCTTTCGCTTGCAATTTTGTTAGGCATATACTCGAAACTAGCTTGCAAAATAAAAGTTCAGAATAGAAACAAAGAAGGATGATGACAAAATACAGTTAAACATGATGTTTACTAGTAATGCCCAAAAGAAGGAAAATCCATAACGTTTAATCTACAACCAATGAAACCATAAACATGTCTACTACTGTCGTTAGCGGTTTAGTCGTGACCCAGTTATTCTTATATTCGTATGTTGATACCTAACTTCATTGCGCACCATTGTAGAACTTGATATGTAGACCATATCTTTTACATAATCATATTATACAATGTGCCATCTATAGAGATAAAGTGAATAATTTATCATATTGGCAACTAAAGATTGTGTTTTTATATTGAAAGTCACTATGGCCTAGTTCTCGCTGTGAAGAAAGTTGAAACCACGAGGTACTAGGTCATGTCACCATATAATCTGACATATGATCTAAACAACTAAGATATGAAGCTGTTGTTTAGTAGCTTGAAGTCATTTGTATATAAAAACTGTACCGTCATGGTGACTTACAAGGTCATGTGAAATAGAAGGTTACGATTGTACCTTAGACTCGTTCTAACGTCTAAAACTTTATTAGCCGCTTTCTTAACATTTCCTTTTTTCGTCTGATGCGGCACCCATTCATTAGCAGTACAGACACATGATCGCCGACGTCCGAAATCTAACCTAAGACAGCCAGAAATTCTAGAGTACATGTATGTTGGTTTTTACTTTAAAAACTGGTACATTGTATGTTTAGCTATATAAGTACCAATTACAGAATTCGGTCTTTTGATATGATGCATATAGTTCTTGCTTTTAAATTCGTGTTTTTGTCGTTTTTTCGGATGAGATTCTTTCACGGACCATACAACATGCAATGGAATTTGAGCTCACAATGAACAAGATATCCCTACCTACTTAATAAAAGAATTATGGTTAGATTGCAGATGGTATTTGTCGAGGCGTCAATTATGCTGAAAATCTCGGCTATTCCTTAGCGCAGTTTGTAGTGCACTGGGATTTGGAATCTAGTTTCCCAAGGGGTATTGTTTCGAGTCCTACGCAGGGTAGTTATACGCTTCTATGAAAATTTTCTAATAATGCAAATTGTCCTCTATTACAGGGTTATATGGATAATTTGCCGGTCTCGTGGAAGGGTACGTGAGTACTGACCGTAGACAATGGTTCAAAATAGCTGAAAGATAGTTACGTTGGCCGTGGTAAAAATGCATAAATGAGTTGACACAGCTTTAAACCCAATAAATAAGTAATAATAAAACATCATATATGTAATGCATTTGATACATTGATGATATACACATGCATAACGCACAAGCGTTCTTTTAATCTTTATTAAAGTTTTGATTATAAGCTATTAATATGCTAAATGGGTTTGAAAAAATGTTCAATTACTATACACAAGAATTTAACGCCTAAATTTATCATTTTTAAACTATTGTCATACAAAGATACGCCTTATGTCATGCGCCTTATTTATTAGTAACATTACAATATCTAAGCAGACAGGTTAATTTACATAATGTTCATATTATCTCTTCATGCGCGTCGTATTCAATCATGCATTCTAGGATATAGTCGAATATTACATATAATTATATATAAAAATCTAAAAGGACACCCAAAATTGAGTTATACAAATTTTCGAGTTTTTTCATAATTTATGCAACCACAAAAATACATTATGAAAATTTTGCAATATCACTCAACTGCGTAAAATACATAAACTTGTTGATGATTTTTATACAAATTTATAATATAGTCATAAAATTTCAACTATACGGTTTTCACAATTCAGAGATTTTTAAATCAAGTATAAAGGATGTGTTTTTTTATAGAACATCTATTAATTTTCATGATAAAAAGGTTATATGACATAGCGAATCTCTTTCATTGTTGTCTTTGTAACCGACTGGGATGTTTTGAAATGATTTATTATTGAATATTACTAACTTGGTATCTCGGTCATGTTGCACTTTTACATTTGTTGATGAACACGGATTTTCAAGATGAGCGCCCCTGGATTTCGAATCTAGTTTCTCGAAGGGGGTTCGGGTCCTGATCCTAGCCGGAGTGGTAATAGCCTTCCATGAAAATTTGACAATAGAGTCAATATTCCCCAATTTATAAGTTGCCGGCCTTGTGGAAGGGTATGTGAGTATTTGTTACAAATACGAGTTAAGGAAAGTTAGGTTATATGCGCTGGCAGCCATCAAATGACCTTAATTGTGTTAACACGGCGTGAAACCCAGCATGAAAACATTTTGTAAAGCGTCGGCTCTGTTCCTTAGTAATAGCCGTGCATTTGGATATGTTCTTTTAAGATATGACATGCTGTTAGATACGTTCGGTGGTTTCTCATCCTCTGATGTCAGCTTCGTATCTTTCCGGGACATTCCGGAAAAAAGTAAAAAAGAAACAACATATATGTACAATGTATATATTGCAATAGTCTGTTTGCATCGTCGTAATTAGGTCAATCTCTTTGGAAGACCGTGTGTGATAAGGACAAGTAATTTTTCTGGGTTGATCACATTAGGTATAAAACACATTTACTACACTTTTCGACAAAAGGGTCGACGACTTCATCATTCGGAACTACCTCGGCTACCTCCTACGAAGATGATCGCCAAGGTTGTTCCGAATGCGACTACATGGCTATAGTGTATTTGGTTCAATAGTTGACACGCCTTTACTCTTTTAGCATACATACCAATTGTTTGATAGAGCAAACGCATTTCTGATGCTTGTTTCATGACGCATATACCTATTCGTTGTTGATATTGTCGATTTATTTGTGTGACTGGTTTGTATTTTGAGGGTTGCCCGCAAGACTGTAGTAACTCGCTCTTTTACACAATGCACTTTCTACAGTCTAGCAGGCAACCCTCAATTTGATTGGGTCTATCAGCCTTAACACATGTAAATATGACCTCTGTCCTCTCTCCGAGTATTTCCAAACAATCATGTGAATTTTGATAATTTATTCTAAATCCTCCACACCACACAAAAATAAGTCGAGTCTTTGACTAATATACTTTCAATCATATTTTATGCAGAGGATTCAGAGTAACCATTACAGTTCAAATAATTTCGTGGGTATTTTCAGAAAACTAGTAAAGTAATTGCATTTTATAGTCTAAGTTTCATGCTTACGCACGTTCACCGACTTTACAGCTATTACCCCTGGTCATCGGGCTTCTGGTATCTCTCTATCAATCTTCCTGGGGAGTCTTTTTACTTCGCTTAGTGCAGCCGACACTTTGGCGCAACGGAATTATACCACCCTCGAAGGTACCCATTTACACCTAGGTGAAGTAAAGCAATCGCAGGTAAATTTCTTGCTCAAGGAAATTAGCAGTGCCCCTAGTGGGGTTCGAACCCGGGACCTCTCGATCCCTACGCGCGCGTCCTACTACTGGACTACTGCTCCTACTAGTAGTTATATTGTTTATACAAAGATTCTTTTCTATTGGCTGATGCAAGAATCTAAAGATCACATGACTATATACCCTGTATACATGTAGAGTGAGTATAATACTTCTCTAATATAGTAAAATGTGTGTTCGTTGATCACTCCATATTTCCCAAAGTATACGAATACCACTGTAGTCCTGAAACCACGTGATTGTGTCAAAACCTGTGAGTTAGACATTCATTTTGCAATGTGGTATACATCTTCCAAGTATTAAAGGATGGTTTAACAGAGAATCATAGTTGAACGTTTCTTTTCAACAGTCCAAGGCATACATACGAGGAATAGATTACAAAGACTATCATTATGACCTGGTATTTATCAGTACTATATTTTCATCAGCTGCAATCTACTTTCTACTAAACAACCAAGTTGGAAATAAGGGTAAAATAAAAACATATATCAATAAATAGTTTGATATTTTCATATTTTATTATCCTCATATAACAAATTCAACAATAACATGTCTGACTAGAGTTACACTATCATTTTCTTTACTGGCTTATTCCCAAAACTTTGTATTATTTATCATAGCTTATTACTGATGCTTTGGCCCACACTAGAGCAAAGGGATTGTAAAACCCTATACCATACAGTAACCTTTCACACTTGTGATGCCATATTGTTGAAAATGGTGAAAAAGCACCCCCATACTGATCAAAACCTTAACAAAAGCCTCATCCATACTGTAACCATTTTACAAAAAAGTCAATGCCATACTGTTGTTAATGACAGAAATGGCAATAGCATACAGATCTCAACCATAACAATAATACAAAAGTCTTTGCCATACCGATAAACAATACAAACTATTACACATCCCTAGTACCTTATTGTGAAATATTTATCAACAAAATACATGAATAATTATATTTGCATTGATAATTCAACCATATTATATATCAAGACTCCACAGTCAAGTTACAGATTATACAATAGGGCTTCTTTAAATTAAAATAACCAATAAATATACAATTAATATAGATTGGAATTCATTTTAAAAACAAACAAAAACCTTTTACATAAAAGATGGTACAAATGGTAAAATTTGATACATGAATACATTAATAATGTGATGTTTAAATGCACAATGGATGTTTCCGATATTACATTTTAATGATGGTATACTGTAGTTTTTATTTTACAAAGATATTCATTGTTTTAACTTTTAACGTCTTGACAAATCGCGTGTTTTAATGTCATACATCAATATAGTCCTTCAAAAAAATCCAATAGTTTTAAATCAGAACACAGATCTGGTGACCCAAGCTTTACACGATATATCATTAACGTTTTGTCTTTATAATGTATTTTATACTTTGTATCTGCAATCTGTATACACTCAGGCACAGTTATCAACTTAAATCTCTTCCAACAGATGTAAAGACGTCACAGCCTCGCACAGAATTACGTCACTGTTTTGTAAAATGATGTAATGTTCAGTATATTACAATGACGTCACAGTCTGACACAATGATGTCATATTCGTATGCAATGACATCACAATTTTCTGCATGT
The DNA here is from genome assembly GCA_025267735.1 of Mactra quadrangularis. Lineage (NCBI taxonomy): Eukaryota > Metazoa > Mollusca > Bivalvia > Venerida > Mactridae > Mactra > Mactra quadrangularis. The sequence goes on along the minus strand of CM046307.1, from coordinate 9,536,246 downwards.
TCTATACAGTCAGCTAAGACTGTTGCAACTTCAGGTTGTAGCCTGTGTCGATCTACATGTTTAAACTGAAAAATAGAAAAAAAGGATCATAAGTATTGATATTGTGTAATATAATAGTATTTCATACATAGATAGAAAAATAATCTTCAGTCAGAAATCAGTAAAACAGAATGAATCTACCAACATTGAACAAAATTAATTGAAATAAATACAAGTACATCTTAATTAACTTTACAAAAATATTTGAAAAGTTACAGTTAAACATTTCCGAATGTTTTAAAATAGTTATAGTAATAATAGTTATAATAATTTATAATACACACCTTGTGCTTGGGTGTTGCAGGAATAATTTCTCATGACATTGTACCATTTGCCATCATGGCCAAATGCAAATCAAAGATCTAGTGACGTCACAATCGACGTCAGTGTCCGTTGGTATCTTTTAGCAAACTTGAAAAAGTTGGCTCCATTTGGCATTTCGTCTAACAGTAGATCATGTTCAAGTAGATTGCATCATAGCACAGTTCGATATTCGAATATATCTCCAAATATTATCATAATGTTTTGTCAGAGTCATTTGTAGAAAGCACTATTAAAGTGTTCCAGCATAACAATGCTAAAAATAGCCTGGGAGGCATCATTGAACATGTGTGTCCTTTACAATGAAATCTGTGAACTATTTAAAATGATACTTCTAATGGTCCTTTGTACATATTGACGAAATTATCATCTCCATAACCTGAATCAATTGAGTTTTGTTGTCCGTGTTTAACTGTAATTGGGTCACGCACTAACATTGTGATGTCTGATCGACGAGTAAGTCCCATGTTGCCGGAAAATTTTGAGTCTTGGGTTAAAGGTACTGGCAATGATAATGAAGACATTTTGTTGGTGATTTCTAGGGTTTTCTTGTCCATTTCATCGTCATCGGTTTCGTACATATCTGTTTCAGAAACTGACCAATCGCTGGCGTGCAATTCTTGAGAGCTAGCCCGCAGTGAATCTTTGCTCACGTGGTACAATCGTTTAGTTTTCAAATCTTCGATAGCTTCGTTTAAAGTTAGAAGTTGTTTCATTAGTGAGAGATCTTGGTCCATCAAAGAAGCCTGGAATGAGATAAAAATACCAAAATATAAAATGTGTTTACAAAAGGGAGTGAACTCTAATGTTAATGCTAATTATGACAAGAAGGTCGCTTAGCACAAACTTTAATGTTTGAAATGACAAAATAACGAGCCTTAAACTTCAACATATACACAAAATGTGACAGTTTTATTTCTCCTTAATAGCTATCGCCACAGTTACTAAGTTTATCATAAGGTTGACAAGTCCTGTAGTTGTCTAAAGAACAATGGACAACTGTGCATTCATTTGACATTACTAATTTGCATGAAGAAATTTTAACAAAGGCTTACTTTTTATTTTGTTTACAGAGATCTAGATTTTATTTTATTATGTCATATCGTAAACTTTTTATTCACGCTTTTAATTTTATAATTATAACATATTTATCATAACTGGGTTCATTTTAGCTGAATATGAAAGTCATCAACAAGGTTGATATATTCATTAAACTTGGTGGTAGGCTTTAAAAACAAAAACAAAAGTTTTAATTAAAGGACTTTTACGACTTGTTGATATACAAATTTTAATTACATTTCACCAAGGACCATATGTTGGTTTATTAAAATTCAGAAATTTTATGACATTTACCTTTAAGTAAATGTGAAACACAAAAACGTATCTCGTTTATTGCAAGATGATACGATCTTTAGAGCTTTAATATTTGCAATTTAAATGCAGTCGTGGAACATTAATAATATTGCAAAAAACAGGCTTTCTTAAAACGTAGTGGTATAATTTCGTAATTTCATAGAATATGAAAATTTAATAATTATGATATGAAAACCATAAAAGGTAATATTTAATGTTGAAAACGGATACGTATCCGCGACAAAATCATACTAAAATGTAAACTCGCAATCTCAGACAGGGTGACATTGCAATGATTTCTAGTAATGATAACGATTTTAACTGTCGACGCCATCGTAAATTATGTTGATGTATGGTCACATAATGTTCGTCATTTACTGTCAATAAATCCTAATTTTAGTAGACGTTACGGTGTAACAAGTTGCCTGAAGGCTTTGATAAATCGATCAAAGATTTTATCGATAAGTTATCAATTATTGCACTGATACGAATGTTTACGGAAATCGCCGAAGTTTCACGATTGCGCTATACAGTGACTGCGAGTAATCGATATGTCTGTTGCCGAAATTAGGCGCAGATTGCCGATTGCGTCAATACTCGGTGATTTGGCGTAATCGACCTACAATTAGTCTGGTTCAAACTAGATACACTATAAATGGTTCAATCAAAAATATACATTGCCTACTTTCTACAAAAAAAGTAAATAAAACGCTTTATAATTTCTATAAATAATGTTTCGGATAATATCCCGCGTGGGGTATATCGCCGATAATGGCCGGTTTGTTGATAGTTTTGACTAAAGACCGTATCAAACGGTCTTAAAATATTACAGGTGACCGTTTACTTAATGGTTTATTTAAACACTCGTATAATGACCATAATTATTATCATAGACCTCTGCATCGCTGTTATAGGAAAAGTTATTAAAAGGTTATCAAGTTAACAAGTATTAAGATTATCTTAATGCATTTCAAGTTGACTAATAAAAACTGTTTAAAATAGTCCGGTTAACAGGACGGATTAAACTTTAACCTGTACCGTACCTATCTTTGGCTACGGGTTTTATAGTCAACCCCCACGTGCGGTACATAATTTCTAAAGTTTTATTAATGCAATTGTCTTGACTTTCAACTAAAAACAAACACTTAAGATCCATATCTGATCTGTCTTTAAGTCAGTACATTGGTTAAACAAATAACTGTATCAATTTATGTCAAGCAGAAACAAACGTCGTCAACAAAGATGCGTTTGTTCGCGAAAACAAATAAAAAAGACTTTATCGAAGTCTAAATAATCTATTTCCAAACCCTGCAAAGATGACCAAGGTAGATAAAATCAAGTCCCCTACAGAGAATAAAGAATATAAACCTTGTCATCGTATGAAAAGAGGGTGATAAATGGGTTTTTGTTTCAAAAATCGGATGTTTAGAGCTTTTGACAAATTGCATCTTTGATAAAGGTTATAGTTAAGATTCTTATCAATCTGTGCTACAATGTTCGTAGTTCTCATATTCTATGCAAACATTACTTTGTTTCTAAATAACTATAGTTGAGATATGATTGCTTGTATTTTAACATTGAGATAGACAATATCTCTCATAGTATACAAATCGTGCTTGCTAGTCAAAAAGATAGTTTTGTGACGGGACGGTTGTCGGTATATCGGAATGACAAAGGGACACCTGACTTGATATATTAAGTTGTTCAGCCATGAAGTCACGAGTTTATAGATAGTCTATGTTCAAAGGATGATACCCTTTGAGATTTTAAATAATACTTCTTAATACGAATATTTCGTTTTAAACAGTTACGCTGCAGTTTTATTGCTACCATGGAAACCAAATAATATTGGCAAATAATGTATAAGCCGAATGCAAATGGAATGTAACTAAAACAGTGTCAGAGTAAACAAAAAAATGAAATGTGTTTTTTGTAATAACATATGTTGAATCATTTTTGGTTAGATTTAACGCCGGAGTATCACATTGTATAGGTCATATAACGGCGGTCGGTCAACCTACTCACCGTTCCCGGAAAGGCAACCCATAAAAAGCAATGTCCAACAACAGGCCAGACCTGTTTAATGGCCATAATAGGAGAAAACTCTAGTAACAACTATTGTAATGACTATTATACAATCACCCAGTGGTTACAAATTATGTTAACTCCCATAAATGGTGGTAACATGTCCATGAACAACATTCACCCTAATGAGGACGTTTGTAACATGTCAACATGACGTGCAAGAAGTTTTATTACATTTTTGCCATTATTAACGACCGATGTCGAACATACATACCATGGATGGTACAGAAATCTGGCTGGTTTTGTTTGATCTTTTAATCAGCTTGTTTATCATTATTTCTATTAAATAAATCCATGCTATCCTAACTAGGTTATTATTAGCCGACAATAAGCCGTCAAGACGCTTTAACCAAGACAAGACGTGTATGTACATACATATTACAAGTACAGTAAAGTTTCGATATATTGACCACCTTGGTCATTGCAGAGCCGCACCACTTTTTGACGATATTTGAGTTCTAAGTGATAGATTTCAGAATAAAACGGTCCACGGAATAGGTCCATATATTAAAACCATTATACTATTAAGAACATCAATTCCGATGGCCCAAATAGTGAAACTTTACAGTATAATGCATTGCCTGTAAATTTCTTTTGAATCCTTAAGCAATATTTTGACGGGCATTTTTTATTTTCCTAACTTTACTTTTAACACTTAACACTTTTAAACTTTATTTGCATTCCGTCAAGTCAATGTTTGCAAAACTTGCAATTTAGTTTTTTTTTAAGTTGAGATTCTTTTTTGTAATCAACATTCGTACATTCTCGTACAAAGGTACGACTTTTAACTAAAAGCTACGATCTAAAAGGTCGTACGATGATAAGAGCGATTTATGACCGCATTTTAGTTTCATCGTTTCTTTTGATCTTAAACTTAAGTTAAATAGAGACGGAGAAGGTGACACAGCGATATCTATTCATTCAGGCTATGTAATTAAATGTGCTAAATCGAAAGAGACTCGTCGCAAGATTTTAACATAAAAGTATTATGAACAGCGAGGCTATAATAGTTTCTTAAGATTGATGGTTTGATAGCAAATTTTTAACTTTTGAAAGATGTTTACACTCCGTCATGTGCTAACCTAATGTTAAAATGTTTCACGAGGAAAAATAGAGAAATTAACGAGTTGATGTTAAAATAAACGGGATAAAATGATAAACGACCGTGTGCATTAACTTTTAACAACAACTGAACGAAATTGGGGGCATTTATCAGTAACTGAACAAAATTGGGGCATTTGAGCTTCATCTACAGGTGTGGCGTAATCAGTTAATAAATTGGACTCACAAGGTCGAGAGATATTAAAACATTGTAATCACAAGATAGAAAATGACACAGCAAAAATAAAATAAATAAACATTGATATTTAGTTATTAGATTGTCTTCATAAAATCCAAGGACCCTATATAACATAGTAATATAATGGTCCTTGTAAAATCCCAGGAATCGGAATCTCTTTATGGGCCGGTGAAATTTCTAATTCCAATGATAAAATTAAAGACATCACTCTTTTTAATTATCTCAAATAGAAGATTAAAAGCGATTGCAAGAAATTATGGTCAGTAATGCTATGTTGCTACCATCATTTTAAAATGCTTTGCAGTCCTGTGCTTTTGATGTACGTTACTTTGATTCGAGTGATTTTATAGCGAAAATGCCTACAGTCAAAGAAATAGAAACAACAAAAAACTCATACTCACCATTTCAGTTCTAAGTTTATCCATGGCATCATCGATTGTTGTTCTTTTCTTTGGTTCATTCACATTGTTGTTTCGACAGTTCATAGACTGTTTAAAATGTTCGGTTGCTTGCACACGATTTCTGTAGAATTCTCTGCAAGCGTTTGACAGTTCTATAGACGCTGTGTAGTCGTCTGCTGTTGTTTCCACGTGAATTTCTGGAACGTCGCAACTTTGTTTTCTTGAATCTGTCATCTTGCTGAACTAGTTCTGTAGTAAAATGTGCAGAATAATGTAAAATAAGTCCGTACAATTTGAATTTCACTCACAGTCTGATTTATCCAATAGTTTCAAGTACGCACTTAAGTCTTCTAGCAAGCTATAATTCGCTTGTATACAATCCTATACCGTATGCTAGCTTTAAAATAGCTTAAGTATGAATCACTGGCAAAAATACGTTCGTTATCGCAAATAGGCAGGTAAAGAGTATACCAAAATCGGTGTTTATTTCGTATATATAGGTCGATGTCACGTGCTTTAATTTTCTCGCGTTCTGATTGGTCGAGAGGAGAATAAACGTAAACATTGGCCGTTACGGTTTAGTAAGCTAAATAGAGTGAATATCGCTTTAACAGATACAGTGAACGATGACAGAATTTGAAAGGTGTGTAAAATAGCTGAAAATTTTCTAAAATGAGCAATACATTTTAAAGTTAAACCAAATTTAAAGATAAAAATCTATACATTTTATCAGCAACCACGACAAACGCTTTCTTGTCTTGTGGTATTTGCTTAAACTTGTGAGGAATTTGGGAAGATGTACTCAGACAGACATAATTAGCTTAATGCATTTGTTGAAAATGCATTTTATGGTAAATAAAATGAGTATCATTTTTGTTTGGGGACATATATGGTTAACCAAAACAAAACATTTTTGAATTTACCTGGTGTGAACATACCCGCCTTGAAGGCGAATTATCGCCTTTATAATACAAAAACTTGTCTATGTGTCATATCCAACCATACAAATGTATTTTTTTTTCAATTTCTGTATATGATTTTACTGTTTACCACTGTCCCCATATATCACCAAGAAAACCGTCTTTAATTGATTCATTATTATCTAATCACATGTTTTTTACTGTACTATGTAAACTGTGATAATAAAACGGAGTTGTTCTGTTCTGTTCTGTTCTGTTCTGTTTTGGTTGATTGTCAGAACAGAACAGAACAGAACAGGACAGGACTTATATTTCTCAATTTACAGTAGTATTTACATGTACGTGAGAGCTAGAAGGAAAATATAATAGTACATATACATGCACCCCCCCCCCCACACACACACATGCATACGGAAACAATGATTTTATATATATTTATGTTAACATAAATATTTACGAGAAAAAAATCGTTTGATCTGAAATATTTATAATTCAATTGTTGCATGGCGCATAGATTACCCAAACTGATCGCCTAAATGTCATATCCCTTTAATAATTTGACAATAAAAGTTCTAAGCGCTTTTGTCTTACAATCAAAGTAAACGGTCTGCATATGGCATGTTGTGAACAAACGGTTGTTTTCAAACAGATTAATGCATTTTCTATCATTTTAAGACTTTAACAATGTGTAATCCCATGTTGATCATCTTCAATAATATTTGACAGTGATGTCTGATCTCCTTTAAGTCTCAAGTTGTTTGAAAAACAAATGGTTGAGATAAACAGTAAATCTTGTATTAAAGGGAAATAAAATCCTTGATTAATGTGTCTAGGAATTTTGATAGGATCAAATAAAAACGTGATCAAGCTCATTTCTTTAGATATAACAGTTGGCAAGGAGACTTTTCAATCTCTTTTTAACCACATTTGAAGAGTCAATGTTTTATAATAATACTTTCATCAGATATTATTTCGATACTTTTATATGGCGGAAGTAGATAGACGCAAATGAAACTGAAATCAAGCATTATAATATATTTCAAGTAAAAGGCAATGGTTTATTTTAAATATGTTGGTGTTCTGAATTCACAAGGGGTTTTGTGCCTTTATTATTTTTTTTGTCATAAACCAAGGATCCAACTGAACGCATTATCAATTTCAATTTCAAATTAATTATACTCTTAATATGACAAAGAGATTAGTGGATTTATATAAAAGAAAATAAATTGTTGAAGAAACTTTATGAGGATGTTGGCTAGCCGTTCTAAAACAAAATTAAGTCATATCGCCGGTTTCGTGCTTGCATATGAATCAATGCCGCTGTTACAATGAGAATAGGCTACAGGGGAATTGGTAAAATATTTTGAACACAATATTTTGTTATATTTTTGTTTATTGTATAAAAATGTTATTATTACAGGTCGCCTTATAATATTTAATGAACAGAACAGAACTTTTATTAACATTCACAAGTTATATAAATAACAATATGTCAGAAGTAAATACATATTCATATACATAGAAATATTATACTTATAAAAATATTATTATTGCAGATTATATGTCCCTTTGTAAAATTTAATAAACAAATATGAAAGTCATAATTCATAAACAAATCAAGTGTCACAAAACGACAGATGTCGTCCTAAACACAGTCAATATTTGTTCATGTAATTAAAGTACTTAATGACATAATTACAGCTAGATCAATTAAAATTTGTTGTAAACAAACAGATTTCGGCAAACATTTCGCGGTAATCGTTTTGTTTATCTTTGTAGAGCGACACGCAATTATTGCCAAACTGAGAGCGTTTGAACTATTCAACTAAAAGTAACAAAACGCCGCATTACAATATGTCACATAAAAACTAACAATGCTATTGATGTAATTAACTTAAAGCTTCAAGAAAAACACTTTAATGAGATTAATTATTGAGGTAAATCTGTCGTAATATGTTTGTTCACTCAAATATATTTTATTTTGAAAAAACACTGTAACAATTTTTATATTTTTATGAATGAAAATTTTAATAAACGTGGAAAAAAATGCTTACAAAGTTTAATATTGTAAAGGTGTGACGTTAATTCGATTATAAACAAAGATTACTTTAATCTCCGTAAGGATTAATTAAATAAGGATTAAGATATACACCTTAACATTTATCCAACAAGTGGATAAATTAAAATTAATAATTCCTCTTGGCTTTGAATAGACGTATTGTTTTTGCCATAATCGTGAACCATTAAAGTATCGTACTGTCCACTTCAGTTAATCTTGTTACAATTATATTTAAACCTCAGCCAACACTATGATAGGGATGGACTCAAATCCCGCGGAATCCCCAGCAGGCAAACCACAAAACGGCCACAATGACGAACTTTTAAATTTTGACCTACTCCCGACAGCAAAGCATGAAGCACTTTCAATTTATAATGTACATGTATATGTTGATTACTTGAATTCGTAAAGTAGCAGTGCACATGGGACAATGATGGTATACAAGACTGGATAGATATTTCAAGGAGTTCTTTTTTATTGGGTTTAACGCCGTGTCAACACACATAACCTAGCTTTTCTGGACCCTTGTCTATAACCACTACTCACCTACTCTTCCACAAGAACGGAAACTTCTCCATACACTTTTTTAATGGAGGACAATTGGCATTATTGTCAAATTTTCATGGACAAGTATAAACTTCCTGGGTGGGATTCGAACCCGTACCCCCTTCGGGACACGAGATTTCAAATCCCAGCGCTCTACCAACTGCGCCATCGACCCGGGTTCCCGGTGACCTCTGCAGCGTGTTCAGTTACCTTGAACGTCCCAAAACGTTCCGTAACGGAAGTGTCGGAACAACTCAATCCGAGACAACTCAATTTCCTACTAACGGATTGAATTGTCCCAACTTTGAGTTGAGTATTGCACGGGTTGAGTTGTCTTCAGGTTGAGTTCTCCCGTACCCGTAACGTTAGCTAACAATAGTTACTGAACACGGGGCTGATGTGTTGTTGAGTGCCAGGTACAAATGCACATTTTTTATAAAGCCGTTTGAAAAATGGCGAGTGCAACTCAGACTGCAAACTTAACAGAGACCAGCAGAGGAAGGAGGGTCTATCAATGAAATGTCTCTCAGGAATCTAAAAGTTTGAAGTTAAAGTTCAAGTCAGGTTCTGTACATAATAGCGGACGGACTCCGGTGAACAACTTAACGCCAAAGAGAAGAGAAGAAGACCAATTTTCGATTGTAAAATGGTATACATTATTTTATGCGATATATGGTGTCATTTAACAACTTTATAGTGAACTTATCTCGAAAGAAAAATCGGCGAAAATTTTTTTCCCTATTAGTTGTTGTAGATCACATGGTTATTGACCTCGAATACTACCGATGTCAATAAAAACTTGTCATTACCTTTTAAGGCGTAATGTCGAAGTAACACCCACTCAGAACATTTCACCGGAAGTCCTCGATGTAAACACAGCAAATAAGTTTATGCTGCCATTTGTAGTATTAACATATAAACCTTTTAAAAGCCATCAATATGTCTTTGTTAGCATCATTAAATCGTATCAAGGCAGTGATATTTTTATTTCAAATATTTGTGTTTTTATTATCCATCGAATAGTTTAGTTGATTGCCCACGACGTTTTACCATATATGGCGGTACACGACTCCATTTTTGTTGTTCCATCTTGTGATTATTCAATTTTCCGCATAATTTTTGAAATGCTAATTGAGTTAATTATTTAAATATTGGAACAAACAATGATAAAAGTCAAAGTGTAGGTTGACATGTTGTTGTTTTTCATCAGCATGGAGGGTAATAAACTAAGTCCAAAATTTGCCTACATGCAACAATAAGTACATTGGCAGGACTGTAGTGCTAACGGATGCGAAGGCGTGTTTAAATGAAATATATTTGAATAAATTGTATAAAAGCCATATTTGTGAGTCTTTTATGCACTACACATGACAAGCCAAACCAACAAATTTGTATTTAATATCATCACAAGGCATTAAAATGAACTTAGTTCGACCAGAAACAGCATGGCTTAACCACATCAACAACTTTAAATATTCAATGTCATACGGTACGAGTAAATAACAAAACTATGATAGACAACTATAATGAAGACGTACCACTGTATCTGAGACACGAAAATGTGTAAGCAAGCATATCAGGAAAAAAAACAACAGTCAAAAATGCAGACCAACCACACAGAAAAATGAAAAGAGAGATATTGTTTCTAGATTTTTGAGCTTTGGTAATAAAAGGAACGCACCAAACAAATAATTAAAATAAGAACCTAAGGGGTTTCTATCTTAGAACGGACAATGGCAAACAGTGCCACTGGGTGGTTTGGGTGTTAAAGGGTGCCCCCAATATCACGCTAGCCCAAAATGTTCAAGAACAAGCAATTAATATAGAAAAATAGTAGTCTAACTACAAATGAATTTCTTTTAGTTTTATTGCCCAAGCTTTCGGCTAGTTGCCTTCAACTAACAAACAATTACAAATTGTCTTAATCAAAATGTGCTGCATTGTCTTGATTATAGCATTGTGATTATAGGGTCACGGGAGCATCATGGTGAGGCTACTCAAACGTAAAAATTGAAGTACGGTTTAAAGTCTGCTTCCATATATATGTTCAGCCGACTTTACAATCTTGTATGATTACATCTGGACATTAATCTTCAGACAGGTGATCCCTCACAATGCCCATTTACACATGGGTGAAGTGGAACAACTGTAGGTTAGTTTTCTTGCAAAAGGAAATTAGCGGTGCCCTTAGTGGGGATCGATCCCTAAGCGAGTCTTACCACTAGACCACTGCTCAAATCGCGTATATGTACTCTATTACAAAGAGAGACATGAGAGTGTGTTGTGACAATGAAGTCGATTTTCCTCCGTGTTAAAAACTGTTGTCGAAACTCTATGAAAAAGTAAGCTCGTTCATATTCTGGATAATGAAAAATTATCTTTATAAACAGCGTGTAATAAAGCATATTTAATAAGCAAATACTTTTTTCTGTACAAGTATGTTAAGTGCTACAAATTGTATCAGTAAAACACAACCTTAAAACAATATTATAATTCATAATTAAATTAATTACTTCAAGCACAAAAGTTATTAATTTATACGGTTTGGAAGAACGCCAGGTTCAGAACTTAATTAAAACAAGAACGCAGAGTGCATGATTTAGTATGCTCATAAACTCTCTTAATGTATGTGTGCACTATCACAACGTTTTATACTTAGCACGATCTGCAAAAATGATTTGATAACCTCTTAACTGCTACCGTCATGTAACTGTATGTAGACGAGCGAAACTGCACGCGGTTAGACATTTTGTTCAAAGTGATACAGGCATCATGCTTTTAAGCACCTATAGTATGATAATCAACGCCGTAGCAACACCTTGCACCGGTTATATAACAGTAATCATTCCACAAACTCACTGTTTCTGGAAACGTTAAATCTCTTAACTTAGCTGTTAACCTGTTACTAGGTGACTGGCAGCTACATAACTTTAAAATCATTGGAAGCAGAGATTGTGGTCGTAGAAATTATTTCATGACCAAGGTCTACAAAAGTATACCCCGCCCGGAATCCGAACCCTATATCACTCGATTAGTTGCTTTTGCGCTAACGACTGAGCTAGCCGGGTCGAAAACTACATTTTTGGGGTCTCTTATACTTTAAAAAAGGGATACAAAACGTGTTTGAATTTTAATGGAATTAACACAAAACTTCGTTAACGGTTGCCTAGCCGCTTAAGCCTTAGTAAATCAGATGCATGTAATCATCGAGCAGTCACCGGAATGAATCCAGATGAAGTTTTTAAGACTTTCTCTTAGTTAATCGATCTTCGAACGAAGAAAGCTTGGGTTTTTTGGCTTAGCCTGCCCCAAATGCACTAAATTTCAATCGTCTCGGAGAAATATTTTAATTTTCGTTGATAATCAATATTATTTGGTTATTTACAATGGCTTGCTCGCCTAACCAATTTTCAAGGACAATTTTCTTTTTCCAATAATTACCTAACCTTTCCTTGGACTCGATATCCTATACTCGACTTTTTAATATGGAAGAGTTTAAACAGATGCAAACGGGACCAGACCAGAAGAAAAGGCAATGCATGTTTCATTGTTGTGAATGAAGTACTCTCACTTGCCGCACCGATTTAAAATACAGTTGCCATAACTTTTGCACGAAACGTGATTATGCGAACACCTGTAAAATATCAAACTGTATTATATTGCATAAAAACATTAAATGTAACATTTATGCAAAGTTATTTTAATTAGTTCATATATCAAATCTAAAAAAAACTATTATTACAATAAATTTTTACTGTCACAAAGTTTATGAATTGTAACGTTGCGTTTTAGAAGAACAGGTATGATGTAACAAATAATCCTAATTAAAGTTGAGTTCCACTTTTATGACCGTCATCATCTATGGTATATATAGCAGAATGGTCGTAGTGTAGGTACCTTTATCTTCAAAAAATTAAGCAAAAGGGACTTCAAACATAGCATGATTCTGCAGTAACGAATGTGGTCTTTGTTGCAGAACTAAACATAAGTGTATGATTACTCGCCTGACAATTCAGGTATTCGCGTTATTCTAATCTAAAATTGCAACACTGTTGTTTGTAAGGTAATAGTAAATTTTGCATTTGTTAATTACGTTGGCATCTAACTCAACTTGACAGATTTAACTTTGGTCAGTTTGGCCACTGCTTATCATCTATCAACATAACTCGTGAGTCTTATTTCTTTGATTTTGTTGCACGTTTTGTATCACGGTATTATATCGCACTCACTAAGACCCATTCGTACCTGGGTGAAGTAAAACACTCGTCCTTAAGCACGGAGCGTTCTCCAACTGCCTAAGTACTGGAAGACCAAGAAGATAATTCGAGAGTGATAAATAAATTTAACAATCCAGCTAAAATACATTAGTTTGAACCAAGTGAAAAACATCTCTGGTAAACATAGACTTCTGTCAATTAGCTATTTTCTAAGTGGTTTTCCAGAGCCGACTCGATTTCGAAACACTTATTCTTTTATTGAACATTTGTTCCTGCTTCTGATGGAACAAAGCTTCATTATATCATACTAGTATACATCTAGAACGGCCGCGATACACTTAAGGCACATCATCTTTGATAGAATAGTATTGGTGGACCGAGGCTATGTTATGTCGACCTCGTTTCAATTGCAAGGTGAGCAAGTACATGTATTTGTTGGCTACTTCAAATTGCCCTGAATTCCATCTCATGGTGCATAACTGTAAGAATCCAAGTAAAACCGTCAAATCACGGAAGAAACGAGGGTGGTTCTGCATTCGTTTCTCTGCAATTACACTGTAACCAATTAAGTTCATTCTGTAACAACATCCGAGCATGCTTCTATTCAGCAACCTTACCAAATAAGGACATATAATGTACTCAGAAGACACGGGAATGTTTGACAGAAATATTTCCAATTAAACTAAATTCAACTTATATTTTATGGCGTTAATAGATTTCTTTACGACTTTTCAATTTAAGTTTAACATTTATTTCATGGCAATAAATGTCCCCAAGGTTTAATAACTCTGTACATGTTCACCTTTTCAGAATTGTCGAATCATGAAAAGCAATAAAGTAGAGACAGATTGTTAACTCAATAAACCCTATATCTAAATTTTATTTTAAATTTTGATTATCATTATCATAACATTTTGTTAACTTATACCTCTTCGAAATAACAGTTTGTTAAGGGGCATAAGATTTAAGGTAAGCAAACGAAGAAGAAACATGCCATCACCATCGGCAGTCTGAACGGTTTAGAGACGACAACGCTCTACACGTATATTCGTACATGGTTTATTATTACAAATATGGTAGATGTATTACCCAATTTCAAGTAATGGCTAGATTGAACATTATATGACTTCAAAAGAGATTAGACAAGTTCCACTGTTACTGATCTGTTACTGTATTTGGACTGGTTGTTTCAAATAATCTAGACCTTACGACATGATGCCCCTTACTTTACACAGCCCTGAGCCTTCATCGGAGTGACAAATTCTTTCCTTGACCATAGACAAATAGATTAATCGTGTCACCATTGATTTGCAGAAAAACGTTTTGCGCCAAATTGTTCCAGTTGCCTACAACAGAGCAATGTCATATGCTACCCATGGTATGTCATTCAACAATAAAGTTGATTTTACTTCGTTTTACGGAGAAGTTCACGGCTTATGTGGAAATGTACATTAAAGTGCCGCTATAAGAATCATCCAATTGGGTGGTCTTAATTTAGCGGTACGTTTCTCTTCTCTAATCAATAATTTGGGACTTAAATAGTGCCGCAGTATTTACCTTTCTTTTTTAATAAACAAAGTTAGCTTCATCGCTTAACATAACTGTAGTGGTGAAAGAAATGCGGGAAGTAAGGAGACTCCACTGTCATGAATAACCTCATATAACTTTTGACTAAAAATGTAAATAAAAAATACTTCAAAACCATTATGAACTTCATCAAATATAAAATAACTTCTTAAAAAAGTAACATACATAAAATTACCATGTAAATTAATTACAATACTGCTTTCTTAATTAATTATTTTAATTTAGTTAATATCAAAGATCACTAAATTTTGGACTCGGTAACATCCATAAATTATCTTTTGTTTCATTTTTATTACATAAATGTATGAAAATTTAAGTTTGCTTCCTGAAATCGTGAGAATGTACGTACAATAACGAACATAAATTATAAAGCATACGGGTTTGAAAATGGTAATTACAAGTTTTTTATGACACTTGACACGTTTTTTATGACCATGATTTAGAGACGAAACCATCAGCCGTAATTTAAGGTCAATTTAACTTAACCATGTTACATTGTACATTTGTATATAGTACTACATGTACGAGTTCAATTCATACTACAAACAAGTTATTGTATGTATGTACATATTAAATGCATACCTCTGACAGTCGACGAAATCAGGAGATGAAAGCGGTTGCCCGAACAGGTAATTTTAATCTTGTTTGCAAATGTTTGGTTGCCTTAAAAAATTTTGGTAGCCCGAACTAAAAATCAGTAGTCCCGGGCAACCGGACACCCATTAATTTCGTAGACTGCTCTGATGTTGTGTGGCGTTATTCATCGTTGTTTTGTCCTCTTTGAACCTAGAACATGCTCTCATTAACAGGTGGCATTGTAAGATTATAACCACTTATTAACATCACGGCAAATGCTTTTCCATTAGCATATTTCAGGGCAATGTTGGGGGAAAACACAACAGGCAAATTGCATTGACGCAGCAGCATCCCTATAAACCGTGAATATCAAAATAAGTGCATTTATTTTGCTTAGATTTACATTCTTATACAATTATTAACTGTTCCTTATTGGGTTAAGATTCCTGGACTTTTAATTGAATAGTAAAAAATCTTTTTGTGAGTTATATTGCAAAATATTAACATTTTTATCAGAAATCCGGTGAGAGGAATGACTTGTTAATTTGCGCATGTAAAACAAAAGTCGTCACACAAAGTACTAAGTTATAAAGTTTAAAGTACATAGTTTGGTTGAAAATGTAGCTTCAAACATCATATCCGCTCCATGCAACATAGCTCTAACTTTTCTTCAAAATATCAATTGGTCTCTTTTGGACTTATATGTTTTAAATGTAGTTTAACCTGTTTATTCTATGTATATATATATCGGAATTATTTCTAAAAATGCAAAAAGGGTTTTTCAAGAAAATGTCTGAGAGAGCAATGTTGCATTTAAAGCCAACGATCTGTGTATCAACATCATCCATATATACTTCATGTCTTTGATGTGTCAGTTTTGTATGATTACATTTATAGCAATAACAGTCATAGAACATTAATTATACTGGCTATCTATATATAGTGTTGAAGGTTTTTATTGAGGAAACATTGTAGGTGTTGGCTGTTTGTTTTTAAATCGTAAATTAATTGAACTATAATCAAAGATGTCCTTCATTTTTTATGATCCACGTGTTCCGCCGCCTACAACTTAGATGCCACACGCTTCAACACTAATTGAAATTCTGTCATAGAAAACAACAGCCAACCACCAGATGTCTTGTCAGCCATGATTTTTTAATACATTTAATTGTTTATGTTCAATAATTTTGTTTCAGCCCACTCGTGAAAAAAACATAAATATGTTACTGATGTATTTAAAAGATATATAGCGCCTGTCCGCAAATTTGAAATCTTTATTTTGATTGTGTCTTGTCACATCGTTTATTTTCTACAGCCAATCTCCCTCTCACCACTGATTCTAAATCATGTAGGGAAGTTGTCAGTCACTAAAGGAAGTACGAGTATATGCCAAGTAACTAATAAACAGCTAAGTCCAGAGTTTTAGCCGTTCCAGATATAGTGAGTAGGTTGACTGACCGCCGTTACATTTGTTAGCAATGCAATGTGATGCTTCAGCGTTAAATCCAACCAAGCAAAACCTCTTTGCTTCGTACCAAGCGAAAATACAGCTTGTGAAATAAGCCGAAGTTCTTCGATTTGATTTAGTTTGCATACGGACATCATCATTTATCCATCGTGCTAGTTACGGAGCATGCCGAGGTGTTCTGAAATTTAGTAGGCCTAAATCCGAGCGTCTCCATTTTGGTCATTGAACATGAATACATGTTGCAAATAGGTAACTAATTGAAAACTCGCTTTTAGAACTACGAATTACATAGCATTGGAACATATTGGGAAACAGAGTTAAAGAATAAACGTGCAAATATTGTGAATGCAAAGGTATTGGCAATAGATAATAAATATGATGTCCCAAACGTCAACGAGTTATTGCCTCATATTATTTTTCCGAAAAATTGGAATATCACATATTTTTATAGTTTGTGCCCAAAACATCGCAGTGCAACATTGTTTCAGTCAAGAGAAACATAGCAAAATACTGTTTCTCGCCAAAAATTTGATACAAGCAGCTCATTACAAACGCGAATTGGGGGAACATATATATGTAGCATGTAATTTATATGAATATTCATTTAAGAAACTTAATTTTTTCTTACTTATTTACTTTTTTAATTAGACTTAAAACAAGTCGTTAGAACACAAACAACCTCTAAATCTTACTTCCGAATATTGGCGTTTAATTTGTTTCTGAATACACATTGTAAGACCAAAGACCTGTGGTGCTTTTCACAAAAAATTCGTACGGAAAATATCTTCGTAAGTCAGTTTCATATAATAAGCACTTCAAAGTCAGACGGATAATATGCATAACTATGATATGATATTCAAAAGGTATACACAATTCTATAATATGTAGAATTGATAAGTAAAAAAATGAGCGTATTATTAATGTTTCTTGTTTTTGACTTACGAAGTTTTTTTCGTAAGAATTTTTGTGAAAAGCACCGCAGGTCAACTGGTCAAAAAAGATTTAAACTGTTCATTTTATATAGTGCAAAATAGAAAATGCAAAATTATATGTAATGAATAGTATACATGTATATTAATACCCTAACCGCCACAGAGAACTCTTGCTTATCTTGACTTAAAGATAGACTGCAATATCAGGGTATAAAATTATATTCACGTCGTCTTCAGAGTGTAGACAAGTTTTCATTAAATTCTTGCAGCAGCCAGGAATAGAAAATATTCAAACAGTGCTATTGCAGTAATGCTACAGTCCCACAAACATAAAAATAGCCGTGAGGGCACCGTACGGGCGCCGTACGATCAAGCTCCGCAAGGACCCGTACGAACTCTTGCGTACCCGTACGTACTATCACGCTTTTCTCAGGGTCCGTGAGATGAGCCCAGGATATACGAATCAGTTTCAAAGTCAAATCGTGAACAAAATCGTGGCCGAGTATGGATTAAACTTGCATATCTTCCAGCTACGGCTCCGTACGAGGCATGATAATAACTATTACATTTCTCTACCAGAAAATGCCTATGTTACTTTGAATTGTAATTGTTCATTTCGAATTACGGCACAATTTATTTTTGCAAATAACCTAAGTTACCGTTCAATCTCATCTATGTGTGGAGTATTCGGAGCTAACAACCTACATATAAGGGACAAATTAGGAATTCTCAGGGGAAAGGAAGGTTCATAATATGTCATGCGCTACATGATGTCATTAAAACTATTTGTCCAAAAAGAGAAATTAGCGAAAAAAATATGGGTTTGTTTATCTTATAAGTGATTGCTTTTGATCACGTGACTAAAAACCCAAAAATTGTCATTTTTTAAAATACAACAACGTCGATTTTCTAGGCGTCTTTGTTAACGTTCTCCAATGAGAAGTTTCGTTTCTATATTAAGACATGTTCAAGGCTGTGCGTCAAGATTGATGCCATAAAAATTGTGTCCCTAATTAAAGTTAAGTTAAGGAAATGAATTCAAATCACATGTTTGACACCATGATGTAAAACTGCCTCAGAAGAACCTAAAGTACCTCGTGAAAAGGTGAACTTGTCAGTCGATGAATACATTATATTATGTTTAATAATAGTCTGGCATCTAAAATACTTGATATATATACATGTATAATGAATTAATGATATTACATTATTGGCTTATGAAATTGTCAGTTGATTCATGGGCGTCGGGACGACTTGCAACTTATCCAATCTCATGATGGTCTATGACCAACGAGACTCTGTCACATTCAATGTAAAAACCCTGCAAATATTTGAGACTTGCAAAAAAACTACCTTAAAATGCTATAGCAAAACGGCGGTTTATTTGCCTCGTGGATTAATTAACACACAGAATTTATTTGGAAATCAGACGGAGATAGCAAATAACTGAAGTTAAGATGACCCCTGGAGTCGAGAGGTTGCAACATTTTATAACAATAAATCGTATTTAGATATTTGCATTACTGCTCTCTGTGCACATAAATGCTTATATCATTGGAGTTTTGATTCTGTTTCAATTTTGGGTTCCCTTAAGTATTATTTCTTGCATATTATCGAGGTGACTTTAGCAAGTTACATCAACCATAGGCGGTCGTTTATAGCATTAACCATATTACCTACCCTGTTAGGTCAGGCGGTAGCTTGCCTGTCTGACGACATCGTCGGAAACCCACTGTACTCATATGTTTTTATACAGTTGATAAATAATACCCTGGGTTTACGGAATGGTCTGACGATTAACGGATCAATGATTCAGTTTTATGTCAGAGCATTCATTCACACGTACATTGAGATTACTATATACTTTCTATGGCCATACTCCCTCCTACCACTGTTGAATCAAGTAAGACAGTTGCTTTCCATAGACTAAGATATGCGCCGAGTACATTTTAGAAACACAGGCGACCGGCATGGTCCCGAATCAAAATCACATGTATAAACTGTGTTTTTAGTCGAGACTGTGTCGGGCGGCCGAGATTAAAAATTTAGGTCAGGAGACATAAGACTCTCCATAGACGTCTGTCCTATGCGATATAGTTAAAATGTCGAAAAGCGATGTGATGCGCATAAAAAATTAACCACAAATGCAAATCTAAATCCGATAAAAAGTATGTCTAACTATCCATATTTCATGTATAAAAATATACGAAATGACTTAATAGACTAAAGTATGCACAAAATTACTGTTACATTTTCTACCACCCCGAAGTCGAATTATTGCTCTTATAAATCAAGTTTATGTTAAGTTAGGTGAAGTTGCTGATATCACATTGTGCAATGTCAACTGGTTTAAAACTCTTTGTGGTTTTCAAAGAATTTAAATTGTCTATCTATACATTATTTACTGTGAGTTATCATTTATTAAGATATATATTTTATTTGCAGTTCTTTACCCCTGTTTTTCATATATCATTCGATTTGCAGTAGCTTATGCGCGGTCGACTTACAACTAAATTGAGCATCACGCGGATTGTTCGCGCCAAAAGCAAAATAAGTTTGAAACTGTTGTAAAATGATGATAGTAGATGTATGGTATACGACGATGATACAATTGTGCAGTGGTTCGGAAGTAGAACGCGATCTTATCGCTCGAGCGGTCCCTGATTCCAAACCCGCCAGAAGAATTTCTCATTCACAAACAACGACTTTTTGGCAAATTTTAGCCAAGTGGGACAGGTGGACATTTAGAACAATGTACGTGCCGTAATTCTGTCACAGAGCGCGTGCAAATGCATATCTAACAATCGCATAAAAAATCTGCGATATACAGTCATGTATCGTGCATGATTGCACATTAAATGTACTTCATACATTTAAATTTTGATCATATCAAAATTCACAGTTAGATAGATTTGGTAATTAAACATGTCTATGCCCTGTCAATACTGTCTGGTCTGTTACTCCCTCTGGCGGGGAAATACCAATATTAATAGTAATATCAAGCGAACATCAGTCGGGGACCGAAGAGGTGTTAACATTGACAACAAAGCACGCGATCAACACTGTTTGTGTCAGAGTCGGCATTTTATTGAAGTCTGTCGGCGACAACATTTTCTATGTAATTTGTATTTGTAGGTAATCAGTATCGATTACGTGTTATCGGTAATAAATGTCCGTCTAGGACATGTTGTTCGCACATCGCCTCGGGACTTGTAATAGATAAACCGAACGCAATGACAGTGTTGTTTAATTACCGCCTTTATTTTTATTAAAATGTTGAAAATTAAAAGTCACCTCGGATATAATTTCAAGTTTGAAGTTAAGTTCCGTCCTGGATCTGCACATATTGCATCCTTAGGAGCCGATGGATCCTGTTAAAAATAAACAACAGGCAGAAAAAGTAAGGTTTTCCTTGTGTACCCTGGCACAATCTACATGGGTGAAAGTTTTCAGCATTAATACTGATTTCAGTATTTTGAGAAATAATTTGCTTTATGTTGTTTATATGAAATCTGTCTTGTTCAGTATTTGAAAGTAGGTTTTCAGTATTTACAAAACTTTCAACTTCCACCCATGAATCTAAGACACATTACTTTTATGTTTGCATTCAGGATCGAACTTAAGACATCGTAAATATTTTGGCATGAAAAATTATTTCATCGCAAAGTCACAAATTACCAACCGTGAAAGAAAATTGCGATAGGATGTTTCTATACAATTTATTAGCCCTCTTCAGCACACGCGACACGGTACAAACAAATAGACACGAACACACTTGAAAACGTGCTTATGTTTCAAATTTACGTTTTCTTTCAACCTTTTATCTCCGTTGTTTGGAAAGTTTACATGTGGCCATGACTTTAAATGAACTTAGTTTCACCAGGCAGAACAAAATCTTGAACATAAACAAATTCATTAGTAACGGTTGTTTTTATATCGTAGTGTTGTTTTGTTTGAAATATTTTGTACTTTACCATGTATAACATTTAACATAACAACACGTTTGACCAGAATGTCACCTGAAGGACAGGGGGGAGGGTGGTGTTCACTGGAGTTAACAGATGTTAATAAACTTTTATAATGTACAGTATATACAGTGCCCTCCAAAAGTTTGTAAGAGCAGTGGTCCAGTGGCAGGATGCACGCTTAGTTGTCGAGAGGTCCCGCGTTCGTTGGAAACCATCTAGGAAACAGGGGTCCAGTGGCAGGATGCGCGCTTAGTTGTCGAGAGGTCCCGCGTTCGTTGGAAACCATCTAGGGAACAGGGATCCAGTGGCAGGATGCGCGCTTAGTTGTCGAGAGGTCCCGCGTTCGTTGGAAACCATCTAGGGAACAGGGATCCAGTGGCAGGATGCGCGCTTAGTTGTCGAGAGGTCCCGCGTTCGTTGGAAACCATCTAGGGAACAGGGGTGGAGTATTTACAGTTAACAGATGTTAATAAAACTTTCATTATGTACAGTGCCCTTCGAAAGTTTGCAACGGAGTAGTGGTCCAGGGGCACAATGCGCTTATATATCGAGAGGTCCCGCAGTTTTTCGAATCCAACAACAACTAATAAGGTAAAACAAATGTTCGTTTTTAGAACGACATCAAATAACTCATAAAATAACACTATCTACTCTACCCCCTCCCCCAAAAAACTCCCGAGTTCCTGAAATGGTCTTGTGACATTTTAAAATTCACTTAAAATCCACTGTTCAATACTTTAGTCGAGCGACGTTTTGCACGTGTAGAGCATTCATTTCTAACAATTACTATTCACGAGCTAATGAAGAAGAAACATACATCTTTCCAATTTGGTTGTTTCTAGTTTTGACTGGTGCATGAATTCGAATGTTTGTTTGACTAAATAGTCAATTGTTGATAGTCGCTTGCTTCTTTTGGACTAAGTTAAAGAACGAAAGAACGTTCAAGTTCTCCGGTATTCGCAAGGCATGCATTCTTAAGTAAATGGCAGTTGTTCAGGAAAGCGCGATGACAACGCTCTACCAAATGAACAAGTAGCATATACTTATACCCAGTAAATAGAAGTCTCCAGTGGTTCAAGGCGAACATATGTACTAAGTTGGAAGAAAAATGGCAAGGGAATTTCCTTGTGCCACGTGGACAAGAATTGTCTGGAAAGCCTTCGACTTAAGATCAACTACTACCTTATACCTTCTTAGAAAAAATCCTCTTAAAGAATACTTGCATTTACAGCCATTTTTACTAACCTCACAACGTTGATGGTTATTTAGAATACGTTCACCTACATTACTAATGTATAATGTTCATTTGACACTATTCTTCTGCGGCCAATCAACTTATGGTTTAATTAAATCTATCAAGATGGCCTCTTTAAACTGTCACTGGGATACAATAACAGCATCGTAACAGCTATGACGTTGTGCGCCAATGGTTGCGAGGCAAGCTTTATCATATCATGGGGATACTAGACAATTTTGACAGTTTTTTTTGTAATTGAAAGCATAGTTTTTTAGTTTATTAACCTACTGTGAACAATGACCGCCATATTGCGGCTCTTTACTGTCTTGTCAAATGTTTTAATTTATAGATTTAAAGAAAACACAGTAAAATAATTATTCAACATGACATCAACTTAGTGGGTGAAAATGTCAATGGCCGAAACTACGATCAATTTATACACAAGTTTGGATGAAACAATAGAATAATTAAGCGTTTACATACAAATTAATATTTAGAAATACAAGTATTTTGTAAATTAGGGGATATTAAATTACATGCACACAACTTTATAAAAACAACGGTGGACCCAGATTGTTTCTCTGGGGAAACCACCTCAACATTTTATCCAGAATGGATTGTGTACAAAACTTATTTTGGCCACAATTTTCAACTTTTAAAGAAATATTTTAAAAATCTACGAAGCAGTTCAGACAAAGCCCGAAGCATCATTTGAAACTTACATCAAGATTTAGGATACGTTTCTCTGAAAACTCCAGGAGAGTCAGTATACCCTTACATGTGTGTCCAATCTGTAATTGATTCAGGCATTATACTTATTACATGTTTCAGGAATCTCCTATTACTTTCTATAACAGACTTCCAACTAAGCTGATGAATTAAATGCCAGTTTGAGAATTGTAATGGGTGGTTTATGAGCACTGAAAGGTCAAACCATCAATAAGAGGTCAAAATGATGGAACGCCAAAGTTATTCACCGGAAAATACCAACCTGATTTTCAAGAATATGGACTGTCTGACATTTAGAAGTATGTGTTCTCACAAAACAGTTATTTATCGACAGTTAACGTTCGAAAAGGTTCATTTGGGATCGTACAAATTCGCAATCTGATTAATATTAATCGATCTAAAATTATCCGCTCGCGAAGACTAACACTGTCCAAGTACTGCAAAGAAAATAGATATTTATCTGGTACAAACATTATTTCAAAATTTATTCGGTCAAGATGAAGTCTTGCGATAGAAAAACACTTCCTCCAAATTATATAATTAAGTTCTAAAACGAACTGGATAAGATATAGTCAACGTTAACAAAAATGAACATAGTTTTCTCTTATAAAAATACCCTTTTTATGCAATGGGCACTTAGTAAACTTAAACTTAAAAATTAAAATGGTTTTCACATTTCTTGTGCCTCAAATGCATGTTATAAGTTAATAATTTCAATATTTTAAGACAGTTTGCAAGTCTGCTGTAATGGAATATATCTTCGTATAGTGTCTTTAAAAAAGAATAAATACTTGCATCCATAACTGCAATGTATGGCTTAACCTACTCATTACGTTTCTCCATCTAGATTTTAGATCTCAGGGCATTGACTTAAATTAGGAGGACAAAGTATTTGCAAAATATCCATGGGCGAGTTACGAGTGTTCTCCATGGCTCAAAGCAATGTTGTTGACCTTTTGTTGTATGTACAACATATTACCCTAAACTCACTGTGAAATCTCACCGTCATTAATATACAGGTGTAACGTTTACACTGTCACACAAATATTTAGACTTAAAACAATGCCTGGTTAATTACTGGGTCAGGTCAGTGTCCGAGTCAATTAGGTTTGACCGACAACTCATAACTAGGGGGTAATAAATCATACCTTATACTGCAACCTCATTACACACCTTTGAACTGTTAGGTTTTATTTGATGCGCAAGAGTTGCTGAAATAATATAAGTTCATCATCGCAACAAGAATTGTAAATTTATGTCAGTCAGGAATTGATAATGGCGCCATGAGGCTAACTTAATGTTGTTTGTCCACTATGTCCTTGTATGTAAAGATGCCAACTCCGGCGGTCGTGAACTTGAGTCTAATGTAAACAATTATGATTAAATATGTTTTCATTAATACCAAGGCCTGTGAGGACACCATGAGATGTGAAGGTGAAAATGCTGTTTTTGCATTTTCATAAGTATACAAAAACACTGTCACAATTCTGAGACAATATGATGTGTGCCAAAACTAAAGGATCGTTTTCTAGCCATAGTAATTTAACTAGACTTTACCTGACACGAGCTCAATCGGTATCGCGCCTTACGATCCAGGTCTATGGTTTGTGAGTTAAATTCCCACACGTGACCTATATGCAAGATTCGGTATAGGTAAGTACATTGCACAGCAGAATATCAATTCACCTACGTATCTTCAATGTTCTTTATTTATGCTTGTATTTAATTTATGGAAGTCACAAAGGAGACACCATTCTCGTACTCAGAGTCTAGTAGGATTCTCGATAGTTAGATCGAGAATCTTGATAACCTCGGGATACTAGAATGAGAAGACTTAGGACTTGATCATTTCTTATCCTGCAATCTGTTAGCAGGCCTTCATCGCTAAGACATTGTTTGAAATTACTCTTGTTGACAAAAGTAGTAGACCCAGAAATATAAACAAGCGGTTTCAGTATTTTTAGACAGTATTTTTCTTCTTAGATCACAATACAAACATTTAGTAATCGACAAAAAGTTTAGACATTTTGGTCAAAAGTTTAAAGGGTTTCTAGTAATTTGTAAAAAGTAACATCTGAACAATTAAGTTGCGTACCACTCTGCCCGACCAAGCAACGGTCATGTGGGATGTACATCGTCCGTCACACTAACATAGAATAAATGTACATGCACTCAGATTTTATGCGTATACCAATGTCTTATTAATACTCAATGTCTTTGTACGTACACGGTACGAACTGGCAATCAGAAGCTGGTTCTTTCGAGGATCTTGATATTCTCTTCACGTTTATATAATACAAAGGAAGTATTCATGGGTAATAAACCAATAATGTCAATAACCGCCAGCTATGAAGATTTATTGTTTATTTAGCATTTAATATGTCAATAAATAAATACCAACATAAGTTAACCTAAATTATGCATGAAATGTGTAATTATTAATAACACTTTTTTACTATTTCTTGCAAATAGCGTATACAATGTATAAGAAAAGAGATGGTGTAATACCCTGTATATTGACGCACACCACTTCTCTTGTATTGCATAGAACATCCCGTTGTATACTGTGTCATTGGAAACTCTAAGTTTCATTATAACCATATGTTTTACAGTTAACAAATAAGTTTGTGCTTTTTACAACAGCACCTTCTGTGGTGATTATCGCCCTTACCATTTCTCATTCAGGCTTCGGACCGGCTACGGCTGTTTTTCCCGGGCATTTAGCTATAAATATAAATACATGTATACCACAGCACAAATCAAAATTAATAGCCGGTTTGAAAGTACCAAGGATGTGCCACATTTTCTATTTGTTATTAGATTTATGCAGAGGAAAGAACATTTGCCACCTTCTCGCCAATTTGCACGAGGCCACTGAGAAACACGTGGGGAACTCCGAACTGATCTAATGTCCATGTTTTATGCAACTCAAACGACTTATACTTCAATATTTGCAGAACAATTTACCAATTCGTTTATTTTTATGAGATTTATCAAACAGATACAATGTACAGAAAATAACTATCGTAATATTGTAACTTACGACAACATTAGTAACTCATTAATAAGATTGTAATCTTCAAGATCTCGTAAATATCACACCGAACCTGATACGAACGATTTAGATGGTTGCACTTAGAATTATATTTATTTAGATATTTAAACCGTTGCTATGCAATTATTTTCGAATTCCAATCGTATCTAATTTAACTTTCCCTGATTTGCACTCAATGACCTCAGAAGTAACAAAACGCGAGGCTGGAGAAATGAAAGAAACATATAATTAACATCTGCGCACCTGTTATGCGCAGGTACAACCAGCCTAAGGGTGTGAAATTATGCACCATGTACTGGATATGATGTTATTAATACAACATTTTGTAAACAATAGTCATGTTTACATAATCAACAATGATTTATATGTGATAAATTACTTGGAGTAATTAGCGATGACAGTATGCAAGAATGTACAATATCAATGTAAAATTATGCAACTATTTGACTACAATAAGTACAATGTCGTTCTCGTACTAATAGTCTAGTAGGATTCTCGATCGAGAATCTTGATAACCTCGGGGTACAAGAATGGTACACTGTAAGAAAAGTTGTTTACAATTTATTCATTCATAGTCTAAATTTACATATACACTAAGTACAGTAGGTCCAGAAAAGCTAGGTTAGGTGCGCTGACCGCCTTAATATAACCTAAATTGTGTTGACACGGTGTTGAACCCAGTGTAATGATAATAATATTAAATATACTAAGTACAATTGAAACAGTGAAGCCGTTTCAATTTACTATAACATCGAACTGACTTTCATAATTATGATAATAATAGTACATGCAATAATAAGAACGACTTATTTAATGTAAACAGCACATTTGGTTCAAACCAATTTACAATATTGTCCATCAATGTTTTATCTAGTAAATCTTATACAAATGATTTACTTAATAGAAACAGTGGACACTCCAAGTTATCCCATAAACTGATGAAATTTTACAAGTTTTACAGAAAACTTAAGGCTGAAATTTTCTGATATAATGACGACCCACACTGATCGCAAATGTGATGTTGTACAGGCACCGTGTTTTTGCGGTCTTGTTTCGCAAATACTTTCAAAAAAGATAGTCTTCACGACCTTATCAACGGATTACAGTACAATTGAATACAATATCTGTGAATATAGTATCTTTAATTAATCAGAACCATACCGACAGACTTTTAATGTAATTCTTATTGATGACGGATGTTTCCAATCACCACAGAATCCTTATATGGACATCTCTAAATGCATAAATGGTAGTTGTCGTTTATGTACAACTTATGTTTTAAAATCTTTGACTGGTTCTAGTTTTCTAGCATTAATATAATGGACTAGGCTGTTTTATGTTTGTTGGTTCGTGTGTCACATCATTTTCAAGTGGCTGTGGATGTTCTGGTTTGTAATGCATTTGGTCTCTATCAGATCGCAACACATACAGCTTTAGACTGCATTCTACACAAACCGGCAAGTTATGGACTTTCTTCATTGTATTAAGGGAAGTAATTCTAACATTGTATATTTATCTAGTTTGTAGTAGTTACCTCCCTTGAACATTGTGTTGTTTTAACCAGTTATTATCGTGCGCTTAAATGTTAGTACATTTGTATCAGTATCAGTAGTTAACAGCAATTCAATAGCAACTTGCTTTTCAATGATTTTGAGTGTTCTGTTCAATTGTGCCGTGTATTCTGAGTCTGTAGTGACGTGTAGTCCTTTACAATTTCCGTCCATTTATCTTTCCAGACGAACGGTTGTATGACAATAAACCTGGCATAAAATAACTACTTCTTTTCGTTCTCATAAACATTCCAACATTATTGATGGTAAGAGGTTTGATCTTTAATCGCCAAAAACTTGAATCGAGCTTTAAACTCAGTCATTTAAAAATATTTTGTGCTGCAGAAGATTCAGAATAAACAATTGTAACCACTAGGCTAATGTAGGTAATAAAATGTTGCAGTTATTTTATGCGCTGCAATAATTTTGATAATAATTCGAAGGTCATCTGACCGGGTTTGTATCCTGTTTTGGCAGTGGTTGGTCAGTTGAGCTTTCACGTATGTTGAACTGAACACGTCAGTTGAAAACTGGTTAGATTTATTTAAACTATTTTTTATTTGACCCCCATTTTCTGGAGCAGTAAAAAGGTGATAAGTTATACAAAGTTATGAAACAGATAACATATGCAGTACGTACCTTGTCAGATACTTGACACATTAAAGGCATCTTCTTTATAGATTTATTTTATCTTCTAGTTATGACTGATACTTGATAGCCAATTAGCCATTTCCAGTTGAACAGTTGAAGGAAGATGCGAGAATTTATAAAAATTGTGCTTTTATCAGAGTTTAATCGGCGTGGTCACTAGTCATGATCCCATTTTCACTATAATTTTAAACTTTATTTTTCATATGAAGGCAAACATTTTTCGCTAAAAGAAGCAAATTTGAATTTATGCATTCTAATGAAGTTACAACACAGTTATTAAAAGGATTGTTCGTCATCGTTCGATCGTTCGTTAGAGAGTTTACGGTATGGCAATGGCTCTTTTTACTGCGTCGCAGAATCAGTTATACCTCGTTCGGATTAAAGTTGGACCATTGCCAATTTACACCCCCCCCCCCTCTCTATAATGTCATCTGCTGATAAATTTGATAAATCTGTAGAACGCCCTACACATGATACAATTTCATTCTTAGTCACCGACTATTATGATTATCTACACGGGTCGTGGCACTGGTGAAAAAGTAACTGTTGTTTTCGTTGAAAACTAAGAACTGTCAAATGCATGGTTACATGGCAACAAAAGTGTTGAGTGAAGTCCTATTAGTTCGAATTGTGAACGTGTTGTCGACATAAATTTCATGCCATGTAAGGTCTGTGAAGTTAGCGATCTATTGTCTATTCTCTATTCAAAAGTCTATTCGCTCAATGGACAGCTATGTATTGAGAAATCTATTCATGCAGAAATCTATTCGCATTTACTGTATACATTGATATAGGAAAGTTCAAATATCTGTACAAAAATCTGTACACAAAATGCCGAAAAGACAGCTGTCTATTCGGAAATCTATTCAGAAGTCTATTCGAAAAAAGCACTAGTTCAATAAAACATATTTAAAAGTCTTTTCATAGAATACATAAATAGACAAATGTCCATTCAAAAGTCTATTCCGAAGTCTATTCGAAAAAAAACCAGTAATGCAGTCAAACAGATTTAAAAGTCTTTTCGTGGAATACGCAAAGAGACAAATGTCCTTTCAAAAGTCTATTCAGAAGTTTATTCGCAAAAACATAGTAATGAAATCTTAATGATCAAGATGTCTATTCCCAAAAATCCAGGGACAAATGTCCATTCAAATGTCTTTTCGGATATCTATTCGCAAAATCATATATGTGCCTTAAGACTGTGTCTGAAGTCTATTATTAAGTTGGGAATTGATAGATATCCATTCAAATGTCTATTCAAAAGACTATTTAAAATATCTGGTGAATGCATTCGGAATGAGTCAGAATTCTATTATAGATTTTCAAATAGACAGCTGTCCATTCAAAAGTCTATTCAGAAGTCTATTCGCAAAATCATATATATGCATAAAGAATTTGTCTGTAGTCTATTTTAAAGTTGCAAATAGACAGATGTCCATTTAAATGTCTATTCAGAAGTCTATTCGCAAAATCTGGTGAATGCGTCCAGAATGGGTCAGAAGACTATTATAGAGTTCGAATAGAGAGCTGTCCATTCAAAAGTCTATTCAGAAATCTATTCGCAAAATTTGGTGAATGCGTTCAGAATGAGTCAGAACTAACAAACAGTAGCAAATACACAGCTGTCCATTCAAATGTCTATTCAGAAGTCTATTCGCAAAATCATATATATGCATTAAGAATGTGACTGAAGTCTATGATAAAGTTGCGAATAGACAGATGTCTATTCAAATGTCTATTCAGTAGACTATTCGCAAAATCATGTATATACCTTCAGAATGAGTCTTAAGCCTATTATAGAGTTTCGAATAGAGAGCTGTCCATTCAAAAGTCTATTCAGAAGACTATTCGCAAAATCATATATATGCATTCAAAATGAGTCAGAAGTCTATTATAAAGTTGCAAATAGACAGATGTCCATTCAAATGTCTATTCAGAAGTCTATTTGCAAAATCATATATATGCATTCAGAATGTGACTGAAGTCTATTATAAAGTTGCGAATAGAAAGCTGTCCATTCAAAAGTCTATTCAGAAGTCTATTCGCAAAACCTGGTAAATGCGTTCAGAATGAGTCAGAGTTCTTTGATAGTGTTTCGAATAGAGAGCTGTCCATTCGAAAGTCTATTCAGAAAACTATTCGCAAAATCATATACATGCATTAAGAATGTGACTGAAGTCTATTATTAAGTTGCGAAAAGAGAGCTGTCCATTCAAATGTCTATTCAGAAGTCTATTTGCAAAATCATATACATGCATTAAGAATGTGACTGAAGTCTATTATTAAGTTGCGAATAGAGAGCTGTCCATTCTAATGTCTATTCAGAAGTCTATTCGCAAAATTATATATATGCATTAAGGATGTGACTAAATCTATTATAAAGTTGCGAATAGACAGATGTCCATTCAAATGTCTATTCAGAAGTCTATTCGCAAAATCATGTATATGCATTCAAAATGAGTCAGAAGTCTATTATAAAGTTGCGAATATAGAGCTGTCCATTCAAATGTCTATTCAGAAGTCGATTCGCTAAATCATATATATGCATTCAAAATTAGTCAGAAGCCTTTTATATAGTTTCAAATAGATAGATGTCCTTTCAAATGTCTATTCAGAAGTCTATTCGAAAAATCATATATATGCATTTAGAATGTGTCTGAAGTCTATTATAGAGTTTCGAATAGACAGATGTCCATTCAAAAGTCTATTCAGAAGTCTATTCGCAAAACCTGGTAAATGCGTTCAGAATGAGTCAGAAGTCTTTGATAGAGTTTCGAATAGAGAGCTGTCCATTCAAAAGTCTATTAAGAAGTCTATTCGCAAAATCATATACATGCATTAAGAATGTGACTAAAGTCTATTATAAAGTTGCCAATAGAGAGCTGTCCATTCGAAATTCTATTCAGAAGTCTATTTGCAAAATCATATATATGCACTAAGAATGTGACTAAAGTCTATTATAAAGTTGCGAATAGACAGATGTCCATTCCAATGTCTATTCAGAAGTCTATTCGCAAAATCATGTATATGCATTCAGAATGAGTCTGAAGTCTATTATATAGTTGCGAATAGAGATCTGTCAATTTAAAAGTCTATTCAGAAGTCTATTCGCAAAATCATATATGCATAAAGAATGTGACTGAAGTCTATTATAAAGGTGCGTGAATAGACAGATGTCCATTCAAATGTCTATTCAGAAGTCTATTCGCAAAATCATGTATATGCATTCATAATGAGTCAGAAGACTCTTATAGAGTTCCAAATATAGAGTTGTCCATTCAAATGTCTATTCAGAAGTCTATTCGCAAAATCATATATATGCATTAAGAATGTGACTGAAGTCTTTAATAGAGTTTCGAATAGAGAGCTATCCATTCAAATGTCTATTCAGAAGTCTATTCGCAAAATTATATATATGCATAAAGAATGTGACAGAAGTCTATTATAAAGTTGCGTGAATAGACAGATGTCCATTCAAATGTCTATTCAGAAGTCTATTCGCAAAATCATGTATATGCATTCAGAATGAGTCTGAAGTCTATTATAAAGTTGCGAATAGAGAGCTGTCCATACAAATGTCTATTCGGAAGTTTATATGCAAAATCATATATATGCAGTTAGAATATGCCAGAATGAGTCTGAAGTTTATAAAAAAGTTGTGAATAGATTGTCGTCCGTTCAAATGTCTATTCCGAAGTCCATTTGCAAAATCTTTATATGCATAAAGAATGTGTCACTAGTCAATTATAGGTTTAGGAATAGACTGCTGTCCTATTTGCAAACAGTAGTTCGCATTCAGAATGTAGCAGAAGTTTCTTTTTGAAAAGTGATAAATAGACATATTCAAATTATTTGTTAAAAGTCCTTTGCAAAATCATTCATACGCATTTTAATGTGTCAGAATAATTTGCTGGGTTTGTGAATAGACATGCTCTTTGAAGAAGGTCTACTTTTTTCTATTCAAAGCAAGATTTCTATTTTTCTCCTGGTAGTAAGTCTTCTCTCGGCAGCTGAATTACTTCTTTTTTGTAATCAGGTCTTACGGACTTTTAAAAACAACTATTTGCATGAGATTAATACTTCTAATTGATTTTTGTCTACCCTTTTCATTTCGGTTACAAGATGAAAACATTATATCATTCGGAACGACCTCGGCGATCATCTACGAAGATACACCTCGGATATCAATCGTGGTAGAAATCAACAAAGTAATGAGATCAGGCGATTAACCTCACAGGTTAAGTAGTGCCGATGTAAACAATCAACATGGCAGATCTGTGTGCGATGTGAGTGGATATCAGTTACAGGCATTGAAGAGCTTTAAACTGCTCATAATCGTCCGTCATTTATGGTGTGCGCCTGTGTTCTATTGAGTAAACGTCGGGAACGAGGCTAGATTCTATGTTGGAACTACTTTAGCTCCTCGTGATATCCGAAGTGTATTTGCGTGGAAAATCGCCGAGGTAGTTCCGAATGACATTATATATATATATATATATATACATGTATATATATATATATATATATATATATATACAACAAGCACGGACCTGTGAGAAAACACCACGATTTACGTCACGCTGTTGCACCGTCAAAAGAACTTAACAAAATGGCGTAAAATTGTGTTTCTTATAAAACAAAAATAACATTTTTACAGGCTCAATCACTTAAATGTAAATTTAAAGTAGTTACTTTGGCGCTTATTTTTCTTGTGGATAATAACACTTTGTTTACGATTTAATATGAAATTCAAATGTTTCTACCTACAAACTTCGAAGTATTAGCATGTCTCAAGCAATGGCGCTTCCTCGAATAAAACCAGCACTGGTTACCGAATTTACATTTGCACTTGTGTAATCTACGGTACCAGTGACCTTGTTTGAACCAGATTTACCGGCTCGATTTGGTTTACAGAATCGGCAAAATTACGACGATATGGAAAGGCAAATCGACCTTCACCTACAATTGCCGAAATATTCGGGAGATTCATTTATGTTTACGAGAGTTAAGAAACTTACTTAATTCAGGCAAAGCACGCAAACTTCAATAAACATGGCAGGTCTATCACAATAACACCTGACACATTCTGAATCAATTAACATAAATTCCAAATAGACTTCTGAAAAGACATTTAAATGGGCAGGTGTCTATTCGCAACTTTATAATAGACTTAGGACACATTTTTAATGCATATATATAATTTGCAAATAGACTTCTGAATAGACTTTTGAATGGACATTTGCCTCTTTTCATATTCCACGAAAAGACTTTCAATATGTTTGATTGCATTACTGACTCTTTTGGAATAGACTTCTGAACAGACATTTGAATGGACATCTGTCTATTCAAAACTCTATAAAAGACTTCTGACTCATTCTGAATGCAAATAAATGATTTTGCCAATAGACTTCTGAGTAGACATTTGAATGGACATCTGTGTATTCTCGACTGTATAATAGACTTCTGACACATTCAGATCGCATTTATCAGATTTTGCGAATGGACTTCTGAATAGACATTTGAATGGACATCTGTCTATTTGCAACTTTATAATAGACTTCTGACTCATTCTGAACGCATTTACCAGGTTTTGAGAATAAATTTCTGAAAAGACTTTTGAATGGACAGCTGTCTATTCGAAAGTCTATAATACAATTCTGACTCATTGTGAATGCATATACATGATTTTGCGAATAAAAATCTGATTAAACATTTGAATGGACATCTGTCTATTCACAACTCTATAATAGACTTGTGATACATTCTATATGTATACAAAAGATTTTGCGAATAGACTTCTGAATAGACATTTAAATGGACAACAATCTATTTGCGACATTGAAAAACACTTCTGACACATTCTGAATGCATATACATGATTTTGCGAATAGACTTCTAAATAGACATTAGAATAGACAGCTGTCTATTCGCTACTCTTTGAATAGACTTTTGACACATTTTAAATGCAAATGTATGATTTTGCGAATATACTTCTGAAAAGACATTTGCAAGAATAATTGTCTATTCGCTAATCTTTAAATAGACTTCTGGCACATTTTAACTGCATATATATGATTTGGCGAATAGACTTCTGAATAGACTTTTGAATGGACAGCTGCCTTTTTGCTACTTTGTAAAGACTTCTAACTCATTCTGAATGCATATACGTAATTTTCGAATAGACTTCTGAATAGACATTTGAATGGACATCTGTCTATTCGCTACTTAATAATTAACTTCAGACATTCTTAATGTATATATATGATTTTGCGAATAGACTTCTGAATAGACTTTTGAATGGACAGCTGTGCATTCGCAACTGTATAATAGACTTCTGACTCATTCTGAACGCATTTACCAGATTTCGCCAATAGACTTCTGAATAGACTTTTGAATGGATATCTCTCTATTCGAAACTCTATGAAAGACTACTGACTTACTCTGAATTCAAAAACATGATTTTGCGAATAGACTTCTGTATAGGCATTTGAGTGGACATCTGTCTATTAGCAAATTTATAGTACACTTTAGACACATTTTAATGCATATATATGATTTTGCGAATAGACTTCTGAATAGACTTCGAATGGACATTTGTCTTTTTACGTATTCCACGAAAAGACTTTTAAATCTGTTTGATTGCATTACTGACTTTTTTGGAATAGACTTCTAAATAGACATTTGAATGGACATCTCTCTATTCGCAACTTTATAATAAACATCTGACACATTCTAAATACAAATATATGATTTTGCAAATAGACTTCTGAATAGACATTTGAATGGACAGCTGTGTATGCGCTACTGTATTATAGACTTCTAACTCATTCTTAACGCGTTTACCAGATTTTGCGAATAGACTTCTGAATAGACTTTTGAATGGATAGCTCTCTATTCGATTTCTATAAATTTTTCAAACTCATTCTGAATGCATATACATGATTTTGCGAATAGACTTCTGAATAGACATTTGAATGGACATCTGTCTATTCGCAACTTTATGGTAGACTTTACCCATTCTTAATGCATATATGTGATTTTGCGAATAGATTTCTGAATAGACTTTTGAATGGACAGCTCTCTATTCGAAACTCTATAAAAGACTTCTGACTCATTCTGCATGCATAAACATGATTTTGCGAATAGACTTCTGAATAGACATTTTAATGGGCAGCTCTCTATTTGAAACTCTATAAGAGACTTCTGACACATTTTGAATGCATATACATGATTTTGCGAATAGACTTCTGAATAGACATTTGAATGGACATCTGTCTATTCGCAACTTTATGGTAGACTTTGACCCATTCTTAATGCATATATATGATTTTGCAAATAGATTTCTGAATAGACTTTTGAATGGACAGCTCTCTATTCGAAACTCTATAAAAGACTTCTGACCCATTCTTAATGCATTTATATGATTTTGCGAATAGATTTCTGAATAGACTTTTGAATGGACAGCTCTCTATTCGAAACTCTATAAAAGACTTCTGACTCATTCTGAATGCATATACATGATTTTGCGAATTGACTTCTGAATAGACATTTGAATGGACAGCTCTCTATTCAAAACTTTATAATAGACTACAGACACATTCTTAAAGCATATATATGATTTTGCGAATAGAGATCCGAAAAGACTTTTGAATGGACATTTGTCGCTTGCATTCTTGGAATAGAAACCTTGCTCATTCAGATTGCATTACTATGTATTTGCAAATAAACTTCTGAAAAGACTTTTGAATGGACATTTGTCTTTTTACGTATTCCACTTAAAGACTTTTAAATCTGTTTGATTGCATTACTAACTTTTTTGGAATAGACTTCTAAATAGACATTTGAATGGACATCTCTCTATTCGCAACTTTATAATAAACATCTGACACATTCTAAATACATATATATGATTTTGCAAATAAACTTCTGAATAGACATTTGAATGGACAGCTGTGTATGCGCTACTGTATTATAGACTTCTAACTCATTCTTAACGCATTTACCAGATTTTGCGAATAGACTTCTGAATAGACTTTTGAATGGATAGCTCTCTATTCGATTTCTATAAATTTTTCAAACTCATTCTGAAGGCATATACATGATTTTGCGAATAGACTTCTGAATAGACATTTGAATGGACATCTGTCTATTCGCAACTTTATGGTAGACTTTGACCCATTCTTAATGCATATATATGATTTTGCGAATAGATTTCTGAATAGACTTTTGAATGGACAGCTCTCTATTCGAAACTCTATAAAAGACTTCTGACTCATTCTGCATGCATAAACATGATTTTGCGAATAGACTTCTGAATAGACATTTGAATGGGCAGCTCTCTATTTGAAACTCTATAAGAGACTTCTGACACATTTTGAATGCATATACATGATTTTGCGAATAGACTTCTGAATAGACATTTGAATGGACATCTGTCTATTCGCAACTTTAT
This sequence comes from Mactra quadrangularis, assembly GCA_025267735.1. Taxonomy (NCBI): domain Eukaryota; kingdom Metazoa; phylum Mollusca; class Bivalvia; order Venerida; family Mactridae; genus Mactra; species Mactra quadrangularis. The sequence continues at coordinate 9,498,800 of CM046307.1, read as the reverse complement.
GGTAGACTTTGACCCATTCTTAATGCATATAAATGATTTTGCAAATAGATTTCTGAAAAGACTTTTGAATGGACAGCTCTCTATTCGAAACTCTATAAAAGACTTCTGACCCATTCTTAATGCATTTATATGATTTTGCGAATAGATTTCTGAATAGACTTTTGAATGGACAGCTCTCTATTCGAAACTCTATAAAAGACTTCTGACTCATTCTGAATGCATATACATGATTTTGCAAATAGACTTCTGAATAGACATTTGAATGGACAGCTCTCCATTCAAAACTTTATAATAGACTTCAGACACATTCTTAAAGCATATATATGATTTTGCGAATAGAGATCCGAAAAGACTTTTGAATGGACATTTGTCGCTTGCATTCTTGGAATAGAAACCTTGCTCATTCAGATTGCATTACTATGTATTTGCGAATAAACTTCTGAAAAGACTTTTGAATGGACATTTGTCTCTTTAAGTATTCCACGAAAAGACTTTTAAATCTGTTTGATTGCAATACTGACTTTTTTCGAATAGACTTCTGAATAGACTTCCGAATAGATAGCTGTCTTTTCGGCTTTTTGTGAACAGATATTTGTACAGATATTTGAACTTACCTATATCTATGTATACGAGTACAGTAAATGCGAATAGATTTCTGAATGAATAGATTTCTCAATACATAGCTGTCTATTGTGCGAATAGACTTTTGAATAGAGAATAGACAATAGATAGCTAACTTCACAGACCTGCCATGTAGGCTATTAAGTGTCTTTGAACTCATGGCGACCTCGTACGTGTCATTTTGCATAAGTAAGGCAACACTCTTGTAGAATGCTTACGACATGAGTATTGAAGCTCTGAATTTTATTAGTTTACCAAGTTTGAAATTTTATTGAAATATATTCTTTTTCATTGAAGAAATACCCTTTTACTCCTGCTAACCATTATGGGCTAATTCTTGTTACTATTCATTGATTCCAGCTTTCGTTAAGGTCATAGTTGTACCATTCATGAAGGGTTGTAGGTTTGAATCCCATGAAAGAGCTACATAGATTCATAAAATATGGCTTTGAAATATTGTTTTGACATTCTCTCGCCTACCAACCTCATTGTTAAGCCAGACAGCCAGTCGTCAGCCACTGGCTAGAGTATGTGCTACGTTTTGTTCAGTCAGCTTTAGATATGTTACAGGGTAAGTCCACAACAAGTTAATTGATCATATGTTCTATGGATTCGCTCGCACCTTAATGTTGATGGGTTTTTTAATGTTTTTATTTCCTCGTTCGCTCATAAGAATTTGGTCAAACCACTGTATAAAGCAACTGAATTAAAAAAAAATTTTCTTCACCCCAGTTTTTTCCAGAAAAATCCGTAGAACACATGATCAACTTGCTGTGGACTGATAGAACATGTAAGTCAGTAGAGCCACCATGAGGGGAATGTCTGTAACTTAGTTGTGAGGACTTATCGGCAGACCCCCTTGACTTTCTGTGCATGTAAGTACAGTGATTGTGTATAGTACCCACCAAAAGTTAGGAGACATTTTTACTTTGTAGACTCACTGAATAGCTTTTATTTAAAACTACATAACTTTTTATTTGGAAATGTTTTTTATTTTGTTTGATTTTTTTTGTTATTATTTATATGATAATAACTAAGATAACACAAATAGCATAAAAGATGCAAAATAATTACAATGAACATGATTTTGGAGGCTTAAAGATGTCAGATGCTGAATTTTATAAATGAGTTGCATTCATGAAATTTGTTTTCATTTTATCTCAAACAATACTTAAATATATAAAAAATAATAATTCTACAAAAGTTATCATCAAAATTCAAGAATTTATGTGGTAAATTTCTTATGTCTCTAAACTTTTGGTGGGTACTGTATGTTGTATGCTGTATATTGTATGTTGCGTAAATGTGTTAATAAATATGTTTAAACAAATTTTCTAGGTTTCTACAATAATGAAAACAACAAGTCATATTTTTATGAAAACAGTTATATTCTTAGACTAGTAAAATATTCTAAAACTAAATCATACACATATAAACAAATAATGAAGCAACAACGTAATAACGTGATAAATAGAAAATCTGAGGTGTTGTTACAATGTCAGATTTTAACACAGGTGCCGGGCACAAAATTTCCTTATTATAGTATATATAGAGAAAAGGTCTCTAACGCCTGTTCAACGGTTGTAGTTTTCAAATCGTAATTAAGCTCACAAAGATGTCCCGATTGTCAAAGCATTTTCACTATCTGTTCCTGAAAGGATTTTATTTCTGCATAAAATACTTTTCATTAAAAGAAAATCGATCTACAAATAATGAAATGGTCCCAATGGATATATTCCCAAAAGCCCTACAATTTGTTCGATGTCAAACAACATGTCCACAATAAAGATAGAACAAACTGATATTATACTATATAATAAGGAAAATTTGGATCTGGCACCAGTGGATTTTATAGAACAATGTTAAATCCAGAAACAGTATCATATCTTCATTTACATACCGGTAGTTGTAAACAGCTGAATTGAATTTAAAGTCTAAACTTTTTAAGAGTTTAAAAATTCAGGATCAGAAAGCTTGATACTACATATTTATGGAAAACTTTGATTGATTTACATTAAACTACCTTAAAACATGTATTAAATAAAGAAATTTATCTATCAACTTACTATGCTGAACACTTAATCATTGAATATCAAGTTGAAATAAAATAAGCAGTAAATAAAAAATAATCCCCTAAACTCACTACCTGTGAACAAAAATACTTACGTAAGAAACAATATAAACAACTTGACAGAGTAATTAATGGGACAATGTTTAAGACTACCCTTTTAAATTTTTTTCATTTACAAGTTTATAGACTTGTTTCGCAATGATCCATAAAAAACAATTAAGTAAAACAATAAAAATCATGAAAATGAAAGTCATGGACATGCATGCATTGATCTGTTTTAAAACAAAGATTTTGACAAATTTAGTATCATGGAGAAAATTTAGACATAATTGTTGGTATATTACATAAATTAATGAAACTAATGAAAAAATAAAACATAATTTCCAAATAGCAAATCAGTTGATAACATGTAGACTTTTAAATTTTCATAAACTAAAGTTTTTAATATTAAATGATAGACTAAATACTACATTGGAAACATATAGATTAAAATTTATAACTTTTAAATTTTACAAAATATTAAACGATCTGAATATAAAATATATGTATGCATACCAAAACAAATATAAAGTAATTAACACTATAACAAATAAATATGTCATTAAAACAACAGGGTATAGCACGGAAGTTCCTAAAACACCAGATTGCTCATCTGAATTCAAAGCAGATATTTATGACTTGCACAACACTATCTACCACTGTCAACCACAAGGAACAAATTTTGTACATAATGGTGTATGTAATGTTACATGGAAAATATGAAAGTTTACATTAAATTTTAAGTTTTGTTGGCCTTGGTGATTGTACTCTCGTACCCAGAGATTATCTTGTCGTACCCAAAGGTTATCTGGATAACTTCTGAGTACGAGAATGAAGGAATTGTTGATAACAGAAATACAGCAGAAGCAGAATAGGAGTTCAACTGAGCATGAACAACAACAACAAAAAATATAAATATTCTAACAACACTACTAATGAATATAATTTAACATGTCATGTGATCTTTATTAATAATTGTAATATGTTGTACTCTTTTGTTCTCATGTACCATGTATCTTGGTGTGAGCAAATAAAGCGTATGTTATGTTCAAAACAACACTACAAATAAAAGTGGTTAACGCAAAAGTTCTACATATATTTACATATTTATATCCAACCCCCCTTTTTTGTACACCTCATGACATTGTGTTTCATTAATTTTGATGGTTTGGGACCCAGCCCACTGCTTTAGAAGTAAACTTAAGCATATAAATTGGTGCTACAATCTATTGTATGGTGACATGGTGAGGACATTGGCGATTGTTGAAACATGTCATTCTACGGTGCATACATGTAGAGCCCTTAACAGTAGGTTGTTACACTTTTTTAAACTTACAGCTTATAAAATAACATGACTTGGTTAAGTTCATTTGGACCATAGATGATAACATATAGCATAGGGAACCAAATGCAAAATCTGAAGTTTACGCAGGAAACCCAATGTAAAATATAATGATGATGCAGGGAACCAAATTCAAAATATAATGTTGATGCAGGGAACCATATCTTATTATAATGTTGATGCAGAGAACTAAATCTAAAGTTTATGCAGGGAAACAAATCTAAACTCTAACGTTGATACGGGAACCAAATATAATTCTAATGTTGATGCAGGGAACCGAACTTCAAATCTAATGTTGATGCAGGGAACCATGTCTACAGCTTCTATAGCAACCACAAGACTTCCTCTGAGTGTTCATAGTCTCAGTGACTGATGGTCTATTACTTAGTGGACAATATGAGATAGTATGAGCTTGATCACCAGTGGCGCCACATAGTGGACATTTATACCTTCTTAAGATTGGGCACATAACTCTTCCATTATGTCTAAGGTTATGTGAATGTATAACATTTGGAGGTTCACCATTCCTACGACAAAAGTTACATTGTTTCTGGACACTGGGTTCACAAGAACTCTCAATGCTGAGTTTTGCTTGGAGTTCAAATAATTTACATAGGTTCTGTACTTTGTTTTCTTCCTCTGAAAGTATAAATGACATTTATTAAGGAGTGGGCTTGGCCGAGCTGTTTCAACAATGAACTAGTAATCATAGGATAGCCAGCTCCGGGGTTGGTTCAAATCCCATACAAAACCTACCATGTTGTTTCCTTGAGCAAGACACTTTAACCAACTACGTGTAGCTTGGTACTGGGGGTGCAGGAAGTGGAAGTAATAGATGTAAGTTGTATTTGTTGCACAATGGAGCTTGATAATAATAAATTAGTATAAACTAGTCATTTATTAATTCATATAGCAAGTATACATTGTCTTAACTCATAAGCCCAAAGCTAGTATGTAGGAGAAGTGGTCACGTGATAGGATGCACGCATACACGAGATTGATGATCGCTTGGAATCCTCGTGCATTAATCAGGGAAGTAGTTTTCATAAAAGATTTGTTCATAGAATGTCAATGGCGGTTTTCCATAATTGGGGGTTCAAACCCCTCTGGAATGAATACTGTAATCTCAATTTTTCTTTCTTACTGTATAAATGAAAAAAGCTAGGTGTCTAGCACCTGTAAATGAAAATATCATAAATACGAGTCAAATAATTTCTAAGTTTTTCAAACGCATACAAGAAATACTGGAAGTTCCTTGCCAGCTACATTTTCAATATCAAAAATCAAAAATATCGAAAACAAATCACAAAAGCGAGATCTCCTAAAATCACAAATCCGTTCTTTACAATATGTTAAGGGTCAAGGGATACAGTATAAAAGAAATGAAACAATAGCTTATGAAATGAAAATAATAAGATCTCACCTTGTATTTCACTAGACAAGGGTCTAAAGCCAGGCTCTCCATCCATAGTTTTGTTACTAGGAACGTTATTCCACATTTTGTCTATACGCTCAAATAGAATCACATTCACTGAATTTTGCATCTCCATAAAATGACAAAATTTCACAGAATTTTATAAACTTACAAGTTTATGACCCCGCGAATGAACTCTACGCCTCTAACACGTGTTCACAAGGCACACGCTGACTACATACATGTACCGCAAAACGTTTGATTTCGCGACCATACAATTTTTAAGTCATTCCACGAAAATCATTTATAAACTGCATTGTTACTGGTCAGGTTTAAAATAAAGGCAATTCTTTATCAAACCATCAAATTTCAAACAAGAATATAAAGAGGCTTCCAGTGAAAATGACATAAATGAAACACAAGATGTATACCCGACTTAAGCTGTAAATAAATTCACTGGAACCAGCCTCATTTTACAGTACTTCGTCATTTCCTCTCAGAGAGTGATCAGAGAATATCCAGGTCAAATAGTCAAAACTTGCTAACCCATATTACGACTGAATTACCATATTTGTTGTAAATAAACGTTCCATGTAGAGCTGTGGATTGCTGAACAAGTAGCCTACCATGGCGATCCGATCCGAAACTAGATTCATGAGTAAAGATCCACGAATCGAACCACGAATCACTTAAAACAGGAATTCATATATACAACACCATAATTATAAAATTATTGAGTAAGTGAAGAAGTACAGAAAGTTTTGTTACACGGAAAGTCATGTGAGAGATTCAAAGGAGGATTTTCGCGCGTGACAAAAATATGCGCGATTTCGAAATAAAAGCGGCACACAAAGTATGTTAATTTATGTTTTCATATGTAGCGCAACTCATTTCCGGTGGCGATTTAGCTGAAAAGTTTATTTCATTTTTTATAAACGAAGATAGCTATTCGACGATTTCGGAAGTGCCGAATATTCATACTCGATTTTTAAGTCGGGATCGCGAATATCCGAGTACACTGGTAAATGGTACTCGCAACAGCCTTAGTTCCATCAAGGACCCTATATAGGGTCTTCGGTTCCATGGAACAAACAAGGACACATCCCTGCTCAGAGTGTTATGAACATTTCGGCTTTCTCCTGAATAGACTATGACAATATTCGTCAAGAGACCGCTCAGAAAGGTTGAGACTTGTTAAGGCGATTTCCTTTTTGATTTGTATCGAAATACAGAACTCAACAACAACCAATTTATACGGACAGATTGTATTAGGAACTGTGCCGTATGACTGCATTCATGAGAATACTTCTCAAGGTCCATAGCAGGAACAGCAAGAACACCAGTAAGATATTAATGTCTGCTGTTACTGCTGTTATATTATAGGTCGAATTTCACAATGTTTGCAAGGCATGACTAAACTATCATGTCATGTACTTGTAAGATGTTATTGTTAAAAATGCTTTTTACTAAATAGAAAGCAATTTTCTTTATGGACAGTTAATACTATTAAATAGTAATTCGCATCTTGTATGAAAATAAAATTCACATTCTCCTAGGTCTTGGCCGGATTCCATATCTGATCGGACGGTCCTTGTGCTCAGTTGACCAGTGACCAGTCTTAGACACTTCCATATACAACATGCAGTGCCCACCAAAGGTTTGGAGACATTTTCACCTTGTAGGCTACTGAATAGAATTTATTGAAAAATTTAATGCTGAATCTTGCAAAATAGATGGATTCATGAAATTGCTTTCATTTTATTACAAACCATAATTAATAATAATAATATATAATGGTCTTTCTAAAAAAAATCATTGAAATTTTAAGAATTTGGTAAATTTCCTTGGTCTCCAAACTATTGGTGTGCACTGTAGAAGAACTTTCAACTAAAATAAATTGTAATACATGTACCATTGATGATATTGGTCACTAGCAGTGTCTTCAGTAATGACTGTTAGCAAATGTTATGGGAACAGGACAACTTAACCCATGGATAACTCAACCCGAAATTTGGGACAGCTCAACCCGTTAGTAGGGCATTGAGTGGTCTTGGGTTGAGATGTCTTTGGGTCGAGTTGTTCCAACCCAAATGTTACTGAAAGTTCAGGGAAATTGAACAGGCTACTGGTATAAAGAAACATAACAGACAATAATAATTGATTTATTATTTATTAATTGATGTAAATATACAAATTATGAAAACAAACAAACTCAAGACTTGAGGTCATAAAACTTGAGAACATACACAATTCTCAAAACTTGGGAACAATCACAATTCTCAAAACTTGAGAACATTAGCAATTCTCAAAACCTGTGAAAATACACAATTCTCAAAACTTGAGAACAGAACAATTCTAAAACTTGAAAACAATCTCAATTAAACTCGAGAGCACTCAATTTTCAAACTTGAGAACAGACTCAGTTCCAAAAATTTGATAACATACTTAATCTGTAATGGTCTACCAAATTATTTTCTATAGAAAAAAAACCACATGTACAACTATTTCACAGTAGATCGTTAACAAGTTTTGATGTCCATGTTCAAACATACCAATTTTCATATGGACTCTTCTTGAAACTAAATTGTTCAAATTTTCTGTTCTGTTCAGTTGAGAACATAATTCAAACATAGAGTTTGTTATCAAATGTTATAACCTTAAGACGTGTTCTACATATTTATGCAGTATTCTAACTTTCTCATACACAAACGTCATCAATGTACCTGACTAAAAAAACTTCAAAAACTTTTGGGTATTTGAACTAACATTTAGCAATTCAACATTTTATTTTAAAATATTCAAACATTGACTTAGATAACAAGGTAAACTAAAGCAACTACTTGATACAAACACGTCAAATATACAATCCCGCGGTCATGGAATGTATAATACAGTTACATATACATGTTAATATTAAGACATGAAATAAATTGTCAATGCATAAAAGTGCAGAGAGTGCAGCAAGCTCTATCATACAATACATATATTACTAGCCAGGCTATTTGTGTCTTTAAATGATCTTATTTTTGCTAACTATTGAAACAGACATGCTGTAAACTCAGATTCTTACTATAGGTTTTGTACATTTACATGTAATAGACTATATCCGGAATTCAAATATTTGGGTTTTTCCATGTAGGTACAAACAAACTTTCACTGTTACAATGAAAACACGTGTACAAAGAACAATAGGATTTAATCCATATTTCGTGATTATCATCAATAATGTGTAACAAACTTTTTTTGTACCTACATCGCACGGACGGAAAAACCCACAAATTTGAGTTCCGAATTAAGTCTATTCACTACTGTTTTTATGTGACCACATTTACATGTACCTGAAAATTTGTTTTACAGATTCATAGTGAAGATGTCAAAAGATTTAATAACTAACTATCAGGCAATATGGCCTTAAAAATTGTAAACATATTATGGAAAATGCTGTTTATTTAAATACATGAGGTAACTTTATTAGACATACAATATGCAATCATAGACTTGGGGGTAAACAACCTTAAGTCATTGCAAGTGTACAACCTTCATGAAAAAGACATAAAACTATATAAAAAAAACCTCTAATCACCACAAAAATGTGAAAACAATAACAATTAATGGACATTTCTAAGGAATATCATGTACATTTAAAGCTAGTTTCTCGAATAGGTCATATTACTGCAGTCATTTAACCAACTCACTGTTCCTGGAAAGACTAAATCTCTGGATTTAGAATCAATGGTAGGAGGGAGAATGCCATATAAATTATTTCATGACCAAGTATACCCTGCCCAGGAATTGAACATTCAACCTCTTGATCAGTAGACTTGTGCCCTCCTGACAGAGCAAGTCAGGTGGCTAAACACAAGTAATTAATCAGATCAAATGACTGTCAGTGATATAGGATTTACACATCTAGACTTATTACAATGTGAACAAGTTAAACTGATGGAATACACAGTAGACACAGCATGTAAAATAATAGAGTAACATATATCACAGTGTCTTATTAAATAGTCACATTATCAAGTAATGAAAATGTAAGCAAAGAAGCAGAACAAAATATCATGAAAAAAAAGCTATTCAAGTGATGTATTTCAAAAGGTGGCTTAACATAGGTGGATACTTAACAAAGGTGCAACACAGAGCAAAATTCAGGATTGGAGACATTTCTTGTAGCCTGCTTAACACTAGATATTGATTCATACATAAAATCATTCTCGTACACCATTCTTGTACTCAGAGGCCATCAAAATTCTTGATCAAGTATCTTGATAACCTCTGGGTATGAGATTGGGATTAAGACATATAAATAACTGACTGAAAGTCTTAGTATTCTAAAATGTTCACTTCAAAATGTTTGATATCTACTGATTGTACTACAGTTTATGGCACATTATTAACAGTTCAGCTATATGATAGTACACTTCACAAAATGGTGTTTTTTACAAAAGTGTAGATATATTCAGCCTAATGATCTGTGTTCATGTGTACATGTATTTTGATTAGTAAAAACACGAAAAGGGGTTATTTTTTAAGTCCAAAAATTGAAAAAATGACGGTTTCTAAATATTTTTATGAAACAGAATAAAGCAAAGTGAATGAGAAAAACTTCAAAAATCAAAAGTAAAATAGCATAGCATCTTTAAAATAAAAAACAACAAATCAAAGAAAGCAACAAGTATAAGAAAATTCTATTGGAAAAATTAACATAATCAAATGAGGATTAAATCATAATCTCATAGCAAACACACACAGACACTAGTATCAAATATGACAACTATTTACAAAATTATATTTCTTTAGCAAATAATCATCATTTTTAGATTCTAGTGTCTGTGTCAAGTCAGGATTTATTAACCTGCCCCTATATACACATTACACAATGAATACACAAAGGATTTAATCCATATTTGGTGCTTTTCAGCAATAATGTGAACAAAACTTTGTTTGTACCACCAGTGCATGTACAGAAAAACTCATAAATTGGAGTTACAAATTAGGTCTATTTAAACTTATCAAGTACATGTATAATATACCTGAACACATTTTCATGAATTGATTGAAGCAGGTTAATAAAAGCAGACTATACAAATGTAACAAAACTGGTATGTTGATATAGTCCAGTGTTGATAGTTTAAGCAACAGTAACATAGGAAGCAGCTGTAGCTACTCCACAGTTATTATCTTTCTGTGACATCAATACATAGCCATCATTACCCCAGTATGTTGACCAGGAATTCTTAATCAACCAATATTTCTCACCATCAAGTTCACCATAACCTACTGCAAGTACAGCATGGTCCAAGTCATCTGGAGAATTTCCTGTAAATATAATATGATTTTATACTGGGTTTAATGCCTTGTCAACTCAATTTTTTAGGTCATTTAACAGTGTCCAGGGCACTTAACCTAGCTTTCCTGAATCCTTGTTTATAACCAGTAACCACCTACCCTTCCACAATCTGGAAAATTTTCCATATATGTTATAAATTGAGACAAATTGACACCACTGTCAAATTTTCATGTAAGGGTATAATTTCCCCACGTGGGATTCAACCCATACCCCTTTTGGGACACTAGATTCAAATTCCAGGTGCGCTTCCAACTGCGCTATGACCTGGGTTCATTGAGTATGAAATATGATTGGTTTCGTTATAATCTCATCTATATGTCTTTCTGTCTTTCTGTCTGCTTGTCAGTGCGTTCTTCTGAATAGTTGATAAAAGTAAAAAGTATATGTTTAAAAACAGGTAAAAAGAGGGCCCTGAAGACCCTGGACCACACCCCTGAGAGCTAGCTTTTAAGGGCATACAAAATCTTTTTTCACTTTCACATTTAGCTGTACGAAATCTGTGACCTTATGCTGATGCTACAAGTCAAATATGAAAGTTCTAGGTTGACAGATTTTCAGAGAGATATTTATCAACATTTCCAAATATAACACTTTGTAAAACCTTGTTCACCTTGGCAGGACTAACTTTTACCCAAGGGAAATGATTTGAACAATCTTTATAGAAAACCTGAAAGTGATACTACATGCCAAAAAGCCACCCGGCTAGCTCAGTTGGTAGCACGCAAATCTACTGTTCGAGGGGTGGAGCTTGGTCATGAAATTATTTCTACCGCCATTCTCCCTCCTACCAATGATTCTTAATTATGAAGGGCAGTTGTCAGTCTCTGATGAAAGTATGCACCTAGTAGTTGGTTAACAGTTAAATCCAAAGATTTAGCTTTTCCAGGAGAAGTGACTTAGTTGAATGACCCCCATTATATGACCAATACAATGTGTTACTACGGCCTGACCCCCATTATATGACCAATACAATGTGTTACTACGGCCTTAAACCCAACAAAAACAAACAAACAAACATGCCAAAAATATAAGCTCTAGGTCTAACAGATTAAGCAATCATTTTATATTACAAAAGATAAAAAGTTATACATACCACAATCTGGTTCGTAGTATACACCGCTTGCATAGAAAGATAATGATTTATGTGAAGCGTCTATACCAACTGATATAGGTCCTTTATTAGCTAGAGCAAACTTTAATGCTTCTAAATCACCCGATGTTACATTAGTATAATCTTTTAGTTGTACATACTTCTTAACTTTTTCATCATGACAGAATCCATCCTGAAATATAACAACATACATATTAACCCTTAACTAGTCAATCCGGCATTTTTACATGTCTGGACCCCCTCCTTCAAAATGGCCGCCACAGCCTTAAAATTAGTTTTTTGTTGCTGGGGTTTGAAGGGGCACAGCTCCCCTCACCGTCAGAAAAAAATTGGGATCATTGAGTACAGAAAAATGGCAGAAAAGGTGATAGTAATACATGCTTTCAGTCTTGGAAAAGAACTGGCACTTTAGACCTCAATTGTGAAAAATATTACTGATTAAATGCAAAGTTTGGGTTAAAAAAGAGCAAAAATTGCTTTTTTTGCCCATTTTGCTCAACCCTAGCTTTGCTGATGGTAACTAGGATGGAGGCTCAACTTGATTTTTTCTAAAAGACAGTCACCTGGGGAATAACTTGGCCTTGTTGCATATCTGTCTGTTAATTAGTAATGAAATTAGAACATCTTGAAATAGCCTTAGCGCTTAAAGGTCAAAAAATGGCTATGTTTCACACATGTTGCAACCAGTAAAGGGTTAATAATTTGGTTTTTTTAGTTTTTTACTTCAGAGCTGTACAAAAGTTACATTACCACAATTTATTATTACCATACAGAAGGCCCATGCTCTCATTTTAAGTTTGGTTACTAAATCATGCATGTTTTAATAATTTTAGAATTTACTTGGCCTTTAATTAGGCAATAAGTCAATGTATGTATTATAATTTACATGAGAAAATTTTAAGAACTTTATTGACCATGCTTGACCATCTCCGCCGGGAAAGCCTTGAGGTCAGGCGCATCAAGAAACATGTCAAACATGTACACAATTACACACAACCTTGTTGATATACCAGACTCAACATATCTAACTTCCTCCAAGTCTTCAAGTAGATCCTCTCACTCCCTGAAGTACCAAGTCTATGCTGCATCGACAGACACATTTAAATACAGCTTATTTCCAAGAACAATCAGGATCTGTAACCAGCTGCCAGCATCTATTGCTGAGGCTCGCTGACAAGCCTTTATAATGGGGTTTTCCACAACACAGTGCCAGAAAACAGCACTAGGTTTCTTTTCTGGATTTTCTTTCTTTACTTTTTGTGCAACCCTCCCAAAACTTGACCGCTCCTTTTCTTACTTTCCTATCTACTACTCTTTTATCTCTTTTCTTATTTTCTCAGCGCCCCATCATATAATTGCCAAGTATGACAGCTTGATATATCAGTAAAGATAGATAGAGAAACTAAAATAAATAATTAAATTATACAAAGTATACAAACCTGAGCTAGATATTGACCATATGAATCATCAGTAGTTAATCCACCTTTCTTCATTATATAACTATAAGATCTAAAAATTTACAACATTATATATTTATGCATGCTTTCGAATTTCCTTCTGATGTAAATACATGTACGAAAATACACTGTATAAAAGTTTCATTTATTAACAATACATGTATTATTAGTATCATTATTGTTATAAAGCTATCGCAATATTTATTGACTTAAAAAAGTTCTATTGGCTTCTTACAAGGTAAACTATCACGATCCAGCAATAAGTCGACCTATCATTACACTACTTAAAGTTATAAGTGAATCTACAAAGTAATTGCAAATATATAAAGACCTTAATCAAAAGTGTCACACCAAACACAGAACTAAGTACAAGAGCCCCACTAAAATGAATTTTATAATTCATAGATTTGTAACCATTTATGGCACCTGTACTCCTTTGCCTTCAAGCTAACCTTTAGGTGGGTTTATTTAAAGCTCTATGGATTTCTACAGGATAACACCTTTAAAAAAATTAGTATTCCAAAGAATTATCTCCCTTGAAAATAATTTTAGGATTTTGTAGAATTATCTCCCTTTACCTGAAATCTTCACCTCCATCACAACCATTGTTACCTTCACCCCAGGAACAATCAATGAGTTGTTGTTGTGAGAATTTTAATCTTTGTCCATATTTCAAGAAGTAAGCTCCTTCTATAGTTCCTACTGTACCAAAACTCCAACATGATCCACAAACACCTTGATCTTTTACTGGGGTTACAGCACCTATAGGTTAAAATAATAATGTATTTAGAGGTAATTAAACAGGACAAGTATGCCTTGCCTATATCTACTTAAGACACACTTGCCCTGTGTCATAAAATTTATTGTGCATATGTTAACTCTTAATTATGATTTTTCTAATTAAAAAACAAAGAAATTTTTCAAGGTAAAGTGCAAAATGACGCTACTTCGCTTGTATTGTACAGTTAACTTCATGAATAAAAAATCGCATAGTCATGTCTGACATTTACCAGGAAGTGTGCCGTTAATACAGCAATAAACCATTTCTTATAATACTAAGACTATGGCATAGGGATTTTTCTTAATTGAAATAGCAGGATGCTGCACCCAGTCCATTTTATTTCCTGCCTACCCTCTTGCTCCTCACTATGCAAAAGAAGATACTCATTGAAATCTCATACTTTTTATAAGCCCTGTTCTTTTTTTCTTGCCTCACTGCCCCTTTCAAGTTCTATAATAATCACTAATTTAAACTCATGTAGTATGAGTATATCAGTAATTGGAATATTTATCAAGAGCCCAACAAACCAAGTGTTTATGTGTTCAGCACATCTGGCTCAAAACTATGTGAAACTAAGAAAGAAAATTGTCAAAGGGAGACAACTCATGTATTTACCTAAAATTCTCCAATCTATAGTATCAGGTACATCCTGTGGATTTACAGAAGATTTATCAAACACCTGAGCACCATGATCACCAGGTGTATGTCTATAACCATTTCTCATCTTTAATTCTGACGCAGATTTATCGGCTAAATTATTAACTGATAAACTGTATGACAAACCTTGTCTATTCTTTGAGTGGATAAATCTGAAAAAAGTGTGGACATAGCTTACATATAATAGAAGTTAGTGATGTCAAGAAGCTACACTTTGTATACCCTATATAGCATTAAGTCAATAGCTCATCTACTTCATGGACCTGTATCAGATATGTTCATGCCTTTTTTTTTTACTTTTTTTCACATGCATACAGTACCCACCAAAAGTTTGGAGACAAAAAGAAATTTACAATAATTATTGAATTTCAATCACTATTTTGATAGAGTCATTATTGTTAATATACATAAGTATGGTTTGTGATAATATGTAAACAAATTTCATTAATACAGCACACTTATAATATTCAGCATCTGACATCCTAAAGCCTCCAAAACCATGTTTATTGTATTTTTTCCATGACATAGTTTTATGCTATTTTAGTTGTCTCAGTTATAAGTATAATGATAACCAAAAAATAAAGCAAAACTAAAAAGCATTTGAAAACAAGTAAATCTGTGAGCTAATGCTCACTAGTGATACCCCCGCAAAAATCTAAAAATATGCGACAAACAGGAGGTAGATGAGCAAGGAGCATGAAATCGCTTTACACCACATGGGACTATGGGATGAAGCAATATGCAAAGTATTAGGCTGCTGCATGTTATAGTTGCTGAGAAAACTGCGACGGAAATTTTGTAACAGACGGACAGACAGACGGACGGACGCACGGACGGACAAGGGTAAAACAGTATACCCCCCTCTTCTTCGAAGCGGGGGTATAATAAAAGTTATCAAATTTTAGATAAAAGCTATTCAGTAGGCCTACAAAGTAAAAATGTCTCCTAAGTTTTGGTGGGTACTGTATATAATTGGATATCAATACTATATTAAGTAGTCACTTAGAAACATATCCAATATGTTTAGTACAGTTGAACAAGAAAATTATTCGGATTTTAACATTGCTACATGTTTTCAGTTAAATAAAATTTTTAACTCATGATGCTTAGAGTCTAGGCACAAAGGTCAGTAAGACTGGTTGTACGCAAAATGGTACATAATAGGTCTATGAGGCATGATCTTATGTTAGAACTGTTTACACTTTAATATAATATGTTACGATGATGTACAAACATAATAATATTACCTGAGGTTTTGTCTAAAGTTATGTAATCTTTGAGCATGTTCTTTATCATGTTGATATACAGGTTTATGTGTATTTTTAAATTGTTCAAACATTTCTGTCACATGGTCATCTTGATGGTTCACATATTCACTGATAGGGTTGTTCATTATTTTATGTACTGCATCACCTGGGCCTGGGAATCCACCGCATGTCATGTCTGAAAATATAAAATATGGTAAACTTATTTTTAAAGCTTGATTGTGAAACAAGTTTTATACAACTTAGAATTGTCACTTTAGAGTCCACTTCCTGGTCCCCCAGTACTGAGCTAGTAGGATAAAGTTTCTTGATCAAGGAAACAAATGGGGTAGGTTTTGGATGGGATTTGAACCATTGCTGAGCTGGTTATCCAATGATTGCCAGTCCAATGTCCTAACAGCTTCATTAGAATACAATATAGAAGGGGTTAAAGTTGAACATTTTCAAAGTCCTGAGATAGTTGAAAGTCAGGATTAAGCAGTTTAATTGATATAGAAAAAAGAAGCCATAGTCAGATCAAAAACTTCTGAACTGTAGAACAAGCGCTAAAAATTCTCACCTTAAAGAATAATTGTTATGACTTTACAAAATTCACATTACAATGTACACCATATGGTGAATTCTACTTTAATGAAGCTGTCTGGCTAGCTCAGTTGGTAGCACACAAGTTTACTGATCGAGGTGTTGTGGGTTCGATTCCCGGGTGGGACATACTTTCGTGGAGATTGGTCATTAAATTATTTCTACAGCCATTCTCCCTCATCATACCAATGATTTTTAATTATGTAGGGCAGTTGTCAGTCACTGACAAAAGTATGCGTTTAGTAGTTGGTCTACAGCTAAATCCAGAGATTTAGCGTTTCAAGGAGGAGTGAGTAGGTTGACTGGCTGCCGTTAAATGACCTATACAATGTGTTGTTAAACCCAACAAAATCAAACAAACAAATTGGATTCTTTTATAAAAGGGAGGTAATACATGACTATAATGATAACACAAATTGCTTCCCATTGTTCAGACTACAGACCAAAATTCTGTTATAAGTAAAAGTAAGTTTGTTCTCAGGTTAATATGGGTTTTAAACTCAAAACATTGATTACATAATAAAATGAATATAAATGATATTAGGAAAGTATCAATCTCCGTAAACAGAAATCCTGTAGAGCGTTGTCTTACAGGATCTCTCCGTGAAAGGTCATGTCGAGATGAACTTTGTTTCGACCAATCAATGCGTAGCTTTCATCTAGACGAAAACACTATTAATCACATTTTGATTTCGTAATTTCTATTTTTAGACCTAGTTTTGCATGCTAATTAAACAGCGGTTTTATTCACAGTCTGCAATTGGGCGGCTCATTTCAAATTGCGTGATGTAGACGATGTAAACAAGTTACGTTTCATATCAATTTCGTCATGAATATTATGATGAGAAAAGGTCGCCTGAACGTGACCTTCGTTTGAAAAAGGCCAGATCTAAATTAGCGAGTATGCGAGCAGAAAATTTTAGATCGGGTTTTAATCAGATTGGGGAAGTATTATCTTCAACTTAGTTCAAAGTAAGGAGACTATAAGTTGTATCGAAACTATATATCTTGTCTCGACAAACAAGCTCTATTAGTTGTTCTATTTAATTGACAGGTGTGAAACTTATGATCAAATATACATATTTATTATCAGATAATCAGATAGTTACATTTAAAAGTGTTCTGTTTTACAGATGTCCTGTATTTTGTACAATTTAAGTCAAACAGTTTCAACCCATGTGTTTATCATATGATTTTTGGCCAATTTATCATACATTTAAAGTTGCATAATATTAACCTAATGTGATGAGGCTAGATTTATACAACTTTAAAACAATCTTCATCCTAAACTCCATTTTATCAATATTATCAATGATACAAATTTTATCTTAGTAACAATGTCATGACACATGGCATACAAATGGTGAATATCACAGTATGTTAAGAAAGACAGCACATTTCACTGCTGTAACTTTATTTATGGTGTACATCAGAAAGACACAGATGGAGACAGAGTTGAAAATGCAATGACATTCACAACAAAACAATGGAAACACAACTGAAAAACATCAGTATCTCTTGTTCCCCTTGTGGCTCTTAGCCGTTTTCTTGTACAACAAAAATATATTTAAGAAAACAACTACATAAGTTATTCAATTCACATTTATGAAAGCAGACTTTCAACCACACTTAAATCACAATGGAAATAAGAGATTAATATTTTAAGTGTCATATTATTACTGGTGAGTAACACAGTATGTTAATATGATATTAACATACTGTGTTACTCACCATTTGCAGGCCATGTGTCATGTTATTGTTAATAAAATAAAATTGACATTATGCCAAGACTACTACAACCACACAAAGTAATTCTTTGCAGGGGCTGATCCAGGATTTTTTACTAGGGGGTCCAAATTTTCAAACCACAACCACATTATACACACTTTGCAGAATAATGCAACATATTAGTAATACAAACTACATAACCATTAAATGTATGTTACTCACCGAGAAAAAATGCTTCATGCTACTTAAAAATGACTTACAGTCAAGAAATACAATAATGGACAGGTACATTTTGGAAATTCCAGGGGGGGGGGGTCCATACCCCTCCGACCCCCCCCTAGATTTGCCTATGCTTTGTGTCTATAGGCATGTCACTATCATTGTCCCCATATAGCAATTCTTTTCATTGATGAATGGATTACGAATATTTCTAAATGGGAGATTCTGGCGTAATGTCAATTATTAATGTTATTAACTTTTTAATAACAAATATTATTATACTTACTGGTAGGTGTATCAAACATTGAGGCAGGTATAGGAGATGTGTTATACTCAAAATAATCAATCAAATATTTATCAAAATGTGATCCTAACAATGAATCAAATCCCATCATCTCATAGCGTACAGGAGTATTAGACTCAGGGTTGATCCACATTGTATATTTGTTTATTTTGTTAGTGATAGTACTCTCCATGTACCATACATCACACATTTTACCATCAATCATCTCTCTATCTGTACGTTTCTGAAACAGGAAAAATTAAGAGTTTTATTATATGCTTTCCAGGGGGAATACCGGGATTTATCGGTGAATTAAACATCCATCTTCCACTGTTTTGAAGCAATGAAAATATATTAGTTATTTTTCACTTTTTGTATGTGCCATTCTGATGGCATATCATACTTAAACTTTAAAAAAAGCCAATTTAAACCATGTGATAAACAGAAAATTAGTTTATTTCCATGTAAGATTGATTTTTATTTCACGAGTGAGCTAAGGATATTATATTTTCACTCATAGCTATGCCACTCGTGAAAATATTGCATCCTTAGCTCAGTTGTGAAATAAAAATCAATCTTACACCAAAATAAACTAATATCCTCTATTTATCAATGTAATGCAAGGCTAAACATTTAAGGTCGTCCTATTGCCCTGACAAGCTATATTTGGGTTCAGACAGCATTTTAATGCTAGCAAACATTAGGTTTGGGCAAGTATAGTTGGTTGACCAAACAGAAAGCAGTCATCTGTTAAACAAACTAGTCTGAACCTTAGGACTAGTAAATATTGATTAGCTAGTGAAAACTGATTGGCTAGTGAAAATCATTTAGTGACGTACATGTAGTCAGGCTAATTGATGATTTTTGCCCTTTGCTATATAAACCAGGCATAGGCTTTGGAAAATCTTAAGTGATACAGTATATAAAGTACTACAATAGATGTGTCCAGGATGAGTAAAGTACAAAATAAAATGAACCCAGGTGGGTAGCACAGTTGGATGCACACCGGGATTTCCAATCTAGTGTGAAGGGGGTACAGGTTCGAATCCCACCCAGGGAGGTTATACCCTTCCATGAAAATTTGACAATAATGTCAATTTTCCTCTATTAATAAGGTACAGTAAAACTTGGATATAACATACTCGCTGGGCCATAGAAAAAAGGTATGTTATAACTGAGGTATGTTATATCCATATAGTATACTAAGTATGTTATATATAAGGATGAAAAACGGGCCAGAAAAAATAGTATGTTTTAACCGAGTGTATGTTATAACCGAGTATGTTATATCCGAGTTTTACTGTATATGGAGAAGTTTTTGGCTTCATGGAAGGTTGAGTGTATACTGGTTATAGACACAGGTCGAGGAAAGCTAGGTTAGGTGTACTGGACATCATTAAAAAACAAAATGAGTTGACACAGCAATAAAACCAGTATAAATAACAAAATAAAATGCATAATATAATATTGTTTAAAGATTTAAATGAGACAAGACACTTAAACTTGTCTAAAAACACTTTATACACATGTATAATACTCAACAGGAAATTATCTACAATTTTATGTCATAATACAGTCCAACAGTACAATGTTTAATTTCCTCGTTAGAACAAAGGACATACATGTATGACTCACTTGGTACATGTTTAATATCAGTGTTCTCAGTTACATTTTGTTGTATAGGCTCAAATGGAAAAGTAAAAGGGTGATCCAGGGGCAATATCTTTCTTTCTTTTTTTAGATTTTACCAATTTAATCAGGCTTTTTAACCTTTCTAACCGGCCATTTGGGTCAGCAGCCTGTTCCAAATCAAACTCCCCGCAGTGGTTATCTCCCTTTATCAAATCAATAGTAACCACTGCCACCACAAGTAAATTCGTCCGTCAGAGAGCCGAAAAACTTTTTTCATCTTTTCTGTTACATTGTAATATTTTTAATAAATATAGTCTTCTTTTAGTAAAATATGATGTTCAAAGTACATAAAGGGAAAAAATAAATAGTATGAATAAATAACTTATTATATAAATTACCCTGACAACGGTTGCCTAAAGTGCGTAAAATTGCATGAATAACAAAATGTTACGCAAAATAAATATTAAATGGATAACTGTACTTATTCTAGTCATTTAATATATAAATGTTATTTTTTTTCAGTATCATACACATATAATTTTATCCTACTTACTTAAGATTTCTAACCAAAAGCATCATATAAGTAGCGTGAATTGGACCAAGGACCCTATTGGGTGGACAACGCAGCTCATTCCCGATCTTGCTCACTTTCAGGTGTAATTCATCCATGAATTCAACAATTTTGGTTCATAATGATATATTGATATATTTCTTTTTAACTTGTCTTATTTCTTTGGCAGAATGTGTAAATCAACCACATTTTTTATCATTCAATGTTATTTTTCGCTACATTACGCCTAACGCTTTTTAGGCTAACCGTTATTGCTCGTTTAAATTTAAACATTAGTCACATGGTACTACTTGCGTCACGTGATTCATGTGAAGGCAGTGGTTAAAGTAGCAACGCGTGACGTAACCGCTGTGAGGAGTTTGGTTCCAAATGAGAACACTGGTATAAAAGTTTTTAATACCACTTAACAGTATAAATAACTTAATCAATTGGGCCAGGAAAATTAGAACCATGACTGAAAAGTTGTTTTTCTAACAAATTAGTGAGTTCAATGAACATAACTATTTGGAAATCCACTCCCTTGTATATCATTCTACTACATTTGTTCAACCTCGGCTCTTTTCCTCACTTTAAATAAAACATTTGTTCAGTGCTTTCAGTGCTTTGATTTACACAAAGCTCAATATCAAAAACTTACAGTGAAGCCAGTTAAATCTGGAAGAACAGTCTGTATACCAACTGCAGTGTCATCTGATGTACCAGCTACTTTAAAACAACTCATAGAATTACGAACTTTATAATCTGTCAAAGGAGCTACTTTATAACTGGTTCCATATTGTCCTTCCTTGGCTTTCTGAATAGTTACAACCATACCTAAAAAAAGTGAAAATATTTGTTGACTTTGTAGTAAGATTGATTTTTACTTCACTGTGTGATTTTAGAAAACATATTTTTAAGGTTGGCATATAATCATGACTGAGTGAAAATATTTGGGGGGGTTTCTGATATTAAAAGTTGAAATAAAAAATCATAACTCCGACTTTCCAAAATTTATGAATATTATGGGTTTTTTCATGTTTTCTTTCAGTGTTCTGAATGAAACATTTTACACAGTTTTGGATGGTTCTTAGGGGTTAGACAAGAAGAAGGACAGATTATATATGTTGCAAGTTGCAGTTACTATAAGGCTGGTATAGTCTATGAGAGCCTCAAGTAATCTCTGAGTAATCTATCAATCTCTGGCTGACTCAGAGTCAACCACTCAGACAATGGTATTAGACAGAGTTGTGTGCCAGAATGTTAAACAGGTCTTTTAAGACATAAACTAATGAGAATGAGAAAATATACAGTTCTTGTTTACTTCTGGTATATGAAAGAAATGCTACCACCACGGCAAAAACACCATCTTTGGGGGAAGAGGCCTCAGGATTTTCCTTTGAGTTTGAGAAAATAATTGCTGTTTTCACTTATTTGGGGAAAATTGGTCCACATCATAGCCAGTTAAAAAAATATATTTTTTTTAATTATTGCCACATACAATTGAACTAATATGACAATTGAGTTTATAATTTAGTAATTTATGAAACAACATAGGCTGTGTTGTGATAAAAACTCAATATTGTTCCCTTTCTGTTAGAATTTTGGTTCAACATTCTTTGGGGATTTTTCAAGAGATTGGGTACTGAGTTTTGAGGACCGAACTCTTGGATGAAGTGTTTTGGCTCTAACCACTGATTCACCATAAAACTTAATCATACTTTTATTAGACCTGACCATTAACATTAAACTCAAAGTAAAAGAACAAAACAAACCTCCATAATAATCCACTCTACTTCTTGAATTAGTTGAGTCATAATATCCAGAAAATGGTTCAACAATTTCAGCGTATGGGAGTCTCAGCATACCTTGTACACTGTATACACTACCCCATGTAGGTGGCTCATCACTGCTAGCACCAGGATGGGCCCATGATAGACCTAAATAAAAAATTATATTGATAAATGTTTACCTTTATGAACAAAATATTGATACTCAGAGTACATTAACATTGGTGTGGAATTCCACATTTGGCAGTCTGGACACTTATTTTAAACTAGGTTGCCCAAATCATGTACAGCAAGCTATATTATTAACTTGCGCTATATCTTTAATAACAGGTCGTCCGTCATGCAATAACGTTCATACAAGATACAAGATACAAATATTTATTTCAAGTCGGTGCATATTATAACAATGTAACATTAGCTATGTATAGCTATTTACCGACAGGGGAAAGGGAGCAACCTTTAATGTCAAGCACTATTGTCCGAAGTATGGTACCGTTATTCTGTAGTCAATTAAACCATTAAAATGATGATTGTTACAGTACATAGTGTACAAATTCTGGAATTACACATACAAATAATTTAGTAAAATAATATCAAAAAGTGGCAAATTTTTGTAAAAAACAATTCCTCATGATAATTACTCTATGAAGAAAAAAGTACCATCATTATACTCATTGAAGAAACCATGTCTACTAAAAAACGGTACATTTTATTCATAAAGACATAAAGGTAAAGTAGAAGTCCTACGTTCTGCGTTTTGACCAAGAACCGAACCGGCAAAAGACTTTTGAAAAGTTTATAGTAAACAGGTTAACATAGTCACAGGTACAAAAAATATACCCATAAATCTGTCAATACATATCTTAAGAATTTATTAAATGACTTGGGCTTGCATGACACCAATTAATGAAAAAAACTCACCTAAAATCGCAGCAACAAAGAAACACCAACTACCGTACGCCATTTTTCAAGATCACATGAGTAAATTTCCTGATCACATGACTTTCAATTATTCGTACCGGATATCATTCGCTTCTGTGTCATTCGCACTTGCAATGATTTAACACGGATTATCTCCCTTTTTTGATTATCCTTTTTTGGTTCTCGTCATTAAAAGTTTTAATTATTTAAACTTTTGAAAAAATATGTGATCACAAGCGGGTGACTGCCAAGAGGCCCGGCCGACGTATCACTATGGTCATAGACAGTGACCAATCCAATGGCCATGACAAGAGGAGCTATACGCAGGGGCGGGTCCAGGATTTTTTTAAGGGGGGGGGGGTCCGAACTTTTCTAGGGTCGGTCCGAACTTTTCCAGGGGGGGGGGGGGTCCGAACCTCGAACCACAACCACATTATACACTTTTTGCAGAAAAAATGCAACATATTGATATTAAAATCTACACAACCATCAAATCTATGTTATAGTCCGGCCAACACCAAGGATGACCTTGCA
This sequence comes from Mactra quadrangularis, assembly GCA_025267735.1. Lineage (NCBI taxonomy): Eukaryota > Metazoa > Mollusca > Bivalvia > Venerida > Mactridae > Mactra > Mactra quadrangularis. The sequence goes on along the minus strand of CM046307.1, from coordinate 9,474,456 downwards.
CGAAATGATGTAGAAAATGTTATTCAATTTATAGGTAGACATGGTCTTACTGATTCCAAATCCGATTGATGCCACTTTGTCATCCTTGGGCAACTCCCAGAATCCAAGATGGTGACCAAGATGGCGGCTAGAGGCTAAATTATAGATGCAAAATGTATTTTTACACATTATGGTCTCAAAATGAAGGACAAAAGTGATTTCAACATTTACAGATCGAGTCGGTTAAATTTTGTTATTCTTATACAAACTTTTAAATTCAAAATGGCGGTCAAAATGGCGGGTAAAGGCTATTTTCCCAGTATCTAAAGAACAAACTGGCAGAAAGAGACCGAGTGCTGTAGAAATTTATTTACTTATAGAATAGTTCATGTTATTAAAGAAACCGATTGATTTCACATAGTTATAATTAATTATTAACAATTATAAATCCAAAATGGCAGCTAAAATGGCCGATATGATCTAATAGTTCAGTATATAATATACGAGTACATACATGGACGGAAACAAACACATTTGGGTTTAAGTTTCAATGTTTGTTTATATGATTTTTTTGAATCTTTATAAGCTCTCAAGTTTGCAAAACTAGTTAATCCCACCTGATAATCTATTAGCAACTCAAGATTCAAGGTGAGGTCAAAGATTACGATTACGAAGCAAATTCAACCAGTTCTATTTTTTTAGCAATAATGTACTGTAAATAATGAAGTGTTTTCATAATGGCCTAGTTATTTGGCTGAAAACAGTCATATTAGCCTTCGCCTGTGGCTTCGGTTTAGAATGACTGTCTTCAGCCGAATACAGGCCATTATGAAAACACCTAATTCACCATTGTCGCAGATAGGGTCCCAATAAAAAACGCTCAAATTGTACCAACATTCAAAATGGCGGCATTTTTGTGGAAGAAAAAAACACGACCTTCATGAGAAAACTCGGTCACTATGAGATTCGTAAGCAATCAAAATGCCTGAATCTCATAAAAGCCGAGGTTTAAATGAAAATTTGTTAAATAATTCGAGGGTTGCCCGCAAGATACTAGCTCTTCAACGCAATGTACTTATTACAGTCTTGCTGGCAACCCTCGAATTGTGATGGACAAACTAATTTAATTTCCAAAATATAAGCCGTTTAAATAAAGAAAAACGGGAAAATAAGATTGGGTAAATATACAATTTACAGAAGAAAATTTAATTTAGGATTATTATGAAGTGCTATCATTTTGTTCAAGATTGCAATATGTGTGGATATTTGAAAAGCTTATAATCTTTTTAGTTGAAATATTTCGATGCAGTGCCAAAAAATGAGGAAGAAACTTATTGACTGAGCTCTATCAATATCATTACACAAACAATGATACAGTTTGACTTGACTAAACTTGACTTAATTAAAATATGAGCTTAAATGTTTAAGTTTGCTTCTGTCTAATGATATTACATGGCGATAGCACAATTTCTCTAGCCGTTTTGTATGTTGATAACAACATGTTCAAGTGACGACACAAATTATTGTTGGCAGAGTATTTTGAACTCAACCTTCTAAGCATATGCAATGGTAAACTAAACATATTAATGATTATTATCTTTAGAAAGTATCCAAGCGGGTACTAGCTTATGGCCAAAAGATATAAATTTCTTCACTTTTGATGTAGAATATGTGAACTAGCTTTAAAAGCATATTTTACACCCATGCTAATAGTGTATCTTCTTTACATTGTCAAAAACTGACTGACTTGTAACATTACATTTTTGACGAAGGTCAGTTGACCGCATTGTCATAGTGTCACTCCAACAAGATAGATATCTCAAAAGAGTATCAGCACACCAATGTCGTCAGATATTTTTGGTGCTCAGCAAATTGCAGCAGAAGTGATTATTTGTTGAACAATTTTGTTGTCTGTGCTTCTCGTACCAAGTCTTAAAGGTTTATGCGATTAAACATATATGTAATGTTACCGAAAAAAATGAAGAATCACCATATCTTGCAATGCATCGTCTATAATGTTTGGAGTGGAACATATTTAAATATTACATACGAGATCGACAAGTTGTCTCAACGTCCCATCCTTCTTTGGGGGAGTCTTTGCAGTTGATAGTGAATATACTCCAAATGTGTTTAGTAATCAGACATGTTTAAACTTTTGGCACTGATGCATCGGATTTGTTATGTGTTCTTTCAAGATATTTAGTGTTAAGTGAAACAATACATTTTTAAATTTTCTACTTGACCATTTTTTGTAATTAATGAATCCCTTAAAACCACCATCTTGCACAGTGAATACTATTTGCTAAATCATGAGCTAGACACTGGGTTCAAATAGCAGTGTATACGCTTATAATATGAATTGGCATCTACGCCACGTAATTTCTCTTAATCCTTGTAAACAAAACCAAATTCTACTACACACTTTTGATGGAAATGTGCTTTTGTTATTTCTCTTTTTTTATCAATGGCCAGAGTCATTTACAATAAAATAATGAAATAAAGAACATTCATGATTCAGTTGTGATATCTGATGTCAATATCGAACTTGAAATGATCCTATTGCAATTTCTCTTATTTACTATCAAAATGTGTTACAATGTCAACAGAATTTCTATCATTTGCTTTGGCATAAATATACTCTTGAAAGATAATAGAACATACACACAATACTTACAATGTCATTAGTTTTTTTCTTTTTTATAACCTCCTTTACATACATATTGATTATTATTGAAGTGGCAAACATATTGGAAAAGTGGTCGCTATTCTAAGGATATCACAACATATGTTGTTCTATGAATTAAATATTACAAATGTATCAGAATAGTGTCTCTAAATTGCCATCTTAGAAAAAATTTGCTTCCAGAGTCAACTGAGAAGCTAAAAATTATCAACGATTTGATATTCGCAAGACCAAGAGATATAAAAACCTTAACATAATGCTGTATACCCATTAGTTAGGAGTTATGTCTTTCAATGTCAATTGAAATTAATTTTCAAACTGTAATCATTCATTTTGACCACCATCTTAAATTCTTGAAGTTATCCAAGAATTCCAATATGGCATCAATCGGTTACATAAACAAAAAAGGATGAACTACGAAATAAAATGCATTGAAATCATTTTGTATACCCCAGTATATGACTTAGTGGTTGATATATACCCGACAGCTAGTTATTTACGCCAATATAGCCGCCATCTTGGATTTTGGAAATTGCCCAATGATGCCAGTGTGGCATCCACCAGTTTTATGAACTAAACTAAAGAGTAATTCCTACAAAAATGCATTAAAACTTTTTTGAAATGCCTCTATGTACAATTCTGCTCATTGTGGTTGATATACCCGACAAGTGTAGTTTTTATCCGCCATTTTGTCCGCCATCTTGGATTGGATAATAAACGGGGGGTACCAAAATTGCAAAAAAATAAAATTGCAGATAATGTTAGACTAATTTCAGCTATTTAAAATTAGACTGTGATAAGAATGGATTTATTATACATTAATCAGCTTTCATCCGCCATTTTGTCCGCCATCTTGAATTTTGGGAGTTTTCCAAGAGTGCCGAAGTGGCATCATCCAGTTTCGTAAACTACGATGTTTTAGCTTCAAGAAAATGCAAAAACAATTTTTACATCCTTCCATGCACGGTTCAATTTATTAGTGTAGTTTATAAACCGAACTAATATATACCCGACAGTTAGTTATTATTAACCGCCAACTTGGATTTTGGAAATTGCCCAATGATGCCAGTGTGGCATCAACCTGTTTTATAAACTAAAATCAAGAGTTATTACTTCAAAAAGCATTAAAACTTTATTGAAATGCCTCTATGTACGATTCTGCTAATCGGGGTTGATATTCCCGACAAATGTAGCATTTATCCGCCATTTTGTCCGCCATCTTGGATTGGATAATAAACGAGGGGTACCAAAATTGCATGAAATAAAATTATAGATAATGTTAGACTAATTTCAGCTATTTAAATGATCAGACTAGTAAAGATGGATTTATTATACATTAATCAGCTTTCATCCGCCATTTTGTCCGCCATCTTGAATTTTGGGAGTTGCCCAAGAGTGCCGAAGTGGCATCATCCAGTTTCGTAAACTACGTTGTCTTAGCTTCAAGAAAATGCAAAAACATTTTCTACATCATTCCATGCACGGTTCAGTCGATTTTTGTAGTTTATATACCGGACTATAAACACCGAAACAATTAATTGCTTCATGCTACTTAAAAATGACTTACAGGCAAGAAATACACTAATGGACAGGTACGTCTTCCAAATTCTAGGGGGGTCCGGACCCCCATGACTCCGTCCCCCGCTGGATCCGCCTATGTATACATGTAACTCCTTTGTAATCTTCAATTATACATTATAGAATCACAGAAAAGAACTTTTACACATTTAAAATCTATATATACTATATAAATCTCAAGACATGTTGGATATCTGAGAGACCAATGTTCCAAAAATAAAAAATAACATAAAACGTTTTATATTATAAAATTATTCTATTGAATGCGTTTGATACTATTAAATACATGATGTGAACATCGACGTCATGTACCATTACAGTATGACGGCATACATGCATAGACAAATCCCAACATGAGTCTTTTTTGACCGTATGGTATGTGTAAGAATTTTTTCAGTCAATTTTCAGTCTTTGCTAATGTGATATCACAAATCATATGTCTCGACTAAGTGACAATATAGCATGCATTTTCAATTATGATATAATTGGAAATATCGTCCACGTGGTATATGTCCCGTCCAACATCGTGTTCAGTAACTTCTGTTAGCTAACGTTATGGGTACAGGAGAACTCAACCCAAAGACAACTCAACCCGTGCATAACTCAACTCAAAGTTGTGACAACTCAATCCGTTAGTAGGAGATTGAGTTGTCTCGGGTTGAGTTGTCCAAAGGTTGAGTTGTTCCGACACTTACCGAACGTTTTGGAACGTTTAAGGTAACTGAACACTGTTGATGTTCCTCCATTATATACAATATCAACCAAAAAGCCCGACTAATGGGTCATGGTTGATGATTGACTCAGACAAACATTTTGTGAACACGGGATTTAGATTCAGATAGAAAATTTGATGTGCCTATTTCCACCCAAAAAGATAGAATAAAAACCAAAACAGTTACTTCACTGTGTAACAATTTATTGTATATATTTGGAGAGTTCAGGGTTCTCCCATAGGTTGACAATATATTATCTTTCAATTTGAGTTGACCTATTTTATACCGTATTGACAACAGAACTTTCATAGAGTTTGACCATTTTACGTCGTATACATACGTACATAGAGGTTCATATTGCATAGAAAACATTGGAAGAATTAAGACAAGTTTATTTTGTATATTCCAAATGTACATAACCATCAGCGAACGTTTGATGCAATATACCAACATGAATGGACGAACTACTTACAGTTTCAAACTCTCTGGAAGACGTTAGCTAAGTCTTTGGAATTCGAATATATTTGCTTGACACACTACCAAACCATTGTTCTTGGCTGATCTGTAGATTGCAGTTTATGGTGATAAAGCCAAAGTTCACCGCGGAAATGTACAAGTTAACAACAGCAGCAAAATGGTTTTGTCAGTCTCTCGCGTTAACATTTAGAAATGTTTCTGGATGGTCACTGTATGAAACCATCGTTTAACTCTCATAACGAACGGCTGTTAGAAAAAAACTATATGTAAATGTGCTTCATCTGAAACTATTCTTTGTACATGGTCAGCTGGTGACAATCTCGTAACCAGAAGCTCTCAAGGTTGTCGTACTAGCTCGAGAATCTTGATAGCCTTTGGCTACGATCGAGAACGAGTTGGTGGAAGTCTTGCTCACTGGAAAACCTATGATACCTAATCTATTTACGACTAAAAAAACCCTAAACACAATCACTGTTTAAAATAATATAAGATACACTTTATCGTCTGCTTACGAATGTAAATGAAACCATTAAATAAATCAAGTTAATTTTTGTACAGGAAAGTCACTCATTGTGACCTGAAACACTGGTTCATAAAGTCTTTAAGCTTTTAGAGGGGTCCGAACCAAAACGAACCTTTAGATACATCTGATTCCTGTTTTCAACGGTTTTGTCAGCATTTCTATGCACTTAAGATATTTTAAATATATTTCAAACAGCAGAAATCCTCACAGTATATTCTATTGCAAGGGTTATAGTCACGTGATCTACACATACCTTTCTTCGATGTCTCTTTCTAGACAAATAATTGAAATACACCATATAGCGCATAAAATTACAACAATGTACTACCTTCCTGTCCCCAAAAGATCCCAATTGGCCTTCTGAATATTGAGTGTTAGATTCGACTCCTCCGTACAAAAATTGATCAGCACGATAAACCAGGTGAGTCGCGAAAATATATTTTGGGAAAGGTTTCATAGAATACAATTACTATTCAGTATTCTCAGACTAACACATGGGTATTTTCGACGTGGAAATGTAACATATATTGTATGTATTTGAATCAGAGGTGGATCCGGATTTTTTTTTCAGGGGGGGGGGGGTAATAATGCAACATATTAATAATAAAAACTACATAATCATTAAATATATGTTTCATGCTACTTAAAAATCACTCACAGTCAAGAAAAACACTAATGGACAGGTACATTTTCCCAATTCTAGGGGGGGTTCCGGACCCCTCTGACCCCCCGCTAGATCTGCCTATGTGAATCATAAATATTTTTAGATTGCTACAAGAATTCTTCGAAAAACAAAGACAAATGTTGTTTACATTCTGAAGATCACGTGACTATACACCCTCACTGAAATTATATATTTCACAATCACATTTTTCTTAAATGATAATGTCATCAGGTTTGATGTTCATTGTCTCGTCTGTCCTCTCGTCTTTTTAAACACGGAAGTTGAAATCTGTTATCCTTGTACCATTGTTCACATTCCTCTAGAGTTTGAGGAAGTTCATATTGATTCGTCTCTGGTACCCAGAATAACAATACTGAAACTATAGCGCACATAACACCGAAAACCAGACCTGGAGCCCAAGCTGCGATTTCCGCCTGAAAAAAAAATAAAAATGCGAACATATACTCAATTTAAAATGGTATAACATTTATGTACACAATTATGCAAATATTTACTGTTAAACTGCATTTTGTAAGTACATGTTTTATAACCAAAGTCTCAAATAGATAGGTTGATAGATTCCTTATTTCCTCATAATCTGGAACGTAGGACACTAGTTTTATTGAAGAACGTACTGCGAGATTAGTGGTTGGATTGGCGGCCAAGGGGATAATAATTGATTTGGTGCACGATAAAATTTGGTCGCAGTGGAGAGATGAAGTCATTCGTCGGATTCGAATTGCCATACCCACAGTCTACCAGGGTTATCTCTTGGGACAAAACATCTCAGGGGGGGGGGGAGCAATGTAACGACCATTAGAAATATAATAAAGCAACTTCTGCTGTCCGTCTTTGAAAGTCGACTTACAGTCAGAACGTAGAATGTTGAATACTTACCAAAATTAAGCCACGGACGTGTGAAATGCTCTGAATTGCATTATTGCGTTTAGAATGAACAGGAAAACGAAATTGCGTTTAGAATGAACAGGAAAACGAATTAAACAATTTGATGAATGAATAACATTATGCTTTTAAGGGTTATCAATAGATGTTTTGTAAAATAGACAACATATTACGTTACCAAGTTCCTTGAAAAAGGAGCTAACATTCCACCTACTCTGGCTGCGGCTGACGACATTCCAATACCAGCGTTTCTGCAAAGAATAATTCAAGGCCAATTAACCTGAATAAGACTGCGATTTATAGAGAACGTGTTCATTAACAAATACAAATGTACTATCTGTATATGCTTCGATCTTTGCTTAAAACGATGTACCAATCAGAACGGTTGCCAACTTGCCAGTTACTAGCGAGTGCAAGCGCTTATAAGGCTTATTAGCTAAGAGCTTATGTTGAGCAATTTTAACATATTTAAGGTCCGATGAAATTTCGACTGACTGCCGACACAAACATGGTGCTTATAATAGAGCACATTGTTATGTATATAAGCTAATATGTGGATATCCAAATAAAATTATCGAACAATACATTGCAAAACAGCTAAGAAGAATAAAAACAGAAATTACTTTGCAAGACAAATCAGAAAGTCTCGTTGTTTTCTGTACAAAATACAACAGGATCAACCATTATTCAGTTTCTGTCAGACAATGGATACTAAGTTAAAATTACCTCATATTAGTTGGGTAAAGTTCAGGTGTATATAAGAACACTGTACTAAATGATCCAGTGATAGCGAACTTTCCTATCAACGTAAACACTGTAGCAGTTAATAGCATGGTATAATTGCCATCTGAAATACAAATATAGTTATTAGAATGACAGGGGTGTAGTCAACTTTTTTTCAACTTTTAGACACATGGAAGCTAGGGGTTCCAAAGGGCGATTGCAACCGCACCCAGAAGGCAGAAACACATTGAGATTATAAAGAGCAAATCGTACGTTCCAAAGTAGATCTATGGTCAAAGGCAGTCATCAAACAATAATTCTAAACTATTCTCGATTATCGTGTTCCCTAAGAGGCAAATAAAACATCTGATTCGACCAAACGTCTTAAACCCACTTCCACAACCACACCCACCCTGTTTTTTGAAATTGTTGGGACTTTCGAAAATTTCATTTTCTTGACCAACTTGTACATGTAGGCCTAAACCTAATACGTCACCGAATGGTATAAATCAATCTTTGATCGATGACGTCATATAATGTAAAAATTATCATTTTTGATTGGTCTCCGATTCCAATATCCACAACATAAAGAATTACGGTAAACATACTATAATCATACGTCCCCGTGATTCATTAAACACACTTGATCATGAAAAATTATAATAATATAAAATAATCAAGCATCGTCCAATAGAAATTTAGTTATGAAATGCTTCGAAATATATATAACATAGTCGATGGTCAAATGGCAAACTTAGATAGTTTATGAAACAAAGCTGCATTATTTGGAGTGACCAAGTTCATCATATTATCCGTCAATGTTTGTTCTTGAGCTCACTATAATTCAATGTGGCCGCTGGCAAGTTTTGTTGCCCTGGCTCAGAAATGAACACCCAGGACAAATATGGGTGCAGTGAACAAATATCATGTATTTGTGGATACCTGAAGCTGTCTGTAAAATTGTTGCTATCACGAGAGCTATACCACAAATACAATGGAAAGTAATTGCTGTTGGCTTTCTACCGTACCTGTAAACAAATACCAAAAGCTTGCTTTGATTTAACAGTGTTAAATGGTCTAAGCCAATTAACAATTTGCTGACATACTAACGACATGATGGGTATACCCTTACACTATGACTATAGCAATAAAGACTAGCTGTTTTAGTAATGCAAAGATCATTTATTACTTTTAAACTGTTTGTTGGGAACATTGTGATATTACGGAAGCCATTAAGCCATAACATTTCTTCTCTTTGCGTATGTTTCAAAGAACTTCGTATAGGTAAAAAAGGCAATACACATACAAATGCAAAACGGACTCCGAACAATTCCTGAACATTGTGTTACCCTCGCTACGACTTTCCATAAAGCGTCACACATTAGTGTTATCTCGTATAGTACCAGTACGAATATCGTAAGGCATAAAGCCTAAAATTGTGTTGTGTTAAAAGTGCTATTAAAGCACCAAATTCACGACGAAACAATTAGCATGAAGTGATTGTACATTATAAAACGTTTTTATAAATTTATGCGACAGTCGTGTTTTCATATTTGTGTAAATGTCGAGGATTGCTACAGAACACCATGATCTTTAGCGAGTGTCTAGCTGATATTTTTTAACTATTTGAAAGATCAGTGTTTCTTTTTTTTAAATTCCACTTCCTTATAATAACTCGACAATAGTTTGTCATCGGCTCTGTTGCTAACATATAGCTCTACTTACTATTTGTGGTCGGTTTACTATTTAACGTCAATATGTTCAGTGCCCACTTAAAGTTCGAAGACATGTTCACTTTGTAAGCCTACTACACAGGCTTTATCAATATTTTGATTACCATTTATATTTAAATGCTTTTTAATTTCGCTTTAAGTTTTTTGTTATGGTTCTATTTACACGGTTGATACTACTAAAATAGCTTAAAACTGTGTTAGGAAAAGAATTACATTGATCATGATTTTAGAGGCTTTGGGATATCAAATGCTGAATCTTATAAATGTGATGCATTCACGAAATTCTTATTCATTTTATCATCAACCATCCTAAATAATATCAAAATATAATTGTTCTACAAAAATAATCATTGGAATATCCCTTTGTCTCCAAACTTAGGCCACAACAAGTTGGTCATATGTTCTAATATGTTCACCTTAATTTTGACGGTTTTTACAAAAAAATATATTTCCTTGCTTGCCCATAAAAAATGGTCAACCGCTATATAAAGGAACTGAATTAAGATTGTTTTTATTTTTTTCTTCGCTCGCTCGCCCCATTCCCCCCCCCCCCCCCAGAAAAAAACCGTAGAACACACAATCAACTTGTGGCCTTATGCTCTATATACCTGTTGACCATTACTCCTTCCATAAAGGCTGCAGGATATTCAACAATAGATCCCAGAATAAAGTTAAGAAATCTGTTACCAGCAAGACTAGATGATATTAACATTAAACCATAGTATGTAGAACTGTTTGTTATCCTGAAATAACAAATGTATTTGTTTCCATTTTTACGAGTATTTAGATATTTGTATTAAAAATATGAATCTCTTTCTTCAAAATAATCATTCCTTTTTTTTCAAAATAATCATGTAAAAACGAAATAACATTTCGTGAATACGAAATGATTATTTTGAAATAAACGAAATTATTATTTTAAACTACAACAACAAAGTAATGTTATTTTGAAAATATCAAAATAACAATTATTTCGTTTTTATGGAAAAAAAATCCTTTTCGTAAAAACGAAACAATAATTCATAAAAACTAAATAATATGTTCGTAAAACGAAATAGTATTTCGTAAAAACGAAATGATATTTCGTAAAAAAAGAAAAATTGTGAAAATTATTTTTTTCATATGTCACCATAGGGGCTCCGTAGATTAACCAAGGAATACGCTGGGGGGTTAACTAAAGGACGAGCTTTTATGATGTCCTACGTTTTGTTTCATTCACGAGAGGTTATATTCATTAAAATTATACACTATACACACTTCTATGTTCTTATAACGTTTGATACACGATTCTTATATATTTAATATTGTATATGCGTTATTTGTAAAAATACTGCCAAAGTTTTCCTTGGCGATGAACATATTGTTTTTGCCAATAAAAAGTTTTGACTTGACTTGACATGATATTATTGAGATGCAATAAATTATATGTTATCATAAGTTTAAAGGTGATATACAATATTGTCATGGTACTATAAACACTATCTTATTTGAATATGGAATGTATCATTTAATATGGAATTCACTATTTATAAACATAAGACTACATGTAGCCCCTTTAACCTTTATAAACATGAGCATTCATGTAGCCCCTTTAACCTTTATAAACATGAGCATTCATGTAGCCCCTTTAACCTTTATAAACATGTGACTACATGTAGCCCCTTTAACCTTTATAAACATGAGACTACATGTAGCCCCTTTAACCTTTATAAACATGAGACTTCATGTAGCCCCTTTAACCTTTATAAACATGAGACTACATGTAGCCCCTTTAACCTTTATAAACATGAGACTACATGTAGCCCCTTTAACCTTTATAAACATGAAACTTCATGTAGCCCCTTTACAAATATGAGACTAAATGTAGCACATGTGTTGGGACATCTTCACTAAGGATTAAACACTAAAATCCAGTCTAAGTTTAGTTCATGCGCCGCATGGACAAAATCCACTATATACAGTCTCTATCAACCAATAACTATAGCATAATGGACTAGAAAAGAAATTTTGTTCATGCGCGGCATGAACAAAATTTGAAACTATAATACGAATAGGCTACATACAGTCTATTTTGTTGAACAAAATGAACTGTACAGTGAGTATAGTGAATTCCATATTAAATGATACATTACATATTCAAATAAGACAGTGTATAATAGTACATTGTATCTTACTTTTGATGGAGATTAGTTACATGTACATCGTATCGTATGATCATATAATGTCAAGGGACAAATATAAACCATTTCATGTTCATGATGTTGAATATTAATATCGGCATTCAGAATATGATGGAGACAACAAAACTGACGAATAATTTTATAATTGACATGCTCGTAGTTGGTAGGCTTGTACATAAGTAAGTTGCATACTTTGTAGATAGTGGAAGTGTTAGTACATGTCCGTTATATATGCAGTCAGTTACAGTTCTGACTATGAATCCAGTTTTGTGTTCAAATCTAGGGCGAGACCTGCATATTTTCGTGTAGTTCGCTCATGGATTATTTACTATGGCCATTCTTCCGTAAACCGTTGTACCAAGCAGGGTAGATGTCAGCTACTGTCATTGATATATGCATAGAACTAATATAAAAGCTTAGGTTCAGATATCTAAGTTTATCTAGGTACAATGAGTAGGGCGACTTATCACCGCTAAATGTGGCAAACATGTTGAAACACAGCGAAAAAGAACTAAACATCACATTATTTGTATTATATGTATATGTACATGTATATAAAGTTAGAAGTATGTTGTCCCTAACAACAACATTAGCAATCTCTAAATACAATCAGACCTTATTCAATAACAGATTTTCATATAAACACCAACTTCATCATTTTTACAAAATGAATTGATTATGAACTACGTGTACATTCTGTTAATTCTTTCACAGGAGGTTATACTCCAAGTTTTACTAGTTTACCCTACAAATTATTTCCACATAAATTATGACTTACCAAGCAAACCACATAATCAGAGATGCAATAAGTAGTCTTCTAGATTTAAATAAATCAACGACAGTATATTGTTTTGTTGCTGTTTTGTATTGTTCAGATGTCGTACCAGTGTCTGTAGTCAAAGGTTGGTCATCTGTCACAGCGTCTGTTCCATTTTCATACTCTAAAAGGTACACGTAAAGATCTTTTGATAGATATTATCTACTTTTTTAGTTTATGATATAATTTGAATAAAATGTTTCATTTTTATTTCGATACTGAAATAACAAGATATTATGGTATTATCATTTAAGCAATAGAGTTAGTGCGAAGCTCTTTACCTCTTTGTCATATCAAGTCACAACCTATAAAATTTATTTTTCATTTTTCGACTAAATATTTTTTTACCACATAATACTTACTTATTTGTAAAAGGTAAACGGAAAGATCCACTAAAATCCTACTTAAAAGCTACTATCTATTACTTTGGTTTATGACATATTTTGAAGAGTTGTTTTCTGTTTTGTTTCAATACTGAAGTAACAAGATTTTTGTTGAAACAATTGTGTTGATATGGCATATATATAATCGTTTAAGCGAAAGAAAGAGAGTGGTGCTCTTAATCCTGGCTTCCAAAACTTAATTAGCCACTTTTAGCATTTTTATTTTCATCAGATGCGGCATTAAACCCGTTCATAAATAGTAAACACACAGAATAGCTGAAGACCTTAAGCTATTTACCTCTATGTCATTTCCTACCTCGAAGGAAAATGTCTAGGAGACCCATATTATTTATTATTCATTTTGTGACTAATCAAAGCACTGAAAGTACTGATGGGGCGGGGCTCTTGAAAATTTTAAAACACTGATCATGACACTACTATGACGTTATGAGAAACTAGCCATAAAGTTGCCCTTTTCCAATTGGACAGATGGATTTTCAACTTTTGTCATAATGATTGTGCCAGATAAATTGAATCATTGTTTTTCATCATGATGTTCTATTCAGTAGTGGATTCTATATCATGAAAGATTAATTTAAAACAAAAGAGGAAAGAGTTGTGAATAGTAGTCTATAGTGTCTGACTTTATTGCTGTTAAAAACTTCCCTCCTTGATGGTCATAGAATTAATTTTTATCCTTTTTACAAGGACCAGTCTTGTAACTTTTAACTTGTTGCATAGACCTTAGTCCCTACAAAGCTGGAATCAATCCCAGTATCAGTCATATATTTCTGCCGACTCATCCACTCCACCACTAACAAACAATGAGTATGCACTTGAGATACCGATATTAATGAATTCAGGAAACAACTTCATGCTCTTTTACCCAGTGTTCTTCGTTGATATACAGTGCCTACCAAAAGTTTGGAGACAACAGAAATTTATTATATCTTGATTCCAGTAATTGATTTTTTTTAATACAATCATTTTTAATACATCACAGATTATCTATGATGAAATTAAAGCACATTTCATGAACGCACCACAATTAATAGGTTTAACATCTGATATTCCAAAGCCTCAAAAATTAAGAGCAATGTAATTATTTTCTATCACATATTTTTAAGTAGAACTAAAATTAAAAAATAGGCAAAACTGACAAGTATTTAAAAGCAGTTTTGAAATATTTTATAACAGCTATTCAATAGGCCTACAAAGTGAAAATGTCTCCAAACTTTTGGTGTGTACTGTATATCGGCTGGCCATATTTGAGGCCAGATGCATTTGTTAGCAGTGTTTGATGATACTCGGATGCAATGGCAAGTTTTGAGCACTAAGTCTGATCTCAAGATACATGAACTTTAACACAGTTCTTAGTGGGTTAGGCATAACCTTGACAAGTAATGTATGCTTAAGTATATTGACAGTACAGATTTGTTTGTAATTATTTATTACTATTAATTACAACACTTCAGTATGAAATGTACAATATATACATACATTTTGAATGAACAATTTCAAGTTTATGTAATACCAGGTAATAACAGTAAATAGACAAAAAAGTTAACACTGCAGGGTGACAATTCACAAAATCTTCTCAGAACACTTATTTTTAAATGATGACTTGTTCACTTCCATGGAATAGGTATTTCAGCCGCGACATTAAAAAATAACATAAAGTGCCTAAATATAACCAGTTCTTCCTTAAATTCTAAAAGGTTTGATAGAATCTGAAGTAAATAATGATGCTTACTGTACATTTTACTAATAGAAAAGGCTGTTTCTAAATTAGTTCAATTACTATAATATTTAACCATTTATAATCCATCAGGGTTATGGAGAAACTTCTCATAGAAAAAAAATCCATGGTGTACTATAGATTGTTACACATCATGTACATATATTAATGCAGTTCAAAATACATTTAAATGTTTATTTACACAAATACCAAACATATGCGAAGTAAAACATCTCAATGATACAATATTTTGGAACAGATTAAACAAAAGCTTACTTAACATATTTCATGTTTTATATAGTTAACTATAGTTATATACAGCAAAACAAGGATGACTTCAATGCTAATTGTTTTTGAGATACAGAGGTTTGAAGTTGGTAGGTATTGCACTATTTTTGAAGTAAGAAATTGGTCAGTTTTGAGCCATCTTTGAGGGCAACAGTTTTAAAGAAAGAGAGCTCTCAGAGTCCTTTATTTCCATATATGTACTAAAATTTAGGTAAATATTTGAATTTAATAATCATTTAGATTCTTATTTCTTCCTTTTTTGAGAAAAAATGATCGGAAAATGGCCCCGCGGCCAATTGTGCAAAAAACTTAATTCAGAGCTGTAAAAGTCTTGATTTATAAATTGCCGTATTTTCTTTATTTTTCAAGATAATACTTCAAAAATTTTCAGGGAATATTCTTATAATCATAATTGATATATATATGGTCTTAATTTATTGTAAATCAATAAAAGAAAAATATTTTTGTATTTTATACAGGGTTATCCCCTCTTTTTTTTAGGAAATTAATTTTTTCATAAGTTCATTGTGCTATATTTTTTTTTTTTAAGATATTCTTATAGAAATGGGTATACATGTTCTTGATATTGCCCTTAAATCAACTATTCATACATCATTTATTGCTTGACCATTATTCTGATACAATGACTATCAAAAAAGTTTACATGAACATAATGTGAACATCATGTATATTATCTTATTATAAATCCTGTAAGCCTATCTTAATATACATACAGTAGCCTACATATTATCATAGGACATTTCATATAAGTCATGCATAGCAAGTTCATATTGACCCGAGACAAAATCTGTAATTTAGATATCAGATGGTAATTGAGTTAAAAATGTTTTCATCAGTCACTGGTCATTGAGAGCAATTTTTAACATTAATATTGACATGTATACATATTATCATTGGACATTAGGTATAAATCATGCATAGCATGTTCACATTGACCTGAGACAAAATGTATGATTTCCATAATTATACCAACAAGTCATTCAGTTGAAAATGTATTCATACTTCTCTGGCCAATTAGAGCTGGTTATAACACTAATATTGACTTGTATACATGTACATATTATCATAAGACACTTGATCATGATGTAAATCATGCATAGCATGTTCATGTTAACTGAAACAAAATCTATTACTAAGACTTCAGATGTTGTAAAATGTATTCATATTTCTCTGAACAATTAGAGCAAGGTATAACATTAATATTGACATGAATACAAATAATCATAGGATCATAAGAACTGATATAAATCATGCATAGCATATTCACATTGACCTGAGACAAAATCTATAATTTAGATATCAGATAGTCATGGAGTTGAAAATGTATTCATATGTCTCTTGTCAGTGAGAACAAGTTGCATTATTGATATTGACATTTATACATATACATTTTTCACAAAAACACAGGAAGTCACTTCAAATTCCTTGATCAAGTTGAGAAATCTAGCTTAATTTCTTTGTCTTTTTAACCACATGTAGATCTGATAGCAAGGCACACAAATTCTTTGAATTACACTTCCAAAATTTAGCCACTCAAAGATCCTGTTACATTTTAAAATTTGACAAGTCAAAGATTCTGTTCTATTAGGTATTAGTTTCAGTTTTAAGAATGGTTATTTGTTTGCTAAAATATCCATTTTTGTGAAATTAGACTTTAATTGGTTTTAATTAGATTTGAATTGGTCAACAGAAAAATCATTTAGAAATTGGTGTAAACTTGTTTGTCTTCAGATCTAGAGATGGTAGAAAAGATCTATTATTTTAGTTAGATTGTAAGTCAAGAAGAATCTGCCTTAATTTTCATGAGTATTATAGTCATGAGTTTATTCACTATGTTGATCCTGTTGTTGCAACTTGAATTCACAGTTGTTATACAATTATCACTGGTCAATTGTTAGATGTATTATCAAAATCTTGACCCTGAAAATATACATAAATACATGAGATAAGCTAAAAAAATAAAAGATACACAGAGCTCTCTAAAAGTTCTCGGAAGAATGAAATTTTGAAAAGATAGATCATGCACACCACAAAAATATTTACAATAATTAAACCTATCTCATGACAAAAGTATGGCCTGAATCCTAAGTAATATTGTATTGATAAATAAATGAATACTAAAAAACTAGAAATGTACTCGGATTACCTTTTAATTTTACATCATATTTTATAGTGGATCAATTTATCTCAAAATCAAGATTTCCCTAGGCCTATGAGAGGTTACTATACACAGAAAAATTTAATATCTCAGCGCCAGACAAAACATTCAATTTGTGTATGGGTCCTCAAATTATGATTTTGTACTACTATATAAGGTTTACACATAAATTTGAGCCTTAACAAAGTTATTCACCAAAACACTATACAGAGTATTTCAAATAAATAGTCGAAACTCAAAGAACTGGTGATGGCATATTTGGACACATAAATGTCATAGTTATTTCAATCACAATTTTAATTACTCCTTAATATAGGCTGCTGCAATAAATTGACTACAACAAGTGTTTCTGTACATTCTAAAGATCAATTGACTTTACACCCCTGAATAAGCTATACAAGTAATAATACAACAAGAAAATGTAATTATAAGTAACAAATCAAGTATGTTGGCAAGGTACAATATATCTACATAGCGGGGATATTGCCAGCAAAAATACTGAGACAAAGTAGTCACATACAGGTCATGCATGATAAATGCTATTATTAGATCTATTTAATACATGTACATGTAATTAGTTCATACATCATGTAAGATAACCCAATTATCAAATAACCTTTTACTACAGTACTTCTAGACTTCTGCAGATCCAAAATTCATGTGTATACATAGAGAGCTGTCTTGAAATGGCCCTAAGTACAAGCATATATCATTTTGCTAATTCATCATTACAATTCAAAGTCATTGTATTTTTTTCAACTGATACAGTTTAGTTATATTCACTGAATTGTCATAACTTTCTATTGAACACAATAGACAACTAGGAATCATGATTTTAAAAGCAGTTCATCATCATAATGAATAATTGAGCAATAAAATGTGTCCCTATCTTACATCATTACAAAACGGTTTACCTGGAGAGGAAGGTCCTTGTTCAGAAGTTGTCGCTGTACTCTGAGACGGAAAGTGTCTGCTTCTGGATGTTTTCAGTTTTGTGCTTAAATATTTTTGCTTTGGAGAGTTGGTGGATGGCTGGCTTATACCATTTTGATCACTGATTTGCTCCCACAATATTCCAGAAAGCTAAGACAGAGAGAAATAGAATTTGTAAGCAGGGCATATTATTGGAGGAAATGCATAAATTCAATCATCAGAAAACCTACTAATGTTTATGTGTATTAGTATTACACATCTGCTCAATCAATATGTGAACTATAAAACTAGTCACACAACTTACTTTATTTTACAGATTGAATAATAAGAAGTCAAATTCTTTGTTAACAAAATAATTCCGTGTGCTTACAACATGCAATGCTTGGAATATATTTACAACACGCAATGTTTTCACAAATTAAAGTAAATCTGACTGCATATATGCAGCGTTGATATGTTGTATTTGAATAAGGGCGAAGTAACGGGGGACGAAGCCCACATTTCCAATGGAACAAATCCATCATCACAACGTTAATTCTGTTTTGTCTTAAGGAAATGAATGATTTGCTTGGAATCATGAAATTCTTGAACAGTTTAGACAATCAATTCGACAAATAATGTTTGATTAAATGAGTAAACTCAAGACAAGAGATCGAGACCTACGTCGTCTAAAAATCGTTAGCTCTATGTCTTACCTGACAAAAACGCTTATTTTAGCCGCAGTTTAATAAGTAAACATCCTCAGTAACCTCTATCCATCGCTCCACTTCATTTCCTTCGTTCACTAGGCGTCTTCTTTCAGGACTTATCGTCGTCTTCTAAGTCTTAAGAACCCATGTCCATTTTGTAAACAATACGGTGTGTACGCATTGCCGCCACAGGGACAAAGTCAGAGATATACCGATTGTACATGTAGCGATATGAGTCCAGGGAACCAGGTTAATGGGAATCCCCGCAATGGTTTGTGGGTGAATGTCATCAAGGTCAAACTATTTTTAGAACTCATCCCGTCTGTTACGCAGTAGATTTTAGGGTTATAAAACCTTTATTTTCTACTAAACGGACATTTATATTGACCAAATGCATTGTTCAACAATCTTAGAACTATTATATACAAGCGTTCGTAAAAAATAGTTTATTTTTATGGCGATTTAACAAAAAAATTGCAATTTCGTATTTGGATGAACGGGTGCTTTTAGATAGATAGATAGATAGATAGATAGATAGATTTATTTGTGATGCTTTTACAATTTTTACAGATGATACAAATATTTAATAATAACATAATAACAAGAATATGACATAAGATATCACAGCAATGAATGAAGATATTAGTACAAGTATAGATTGCAACCGAATTAGGTCGACTTGCCAATTCTCCATTGCGTGTTTTAGTCGTATCATGACTCATGTTGATCTATTGCCGGATGAAAAATCTAATCTATGGAAATAAGTCGCAGGTGATTATCATGATAACATATACTAACCGAAATATCCGAATCAATTTTTGCAGTAATGATATGCGGAGTGGATCGGGTTTTTTGCTTAAATTCAATGCTCGGAGCTGAAATTACGGTTTGTTAACTTTGGACGTGGCTAAAGCCCCGCCCAAAAAGCTAGTTTACCAAGACAAAAGTACTTACTTATTTCCGCCTTCTTTCCAGCCAAGGACTGCATTTCATATGATTGAAAACCACTAATTGTAGCAACTTCATCATAGTCTTTCTTATTAAGTCTACAAGCTTTTTGTATAATCTGTTTGGCTTGTTTGACTTTACCATTAGCAATCAACCATCGTAGTGATTCGTCTATTAACCTGATAATAAAATTCAAATCACTGATAGAACTACTGAGACGGTGCGACTGAAATAGTAAAGAAAAACTTATAGTGACACTACACTCTTGTAAAAACTTAACAAACTTAATAGTGTGTGTTTTAAAGGAGTTTTCGGCTTTTATATGAGTGTCTGGTACACCGTGCGCTTCCTTACTGCAGACTGCTGATACATGTAATAGGTTATATTTTACTTCAGTCAATTTTGAGTAACATAATTACTACGGGGTAATCATTCTCTTGGACTGCCATTATAATGATATTGTCAGAGTATTCCGCATGAGATTTTGCAGTATTTTGAATCGGACTGGCTCGGCGTTATTCATAAGAGTAAATGCAAATTGCTGGAACTACTGATTATGAACTCTGTCCGGTTTCCTGATAGAGAACAGCCCAATTAGTTTAACCAACTGTAGCGATATTTGATCATTTACCATAACCACACGTCTAGCTCAGTCAGTCGCACACATGCCTACTTATGTAGGGGTCGTGGGCTCAATTCCCAGACTGGGCATATTTTCGAGAGTTTTGGTCATTAAAATACGGTCATTCTCCACCTAACCACTGAATGCAAGACAGTTGTCAGTTACTGACGGACTTATACGCCCAGTAATTGGTTAACAGCTTAATCGAGAGATTTGGCATTTCCATGAACCGCTAGTAGGTTGACTGACTGCTGTGAAATTACCTATGGTAGTTCCTACGGCGTTAAACCAAACAAAAATATCGTTTATTAAATATTGCACTTTGTTTTTTTTTTAATTTAATTACATCAAGATAGGCAGGAACACACTAGACAATCTAAACGTTTTAATTTCAGTGTTAACTTTACATTATTTCTAGGTCTAGCAATGGAATCAAAAACAAAACATCCGGATTACCATTCCGGTTAGCTATCGACTTAGCAAATCGAAAGGTCAGGTCAGATAGACTTTGAATAAACCGATAAAAAGTCATCAAACTATACAACATAAATTATTATATGATTGATATGTTATTTTGCCATTGTCTGTTCCAAGGCGCAAGCCATTAGGTTTTTTTGTTTTAGTTGTTTTGTGTGGTATTCCTGTTATAACAAAAGTTTTATAATCTAAAACATCACCTTTTTAATTGTGTGAAAGTCTGTTAGTTTTACTGGTGCTGTTACTGATACGTTTTAGACTCCTTTTATAGACGAATTCGCTAAGATTAATGAAAAATGACTTACCACCATTCAACTAAGGACCAAGCTGACAAACAAGCAAGACAAATCTGTAAATATCTCCATGAGACATTTCTAAAGATGAAAGCTATAGGTGTAATGATAGCAATTCCTGTTGTCCAGAATAAAAGTCCTATCACTTCAATGATTCCACGAAGTTCTTTAGGTACTAGTTCTAGGTTGATGATCGCTAATGTCAAACCAACACCCTAAAATATCATGATGAGACAATTTTGACAGTGAATTAAAAACACTGTAAGAGAATAAAGTATACCCGTAAGTCGATACCCTTTCGACTAAGGTTCGAGGTACGTGCCATTGAATTTCATAGTACATATAGTAGTTGCAGCTAATTGAATGATTTGTTAAATAGTAAAATTGGCTGATCTTTTTTATTTTCTTCCATCTTGATTTCAGGAGATAAGTTACGACGTTCAGAGTGACAAACGCACAAAAAATTATTTCCATGCGGTAAAAAGATATGAATGCCATCCCTAAAAGATATTTGACAGCGAAATGTTAAGACGGATAAATTGGTGTGTCGGTTTGGAGTTACATGTAGTGCGTTGCTGCATACAAAACCGGTTAATTATATCGAATTTATGCTTGTATATAACCGTGTCCATGAGTAGCAATAATTTTACATAGTACAATTGATACAGAAACTTATTATCATAACTAAAGAAAAGAAATGTACAGCTAAGTAACTTTAAGCACTGACTGTCGAATAATAGTACATTGTCAATGCTGTTTTTAGAATACATAATCCACTTTATTGTCGATATTGAAATTTGCAAGTGTAGTATCGCTGCATATTAAATCAAAGCGCTGAAGGCACTGAATTTGTTCGGGTTTAAAAAGTAAAATGAGATTTCCGGCTCCAACAACGTTTGTACACAAAGAGCAGTTCAGTGATATTAGTTTGATAGGTAGAACAGCATTGTTCCGGTTTAAAACACTTCAAACAATCGACCTATAGATACAGCAGGTTAACCGGACAGGCGAACACAACATTTGATTTGTTTTCGCATAACTACAACAAATCAAGGGGGTCATTCTTAGAACAATGCAATAATTGCCGCTTTAAAGTTATCACTTATGCACATTTATTCTACTACATCTGTATGTTTAATAAATAAAGTCAACTAATCAGACATCATCCAAAGTCATCAACTACGATATTTAAACTTTTCCTATAGAACCATTCTATTACATAAGATGATGTAACATCTCTACTGACAACTGGCACAAACGACGAGTCGTGACTGAATAGTTGATACCATTCTATTACATATTACGGCGTAAAGAGCTCAACTGAGACGCTTAACTCATAATCTATAATACATGCGCTTCAATATAAACCGATTAACAAGTGTATTTCAGGAATTATTGCGCCTGTCATAGCAGTCGATCATTTTGAATTGCTCTATACTTATATACTGAAGGACTACTTCTGGATTCGGTAATTTTTCGAAGTGGGAAAGGGTCTGAAATACGGTAAATATATTTTGGTCAGGACTGACGTCCCGAACAAATAAAAAATTAGATACTTTATTCCAAGAGGCAAAACATTTTGGTGAGCCCAGTCTACCCTGTGAGCATCTTAATACTTACAATGTAGAAAGAAAATTGAATTCACCGAGAGAAGCCCTTAGTTAGCTTATATGATAAACTTAGACCAAACCTGTTGTATCCCTCCTGTCAGAGTTCGTAGCACGGCAAAGTATGGAAAACTTGGTATCAATGCAGAAGCTAAAGTAACCACAAACAACAAAATATGGCAAAGTATATGTAATCGTTTACGACCATATTTGTCAGCTAGACTAGTAAAGATAAAAGCACCAAGACCTTGACCAAACATCATTAATGTCTGTGATAACTCGGCTAACTCCTTTCTGTCACAAACTAAATCCCACTGAAAAGAGAAATATAGCTTTAAAAAAAATCAAATATTAAAATCATTTAAAATATCGAAATTTAAGTGTAAGTAATGGCAATTTTAGTCTACGTTTCATGTTTATGCACGCCCACCGACTTTACAGCTATTACCCCTATTCACCGGGCTACTTGTAACTGGTATCTATCTATCAATATACCTGGGGGTCATTTACTCCGCTTGGTGCAGCCGACAAATTGGAAAGATGGAATTATACCACTCTCACGCGGGTATCCATAAACACATTGGTACTGGGTAGATTGGAGCAATAGCAAGTAAATTTCTTGTTCAAGCTATGGTATTGGTACATGTATACTAATTTATTTTAGCTCGATTGTGAAACAAGTTCTTACGACTTAGATTTATCACTTTCGAGTCCGCTCAAGGGTATTAACCTTAGTAGGGTTGGAATCAGCAGTCTGACCTAGGATGTTGACGAAGTTTACATTGATATAACACTATACGTGATGTAGGATACGTTACGATTAAAACATGTTATACAGCGAGTGTATCGGCTTCAATATCGTCAGGGAATGTCAAAACACATGGCATGGTACGTTTCAAAGTTGGACATTAGTATAACCTATAGGTCTACTTGCGGCGCCTCTAAAGTGATATTTTGAAATACATGTACTTTTATTATTTCCACATTTATTTCGTATACTAGTAAACGTAATGTAATTTCGTAAAATCAAAATAAAAGTGAAAATAAAAAAGTTTTCAGACTGACACTTTAGAGGCTCCGTATCTATTTACCTCTGACACCATTGATCTACTACGATCAAATGGACCATCATCACTGTATGTCCAACCATACAAACATCCTGTCTCCGTCTCCTTGGTAACGCCACTTATATTTTTGATTTCTTTAATAGAACATTCCCCATATACTCTCGTGACATTAACATAGTCAACATTGCTTAGATTTACAGGAACACTGGCACATTGGGACTCTGGACGATATCCTATGGAAACAAAATATTTTTACATCAGATTTGAACATAATGACATATGCATGTAAAAATATTTTATAAAAAGTGTAAGTACATTGTAAAAAAATCATACAGATGGCATATAAAAACGTGAAGGAACCTGACCAAGTCGTTAAGACCACAGGTGCCGGACACAATTTTTGTTAGCATTATGAGCTTGGTGACAACTTAAAAACCATGACCGTTGATCAGGCGTTTGAGACATTTTCTTTATATTTACATTAAGATGGAAAACTTGTGTCAGGCACCAGTGGTTACGACGTTGAACTGGTTATTATCAGACAACTTGCTTTGCACTGGTTCGAGTAAAAATCAAACACAACCAAGGCTTTTTAAAATGTATTCTTGTGACGAATTGCTTTGCACTGGTTCGAGTAAAAATCAAACACAACCAAGGCTTTTTAAAATGTATTCTTGTGACGAATTGCTTTGCACTGGTTCGAGTAAAATCCAAACACAAACAAGGCTTTTTAAAATGTATTCTTGTGACGACCTAATGTGTTTTGAGAACAGCAGCCAAATGCATTAATATACATGTATCATCATAAAATCGCCAAGCTGTGTGGTGGTCATTTAACAAACTGTATGTGAAAATCAACGACAAACATGCCATTTGAAAGATCAAAGCCTTCTGACAGACAATGGATCACCCATTTATAATTTAGAAAACATATTTACCAATAAAAACAATAGACAATACATGAAAGCCACATGACCAGATTGCTACCATTAAAACCATCAACTGTCGACGTTGATACTTTCCCCATGGTCCAATGGTATTCCATATTTTATCAACGTCAACCTCTAGCACCATTTTGTGTAACGGTTGCTATGGAAACTTAGTCTGGTTGAACAATGATGCCTATCACTGGAACTCACTATTCCAAGCACACCACAGATAGTAACACTGTTGAAGTGTGTTGATTATCAACTTCGTTCTTGGTGGTTTTATCATTGCGCAATGAAACATGACATGGAATAAGATACGTGATATTCATCATATATTGACGTAGATAACCAATTATAATGTTTAGTTTCATGCATTTGAATACATTGTATTATATGTTTCAATTCTGGGTTTAACGCGGTCAAAACAAGTTTAGGTGATAGTACGGCGTCCAGCTTATCTCACCTAGCTTTCCGGATCCTTGTCTATAATCAGTACTCACATGCCTTTCCACAAGGCCGGAAACTTCTCAATATATACCTTATTTATTGGGGGAAATTGACATTATTGGCAACTGTTCATGGTTTTGTATCAGGTGGTTGTGAGCTTTAGAAAATAAGTTAACCTTTATTTATTGACGCGCCGTTAAAGCAAAACAAACTAACACATAAACAAGCTATTTGAGTTAGATAAAGTCGACTTATTTAGTGGATACATCCATAGACTTAGTCTTAACACTATGTATGCAGAAAAATATATGCGTTGTTGTTTAAAGCTTTGACAGAGTCCGGTCGTTTTGTTAGCACTTTTATGAATAACTAACTTCATTTAAGCTTGTCAAAATTGTAATGGCATTTTATTATCTTGATTTCATGCTTACACACGTTCACCGACTACTGGTAACTATATTATATTTTACCAATCTCCATGGGGAGTCTTTTACTCTGCAGCCGACAAATTGGCACAACAAAATTATACCATCCTCGCAGGTACCCATTTACACACGGGTGGAGTAAAGCAATCGCAGGTAAATTTCTTGCTCAAGATAAATTATCGACTTGGAATCGATTTAAATGAGGAAAAATATAATGAGGAAATATATATTGATGTTACTAATGGCATCCAGTGGTCGTTGGTTCCTATTCTCGTCTGATCTTACATGCCTTCGTCGAGTGTGGTCATTTTACCTCAAACCACTGTATCTACATGTCGTAGCTTTTCTTCAAATATCTTGTGCAATGATTTGTACAACTTTTCAGGAGAATTGAACTATTTTTGAATGTTTTTTTTTTTAATTTAGTGAATATAGTAACGACATTTTGCCATTGTTTTCATAATTAAAACTTGGTTTTATTTCTTCTTATAAGCGATACAATCGCGTAAACAGAAAGTAGAAAGCTGTTTCTTAAGAGAAAATCTCCGTTATAATTATTTCCATTTCCGAGTATACGAGATTTTGTCGTTGGTGTAAACAGTTTTGTTTTAACATGGAAATCTATACGAGAGTTTTGAAGGTAAGAAAATTTGACCAATCGCTGTACAAGATTTTGTTATAGGCCTATGTTGATTTTGAAGTAATTCGATTGGCTATTGTGTCCGGTATTTTTGCAGAATACGAAACGGAATGTCGTCTTTCAATTTCTCAAATAAATAAAAAAAAATGCACAAAAATGATCATACGAGGTTTTTGAAGAAAAGCGACGATTTTAAGAACAGTAGTATTTCACAACTGAACATAAACAACTTATTTCTATCGGTAAAAATGGTTTTTGATATATTACTTGCTAACTTATGAGGACCATGCATGTAGTTTGTTCCAATGGTCAGGTAAAAAATACAACAAATATTTATTTATTGTAATTAAAAACATTTAATATTTGTCAGTAATAAAACAAATGTACAACATAATGATAACAGTAAAATATGATCAACACAATATATATCATCTAAAGTGTTGGTGTTATGTGCAAGTACATACAAAATATATCAGAGCAAAATGATCTGGCCAGACACTATCCCTCTTTTATAAGAACATAGATCTATATCATATTCGAGGAACTTACTAAGGGTGACGGTATGTACACTGTAGAACAAATAACTATTGGGTGCATTACAAAGCATATATTCAGGTGTGAGCAATTCAGTTATCTTGTTTGTCAGATAGCCTGATATTATTCATTTTTACAATGCTTTGGTTAATAATTCTAGCTTAAAATACAGATTTTCTTATCAGTTATTATTCACATATGGAAACCATTGTTTTCTTAAGTTACATGTTTAGTTTATTCTTTTTGTACAGTTCTATAATAATAATGGCAATGGTATTTTGGTCGATTAAAAATGGGTTAAGGTTTAATTTCTCCGTCGAAAATACAATTCTGGAAGCATTTTATTCCAATTCCTGATACTATGCTTAGTACATAAATGGAATTATAAATTATAATATACATATACATTTATAAATCGTAATATACTTACATTGAAATAAATGTTTTCTACCTTCATTTCCCGCTTTTAATATATTATCAATATCACAGTAAAACAATACACAACTTGAGCAAAATACATAACAATAACAAATAAGTGAGCCTCGAATAGCGATTTTGGTATTTATGTTCATATTATACAACACTCTGCAATTTAAACTTTTCCATTAAACACTTTTGTATGTGACGCATCATCTGTTAGAAAAATATATGAAAATCATACCTCTGAAAAATATCATTTGATTACAAGTAATATTTTTTTTTAAAAAATAGAACAAATAGATTTGTGTACTTTAGCATGATCATCAGCAATTGCTTCGGTTCGATGCAACCATGAAGCACTAAAGTGCGTTCAACAATGCGAGCGCTCGAGCGAACGCCTGCTTCCTGAATTTTTAGGCTATTAAACGATTGCAAGCGCACGCTGTAAAATCCAAGATGGCATCAAACAACACATTATAAAAAATAGCTGGTGGTATTTCTGCTGAAACATGAGATCTTTCACATTTTTTATCAAGTATGAATCATTATAATACAATTTACAGCACCAAATAAAATCTAAATTTTTCCAGCCGCTATTACATGTAGGCCCTATAAACGAAACACCTCTCGAGCTGAATAGCGAGCGCTCGCGAGCACTCGCGCGGGTGCACGCGTTTAGAACGAAAGTGCTCGGTGTCGCCCCGAGCGCTCGCATTGTTGAATGCACCTAGGGCGTATTAACAATCCGTTAGGTGTAGTATAATTATGCATCATGTATCATGAAATTATTTATCTTTTTACCCTTATATCGGTGTTTTACAAGTTAAAATACATAACAGAACAATTAAATTTTACAAAAATAAATGAGACCAAATAAAACCGAACAATTACAGACCAATAACCATACTGAGCTGTCTTGATTAGCTTTTCACCACCCTGCAGTCACAATTCATTAAACAATACAATTTTCATCAAATAATCAAGCTGGTTTTCTTTAGAGTTATAAGTATAAATGGTTAGAAATACAAGAAATGAATATCGCCAGTGACAGTATCCTTATTTAAGATACGAAAAATTCACGCCAGTGACAGTATCCTTATTTAAGATACGAAAAACTTGAATTTGCTCTATGCATTTGCCCTACGTAAATATGGAGCCAATGTGAAGAATGATCACCAAAGTCGCTAATCTCGGCTTATTAAGGACGAAAGACACGTGGTTAGATATGAATACATCAAACATTGTTAACTGATAATAAAAATCACCATGAATTTAATAATGTCGTGATAATAACATCATAAATAAAAAATGAATAAAACTCGACGTCATAACACGTCACTATTATAAAAAATAAAACATAAATACTATGACGTCATAACACGTCATAATTGTAATGAATAAAACATTCGGAACGACCTCGACGATCATCTACGAAGATACACCTCGGATATCAATCGTAGTAGAAATACAACAAAGTTATGAGGTCAGGCGATTAACCTCATAGGTTAAGTAGTGCCGATGTAAACAACCAACATGGCAGATCATTTTGCAGAAAGTATCGAGTACACAAAAATGTTTGAGGATCAACTTTGATTTGAGTGAATATCAGTTACAGGCATTGAAGAGCTTTAACTGCCCATAATCGTACGTCATTTTTGGTGTGTGTCAGCGTTCCAAACGTCGGGAACGAGGCTAAATTCTATGATGGAACTACTTTCGCTCCTCGTGATATCCGAGGTATATTTGCGTGGAAAATCGCCGAGGTAGTTCCGAATGGAATAAAAAATGAAAACAATGACGTAATAACGCGTCTTAATACGTTTGTTACTATATATAGTAACAAATGTGACAAGTCTACACGGACATTACGCGACTTTTTCCCGTATTATGCGATTTTGGCCGCCTGCAACTCGCCCATTATGCATAATAGGCGCCGAGTGCTTGCACGCGCACTGATTACGTCATCAAGTAGCCGTAATTAGCTTCGAACATGGCGGCCGAAAGAATTTTTGAGTCTTTGTCAAATAGAATTTCACTGTCAGGATAGATTATACAAAAATATAAGACACAAAAAAGATTTATCTGAGATTTTACAAATACATAATTTCATTATAAATCACTTACTTCACCATTCAAATTCAACAGACACTCAACCGTTGACGCTGTCAAATACCAAACTCCGAAATTCGAACTGAATTCCTTTCTGTGTTCAATTTGACGAATATCCAGCCATTATACAGTAAATGCGTAGGTTGACTACTGTTTTACCAAAGCCAAGCCATGCATAGATTAAATATAATGGAACTGGTTTCTAGAAATAATCAGCAACGTCTATGCCATTTTCGGAAAATCCATGAATCATTGAATGACTCATCCCTTCCTTTCAGAGCCTTGTGTATTTCCATACATAATCCTTACATCCATATCGTCAATTTAAAGTTTGAAAAACACGTATACACTAGTAATTACGTTCCAGTCTCCTGATAATATCGTTTTAATCCATGATAAATGAACGTATATTCGTCACAAACGTTTAAAAACATGACCGCCATTTGACAACAAAGTTTACATTAGATTCTACGTCATTGTTTTATTACGTCATCAAAGTACTGATTCGTCCTCGGAAAATTCGTCAGTTATAGTTATTCGTCCCTGAATAAAATGTTTTTAGTTTACTAAAAATCGAGTCCGGATTCTGAACAAACGTATTAAAGACGTTAATGATTAGTTGCTACTCGCCATTATGCGATAATCACCCTCGAGTCCATAATAGCCTTCGGGCCAAAGGCCCTCAGGCTATTATGGACTTCATCGGGTGATTATCGCATAATGGCGAGTAGAAACTAATCATTAACCTCTAAATAATTGTAATGAATAAAAAATGAAAACAATGACGTAATAATACGTCATAATTGTAATGAATAAAACATGAAAACAATGACGTAATAACAAGTCATAATTGTAATGAATAAAACACGAAACTATAACGTCACAAAAATAATGATGTCGTCTTAAAATGAATAAAAATGTATGATAAAAATGTCATAAAATCAATGACGTTCTGTCATTCTTAGTACAGGTGCAGTACTTGATCATTAGCGAACAAGTTAAAGGAAGCTAACCGTCTTAAAGGTTTCAGATTAATATCTTCTCGAGGTCAAACTTTTCACCCGGCCAGCATATTATCAAAAATCTTACGACAATTTAAAATAACAATATAGAAGAAGTTACGACTAAAATCAGTCGTAAGACCCTTGATAATACTGGCCCCTGAGGTTTACCTACCATTACCAAATACATCATGTCTGTAACTTCCAAATCAAACACTCGAGAATCATTAGCATAAACAGAAGACAAAAATTGCATAATCAGCAATGTCTTTCAAAAAGCATTTTATGTACGTGTATTATCAAACTTAAATAGACACCCGTTGCTTCAAACTAACTTTTCTCTCAAAATATATCTTAAAATAATATCATAAAACTGTCTGAAAATTGTAGTAGATTTACAGTACTTGAGTATTACATTTATAAAAATATAAATTCAAATACAATCGCACCGACAGCTAAATGCCCGAGGATGTCCAAACCACGGAGCATATCCTTCAAATCTGTGAAAGACACCACCAGGAGAGACTTGCAATATGGCCGACTGAGACAACTCTACAGGGGAAACTGTATGGTACTGTAGTTGAACTCAGACGGACCATATAATTCATCTTTAAGACTGGTCTGACTGTGAACGAAAAGAATAAGAAGAATATATAATTTACAACACATATTTACAAAAAAACCTGATGAGAAAAAAACTCATTTACGTGTATTTAGTAATGAATTAGTTTGCATAACATAAACATTCGGCTAATGAATCCTAAACCAAAGTAAATGTAAATAGATGATGGCATGAACAAATTGTATCTTCATTGCAGATTATGAAACATAATTTATGGCATTGTTAACAGTTGTACTGGCCAACTTGTACATAAATTGATTGTCATCTTAAAAACTGTGCGATATCTCCAATATAAATGATTATTCGCCGCTTTGTACAGATCTTGCCCCTCTGGGTTTGCGCAATTCGCTTGTTTAATTGCCTAAAAATCACCCCGCATGACAAATCCGGGGGTAAATGAAATTTTGGCAGAATATGGCGTGGATTTCTAAGTGTTGATTTCCCTAAACACAGATTCCATCAGTAAATTTTATATCATCCAAAAGAATTTCCACATAATCTGTCGAAAAATCTACTTTCCTAACTTCAAATACCACGTGATTAAAGATGTCATGCGCAATGGTGACATTTTGAGTCTGCCATGTTCCAGTCGGTGAATTTTTAGACGTCCAGTAAACATGAGGGTTGGCTAGTTCACCGACAAATGTCACATAAGTTGAAATGACTAGTTCAGTGTTGGTATTAGTCATTTTATTATATTTAAAAGTTAAACAATGAGGAACAGATATAAATTCTACTGTGACGGCTGGAGATATCAACTGAGACACCGTCTGATAACTGAAATCTTCTGAATCACCGCCAGTCTTTAAATGATTTCCTAAAATATAGAAAATAAGTAAATGCATTTTAAAAGCAAAATGTTTTGTTGTTGCATGCTTTTTTAAACACTTGGAAATGTGTAAAACATATAAAGAAAATATAGTAATACATCGCCTTGTATGTATCTATCAGTCTATCTAGGAAGTATTGCAAGTTTAGTACTGCGAAACTAATATACGACAAAATCATTTCCAGGTTTCATTTATATATATTTGCAAAACATGTAGCAATGCAAAATCGTGGCGTTTGTGAAGTTCGGAGTCGACAATTTTGCTTCATTCATTCGTTTCGTTATGCACTTTAGCAGCTAGTGTCCAAAAATCTAATTTCATTCAACATGTATGTTTTCATCAGTCAAAATCTGATTAGGTAATTTTAGTAATTGTACATAAATTTTATAAATGTTACTGTAGTATATAAACAATGGGTCCATCCAGAAGAAGAGCGCTTCGTATCGCTACCTAGCTATTTCCTAGGAACGATCTGCTACGAACAAGCAAATTTAATCGCTACATAGCGATACGAAGCTTGTTTCTTTCTTGTTCGCCGTATCATTCGAAACACTTTTGCTTTTCAAAATGGCTGCTCCCATTGGGAACGGGTGTCTTTATCAAGTATACCGACATATTTTTTTTATTTAATGGATAGATTTCCCCAAAGCAGTTGAATAGAATATTTTTGGTGATAATTCTTTTTAAACATTTCTAATTTGTCACCATTCTGAAAGTATGTTTCGAGAGTCGCCATCTTGGTTTTGCTAGTTTGAAGCAAACTGTTCCGTAGAACTCTTGCGCTATATTTCCTTAAAGATCAGGCCTTGTATCTTACCATCATTATCATGTGATATTTCCCATTGTATTGTATTATCACCATATGACTGACTATAAGAACATAGTGAAGCATCGTCAAAGTCACAATCCATAAAATTACTTCCTGAAATATACATTAAAAGAATTAGGTGAAGACGCTTGATATTCTCAAAATCATTCTAAATATAGTCTACAAAATTAGGATATGAAAGTGGTTGTCCGAATTTTGTTTGCCCGAAAGAAATTATTGTTGCCCAAACTTAAAAGTGGTTGTCCCGGGCACCAGACGCCCATTAATTTCGTAGACTTTAACTACAATTACCCACTAAAACGAATGAACTAATATCAAACAAGAAAACAGGATTGATGAATTTAGTTCACCCTTATTATGACTTATCAAGACAACTTGGTATTCCCCACTCGTTCCGTGAATTTCCAGTCATATCACAGAAGCTTGGCATTCTGTATCAAACTTTGAACAATATCCCTCCATATAAGAATAAGTCGATTGTTACATGTACATGGACTGACAGAATTGTAGTTAATCATTGTTCCGTGGTATATTTGGGCAAGTTTGAGAAGAAGGGCGGTTCGATGGGTTGCATTTCTTGACTTTTATTGTAAGAAGGAGCACTAATGACAATAAACCGATACGATTTGTACATTGAATCTCATGGGCCAATTGGCCTAATTGATTTTGAAATAAACTATCTATAAAAAGTAAAAGCAGCTTTACAAAAAATTAAGTGAAATTCACAGAAGGCACAATTGAAGACAGAACAAATATTTCTGATGATACCAGGATCTTGGCATATCACTCCAAGTTATACGGTTGATAAATGAATATAGCTAGAAGTGATAAATACCACACCTGTCACAATGTTGAACGGGAATGACATTTGACCCAATAAACTTGCGACACCCTTTGAAGTATTGGCACGGTTGTTGCAGGTGTCACACTCTCTAAACAAGGTTAACATTTGTGCCAAATCATTTTTAATTCTATCTATCTGTGGCGGAGTAATTGCATGGACAACCCGATTTTCAACAAATTTGACCTTTGACACACCGTCTCCTCACGTTTAACATTTGTGCAGTGTAATTTTATTATTCATCAGTCGATGGTGGAGATATTGTCCGACAAACCAATTTTTGACAATATTTGACCTTTGACCTCATTTATTGGCCCCACCCTTTGAAGTATCCACACGGTTCTTACAAGCGACACATCATCTAGTCACGGTTATATTGCCCCCACCACTTCTGGTATTGGGGTATAAAATACTATTACCTTGACATGTTCCAGTTACCATGGTGATATTATCAAGGCCAACCTCGCTAATACTTCCATAATACAGGTCAGATACTATCACAAACTGTACTATATCACTTGGTATATTGATTTCAATAGATTTCCATACGTCCATAGCTGGATAATTACTGATCATCTTGAATAAAGCTATACCTTGTTGACCATTGGTGCTAGATTGACCAGTGTTGCTAGATTGACCAGTGTTACTAGATTGACCATTGGTGCCAGATTGACCATTGGTGCCAGATTGACCATTGGTGCCAGATTGACCATTGGTGCCAGATTGACCATTGGTGCTAGATTGACCATTGGTGCCAGATTGACCATTGGTGCTAGATTGACCATTGGTGTTAGATTGACCATTGGTGCCAGATTGACCATTGGTGCCAGATTGACCATTGTTGCCAGATTGACCATTGGTGTTAGATTGACCATTGGTGCCAGATTGACCATTGGTGCCAGATTGACCATTGTTGCCAGATTGACCATTGGTGTTAGATTGACCATTGGTGCCAGATTGACCATTGGTGCCAGATTGGCCATTGGTGCTAGATTGACCAGTGTTACTAGACTGGTCAGTCTGAGCCACAGCAGTTTTACCATACACTGTCACAGTAATTTGTGAATTTCTGCTGAACATTATTTTTAATGAAAGGCAGTTATCTGTTTCCAAGGTGAAGGTCGGTGAATATAGTGAAACATTTGTTGGTGTGTTGCCAGGTGACGACGAAGACGAGCTTGTAGGAGCAGCACACAAAACCGTTCCTGGAAATAAAGGAGACAACCCACTATAGTTTACCATGATAGTACATTTTAGGACAATAAAGAATAATTCATCTATAAATTATTATAGCAGAATGGTTTTAAAATCGGGGCCGTTTTATTCAAAAGATAAAAATTAGGACTCGTTTTGCAATAAGTTGATATTTACTACAATATATACTGATATTTGCTACTAACACTTTTAAAAGTACTTCATCTTAGCACTTATAGGTACCGCGAAAGTTTTGGCGGATTAATTTCTGTATACTGTCCAAACTGAATTGTGTGTCGATCACTTCCGGTTTCTAATTACCTCCCTATGGTCTTTCTTAAAATCATATAAAAGGGAGATAACATACCCTCATTTTTTTCGAACTAAATTCGCACGTTCGGAACGCTTCTGGTTCCTGCGCTTACCAATCGTTGCATTGTTGGATGGTATGACTGTATGACTAAAATGCGCAATGAAGAGAAATGAAGCAGACATTGACGAAATGGAGATTAAATTGTTTATCAAATATATTATATGGCCCATACAACCATCTAGCTACTTCACTAAATTGTATGTCTTTTCCATCAAACGGCCATGCCTATAATTATATTAGTTCTGTAAAATGTTTTGCCTTAATCTAGCAAATCCAAAATGGCGATTTTCACAAACAAAAGTTCAAAATTGAAACAAATGAAATATATTCAAATCAACTATCATAACGATTATTTAATTCAACTGCTTTGACGAAATGTATGCATTAAATACGAAATAAGCCAGCATTCTAGAAAAGGAAACCCGTTTCCTGTGGGGGGAACCATTTTGAAAAGCAGAAGCGTTTCGAATGATACGGCGAGCAAGAAAAAAATTGCTATGTATTACTACATAGCGATTCAATGTGTTACTTCGTAGCTGGCTGTTCCGTAGAAAATAGCAACGTAGCGAAACGAAGCGCTCTCAATGCGGAACGATAATTTTCCAGTCATGTGACTGAATTTATCAGTTACTGTCTGATTTATCTTAAAAGAAAGAATTTATACAAGCAGACCGAATAGTGCAGTCCTGACCCGACAAAATATTTTATATCAAAAATGAACTTATAATCAAACCCATAGTTAACATGAAATTGGTGCAAACAGCACAACGACCATAATGCAACTTTTATTATAAAACTGCATTGAAGGAATCTGAACTTGATCGGGTTCTTACAACTGAGATGGCCAAGAAGGTCGGGGAATGAAGATTAGTCTCTGACGAGACAAGCGTAGTTACTCGGCAATTTCGTGACCAACAAAATTAATGTTCGGAGTGGTGAAGGAATACGTCATTTCGCCTGAACTTATCGGATGATTTAAGTCGTAATTCTATCATAAAAAAGACCTACTTATCTTTGTACGGTTATGAATATATCATTTATAAGCTGTAAATACGCTAATTATCATTATGACATCTTAAATGATGTGAAACGTTTCATAGATGAATTATTTTAGGGTAATTATGATACGGTTAGAAGCATTTAATTGATGAATTGATATTATCATCATTATAAAGTAAGAGTTGTTTTTTGTGTGTGCTGAATAGGCTTTTTTGTCAATTATTTGAGATTTATCAATAATTCGCAGTACCATTATGCTGGAGTAATTTTAATCTTTTTATTTAAGTTGTAAAATGTAAATTGTCTGTGATACTTGTTTGTGTGATTGCTAGTTTAAGTCGGTCGTATGCATCTCTGGCTTTGAGCGACTTTAAAAGTTTCCCGACCCATTTAACAAATTCTATATTAAGTAAATCTTGTACGATTGCAGTAATTTGCAACGTAGGAGCAGTGGTCCAGTGGTAGGACGATCGAGGGGTCCCGGGTTCGAGTCCTACTAGGGGCACTGCTAATTACCTTGAGCAAGAAATTAACCTACAATTGTTCCATTTCACCCAGGTGTAAATGGGTACTGTGAGGGATCGCCTGCCTGAAGGATATTTCAATGATCAGGAGTTATCGTACAAGATTGTAAAGTCGGCTGAACATGTATATGGAAGCAGACTTTAAACCGCACTTTAATTTTCTTTAACTTTTTTATCTTTTACGATCCGTGTCAACTATTTCAATAATTCAAACAGTTCAAACCAATTTATATACTGAACAATAACCAAGTTTATAATACATAAACTAAATAGAATTCCTCACAATAAACACCCTTTTACAGCAAAGGGTATCGGAATACAATTAATTCTGTACCTTTTTGAATACCTTACTGATGCTGAATTAGAAACTTTAGAATACAAACAATGGATCGGTCCTTACTATGCTTCCCTTACAACTTGGTGAATATAAATATAAAACATTCACAGCTAGAAGTATTGTCGGTTAACGGTTATCCCACGATATATTACTCCACTATGCTGCGTTATGTACCGTGGACCATTTGGTTTAGTTAGGAAAATCTCGTAATCATTAATAATTAATGAGGCAGTTGCATTGGTTCCGCAAGGAAACCACTGCGTAAAATTACGATTTATATCTAAGATTTGGTTATCATTTAAAATGGCGGC
This sequence comes from Mactra quadrangularis, assembly GCA_025267735.1. NCBI lineage: Eukaryota > Metazoa > Mollusca > Bivalvia > Venerida > Mactridae > Mactra > Mactra quadrangularis. The sequence continues at coordinate 9,436,894 of CM046307.1, read as the reverse complement.
CTCTATGAGAGATTTTTGGAACGATTTATCGTTCCAGAGACATGACAAATCTTAAAACCATTCTGACTCATAAATATTCATATTTCCACGCCTTTCAACAAAGGCAAAGAAGGATAATTTATGCATACTTTCTCATTATCATATAACTATACGGAGCTAGGTTGTCTCCCCTACAAACGGAAATTACCGAACAACTTCGAAACGACGCAAACTGGTCAATCGTAATTATACTCATTAATTCCCGTTGTGTATACAAATACATTAATATTTCATACGAACTTTAACCCGACCTGATTATTTATTCTATACCGTTGGTTCCCGGCTCATTCGGCTTGTAAGCTATCTTAAACGAAAAAGCAGGGTACTAAACTTTACAAAACGAAGACTTCCGTTTGTAAAATGCATGGTTATCGAGACTATTAAACCTCGAAAAAATTCATGTTTTGACTAAATATATCTCTCTTGACAGCATGAAAAATGAATTTGCACAACATAGCATATGTATAGACTGCGAATGAAGCATAATACTAATCGTGAAAACGTGTTTATCTCAAAGCAGAAGAATGACCTAGTTTCGGAAAGGTAGCGAACGATTCGCACCCAGTTATATTCGCTTGTAGACGATTCGCTCGCACAATAGGGGCGGTTCATCTCCATTTATTTAACCAGTTATTGTGACTATAAGGTTATAAATCCATTCCTTTTTGCACTGTACATACACTTTATCATTAAAAAGCACCCAAAATGTGGACAACAGACTTTCATAAGTGATTAATAAACGGCATGTCACACTTTCTTCTTCGACAATTAACCGCTTCCATTGGGGTCCGGTACAACTCAACCCGTGGACAACTCAACCCGAAATTTGGGACAACTCGACTCGTGGACAACTCAACCCATTATCAACTCGACCCGTAAAATATATTATGATAGTTTGATATATAATCTATTTGGTTATTTATCAAAAAAATATGTATTAACAATAAATAAAAATTGAATATATTTCTACCAAGAATTCAAGATATTTTTGGATAAAGTACAGTAATGATATTTAGAGATTGCATAATATTGTGTCTATTGTATTCTATGTATTGTATACAAAAATGTAGTACTCATGTACTGTAAGACACAGCACATGTTTAACCGATTATTGAACATTATTATGAAATTAAACTTCAAATTGACTGAAAAAAATGTGTGATGTGAGATAAACAAAATAGAATTGAACGTATTTATTGTTATGATTAAAAGCGCGAAGTTGGTAGACAAACTGTTATGTTGAATTTATTAGAAAGTGATTATTGATACATTGTAATTGTAAATGCAGTTAATCACACTTGTATTAGTTATATCGAACCGTCAAAATTTACTTCTTGAAGATATAATTATGATTGAAGTGTGCCGAAACCATTCGGCTTATAACAAGATTAAAGAATTGTTCCGGTCCCTTCCATTGTAACATCAAAGGGACAAAATGTTGTTTCACGCCTCCAAATCTATGCGTAATATGAAGGACTCATTACTTTCCAGTAATATGCGCAATTTTATGAAACAAAATGGACTACCTAAAATATATACGCCATTAGCGATACCACTGATTCTAAAGAAAGTGCTACTTTTTAAAGCAATTTTTGGAAAATTTTGTTTCATAAAAACTTGTTAATTTTTCACATAAATTGATGGTATCAATCACTAAATCTTGGTGTGAAAGTGACCAAAAAGGACAAAAAAATCACCAAAATATTTTTTTTTCATATTTTAAGGCTCAAACTCCACCGGAGAATCTGTGTCAGCTAAAATTGCCTTTCCGGCGTCAAAATGACACGTGCTGGGGATACTGTTAATAACTACGTGTTGTACTAGTTTATAAATCTTTAAAATGGTCCACTTAGCAGATAACATTTTTACCTTAAGCCACAGACAGTTTTGTTCGCACCTTTAAAAGAATGCCTCAAATGAAAGACTAATGGCTTACAAAAAATATGCGCTATTTCATGAATCAAAATAGACTACCTAAATATATGCAGCATTTCAGCCGATACCACTGATTATCAGATAATGGCACTTTTTCACACAAGTTGATGTCAACCATCGAAATATCCTTATTTTCCTCTCTTACTAAGCCGCACAGAGTAGGCTCCCCTTGTAATCAGTTTTTGTGATCAAAACACGGTGTATTCATTACTATTTTCACTGTTTTATAAATAGGAAAAACACTGTCAATGGCATACATAAACTTAATATTACAATGCACCTTAAATGTGGACACCATACACTTTCAAGTGATAAATATGGGTAATATGTGTAAACGGATTAAAGATCTCAAATCGACTTAAATATGACAAATGGAATGAATGCGAAAATAATATCATTTGAATAATGCAAATGTCACGCTCCCTCATTCATGTCTTAATCTGTTAGTCGCTTTCATTTTGATATATATAAATTGATACAAATAATTTCGTGCTAGACTTTCAGCAAATCTTTGGCTTTAATTCCCCAAAAACATATATCATCCATGTGAGTATTTGCTAGAAGTTCAACATTACTCAGCAGCATCAAGATAAAAGTTTGCAGAGAATCTACCTCAAAGTTCTACAGAAGAGCAAACTAGTCACAGCATATCTTAAGAAAAGACAATTACTGAATTTTAAGTGTATATACTTTTGTTGTATAGTTTACTTGCAATACCTTTGAATTTGCAAGATTTTTGATAATATTATGTTCTTGATATAACAACTTATTACTTGTGTTAATTTAGAAATTATATCTTAGACATGGTACCTACACGCTTTCAAGAATCGTTCCTACAGCACTTTCAGTGCTTTGATTTCCTGAAGCGGGTGAAGAAAATCCCAGTATGCCGTCATTGTTATTGAAGAGTATTTAATTGTAACATGAGATTTCATTGGAAGAAGATTGGTCTCCCCATTCTCATGCATATCAATGAAAACGAGATTTCACCAGTCAAATTGCCCACGGTACGTATGGAGTGTAACGTAAGAAAGTACTGAGGTTGCCGACGATGAGCTGGAAGTGAACGAGAGAGAAAGTCAGCTTCTGCATAGGAGAGTTGGTCCTTTCATTGATTGTATATCGTAAATAATTATTAATTAGTTCCTTGGCTCTCGAGCGTTTTAAGTAGTTTAAATGTGAGAACGATAAACACTTATATATGCTTGAATGTCTGTGGGTTAATCTTAGGATGCAACCACACAATTCGTAGTGGGTTATTTATGTTGGGCGCAAAATATAACCCGCATATATATTCGCACCCACTGCGTCTCGAGTAGTAAGCGGACACTACCGCGTCGCCATAAAATTAGCTTGAAGACAAAGATGTACAATTGCTGTATTATATCTCAAGGCAGTATATTATCAAAACTCTTAAGATAATTGATTGATCTATACATTGTACAGGGATTCACGACTAAAATCGGTCGTAAGACGCTTGATAATACGGGCTCCAGGGACAGCTGCACATCAGTGAAAACACATGTTTGTTTATATATGTAATCTAACCGGGTTTTTTTTTCACAGTAAAACACATAAAAAACCTGTTAAATTTGATGTTCTTATCAAAGTTAACCTACATTTGGCAAATAAAGATTGCAGATCTATTAAATTTAATATTTCGATATATATGCAATTACCGCAAACATAATTCGAAAATGTTACCCTTCATAAACTATATAGGCTATCATATGCAATCAACAATTCATTTTAAAATTTTAAATGTTATTTTTTTTGGTATTACACAGTGATTGTTTCACCCGTAGTATTTTCATCGCTATCAATTAAAATTATAAAACCTGCTCGTTCACAGATTGAAACATAAATATTAATTTTTCTTAAACTCTCAAAATTGTATGGGAACATTTCGGAAGTAGTGCTGGTACGAGAACTCATTTGAAAAGGCTGTAGTGATTTTTGTTTAGTATCTGATAGATCATCTATTTCTTTTGATCAAAATTGTATACCTTTGAAAAAAAACATAAAAAAGAATGTCAAACATTGCAATTCCGTATACTGTATTATGTGTTAACTGTTTCAATGTAAAAATAAATTGTGTCTAGGTGCAGCCCTTTCCTTTGAAAAACGTAACTGCGATTGTAAACAATAATGAAATTTTAATTAACTTCGCAAGGTAGAAATTTTGAAAAAAATACATTCAAAAGACAATTACCTACATTTGTGAACCTAACTTCATAAGGTCTCACTGTTTTGTGACCTTCTTCGCCAATGTTTTTAGTTTAAACATTTTTATTTCAAACAATGTATACATACATTGTACGCTAGTACAGGTATAAGTTGGAACAAAAAACAACACTGTTTATAATAACAATACAATGAACTAACCCACGACGAGGGATGCCCAGGATGACTTTAAAATAAACAATTGTGAAATGGTTTTCTTGTGTCTTAGTTGTTGGTGTAATGGAAAGCGTTCGACCATTACAAGCATGATTTACCAAGTGGTGGTGGTTTATCAACCATGCTAATTTTGTTAAAATGAATTACGCAAATTTTATTCAATTACTGCCTACCCCTGAAATGAATTGTCTCATTTTAATGTTTACCAAAACCCGTTTTTTTTTGTGCGCACTATATATGAAGGCTTGACTAACCTTACAAAATAATGAAACATCACAATCGGAACTCTTCAGCTATTCACTAAGAATAACCTCTGACATATTTAGACGCCATTTTGAACTACCTTTGCGTCACATGCCCAAACAAAATATTCAAGCGTTGTTGAAGTATTCAAGTCCACGATTTTATAGGCGGTGATAAATGTCTCGTTTTTAGTCCATAAATGCAAAATCCACGATTAAATGATATTCACTGAACAATATATAGTCACTTATATAGTATTTTTTTACAAAGCCTTGTGTGTTTACGACAATAACTATTTTGCATAACCGTTACGTGCTTCGCCTGTGCTTTGCTTCGGGTATGTAGATGAAACTTTGGGTAATTGGTAGACCCCACGAATCCTTCCAAGATTTTTCATCCATTGAATAGTCGTGGTGTTCCGAAAGGAATAATCAATAATACATGAAATCAGCTAAATGCAGTCCTTTCAGTGACTAAAATACTAATATTTATGATAGTGGCAACGTACCAAAGTATCCGTTTGAGGTTTCGTATCATTGTCACATACTACATATATAATCAATATATTTATATTTTACCTTTAACATATTTATCTCCAGGTTTTCTTGTCCAGATATGTTTACTAGAAGACAAAGGTTGATAACCACACCAGTTATATTCAAAATCACATGTTACATTTGGTACCACTGTAATATACAGATTTAATTTTGGTATTTTTTTCTTTTCATTTTTTATTGCCATAATTTACAACGATCACTTTCATGCAGTTATTAATTAGAAATTATCACACGAAAGAGGAGGACAAGAAGACAATTAGCGGTCCACTAATACCCCATGAGCGCCAGTTTGCAGCACCATTTACGCCCGACAAATGCTCAACTGTCGTTACATGTAAGATATATACATGTAGTAGCAAGTGTATTAATAGATAGATAGATAGATCTTTTATTGACGTATACAAATATGTACATAGTCATTTACATGAAAAATATATACAATATATGATAATACAATGACGTGAATAACAATAATAGCATAATGAAAAAAGACAAATAAATAAAAACATAGTGTAGGGGAAAAATAGTAGATAAATAAATATGGAGGATGATTTTGTTTAAGGAATATGATAAGTTTACAAAGGTTTTACTGGATTCCATGTTAATAATTATTTATTACCTTTATAATTCAGGTGTTAATTAGAATTAATATCTAAACAACAAAATAGCGAAAATAGTGACAATAGATAAAATAAAGATCAAAATAACCAAATAGAAAAAAATAGTAGTACTTTGAACTAAGTTTATAATTATATAATATGTTTATAATTATGTATTACCTTTATAATTCAAGTGTTAATTAGTATTAACATCTAACAAAAATATAGTGAAAATAGTTACAATAAATAGAATTAAGATCAAAATGACCAAATAGAGAAAAAAAAATAGTAGTATTTTGAGCTGAGCATGTTATATAGTAACATATTATTAACATGACATAAAAAGACACACATACACGCAAACACATACATACACACATACATAAATATTTACATATACAAGCCAAATATAGACTGTGTGATTTACTGCGGTTGAAAGTAGTTATTGTAAATCATTTTGTTTATTTTTTCTCTGTTCGAAAGCAAAATGTATAAATTTACTTAAGTTAAGAATATTATCACTCTCCTCAGAGTTTAAAAGACTAATGAATTTATGGACACTTGGACGTAAATAAAATTTTGGTTTGATGAATTTTTCTCTAAGATTTTTATAAAATGGACAAATAATAATAAAGTGGTATTCATCTTCTATGTCTCTTTGGCATATTTTACATTTTCTTTCTTGTCGTGGAACCCTATTTCTACCATGCCTGCCTGCTTCAATTTCTAAAGGGTGTGACATTAAACGTAATTTTGATAATCCCTTTCGGTATTTTAAACTAATGTTATCAAGATAGTTTTCGAATTTAAAATTTAACTTAAAATGTTTATAATAAAATAAGTAATCACTTTCGCTGATATTTGTATACCAAGATTGTTTAAAAATATCCAATAATCTTTCTTTAAAAATGATATGGAATGTATTAAGATTAACCGAATACGGGTTTATCCAAACGTAAGAAAATCCATTTCTGTCTAATAAATTTTTAACATTATTTGCCCAATTATTTTTTGTGCTTAGATTATTTACTTGATGCATGTAAAATTGATTTATTAATATATTATCTGAATTAATGATTTTGCACCAGTACTTGATTATTTGGGTATGTCTATTTATATACAGAGGGAACCTACCAAGTTCACCGTATACAGCTAAATTGCTAGTGGACTGTTTTACTTGTAATAAACGCTTGCAAAATTTTAGGTGGACCCGCTCAATTTCCTTCGATTTGCCAAAACCAGAAATTTCGCCGCCATAATTTAGTATAGCACCTACGAAAGCATCAAATAATTGGCACATGACACTTGGTTTTATGTAAAGATCCTTGGAATTTTGTAATAAAACATTTAAAGCCTTTAGTCCTTTCCCAGTTAAAGAAGTTTGATGTAAAACAAATGTACCAGTATAATTAAAGACCATTCCAAGGTAACAGAAATCGTTTACTACATCTAATAATTTTCCATTATAGTACCATTTTTCGTCTTGTTTTAAGGGACCGCGATTTCGAAAAACAATAACCTTAGTCTTATCAATGTTTACTTCTAACCCCCATGTTAAACAATACGTATGTAATAAATTGAGGCTATTTTGTAAATCGCTAACTGAATTGGCGAATAAAACCATGTCGTCTGCAAATAACATTAGAATAAAAGTTATATCGTTTAATTTCAGTCCACAGTTAGGGTCTTGTTGCAAGTAAAGTTCAAGGTCGTTTATAAATAACGCAAATAACAGAGGCGATAAGATTTCTCCTTGTTTAAGACCTATTGTACAATTAAAATAATCAGAAAATGACTTGAGACCTTTGACGCATACCTTTACTTGGGAGTACATATCCCTAATTATGCGCATAAATTTGCCATTGATACCAAGCTTAGACAGTTTTAACCACAGTCCATTTAAATAAACTGAATCAAAAGCGCGTTTAAGGTCAATCATGCAACAATATAAACGTTGTTTTTCGCTCAGTATCTTATTTATTACTGAATGTAGTATAAATGTAGCATCTATAGTAGATCTGCCCTTGCGGAAACCAAATTGGGCGTCTGTTAATATTTCGTTTTTTTCTGCCCAATCATTTAATCTTTGATTAAGAACACCAGTAAATATTTTCGAGAGACAGCTAACAATCGTCACCCCTCTGTAATTTCGAGCGTCATTTGGGTTATTTTTCTTGAAAATTGGGGTTATATAGCCTTTTGACCAGCTGGATGGAAAATGTCCAGAGGATAAAATTTTGTTGAACAAATCAACAATATGCGAAGATAAAATATCGAAACTTTCAATAAAGTATTCATTTAATAGATTATCTATGCTATAAGCTTTGTTTCGCTTTAAACCCTTAATAACTTTTTTTATTTCGAGCACAGTGATTGGTATGTCTAATTCTTCGAATCGACAAGAGCTATCATTAAAATTTTGATTGGCGCAAAAGCTTTCAGACTCTTGATTTGTGACAGTTTGTAAATCAGTCTGTAATGAAGAGAAATACTGGTAGAAATCTTCTACACTAACATTATTATAAGTTTTATTTTTTCGTCTAAAAAGGTTCCAAAAGTCCTTAGGTTTTGAATGACGTAAATTTTGTATTTGACGTAAACGTTCGAATTCAAATTTTTTCTTCTTAGAATTGATCATTTTTTTATACTTAGATTTTAATTCGGTCATATTACTCCTAGCCAGATCCGTTTTACAATTGTTAAAAACTAATATAGACTTATGATAGTCTGTTTTGGCTTTTTTACATTCCTGATCGAACCATTCAGCATTTTTACTAACTGATTTACGTCCCGATTCTCTGTTTGGGTTGATAGTCTTAGTTTTACTGAACAGAGGCATAGCAATATCATTTATAACGCCTGTAAATTTTTCTATACATAAATCTATTCTTTCTTGATCGTTTAAATGCGCTTAATGCGCTTGTACAAACGTTCTTGAATTCTTTTAGACTGAGTAAAAATGTTTAGAAACATTTTAAAATTCAATTTTTAATAAAATATTAGCATATTTGAAATTGCAAGGGTAAAGTTTTGAACATTTTATGACTAATAATATGTTTTGACTAACAAAATATATTTTGTTAGAAAGTTTTAAATATATTTTACCATTCGGATCAGTTTTCTCATCAATCCAATCAATAAATGATAAAATGTTTGTATAAACTCCAGGACGGTTTCTACTTCCACATAGATCACCCCAACTTATAACACCAGCTAACAACCATCGTCCATCTTCATTCTGACACATTAAACCACCACCTGAATCTCCCTGGTGGAGAAAACAACATTATAACATCACCATAGTAACTTTATAGAAAACAATGTACATATCGTAAATGCCCACATTGATGTTTTACAGGAGACATTTAAGGTGATTAGATAAATCATTTATAAAACGTCTGTTTTATGCTGTTGAACTCTTACCAGCGTGGCTGGTGTCACTTCCGGGTTTTATACTACTGCATGTTTTATCATCAATCAAGCAAGGAGTATTTTACTCTGCTATAATTTTGGTCTCTGAATGATTTTTCCTTGTTGTTTGAGATTGCATAATAAAGTGGGTGATATCCAAAAGCATTAGAAAATGTTTCCCAGAAGTTTGAAGCTTTCTTAAAGCTGGCTTTATATCGGTGAACTTACAACAGCTTATGAAGGGGAAGGTTTTAAACATATCGAAATGTATTGCATTTGGTACAAGTACTTTAAATCGCACAAAACATTCTCGTGTTGCTGCGGTCAGCACTTCTAATCACTTTCCCTGCATAGGCCTGTATCTCTGAACTCAAGCTTTTAACCTTGCACTATACACATACCCTCGTCAGTCGATAACCATTTAACTTGATTCAAAGGTAGGAGGTTGAATGTTCGTAACCTAACACCAAGAAGGTATGAAAATCACGCCAGGGTAACCACGACACAACGATAAGTAGGCAGATGCGCTACCAGACAATCATTTATGAAACTCGAGGTATTTAATTCAATATTGTATACAATGAAGCCATACCTTACATGTGTCCATACCACCAGAAGTATAACCAGCACATATCATAGACTCGGTTATTATAGATTTATAAGAATACATTGTCTTACATAGTTGATGGTCTATAATCTTTGTTTTAACTTGACGTAAATATCGTGGTGTTATAGTAGTATAGTAATCTGTGAATAAAACAGTGAAGAATATAATGGAATCAGTTTTAAGATCAAAATAGCACTATCTCTGTAAACAGATATCCTGTAGAACATTGTCGTACAGGATCTCTACTTTCTCAATGGAGGGTCACGTCGAGATGAACTTTCTGTCGACTAATCAATGCATAGCTTTCATCTAGACGAAACACTATTAATAACATTTTGATTTCGTATTTTTTTTTAAAAAAACCGTTTGCAAGCTAATTTATTAGCAGTATTATTCACAGTCTGCAATTGGACGGCTCATTTCAAATTGCGCGACGGAGACGATGTAAACAAGTTACGTATCATAACAATTTTGTCATTAATACATTGTATTATGAAGAGAAAAGGTCACCTCGTTTGAAAAAGGCCAGATCTAAATTAGCGAGAAGGCGAGCGGAAGATTTTAGATCGGGTTTTAATCAGATTGAAAATAGCACTACTGAATTTCCCTGGCGATGGTTTCCTTTTGGTGGTTTCGCCCTCCAGATATGTATTAAGTTATAATTATATGTAGATATCATTTGGTTTACTTTGCTTATGGAATTTAAAAAGTGTCCATTTTAATTTTGCGCTCTCTAAACATAATTCAAACATAATCTCACGAGTAAAAATTGCATAAAAGGCTAGCTCTAAACGTAGCCGGTCGGACAGTGCAGCAGCTATATTCGACATTTCAAGAGTACGAATTAGAGCCCAATTTTGGCTTATACATTTTCTTAAATTACTTACGTGTCATGTTCGAAACACCATACCCAGTTACAAAACAAATATCAAGAGGAGAGAATTGTCGTCTGTCCCATGGTAGACAAATAGGTTGTATATGTTTGTTAAATATTAATGGTGACTCTAGACGTAGTAGAGCAATGTCTGCATGGAAGATATAGTTATAGTCTGGATGCATGATAACTTCAGATATATATCTTATCTCACTGGTGTCATCTTGTATATCATTGACACCAGCTATCACTGATAATACTTGAGGATTGTCATCCAAACTAAAATGTAACAACAATGTAACATTATTTTTGGAACGATGTGTTTTTCATCGTTTCAGTGGAAACAACAGAGTTTAAAACCATTCTTTTTTTAATCATAGAATACGCCAATTTCACTTTTATTACAAACTCGCTCACACATTCGCTGAATCGTTTCAACCTCCGCTCCCACACACAGTCCCGTACACAAAAAATATCAAGAAAATAGGTTTTAAGCTCAAAGAATGTATTGATTTATTCAAACATAAACATTATTCAATGAATCGAATCGGAAAAATCGAATCGATAGAAAATAAATCGAATCACATCGAATCGACTTTGCAGTGAATCGTTGCAACCTAGAGCTAACTTCTCACAACAGTTACGTCACAAAATGTTATTTAAATAAGGAGCGTAACTGTTGCTGAGAGTATCATATGACTACAGAGTTTACATATCAATCAATTCATTACTTACTCATGTACACAATGTCCAGCAGTAACCACCCATATATCACTGATAATAGATCCACCACATACAACATTGTTTCCTATACGTACAGCTACACTCCATGGCCATGATCCTTTCATTGCTATATCACCTCCAACTATTCTTTTATTTCTTATATGTTCACCAGTCTGACCGCATTCTGATAAATAGAGACAATACTGTCACAAGTGCATTCGTCGCCAAACTTATAGCTGTCTCCTACACATGGGCAATTGCGAGGTTGGTACACCCTAAAATCTGGTTACCCCCCCCCCCCACCGTGGCAATTATTTTGCTACGCTTAGTTACAAGGCGAAAACCTATAAGTTATTGTTTTCCTTATTTTTGCGGCGTCCCTTTCATATCTAAAGTTTAAAAAAATATACCTCTTTGCTTTTTAGCTTGTGTACACCTTTTTATATTTTTAAATTACCTTCGTCAGCGTACTTCAATTATCTACATGTACATGTATGTATATCGGTATTAACAAATCATCGTCTTTTACAGAAAAAAAAATGCACAAAACTTTTCATTATCAAAACACTGCTTTACTGCTTCCAAAATGTTCTATACATTTTAGGTTAAAGAAAAGTTCATAATTAGCTTAAGATTGTGATCAAGAAGCTTTAAGGGGAATAAATCTTGTGTTTACAGAGATATTGACATAATTATCAAACTCTGTGAGATTTCAAGATGATACTCATGTTGACTAAGATTGCTGGTGAAGATCAGACGACAACAGTAAGATTCAGAAAGTAGATTTCGCAGACGCCTGTCCAATTGGTACACACAATATACAAACAATCCTCAACAGAAAAATGTCTAAAATTTGTAACAAGTCTTGTTTAAAAATTACAAACATATCTGATGAATGGCACATAAAAACTAATCAAGTGAGTCAAACGAATTTTATTTAAAAAAATGATACTTTCATTTAAAAATTAAGTTTAGTTAGGTAATTACATATGGCGGCGGCTGAGTTATGAATTTCATTATAATACAATATTTTTTTGACAAAAATGTTACGCACGTTTAACATAATAAGTATATTTAATGAGAACTATTTGACAATTGAAATAATCAAGCTGACAAAGATGAACTTGTCTGTCACGAGTTGGGTGGCAAATGCATACCATCGACCTCCAAGGTATTTGTATCATGCATTCCAACGACAAAAGACTTAATATGGGCATCATATGCCAGTTACTCAATCTTTTTTTCAAATTAAACATGTGTTAAATCAACTGAACTTAACTGTACGGAACGACGTCAGGGACATTATCCAAATCATCTTCCATCATTACTCTTGTCTCATTATCTTTAATTTAATCAGTACTTTCAGTCGATTTAACATCATTACTTTACTTATCATAACTCATTATACCGTAGGTATTTATGTGATTATCTATTATATACGTATCAAAATTAGGTTTAATTGACCTATGATGTTTTTCAGACATTTAGATTACTGATAGTTTACGCTGTACAGACAAATATCATTGTATATAATTTGGGTGTCAACTCTAGTATTATATCTCTAATGTTCAGATTTTTTTGTTTATAAGAACCATCTGTTAGTTAAATGACTGAGAATCCTCTCCATATTTACAGTGTTACTGCTGGTGTATCAAGTGAAAAAAGTCAAATAGTCTACAAACTTTATGTAGAAAGTCTGATTTACATAGTAAGTTTCACAGAAACAGCGTGTCTATTAAAACATACATTTGTGATTTATGTGTATTTTTTTCATAATATTGAGTATAATTACAATAACCTGTACAATAAAAATGGCGACGTAAGTAGTTAATATAATTGCGATTTAAAGCTACAAAATGGAGTCTCAACTTAACATAAAAAAGAAATACGATTATATTGGGTTTTTTTTAATTTTAATGGACTACTGGGCAATTTCTAACATCCTAATGACCTTAAGTACAAGTGGGTTCTTCTTAAAACACAGAAATTTTAAAACGTAAACGACTCTACAGGATTTCAACTAAATCTTTAATGTATCAAAGGGCGTCAGTTGATATTTGGTAAGAGCAGTAGACCAGTGGTTTGGATGCGCGCTTAATGATCGAGAGGTCCTGGACACGAATCCCACTAGGGGCACTGCTAATTTCCTTGAGCAAAAAATTTACCTGCGATTGCTTCACTCAACCCAGGCGTAAATGAGTACCTGTTAGGCTGCAATCTGCACCGTATGTTAACAGTTGGTGTGTGACTCGATGATCGGGGAACGTTAATGTCAAGAGTCGACAGAATAGTGATATTAATAGTAGACTTCAAAAACCATTGCTTTAAGCTTTTAAGCGTTAGGTTGAATGTTTTTAATGCATCGGTCATTCTACTAAAGTACGTCTGTGATAAAATCACTGGTCATTTGGTACAAACAAATGTTGTATGAATTCATCTTGTGAAACGCGTGTCTGAGAGTACTAGGCAATGGCTGGTCATTGGGCATGAAGTCATATCACATGTAAATAAATTGACACGTTAAGTTACGTGTAATTCAGCCAATTATTCAGGTTACACTATAAAAGACAAACTTCTTCACTGAACAGGGTCAGTCAACGGTATGCTCCTCTCGCAGCTCAGTAAATATACTACAATCATAGTGAACGAGTGAAACTTTTGAGCGATGCAAAGGAACGTAAGTCTACGCACACTGTCCACGGCTGCATTGACTCACTCACACAAGTTGGCTAATTTATGCATAATAAACGTTATAGAAGTTATAACGGCTTTGGGTTATGTCATAACGTCAAAGAAGACGAACACTTGCCGATATGGAAGGATTGTGACATTTGCTGCCTGATTGGGAAACACTGAAGGGGAATCCCTAACTTCCTGAACATGAGGTGTTCCCTACTGTCGCCTGTCGGTGGCCATAATTGACGAGTGTATCTTGATTTAACAAAAATAATGACTCCATTTTCAACTGCAACCAATTGTTTAGCTTAAAGTGCTAAACAAGTCAGAGTTTACCCTTGAAAGTTTCACTAAGTGCTTTAAGAGTGCAAACATTTGAAATGCTCCATAAACCATCAACTCGATGAAATGAAATTTTTAAACATCTATTGTATAAAGGAGCATTTGTTATCACCCAATTATGTAAAATGACATATCATACTTACCAGTGCTGGTACATTGAAGTCTAACTGTCTTTTGATCCTGGCAATTCAGGCTGAAAAATATAACCAATAAAGAGTCACACCTAAATACGCATACAGTCATATATGAAATAATCATGTCAAGTTTTATTTCATGAGAAATAATTTAATATACTTGTATTAGTACTCTTTAAATTTATTGCTTAAATATGTGACAAGCCTTTGTTGCCAAAGTCGAATTAGAGCAAGCACCTAAAACGTGCACTCACAAAAATACCTCTACCCTTTAATAGCCGCGAAAACTCGGACATTTTTTAAATCATGTTTCAGTATTTTATGACTTTACTTATGGGGGCATCACTGTAAGGCAATGCCAAATCACCCCTGAGTGCCTAACAACATTTAATTTTAGTGAAGTCCTCATAGGTTCCATAGGGTTATGATAACTAATAAAAATCATAAAACTTGTATAGAATTATTTATTGTTCAAATGTACATTTATTTTACGACATTCTTCTTTTTGAACTGGACTCAGATCATAGTCATGTGTAACAAATCATGAATTTTATACATAAACATTAAGTGCTGCGCCTACCATTCGACATCTAAATTTTGAGTAGTTTAATTTAAATACATGTAACAATCTATATATATATATATATATATATAACACTTTTTGTACTAGATTTTGGAGACTAACTTTTATATAAAATTTAATAACTGTTTATTTTGGAATGCCTTTTTGTTTTGCGTTATTTTTCGACGTAGCTGTCAAAGCAGGCTTTCGGAATGCCTAAATATATTTATAAAATCCCATTTTTTTGGACAAATGCAAAATTTTGCATGGCAGCGGAGGAGAAACCCCCTTTTATATCAGTTAAAAATAGCATAAATAGGCAACAATAACTGAAAAGAGCTTTTTTCCGTGTTCGTCAGATTTTGAAAATTTAAAACAATAGGTAGTATTTTAATACCTGTTTGATACCTGTTTGATGATAGCGGAAACATAAGCGTGATAAATGAAGTAATGCACCGCCAAGGTTTTTCTATTCGAACATTGGTTTTAATTGATAAATTTAATGAAAGTGTGTCAGATTATAGTCTTACTAAGTTAAATATTTTTTCACATACCACAAGAATTCTATGATTGGCCATTGTGTAAAACGAACGGTAGATAAAGATTGTTGAGAGTAGTTTCCCCTTCGTATGCTGGATCGCCAGGGAACAATTTCTTTATTAATCAGTATACATGAGCATACAAATTTTCTCCTTTTGATAATTAATAGTTTTTAAATCATCTAATATTTGGGACATGTTTTTAATTGTAATATGTTTTTAATTTTTAAAAATCCTATAGTGTAAATTATTTTAGACAATATATTTTGAATTAAGATTATAAGCATTAGAATGGTTCAATAGATTATAATGCTTTATAAAGCATACGTATACAATATACATGTAGTTGAGTAAAATCCGACTAACAAGTAATCTTAATATTTTTTTTGTATTATTTTTTACCGATACTGCAGTAAATACATAAAACGCAGTCTCCAATTGCGTAAGAAAGATATATGACAACGATATTGATCCAATTATTTAGGGACATATCAATGGTAAACAGGAAATGCAATGTGGAATGCTATAATTAATTGGACATGATGTAGATATTTCGTTAATTCACATTGACATATCGCGCTTGCCTCCAAATTTACGCCGTTCGTCTTTTTTAAAGGCATTTCTTGTTGGTTCAATCTGATTAAAACCCGATCTAAAATTTCACACTCGCATACTCGCTAATTTAGGCAATAGTAACAACAGAAAATCATTTCCATGCAAACAGCGACGGTGTATTTGAGTATAGAAGAAAATTTATGTTGCTCGTGTGTAAATGTGTTGTTGCTGCTTTTAGTTATTTGGCATTTGTCTATATACAATAATAATGCATGTATAAATATAGATGAAAATACTGTGATGCACTTATTTGTTATATTATTATTGTAATTGTGTACATGTATATGTGTACGCTTAAGTATTTTGCTTTCTATCTCTGCCTATAATTTCTACTTGAAAGTTTTTTCCTGAATATCTTTTATGTAGATTACTTTTCTAGAACTTTTCTTTTTAGGAGGAAATAAAGAATATTTCTTTCATGCTTTACGATGAAACGTCGCGTTATTCGATGAAAATAAACGATGAAAATATAAATTTTATATTTTCATCGTAGTGAAAATATAACCTTATATTTTCATCGTTCATGACGTCATATTATAAGATAAATGACATCATCTTGAAGTAAAAATGACGTCACGTTATAAGTTGTGTAAAATACATCAAATAAAACACAAAACTAAGCATGAAAGAAACAGAATATTCGTCAACTTTGGTGTAAGATCTTTTTTATTTCAACTCGTGAACTCAGAAAATGACATTTTCACTCGTGGCTATGCCACTCGTGAAAATATGTCTTCTGAGCTCACTCGGTGAAATAAAAATCGATCTTGCACCGAAGTTGACGAATATCCTCTATATCTCATAAAATCAGAAATAATTTACCTTGAAGTAAACTGTAAAGATTCTACATCAGTTTTAATGCTAGAATAAAGTTCATATTGTTGATTGTCGTCTATTACAAGATTTGTACTGGATCTGAAATTAATATATGAATCTTAGGTTGATTAATTGAATCAATATAAAGAGCACAATGCATCGCAAATAAACTGTAAACTATAATATAGCTTTTTTATTAAATGGCTGATTTCACAAATAGAATACTCACAAGTGTTTTAAAGGCATAATGAAAACAATAATACCATTTATAATGACCGGTGCTTTGGCTCTCTAGATAAAAAACAATTACACAATGTAATAAAAAAGAATAAACAACAAAAAATCAACAACAACAGAAAACAAACAGAAGTTCTAGGCTCTCTACACAAATTTTATAAATGAAATGCCAAACTACATGTATTTACTTCATTACAATACATAGCAAAACTACTATTAGAATTTGATATTCTACAAACTATGTCTAAACCTAACTGTTAAGTTTGAAGTTGGGTGTCAACACTGTTCTTCCGTAGATTTGAGCAATTAACTTTAAATCTAAATCATTACATGTTCGATATTCCGAGCCCCTATTATCGCGGAAATTGCAATAGAGCAACTGCTGCTTGGTGATTGATCACGTGATTTAGTCACGTGATTTCTATAACTACGTCATATTTCACATTAAATTGATCCAATATTAAACTAAATTACCACATTAAGTTAAATAAGCCTACTTGATTAAAATACTTAGCTATAAAATAACATATTGCGGTTTGTTCAATTCATCAAAATTCTTTCAAAATTATAAATAATTGTTGAACTTTGACATAAAGGTCCTAAATGTTATTTATATGAGTGTTTTAACAATTTATTGAAAGTAAAACATTTTATACAAAAAACTAAATATTTAATCTTTGAAACTAATCGACTGTTACGAAAAAAAACGTTGATCTTCAAAGATTAAATTACTAATGAAATGTTTTATTTGAAGAAAATGATGCGTGACTTTTTAAGCAGTCTATGGCGCAAGTTCTACAATGTATAATGTTACATAATTTTCTGACTTAGCTTTATAAAAATATTGTCACATATATTAGTCACCTTTAGCTTACTAACGCCGTTATAAGAACAAAGAAATTATGAAGTAGGTTAAAAAAGTGCAGGCTGTTTTTTATGAAATAAACTTTTACTTGTAAATGGGACACCATTAAGTTACCATCGTATTTTACTCCGCTTTTTTCTTAACAGTCAAAGTTTGAATGATTTCACGGTGACTGAATATACATTCGCTTTTACAACTACGAAGACCACGTTGACTCAGCAAGCTGACATAAAACCGCACTAAACTATTTGTCCCTATCTTAAACACGCTATCAGGATCTCACGATTTTTGGACGACGAAAATTTTAGCAAGAAGTCTTCGAGGAAATATTGGAGAAGCACAGGCGGGACCGTGCTGGCCCCCTGTGCCAGGAAGGGTGAGTAGGTTGACGTGATATGACCTATACAATGTGTTGCTGCGGCGTAAAACTAAAACACTTAAGTAAAATCATCAATGTTAATATTCATACTAGTAGCCACAACTAAATATATGGGACTCTAAATCGTTGTTACCACAGGCGGTCGGCTCAGTCTTGAATCTAAAACATTGTATATACATATGATATGTATATTAAAAATAAGTGAAAGTGACTTCAAATGCATTTTTTATTTTCTTGACTAATTCTTAGGAAACTTTTACGGTATATTTTAGATATACCTTTCTTAATTACATATTATTATATTATTATTATTATTATTATTATTATTATTATTATTATTATAATGCCGTGCCGGTCACCTGTTGTTGTTACTGGATAAATTGTAAATGTATTTACCTGTAACCTGCAGCATTACATATCTGGTCCTCTCTTCCAACAACATCATCATCATAACAAAGAGGTGACCATTCATTTTGTACATTCACCATAACTTGGGAACTATCTTCAGATATTGATACTGTAACGAAGGAAAATACTCCAAACATAGTAAGGGAATATAGTCAAGTGATCTTCAAATGATAAACAAAGCACTCCTAAACTAATATTTATAAACATGTTTCATGTTTTATTGTAAAATATTAATCAAAATAAGATAAAAATTTACGATATTTACTTATAAGATTAGAGACAAAGATAATTTTCTGATAAGATATAATGGTGGTAAAATTGAAATAAAAGTATAAAAATGACGACATCGCACCCTAAGCGAAAATGACGTTTGTAGCAATTCATGTTTTTGACTTAAGATGCTTTTAATCGTAAGATGTAGCGCGACCTCATTTAGTATGGTTATAAAATGTTTAGTCTTACAATAAATATTACTGTACGTATCGGCAAGGTTAATGTCTCCATTTATCATTTATTAAAGATATAAAAACTTAATTTCACACTTTGATGGTCAATTCACTAGATCAAAGTACCAATATAATATAAACATCAAGAAATTCTATGTATATACCATGGATATCAGTGGCATCAATTCAATATGATAAAAGTTGATTTGATCGAAATGTTACGATATAAGATAGGTCATACAAGTATTTGAATAACAGTACAAATGTCTTACATTCGATTTATATTGGCCACCATGTTTTAAATTCATACACAAGCTGTCGGCATGAAAGAGCCCATCGCACTCAAAATATATACACATATTACATATATAAGCATATATATATAGTATATCAAATATTGTTTAGAATGGGCGCTCATGATTTCATGCTGACAGCTTGTTAATGAATATACAGTGATGATTTCCCCACAAATATTTAGCTCATATGAAACGCAGTATGAGGCGATAGCGTCAAAAAAAGAAAGAAGATTTTGATATAATTTGCTTTCAAAACTAAAATAAAGAACTTTTTAAGAATATTAGAGCTATAATGCAATCAAAATTTATTAAAGAAGGGTTATATAACGCTGCATTTGAGCTCCAGTAGTAACCCAGTAGGCAATTGTAGTTTCATTTGAATTTCTCCAATATTATCGAAGGAAAAATCACATTTAACCATAAAATGTTACCCCGACGCACAACTATGTAGAATTGTCCCGCTTTATGCTTGGTAGTCAAGCAAAAAAAGTAAAATAAAAAATTGGAATTTCACAATAAGACCATGTGCTGTCATAATACCCTTTAGATTTAATCTAAAACTGAATTCTTTAACTAGATTATGTCATTAATCATACTTATCATTTTCTCTCTCATAAATTAAATGACTTAAGTTAAGGTAAACTTGAGTCACTTTTATCTACATCATTATGTCATCAACTTTATATTTATAATCGTGGACGATAAATAATAAAGAATTCAATAACAATATTTTTTATCATTTATTATTAAACGAATTAGTATTACTGTACGTTCAAACGAAAAAGTATTTCTAAATGTCATATTAGGGACTCCGTACATACATTCTTGTTGTCATTCTTATTTTTGAATATTTGATAAATTATAAATCGTAAATCACTCCTGTACCCTAAATGTGACAACAGGAAATTATCAAGATATTGTTATTTTCTGAAATTTATAAAAAAATGACTGTTCTATTTGATACATATAATTTGAACTCACACTAAGAAGACATACCTGACGTCCTAAATTTAGTGGGTACGACCACTTAGCTCGAGTAGTAGTGTCGTGTAAAACTAATTTTATGTCGACGCGTTGGAACAGAAAAATATGCTTCCAGAAATGGTGTATCCACTAGTTCAATTTTCAATTTCTGTGCTCATGAGTTGAAATGATTGAAGTACCGAGTTTTAATCGGACCCAGTACTGGGCGCAACGTCATTCGTATGTAGATAGTTCTTGGCCATTTACAGAGGGGAGGCTGTTTTAAGTATTACAGGTAATAAGAAGAAAAGTAGACGAATTGTCAGCAACTGTTGACTAAGCAAGTCAATGTACCAACAATTACACTCAACAGCACTACATTGTTCTTTCCATCGAGTTATTCGCTTTGCCTTATAACCTGTTATAGTTCTGCCATAGTACCTTCTGATGTTCAAGGCACATCTTCGCCATGGTGTTTCAAATGCTTATAACTATACAATAACATTCTAAACTCGGTCGGATTTGCACAATGATATATTTTCTGGACACGGAAATTGCCGAAGTGTTACGATTGTTAAACTTACCACACGATCTTTCATCAGTACCATAAGGACAGTCTTCTTTACCATCACATCTTTGTTTAGAATTTAAACATGTTCCATTTATACATTGTATCTCGTCATCTTTACATAAATCTATACAATATAAATAATGTCAACAATATGGTCAATCTGAACACGCTAATGATTTGTTAATTGTGTACACTATCACAAGTTAATTTTAACATGTTCTATCTATACATTGTATCTCGTCATCTTTACATATATCTATAAAATATAAACAATGTCAATAATATGGTCAACCTGAACATGCTAACGATTTGGTTGACTATCACAAGTTAATTTAAACAGAACAGAACAGAACAGGTAAATATGAATAAGCTATGAAAAGGGCCTCCACAATTTAGCTTAAATCACATCTAAGTATGTAAGCAACATAATTTTAATGTGTCATACAATTGTTTACCTAATTATACTTTTTGTTTCAAGTCAAAGTAATAAAATATATATTTTCCACATCTGTTCTCAAGTCAATGTGAACATGTCATTTTTCTACCAATTGTCTCATGTCTATGAGAATACTCTATACTTTCGAAAATTGTCTCAATTTATTGTCAACTAGTCACTTTTCTACGTGTTGTTTCAGGTCAATGTGAACTGGCTTAACATACTGTCTTAGGCTAATGTAAACAAGTCATGTGCCTTTAGAACGTTGTCTCAGGTTAAAGTGAAGTAGCTATACTTACTACAACTAGACTTCCAGTAAGGTCCTCACAATCTATCATATTATCACAGGTCAAAGTGAAGTAGCTATACTTACTACAACTAAACTCATCAGTCTGGTTCTCACAATCTATCATATTATCACAGGTCAAAGTGAAGTAGCTATACTTACTACAACTGGACTCATCAGTCTGGTTCTCACAGTCTATCATATTATCACAGGTCAAAGTGAAGTAGCTATACTTACTACAACTAGATTCATCAGTCTGGTCCTTACAATCTATCATATTATCACAGGTCAAAGTGAAGTAGCTATACTTACTACAACTAGATTCATCAGTCTGGTCCTCACGATCTATCATATTATCTCAGGTTAAAGTGAAGTAGCTATACTTACTACAACTAGATTCATCAGTCTGGTCCTCACGATCTATCATATTATCACAGGTCAAAGTGAAGTAGCTATACTTACTACAACTAGATTCATCAGTCTGGTCCTTACAATCTATCATATTATCACAGGTCAAAGTGAAGTAGCTATACTTACTACAACTAGATTCATCAGTCTGGTCCTCACGATCTATCATATTATCTCAGGTTAAAGTGAAGTAGCTATACTTACTACAACTGGACTCATCAGTCTGGTCCTCACAATCTATCATATTGTCACACCACCATTCTACAGGTATACATTGACCACTATCTAAACACGGTATCATACCTGCTTCACATGTATAACTCGCATCTGTAATATAAAAGCTTAATCAATATCATTTTGTACTACCATAATCATACAGTTATTCAACGCACTCAAATATAACACGCATTATATATATATATTATAATCATTCGTAGTTTACTAAGCGAAATGTCATACATTTATGATATGAGTATGCGTTTCACATCTTGACGATACCGTTCCTTATATAATATAACGCAGTCACGGATAATACGTATCCAGATTACCAATTTATATACGGAAAGAATAGCTGTGCATTCTACCTTGAATATATTTTATTGAACGTAGTCGGGCGTGGTATAGCTGGCTGGCATTACATTGATATGAATCAATTCAAAACCCAGCTTTTTCTTTTTATGTTAGATGAAAATTGGCCCAAATTGTTCTGTATTGTGAAACGTGGAAGAATACGCAAACAATTGTGGCTAATTGCCTTGCAGCTTTGTTTGAATCAATAACTTTGGAAATGCCTTAAATATCATTTAACATATTGCTGTATTTTATTCTAGTCGTGGGCACAATATCCTGAAGCAATGTTGATACTCACGATACACGCAAGAACTAAACATATATTTGATTGTTCGTAAAGTTTTCTTTTAAACCCCTTATGATATCTGGGTATAGGACCCATGAATACGTATTTCTTTCCCTCCCCTTAGCTTCAATATTAAACTATTCTGGTACAAAAATTACGTAGTAATACAAAAACTTACCTGTGTTTGTTTCAACTTTGTAATATTTTAGACGAAAGCCAGATTTTTCTGTCACAGAGTCAGAAATAAATTCTATAAGAATCTCAGTTTTGAATGTAGCCAGGCTTGGTATAGTGCTTCCACAGAACATTTTCTTTTTCTGTAATGTCCCATCTTGTTTTATTTCATAAATGGTTAACCTATCCCACATACAGTTAGAGGAATATTCTACATCAAAGGTTTCAAATATCACCATAATTACCTGATGAATAGAATATACATGTTTAATCTTACATCGCGATTTAAAGTCTGCTTCCAATTACATGTATAGTCGGCTTTTCAGTTTTGCAATAACCTTAGATTTGTATTCACCTTCAGACGAGTGACCCCTCCCAGCACCTTTTTACAAATTTGGCGGAGTGTAACAAGTGTATGAAAATTCCTTTCTCAATGAAATGAGCGGCCCCTAGTGGTGTTCGAACCCACGACCTCTCGATATTTAAACATACATCATACTAGTCATTAGACCGTTAAACCTCCTCAATATACAATGCATACAAAACTCAACAAAACCACGAACAAAACATTTGCTATATTTTTTTCGCTGATTTCTAGCAGTGACACAAATCACATATTACTCAACGCACAGTATCATATAAAAGTCCTTGGTTAAAAAACTGTTTTTAGAATAAACAGATTTGCGTTTGCTCATGTTACTTTAAACAAAACGTCATCAGCGCAAACGATAAAATCAGCATTTATTAGATCAACATAAGATCAGTCTTCGAATGGTTGATGGTTGATCGATCCCCGGACCCCCTGATTAAAAGGCAGGTGCTCTTCCGTCAGAGCTATCTAGCCGCTTACACATTTAGAACAGGTGTGAACTGGTAAGTACCGTGACCATAGAGAAACAGTAAATATAAACATTAACTTACCTGAGGTTTATCTCCAACCAGCTTCCATTGACATAAAGAATCTTTAGGATACTCGCTATCATGATAACCAGGAGATTCAATAAATCCAGTATCCATATCGAGTAACAATGGACCTTCTCTTGAACAGGCATTCGACACATAATCCTCTGGAGGAATAACAGTAGTAACAGATGATGATGGTGGATTTGAGTTTACTGTAGTTTTTACTCCGTTAAGAGAAGAAATAAGTGAGTTTGCTTGTGTTGTTGAAGGCGTCGATGATGACGACGATGTTTGTGCTGATAACGTCGATGATGACGATGAAGTTAGTGTTGATGATGTCGATGATGACGATGATGTTAGTGTTGAGGACTGCAATGATGACGATAATGGTTTCGTTGTTGTTGCTGCTGATGATGATTGTGTTGATAATGGCGCATTTGACGATTGTGTTGATGATGTTGATAAATGTGATGGTGATGATGATTGAACTATTGAAGTATGTTTAACTGTCGTTGATGACGCGATTGATTGATGAGGAGATGACGTCACATGTTGTTCATTTGATGACGTCAAAGCTTGATGAGATGATAACGTCACTGATTGATGTGATGATGTAGTTTGTTGGGAAGTAGATGATTCATCCTGTGAAGATTGATCTTTTGACATTGAGGATGACCCAGATCTATTCTCAGGTAGAAGCAATTGATCATCTTCACTATTTTGATCATTATCATCACCACCAGAATTGTTATTATGATCATCGTCTGAATATAATGGTTGAATATTGATCTTAAAACCTTTCTTGTTTAAGATGTAATCAGAGAAAAACGTCACCTTTATATCCTGGGTGTTTATTAGTACAGAGGTACCAGATTGGAAATAACAGACACTGGTAGAGTTGTTGACATCATAGACTTTGATTCTGTTAGGATTACATGCACTGTATGTAGACATATCTTGAGGGTCTAAATAGCCACATAGCTTCATTTTTGTCTCACTATATTGTAGCTCTAAATGATCATATGAACATCTGTCATGCATTTCTAACTCAAATATATCCACACTTAACATGATTGCCTGAAATAAAGAAGTCAAAAGTAGAACCATGTACAATGTATGATGTTTTTTTTTAATAGAGCTACATTATGAAAACATGCTGAATTGACAAACTTTTAGTCTTAAGAATGTACAAATTCAGGTTCTTTGCTCAACATTTATTTCTTTTGTGATATTTTTGTAAATAATATTTATTTATCATATATAGCATTGTTTTGTCTGACTACTCATGGGATATTTTTTTATTCCTGTATCTGTAAATGAGCATGGATAATAATGAATATAATTGATAAAACTGAGCAAAGTTAAAAAATGAAAACTGCAATTTCCATTTATTCAAGATCAAAGACTATACTATTGCATAATTTGGTCATGTTTTTTTTTTATTTGTTTGGACTATCTGTTCAAACAAATATATCCACCGTAATTCTAATTCTATCAATCCTTGGGTACGGAATCTGAAAGTAGGTTATTGAGGATGTTAAAAGAAACTACTGCACCTGTCATTGCAGAAATGTTTGTCGTTTACATCGTTCAGGTGCAAACACCAGAAAAATAGCAGTTACAGTTTAAACGAACATTTGCTACAGTTCTTTAAGGATAACTTGAAATATTGTTAACATCGTTTCGATTTGTCTAAAGTTATCCTTAACGAGCTGTAAAACTATATTATCTTTGACGTACATAACAATAAACTTAGCAGTATTTGTTATGTACCTTAATGTGAAAACTGTATTTGATTACTTTTAATGCTATCAAAATATAAATTAGTGTTTTGTTTTTACATCAGTCTACAGTTGAAGTAGAATAAATGCATAAATTGTAACCTAAAACTCTGGGTCACTGAATAGTACAAGTATTTAGGATTTACACTTTAACTACTTGCTACCAGGAGTCGAAGTCAATGTCCGTTTCTACTAAATCAAAACAAATCTATTCCTTTGTACATAATAGCGTATTTGGTTCAATACCATGCTTGTCCCCTTTGTTACCAATATTATTGTCTACAAATACTTCATTACTATTATAGTTATAACTACATTTGTACTTCATTATAGCATTACTTACGTTTTTAGTGAATGCCTTCAGAGACATACTACAGTTTTTATTCAATGGGTAAATATCCTCTTTAAAACCTGGAGTAACAAGAGCTAAAGGATGATCAACCACAACCGATGTCTCACTACAAACATCAACAATTGTTGGTTCAACTTGAGATGTTGTGACTGGAGGAGTTGATAAAGTCGTTGGTTTGTCTGTCAGCATACTGGTTGTTGGAACTTCATCAATAACACCCGTAATGTCGTTATCTTCATTTCCAGTAGTAACCGTTTCAGCAGCAGCTGTAGCTTTTTCAGTAGGAGCGTTTGGTAGGTCGCTGTTTCCATTTTCTGAAGTAACCGGACCAGTATGTGTTGTAACTTTTTCAGTTGAAGCGCTGGTTATTTTGTTATTTTCGTTTTCTGTTGTAGCTATATTACCATCATTTGTTACAATAGCATTTGTGGTTTCTTCATACTTTAGATTAGTGGTTGAAGCAGAACTTTGTGTAGTTACTCCGGCACTATTGTCTAAAGTATGACTTGTCACGATAGGACTGGTATTGGAGTTTTGACCTGGATACGATGTTATAATGGATGATAAGACAGAGGTATTGGCTGATGTCGAGTTAGGACTATCAACTGTATCACTGGTTGTCACACCATTTTCAGTGATAACTTCTGGTTTGGTAGTTGTTGCTTCAGCTGCAATATAATCGATGTTTATATGGATTGTATTAGTTATCGTATCATTAGAGAATGTCTTCATGCCAACCATTTATGTTCTACATATTGCAATATTTAAAATGCACTTGTTTGGATTTTCACTAAGTATGTTAAAAGTTGTAGCGAGCCATTAGCATAGGAATTACCAGTAATAATATACTTCATAAAATTTCAAAATAGTACCAAACGTTGCGTTATAACGACGACCTTGGTTATAGCAAAAGCATGTAATACTTGACGATTTTTAAGTCCGAAACGAATATTTAGTTTCAAGAAAATGGTCGCTATATTAGGACCGTACCATATTTATGCTACGATTTGATGATTCTTGAAGTATAACTTTGCCCAATAGAATTTAAGTATCTTTGTAATTCTATCATGAAGGATAGTGTGAACCTTTGAAATATCGTTTCATATGGTCTATATAATCGTTATACCTTTTGAAACAAATTTCTAAAATAACTTTCGAAAATAAATATTGTAAGAATCATTCTATATAAATCCATTAAGACGGGGTAAATTTTGCATCTTTTTGTCAAGCCTCTCAGTGCATAACTCATAGGCGTTGCTACGTTGCTTTAGGAATACCTAGTTTCATGCAAAATATAGTAATCCCATGTAAATTCTTTCAAACAAGCAAAACTCTGATATAATTCAAAGTATTAAGTAAAATATAAACTTACTGGTATGAGTAATTTTCAAATGGAAACCACCAGCAGGTACAATATGATCAGAATGAAATGTTATATCAATAATTGGAGCTAATGTTTCTATTGCAGCCATATTTCTTTTACCACAATATTTCATCACTTCTTCACCATGAATATTAATTTCTAAATAATCCCAGACACAATTAGAATGATACTCTAAATCAAATTCTAAAATCTCTATCAATATTTCCTGAAAATTTTTTTAAAAGTTTAAATCATTTTGTTCAACATAACATTTTCGACGATTCCTCGCATAATCAAATCTGTGATGTATCCAACGTTAGATAACGATGTTTTTAACTGTAAGTTGCTAACATTGGTTTTTATATGTCCATTTTGACAGTCTTAAACTATTTATTGACCATACATACCAGACAGTTTAGGAAAAGGTTCAAATACAAGAATTTCGAACATACTTTATCGAAGTTCATTTACTACGAAAATCTTATACTCGCTCAAGCTAGCCACATCATATGTAACATTATTCAGATTGTATTTATAGTATGTGTTACATAATGATTGACTTAACTGAAATAATCGATTGAAACAAACATGTTTAAAAAAAACTCACTGTCTAAGTGAGAATCAACAAAGTATTTCATTTACAATTTAAGTAACTAACCTTTTGATCTGAGTTATAAATGGTTAACACACAATGTTGATTGACAGGATATTTTCCAGTAACATGATTAACGTCAGATTTAACATTAAGTATATCTACATCAGATAGTTCTATATACGTTGGTACATCTTCACACATGTTTATATCCTTGATAAGTATTTCTGGTATAGTAGGTGTGACTGTTGATGTTGGTTGTTTTATTGCACTTGTTGGTTGATCTGATGCAGATTGTTGAGACTGGGTTGATTGTAATACTGAGACAGTTGTGAGCTCCTCTGATGACGTAGAGAACGATGATGGTGGTGACGTCTTCAAAAATGACGACGATAATGTTGATGACTTTGTTAATGGTGATGGTGATGATGTAGTAACTGATGGTGCTTTAGTTGATGACGTTGCTTGTGATAATGACAAAGTCAATGGTGATGTTGAGGATAATGATAGCAACGATACTGTCGTTGTTGATAATGATAATGACGAGGATTTAGTTGTTGATGCTGATGACGACAGTGTTGATGATGGTGATAATGATGACGATGCTGCTGCTGTTGATGGCGATGAAGTCGATGATGACGTCGTTGATGATAATGATGGTGATGATGTTGTATGTGTTGAAGATGACGACGATACTGGCGTTGATGATGACACCGGTAATGATGGCGTTGTTGTTGTTGATGATGCTGATGCCGAAGTCGATTGTGATGATGTTGTGGATGATGATGATGAAGTCGATGGTGATGCTGTTGTTGATGATGATGACGAACTTGGTTTTGTCGTTAATGATGATGTTGTTGTCTCGGTATTTGCCTCATTTGATACAACATTATCTGTACTATCATTGTTGACAGAAGATGAGGTAGTCATGTGATCATTGTCTTCCATAGTTTCTGACAGAGATACTTCTGTTGTATGAGCTGAAATAACAATTAACATTCTGTTAACATTCTGTTTAAGTAGTTTAACTTGAGAACCTCTACTAGATTATCATAACTTATGTTCCTCCATTTTTTCCAGAACAGAGATCCAAACATTAAACTTATAATATTGTTACACATATTCAAAGTTTATTGCAAGCTTCTGATAATTCAATAATTGGGCCAGGCAAGTTTACCGACCATCATGACCGCAATGAACCCGCAAGAGGTTTTAATACGTACTACTTTCGACAAATGAGAATATGTACTTCTAGTAAAATAGCCCAGTATGACAAACCATTCACCGGTCAGTCACATGTGTTGTCATTATTTGTATACGCGAAATAAAATGGTTAGGTAAATAAAAATAATTAAATTCTCTGTTTGATTTAATATACATTTGAATTGTGGGTAAAGAATAAAAATAATGAATCACTGAAAACAGTCCTGGGTTAAGATGAGGACACGCTTTTGGAAAAGAGAAAAATATTGTAAAAAGTGCAATTTTTAGGTCATAGGACTCTATTCAATAACAACTCGTGTAAAACTAGGACTCCGATTATTAGGTTACTGGAAATTGACCCACAGAATATGAATTCACATAAACATACTTTCAATTGGAATAAAAGAAGCAATAATATTGTTATTGCTGTAATTACTAGTTAAGTAATAGCACAAAGAACATTTGAACCCTAAGACACACGTCTTAATATTTAACAATACAAATCATTGCAACATTGGACCACAGTTGATTAAAGAAATACGCAAGTCTTATAACGTATCCCATAACCAGTTCTGCCTTGGCCAAAATTTACCTGTATTCTATTTTATTGCATTGGGACGTATTTGAAAAAAAAACATTTTGAAAAATTTGAGACACGGACAAAAATGCCACAATGTTCACTTGGTTATTTGCTGCGAGAAAAAAAGACATGTGTTCCCAAGTCCTGGTAACTATGACAATGCAAGGGCAAAATGAACCAAAATATATTCGTTTTTCTCTTTTCGCTCTGCAGACAGTTGTAATTCCCCAAAATAAAGATAAATGAGCTACAACTTTAAGAAACTAAAAGTATTCATTCACCATATTGAGCCTTTGTCTGCACAAACGACCTAAGGATTTTTGTCTAGTGACTTTCTCTAAGTGAAATCCAGCAAATGTAAATGAAAAACGGTCAGTTTAGCCCTTTGGTGGACATTTGGAAGCATGGAAAGGGGTAAAATGCATGACAATGCGTTTTGTCTAATAATGGGTTAATCATTATGTGTAATGTATGCAAAACGCAAGAAACGAAACAAATCTTAAATATAGAAAATCAAACTGAAAATCAAACTTACTACTCGGTGATGAAACTATTGCCTTAAAACCTTGTCTTTGGCTAGTAAAAGCCGAGGTATGGAACGTGATACATAAATGTGGTGAAAAGAAGTCAAGTTTAACATTAGGTCGTAGAATACCACATAAAACCATCGGGGAATCTCCAGGGTTAGTTTTATCATCACATTTATGTTGAGATATCACAAGTTTATCTAGGTGACAACCCGTGTAGAATTGTACATCAAATGTTTCGAAAATAATTTCAATATGCTGAAAATAGAACACGAATTCTCGATTTAGTTATATATAGACATCATATCGAGGGTTGCCTGCAAGACTGTAGTAAGTGCATTGCATTAACACGCAAGTTACTACAGTCTAGCGGGCACCCTCAATATATAAGAGTTTATACATATAATTATTGTTGTTTTGAAGGGATTATACTCAGTTTTATGCGTATCATCAATTTGATGAATACCACTAAATAGTGAATATCATTCTTGTACCGAGAAGTTATCAAGATTCTCTGTCTAACTAGATCGAGAATCTTGATAGCCTCTGCAGTGGTACGAGAATGTTAAATACATAGTAAGGTTTATTCCATGTATGAAGTCTTGCTTTTATTTTATTCGCATCAAACATTAATATATTTATTTGGTTATTTCCATCAGTGAAATCATTTAGTCATCATTTCTTGACATATGCTGTAAAATCCACTATTAGGACCATCACAATTGATGGTCTTAACAACAGAAGGGTGTTGCTTTAGAGATTTTTTTCTCGAATTGCGCACGTTGGGACTTTGAAATCATCAGACATTACAATATTTTACAATAACCAAGGGTTCTTTATAGCAGAGCCTTGCTGTATTACCATTATTTACTTCTCCTCCAAAAAGTTACAGACAATTTCTTCATGTGTGTAAGAAAATCGACATTATAATCACCGATGAAAGGAAATGACCAGCCATGAGCAAGCTAAACTGAAAATAGTATTTAAAAGAAAATTAAAACTGATCAGACACTAATTGTTGAAAAACAATCAATTGTACCTGTGTCGAAGAATAAAATTCCCAGGACATGTCCACAGAAGAGGGGTAGGTTCCTGTTCCATAACCAGGGGAAGATATTGTGACGTCACTTCCTGTGGATAAATCATATATGTTTACATTACCTATTGGTTTCTGTTGGGTGACTTGAAGTAACCCTGAAATGACATAAATATGTGGAATATTAATATGGTAAGAATGAACAAAAGTCTCATATGGGTATCAGGGGTGTGGTTGCAATTTTAAATATGTAATATTTGAGTGTTCATCTTTTACGTGAATAACATGTATATATAATTATATGTGTGTGTGTGTCTTGGTGCAATGTCTTAGTATAGTGGTTTGTGATCAATTCGGAACGATGGTTAGGTTACTAGGTCTAGGTTACTAGTAACTATGCGCTTTATATAACTCAGGCAGTTAAAAATACGAGTTACACAAAGTCAACAATGAACTAGTCACTATAAGTAAATTTTGTTTGTTCATAGGCGAATCTAGTGGGGGGTCAGGGGGGTCCGGACCCCCCCTAGAATTTCCTAAATGTACCTTTCCATTAGTGTATTTCTTGACTTGTAAGTCATTTTTTAAGTAGCATGAAGCAATTTTTCTCGGTGCGTAACATAGATTTAATGGTTATGAAGTTTTTTATTAATAATATGTTGCATTATTATTCGGCAAAATGTGTATAATGTGGTTGTGGTTCAATAGTTTGGACCCCCCCCCCTCCGTAGAAAAAGTTCGGACCCCTCACCCTAGAAAAAAATCCTGGAACCGTCGAAAACAGGGATGAATGTCTATATTCGGAAATGTTCTATTATTATCGATATAAAAACAAGCTGTCATTTAATCCGGTGTTATATAAGACCAAGAGTAAATCTTTAACTTGATGACCGCCTATGATCAATGATGTATCTGTCTCAAACATAAAATATGAGTCCAAAACTGAATGTACCAAAATTTCATGTTAACATAATGTATCTATAAACCTTATTTTGATAAATGTCTCTATAATTTATGGGGAAAAGATATGCATGTGATTTAAAGCTGTTCGTTCACGGATTTCAATTCAAATATTAATTTTTCCTGAAACTCTCATAAATGTAAAAAAGCATTCTAAAGCAGTTTATGTGAGTTGGATATACGTGAAAAATAGGCACTCCATTATAAAAACAGTGATTTTATGTTTAAATATCTACCCGTTTAGTAACATGATTTTATTATTTCTAGTGACTTTTATTCTATATTTCTGACAAATTATAGGTCCGCTTGCCACAAAATTGTAATAATTCATTTTCTTCATAACTACATGCACCCACTTGCCGGTAATTTCAAAATATAAAAAATGAGCAAATCTGTGAACGAAATTTTTAACAAAACATCATTTTTCAGGAGTAAAACATTAACTTGTACGTGTATAATAACACTCGTCAAGTATCCCTGCACTTAAGTCATGGGTAATTTCGCAGTGTAATACAGACGTCTCATTTTCTTGTTGGTATTTTATGTCAATATGACATTTATTGCATAGGCGGATCAAGCGGGGAGGGGGTCCGGAAATTCCAACCTGTACCCGTACATGAGTGCATTTCTTAACAGTAAGCCATTTTTAAGCAGCATAAAGCAATTTTTCTCGGGCTTGCTTCCATTTTGAATATGTTGGGTTATTCTATATCAGTGTATAATGCGGTTGTGGTTCGAAAGTTTTGATCTCCTCTAGAAAAACTTTGGACTTTGGACCCCCCTAGAAAAAAATCCTGGATCCACCTCTGCATTGTATAGAAAACTACACTACGAAACTATTAAACTCTTGTGGTATTAAACACTGTAATGCTTTTATTTGGATGAAAGCTCATTCAAAATCAAATGTGAAGTAAAGGTGCAATGATATAACCGTCTTACATAAATTCGGTAAGCTTAATCAACTCATCGTCGGTAACCCACGGTACTCATACATTATGAATATTATCGTTGACGTAATACCCTGGGTTACCGAGGATGAATCAACTGTGCACATACTTGCACTTTGTACACATTTGATGAAGATGTAAGATTATGACTTAAACGTACCTAGTAAAGGTTAGTTAAATGTAGGGCTTCCTCAATTTTGGGAATAAGCAAATGCATGTTAGAAGTTTAATTTAAGAATGCGATAAAAACTTGGTATAGTCATCACTGATTACGGTATAGGTAGTAGCGTTTAGCCTGGACCCCTAAAAACCGTAATCATCTATAAAACGACCCAACGAAATTGCTTACATTTTGAACACAGTCTTTTTTCCAAATTTTCCTTTTTGGATTTAGATTTTCAGAATTTTTAAGGAATAAATAATAATACTTTCCATAGGGTGTAATGCAAAATATTTGCATTTTAAGATAAAAATCCGGCGAGAGGGATAGAAAGCTAATAGAGTAGAGGTGTAAAGGTTTACTGATATATCGGTTAATATTGCACTACAAATTCAAACGATTTTACCCCTCCGTTCTCCCTGAACCGGTTTTTGTAGTGAACTGTCTACTCTTACTGATTGATTTTATCAGAATTTGTAATTTTAAAATTTGAACAGATGTTTAAACGCGTTGAAAACTTGAAAAAAATCTAATAGTGATTTTATAGGTTAAACACTTTTCTATCATGAAGTCCATTTAAACAAAAATTTCAAAAATACGCAAATGTATGCGAAGTTGATCTAATTACGATAATGCATGCGCATCAATTCCTACTTTGCTTGTCTGTACACAAAAAGCATATTGCAATATATAGCACATGCTTTCAACAACATTAACTGACATTATCTCCAATCTTGCTGACACGACATAATGTCATACTTTGGTTCTTTTAATTAGTAGAGATAAGACAATGATTGTCTGCATGTAATAATTACTATAACTAGATTATTAATGCACATGTATAAGCCTCGAATAAGAATCTAACTACATGTTTTCAGACTAAGCTTTAAACATCGGCATGACTGCTTCTATGGCCAATGCTGCACTTCTCATATATTTTTGTTGTTTCCTTTCCCTTTTCAATTACCATGTGTTACAATCGAACATGTATCACAATATCCCTAATATGGAGGTTAATTTGCGTTACACACAATAAGAATTCAAAGGGATATGGACCACAAGTATTGTAAAATGTAATTTATTTATTAAATGGCGATATCATACAAAAAATCTCAAAAATATATACGCTGATGTTTCAAGCATTCCGTTTTGTTAGTCAGATTTAGACATCGCTGTATTAACTGTTTTACATACCTTTCTATTTCATTTTGCACGCAACTATGTCAGTTTGTTACATTATTGTTAATTCAAATTAATGACTCTTAATATATAGTTAATTTTATTGACGCCGGTAAAGGGTAAAATTTATTAGGTAGGTAATCTAGATAAACTCAGACTGGATTTTGCTACAATAAATAACTTGTTATAAGAAGAACAAAAAACGTAAGTTTGCAATAAAATGAAGGCTGTGATAGTAACCATTGAGTCCACTAGAGCTCCAAGAACGAACTCCCTATAAAAAGGTGCATACAGATCTCAAGAATTACTTGACATATATTAGGAAATAAATGGCATTTTTAGTTTGTTTTATCGTTTGAAAAAAACATGTATCTCTCTTGTTTATGGCATAAAACTGGCTAAATTCATAGTCGTCCAAACTATCTATTTATCAATCAATTGATTTTTTTATTTTGCTTTAACAAAAATGTATGCAAATTTTATTTTACAGTTAAGCACTTAGTTTATTTATATACATGTATTGCTAATTATTCGTGAAACTAATTATACGTTTACCATCTCCCTAACTTTGCGACATTCAGTTATATTTGAATAATTTTAACGACTTCACAACTTGTCAATTGAATGGTGTCATTTAAATAAGATAGAACCTATTCATTAAGTATAACCGGCTGGGGCTTGTCTTTCTTAACACCTCTTATGACATTGATGGAAGTGAAAGTATGGAAGTACATTTGTACCTAAATCTAAACCATTTGTAGACAGTTTAGAACCATTTATCTTTAGATAATGATGTAGATATATCAACGTTAATTATGGTATAAACACTTCACTGTGATAAATGTGGCTTGTCTCTTGATTACTTACGCTGTTTTCGAAACAAACAAAAAAAACTAAACACGGTGCAATACAGTTTTATACAAGATCATACTAATTTAACGTCAATTGCTATTTTGTTTAAAAAAAAAATATTTGACTTGTTTCTCCTCTTACTAAGTTCTGGTATAAATGAAATAAAACCCCAATCTAGATTTAAACAATCATCAGTGTTTCAATGTCTAAAGTGTAATCT
Organism: Mactra quadrangularis; assembly: GCA_025267735.1. Classification (NCBI taxonomy): domain Eukaryota; kingdom Metazoa; phylum Mollusca; class Bivalvia; order Venerida; family Mactridae; genus Mactra; species Mactra quadrangularis. The sequence continues at coordinate 9,400,842 of CM046307.1, read as the reverse complement.
TCAAGCCTGGAATTTTTTCTCGGTCTATGTCATTTCCAATGTTGTTGTGTCTTTAGTAGGTTATTCAGAGACAACGTTGTAGGCTCCGTTATAACGATTAATGACGTGGCTGAACTGCAAGCACCGCGGAAAAATTGTGAGACAGAAGAAACACATGTCTCCAACGTCGACATATACAAATGTATGTTTAATCTTATATACTTATCATATATCATTATAACCCGCCTGGTTAACTCAGTCGGTTACGCAGCTGACTACGACCTCAGTGGTGGTATCGTTAAACCCGAGCAGGACCTAAATACCTTCGCGTTAGGGCTTAGTCATGATATATCTTTTACGCTCGTTTTCGTATGTATCAAGTATAGCAAACGTCAGCAACTGGCGAGGGTATGTGCTTCTGACATGGTTACAAACTTAGGATCAGAGATTTAAAAGGCCTATCTAAAGACCGAGAATAAAACGTCTAACCACCGCAAAGGGACTGAATGATTGTTAAAATGTGACAAAAGCAGCATACAATACATGATAATACTATCATTATATTTCCTAATATCAATTTAATAACAATTCTATAATATGCATTACATAATTATTTGAAAGGAAAAAAACACTTCAAATTAAATATTTAACTATCATGTTTATGTTCGACTTCTAACTTTTAATGATAATCGTTAAATTATGTAGATGTAATATTACATGTGTATGAGCGTCGTTATACTCAAACAAACATTGTAATGTACATAATTACACCAATATTAATCTTCAAAAAAATACCAAAAAAAAAATCCTTGAAGTGACAAATAACAAGTATTTTTATATCATGATTATATCATGATTACTATCTGGTAGACAAAAAGAGTATTTTTAAAATAACGTGCTTTTTCAGTTTAAATAATTAAGATATTTTCCTGAACATGATATATAATTGAGCTACTTTTCTTTGCTACGAATGCAAAAATATAGTTGCATAGCATGATTTCTGGAAATAATACAAACCATAATGATATAATTATATGCAAGGTACTAAATTTCTTCAGATAGTATCATTATTTATGAGGAAAAAATCACCCATCTGCTGCGTATTATATGAGTAATAAAACGGTGTCACAACGGATTACGTTACCGATAATAATATTATTAATAACCACTGTTGTCACACAAACAATGTAAAGAAATAATTATGTTGGCATGCTAAGAACAAGTCTTTTATTTTCTATTTATGAATATGGATCTAGCATTTTAATGCATACTGAATTTCTGGAATAAAACATAAATTGCGTGACAGAACCCGTTTCTAAATCTCTAGATATCAATAACAACGTGCATTATCCAAGCATTCAATATAATATATTTATTGTATTCTTATAACCCTTTATGGAAAAAACTTAAACTAAGACAATAGCATAAAAAATCTGGAAAAAAACCACTAATTATGGGTTTTAGTCTTTTAGAGAGCACTATGTTAGTTTTATTTCGTATTCAAAATAAATTCTTATATAATAGGTGCCTTTTAATGGGTCCAAATAAAAGATACAAAATTGTTCTTTATCAAGTTGCCTTGTGGATTATTTGTTATAAAACACTAAATAGGTAAACAACCACACTTTTATTTCCTTTATTTTGATTCATATATAGCAATACGGTTTTACGGTATTGTTAAATAAAAAAAGGATATAAATAAATTCATTTTTTTACTGTCGGTTTGTACATACAATAATAAACATAAGCTAGGAAACGATAGTTTGTTACACTACTATTGATTAGTGACCAAGAGTCTACTATCAAAAGTTCCAGCGCTAATGACGTATAATAAAAAGATTCAGCGGTAACCCAAAACGCCAAACAATATAGAATGTTTCATATAACAAGAAATTTGCTACTGATATAAACTTAACGAAACTTTTAAGTACTCCGATTTCAGTATTGTGTGAAGTCTTATTTTTCAACATTAAAGTCTGATCGATGATGGAGATATGTTTTGGACCATACTGACCTTTACTTTCATAGTTTTCATGCTACTTTATCAATTCAAAACCGTTTTTTGTCGCGCATGCGTTGATATGGGAAGATTTTCTTATTGTTTTGATTGAACAGAAAAATTAGCGATTAGAAGTCTTATTCTACAGGTGACGCACCGTCTGGCAAAAGACCTATGATAATTTCTCGTTCTTGAAGTGACATTCGAGAAATTTCTTGTTTTTTCGATGTGCTTATCAACACACTAATGATTTTCACTAAAACTGACAACGTGCAATTTTTGCACGATAAGCACATGCACATTTCCGCTTTTCTGAGAATGCACGACAAAGCCAATTTTGCATCAATTAAGAAGCATGAAAACCATGCAAGCAGACGGCAGTATAGCCCTGTACACATTTCCATTTACGATCGGACATAAATGCTGAAAAATGAAAATTTTTAACAACATTGAAATCGGTGTACTTAGAAGTTTCGTTAAGTATATAATCTTTATTTCTAAATACAATCTTATTTCGACAGTTCATAAGTACATGCATATGTGAAAGCTCATATATTTTTTTTTCAAATTTTGCTTGTGCGGTGCATAATCAAAACTCAGATTCATATTGAGGCACACCAGTTATTGGTAAATGGAAACTACCACCGTTCTGGCTAGGGGTGTAACGGTTAACTGATTTACCGGTTAATATTGCAATGCGTTATTTGTTTTTCCCTGAACCGGTTTGTTTAGTTGTGTGCCGTACACATTGTTTTTATCTGAATATGAAATTTAAATTTTGGAACAAATGTTAAATTGTGTGGAAAACTTGAAATAATCTTATTGTGCTTTAAAATGTTAAATATGTTGTCAAATAAGAGAAAAATTATCTTCGAAAGTCATTTTTAAAATATGCATTTTTTTGACGTATAGTACATTCTACCCAAGTCATTCAAATATTTGGATAAGAGATAATTTGAAAATACACATATGTGTGTAATGTTGATCCAAGTAAGACTATTCACATGCATTAATTCATACATTGCATGTCTATGCACAAAACCGGTACGTATTGCAATATATTGCTATACGGGTTCTGCATATTGCAATACGGCTTTTACCGTATTGTTACACCCCTATAGTTCTGGTGTTATAGCCTGTCCCAATCGGCCCAATATTTCTGAGCACACAACGCCTTTGAAACCCCCTCAGATACACAATTGGTGAAGCACCATCGACGGACTTTCCTTCATGTGCGATTACTCAAATTAGGCAGAAATATATAACTCAAATCTCCAGGCAGGCATTTGAAGTGGTAGGTAAATTGCATAATAACGTGTTTTATGTTCAAATAATCGCGCGGCCAATTTAGTTTAGTGAAAAGTTTAAGTAATTATTTTACCCGACGTCTTATCAAAAATTGTTTAATAAACTTGGTGAGCATCTCTATCTCTTTCAAATGTTTCATCATGTAAATCCTATTTAACCTATAAACATAAAACGCGATTTTATGCATTTTACCAACCATTTAAAATGGCTGCCTGGGGACGTGAATTACCTGTTTTAACCTAATTTGGGGAAATTTCACTCACAGGATATTCACCAATTTTGGAATAAAATCTTTTAATTTGAACTCATTAGCACAGAAACTTGTGTTTAAGCCACTCTTGTAAATGTATTTTCAGTGCTCATTCAGTAAAATAAAATTCGATTTAACCCCAAAGTAGACGAATATCCTCCTTATCTTAATATTGCGAATTACGTTATGTTTTATTACAGTGTTATAGACCGAATAACACGATTATATGATAATGAAGTTTATATACTTTTCTATGATAATGCTGAATTACAATTATTGAATCAAGATGCATTGAATTGTAATCAATGTTTTTTAATGACGAGTGCAAGCTGAATGTTCACATAAATTGCTTCATAATCGTGATTAAATCATATTCAACTGTCAGTGGTGCATACATTAACCCCACTGATTTAAATACTCACTACAGAACTTCTGTACTCACTATCGCTTAAAATAGTTATCCGTTTCCATGTACACGGATTATCAAACAGATATCGAGTATTTAAATCAGTGGGGAAGAAACGGTCAAATTAAGTGTGTTCAGTCACGTGATCTTCAGAATGTAAACAGACCCTTGTTTGTTTTTTTCGAAAACATAAAATATACAACATGCAACTAAACATCTCATTTTTTTTGACAAGATACAAGAAGATTTATTTGAAGTCGGTTAAAAATACAAACATGGTTAACATTAGCTATATAATAAGCTATTTTCCGACGCAATACATGTACGCCGCACAAAACTCGACTGACGCTTCGTCACTAATAGCGCATAAAATAAATTGCTATAATAATGTTAACCTATGAAATAGAGTTGTTTATTCCGAATCCTGGGCACAAATTTTGCAAATGACCCAGATAACGGTTCGATTTAAATTTTGTGAGAAGCTGACAATTCATATTTACACGACCAATTGGTAATTTTCGGAGAAAAAAACGTAGAAGATATATTATGCTCTATATAGTGTCATTCAAATACGAGTATTTGTATAGAAAGAGAAAACGACGAAAAACATGTCACGGGCTAAGCACAAAACGGTCGTAACAAAATTAAAAAAGAGTGAGTTACGTCCGCTTTGTGCTAAGGCCGCGATGTGCTCGTTTACCTTATTAATATTTTTGTAGATCACGTGTGTATAGATCCTGAAATTATTTGCAAATTGGTGTTAGGTATGTGAACTATTGCAATCAGAAAATAATTGCATATATACTTCAATTGAGAATAGAAATTGTCAAATGATTTAAATCTATGGTAGTGAAATTGTCAGTAAACATTTATCAAAAGTACTAAAAATTGTTAAGCAAAAATATGCAAATCATTATTTGATTGACATAAGCAATGTTGAAAGTTTGTCTGACTCTATCTAAAAGTGTGATCTGATAAGTCGCACATGTTCATAACTCCGACGTGAAAATACAATTTTACCCACGTATACATAAGGTGCAACAAATCTATGAATAAGTTGAGCAAAATTATACAAAAGTGCAGCGATCTATGAAAGAATAAAGTAAAATATAAAAATGAATGCAAGAATGACTTGCATAAATGAAAATTTATTTGCAGGGATGCGAGGAAAGTTTGAACTAAAATAGAAAAAACTGTAAATAGCAAAGAACAAATGTAAAAAACTAAACGTCGCAATCAACGCTAAACATCTCAAGTGTTCTGACAATAAAAGTCGCAATGCTGACGCAATAGGTCGCACAAAAATCAACTGACGCTAAATGTCACAACCTTAAACCTAAACTTAGCACTTCGAAGCAGAACCTAAACAACACAAGTGTTAAATAAGACATAACGACATTCCCACCAAGTGCAACATCTAGCGTCATTAAGCGTTAGTGTCAATTTGGACGTTTAGCAACGTACGAACGTCATTCTGAATTAGAGAATTTCGAACGCTGTGACATTTTTGGAACTAAGTTCACTTACAAACTTTACACTTTTAAATGCAGACTTTAAAGTTCAGACTTTTAACATCAGACTTTAAACTTCTGTCAACATTCAAGTTTCGCCCTACACGTTTTGAGGAACATGTTGTTCCAGTGAATAGGGCATTTTATCAGACCGAGGCAAAATGTCTTTCGGAATTCTAACAGTCTGGAATATCAGGGCTTGGTTTTTCCAGGGCACACTGTATTGGTGTCCTACATAATTTTACATCCAACATACCTCAATTGTCGACTGTAATAAAATAAAATGTATGTTACCTAATCAGGTCAAGTAAATTCATTTATATTCTATCAGATGTGAGTTTATCAAAGTGCTGATGATTTCTTTGTGGGTATAATTGAGACCTAATTGACATAGACCCATGGACTACTGATTTTGAAATAAAACTTTTATATTTTTCATCGTGAAAAATTGAAAAAAATGCGAACGCTAATAAAGTTTAAATACAAGTTTTATTTGAAATATATTTCTGAATAGTCCTTTAAAGCAAATTTGCTTCGCAATAACGATAACCTATATTCATATACATGGTTCGAATCAAAGGAAAATCACTGAACCCTGAGATCGGATCAAACAAACATTTTATTATGCCAAGTCAATATTTTTTATGTATATTTCGCTGTTTACATCTGTCATTTCTTTACCAATATTATGTTTGGCCCATTTTTCATATGTCTACTTCGTAACTTATAAGGCAATATATGTTTTAATATTAAATATTTGTGATTTATTGCTTTGTATCATAAGTTTATATACTTTTCGAGGACATATTGGTTACATTTAAGTACTAAACGTTTGTCTTATGAAAAAGATGAGTAAGCTAATAATTTATTTCCACGAATTCAAATATGCTTTATATGCACTGAGAGATAAAAGGCAATTGTGAATAATCTTATGTAACTTGTTGATTGAAACTGTTGCACACCAATGCACCATAGATACTGTATAATTTTAACATTCCGCGGGGCAAAAATATACGATTTTTTCATTGGAAATCGGGTTATTTTTCGCTGACAAGTGTTTCAAACACACAATAGTTAGTTCTCATTGTCATAAAAAATTCGTTTGTCATGTGTAGCGACGCTAAACGTCACAACGCCTTTAAACGTCGCTATTGACACTAAACGTCGCAACACAAACGCTAAATGTCACAACCAATGCTTAACGTGCCAATTGCCCTCACGAAAAACAACTCTGCAACTCTGGCGCTAAACGACGCAGACTAATTAACTGGCTCTAAATATTGCAACCCTGACATCAACCGTCGCACTTAGTAGAAAAGTCAATTATCGAATTCAAGCAACACACAAATATCACATAAGCTGGCATTTGTCATGAGGACGAGTGTGGCTTTTACCGTTGATTGTGACATTTAGTGTCGGTGTTGCGACGTTTAGGCCTAATATCGATTGCGACGTTTAGAGGCGTTGTGACGTTTAGCGTTGATTGTGACATAAGTGTCGGTGTCCTGACGTTTAGCGGTGCTACATCAAGTTCACAGTTGCTGTACTTATCACAAAAGGTGATCAGCATGGTTCCAAGTCCAAACATTTGTGCATGCGGTCTATGAATATAATCGCTGAAATAAAACGTACGCAGAATTTGTAACATATATGAAACTTAAATCTGTCATAATCATTATGTAATAAAGCGTGTAAATCGGTAAACACGTGCTTATTCTCTGATTTCCTAGAAATCTAAAATTAGATCAATTATTCATGTCATGTGGTCTGTGAAATTAAGCTAAAGCTGAACGGTGGTTATATATGAGCCAATAGATACTTTAGATACGCCCGTCTCATGCATGCACGCTTAATGCATTTTATAAAGAAACTATTAAATAGATTGATCTAGTATTTAAATGTTGATATGCACGAGGCGTGAATTCAGAGTACTTAGTAGAGAATGAGAGCTAAAAGGGTGGTCTCGTGTTCAATAAGGGCATATAGTAGGGCTGTCACGATACGTCAGAAGCGTACCGCGATATACTGCAATACGCTGGCATCGTATTGCGATACTTACCACGATACATTGTGGGCTTTTAGATTCGTTGTTCCTCCACTGTATTTAACAGAAACATTGCAAATCTTACATGCGGCCACTGATAAAATCTGGCCTCTTTAAGTATATACGGTCATTTAGGACTGTGACGCTCCCCAATCGGTTAAATTCTTGTAACTTAAGGTAAGATGGAATGAACAATGGAAAAAACTGACATTTCGCTACTTTTATTTCGCGAAGGGAAGAATTTTCCAATGAAATAAAAAATATCGCCAATTACCGTGTATTGCCGCAGCTGCGTATTGCAATATACCGGTATACCGGTTTTATCGTGACAGCCCCAGCATATAGTCACACGATCTTCAGAATGCAAACAAATACATTGTACGTACAAGTACCGGCTTTTCGCCTATTTTTTGCACCAGCCAAAAAAAAAAAGAAATGCAAACAGCTCATGTAAAATAAATGTTACTTTCCTATTTCCAAAAATGCAGATGTAAGCGTGTAAATTGTACGCTTCTCTCTGACAAAGTTTACGACTCGATTAAGTTTTTGTGCGGAAGATTAAGAGATTATTCATCAATTTTCACATTTGAGAACATACTTTCAATGGAAATGATAAGCTGTTTATGCTCTATTGATGTCATCTTGTTTTTCTCATGCACATTGCAATTCATATATCAAAGATATGGAAACACAGACTTTAAGTTATTGTTTAGAATTCTGCAATAAATGTTTAATTTAAAAAATCAAGGAGACTTTCGTTGATGAAAAAGCCTACATGTTATATGAACCTTTATTTTTTATGCTGATTCAGCATAAGAATGTTATGATATTCAAAAGGTGTACACTATTCTACATGGTTCAATAATTTAGAATTAGATGGCCAAAATTTGACAGCATTATCTATGTTTCTTGCTATTGACTTACGATGATTTAATCGTAATATTTTTGTGAAAGGGTACAATGATGTCCTATACATTGGTGCAAATGTGATATGAATGAAAGTATAAAATAAATAATTTTATATCGTGTTCATTTTGTCCTATATTGCTATATACATGTATACATATGTACATGAACTTATAAAGCCTGTTCTGTACACTGACGAAACACAGCAATAAAATGATAGAATATATTTCACGGTCAAAGATTATTTCACTCCCCTTTACCATATGTTGTAATGAAACATATAAATGTAGGGTCATTAACTATATAATCATATTCAACTTTATGATTTATATTTATAGTACAATCACTGTAAACAGCCACCTTTTACTAACACTTGAGACCAAAGAATGGAAAGCTCTCAACATTGGCTAACAGCGGTGACCGCCTAGCATCAGATGCTAACAACTGTAGTGACCTACAAGCGTCAGAAGGCTGTAAACAGCGGTGATTTCCTAGAATCAGAAAACTGTCAAATGCAGTGACTTTCTAGAATCAGAAAGCTGTCAACAGCTGTGATTTTCTAGAATCAGAAAGCTGTCAAATGCAGTGACTTTCTAGAATCAGAAAGCTTTCAACAGCGGTGATTTTCTAGAATCAGAAAGCTGTCAAATGCAGTGACTTTCTAGAATCAGAAAGCTTTCAACAGCGGTGATTTTCTAGAATCAGAAAGCTGTCAAATGCAGTGACTTTCTAGAATCAGAAAGCTGTTAACAGCGATGATTTCCTAGAATCAGAAAGCTGTTAACAGCGATGATTTCCTAGAATCAGAAAGCTGTTAACAGCGATGATTTCCTACAATCAGAAAGCTGTCAAATGCAGTGACTTTCTAGAATCAGAAAGCTGTCAACAGTGGTGACTTCCTAGCATTAGAACCTCCTATCATCAAAAAACTGTCAACAGCGCCGACTTCCTCCAATCAGAAAGCTGTCAACAGCTATGACTTCCTAGCAACAGAATGTTGTCAATAACAGCCACTTCCTGACACGACAGTTGTCAACAACGGTTACCTCTTAACAACAGACATCTGTCAACAACGGCCATATCCTAACATCTGGCTCACGCCAACTAGAACCTATTACACTTTTATAGCTCATGTTTTCTTAACTGTCAAAACATGAATAATTTCATGGTGACTTCGTGCTCTTTGTCTATACACCGCTAAACCAACGACGACATTTAAAATAGTCACCTGTTGACAGCACTCACCATAATATAGGTAATACGCATAAATTTAGATGTAAGATACTTTTTTCAACAAGAGAATCTAAAAAAACTCGTTTATAATTGTGCAACCCTCGTACCTACTTTATTTCAGCATACTGAGTGAGCAAAAATACATCAACTGTTTCTGTGTTTAACAAATAATGACGATGTTGTATGAAGATAAAAATATACAAATTTCTCTTTTATCATAATTTATGTTAGGCTTAATAGCCCTACAAAAACATCTAATTTGTTATGGTGTTTGACCATTTAAAACTACTTGCTATTAGTTGAATATAAAATATGAATTTAAAGCTACTGGCACACAGGTTTTGATTATTTTTTATATTTTAATTTGTAATACTGTGTGTCTGTTTTTGAATTAAGAAAATGAACTTGTACTATTTTATTACTAATTGACTTATAGATTATGAGATACATATACTCACAAATATATACATGTATATACAATAAAGGTCACAAGTTGCTTATATCTGTACCTTTTCTTACGAAATAGTGTTTCAGTCATTCACATTTACATCACCAGAACTGTTCTTTACCGCTTTCAGAATGTTGCTTTACAATTTTGAGAGCTCTAGCTTTCATAAGAGAACAGCTTTAAAAATAATACATGTATGTGATGAAACAGCTTAATAATATGTGATTAAAAAGCGAAACTATGTCAAATGGGTTTTAAAGAAATTATTATCACGTTTAAGAGCCGTATAAAGATAGTTGATTTATTGTCGGTTTGCTCGGTTTAATATTTATATAACCGTGTCAACTTCATAAGTTTGCAAGTTGAACTGGCTCCTGGCTTGGGTAGATTTTATATTTCTGTTGTGTTCATAGAAGAAACCATACATTTTTTATTATCATTTACAGCAAATTCCTTGCTATGGCTACACCTTTGATTGAATACAGCAACTCTTGGCATAACCAGTTTAAAGAGAATACATTCATAGATGCTCTGTGACCATCGCCTGGCGATGCCGTGGATGGATCCATGTACTCGTATGTGAAAGATGAAACAGATAGCAAGACTAGAGAGTCAGCAAACATTGACATTCGGTGTATTAAGCGCGAAGATATATTGTTTGGTTTCGCTGGTCAGGTGAATTGAGTTGTCATTAGTACAAATTCATATACACGTACTTCAACTTGGGAACAATTAATGCGCATCGCCGAACAAATCTAAAAGCGTCCATTTATAAGGAATAGAACAGAAGCGTAACTAAATGTAGAATTGTAATAAGAATGACTGTCTTTTCATATGATGAATCTAACGAATAAATCTTTTAAAAAAGTATCATGGACAATTGTCAATTGTAAAGAAGTCTAAACATTCATAGGACAACAGATGTTAGTAATCCTGTATTAATAAGACACTTTGCTTAGGGTTTCAATGTCATAACTTTATATAATGTTTAGGTCAAACATACACCTTACTTTGTAAAGCTTACCTCATTGTAAATGTATACATGTACTTATATTTGTCAATATCAGAGAAAACCCAACAGAAGTTGAATAATCATACTTAGTCATTTATAAAAAGAATGTCAATGTACTTTTCACTAATCCATAATCTAGTGAAATTTTACATTCCTAGATTTTACGTTTGTAATCTAACTGAACGATTTGATTTATTTACAATTTACGATTTATTAATGAATTTTAGAAACAAAAATTAATGTTCTTGTTACCAAATTTAGTATCACAATTTTGAAAATTTCCATGGCCATTATCGCTGTCACGTGAGTACTTATTGAGAATCTCTTTTGTCTAAAAGTGTTTAATGATATAGCTTTCTGGACATTATGGTCATTCTTGTAGTTTAAATTCTGCATCGTACGTGTATAGCCCTATGCTGTCAGCCTGTCAATAAACGTGATATGTGGCATCAGGTGAAAACAAAATGTTTTTTTGTTTTGTTTTTTATAACTTCGTATTCAACACATATTTAGGTCATATATACGACGGCCAGCTCTTCCTACTATAGGTTTCCTGGACAATTTTCTATCACCAGTACTAACTTACCCTACCACAAGGCCGACAACTCATGTATAGGGTATGACCTACCGCGACCGGGCTCGAACCCGCGATCTTCGGTTTCGAAATCAGACATGCTAACCTCTACGCCACGGCGCGGCTACAAAATGTTTAAAAACAGCTTATAAAGTTTTGGAAGTCAGATATATCATTCAATTATTATAATTATCTTCAACACGCACTTCTCTGTCATATGATAATATGTAATATCTAAATTTACAATTATTTGCTAAAACACGACTACGTAAAACAATAGTTTACTAAGTACACTTCATGATTTATTATCAAAAGCACCGTAAACCAAATGTAATTTGTTCGGATAAAATTATGGTCAGTAAAATATCAATCTCTGTTAACAGATATTCAATTGACCGCTTTCATGGGACCTTCAGACATCGCAAACGGGATCACGTTCAGATGACCTTAGTGTTGGCCAATCAATGCATAGCTTTCGTCTATATAAAACACTTTATTACAATAAAATTTTCGTAATTTCTGTTTTCAGATCAGAGTGGAGTTCAGTTACCGCGAACGTTACAGAACGTTCCGTAACGATACATTCGGAACTCCTCGGCCATTGGCTGCGAATAATCTCGAACATATTTAGACGCTATTTTGAAACTACCGGTGTTGAAATAAACAAATATATGGTCGTTTAGGCATTGAGTGATGTTTCGTTTTTAGTTCGTAAATTTTGAAACATCACTCATTGCCTTAACGATCGCATATTTGTGTATTAGATTAGATTATTCGCGGCGAATGGCCGAGGAGTTCCGAATGTATCGTTATGTAACGTTCTGTAACATTTTGTGTAATTTAACCCGTTACTTGCTTACGAAGCTGTTCTGACGTATGAGTTATCCATGGGCTGTGATTTGATGACTCGTTGCGAGTTTCTAGTAAATGTAGTGAAATAGAAAAGGTCAACTGAACGTGACCAGTCGAGCAAGTTTGTCCGAAGTAAAATAGATCGTCGTCGGTTATCCCACTATACATTACTCCGCTATGCTGCGTTATGTACCGTGGGCTATTTGGTTAGGAAAACCTCGTAATCATGAATAATTGATGAGACAGTTTCATTGGTTCCGCAAGGAAACCAATGCGGAAAACTAACCAATGAAATTACGTTTTATATCTAAGGTTTGGTTTACTATTCAAAATGAGAAAATAGAAATGTGCTTTGGTTTCTATTTTAAGTAACAAAATCCTAGTATGACGTCATTGTTATTGAAAAGTATTTTAATTGTAACATGCGATTTCATTGAAAGAAGATTGGTCTCCCCTGCCTCATACATATTCATGAAAACGAGATTTTGCCCATCAATTTTCCCAAGGTACGTATGGAGTGCAACGGTAGAAAGTACTGTGGTTGCAGACGATGAACATACACAAGTTCGAGAGCAAAGAATTTTAAATCGGGTTTTAATAAGATTGGTAAAATATACGCTCTTTCTATGTAGTTTGAGTCAACTTAAATTCAATAGTTATGACATTGTACAGTGAATGACTATTTTGCGTTTGACTTACAACGTCTTATATCGTAAGGTCATTGTGCTCAGATCAACTAGTCTGTTAATTATGACAAATTACATCTGAAGTGATTGATTGATGACGTTGATTGATTGACGCTTTGTTAACATGTACAAAACATATGTTTTTGTAGGAAAATAATTTATAACGAATGTATGATGTCATATTTCTGCCACCAGATAAGCATATAACAAGAGAATTTATTTGTGGATATCTAGTTACGTAACCAGTTAACTTGTTATCCAAAGTATCGCTAACTTATCACTTAACAAGTTAAGTAGTTTTGTAACAAGATGACCACTTAATTGACTTTTATTTATCTTATGAACTAGTTACGTAACTAGTTCCTATTATCAATTACATAGATGAGAAGCGGCGAGGCCTAACGGTTACGATGTTGGAATGGTTATCATCAGTTCGAATCCCATCCAAATCCTACCCCGTTGCTTCCTTGAGCAAGAAACTTGGATAAAGTACTGGCTCAGTACTGGGGGACCAGGAAACAGACTCGAAAGTATCAATCTAAGTTGTAATAACTTGTTTCACAGTCGAGTTAAAATGAATTAGTAAAGACCTAACAAGCTACATAAAATTTTTACTGGTTAGTAGATTACCGTGAATTGGTTAACCGCTAACCACTTATCCATAATATCGCTAAGTGGTAAGTGGACGTCTTAAGTTACGTATCTAGTTAACCATTAATTAACTTGTTAGTAATGCGGTTATCTAGTGGCAGGAATATCCCACCGTAGATTGTGCATAAAAATGCAAAAATACCACACTTGCAAGTAATTCAATACCTAAAACTAATGCGAAGATCTTGACAAGACAGTATAAGCGTTAATTTGGGTGCATCACATTGGAAAGAAATGAATACAAAACTAGAGTATTATATCATTTCAACTATATTATATTTCCTTCAATGAATTTTAAAACTTTCAATAGGCTAGATTTTAATGATTAATGTTTATTCATCGAATGAATGTGCAAAATATGCGATACTACCTGCAAGCAATTTTTTATGAGGAGTTTTTATCTCAATATAAAAACTTACGACAAAATACTATCGCACAATCAATCAGTTCATTTTGTCGCAGACGACCCCAATCTCAAAAACAAAAAGAACGGTACCTTGTTCCATGTGCAGATTACATTACTTTTGCATATTTAATATGATTGAAGCCATCGATTTAGGAATTGTTTACACTAAAGAGCAGAGTAATGCTTTATTCTGACTTTCTGTATGATTTACGTCTATTTCAAATTTAAACAAAAATAATTCTATGAACGTTTTCTGCTTTTTAGTTCAGTTATTGTTTGTTTTTTTGTTTATGGTGTTAACAAACGTTTTAAAAAATCTGAAAACCTCCCGGCTCGCTCAGTTGGTAGTAAGCAAGTCTAAGGGTCGTGGGTTCGATTCCCGGGCGGGCATACTTTCGTGTAGCTTTGTCATGAAGTTATTTCTACGGCCATTCTCCCTCCTACCAATGATTTTTAATAATGTAGGACAGTTGTCAGTCACTGACGAAAGTATGAGCTTAGTAGTTGGTTAACAGCTAAATCCAGAGATTTAGCCTTTCCTGGAGGAGTGAGTAGGTTGACTGACCGCCGTTATATGACCAATAAATTGTGTTGCTACGGCATTAAACTCAACAACAACAAAACAAACAAATAAAAATCTAAACAAATATCCCTCTTGCTTTTTTGACTGTGTCTGTGTGTGTGACTATTGCTGTCCCTAATATGTTTGCTTACACTTTCTGTACTTGCGGGATTTTTGTAAGTAAACTATTGTATTAAACTATGAATGAGAAATATTCATTTAACCAAGAAAGCATGTCAATGCAGTGTCCTTTATTTGGAGCATTGTAAATATATGTTTTCAGATTTAAAAATGACAGACGTTCTTTGGTAGTTGGTTCAATAGAGTCTTTTGACAATAAAACTGGGCAAGAGCGATAAGTGGTTTCGACAAATATTAGCATATTTTATAATCAGCATTTACTGTGTTTTATTTAAAAGTGGGTCTTGTCTATAAAAAGCAGTGTCCTAGATTTGCAGCTTTGCATTAATTAAAGAATAATATCATTTATAAAAGAAAGAAATTCTGCGTCAGTCGGTACAATAGATCTAGAATACTGGGTTAGGACGATGTAAGGTTATACAAAATAGCGTATTATAATAATATATTTCGCATTTTTGCATTTTATAAAAAGCGAGTCCATCCTTTAATATTTGCATTGAAATTTTATAAATACATTTTATCGTTCTAAATTTCACAAAAGAACGAAAATACTCTATTTCAAAAATATAATAAATATCATTAGAACATCAGATTTCATTGCAAGTATAGGTTTCCCACTTCTGATGAGTATGTTTCAATTCACTACAAAATCATAACCACAAAAGTCAGCGTAACCCTATTACGCGAATTTGCATCAGAAGTTAAAAAACTGAAGTACAGTTTTTATGATAGGATGTTTGGAAAGTATACAACGTTTTGCATATTTTACACCTATTTAGTATAAATAAGAACGAGTATTTAACATTTTATAGATATTTAACTATAATAATTTACGATCGCTACTTTGTCGCTGCTCATGAACCATTTTACAGAGCTACGACACGTTAATTACAATTCGGTTAACTGCAATATGCTTTTACGATGCATATTACCCATTAGAATAACAAATCGTAAAATGGCAGAAACACATCTGTGAAGTCTATGTACCAAAATAATGCTAGAAAGCATGCCAATGCAGTGTCCTTAATTTGGAGCATATTTCATATATGTTTTCAGATTTACTACTGACTAAAGTACTTTGGTCGTTGATGCAATAGAGTCCGATAACAATAAAACTGAGCAAGAACGATAAATGATTTCGACAAATAGTCTATTTCGGTATATATATATCGCATGGCTTTGCTTATTTTTAATCGGCGAGTATTTGCTATTAAAATAAAACTGACATTTTATGTAGGGCGCAAGAGTTTATTTTTGAGAACAACGCGGATTCTGATTCAGTGGACCCTAAGGAACAATTTAGCATAGGTGGCAAAAAAGTCTAGAGTGGGTGCACGGTGGACCCCTCTGGCCCCCGTACTAAAAGCAGAGTCCTAGATTTGGATTTTTTTAATTTATCAGATTAATAAAAGAAAGAAATTCTGCGGCAGTCGGTACAATAGATCTAGAATACTGGGTTAGGACGATACATTTTGTATAAGGTTATACAAAAAACGCCTTTATATATAAAATTTCGCATTTTTGCATTTTATTAAAAGCTACTCCATCCTCTAGTATTTGCATTGAAATTTTATAAATACATTTTATCGTGCCAAATTTCATATGTGTGTCAACAATGTTTTGTAGATATTGGTATTGACAGTTTTTAATAAGAAAGAAAATACTCTATTTCAAATATATATAATAAACATAATTCATATACCAGATTTCATCGTGAGTAAAATTTCTACTAGGTCAATTTACAGAAAAACTAACCACAAAAATCTGCGTAACCTTGCATCGTAAATTTACCTCCGATGTTCAAAACATGAACTTCTTTTTATATGATAAGATGTATAGAAAGTAAACAGCATTCTGCATATTTGACGATTATTTAGATTGAATAGGAGCAAGTATTTAATATTTTATAGATGTTTAACTATTTCAATTACGATGACTTTTTGTCGTATTGTGGGCATTTTTAACGCTACGACACATTAATCATAATTTGTTTAACTGCAATGTGCAGCTACTATAAATGTTATCTTTCAGAGCGGCAGCAAAATATTTGTAAATTCAATACATAAGAAACGTTTATAAAATATAAAAATTGATTCAATAATGTATGAATGCAACAATATGTACAAAGAAATAAAAGAATGTTACGTTTTCCAAGAACTTATACAATAAAATGAGTCGTAATATTTTACACGTGGTTTCACATATGTCATTAAATACTGTCAACTCAACCAACACAATTAGGAATTTTTGTCAGTTATCTTTCCCTTATAAATTCTGAAGTAATCCAATTGGTAAGCAGGTCCTTACAGTTGGAATCCTCGGATTTTTTCATTGAATTTCTATGTAAGGATGACAAATATTTCATCTAATATCTTTCTTGTTAATAAAGATATAAACAGAAGTGATGAAATTTATATAGTTCTTTACCCTAAAAATACTTAGCTTGAATTTCAAACAAATTAAATGATTTACAAAAAAATATTTAAGATTAATTTTGGCAAATTGACATTAAAAAGTAAGGGTAAAATCCGAGTAATCCCAACTAATAGGACCTACCTATTTTAAGAGTATACAAGAGTATAACTGACTTACATGTAAGTCCCATATTTAAACCTTAAAAAATATCTTCTCAGCGTTTTGCCCAAAGACATTGCCTTCATTAGGAGAACTGTAGTAACACCAGTGCTATAAAAGCGCCATATAATATTATAAAGATCATTGCAACTATGGTGATCACAGCGTCATTGCAAATATAATGATAACAGTCTCATTGCAACTATAATAATAACAACGTGATTGTCACTATGATGATAACAACGTAATTGTAACAAATATGCTAAAACGTCCTGCAACAATAATGAAAACAGCGTCATAGCAATCGTAATGATAACAGTCTCGATGCAACAATAATGACAACAGTGGCATTGCAACTTTAATTATAACAGTCTCATTGTAACAGTATTAAAAACAGCGGCATTGCAATAATAATGATAACAAAGTCATTGCAACTATAATGAAAACAGTCTCATTGCGACTATAAAGATAACAGCGTCATTGCGACTTTAAAGAAATCAGTCTCATTGCAATAATAATGATAACAGCCTAATTACAATTATAATAATAACAGAGTGATTACAACTATAATGAGAACAACGCCATTGCAACAATAATGATAACAGCGACATAAGATCTATATAATGATAACAGTGCCATTGCACTTATAATAAAAACAGTCGCATTGCAATTGTAATGAAAACAGCGACATAACAACTATAATGAAAACAGGGACATAGCAATTATAATGATAACAGCGACATTACAGCTATAATGATAACAGCGACATAACAACTATAATGATAACAGCGACATAACAACTATAATGATAACAGCGACATAACAACTATAATGATAACAGCGACATTACAGCTATAATGATAACAGCGACATAACAACTATAATGATAACAGCGACATTACAGCTATAATGATAACAGCGACATAACAACTATAATGATAACAGCGACATAACAACTATAATGATAACAGCGACATTACAGCTATAATGATAACAGCGACATAACAACTATAATGATAACAGCGACATAACAACTATCATGATAACAGCGACATAACAACTATAATGATAACAGCGACATTACAGCTATAATGATAACAGCGACATAACAACTATAATGATAACAGCGACATTACAACTATAATGATAACAGCGATAACTATATTAATAACAGTGCCATTGCAAATATTATAATATTATGAAATACTTGCTACAGAAATTCTGAATTCATTATCAATAAAAATATTGTGGCGTATCTATATACGGGAATTATAGAACAAATATCGAGTATTTAAATCAGCAGGGTTAATATATGCTCCACTGACAGCTGTATAAAATTTTAACAATATGTATCAAGTATACTTTGTCCCATTAACACGATTATGATCGTCTGACGTCGACGATGACAACAGTAGCGTGCTCAATTACACAAAACGTTACAGAACGTTACATAACGATACATTCGGAACTCCTCGGCCATTCGCCGCGAATAATCTAAACTAATACACAAATATGCGATCGTTAAGGCAATGAGTGATGTTTCAAAATTTACGGACTAAAAACGAAACATCGCTCAATGCCTAAACGACCATATATTTGTTTTTTTCAACACCGGTAGTTTCAAAATAGCGTCTAAATATGTCCGAGATTATTCGCGGCGAATGGCCGAGGAGTTCCGAATGTATCGTTACGGAACGTTCTGTAACGTTCGCCGTAACTGAACTCCACCCAGTTGATAATATGAAATTAGAGGAGATTTAGCAAGGTGGTTTACTTTGTTTTAAGTAATGTAATGCAATATTATCGTGAGTTGGATAGAGAATGAAATAATATTACAAAATGATATAGACTGAGGTCAAAACTCCTACATGTAACTATAAGTAGTTTTCGCAACTGAATAATTCCTTTTAACCGGAACGAAAGTTTTACATTAAGACAAATATAAGGTAGACAAATGCACCGTTGACATACAAGTTTTATGTATCTATATAAATTTTTTATTATTATAATTATAAAATAAATTTCAATCGTAAATTGCTACTGAAGGGAGGCGTGTGAATTGTAATCTAAAACAAATCTGCATCCGTGTTCATGTAATGAAACTGCAAAGTAAAAACAAAACATGATTGATATGTGATATCAGTAGATTTGCCATCTAAGCAATAATTGAATTTGCTGATGAAATTATTGTTAAATTTAATTCCACTGTTAGTGGTGCATACATTAACTCAACTGGTTAAGATACTCGGTATTATTTTTAGATAATTCCCGTAAATTAATACGGATATATATTTTTATCGATCTTGAGTACAGAAGTATTATAATGAGTATTTAAACTAGTGGGGTTAATGCATATGCTTCTCAGACAGTTGAATAAAAATATAAATACATGCATTTATGTATGATTTGCTATTATTGCAAAGTTGACATTGAATAGTGATAACTATGTATTTATTTGTGTATACTGATTGTACGTCATATAACAAGAGAGTAATGTTAAAAAACACCTAAACAAACAGTGACGCATCAATATGGACAGAATGCATAACCTTGGAACTCCTAAAGTGACATTTAGAAATACTTTTTTATTTTCACAATTACTTCGTTTAAAAGTAAAACTATTTCGTAAAAGCGAAGTAATATTACGTTCAATCGAAATAATATAACGTGTGAACGAAATTATTATGAAAATAAAAAAGTCTTTTAAAATGTCTCTTTTGGGGCTACGTATACAAAGCGAGAAAAGGGTTTCAATAGAACCATTGCTTCAAATAGAATTGATATTTTGTAAATGACTGAGAGAGGATGTGGTCAAAATGGGTGCGGAGAAAATTACTGGGTGTCTAAAAAAGGAACACCGAGTAGAGAAATGAACATAGTGTAGAAAAATGGGAAAGGGTGTGAAAAGGGACATGCTATCATAAAAATGGACAGGTTGTCGATAAATGGGACAGTGTCCAGAAAAGGGCTGGGTGTAGAAAAAAGAAACACTTAAGCGCACGATATTCTAGTTTTTATGATTTTAACTTACAAAGTATAACATTTTCAAGAAACTAATTAAAATCGTTTATTGCAAAATAGATGAACAAAACATATTATAACAATAGACCGCTTACTGCAAAATACCAAATAAATCATAAATTTTGAATGTTTCATTACTGCTATTAACTTCAAGAATTTAATAGTATAATATGTTTTTGTCGTTTATTGTTATTGTATTTATTTATTTAAATTAGATTGGTATTGAAAATCTAATTTGTTTTATTTAGAGCTCATTTTCTATAAGTCTGACGCACAAGAAATATTTCTATAGATTAGAAAACATACAATGTATATTTTGTTAATTCTATTCGACAATAGTAATTTTCAATCTTATTGAAAATAACTTAAGTTGTATGTTCGTATATTTAGAAAGTCAGATTACTAAATTTCATTTTTTGACATCAGCATAAACAGTGATATTGGTCAAGTTTAGCATAAGAATATGTTTTAATAAATTGTTATCATAATAAAAAGAGTTTTAACTAAATAGACAAATAAATATACTCTCCGCCTTGGAGAAAAATAAAAACATATAATATTTTTAGGAATAAATATACGCACTAGTAGTTCAATTCCTATGCATCAAAGATTATTTTAATATTTTATTTCGCAATAAAAGATTTGCAATTATATGTTAAATATTATTAAATATTAAACATTCAAAGTTAATTAACTGTTAAAATAAAAGTAATTAAGAAAAATATAAATCTTACCAATAATTCCAAAAAATAAAGTAGTCCACATGTTTGCATATTTCAATCTCCACTCAGCATCAGTACATATAGCAAAGTGCCCAAATCCTTAACTGCATCCTTCTTCTTTTAGAATGACTTAAATTTCAAACCCACCCAGACGACCGAATTGCGTCAAATCAGCCGTCCCAAGAAATCCGGGTATTTTAGTTTTTAGCCATAACCCGACAGGGTAAGTGCGGGTAGACTACAGTACACTCTACTTAAATGTTGCGATCACTGACGAAATACTACGACTGCTAAATACCAGTGAAGTGAATTAAGACCTTTTTCTATAAAAGTAGGTAAAAAGGTCCAGCGATGCGTTAACATTACTATTTTCATGAATGGTAAAAATTGTCAGTGTAAAACAGTCGTGCGATGATTGAATCTTTTGATCGTAAGGTTACGACTGTTCATATGTGTTGGATTTATATTAATATCAAATTGACCATTCAACTATTCAAATATCAGCTGACCGTGATAGAAGTTTATATCTATATACTACAAGTATATGTTTATAAAAATAATAACATGAGCGCAGGGGCGGATCCAGAATTTTTTTCTGGGGGGGGTTCAAAACTTTCAAACCACAACAACATAATACAATTTCTGCAGAATAATGCAACATATTAATAATAAAAACTACATAACCATTAATTTATGTTAAGCAACCAGAAAAATGGTTTTATGCTACTGAAAATTGACTTAAAGTCAAGAAATACATTTACGGACAAGTACATTTTGGAAATTGTAGGGGGGTCCGGACCACCCTAACCCCCCCCTCGCTAGAACCGCCTTTGTGAGCGGATCAAGACGTTTTATTCTACTAAGTGAGAGAGCGGTCCGACCATTTTTTATAAGGTGTCTTAACACCTAAACATATCATTTTGAGTCCTCCTTTATTATCCTTTTCTTGCAAATATTTTGACATTTTCTTAGGGGATGTAAACCCAGTGACCCACCCCAACCTTCAGGTAACACATTGGTTTAAATATATAAAACACCAAATTAGTTCCAATTTGTTGAATTTCTCACCTCGAAGAATATTATAAAAGGATAAATTATCACAATACATTGTTAAACATATACAATGAAATAATTCAAAGTTCTATTATTATATACATGTACATGATACATTGTCCTATACAGTATATCTAAGAGTTTGTTTATAAACGTTTGACCAAATTGTTATTATAGACCAGTTAATATACTACAAGGTCGTATTCTAGGTCATGCGTGTTATTGTACTTTAAACAATGGACTTGCCCACTAAATAGGTGAATAAGCTAATACATGAACATCATTCTAAAGATTTAAACATATATACCAATTTGATGTCTAACTTTTTTTCAAAAAGTATTTATGCAGATTAAAAAAATTATATAATGATGTGTTTGTAAATTAAGTGTAAATTAAATTAACCATAAAATTGTAAAAATAATTCACCCCTAAATATTGGTGTGTAATGAAACTGGCTATGTTTATATACGCAATGTTTACGTGGACGACCTGTACATGTATAAGCGGAAACATTTTATGAAAACGATAAACAAATTCGATAACTATCGGTCAGTTCTCCCATGTCAACTTGACCAACTTTTTCATTCGGAACTCCTCGGCCATTCGCTATGAATAACCTCGGACATATTTAGACACCATTTTGAAACTACCTTTTCGTCACATTCACAAACAAAAGCTTTGACCGGTGTTGCAGTAAACAAATCCACGATCGTGGATTTTTGCTGTGAATATAATAGAATAGAATAATAAAAGAAAACGATGAGAAACTAGATACGACCAATGTTTGTTTACCATTAATCATTCTTAAATCCGGGTTACACGTAATTTTATCCTAATTTTTTAATTCAACTAATTATAGCTGTGTTTAATATGTAAAATGTCTGAATCGGGTTCCATTTAATAATTAATCATAAATAAATATATTTTTTGTAGAAAACTGCTGATTTCATCATGAGAGTGAGTCGGGTTATATTGTTATATGACATGCATTCAATGCGCTCTTTTTTATTAATATTTATACTCTCATATTCATTGTGAGGCATATCATTTGTTATGAGATTATTTTTGTTAAAAGAAATACACAGTGCCCTCCAAAAATCATTAGACAATAATCTGTTTTAAGATAAAGCAAATCTCGTTTACGTATGCAATCAAAGTATTGAAATACAGAAAGACTTTCGTGTACATTTAAATCTAACAAATTCATACTTAATATTACTCCTTTTATATATATATATTACTCCTTGAACAGTAGATTCAAGTACGAATCGAGTTACGCAAAAATGCGGGCGAAAAGTTACTTCTATCCAGTATTACCGGCAAATACTATCAGTTCAAAATTCAAAGATTTTATTTTCATCTTCTTTTCACACAAAATCTTGACATACATTTTTTCCTGTACACTTTGTCACTTAGCATACAAATTCTGTAGGTATTATAATTATGGTACAATACTGTAAAACAACTTAAACTTCAAGTAATACAAGAATGACAGCAGTATCATTACATTAAATAGCTACATACACTATGATATACGCATCATTTTATTGCGCTTTCTACATAAAGTTCTAAACATGGAATGTAAACCTTTGATTTGCTGTAGTTGATTTTAACACTTGATTGATTACTAGTTACTTGTATACTGCTTAGTGTATTAACGAGATGACGGAACTACTTTATCGCTGACTGCATAGTATTTCAGTAGCCTGTTCAATTACCCTAAACGTTCCAAAACGTTCCGTAACGATACATTCGGAACTCCTGGACCATTCCCCGCGAATAGTCTTATCTAATATACAAATATACGATCGTTAAGGAAATGAGTGATGTTTCAAAATTTATGGACTAAAACGAAACATCACTAATTGCCTAACCGATTGTATATTCGTTTACTTCAACACCCGTAGTTTCAAAAAAGCGTCTAAATATGTCCGAGATTATTCGCATGGCCGAGGAGTGCCGAATGTATCGTTACGGAACGTTTTGGAACGTTTAGGGTAATTGAACAGGCATTTGAATCGTCGATAGTTTTCGACTTGTGGTATAACGAAATCGCAGAAAGTCTAAAAACAAAGAATCATCTTGGTAATTTCAAAATCAACATTTAATTGTTAATCAATAATGATTCAAAAGTGTGTAACATGTATAAGCACTTATTATCGTCGGAACCTGTCCGACGATAATAACAATTATCAAGATTTGAGCATTTTTGTGTCGACACCGGCTGTCTTTAGCCAATCAGAACGTTGCATTAGAGGTCACGTGACCAAAATGATGACGTCGAGTAGCAAAAAAAGGGGTGCGTGTATGTAATCGTCCACGGCGTGTATTATACGGTTACCTGGCCTCAGACCACAGTTATTTTCACTCTATGTT
This sequence comes from Mactra quadrangularis, assembly GCA_025267735.1. Classification (NCBI taxonomy): domain Eukaryota; kingdom Metazoa; phylum Mollusca; class Bivalvia; order Venerida; family Mactridae; genus Mactra; species Mactra quadrangularis. Next base: position 9,376,128 of record CM046307.1, on the reverse strand, counting down.
CTATATAAACACCATCACATGTGGAACATTGACTCAATCTCTAAGCAACTTGAGATCACCTGTAATTATAGAAAAATCCAAGAGAAATAATTCCGGCTACATGAAACTAGGTGTCAATCAGCATTCTTTTCCGGCATTTCAGTTCAGAGAACACATGTTTACATTAGAATGACACTTGGCAGTAATTAGCCGGAAACATGTGCATTTTGTCTTTTAGAAAATCACTCAAAATATAAAAATTCACACTAAAACTTCATCAAAGTTTGTATTTGTCAGTTCATTCATATAAATTCTGTCAGAAAATGCCCTTTTTTCCATCTCTTTCATTTCATTCACCCTTCATATATGGTATTTTACACAGGCACTATTTTATGCGGATTCACTTCCTTATTGTGGTCAACCAAGGGCGGATAACTGTGTTCTGATTCCACCTATTTGTAATACAAGAAAATATCATTATCGATATATGAACGGGTATCAATTTCAAGGAGTAACAATATAAAACAAAAAAAAAACCATTCATACCTATTCGTAACATGTACATTTATTGAAGAAATCTCGCTTTTGTTGGAAAACAACAACCTATCTTCCCTATTTCCGAGCGAGTTTATTAGAAAATATGAACGTTTGATTAGCTGGCGGAATGTAGGGCAGAACATGTTCTTGAAACGAGCGCGGTCGGAATATGTCTGGACAGCACATGGTAATTCGATGTTTTTTATCTGGCCTTACAGTGTGCAGAATTAATCAAACGCTCTGTAGTCTATAAATAGACTTGGAACGGTTTAAAGCACTGACGAATACCTGGTATTTATATCCTACGGGGATGGAGGCGCTGTAATCGAGCTTCTGAAGGTCTGATTTAAAGCCCTCTACTGTAAAGACATGCACTGTTAAATCTGCGTATTGCTTGAATCTTTATTCTCTATGGAGAATACACGGCTAAACGACGATTTCAAGCATTTTTGGAAATGCTAATACTTGTAGCACATGTATATGTAGTAAAAATCTTGAGTTGTGAATAATTTTATTTTTCTCATTTCTTCTTTCATTTGTTCCAGAACTTTTGATGAGCACTGTATATATTTATAAAAATTATAAAATAAGATAATAATTTTAATGTTTGTGAGCGTACAATATAATAAAACCTGCACTATTGTTGCTCTAATTTTTACCATAGACTTAGTTTACGGTCTGATTTCACATAAATCTCATATTCCAATTGCTCTCATTTCAAGCAGAAAATATTTTGCTTATTATTTACGTAAAATACAAAACACAATTGCACGCCATGTGGGACCAAAGAACAGACTAAACATCTGGGCTTTCAGAACCTTTCTAAAATTCATCAAGATTGGTGTCATTTGCAAAATTCTGAGAAGAAACGAGTTAAATTGCTTAAATTATACACTTAGATCTACCCATGCTATGAATATCAAATAGTACGTATGCATTAAGCATAAATTTACTAATATATAAAATCACAATAATCACTGCATAATATATTGCATGTAGTATTAAGTGATACATGGCATAAATAAATACAATAAAGATTCGCCATGAAGACAACCTTGACTATTGCAAAATCGTGCGCTCTTAATACTTGCAGTCGAATACTTAATGTAAATGTCTTGTCAATTCATGTTTTAAAGTAATTTTATGCGAAACTATTTCATATTAAGTTTGAGCAAATCATTTTTCAAATATAATAATCCGTAAAAAACTACATGTACCTCAGTGACTTCTTAACTGTCTGTAAAATAGACAGAAATAAATCTGTGTAATTCTGGTCAGGTTTTGTAATGGGTTTAATCCGAAACTGAGATGTCAGATCAGATGAAGAACAAAATGTTATAAAGGCGGCTTAAAAAGTTTATAAATGTCTAGTAGACATTTAACTATTTTGTTAGGTTCTAAACTCGTTCTATGTTCTAAAATTACAACTTATTCCGGGGTCTACACACATTGCATACCTTAGGAGCAGACGGCCTCGAAATAAAACTTAAATTAATAGATTGAGCAAGAAGTTAAATTAATCGTAGCCCACATAGCTCATTATTCTATCTAGATAATGTCTTCAGAGGTGCGGATTTCCTATGTCCAACATGTCTGTCTCGTACATTTATGTCTGCGGACAATTAAATACACTTAACGAAACTTCTAAGTACACCGATTTCAATTTTGTCAGAATTTTCATTTTTCAACATTTATGTCCGATTGTTAATGGAAATGTGTACATGACTATATTGTCGTCTGCCTGCATAGTTTCATGCTTCTTAATTGATACAAAATAGGTTTTGTCGTGCATGGGCAGAAAAGCGGAAATGTGCACGTGCTTTTCGTGCAAAAATTGGACGTTGTCAGTTTTAGTGAAAATCATAAGTGTGTTGATATGCACAACGAAAATCAAGAAATGGATCGAATGTCGCTTCACAAACGAAAATTGCCCTAGGTCTTCTGCCAGACGGTGCGTCACCTGCAAAATAAAACGCCTTATTGCTTATTTTCTGTATAATCAAAACAATTAGAAAATCTCCCCCTAATCAACGCATGCGCGGCGAAAATACTTTTGCATTGATAAAGTAGCATGAAAACCGTAAAAGAAAAGGTCAGTATGGTCCAAACATATTTCCATCATCGATCAGAATTTAATGTTGAAAAATAAGACTTCTTACAATACTGAAATCGGAGTATTCAGAAGTTTCGGTAAGTATATTTTTAGCTGTAAACGGTTTTTTATATGATAGAATATACTTAATGATGTAGATGTCTAAATGTTTCAATCATTTTCAAAAGTGATCTATTTAATTATCATATCAATATTTCTATTTAAGTATTGAACTTCTGGACAAGTGCATTTTTACTCCGGACAAGTTGATTTTCAGATTTCACTAGTACTGTAGACAAGTGGAAAACACTTGACATTCTACACCACTGGTCTTGTTGTTATCTGCCAACCTACATTTTGTATAACCTGTACTCTAAGGCGTAAACATGAATTTTATCAAAATTCTTTATCAAAACATAATGGCATTCCACTAACCTAACACCCTGCCTCAAATAATACCAATTGCTCAAACAAAAAGTTATGGTGAAAAAATTTAATATGAGATATTTTAGTATTTTTAAGCAGATTAGTTATTTCATACAACTCAGTGGAGTAGAAAGGCTTAAGACTGTGGCTAAATTTAAAAGTGTAGTATTTTTTCAAACGTGGACTTAAAATGTTCCAGAGATCAGGGGCGGATCAAGTTTTTATTTTTCATTAAAGCTTCAAACCGAACTCACCGCTGCGATATCTCCCCTTTATGGACAATAAAATATAGATTCAAAGCTCGATGTGATCCACGATGTAAGAAGTTTGAATTTAAACCAGAACAGATCGGACATAACGCTCAATTAATAGAACATCTTCAAATAATGATTCAGGGTGTAACAAAATCGTTAATTTCGAACCATTTAATGAAGTCGCAATTGCATGTAGCAAAATATGCAAAATGTTTCTGACTGTTATTGTTGAATTATGTGTTTTCGAAGAATATGAGTTTTTGACATGATTTGCTTGCAACACATGTCTTAGAAAGCTCACAAATAAGAATGTGAAAAAATACGTTCGACATTTTTTTTTGATTTTTAGTCCGAATGCTATTTTCACAACAAGTGTTCAAATGATAGTAAACCCTTGAGAATAAAATAATAAACAAAAACTAACGTTTCAAATAATTTCAAACATTATTACATGTAATTAGACAGTGAAGCACTGCTTTGGTAGACCGCATATGTCAAAAAACGTTTATGTTACGCGGTGACATATTCGGTCCGAATATGTCACACGTGTGATATATTCGGTCAAAATTATTTCAACCTTCAGCCGAATATGGGGCATATAAAGCCGCCGCTGACTTTTTAATAAAATGTATAAATATAATTCACGTATATCAACTAGTACAGTACAATGCATTCACCCCACCCTAGAGCTAGCCCCCAAGGGTTTAGGGCCAAAGGCCCGGCCTCCCCAATGCCATACCCCTTCAAGGCCCAGCCCTCCCAAGGGCCAGCCCTCCCAAGGACCAACCCTCCTCAGGGTCAGTCGTCCTAAGGGTCAGTCCCCAAAGGGACAGTCGCCCCAGGGCCAGTGTGTCCCCAGGGGCCAATATCCCAAGGGCCAGCTGCCCGAAGGCCAGCCCTTCAAATGGCCAGCCCCTCAAGGGCCAGCCCTCCCAAGGTCCGGCCTCCCCCAAGACCCAGTTCCCTAAGGGCTAGTCTCTCAAAGGGTCAGCCCCCAAGGCCAAGCCCCAAGGGCTAGCAGCCCCAAGGACCAACCCCTACCAGGACTATCCAAAGGCCGAACCCCAAGAGTCAACCCATAGATCCACCGCCTCCATGGGATTTGTTCCCCATTGCAATAGGGGAAAACTACATTTCCCACATTGTCCAACTCTGGGGACTGGAGGTCCTCAGCAACAGAGCTGAGGAGCTCAGAGGAGCGAAACTCATCCAGCAAGGATGGAGAACTTATCGTCCTTCTTTTCCCACCAAGGGGAACGGGAATTCAACTCGAGAGAACCGAACACAAAAATCGCTTTAACTCCGTAGAAAACAGAGTTAAAACGGTTCGAAAAGCAGATCCCTAATAAAGGGAGACTACTTTTCCAAAATTGTCCCGAAAAGGGACTGGATATTCAACTCAAAAGAGTCAAACACAAAAAAATGTTCATCAATACCGTAAAAAACGGAACCAAAGCACTTTGGTTTACACCAAATTACAAAATGAAAACCTTGATTCCTTATACACAATATTATTGACAATAAATTGGTTTGTAGCAAAAGCACACGTCTAAAGTTTTAAACATGTCTAGTAAATAAAAACAAACATTTCATGTATCTAAAACTTTTCTGGAAACATGAATATGTTTACTACTGTAAAAAAAATATTCTTATATTAAAACAAACGTATTGTCATAACAAACATTTTAGTATCAATCACAAAAGATAAAGAAATGTGTGTAGAAATTATCCTCTCATGTCTATATAATTTGTGTAGAGTACAATGATCAATAAGGCCCCTAAGGGCTTTTACAGGTATCACGATACATATGTTTCAACATTTCTTTTACCAAATAATATAAACAAGAATTATAAAGTAAGTTTTATTAATTTTGTTGCATTTATGCATTTTATAAACACGAAACATACTGTTCTCCATTTCAATATGAATATCTAAGGGCCGGAAGTTAGTAAATATCAAGGGACTCTAATCATTATATATATGCCAGCTTACCTGTAAAATGATTTGAGCCAAAATAGCGCAGCAGATAAGATGATGGAAATGAAACATAAAACAGTTCAAAACCAAACATTGCTGGTTCAATCCCAGTCAATGCAATAATAATTTATTTACTTTTTATTATTTATTTTGTATCAAATTAGTACATAATACTACATTATTAAGTTTAATGCATAGAAACATGTACTAAAAATACATAAATAAAAAAGCAATTTTATTTAACACTAGTTTCTGAATACCTTTCTTATAGATGTGCTCACTTTCATTTAAAAACAAAAATGAATTTCTTTGGTTTATTTAAGCCAAATTAACTAATAAGTAAAATCAAATATACTGATTTATTTAGGATAATTTTACGAGCATATGTGACAATTAAGAATATGATTATCGTATGAAATGTGTGATATATACGGTCAGACATTTATCCGGCTAATTTGCACAAACGTATATGTCACACGATGTATGCGTGATAAATTCGACCGAATATGACATATACGGTCTAACACTGCTTAACGTCACGACGTCGCTCGATTTTCTCTAAATGCCACAACTCGGACGCTAGATGTCACAACTACCCTTAAGTCCATGACAAAAAGTAATTAAACAAATCTTCTCGTCTGAAACCGCTAAGCCCGGAGCTTTGATATTTGTTCAATAGCATAATTCAATGTTCCTCTTTAATGTTGCTAAAATTGTCACTTTCACAAAAACAGGCTGTGTGGTTTTACTATTATAAATTTATTATATTACTTATATATTGTGTTGGTAAAAAAGACAAACTCCAATTTAAATTCCACTACGCGTTTCGACTTTATTGGTCTTCTTCAGGTGAATACCAATTTTTTAAAATAAATAACATAATAACATAATACTTATATATCGAAATTTCAAGAAATGATCTCTAAAATTGAGAGCTTTGTTTGTTTGTATGTAGCAGCATCTAGTGGCCTTTGTCAAGTCAGTTTAAATCATGAAATCTAAAAATTATTATTCTTTTTCTAAAGCATAAAATGGTCCCTAGGTAGTAATTATAAACGATATATAAGTATCATTTATACAACAAAATTATTTGTTATTTTACTTGAAAGTTTTTATTTCATAGAAAATATCTATGCCGAGGGGAAGGGTACTACGCTTCCGCCCCGCCCCTCTTAATCCATCCTTGATGTACACATGAAACGATGGCAAACCTAAAATGCCGAATTTTGAGACACAGCTGGCAATTTAAAATTTTCAGGTGTGATAAATGCATTCGTACCAAAAAAAATCCAAATTTTCAAACACTTTTTTCATCACATTTTAAGTTGTGAAAATGCGTTTAGAACTAAGCTCGTATGAAATTTGTATGCTAACGTATTTTTACACTATTTGTGAAAAACGCGCACGCATTTTTCACAACATGTGAAAAACACGGGTTGTGAAAAATGAGGTTCAACGAAGCAGTCATGCTGTGCCCTTTTGGATCCATGTCTGGGCAGGGCTATCGGCGTTTTGATTATATGAATGTGAGCTTCAATATGAATTTAGCTTTAAAATGAATTATTGAGACGTATTTCGCCGTATGATGTAATGTTAATGTTATTAGATAAAATGTTGCGTAATATGTGGCATACTTAATTATGCACTTAACATACGGTCAAACAAGAGATAAATATACAGGGTATTACATACAGGACCTTTAGGTTTCGTAGGCCGATGAAGACTTGAAGATTTATTCAAGTTTGTTCAAGAACCATTGTAGTGGTTCAACAACGCTTGGAAAACCAGTATTAAGTCTGGAAACTTAACTGTTCTACATTACGGGCTGTATATCATTTATGTTTCAATATAGAATTATTATATAACTTGATTATGGAAATAAAACTAATTATAAGTACAATTATTAAAGTTTCGTCGATGACTTATGTTGTGACACAAATCTTGACTATGTGACTATTTGTATTGTATTGTTTTCATTTGTAAATTGATTATGTTCTTTGTACAAATCATTAATAAATCATCTGTTCTGTTCTGTTCTAATCTGCTCTGTTCTAATCTGCTCTGTTCTGTTCTATTCTGTTCTGTTCTGTTCTGCTCTGCTCTGCTAGATGCTCTGCTCTGCTAGATGCTCTGCTCTGCTCTGCTCTGCTCTGCTCTGCTCTGCTCTGCCCTGCCCTGCTCTGCTCTGTTCTGCTCTGCTCTGCTCTGCTCTGCTCTGCTCTGCTCTGCTCTGCTCTGCTCTGCTCTGCTCTGCTCTGCTCTGCTCTGCTCTGCTCTGCTCTGCTCTGCTCTGCTCTGCTCTGCTCTGCTCTGCTCTGCTCTGCTCTGCTCTGCTCTGCTCTGCTCTGCTAGATGCTCTGCTCTGCTCTGCTCTGCCCTGCTCTGCTCTGCTCTGCTCTGCATCTGCTCTGTATGTCTGCAAGTTATGGGGTTCCGCATCATAAAGCATGACTTCTCTGACTTTTAGTGAATTAGCATAAAAGTTCATACAACCGAATAATTAAAGTCAAAGTAAGTCAAATATCGACTCAATACCTAAGTGTCCGTTAATCTATATTTTAAACAGATTATCCGTATTAAAGAATTAGTAAGTCAGGTATTAAATAGCAATACAATTATTCTAAATATTTTAAATACTGAATTTTTCATGGAGATTTAATCATTCGGAACTCCTCGGCTATTCTCAACTACATTAAAAGTTTTATTCAATTAATGGTCCGAGGAGTTCCGAGTGTAGTTACAATTCACTGCAATCACGATTATTTATAGAGTGAATGCTAAAAAATTTAAAAACCGAGGTCCGTGAAGTTAGATATCTATTGTCTATTCTCCATTCAAAAGTTTATAGATTAGTCCATTAATGATTCTGCTTTCATTGCTATAAAACATAATCTTTGATTTCAGTTGGTAACTGATTCCTCGGCGACCGACCATCGTATGCAAAGGATGTTTGAGGTCCAAAACCTTTAACAGCTAGAAATCAAAACTTTAGAGCTAATTCTGTTTTTATGATGATAGATTGAACTGGCTAGAATAAAATGTTCATGTAAATTATAAAAAGAAGAAATGCCTTTAAGTATTTTTAAAAAAAAAAACATAATTTAAAACAATTTTCTTTCACTCTTTTTTCTAAATGTTTCCAATTTTAACATTTTGGTATATGAGATGTCTACAATCTGAAATTTTAACAAATCTAATAATTTCATCTTCGGTAATTTGTCTTTAAAAATTGAATCTGAGAATTACTAAAATAACTGGCAGTGCTTGCATAATTCTAGTGACATTACAAAAGAGACATGTGTAAGAAAGAAAGCTTTTTGCGCGTAGTGAAAAAATACTTTTTTTGTATAGAAATTTAAGCATAGCATTGACTTTATTAATACTTGCAAAAAACACCAAGTCAGGGTTTAAAGACTGATCTAAAACACCTAAGGCATTTCACCGAGCTAGTGATTTTAAGCTTCTTTCTTTTTTGTTGGATTCAAAGTCGTAGCAACACATTGTATAGGTTATCTCACGAAGGTCAGTCCACCTACTCACTGTTTCTGGAAAGGCTAAATCTCTGGATTTAGCTGTTAACCAAATACTAGGCACATACTTTTGTCAGTGATTGACTACTGCCCTACATGAGTTTTAATAAGTTAGAATCAGTGGTAGGAGGGAGAATGGCCGTAGAAAATTATTTCATGACCAAGATCCACGAGAGTATGTCCCGACCGGGAATCGAACCTACGATCCCTCGATCAGTAGACTTGTGCGCTAACGACTGAGCTAGCCGGGGGCGTTTAAGCTTCATACCATAGCTAAAATATCAAACTCAAAGCAATTTTTAACCTAGGTAATAAGTTAATTGAAATAATTCAAATGGTGGCGATATATATTTATCAGAGACTAGCTATGTTTGAATTGCCAAATTGTAAATGCATGTTTAATATATGGAAATTTCGAATACCGAAATTTTTCCCAGAATAAAACGATTCATTTAACAATTTTATCGCTTTCATTTCCATTTAAAGTATGTAAAATGAGTATGTATTTTTGCATAATTTTCTTAGAATTCACCGATACATAAAACGATACATAAACTGTAATTATATACGTAAATCTAAGTAGCTGTGTAATTTCAATTTAATAACATTTTAATTCACTCCCATAAAATACAAAACACACACAAACATTAGCAACTTGCAGGTTTTTTCTCACATTATCCAGAAATTAATTAAAGTATCATTTGACGTGATAAATTAAGCGTTTACTGTTTAGACGGACGTATTAAATAATTGTATTCATTTCAGTAAATAAATATAACCTCAAAGTCAAGACTTTACAAAACGTATTAAGTAATCATAGGCGGATCTAGGGGGACAGATCAGCGGGATCCAGACCACCCCTGGAATTTCCAAAATGTACCTGTCCATATGTGTATTTCTTGTCTGTAGGTAATTTTTAAGTAGCATGAAGCTTTGCTCGGTGCTTAACACAGATTTAATGGTTATGTAGTTTTATTATTAATACATTGTATTATTCTGCAAAAAGTGAATAAAGTGGTTGTGGTTCGAAAGTTTGGACCCCCCTAGAAAAAGTTCGGACCCGCCTAGAAAGAGTTCGGACACCCACTCACCCTATAAAAAAATTGTGGAACCGCCCCTGGTAATAATAATTTTGTTGCAATTCCGGCTTTACAGAAATGCAGTATCATTCAATTTATGTTTTGCTGTTCACTCTTTGGATGACTAGCACTATTGGTGTATTTTTTAACAACCACAGGCATTTACGTAATTTGTACGATTTTTCATATTTCCTTGAAACGTACGAATGGTTGAACAGGCACAATATTTTATTTATTCAAACCATGCATGATTCTTTTACACTAAATAGTACTTTTATCTCTGATTTGAATAGTGATTAGATAAATCACTGACGTGCAACAAATAGCTTAATATATATTATATTTATAAACACATTAAACTGTCTGTCTAAAAGATTTAGATAGAAATTTGATAACACACGACAATAAACACTACATTGAAATTCAAACGATGATGTAAATAATACTTTATTTAGATTTTTCTCGGTCTATCAACATTATTAACTTGGTTAAATAGATAGGACATCCGGTTCAATATATCGTGTTCTTGGTAAATAATATGCTTTGAAAAGGAATTACATGATTATAAAGTCGGGCATAACTACGGCTGCCACGATATACCGGCATACCGGTATACCGATATATTGCAATACACAGCTGCGACAATACGTACCGCGGTACGAATTTAACGTTCTGGTAATGGCGATATTTTGAAAAAAGTCTTCTCTTCGCAAAATGAAAGTAGCGAAACGCCAGATTTTTTCGTTGTTTATTCAATTTAAGTTTAAGTTACAAGAATTTAACTGATTGGGGCGCATTAGATTTGTTGAACGGAACTGTTGCAACACATGTCATAGAATCGATACGACTTCGGTACATGAATTTATGAACCAAGCATGATGTACATGAGCTTGATTGCTAGGATGTTCTGCAGCCAAGGTGGTGATTGTTTTCTTCAATTTTAGCATTTTTTATATGCAAAACACATATCACAGTCCTAAATGACTGTAGGAACTTATAGAGGTTAGATTCTATCAGTAGTTGCATGTAAGAATTGCAATGTTTCTGTTAAATACAGCGAATCTACAAACCCGCAATATATCGTGGTACGTATCGCGATACGGTGCTAGCGTATTGCAATATATTGCTATACGCTTCTGGCGTATCTTGACAGTCCTAGACATAACTAATAATAACACAATAATACAATAAAGTTTCACTACTAGAAATATCGGTCCATCGATGGTCTTTTAAAAACTCTTAATACTAGTAGTAGAAATGGCTTAATATAAAGATCTTTTTACTTTTCAAATGAAATATTTCCAACTTAATTTCAACGACATCATTTTTTGTTATAAAATAAACGCGCAGTAACCATAATGGACATAATTTACAGGATATCTGTATGTCTTCGAGCTCAAGTAGTAAAATATTGAATGTAACACACATACTGAAAATTCTTACTATATTAGTTTAATATGAAAAAATCTCCAAACACGACTAATTTTAAACTCGTTTTATTTATGACGACGTTTCGCCTTTCGGCTTCATCAGGAAATGACGTAACGTCAACTATTACAAAAAAGCGCGGTAGCGCGAATTGACGTTACGTCGGCAAAAAACAGATGAACAATGATGAAATATAAACATGTTGATTAATACAATGAAAGCATATGAAACATGTATATTGAAAACAAGGTCTACAGACGGATCTTAGAGATACAATTAATTTCTATAATATTAGTAAATTTTTTTAACTGCTATGGGTAGTCCTATGGCTCCTTCGTATGCCTCATTGTTTATGGGTAAATTTGAGCAGGATTTTCTTAATACCAGGACTGTTAAACCTAGTCTCTGGTTTCGTTTTCTAGATGATATTTTCCTTATCTGGGACCATAGTTATGATGAGTTGATACAATTTATTAATGATATAAATAAATTTCACCCGTCTATTAAATTTTCACACACTATATCTTTTACTGATGTCTCGTTTTTGGATGTTAAGGTATCAAAAGGTTCTAACTTAAGTATTGAAACTAATGTGTTTGTTAAAACCACTAATATCCACCAATATGTTGAATACACATCATGCCACCCGAAGACTTGTAAGGATAGCATTCCTTATAGTCAGGCTAAGCGTTATAGACGAATAATTTCAAATGATGATTGTTTTTACGAATCTGTTTCCAAACTTAAAGATTTTTTCTTAGAAAGAAATTATCCACGTTATACAGTTGAAAAAGCAATAGACAATATTTCATGTTTATCTCAGTCTGAAGCACTTCGAGAAAGTAACAGAAGCAATTCTGAGGTTATTCCTTTTGTGATTGAATATAATCCTTCATTACCTAATATAAGTAATATTCTTAAACGCTATTGGGATCTATTAAATCTTTCTCATAGGGACAGTGTTAAATATGTTCATAAATTTAGGCCGGTTATTGCATATAAACGTCCAAAAAACATAGGTAACTATTTGATACGTTCTAAATACAATGAAAATAGAGTTGGTGTAGAAGATTCTTTTTCACAGAAGTGTAATCGTCGTAGATGTTCACATTGTAAAAATATTATTGAGGGAAATTCATTTACGAGTAATAAAACTGGTAAGACATTTAACCTTAATTGTTCTACTGACTGTACTAGTAAAGATGTAATCTATCTTATTTCATGTAGGAAATGTCATACACAATATGTTGGACAAACAAATCAACAAGTTTCAAAACGTATGAATAGTCATAGGTTCAATATAAACAATTTTGATAATACGTGTCCAAATTATTCTTCAAGTGTTGCTGTTCACTTTAATGAAAATAATCACTCTATAAATGATTTTTCATTTATCCCAATTGATGTTGTACGCAACGATATGGAGAGACTCTGTAAAGAAACGTTTTGGATCCATAAATTACAAACATTTCAGCCTGATGGTTTGAACGCTAAAGTTTTATATAATGTATAATCCATAGACAATAAATGTGTAATGCCGTTTAGTTATGAAACCAAGGTTTACAACGTTTGTTTCTATCGTTATTTTTACTATATTAGTTTAACATACATACAATATATTAGTTTAACATACATACAATATATTAGTTTAACATACAATAAAGGTCGATATCATTAAAATCCGGTTATAGTACATGTACTGGCCAATGAGAACGTGTCTGGTCAACAACATTCGGAACTCCTCGGCCATTCGCTTTCATTCATGAAAGGTCGACGTGTTCCGAATGTGATAAACAAGTGTCATAACAATACTTATATTGATACGAATCATTTCAAAGAATTAAGGACAGCAACAATTGCGGAATGGTTGTTAAAATTTTCATTACCAATCTTGTGCAGTAAATTTTATAATCCACACATAAGTTTTCTATATTCCTTTAACGGTGAGATCATAGAAATAAAGAGTCAAAATTATTTTATTCAGAGTCATTTAGAAAAACATGAAAATTTTATAGTGTGTAGCAGAGGTATAATTATGACTCTTGTACTCCCTTGCGTTCAAGCTAGCTTTTATAGCGATGTCTTAATTAGAGTGTCCGCTTACAACTTGAGAGGTCGTGGGTTTTCAGTTCAGACCATAGATTTTTATAGGGTTACACAAATATGGTCTAATATGTTAGTTACAGCTTTATACATGTATGTTAATACTCTGTCTCCAAGTCGGGAAGCTCTGGATCACCCAAATATTACGTACAGGTAAATAGATACTTATTCACAAGTGAAATGTTCAAAAATACAATCTTTTAACTATTTACTACCAAGATTAACATGAACACTTTTAAAAAATCGTCGGCTAATTATAACTTTTCAATAATAAGAAAATGCAACTGGTGTGATTTTATCTGCCGTATTTACAGTCTTCACAACAAACTTTTGTCAGCACTGGATATTCGATCCATTCTCGTACCTAGGGTCTAGTAGGATTCTCGAAAACCTTGATAACCTCTGGGTACGAGATTCATGCATTTGGTCCTGCAAAATGGGGTTTTTACTGGACAGAATGAAAGTTTACTGGACCAAAAATAATCTTAGTGAATGGTGATATGTTAAAATATGCTGTCAATATGATTGATTTAGCGTGGTATATCATAAAATTTAATTAACAATGTAACATTAGGCGACGATTTATTAATTGAATATGGAAAATATAAGCTGTAAAAAGTTGGTGGACTCTCGGGCCACTAGCATTCTACAAGTCAATGGTCCGACGGCGATTTCGATGGACCCGAGCCACCGGTACCTTATATCTTTATTGCAATGGCATGTGTGAAGTCGAAGTTTGAGGTGTTTTTTTCATGCTCAAACAACGCAAGGACGTTGTATATGCCAATGATGACTAGTGTGACAATACATTAAATCATTCTATATATAGACGGTGAAGTAAGACCGTTTAATTGTGTACAGAATGTACATTATATGGTTTGATATTGGCGATAAGGGGAGCTAACCGTTATTACACTATTTGGTCCGTGTTCCGGATGTGGTTGGAAAATAAACAAACCGGTCAAAATTTCCGTCATTCTATATATAGAATACAGAATGAATTTCCATTTATTTAAAATGCGCACAAGTGTTCATTAATTGTGTGGCTTTAATTGCTATTTAAAGTTAATGATTTATAGGATCGATTTATAAATCATTGATACCTCAATAAATTTTGTTAAATTGGCAGTTTTTGCGTTTTAAAAACTTAAATAACTGCGAAAATGTAACTTGAACTATTTTACTTTCGATTTCGATAATTTTCCTACTTAATACTTTCGGTTTGAAAACTGAAGCTATCATTGAAATCAGACGTCGTTAACTAGCAAGATGGCTTCATCTCATGGGGAATCGAGTCTGGTATGTGGTAGCTTATCTTTTTACTTTTAAACTATAAAACTTCAATAGTTATATAATGATTTCTGTATCTTCAGTCTTGACTTGAGTACAGCCTGTACTTGTAGCTGAATTTTTTTTTTTTACCAGAATATAACTGAATCTAATAATATTGACAACTATAGTACAGGTTCTAAATATAGAATATCATTGAAGCTCTTTGATATGATGAATTGTTATCCATATTTATTTGATTCCAGTTGTCAAGATTAGATTCCGGTATATTCTGGTAAAAATAGATTACAGTGTTCATCAATGCCACCCTGTCTGAAGTTCTTAGAATCAGCTGACCTCTAAATTTTATTACATTTTCACTCTAGTCAAACTTGAAAATTGATTGATTTCAAATTCAATACAGGCTAGACACTATACCACATCGGTGAAAGGGTTATATATGTAAGATATTGCAAATAATTTAATTGGTTTTTACTAGTACTGTTTAAGAGATTTTCATAAGCTTAGCTTGTAGTTGAATAGTTAGCCTCTAGTAATTCAATCAAACTTAAATGATGTGATCCTTGTTTAGTTTTATTATTAAATATATTCCACCAAATATGCCAACTAAATAACAGATGATTTCAAACATAGTTTTGGAATGTACCCCATATATTGGTCATGAAGGTTATAAAGAATGTTTTGTTCTCCAAATTTCAGTTATCGGAAACTTTAACAATGATGAAAAGGTTAAATGAACAGAACTCTGAAATGAATAGATTGTTAGATTTAATTGAAGAAAAACAAAATGGTATGTACATACTATGTACACTGTAAAATACATGTATTCTCTTTTCTATATTACCACAATGGGGAAAATTGGCCAGGGGGGAGATTATAGCTGAGATGAAGATTGAAATATCATTATATCATCAGTTCCATCAATGGGGGGGGGCAGATTGGCCTTGAGAAATAATCTTGTATCATAGTACATGTAGGTTCAAGATTTAAACAAATATTTAGGGAGGACAATTGCCCAGGGTGGGGGGGAATGCCTTGACAATTTTTTCCCATGGGGAAAAAAGGACCGGGCCAATCTTTCCCGGGAAAAAATTTGCCCAAGCCTTTTTTCTCTGGGGAAAAATTGGCCGGGGAGGGGGAATAGTCTGCTACAACAGCATAAACCCCCCTCCCCCCCAAAAAAGAATTTTAACTTTTTTATTACTCGTTTTTTTTTATTAAGTACTCTAACATTATTTTCTGAATTCAAAAATTGTATGTAAAGGTTATGGCTAAATTCAACCTCTTGGATTAAACATAATTATAATATTGCAACTATTATAATTGCCTTACAAGTGCTACATGTAGTTAAAAATTTGACCCATTATTTTTATACATGTACATTACAAATTTGGCTAGTACTTGTAATAAAAATTATGGCAAAAACTTATTACACATATATCATAAAATTCAGCTGTGAAAATGTACAAACCCATTTCTAAATGTGAATCAAAGCTATGTGTTATTTTAGGGGCCATGGTTGAACATGTATCGAAAGAGACAGATCAGATGTCAGATAGAAATCTAAATGGACAACCAAAAGGAATTTTGAAAACTCCAAAGTTAGGAGATAAAAACAGTTATGGTTTCATAGAAAAGTTTGAATTAACTGAAAATAATAGGAAGTATGGCGAAGAATTACGTAGAACTCTGGTTCCAATGAATCAAGACAACAGACTCTGTCTGAGATATGGTTTTGAACCAAATATAGGATGTCAATACCCCAAGTCTTCACCTGTAGAAAGTGAGCAATCAACAATGCCTAGGCATGAACTAACATCACAATCCCAGGGTGCAGTTCCTAAATCTACTCATGATAAAGGAAGTTTGTCCAATTGTGCTTTAATCTGGTCCTTAAATGATTCAACCTCTGAGAAAGAACTCTTGAAACCTGATACAAAACAACAAGGTAAGTGTTCAGAATGAAATACTTTTTTAGCTCCACTATTTGGAGAACAGTGGTACTATCCTACCCAGTTGTGCACAGTGGGGGGGGAGTCTACGCATCAGTGGTACATTTCTTTGTTAAGTTTTTAGGTGCAACATTTTTATATCTTTGAAACTATTGAAGGAATTTTCTTGAAACTACACACATGTCTACTGGGTAACTATTGAAGGTCAAATAAAAAGTTGCATAACTCTAGCATGAATTTGAATGGATTATGCCCCTTTTATTCTTAGAAATTTCTTGGTTTAGGTTTTTGACGCAACATAATTGTTGTTTACATGAATGGGGGACTAGTTGAGGAAAGCAATGTCAATAGACTGCCCTTGTTATGTACATGATCATGATATAGTTTGTCCCTCAGGTTCTGCCAATCTTTAACAAATTATCCAAACTATAGTAACCTGGATTATCATTCGGAACATCCTCGGCCATTCACTACGAATAACCTCGGACATATTTAGGCGCCATTTTGAAACTATGTAAACAAGTACACAATCATTTAGACGATGACTGAAGTTACGTTTTTAGTCTGTAAATTTGAAATTACACATTTCAATGGTACCGATCAACAATATTTGGTTCAATTTAAAACAAATAAATATGTTTAGGCGAAGATCTGTGTGTATACTACTAGAACTATTTTGTGTAACCGTTATATGCTTCGCCTCGCTTAGGTAGTAAAATCTCCAAAATCCAGTGAAGACCCCCACGGATCCTTCTGAGATTATTCATTCATGAAAGGTCGAGGGTGTTCCGAATGCTGGATTATGGGATGCATAAAATAGATCAATAAGATAAATCAGATATCAAGAAATGTTAGAGTGACTTCTTATTTCCTAGAATCATAATTAGATTTTGAGTGCCTTTCACATGTGTGAGGTACTGTCAAAAGTCAAAACAATAACTTTTTTTCAGACTTTCGTAATCACTGATGATAGAAAATAAGAGAGACAATTATGTTGTGAGTACAGTAAAAACTAGACCTTGTTGGATGTTTGTCATTCAGAGGATCCGATTTTACAAGTTTTTACTGTACTGCACAATAAATGGTTTAGATCTATCTATCTTAGAACTCAGTATAAAAGTTCTGAAACATGTATCAGTGTGGGCTTACATGCAAATTTCACCAATTTAAATACCATTCTCAAAATAATGTTTTCTACCATTTTGAATACAAAACAGCGGTCTTTACAATATTTGTTTAAGGTGATAAAACTGTGACTGTATTATTTCCTATCTTAAACTTTTGTATTACTGTAGAATCAGAGCATGATGAGGATGGTTTAACAAGTCATCAAAATGAGAAACAAGTGACTGAACCAAACGAACACACTACAGACACAAGCTCTGAAATGGTAGTATTATATATATATTTACTTTTCTTGATATTGTTCTTTCGATAATGGTAAGAATTAATATGTCTCAGTAGCTTGGGCCATTAGTGCTGACAATATGCATACTCTCTTTTAATCCCATGTTATGCACTGCATAATTACGAGTAAGCTACCTATAGTATGTTAAGCCGTCCTGCTAGCTCAGTTGGTAGCATGCAAGTCTACTGATCGAGGGGTCGTGGGTTCGATTCCCGTGCAGGGCATACTATCGTGGAGCTTGGTCATGAAATTATTTCCCTGGCCATTCTCCCTCCTACCAATGTTTTTTAATTATGTTGGGCAGTTGTCAGTCACTGACGAAAGTATGCGCTTAGTAGTTGGTTAACAGCTAGACTAGATCCAGAGATTTAGCCATTCCAAGAGGAGTGAGTAGGTTGACTGACCGCCGTTATATGACCTATACAATGTGTTGCTACAGCGTTAAACCAAAGAAACAAACCTCTAGTATGTTACCACACAGATGAGTGTAGTTTAGTTCCTTGTTCACAAGCTCCATCCATTCATCAAGGGTAAAGTTTATAACAACACTAAATCTGCACAAGGTATAAATTAGTGATCAGTGTTAGGTACATTTTCCAATCACACTAAAAAATACAAGAACTTTATACAATATTGTTATACAGCATAATCCTCGATGATAAAGTTCATAACTCTTGTGGTAGAGCCGCCCAGAATTGAACTTTCTCAAAACATATACATATTTTTCCTTGAATTCCAAGAACTAACTGACAAAATCAAATTCATTTTCCTCAACTTAATCGTCTTGTCAAATGTATCATACAGTACTTATATTAGGAGCAGTGGTCCCGTGGTAAGACGCGCGCTTAGGGATCGAGAGGTCCCGGGTTCTATTCCCTCTAGGGGCACTGCTAATTTCCTTGAGTGAGAAATTAACCTACAATTGTTCCACTCCACCCAGGTGTGAATGGGTACTGTGAGGGATCGCCTGCCTGAGGGTGATTTCAATGATCAGGAGTTATCGTACAAGATTGTAAAGTCGGCTGAACATGTATATGGAAGCAGACTTTAAACCGCTCTTTAACTTTTACATATATGAAAGTGCACTTCACACAAGAACCATTCTAATAAGACCACCAGCCGTTCTTTCATGAAGTAGTTCCGTTAAAACTAATTGTGTTATCAAAATGACTCATTTTTCATTATTGTTACATCATATGTCACATTTCAACAATTTTTCAATAACCAGACTTCAGGAATCAGGATGGTACATTTTGTTTGTAGGTTCTGTCTGGAAATCAAACCAATGGCATTGTAATGATAGTTAGGTCTGTAACAAATTGAGTCAACTTGGCAGGTTTAAAACAATGCATATTATAGTACATTGCACTTTTTTACAAAATTCTTATGAAAAAAGTTATCGTAAGTCAATTTTATTTCATTCATCAGGTGCCAGACTACAAGATGTTTTTGGATGAAGCCATGAAACAATTAAAATCTAATCTTGATGATATGGATGTTATAGATGATTTTAATCTAATGGACACTATGCTTCCTGTAGCTGAAAAAGTTAGTGTTTTATATTAATTTTGAAAGCACTAATACCTTTTTAGCTTGACTTTACAAAGTAAATGGAGAGCTCTCCTACTCGCCCTAGTGTCGGCGTCCATATTTCTGATTAAAGTTTTTGTGCAGTAAAATATTTTTCACTGTACTTTTTTTACTTCTTAAGGTATCAACTTCAAACTTTAAATACATGTTTCTTATTATCAACCCCATCTCATGTGACAAGGTTTATAACTCCAAATACATTTTTTTCAGAATTATCTCCCCTTGAACTAAGAGGGTTTTTTTTTAAAAATGTTTGTTTTTACTGCAACTGTTTTATTTCTTTAGGTATTGATTAAAAATTTAAATATATGTTCAATATTATCAACCGCATCTCATGTGACAAGGTTTATAACTCCAAATACATGTTTTTCTGAATTATCCCCCCTTAAACATAGAGTTTTCTTTAAAAATGTTTGTTTTTACTGCAACTTTAATTTTTTAGGTATTGACTTCAAACTTTAAATGTATGTTCCTTATTATCCACCACATCTCATGTGACAAGGTTCATAACTTCAAATACATTTTTTTCAGAATTATCTCCCCTTGAACTTAGAAATTAGAAAAAGTATATTTCTTTTTACTGCAACTGTTTTTATATCATTAGGTATTGATTTCAAACTTTAAACTTGTTCCTTATTATCAACTTTTATTATCCTTATTGGGCAACTTTAACTGCTAGAAAACATTTGATTTAGGGAAGCAAAACATGAGACTGGTTGTCCATCTGGGCATCATACTGTAATAATTAATGTGGAGACCTGGTTTAAGTTTCACTAATGCTACAGTCCCATAAACATCAAAATACCCATAAGGGCACCGTAAGGGCGCCTTGTGATCAAGCTCTGCAAGGACTCGTACAAACTCTTGTGTACCTGTATGGACTGTTTATGTTTTTAATAGGGTCCGTGAGACAAGCCCAGGATACACATATCAGTTTAAAGTCAAATCATGATCAAAATCATGGCCAAGTATGGATTTAAGGCAGAATTCCCATAATAGCTGCTGTCAAACTTCGGGCGATGTCGGGTCATGTCGGCAAATTACGTAAGCGGTTTTCGTCGGTGTCGTTATCAATCGATAAAGATCGGATGAACTTTTTTATTGTGTAAATGCCTCATTTTTCAAATATTATTATTATTTTTATTGTATTACCTCACAAGAATATTAATTCTCTCAATCATTTGAGAAAATAGGCAGAATTCGTGTAAAAAGTTTAAACCGGAAGTTTAAAAATCCAATTCAAATAATGGACGAAAAGATTCGTCCCCTAACAGATTCGTCCCCGAACAAATTCGTAATCAATAAGTTGTTGATGATTAATGCAATTAGACCGTAAAATACCATTATTTTATCTTTAAATTGTCAATAATGGCGTTTGAAAGTAAAATATATACTGTAAAGATGTGTTTACTTCATATTATGATGGTCATTAGAGTTTTGACATTTTTTCAAAAAGGGGGTTGATGTATTAAAATGGCATTTTGTTTAGTTATCTGTGGTAAAAGTTTTTGTTCTTTGTTTAATTCATTGCCATATGGTTTAAGGTAAATTATTAAATGTGTAACTAGGAGTGCAGAAACTGTTTTCATAATCATAAAATAAGGATACGGACTTGTAGTTTTTATAGCTGGTGAAAATCGTCACATTTTCTGTTGGGTCTCCCTATTATTAACTTGGTATGTGTGTAAAAATACCAAGGTAAAGTTATTAAAGTTGATGTATTTGCATTCATTAAAGTATTGTGAATTTTATCAAACAAAATTCATGAAAATAATTTGATTATTTAATTCAATTTTACATTTTAAAGACATATACCCCTTCAAATTTATAGTGTGATTCTTACTTATAACTCAATTTTCAAAAAAATGTTATAAAAAATTTATTTGACGGTAAAACTTTAAAATATTTTGCCAGTGAATCTAGGTTGTGATCCTGATTATAAAGAAAGTAGCAAAAGTCTTATTCCTTGATATGTGTATTATGGGTATTCTACCTTAACTTGCATATCTTCCAGCTACGGCTCCGTGCCTATCGTCACCTTAATAAAGACAAGGCTTCCTATGGCCTGTAGCTGTCTGCACATATGGGACTGCAACGAGCCATGATTTTATGGGACTGAGGCATGACTTTACAGTTATTTTCCCTGGTAATTATAGACTGCTGGTATCAATCTGTCTCTTGGGAATGTTTTTACTATTATTATGTGCAGCCAACAAATTAGAACTCAGATACAATCTTCACCTATTGACACTTGGGTGGAGTGAAACAATACTACTATTGAACTACTGCACTGAATATACTTGGAATATTAACAATGGTGAATGTGGGAGTGGTGGTTGAGTGGTCTAGGCCACAGACTTGTCATCAAAAAGTCTTGAGTTTGAATCTCAGTGGCACTGAAATTGTTTGGAACAGATTGCTTCACTCCACCGTGGTGTAAATAGATACCTGTTGGGGTCATGCACTGTATGCTGTGGCTGCAATCTGTGCCATATGTTAAGAGTTGGTGTGTGACAGTGTGACTCGGTGATAGGTGAAGTTAATGTCAAGAGTCAACTGAAGTAGAAGTAGACTTCAAAAACCTTGCTTTTAACTTACTTGAAGCAGAGGCTGTCGGGAAGATAGTTGAATTGAACATTCCATGACAAACTCCTTGATTGTATGAAGGTCCTGTCTGGAAATCAAATCCACAACCATTGAATTGTAGTCTGCCACATGAACCAACTGAGCTAATTGGGTGTGTTTAAAACAATCTACAAAATGCTACCAATCTCTGTAAACAAATATTTTATGGAGCACTGTCGTAGCAAGTAGCTGTGCGGAGAATTTAGATTGGATTTAAATGAGATTAATAAAGTAACATGATTATATATTTCAGTTGCCAGAATATATAGAAGAAAGAATGAGACAGTTAAAATCTGAAGGTGTTGATGTTGAAGATGGTGATAATCTAAATCCCAAAGATGTTGTTATTCCTGTCATTAAAAAAGTCAGTTTTTGTATATTAAATTTAATGATAATGATAATAATGATGGTAATGGTGATCACTGATAATATTGATAATAACAAAAAATGATAATATTGATTATAATGATAATAATGATAATAATATTTATTTGGCATAGTTTACACATAGCAATATTACAAAGAACATGTACATCACAGACAGCATGTGGTTATTTGCTATGACAAGCACAATGACTCCTGGGATAGCACAAAAAGGCAAGCCTTTACTGCCAATGTGGTAAAATACTTAAACTTAAGGAAACTTCTAAGTACCCGATTTCCATATTGCAGAAATTTTTATTTTCTACATTTATACCCGATCAATTATTAGAAAGGTGTACAGGACCTTACTGTGGTCAGCTTGCATAGTTTTCATGCTTCTTTATCGATGCAAATCCGGTTCTACAAGGAGCTT
Source organism: Mactra quadrangularis (assembly GCA_025267735.1). NCBI lineage: Eukaryota > Metazoa > Mollusca > Bivalvia > Venerida > Mactridae > Mactra > Mactra quadrangularis. The sequence continues at coordinate 9,353,061 of CM046307.1, read as the reverse complement.
TAACTGTTTTTTGACTGTTTTAAACTGTTATTAATCAAAGAGTACATTATAGACAATAATATCAATAAACGGATAAAAAATTAAGTGTACATGTACAAATAGCAGTAAAATGACCATTGACATAGATTACTGATTTGGAGGCATGTTTTGTCAATGTAGACCTACTAGTTCTGTTAATGTAGGTCCATAAAATGAAGGCAAATATGAGTTATGACTACATGTAAATGCATTGTCTTTTTTGTAGCAAAAAATACTGTTTGATTGCCTTATATTAATATACACTTTATTTGACCAGAATGTTTGTATTCTAGTATTCAACATTCCATTTATTTCATGTTGTTTTAAGAGAATCGACGCATTGGTTAAGTAGTGGGTAAATAACACAAATGCTGGGAACTACAAGACAAATGCTAAAACTTTTTTAGCTAAAAAGGTCTATTAAACATTCCAGGCTTTAGGTGATTTCATGAATAGGCTTGAAGAAAGTATAGATGACACTTCTAATGAAGAAACAGCAATTGTCATAAAAGCTGATGATGCTAATGTGAAAGATAGGAAGAGACCAACTGATGAAAACATACCTAAGATGACTGAAGAAAACAGACAAAAAGTGGATGAGAGTTTTGTAATGGCTATGGAAAACAGACGAAAAGAGGAAGAAAGGCTTGAAAAAGATGAAGAAAACAGAAGAAAAGCTAACAAAAGGGTTGATAAAGTTCGAGAAAAGAGACAAAAAACTGCAAAAAGGCATGAAACAGCTAAAAAAAGGGTTGAAACAAATGAAGACAACGGACAAAAAGCTGTAGCGAGATTTGAAATTACAGAAGAAAACAGAATACATACTGTTGCTAGCCAATCAGATAATGCAAAGGATAGAACTACTAATAATGATAACAATGATGATGATGGGAATAAAGGTAAATGTATAAGATTAAATAAACTTTTTTTGTTAAACAAATTTAGTTTAAACACATATTCAGATCCTGAAAATGAAAGTCAATCATTCAATCAAGTAGAGGCAAATTGATGTTTAACAAACTTGGAAATTACAGGCCTGGACATGACAAACTTGGATATTTCAAACCTGGACATTGCAAATTTAGACATTGCAAACTTTGATATTTCACACCTGGACATTGCAAACCTGGAAATTACAAGCCTGGACATGACAAACTTGCATATTACAAACCTGGACATTACAAGGCTGGACATTACAAACTTGTACATTACAAACTTGGACCATATAAACTTGGACAATACAAGCCTGTACATTACAAACTTTGATATTACAAACTTGGACATTACAAGCTTTGATATTACAAACTTGGATATTACAAACTTGGACATTACAAACCTGGACATTTCAAACTTGGACATAACAAACCTGGACATTGCAAACTTAGATATTACAAACCTTGATATTACAAACTTGGACATTACAAACCAGGACATTATCAACCTGGATATTACAAACCTGGAAATTACAAACTTGGAAATTACAAACTTGGACATTACAAACTTGGACATTACAATCCAGGACATTAAAAACCTGGAAATTACAAACCAGGACATTACAAACCAGGACATTACAAACCTGGAAATTACAAACTCTGACATTACAAACTTGGACATTAGAGTTAGAGTTATTAGATCATTACTTAAAAATAGTTTGTTTAGAAAATTCAGAGTGTAGATTTACTACTTACATGCTTGTGTAGGCATTTTTGAACAAAGAAATTGACAATTATTTTATGAGCTATTTGAATCTTTTATATTTTTTGACTACTGCAAGAATTAGATGTAAAATGAGTGTTTGTTTACGTTTTGAAGATTATGTGACTATATATCCTGAATTTAGGCTCTTTGGGTGGCTGACGTTCATATTTTGAAATTATACTAAACATTTTGGTATGTTACTGTAGATAATAAAAGAATAATTGTGGATCCTGTTGTATGGAAACATTACGCTGAAGAGGAAATGAAACGTGGCAAATATTGTAAAGATATACGTGAGAAAGGAATGGATACAATATTTTGTCTAGATGTTTCCAGTTCTATGAAAGGTGTTGCATGGGAACAAGCTATGGAATTTATTAGGAAATTTCTAGAAGGTACATGTACTTGAGTATTATTGATTTGTAGTAGTAGCAGTCCAGTGGTAGGACACACTTAGGTATTGATAAATCCTGGGTTGAACCTCACTAGTAGCACTACTAATTTCCTTGAGCAAGAATTTACATACGAGGGATGATCCAAAATAACATGGACTTTTGCTACAGTTGACGTTTGTTAGGTACAATCAGAAAACAAAATACATCAACCTAAATAGGAATATGTTCTGCATATCTTACAAAATATCAGAAAAAAATACTGACTCAGTAAAAAGTAATGATCATTAGAAAACTATCACTATCAGTGACCCGGTGCGTGTCAACGACGTCTTCGTAACATTAATGGCGTCATCACTCACACAGCACAGTACTCAATGTCAAATAACGGCAAGTAGATTTGAAAATCGATTTAAATTTGACATATGCAGGTTGCCGGTAAAAATGCGCTTGATTGTGCCGTAACCCATTTCAAGCTTATCTGCCAAATCGTGAATGGTTAGACCCCGGTCCGTATTCAGATTCCCAAATTGATTTCTCCGCCGTCGCTTCGTTTTTTTCTGTTTCTTCACCCTAGCTGTCTTTCTTTAAAGCTTTCTCTACCCTTCCCCAACTTTTGGTGTCACTTAAAAGCTAAACTTCTACTGACTGGATTTTCGTTTAGTTTTCAATCAACTTAAGCATCTGGCCGGGTTGGCATTTTTATGAGATTATGACAAAATTTTATAATGCAACATACTTCCATCCGCTCAGGTGACAATATTTTAACGTTTTTTGCGTTGGTGAGATGTGTTATGAATGTTGTTTTCTCCATAACGCCTTGATCAAATGAAGTCAAATTTGGACATGACGTCATGTATACACCTACACGTCAGTTGGTGAAGTTTCGCGCTATTGGTTTCATTATTTTCTGAGAAACAATACAATATGCTTCTCAAACATAGTGATTATAACGGCGTGCGCCGCATCGGCGTTACTTAGGTTATGAAAATGCATGGTGCGGTTTAATGATTATAAATATTTGTAATTGTATTGCCTTGTTTGATTCATTTAATGTTCCGATTTACAACCATAAAAGTTTTTAAAAAATATTGTTAAAATTGTAAGAGCAGTATTAAAAGTCCACGTTATTTTGAATTATCCCTGGTACAGTTGTTTTACTCCATCCTGGTTTAAATGGGTACAGAGTGAGTCACCTGCTTGGAGGTGATTTCAATAATCAGGACTTGTCCTACAAAATTGATAAGTTGGCTGAACATGTATAATGGAAGTAGAATTTTAACAGCTCATTACCTTTAAATATTCCGTATCTAATTGTATTATCAGCTACAGAGTTGGTGAAATGATGGAATAGTCAATATGAATAGGGCAATCCAGGTTTATTTCCTAGGTCTTAATTTATATGTTTTGGCTGGGATTTTTGATCCATTGGGCACAAGCAGACAGTGTCCAGGTCAAGCTGTATACTTTCACATAGCTTATGACATACTATACAGTATAATACCTACTTAAAAATACCAAAATAGTATGAAAACAAAGCACAGAATGCTTTCACTATTTTTATGAGTATGTTAAGTTTTCTCTGCATACTACATGGCCAAGAGTTACCATATTAGAAATGAATCATCACCCAAAGAACATCTTCAAGAACTGTACAAAATATGCTGTTGTATTCAGTGCTAGCTATCCCAGGAGTAATATGACAAGGAAGTCTTAAAATCTTCCTGTTTTAACGAAGATAATACTACAGTACAATAAACAAAAATAGCCGTGAGGGCACCGTACGGGCGCTGTGAGATCAAGCTCCGCAAGGACCCGTACATACTATTACGTTTTTTACAAGGGTCCGTGAGGCCCAGGATGCACATATCAGTTTCAAAGTCATATTGTGAGCAAAATTGTGGCTGAGTATGGATTAACCTTGCATATCTTACAGCTTCAGCTCCATACGGGTGTGTTGTTTGGTTCCATGTGTGTTACTTCACTTTAATACCAAAGGCTTCCCGTGGCCTACAACTGTTGACACATACGGGTCCGCAACAAGCCACAAGATTCTATGGGACTACGGCATAAACAGTCTAGGGTCTACTAATACTGTTGTGATTATTCATAAATATTATATTATATAAATAACATATGGCAGTGAGGGTGACAGTACAGATTATCAACCCGAGGAAAATAATATCAACCGAGGCGCTAGCCGAGGTTGATATTATTTTTCAAGGGTTGATAATCTGTACTGTCACCCTCACTGCCATGTGTTATTTGTTTTATTATACCAAACAAAACTGTCACATGTAAATATTTAATGAACAACTAATAACAACACAGTAAAGACATAGAGGATATTCGTCATCTTTGGTACAAGATCGATGTTTATTTTATGGAGTGAGCTCAGAAAAAAAAATTTCATGAGTGGCAAAGCCACAAGTAAAATTGTCATTTTCTGAGTTCGCGAGTTAAAATAAAAAAGATCTTACACCAAAGTTGACGAATATTCTGTTTCTTTCATGCTTAGTTTTGTGTTTTATTGTATGTATTTTACACAAGTTATAATGTGACGTCATTTTTACTCAAATATGACGTCATTTATCTTCTAATATTATGTAAGTTGTCTCCCTTAGATAGCGGGTAATATTACCATGTGATTGAACAAAATATCACCCGCTCCGGTATAGGGCTTTAGCATTGGGAAATTCCAGTGAGGTATAATAAAATAAATTAACCTATATTCCAGGTATACAGACTACAAATTTATTAAATTCAGTTTATGAACATGTTGCTTTGGTAACATTTGGTAGTGAAACATGTGTTAAACAACATCTAACTTGCGATTACCTTGAAGTTAATCGTAAACTAGGTAAATATTCTTTATTTATCTTTGTATTTACTATCCATTTATCGGATTTTGATTATTTTTAGCACTAAGTGCTAAAGGTGAGATATTGTGATGGGTTTGTCTATCATGCTTAACAATTTCTTAAAATATCTTCTTATCAAAAACTGTAAAACTTACAGTTATCAAATTTGACATGTTGCATCACTTCAAGGTCTTCTACAAAAGTTTAAATTATCCCTGGAAGCAAATATTTACCCCACCCGAAAATATCAGGAATTATGTTAAAGTTTTCTCACTAACTGTTGGACCTTGAGCTTTCATATTTTGCAATTTAGCATGTAGCATCACCTCTAGTTTTCTACAAATTTTGTGGAAATTATGCCCCTGGGGTCAAAGTTTACACCATCCAAGGAAGTACAAATTTTAAATTTCGTTCAAATTATACTCCTGATGTCCGAATTGGCCTGCCCAAGGGCTAAGAAATTTTCCATCATGTTGTATAAAGAAGTTTTAAAAAAACTTTATCTCAAAGACTGAATTTCAGAAAGGCCAAGAGCTTCCATATTTGGATTGTGACCTTAAGATCATATTTTTTCATACAGCTAAGAATAATGTGTCATACAAGATTTTGTGTGAGAATTTGTTAGATTCTTGTTCTCTGGTGAGCAATTCAGGGTCCTCAGAACTCTCTTGTTAACATAATTATGCCTATTTAATGGATAAACTGAGAAATATTTTCTAGTGAACCAATCTGCTACATGGCAGGAAAATCTAGTTTTAGATAATTTCTGTTTGTTGATCATGTATATGAAACAATATATCCTAATTTCAGATTCATTAAAACCTGACGGTCCATCACCTTTGTATGCTGGTTTGCAGATGTGTCAGGCTGCCATATTGGGAGCAGGTATGTCGTTACTTTACGTTACCTGTAGTTCTTATTATACTCCCGCTTCGAAAAAGAGGGGGTTATACTGTTTTACCATTGTCTGGCCGTGCGTCCGTCCGTTACGAAATTTCCGTCGCAGTTTTCTCAGCAACTATATCATGCAGCAGCCTAATACTTTGCATATTGCTTCATCCCATAGTCCCATGTGGTGTAAAGCGATTTCATGCTCCTTGCTCATCTACTTCCTGTTTGTCGCATATTTTTAGATTTTGGCAGGGGTATCACTAGTGAGCATTAGCTCACAGATTTACTTGTATTGATACAGTATAACCTCTGCAGAGAGGCCCTCTGCAAATTTTAAAGAATTTAATATCCAAAGAGCAACAACCATTATACAGCAACACATTTTAGTCCTTCCAAGTGGGTTTTGTTCTAGAGAGTGTGTACTGTATAATTTTGTTGCATTACAAATGATGTAAATATTACAAAAAGGTGTATGTAAACATAGCAGGAACAGCAGCAGTGAAACTTTTTGTTAATGCAAATCTAATGGTTGATTCATGTAGCTGGATGCCTCCCTGATATCGTACAGGGGGATGTATAAAATCTAAGTCGCATTTAAGTCCGTTATCTAGGTCAAAGGTCAACTAGGTCCATTTATTTTTTATTAGACCCTATGCTCTTTGTATTGAAATTTCAAGAAATTTAATCTGTAAAGTGGAGATTTTCTTTGCTGAAAACTAAAGTATTATGATTAAACATTATTTCTATGAAAAAATTGAGTGTTTGATTACTTCCCTTTTTAGCCTTTTGTCGCGAAAATAGGTGACAATAAAAAATCATCTACAATAGTTTTACTAATAGAACTACAGTTAGTGTTTATGGTTTAAATCTACTCGAATTGTATTTATTGATGCTTCATGACCTTTTTATTTTGATACTCGATAAGGTTAAAATAATGTCACAGTGGTGTAAAATTAAGGACGAGTAGTATAACTGTTTTAAAAGATTTTTTGACAAATGTGGAAAACTTTTGAAAAGGCAGTTCATTATTTAATTCATGTAGCTGGATGACTTACTGAGCCACAAAGAGCATGTTTTTAAACCTATTTTGTGATAAAAAGGGGTTATTTAGGTCAACGGTCAACAAAGTGCATTTTCTTATTATTAAAGCTATGTGATTATTGTACAGTGTATTACTTGCAAAAAGTCAAGTAAATTTATATATATATATAGTTTTGTATTTCTTGTATTTAATTGTAGGTAACATATTTAGCTGTTTGGGATATGATATTTATCCTAGAATCTTTCTGATAACAGATGGTAGAGTTACAGAAGCTTGTTTAAGTGATGGTCCAGATGACTATACTGGTCTGGAAGCATTAGAGGTATAGTATGAGCTGTTTTCTGAAAATAATATGCTCCTTGGCATTGCTTAAAAGTTTCACTCGTTCTCTTTTCACTCTGCTAAAAGGGGAGAGCCGTAACTAAGGGGAGAGCGGTAACTAAGTTTTAGAACTTGTGGCTCAACCCGATTGCCGTATATACATTTAGTTATGTGTTATTATTATATTTGTTGTATTTATGTAATTGAAAAATGTATTTACGGGCAATAAAATAAGTTTAAACGAAACTCTGCTAAAAGATTATGAACAAACTGATATTTCTATTTTTAGACAGAGGCACAAACACTATTTAATCACATGTCTGTCTCATGGTTTTTAAAAATACATGTGTGATCAAAGACCTATACAGTATATATTTGTGTTTATACATTTTAGGAACAACTTATATTGGGTGAAGTTCGAACATTATCTGAAAAATTTCATACTGTTGTGAATCCAGTGCCTGTTGGAAGTTTTGAACTGGTAAATAGAAAATATTTTCATAAAATACATAAACTGTTATTTTTCACTGTTTGAACTATCAAAGTCCATAGTCTTAATAGTGGAACGGTCTTAATATGGAACTTTTCTTCTTCTGAAAGTTAGCATTTAGGACTTATAAATAGTAAAGAAACCTTATAATTCAGCAATACTCTTAATAGCACAACTATACTGTATTTTTTCTGTCTCAGGATCATATTAACAATGCTAAGTATGTTACGTCTGCTTTAAATTATAAATTATTTCCCTTTGTATTTATAAAGATTTCGTCTGCTTCAAGTTATTTTATCATTTTTCAGCCTATACTTGAAAAGATTGCTTCTAATTCTAAAGGAAAGCTGATCAACCCAAATGACTGGGAACAACAATCAAGAGCATTTATGAACTATGTATGTAATTACATCTTTAGTACTACTGTTTACATCTCAAACCTATGCTCAACATTACACACTAGTTAGTATTTTGGCCATAATGTAGAAAGTATGAGGTGTAGGCAGCTCTTTAGTAATAAAAAGGCCCCATTTTGGCTGCATAAAGCCATTGGAACATAACTTTTACTGGTCCAAAAACTCTTTAAGGATAAATCCTGTAGAGCTCTGTCACAGAATCTCCTACATGTAACACAGCTTGTAGAGCCATAGTTGCAATTACCTGCCCCTTGCCACTATTGTTAATGGGTTAGGCAAAGTTCAATAATGGCGGTGCCCACCACAATATCCTCAATATACAAATTTTATTTTATTTTCTCTTTATTTTGCATGACAATGGTCAAATTGGTAAAAGTACTATATAGGTCAGTGAAGTCGAATTTTCTTCCTGCACTTTAATTTAGCAAACAATTAACCATATCTGCAAAGTAGACATGATTTGGATGTTGTATTTCTCATCAGAATTTCGGGTATTGTATTTAGCATTAATGTAACAGAATGTGCCTACAAATAAGGTTTCCATTGTAATTCTTGTTATAAGTTCCTTTGATTTAAACCTTTCTGGTATTTTGTTTTAATTTTTCAATATTAGTATAGTCCAACAGAATTAACCTGAGCTTGACCTTTATGCAAGAATATATTAAACTCAGTATTTACAGTCTATTTTTGTCTTCGTTTGTAAGTCAAGCTATATCGGAAGCTTTCGGCAAAATACACGTACTGAACAATTAATGTTGTTTTCATCAGAATAACTGTGCCATAATACTGCTGACTAACTTGTTTACCCAAAAACTAATGTGTCCAAAATTTAAAGTACAATAACATGCCACTTTTAATAAATTGATTTATGCTCACATTGGTTGTTATAAACACGTGTTTAATCGCATACACACATACGGAAACTCACTATTTAATGTAAGTGAAGTGTGTAATTATCATAATTAGGTAGTTCAAGCTCAGGTTAATTCTGTTGGACTATACCTGGGCTGAGTTCAGTTACCGCTAACATTACAGAACGTTACATAACGATACATTCGGAACTTCTCGGCCATATAATTGTTTACTTTAATACCGGTAGTTTCAAAATAGTGTCTAAATATGTCCGAGATTATTCGCAGCAAATGATCGAGGAGTTCCGAATGTATCGTTACGGAACGTTCTGTAACGTTCGCGGTAACTGAACTCAGCCCTGATATAATATAATAGGTCTGTGACCAAGTACACAATTATATAAAGGTTAACCCTCTCTTTAAATTCTTATAATAAAGCCTTATCAGATTGGCTGTGAAAAGAGAGATTACTTTTGTGAGGTTCATTTTTGTTGGGAAAAAAGGCCATGATCATATGAGCCTGAGATTGTTGCTTTTTAATGGTATTAAAATCGTTATAACATACAGACTTTAGTGAAGCAGAGCTATAATACAGCACTTGTACTCCCTTGTTGTCGAACTAGCTTTAATGGCAACATGCTAGAGGTCTACTTACAACTGTTAATGTCATAGGTTTGATATCAGTTAAGGAGATGGATTGTATTGGATTTCATTGCAATGAAATGTAAAATTACAATTAGCCATTGAATTACTCCACACTTCGTCATAAAGCATAATTAAAGAAAATATTTACCCCGGTATATTACAGCTTGCAGTATGTTCAATAGATAAGAGTTTGTTACTAGGATCTGGGTTGTATTCATATACATTAGATTTAGTGTTACCCTCAGCTGGAGAGGCAGACAAGGTATTTTGTTTTACATTATTATACCCCCGCTTCAAAGAAGAGGGGGGTATACTGTTTTACCCTTGTCTGTGCGTGCGTGCGTCCGTTACAAAATTTCCGTCGCAGTTTTCTCAGCAACTATAACATGTAGCAGCCTAATACTTTGCATATTGCTTCATCCCATAGTCCCATGTGGTGTAAAGCGATTTCATGCTCCTTGCTCATCTACTTCCTGTTTGTCGCATATTTTTAGATTTTTGCGGGGGTATCACTAGTGAGCATTAGCTCACAGATTTACTTGTTACTTTTTTTTTCAACCGGGTTTTGAACCCGCGATCTCCGGATTCGGAGTCAGACATGCTAACCACTACACCACGGCCGTGGCTAATATTATTACAATAATACTTCTGAAATTTCAATAGCTATTTTATCTACCTTAACAACTACAGTAAAACATGTCATATGTGACTTTCTGGCGGAACGTCCAAACACAGCCACATATAACAGTGGGTCTTTTAATCCAGGTTCAAGTCAAAATAATAGTGTGTCACCAATATTGTGCATTTAAGCCAATTAATTGAACCCCCCCACTGAGTTGGGTCATTAAACAGTTAAAACATGATATTATCATGGCTTAAACCACAGCTGTGACGTCATTCCATTGTATTCACAGTACCGTATATCTAATAATGTACAGGTTGCCGTCCAATATTAAGATTACTCGTCCAATATCTGATGTGTTAGGACAATATCTAACGTGTAAGTCTAATATTGTACTACACGCTAGATATTGTCCAACACATCAGATAATGTACGTATAACCTTAATAGTGAACGATTACCTGTTCAATGAAAAAACCAAACGAACGAGTGAAATTATTTATTGATTCATTTATAGAACAAAAATTGACAAATAAAATCAAAATTGTAAATTCTGTACTCATTCTCCTTCGAAATGAAGACGTTAATAATAATTATGCTATTCCTGTTCACATTTAGTCGACGTGGCACTGTCATTCTGAAAATGAAAAAAGAAATAAAAAGATATATTTAAGTATATCAAATACCAAGACCCAAAGTAGATTTTAAGCACATTTTTACTCATACTCTGCCAAAAACTGTTAACCATTTCTTGCGTAAGGTTAATAAGATAAAAAAAGAGCGTTCTTTAGAATTAGTTGCAGAACGGAACATGTCATTCGTCATCAGCGTAGAGAAGATTTATTTTAAATAAAAATGACTGTGCATTTAGCTTGCTGTGACCTTGGCGTCAAGTGAGTGTTTTATTGAGCAATGGCACAGGCAATATTACAACAGAAATAATATATTCACTGGGCAACATATATAAAATTTGAAAATATTTCATTAACACTCAGCGTAACCAAAATGATATAGAAACATCGCTAGAACTATATTTATTTGAAAAATATGACCAATAGACAATATCAAATACAAAAGGTACAGATTTTAGTTAAAAATTAGATCTTATGCACAACGGCCTCTTTCCGTGATAAAATAATCATAGGTTTGAGCCTTGGACCGACTATAGATTAGAATGTGAAAAGAAGGGCAGACATTATGCTTATGCCTAGGTCACATTTAACCCGGCGCCCGGCCGGCGTTCCCGATTTTTAGGAATCGGCCGGCATGGTGAGATCGGAATCAGATCGGCCGGCAAAATTAAATCCTTCATACTTGAAAGGTACCCGTCAGATGCCCGTACGGGATCCGGAAGATGGCCGCACGGAAATCGTCCGATTTCATGATTTTCTAACCCCGATTTTCTAACAGATGCCCATCCGATATCCGCACGATGTTCTTACGACGCCCGTGCGATACTCGCCCGGGTATCGCCCGATTCTTCCGAGTCGCACGATGTCCGGACGGGCATCGAGGTAGCGCCGGTAGACTACATAACGAACATCGGCCGATGTCCGCCCGGCGTGTGTCGCTTTTGATGGCAAGAGTAGCTTTGCACGCTATAGATTCATCACCGTCATTGTCGCTTGTGGAAGAAGGCAAACACTTGTGCAATTTTCTACGATAAAACAGCATCGCACCAGGGACGGCTGCAGGCGCGCAAATTACCCAATGCCGACAAGGCGAGGTAGTGACGAAAATAACTATACGGGACCCTTTCGAGGCCTCGTTATTGGAATGAGTACACCCTAAATGCTTTAAGCAGGTTCTATTGGAGGGCAAGTCTGGTGCCAGCAGCTGCGATGATTCCAGCTCTAATAGTGTATATTAAAGTTTCTGCAATTAAAAAGCTTGTAGTTGGATCTTGGGTGCAGGCTGGTGGTACGCCCACAGCGGCGCTCGCTGCCCATCCTGCCCTCCACGCTGGTACACAGTGCCCTGGTGTTCTTGACCGAGTCTCTCGTCCGGCCGGAATGTTTACATTGAAGAAATTTGAGTGCTCAAAGCAGGCCTAAACTACGCCTTGATAATGTTGCATGGTATACATGTAATGGAATAGGATATTTTGTTGGTTTCAAGAGCGCGAGGTAATGATCTGTAGAGACTTATTGCGGCGCTAGAGGTGAAATTCTTGGACCGTCGCAAGACGCACTACAACGAAAGCATTTGCCAAGCATGTTTTCATTAATCAAGAACAAAAGTCAGAGGTTTGGAGGGGATCAGATACTGTTGTAGTTCTGATCCTAAACGATGCCAACTCTCAATCAGCGATAGTTGCTACAACTATGACCTCGCCGTTAGACCCCGGGAACCAAAATCTTTTGTTTCCGGGCGCAGTATGGTTGCAAAGCTGAAACTTAAAGGAATTGACGGAAGGGCGCCTGTGCCTTAATTTGACTCAACACGGAAAACCTCACCCGGTCTGGACACCATTTGTGATAATTCAAGAAGTAAAGTTTTTTTCTTTGACTTATTTTTTTAGTCAGCTAATGTTATGTTGTAGAACATAGGATGATCCTCGAAAAATTAGGCTATCTCCTCTACTTGGGGATCAGATAATTTTGATTTTATCTAACTTCTTTCACATTGGCGACTGGAACAACGCTCTCTTCTTCTTGAGCAGTCATATCTTGCTATTGTTGGGTGGTGCTCTGTTTTTTTCCCTTATAGACTTTTTTACATTTTACGTCTGCACGGCGCCCGGCCGGCGTCCGGTAAATATATGGATACACATAGCAGCCTATATTTATTCGCACCCGGACGATGTGTCCGATGCTCGGCCGATGCCCGGTCGGATATCGGCCGAACGTCAGCCGATTCGTTTCAGATGACTTTCCGATGCCCGACGTCGGGAGTGATTTTAACTGCGAGTTAAAATGAACCCGGCGCCCGGCCGACGTCTAAAAATGTCAAAATTTTCTCCGGAGCCCGGCAGATGTCCGGCCGGTGCCCGGCCGATATTGTCTTCAAACACGTCGGAAACTAATCGGAAACACATCGGGGCTTAATTGTGACTGGGGTATTAAGAAAGATGTATGTAATATACATATATCATTAACTGGGACTTGGAACGTTTTGTCAGTGAAACATTTTTATGGGGTATTTGGTGCACACGGGGCTCAGGTTCAGGTCTCCATGTAACCATTGTTTACATAATATATTTTGCAAATATAAACTTACAAATGACCTGTTGCTCCGATATAAGCTTCTTATCAAGCTTACAAGAAATCAGCCTTGTTTTTCAGGCTGTGACTGACATCGCTTCTTAGACATGACTGGAATCAGTTGATAATCCACGTTTTCTATGCATGTCAAGCGTTGTAATGTATATATATCCAACAGAAATATTTCCGAAGTTTATCCATGAGAAAAATACACTTTAATTCCAGTGATCAATTAGGTTTTTCAAAAATTGTTACACTTGTATAATGTACCTGACTTAATGAAGAACAGAAACGAAATAAAAAACTACAGTCATAACTACACAAAAGTTTACATGTGAAAAGATCTGCACGAAAATCTCGCAAACAGAAAATTCATTAAATTGTCGGACTTAAGGGGTACCATACGGGAAACAATAAATAGTTTCTATATTTATTTAAAATTCTATAGATAAATGATTTAAATGTATAATTTTTAAATCGTTATTTGTATAGGTGTAAATTATAATTGAGTTTGTATCATAATAATAATAATCTGTAGGTGTTCTGTGGTTTAAGTAAGATATACCCCTTGAGCTGCCCAATATGTTAGACATTGGATACGCTTCGGCGCTAACGCGCCTCAGCTATCCAATATCTAGCATATTGTACAGCTCTTGTGGTATATCCCTTACATAATTCTCCTGATTTTCCATCAACTTTTGTACTTATTTTTTTGTATCAAGCCTGTCGATTGGTGGGCCAATTATACAATTCAATAGAAATTATCAAGGTGTGAAAAACATCTTTGGGTCAATTGTGGTCTGAAAAGTTGCTTAATTAAACCTAATTATCGGTATTGGACTGATCAAGTAAGGTCGTTAGTCGCGTCAGACAGTGTGTCGCTTAATACAGGGACTTTATATAGGCATTTATGTTGGGCGGTCTCAAATACGGTCACATAAGACAGGGAGTCGTTTAAACACTGTGGGTCGCTAAGGCAGTTTTTACTGTAATTGTAATATAATCACTGGTCATTTGGTGAGAATACATATGTATGACTTCAACCATCTGACTGTATTATGTTATGCTGACATTGGCTATGAAGTCATATATAATATGTGCATCAAATTGACATATTAGGCATGTTTTATTTTGACATATGACTACATGTATAAAAGAAGACTCCATTACTGTGAGGAGACTCAGTATGGGGGGGGACAATCCCATTCTGGGGGTGAGTTCTCACAAAATGCCCATTGCTGTTATAAGTCCCGCCAGTTGACTTGATGTTGTGTACACAAATGTTAGTGGAAGGACTGGATAATATCATTAAGTTATACTAATGAGATAAACAAAAAATGTTTCTTTTTGCCAATTTCTCTTTCCACATATTTGAATGACATGATCAAGAAATGCATGAATAAGTTCTGCCCTTCTTTCCCCCAATAAATCTCAATTGTATTTCAGAGTTTTGATAGTTCCATTTTCACAAATTCAGTTGTAAACTAGGTGCCATGCAATAATATTTTGTGTTGAGATTTTAGAGTAAACAATGAGCACTTGGTTGCTGCGATAGCTATATGAACACAAGATTTTGTTTACATTCTCTAGATTTGCACTAAAGACTTTTCTCTCTTTTGACAGTTAGAAAATTCAAAAAGGTGTTTTCTAAATCATATATTATCAAATTATTATAGTTAGCATGCTCTGTTAGCTCAGTGGGTAGTGCAAAAGTCTTATCTAGGGGGGTCATAGGTTCGAGATCTGGGTGGGTCATACTTTTGCAAAGGTTAGTCTTGAAATAATTTCTACAGCCATTCTCCCTCCTACTACTGATTATAAATAATGTAGGGCAGTAGTCTGTCACTGACGAAAGTATGCACCTACCTGTCTACGTCCCCAGAAGGGGTTATGACATTATAGGAAGAGACAGACAGACAGACAGACAGACAGACAGACAGACAGACAGACAGACAGACAGACAGACAGGCAGGCAGACAGACAGGCAGACAGGCTGGAGGGCTTTTGGGTGGGCAGACAGACAGACAGACAGATAGATTTGGCCTTTCCAGGAAGAGTGAGTAGGTTGCTGACTGCCGTGATATAACTTATACAATGTTTTGCTAGTGCATTAAACCTAACATAAAAAAAGATATGGTTACATTTCTGATTAAATTTACATGAGATTTCTCAGTTGACTATAGACCATAATAATAAAATAATTATTTGTTTGGTTATCAGCCCCATAATGTCACTTGACAACTTAAACAACAGTTAATTAAAGATAGTAAAGCTATGATTCTATGGCCTATGTGATAATTTATTCGTCCTGTGTGAGGATGATACATTTTATTTGGAATACAGGTGTCATAGTTGCATTTTTTTTTTCTTACAAGGCTCAAATGTTGGAATTCTTAGAAACTCATAAACCTCAATCAACGGAAAAAGTGAGAGAAATGAGAGGATTACCTCCCTTGGGCTCAAGAGTGCGACATCAGACAAATGATAAACTTGGTACTGTCGTTAATCATATCTCAGAAGGTAATGTATTGTACAATGTTAATTCTTGACTGGTTGCATCATGGCCAAATATTGGATATTTTTCTCATTAACGTGAAAGGACCATTTCACGATGCTCTTGTTTCATTACTTATTGACTGACGGGTGTGCAACTTGGCCAACATATTCCCTCGGTCATTGTCTTTGAACAACTGCCAGTTGAATTCTGATTGCAGTTACCATGGCTATGTTGAGGCTGTGCACAATTATTGTTCTATTTTAACCCAAATATTAGCATTTCATTCAGTTATATTTTCCTAAATTGATGTCCTAAGTGCCAGTTCTTTACAGAGACTCAAAATATGTATTTTTATCATCATTTTCTGCCATTATTCTGCACTCAATGACCCAATATTTTTGCTGGTGGTAGGAGGCACTGTGTTCCCTTTAAATCTCACCTATAAGGAAAAAGTATTTTTTTAACAACTTTCCTTATGTGAAATATCCTATATTCAGTAAAGAAACGCACAAAATTTCAAGGCCTGTGACAGCCATTTTGAATATTGGTCCAGACAAATAAAATATGGGATTTTTAATGTCGACTTCTGAGTTAATTTTGAAAATGGCTTTTTAACTGCTTTTTTACAGATTTCTATTAAAATATTTAAATATCAACTTTGCAATAACTTGTTTAGGATAGCTTTAGACAAAAGTAGACCATATTCTATTATATGTTAACTCTGTCTCATGCTTTACTAAACAAGCTTTGCAATTAAAAAATGTGAAGAAACGTTTTGGAAGCACTAAACAGTGTTTAACTGATGACAATTTCAAACAAATTAAATGATTTACAAAAAAAATATTTAAGTTTAATTTTGGCAAATTGACATTAAAAAGTAAGGGTAAAATCCCAGTAATCCAACAAATAGGTCTACCATTTTTGAAGAGTATACAAGGGGAAATAACTGACTAAAGTCCCTAATTCTAGTGCAAATTGAAGTACAACTTTGAAAGATAGTGTATTTTTGTATAAAAGTCTGGCTCTGCAAATTATGGTATAAGTACATTAAGCAGATGTAAAAAGGCACAAAATTGTGCATAATATATTATATGTGGTATTATGCAAATGTTATAATTATACAAGTTAGATGAAATAAAACATTCCCTTTACAATTTGCTTGGTATTAAATGGATTCAGTAATGTTTATGAACTCTGATGTTTGTCTGACATAATGGCAACACAAAATATTTTATCTTATTTTTGTGTAATAGGTAATAGAAAGAGTGATGCCATCCAGCTAGCTCAGTTGGTAGCACATGAATGTACTGTATATTGATAAGTTAGTAATGGGTTTCACTCCATTTCCAGTCAGAGCATACTTACATGGAGTTTGGCACAAACTAATTTCTATGGCTATTCTCCTTCTCACCACTAATTCTAAATTATATTGCGCAGCTGTCAGTCACTGAGGAAAGTATGCACTTAGTAACTGGTTAAAATCTAGATCCAGAGATTTAGCCTTCCCAGGAATAGTGAGTAGGTTGACTGACTACTGTAGTAGGATCTATTCAATGTGTTGCTATGGCGTTAAACCAAACACAAAAATAGAAAAAAAGAAAGAATGATGTAAGATTTAGATAAGTATTCACAGAAATGATGGTTTTAATATAATTGAACTTTACACAATGTGAAATTATAGATCAGGTCAATGTGACTTGGGACTCGGGAGAAGACGAGAGTTTAAATGTTAGATTACTACGAGTTGTTAAAGAGCCACGTATATTATATGATGAATTGATAGCTGTTGGTTGTAGAGTGGAGAGAGGTAAATCTTTCAGAATTTTGACTTTTGCCTTGTAATTATATCATGTTTATTGTAAAATATCTGTATACATATTTACTGGTGTTATGCCCATATGTAGATTTGGTTGAAAAAAATTCTGGTGCTTTGCCTATTTGTATATCTGGATGAAATTTGTTTGCTTTTGGCTGAGTTCGATCATCAACTCTTCTCTAATCTAGTTTGGGGCAGGAAGTTTATTTGAGCATGAGCGTGATCGAAAGTACTTTAGTTGACAATAGTGCCTATCAAAAAGTAAAAACATGAGAAATTGAATATTGTGGTTTAAATCATTATTTCACACCTTTGATCAGTGTGAATTACATATAAACATAGCAAAATGCTATGAGCCGTGTTTTAACATAACTTGCAAAATATAAAAAAATGCGCGAAATCTGGACAAAATTTACTGGTGTTATGCCCATATGTAGGTCTGGACAAAATTTACTGGTGTTATGCCCATATGTAGATCTGGACAAAAATTACTGGTGTTATGCCCATATGTAGGTCTGGACAAAATTTACTGGTGTTATGCCCATATGTAGATCTGGACAAAATTTACTGGTGTTATGCCCATATGTAGGTCTGGACAAAATTTACTGGTGTTATGCCCATATGTAGATCCGGACAAAATTTACTGGTGTTATGCCCATATGTAGGTCTTGACAAAATTTACTGGTGTTATGCCCATATGTAGATTTGGATGAAAACTTTTCTGGTGTTTTGCCTATCGGTATATCTTGATGAAAAATTTACTGGTGTTATGTCCATATCTAGATCTTGGTAAAAATTTACTGGTTTTATGCCCATATGTAGATCTGGAAAAAATAATTACTAGTGTTATGCCCATATGTAAATCTACGTTAATTGAAAATTTTAATGTTATCAGATCTAAAATAGAAAAGGAAGTTAGCAAGATTTCCAGATTTGTATTTCATTTAAACATGAATAATATGACTTTAAGGGTAAAAAAATATCATTTTACAGTTGTAAATTCTCTATTGTAATATTTAAGGTAAAGATTGGAGGTATGGAGAGCAAGATGGTGGACCTG
The DNA here is from genome assembly GCA_025267735.1 of Mactra quadrangularis. Lineage (NCBI taxonomy): Eukaryota > Metazoa > Mollusca > Bivalvia > Venerida > Mactridae > Mactra > Mactra quadrangularis. Next base: position 9,334,239 of record CM046307.1, on the reverse strand, counting down.
GTAACTATGGCAACATTTTTGAAGTTTCTCCGAATGGTATAGTGAAGGTACAAATATTTCTGCATTTTGTCAAAAAAAAAAAATACTTGTCACTTGTATAGCTCAAAAATTTTTGTTAAATATTTTATTGCACTTAACACTGTGCACTGATTATCCTTGAAATAAACTAAATAAATTTGTCTTAAGTTTTAATCTAAAATTTGCCTCGTTGTCAATGATTTTTAAGTGCCAAGGTTAATCGTTCCACCACTTTGGTGCAGCAACTGCTAGTGATCTATCTGCCATCTTTGTTGGCCGTAATAGAATAGCAAATTTATTGTCATTTTGAGATTGAAGTCTATAGCCGCCTCTAGATCTGGCAAGGACAGACAAATCTCTCAAATACCTTAGTGTAGTGCCCTTGATCACAAGAAAAAACTTTACTAGGCCTTTAAGCATTATTCTAGCTTTTACTAGAAGCAATTGGAGTATTTTAAAAAGTTAAGAATTTGGTTTATCAAATGGCTTAGACAAACTAGGTCATGACTGGAAAAAACTAGGTCACCAATGAAAAAACTAGGTCACTAATAAAAAAAACTAGGTCACCACTAAAAAACTAGATCACCAATGAAAAAACCTAGGTCACTTATGAAAAAAAAATAGGTCACCAATGTAAAAGCTAGATCACCAATGAAAAAAAACTAGGTCACTAATGAAAAAAACTAGGTCTCCAATGTAAAAGCTAGATCACCAATGAAAAAACTAGGTTGCATGTGAAAACATCTAGTTCATTACTGAAAAACCAGACCACATCAGCTCAGTATAATGTCCAAATAACTAAATTTGAATCACATGATTTCTAGTATGATGAATTACAATGCTGATATATTAGCTTTGGTCAGGCTACCCAATCTAAATTGCAGAGTTATTTTATTATTATAGATCAGATGGGATTGTGGTGGTGCTGATACTTACAGATATGGAGCTGAAGGTCTATTTGATGTAAAACTTGTGTAAGTACTTACTCTTGAATCAGGAAAAAAGGGGCCAATAATTGCTAGAATCAAAATATGATTTTAATACTACTTCACCTTGTCATGTATTAGCTTCAGAGCAGTATTCCAGTGGTAAGATGGGTGCATAGGGATAGAGAGGTATGGATACTGTGAGGGGTCACCTGCTAGAAGGTGATTTCAATGACTGTCCAAAATTATGAAAGCAGCTAAACATGTATATGGAAGCAGACTTTAAATCATATTTTTTTTCATTTATCATGAAAGTAACCCACAATTTGTTAAATACTTAGTGTGCTTTGAATACAGCATAATGGTGTCACATACATTTGTATTTCAAGGTTTTTTTTCAATTGAGGGCTGCATATATCTTCAAAGGAGTTAGGATATCATACAAGTCATGAACAATAATTGCTATACATGTATATTATAATTTACATTGTACTTTGATGAAAGTGAGAATCAAAAGAGATTTTATTTGCTTTGTAATTGCTTGTACTTAATAAATAAATTGGCCATTTTGAATACATAATTGTAAAATGAATGAAAATCACATAGTAGAATGACTTCTTATTTAATAGATTTAACGGTTCCTCAAGGGAATGTTATGCTGGTCTGTAGCAGAAAAAAATATTTTCAGGTTTTATTATGACTCAAATCTGTTAGAGTAGCTACTGTTTGATAGTACAATATTTCAATTTTAAAATTCGTTTTTAGGGTTGTGATAAAATATGACACATGCCTTGTGATTTCACAATACATGTACATGTATATGAAATCAATTTAAGAGTGGAGCACCAACATAGCTGATAATAGTTTGTTCCATTAATTTACATTTAATTTACTCAAATTGACTAGAAATTATTTGTGTAACTATGTTTTACAGTGAAGGTTCTGAGATAGCAACAGTTAATACTAAGAGTGATGATGTTGATGAAATAAAGACAGAAGATGCTGCTGAAAGATGGCGAATTGAACAAATGAATAAAAGAAATGAACTGTTGGCTCACAAGAATGATGAAGTTGAAATGGCTGAAACAGCTGATGTCACACTTGATAACATAGGAGCAACTGGTTATACCATGCCAAGAGAGAACTTTATCAAAAGTACAAGAAGAATGACTGATGGAGCTGAGACTGACAAACCAGACAGAGGGGCCAAAATTACAGAGAAACATGGTCCTGATGTTAGAATGGCTGCAACACATAGTGGAGTTCAAGATCCCAGAATTGCTGATAGACATGGCAGCGCAGGCTCAATAATTGCTGATAGACATGTCAGCGCCAGCTTAAGAATTGCTGATAGACATGGTGATGAAGGTAGGATTACTGATGTACCTAGAGGTGATCCAAGAATTGCTGATAGACATGGCAGCGGCAGCTTAAGAATTGCTGATAGACATGGTGCTGAAGTTAGGATTACTGATGTACATAAAGGTGACCCAAGAATTGCTGATACACACAGTGGAGATCAAGATAGACATGTCAGTGAGGGTTCAAGAATTGCTGGTGCTGATGTTAGGATAACAAGTATACATAGTGGAGATCCAAGAATTACAGATACCCATAGCAAAAGTGATGTAAAAATGACTGACACTCGTAACAGAGGTGCAATTATGAATGGTGATAATGGTAAAGAAGTTGAGATGTCACAGGACTATAAGAAAACATCTGCAACACAACATGTTGCTTCTTCTTATACCAAGCGGTCGTCTGCTGCAAGAAGTATTGTACAATGGATGTATAAAGATGAAAATGGTTGTTGGATACTGTATCCAGATGATGTAATTGATAAAATAGAATCTAGTTTTATTAAACATTCCAGTGGGACTTGTGTTATACAGCTAGATGATACACAGTGAGTACATTTGTCATGCTTGCCTGCTGTCCCTAACTAAATACTCGCCAAAACTATGTTTTGGATTGTATATAGGAGTCATCTAGAGTGTTGGTCAGTCTGTCCTTCAGTCTGTAACTTGGCCGCTCAGTTTCTCAGCACCTATTGTAAGAATTTGATTCAAACTTTTATTTTCCATATTCCATTTTTGTTATGGTCCAGTGATTGTTTGCAGAGTTATGGCCCTTTGATGAAAAAACTTGTTAGCTCGTTTTCTCAGCACCTATTGTAAGGATTTGATTCTAACTTCTTGACAAAGACCCATTTGGGGTATATCATCACATTACCCAGTAAGTGATAGGCCTAGTTACATTTATAGCTGCTAAAAAAGTGCTAGAAATGATTATGTTTGAACATTATACAGTGAGATTCCACTATAAAGACCATCTTGGAAATTACAAATTACTCATGTATCATGATTTGAGAAATAAAGGTTTGTTCTGTTCTGTTCTGCAATATTTGTTTGAGTCTCAAAAACTTAAAGCCCCTATATCAAAAGTAACACTTTTTTTATTGTAAAGAAAATATAGACATTTATCTATTTCAAACACCTCTAATGAACAAGATATTTTAAATAATGCAAATAATGCTTAGATATGTTCATGTTATTTATTGTATTTCAAAGCGAAAGTAGATCGAAACCGAAAGTAGAATTCGGTTGTCAATACTCGAAACAATAGTTTTGATCACAAAATGCTAAGATAATGTCTTATTAGAGAAAAAACTTACTTCGTATTACATAATTAAGCTTTTAAACTATTTTGGATCAGGTATATTAAACATCACTGTTTACATAAATATAGTGTGCTCTTATAAAAGTACTCCACTTTTTTAAGAATTTGACACTTTGTCAAAGTAAAATTTAGAAAGCAGAATGTTTTGAAATGTTTATTAAGTCTACTGTTAATGAATATATCTTCATATAGTGGCTTTAATTTGAGAAGAAAAAGGTCGCTATATTAAGACTGTTCTTCTATGAAGACTGTTGGTTTTTATGATTCTGAAAATGGAACTTTACTGTATTATACATGACTTGTATGAATGGAGGTCAAATACAAAGTTCCATAACTCTTGAATGAAATTTGATTGAACTAGAAGTTTCTCATGCAAGTAAAAGCTCTTCAAGCAACTGAATTATCCACTTGAAATTCTCAATAGTCTCACAAGCTAACATTTTGTTAGTGCATCCCAAATAGTCTAAAGCTCTGTCCATGAACTGCTCTTCTTTTGCATTTTATATTCTAAGTTCCATGCTTCAGTATGCTCTCTGACTTAAGGGTTTATCATTTGTTGAAATTGAAAAAATCTATCAAGTGGGTGGAGTATAATTATATCAAAATATCCATAAATTCCAAATAATTTTAATATATTTTGTAAGTGATGCATTAAGTGTTCAGATGTGAAAGTGAAAATATAAAAAACTCAACAAATAAGACATTTAGAAAGAAATGAAAACATTTATTCTAACCTTGAAATGGCCTTCTGAACGTCAGTCCAATGATAACATGATTTTATTTACAATTTTACTACAGGAGCCAGATGAATTTTTCCTTCTTATCACATACATAGAACATACAATATGAGGGAAAAATTGCACCGGGCACTTGTGTGTAAACTGTAATTTAAAACGTGTAATGTTTGTGTCGAGATGAATTATCAAATTTACATTTTGGAAATACTTTTTGTGTAATTCACCCTAAGACATTGTAATATGTTACATGGACAACCAATATCAACATTTGGATTTATGAAAAAAGAACTTTAATTATGTGTTTGGACTGACGTTCGGAAGGCTATTTCAAGGTTATGTTAAATGTTTCATTTCTTTCTAAATGTATTATTTGTTGAGTTTTATATATTTTCACTGTCACATCTATACACCTAATGCATCACTTACAAAATATATCAAAATTATTTTGGAATTTATGGATATTTTAATATGTTTAGTAACCACACCCACTTCATAGAGTTTTTTCATTTTCAAATCCTGATACACCCTTAACAGTAATTAATCCTAGTCATAATGCTATGCTTCAATCTTCCTAAAGTGTTTTTGTGCAGTTCCTATGCAGCTGACATTGTCATGTTAAAATTTAAAATTTTGTTTTGTTATTTTAGGTACAGAATAGCATTTTCCAAAATGCAACAGATCAATGTAAGTACACGAGAGAAGATAGATGTAAAACGTATCAGTAAAACATGAATCAGTTATCAACTATTATATGATTATTATATGATTATGCTATAAACACAATGTTAAGCTGAATGGCTTCATGTATAAACAGATCACATATTTTACACCAATGTCATTTTATTGAGATGTAACAAAATGTGCGTCACATTACAGAGGCTTCAAATCAATGTGTCCAGACTTTAATTTGCTGGAAAAAGGAACAACGTTCGACATTATTTTTTATTTGAATGACATTAACTAATGGAACTCAATTAAAAGGAAAGACATGAAATAGAATGGTAGAAATTCTGTGGAACTAGTCAGTGAAGTCAACCACAGGTGTCGGACAAAATTTTTCCATTTTTTAGACTTTTTGGAGATTTCGCCATATACCCCTAAAAAAAACTATCGACGAAAATGCCTGACCAGTTTTGAGTGATACATGATTCTCTGATTTACTACACAGTCAATTTCTTGGTGATAAAAGTAGTTCTGTCAGTCACAGGTGTTTACTTAAATTCAAAGGCGTGTGGAAGAGTCATAGTCAAATCTTGTTAATACACTAAGAAGTATACATAGTGAATTAGTGATCAATTTAGTGATATAATTTTGATAATAACCACAACAAATCAAAAGTTAACATTCCATGTTGAAAAGTTTATGAAGTAAGAGCAATATAATTATTAATATATTGAAAGTGTCTGTAGCTGTTTAATGTAATGATGCTGCGGTCATTCATTGTAGTACATGTACTCTAAGTTTAAATTGTCTGACATTGTCTGACACATCACTGTGTGATAATTGTTAAACACTTTCTACACATGAATGGCCTCCTTGTCTAATAGTGACCAACCAGTCAGCCCTACAACATATAGAGGACCTCAGACTCTGGCTTCAGCCCACTATACAGTGTCATCGATAATGACCTTTACACTTTCATAAAGATAATTGTTTTACAATTTTACCAATACTTAAGAAATAAAAAACATATCTTTTAGATGCAAGTACATGTGTAACAATTACAATTGTATAAAGTATCATTACTCTTCTTTCAAATATTACAATAACTATCCTAATGCATAAATACATGTTAAATAAAATCTAAGGGTATTAATGGAACGTACGGTGGCTTAGAGGTGACACGGAGAAATATTTAAAATACCGCTATTATTACGTGGCCAGGCAGTAGCTTTTACGTGCGCACCCAATAACCTTTACGTGGCCACGCAATAGCTTTACATGCGCACGTTATAATTGACCAATGAGAGTTGTCGAAATTGGCGGCCATTTTTCATTGGACAATTATTACATGCGCATGTAAAGCTATTGTGTGGCCACGTAAACGTTATTGTGTGCGCACATAAAAGCTATTTTGTGCGCACGTAAAGCTATTACGTGGCCACGTCAACGTTATTGCGTGGGCACGTAAAAGCTACTGCGTGGCCACATAATAGTAGCGGTATTTTAAATATTTCTCCATGTCACCTCTATGCCACCGTAGGAACGCCAGCTTTTTTACAAGTGTAAAGGTTATTTTGGAAGGCACTGTATGTATACACATTTTTGTTTACACCATGTGGAATTTTTTTTGCTCCGTGAAAATTCCAACATGGGTTACACCCCACTAACACATTTAACACTGGATATAAGGGCTGCTGCCAAAATATGGTGAGAAAGGCTTGCTTAGTTTTATATATGTAAAAAAAGAAGCAGTTTTATGTAAGGTATAATATTAGCTAAAATCATTCCTGATAATATGTTGACCTAACTGATGTATCATATAACTTTTACTTCCTTGTTTTTAAGCCGTTTGCTACCTTATAAAAATACATGGTTCAAAATGGGTTGAACATGTGACATTCAGAACTGTTAGCAGACCCTCTACTAGGTCACCATATAGGCTAGCTCAAAGGCAAAGAAGTACAAGTGATGTATTATTCCTCAGCTTGATATGATCAATTAAGTCATAGTAATGTAAATTTTGCTAGCTGATATTTGAACATTTGCAAATGCTGCAATCTTGTTTTTCTATCTTGGTACAATCTGTTGCATAGTACTTTCTAACGCAAAAAGCTTTTTATACCCCCGCATCGAAGAAGAGGGGGGTATACTGTTTTACCCTTGTCCGTGCGTGTGTGCGTGCATCCGTTTCAAAATTTCCGTCGCAGTTTTCTCAGCAACTATAACATGCAGCAGCCTAATACTTTGCATATTGCTTCATCCCATAGTCCCATGTGGTGTAAAGCGATTTCATGCTCCTTGCTCATCTACTTCCTGTTTGTAGTCATATTTCTCACTGCGGGGGTATCACTAGTGAGCATTAGCTCACAGATTTACTTGTTTTAAAAGCACTAGTTGGAAATTCCTTATGTTACCCACTCCTGATAGATTGCATATGTTGTTATAGAATATGTCTGTTAATAAACAAATATCAGTTTATTGTCTGTGTACTACAAAACTAAAACAATGTATGGTTTGCACTAATTAATTTAGCTTGATTGTGAGACAAGTTCTTACAATGTAAATTAATCTTACTAGAATCCTCACCCTGGTGTGCCAGTACTGAGCAGTAAGTAACATCTTTCTAGCTCAAGGGAACAATTATGTTGATTTTGATGTGATTTGAACCAACATGGAACTGGCTGTCCTATGATTACTAATTACTATACTAAATCCAATGTTCAAATCATTGGGCAACACCCTATGCAAATTTCAATGTTCATTTATGAATTACATTATTTTGTACATAGTACTTAATTGTTAATAAATCATATGTTTTTATTACACATTTTGTTTATGGTGTATTTTTTATACTTGACCAGTTCTTGATGTCCAGCCCGGCTAGCTCAGTAGGTAGCGCACAAGTCTTCTGTTTGAGGGGTCGTAGGTTCTATTCCTGGGTGGGGCATACTTTTGTGAAGCTTGGTCATGAAATAATTTCTACAGCCATTCTCCATTCCACCACTGATTCTAAATCATGTAGGGCAGTAGTCAGCCATTGACAAAAGTATGCGCCTAGTAGCTGGTTAACAGCTAAATCCAGAGATTCAGCCTTTCCAGGAACCGTGAGTAGGTGGACTGACAGCGGTGATATATATTCTATACAATGTGTTGCCACGGTGTTAAATCCAACAAAAAATATTATTGATGTACATTGATGATCTGTTATATTATTGACTAATAATGACTGTTAAAGCAGGTCCAAACAGACATTTAAAACTCTTCGCTGGTTGAAATATAGGTTGAAAGTTAGCCATGTCTTCACCTTACCATGAAAGGGCAAAAAATATAATGCTTTTTCTATTACTATTAGATTGACAAGGATAGAAATTGGCCAATTCCTTTGGAGATTGTCTTTTGGAAAAAGCCACTTAAATCCTAATTCATATCACAATGCAAACACTGGGGCTGAGCAATTCAGAGCACTTGGTTGTATTTCCCTAAAATGAGGTTTAAAATGCTATTCCTTTTCAGAGACTGCAAATATGTTATCCTTCATTCATTCTGCACCATTTCTCTGCACTCTGTGATCTTTTATTTTCTGGAAATAAGCTCTGCTCTCTTCAAATCCCAACACAAAGAGGGAGCACATCCCATTCTGGGACCCCTCCGAGGTATACACATGCAATTTGTTGGAAGAAACATGCAAAATAAAGGTCAAATCTAGTTAAAAAGATTTATTTCAAGTCCTAAGATGGCCAGTTTGAAGGGGGTGGGGTAAATCATGTAAATACATCAGTTGAAAAATGAAGAGATAAACTTTTCTATAGAAAATGAGCACACGGGACACAGGATTTTTTAGTGTTGCATGGTTTAGAAATTAAGATGACAAACCAAGGCATGGATAGATCACTGTCCATACTGGTCACAATTGATTAGACTTGGCTAAATACATAATTTATAACATTTTTATACGCCCTCTTGAAAAGGGGTCGTATTATGCTATATGTGGCACTGGTTGTCTGTCTGTCTGTGATATTTTGTGCACACAACTCTTTCTAAACAACTTGACCTATTTTCTTGAATCTCTCACTGATAGATACATGTTATGATGTCTAGTTGTGCATAAAGGGGACATAATTCAAATTTCAACATTTACTTTTGGATTATTTCCCTTTATATATACTAAATACAGAGGACATCACTCGAATTTCATCATTTTCTTTCAAACATTTTCCCTTTATATATACTATACATTATTTCTTGCACAGACAACTTCTCCTTCAATACTTGCCTTATATTCTTTTAATTCTCATTTTGAGTTGACCTATTTTCTGATGTATTTTGCCCTGCTCAGCGGAGCTCTAGTTGTCTTTGCAGAACAGTGGCATTAAAAAGATCTCTGAACACAAATAAAGTTTTGCATCGACTGCCAATTTATTAATGTATACAACCTGTATCATAATTATGATAAAACAGGTTTACAAGTCTATTACATGATGTCTTTCAAAATCTGATCATACTAACACATATCTTCTAAATTTGTGGAATATATCAAGGTCCGAACAAAATACTATCGTAACTCTCCTTATTTACAAATTGGAGTTACAATAGTGTTTTGTTCAACCCTTGAAAAATGATATTCCAAATATAAGCTATTGATGAAAACATGGCAGATAATAGCAAATCACAAAGTGTTGTTATGAGCACATATTCAGAAGAAATTTCAAACAGGAAAATCTCCAAATGACATTTCATACATAGGCTGGTTTTCCATTTGTACATCAGCTGGCTCATATCATAAGGTACATATATAAACATAGATGCCAAAAAAATGAACCTTATTCAGCATACATTTTTGTTAAGAAAAGATACATGGAGTCTGATCACATGTATAAATCAACTGAACTACTGATATGTATAAATGGAAAACCAGCTTTAAATAACAACTAAAATATACTTAAACTTCTAAAGTACCCATATTTCCAACATTTTCTGTTTTTCAAAACATACACAACAAAACCTGTTTTGTAACAGTAAAGAAGAATGAAAACCATGCAAGCAGATAACAGTATGGTCCTTTACACATTTCCATTATCGATTGCAGAAAAATGTTGAAAAATAAAAAAATTCTACAATATGGAAATGGGGGTACTTTAAAATTTTGTTATGTATAGATGTCTACGTATACAAAAACTAAATCTACATTCTGTTTTACAATGATATAATCTGAATATAAAGTTATCTATAAATTGAACATGTAAAAATTTGTAAAACTAATAACTATATCTCTGTTACAACGTAACAAAAATCATGGCTACCATAATTATAAATTTGCAATATTGTATTCATACTGGTGTAAAACAAAGACAGTTCCTTCATTAAATCTGAAAGCTGAGCTGAATTTAGAGCTCAGATAAAAAACAACAACATATTTTATAATTTTAGATCCCCGGCATATACAGCATATCTCTATTTTAGTCTAAATTTTCTTTTTTTAAAAATAATCCTACAACATTGGTGCAGAACGCATTTTCTGATCAAGAGGGGGAAGCTATGTTGTTTTCTGTAAGGCAGATGTTTTCGATGGGTTTTTCTCAGTCTTGTTTAGTATAAACTGCATTTCTTAAAGAAATATTGGGAGTTCCCTGCACTAGACTACACACTACAAACAATCTTCTGTAATATAAATTTTTAGCACTATAAGATTCTCTTTATGTATATATTATATGTATAAAATATAAAATCTACAGTATAAAAATAACATCTATTTTATAATCATTTTATAAAACTATTATACAAATGTATTAGAAAAACACATAAAAAACATGTAGTTCAAATAATAAAGTTAAAAAATTACAAAACTAAAAAACTCTGTCTTTTGTTTTAAACTATACAAAAACATATAAATTGATAAAAAAAAATTAACAAAAAAACATCTATGATCAAACATGCTCGCATAATTGATGGAAATACAATACTGTTCACTTTCATTTTCAGGGATTTGAATTGATGCTATTCTTTTCTTACATTGAAGTATGAATAGTTATGTCTCTTTCATTCTGGTATGATTATACACCAAGACTATGGACTAGGTCTGTCTACATATGCAGTATTTTATCATGAAAATCCAATATTAATTGGATTGTGTAAATCAATAGTAAGTCCTTTCACATGTAATAACTGAAATGGAAATAAAAAACAGAATCGTTATACATGTAGTTATTTCACAGCGTGATATTGTGATTGGTAGTTTATTGTAGCAATGGGCAAAAGTCATGTGACAAAATCCTTTCGATTTTTACTTCCGACATTTCATTGGTTTTTTAATGCTATCAATGTACAGACCATTTCAATTAAAAGTTACATGGGAAATTTAAGAAAAAGCATTTTTTTCAAAACCATATAAATATTATTTTTATCACATGTATTATGACATCTCCAGTAGGCCTACTGTAAAAGTATAAATGTATAGATATTTGTAATGCAATGATAAGAATGTTGAATATACATTTGTATATGAAATTCATTAAGCCATGTTCAAGTTGTGGTTGTGAGATGGCATGTCCTTCCATGAAAATTAGCTATTATTGTCAACATCTCTCTTTGAGACCCTTTTCAAAATTTAATTACTAGAAATATATATATGTTTAAACATTAATCAATTATTTGATAACACATCATTGTCTCAACTTCAATTTGTGTACAACAACAAAAATAACCTTACCTTTGTATCTGAATAATAGACAAAGTCTAGTGGTAAGTTCTTTGGTTTAGTTTGAACACCATATATCCAAGCCTCCTCAATTTTTAGATTATCAACATTGGTATTATCCCAGAGGGGAGAAAAGCTGAGAGCATTCTACAATTTAAAACAATACATATAAGTATTAGCTTAACAATAAGCAATCCTCCTCAAGCAAGTTTCAAATCTTGGTCCTGACACTGGACTTTCACTACAACATATCTTTGAGAACTTAATAATATTCAACTTGTCAGTGATTCACTAATAATTCAAATACATAAGGAAAATGTCACTAATTAATGATTAATAAAAAGAGACACATATTTTTGTAATTAAATTCAAACATGGTCTCTATTGGTTTTACTGCAATAGCAACGTGGAGGAAAACCGGTAGTCAATTGTTCTTGAAAAGTATACAAAAGGCAATGATCCAATATTAAGCAAAAGTTTTAGTTAGTGCATATTATTATCAACACGCAAACATTTGCAAGTCAAAGTATTTGTTAAATTCAAGCCCTAGATATTCATACATTAGAAATAGCACATCATTAATTGGGACAGCCCTAATTATCAATTGAGACATTGACAGTCCAGCCAACTGGTCTGGAAACCCCCTAGAACATGCATTTAAATAAAGTCTTGGCAATGTCCAGGCCCGGGACACGGGGTCTAGTGTCCCCCCTATCTGGTCCCATTGTCTTAACTTACATTTTCATATGTGATATCAGCCAGGTAATATTGTCTCTTCTCTATAGTATCTGTAATAACAATTACAATAATCACTACAAGTATATATACATTATATAGATAAACATTATAAAAAAATATAGCCAACTTTATTTATATTGAATCAATATTTACTAATCATTGAAATCAATTTCCTGAAAACAATTGATCATTACAGAAACTTATACCAACCAAAGTGTCCACTGGAACACAGTCCATTAACTGCAAAAACTAGGTTATTCAGTAGTAACAGCAGTAAACCTTCACTGCTACAATTTTCATCAATACAGCAGTAAGCCTTCACTGCCACTGGTAGTGAAGGTTTACTGCTGTTGCTGTGCTACTGCTGAAAATTCTAGCAGTGAAAGTTTACTGTTGTTACTGCCTTACTGCTGTCTTCACATACATCATTCTGATATGGTCTCATGTTTTGAAAAAATATGATTATTAATTTAACTGTTATTTTTCTGCCATTTTTTCATTGTTTTAGTCATATAGGAAATTATAGGACATACAGTTAAAGTATGTTGGATTCACCAGCAGTAGATTCCTATCTTCCTAAGGCAAATGTTTACATTCTTACATGAAGACTGATAGCAGATAGCTAGACCAGAATCAAAGCTGCTCATTAACTGACAAGCTACATGGTTTTGTAGTCAACAATCTCAACCACTGAGGTGAGTTCAAATTGTTTCATTCATTAATTTCCATTAAAGAAGAACAATAAACCTACCTATACTGTCACCATCATCCCAGAATAATTGACCAGTAGCTGTACCATTACTATCGGGTACAATTAATAAACCTAATGAATTTTTACGACTAAAAATAAAAAAATAAAATGAAGTTGTAGCAAAAATCATATTGACATTACGCTGAGGTTACTATAACCAAGCCCTAAGACAAGTGACTTGATTTTTTTACACACCACCATGTAGGTCCAAGTATAGGCTAATCACTTCATTGGTGAACAGATAATGAATATTTTGAAATGGGAGGTCCCAAGTAATGTCAATTGCAAGCACATTGTAAGTGCTAAGTATACAACATAATTACAGAAGCTAAATCTAAAGGTACATGACATTGTAATTAGTACAATTATGCTTAAAATATTTCTACATATTTACCAATGTGACAGCCATTCTCTTACTTCCATGGCTAAAAATGTACTGATCACTGATCTAACTGGAGACCATTTACAAATGTCAACATGAACTAGAGCAATCACAAAAGTGATGAATATACCCACTAGCCACCATGTATCAAAAGGGAAGATCATTTGACCCTTGACCAAATTATTCTCACATCCTTTAAAGTATTGACACTGTTCTTGCAAGTGACACACTGTCTAATAAAAATTAAACATTAGTGTCATGATATTTTGAAAATCCATCAATCTGGTGTGCAATTATTGTAGGACACACCTAATGACTGACAGTTGGACAGTGACTCTTGTATAGCCCCCATCACTTCTGGCAGTGGGGGTAGTATACAAACAGACACAATAAAAAATTGCCACATTTTACGTAGACATTCTAAAGGTATCAGTTCTGTTATTCAACATAATAAAGATGTAAAATTATCCTCAAGTCATAATAAAAGAACATAAAATTACCTATATACAGTATTATTGGCAGGCTCTTGTGTAGGTAGAATACTTCCACCTCTCAAATATAATGGTATATGATCTCTTGGAGCATTCACTCTAACTGTTCCCATCTTTGTCATTTCTTCTCCCTAATATCATACAAAATATGAACATGGATTATTAGAGTAATACCTCTAAAATTGTACAGACAAATAAATAAACATTTTTGTGCCTTTAAAAGAAACACCTCTATAGTTGTACAAACAAATAAATCACCATTTTTGTGCTTTAAAAAGAAACACCACTACAGTTATATAGACAAATAAATCACCATTTTTGTGTTTTTTAGAAGAAACACCACTTTAGTTGCATAGACAAATAAATCACCATTTTTGTGTATTTTTAAAAGAAACACCACTTTAGTTGTATAGACAAATAAATCACCATTTTTGTGAGTTTTAAAAGGAACACCACTTTAGTTGTATAGACAAATAAATCACCATTTTTGTGTTTTTTAAAAGAAACACCACTTTAGTTGTACAAACAAATAAATCACCATTTTTGTGTTTTTTAAAAGAAACACCACTATAGTTGTACAAACAAATAAATCACCATTTTTGTGTTTTTTAAAAGAAACACCACTTTAGTTGCATAGACAAATAAATCACCATTTTTGTGTTTTTTAAAAGAAACACCACTTTAGTTGTATAGACAAATAAATCACCATTTTTGTGTTTTTTAAAAGAAACACCACTTTAGTTGTATAGACAAATAAATCACCATTTTTGTGTTTTTTAAAAGAAACACCACTTTAGTTGTATAGACAAATAAATCACCATTTTTGTGAGTTTTAAAAGGAACACCACTATAGTTGTACAAACAAATAAATCACCATTTTTGTGTTTTTTAAAAGAAACACCACTTTAGTTGTATAGACAAATAAATCACCATTTTTGTGAGTTTTAAAAGAAACACCACTTTAGTTGTATAGACAAATAAATCACCATTTTTGTGTTTTTTAAAAGAAACACCACTATAGTTGCATAGACAAATAAATCACCATTTTTGTGAGTTTTAAAAGAAACACCACTTTAGTTGTATAGACAAATAAATCACCATTTTTGTGTTTTTTAAAAGAAACACCACTTTAGTTGTATAGACAAATAAATCACCATTTTTGTGAGTTTTAAAAGAAACACCACTTTAGTTGTATAGACAAATAAATCACCATTTTTGTGTTTTTTAAAAGAAACACCACTTTAGTTGTATAGAAAAATAAATCACCATTTTTGTGCTTTAAAAAGAAACCCTTCTATAGTTGTATAGACAAGTATATTGTAAGTAAACAAATTTTGTGCTTTCATAAGAAATGCAGACAAATTAATGAACCAACTTATGCTATAATGAGAAATGCGTCTATAGTTGTATATCAAAATGTATAGAAACACCCTTTTGTCAGTAGTAATGCCTCTAAAGTTGTATAGATCAAATAAATAAAATTCTAGATCAATTGATAATTATTTCAATAAAAAGATGTATGATTCAGAAATAATCTAGATGTTACCATGTCTAGGAACAATATATATAAGAAGCATTTTTGTGAAATTTTAAAGGACATAAATGTGTAAGTTTTGTTTACAAGCAAACTTATTCTGCTGTAATAAGCTATGCATGTGCCTACTTTGATGTTTTATATGGTACTTAAATTCCAGTATCATATAACACAAATTTTAAAGTTAGACAAATCTTACTCTACAATGTACAAGCTGTGTTCCTCTCAACACTGTTGACTCTAAAGTACTTTGCTTTTTCATTTAAGTTTTTGTAACTTTAATAATAACTTAATAACTTATAATAACTTAAAATATTTCAGTAAAATATTTAATTTATATAAGTGATATACTTACAGTATAATAATCAAACCATCTAGCATCAGGAAAATAAACATCTTTATGTACATGACCCTGTAAAAACAACAATATCATACAATTATTGACTAGTTTCATTATGCCATCATGAAATTAGATATCTCTGATGCCATGCAATCATCATTGATATGATATGAAATGACCAAGTCTGTCCTTTGCTTAATCTGACCTTTGCTTAATAACTACTACCTCTAAACTGCGGCCGTGGTGTAGTGGTTAGCATGTCTGACTTCCAATCCGGAGATCGCCTGGTCGCGGTCCGTCATACCCTATACATGAGTTATTGGCCTCGTGGTAGGGTAAGTTAGTACTGGTTATAGAAAAGTGTCCAGGAAACTAGTAGTACGAAGAGCTGGCCATCGTATATATGACCTAACTATGTGTTAAATACAATGTAAAAAAAACCAACAAAATAAAACCCAAACTACAACCTCTAAAAGCAATTAATTTAGAAGTTAAAAAACAAACATATGTTCACTTGACTTGACAGTCTTGTATGATAACCTCTAATCATTGAAATCACTTTCAGACAGGTTCTCCCTCACAGTACCCATTTACACCTGGGTGGAGTGGAACACCAGTTTTATTACTGCAGGTTAATTTCTTGCTCAAGGAAATAAACAGTGCCTCTATTCGGAGTTGAACCTTTGACCTCTTGATTCCTAAGTCGGCATACTACTTCTAGACCACAGCTCATAATTCAGTGAAGCTTGGAAAGAATTTCTATATATTGTTTGTTGAATCTAACCTAAGTTGAGAGGTAGGAACACTGTTTGGCAACACCTAGGTATAGACTTGAAGAATCAGAACATCTTTTTGATAACACTGGTAGAAATGTCTTTAACTAAATAAGAAGACGAATAGTATCCAACCCAGTTACAATTTCAAATAAAGAAAAAAAACTACAAATTTTATTTTTTTAAATTACATGTACATGTAAGTAAAACTTGAGAATAGACCTAATTTGGAATTCAAATGTACAAATATGGTTTGTTACATAACTATTATTGCAGAAAAGCACAAAATACAGATTAAATCCTATTATTCTGTGTGCACATATTTCGTAGTAACAATGAAAGTTTGTTTGTACTGCAGAAGAAAGCAAAATATTTGAATTCTAGATATAGTCCATTTATAATGACAAATACAAAAGTACAAAAAATAAATAAAAATGTAATGATGTGAAACAATCTATGAAACACTATCTACCTTTTCTAATACTGGAGCAATAAGTAAACTGTCTGCCCACATAAATTGTGTATCTATGTCATATGTCTTCTTGTCTGTAGGGAATCTGATAGTGAAGTATAATAATAATAATAATAATAATAATAACAACTTTAAGTAAAACATATTATTCTCATAATACTTTATATAATACATGTTTAAATTAACTTGTACAACATTACTGTTCAAGGATTTTCCAATTCTGATCCTACTTGATTTGGTAGAGTATTGTATATACGAGATTATCATTTTCTCCAGTGCTTGTTGCTCCAAAATTGTGAAACGATTTACCTAGGCACTTAAAAATCAGTGCCAATGTGGCCAGTATTAGATCAAGACTTAAGACACATTTATTTAGTTTATTTCATAGAAAAAAGTATTTGTCAAAGCGTAATACAAAAATGTAGAATACTTTTACATTTTTTTGCGTTATATAAAAGACATGCTTTTGCTTTGATTAGTTTTTGTATTTAAACACTGTTATCATTGTATTAAGTGTAGCAGGTACCTTTCTCTAAAACTTAAAGTACAAGGAATTTCTTTCTGTGAAAAAATATTCCTTAAGGAAAGGAAGGAAAGTACTATAAAGACATACATGTAGTCCCTATACAGTTGATGAAGTGATTCAGCCTTCATAAATGATCAAATAAAAATATGGATAAAATCTAAATAAACAACAACTTACTCGTGCATCATAGATCTTATAACAGTTCCACCATAACGATGTACTTTATAAAATTGTGTATATAAATATGGTAATAAACTATAACGTATTTCCATTGCTCTCCTCGATGAAGATTGTATATCTTTATTGAATACACCGGGATCTTGATCCTGTATAAATATAGGACAGCAATATGATAAACAGTATACAAAATTTTATGTCCTCAAAAGTTCAAATTTAATAAAATAGTGATCCTTCAATTTCTTATCAAAAACAAATGGATGGAGCAGTGGTTCAGTGGTAAGATGCCCACTTAGGGGTCAAGGGTCTCTGGTTCGAACCCCACCAGGGACACTGCTAATATCCTTGAGCTAGAAATTTACCTACAGTTGTTCCACTCCATCCCAGGTGTAAATGTGAACTGTGAGGGAACACCTGCCTGAAGGTGATTTCAATTATCAGGAGTTATCGTACAAGATTGTAAAGTCAGCTGAACGTGTATATGGAAGGAGACTTTAAACATCACTTAAACTTTTTTTTGTTAATTTTAAAGGTGTGAAAAGTTGACCTCATGATTTCATAACAATAGGCCTAGTGCCAAAAATATGTGGAAACAGTAGCTCAGTGGTAGAGCATGCACTCCAAGATTGGAATGTCCTGAGTTTGAACTCCGCAAGAGTCAATGCTACCTTTTTAGTGAGACATTTACCTACAATTGCAAATAAGTACCTGAAAGGGTTGCATTATTCTGTTGCACCAAAACACTTGCATATAAACAGAGTTAAAGACTCCAATGAGATTGATTGAAAGATGCCAGTAGCTTGATGACCATGAATAAAAGCTACAAAGTTTGGAAACGTGCAATAGCATAAAATTATAAAACACAATTACTTTATAACAACTGTTTCATGATAATTAACTACAATATGTACTATACCTTCATATTTAAACCATTATGATTTCTACTAAATGTATAAAATGCTCCAAGTTGCATCCATCTTTGACATAACTCAGGTGTTGTATGAGCAAAGAATCCACATATATCTGCTCCAATCTGTTAATGTATACAGGATTATCATAAATACAGATATCTGATACAAACAGTAAAGTTCCACTATCAGAGCTATCATAATCTATTAAGAATAGTATTTTGTCCAATGTAATTCCAAAGGGAATTTAGAATATTTTATATAAATATAGCAAACTCTGTTTTCAATATTTCGGCCTGAGCCTTTATCAAGAAATTATTACATGAAATATATTACATTATGAACATAGACGCCATATTGTTTGTCTGATCAGACAAACAATATGGCGTCTATGTTCATAATGTAATATATTTCATGTAATAATTTCTTGATAAAGGCTCAGGCCGAAATATTGAAAACAGAGTTTGCTATATTTATATAAAATATTAAGAATAGTCTTTATTTAAGCATTAAATCTTCATAAATTATACAAGCATTTGGGACTTTATGTGAAAAATGGTCAATATGATCTTTATAGCCGAACTTCACTGTATATGAAATTATTCTATTAAAGTAATATGCTGCCAAAGTCACAAAATACACAAATATTTGATATGAGAATTAATAAGTTGAGATGATGTATGATTTTTATGGCTTTTTTAATATTTGTGAAAGTTTGATTTAAGTTTTTTAAGCTATTTCAGATAAATAGAGAAAATATTTAAGCAGGCTGTCAACCAACCACTGATAAAAATATAGGAATTTATATAGGAATTTTATTTTCAAAATATAGGAACTTTTAGAGAAAACCAAGTAGAAATATAGGAACTTTTGAGCATTATTCCAATACATTTAGGTCCCTTTACGCATACTATCATTGCTCAAAGACTGAATAAGTACATGTTCTGAATAAATACAAGTTTCAGTATCGGTGTATTACTTTTAATGACTAAATGCATCATGGACCAAACTACATGTACCTATAATAATATCTACAAACTATCTTGGAGTTAATGCATGTTTTACAAAATAATAACTCTTTTAAAGAAATGGTAAAATTTAAAAGAAAATGGTTTGACAATTTTAGTTTGTCTCTAATCCCTCTATGTTAATGACTTCATTGTTTAAAGACAGGTTTTATATATACTAACTGGGTATAATAAATAAAAATATTGTGGTACCCGGAATATGGGCTTTAAATCTATCTTGAGAAAATAAATTCTTCCATCATTTGATCTGATACAAGCAGAAACCTGCCGTTTATTACAGCAGCTGATGTAGCCTTTCCTGATCCACACAGCTGATGATAAGAGAGTATCAACTGATAATGCATCATACATCATAGCAAACTGAATGAAAGATTCATGCCAGTTACTCATCGAAGTAACTAAATGAGGACTTCCAATTTTCTTATTTCATACAACTTTTTTATCAGTGACTCCAAAGGGAAGATGCTTAAATTATAAGTGTAGTCCAGAACACCCCAAGATGATGCTACATAAAAACTCTACTAGCTCTGGGCACATGGTTTCATACAGAAATATTTAAACAATTATTCTATGTTAAGATTGTGAATTCTGTCAAGTTTGCTCTCACTTTTTGAACATTGTAGATGATGCAAACCTAACATGAAAGTTCTAAATATAATTTACTTACAAAATATTTTTTAAGACTTCTATAAAAATTCTTTATGAAAATTAGTACGCCTAAACAGCGGTTACCTTTGGCATCAAATGTGTCACTAATATGTCAGTAATAACTACAATGTACTATATACATTGAGAGAAAAAAATACACCCTAACAGGGCTAGTTTTGAACCTAAGGCTAAAATTTGTCACCCACAATCATTTAAGAAAAATACTAGACAATGTTTTCGGACATACTATACAATTTCTAGCACTGTCAGTAAAAAAAACAGGTTCATTGATTTATTTCCTTTCAATAACTATGTAACCATATTTTTGATGAAATACAATGAATGAGTGGAAGGATGCATGCCTACAGATTTAGAGATCTATAACACACCAGTGGTACCGTTCATTAACTGCAAGTAGAGTACCAGGGTATTGGAATACCCTTGCAATTGCTTTACTTTGTAGTATAATTTAGCAATGTATTTTATAGGTTGCAGTGAATGGGCAATAAGTGACATTGACTACAAAATAAAATTAGGTTGAATAGATCACTTTGAAAACTTGAACAAAGAACATTTCTTCTAAATTTTTCAAGAGGGGTTTTTAAAAAAGAGTTGCATAAGTAGCAAAGGGTTAGGGCAACTTGAATACTGACACTTGACAGCCACCTACCAGATCAACTCATCATAGGCACTTACTATATTCAACTTATAGGCAGTATAAGAGGAAACAGATACAAAATACTCAAATATATATGGAAAAAAAACCAATTAAACATACTCGACATGTTCAAATCAGAATGATTTACAAAAATATAGGAATGATGGACTAAATATAGTATAAATATAGGAAATATAGGACACTTTTGAAAATATAGGAATGAAACCCAAAATATAGGAATAATATAGGAATATAGGAATTGGTTGACAGCCTGATTTAAGTGAACTAAAATTTGGTGAAAACTACATTTACTTCTTATAACTGTTTCTAAACATGCAACAGAAGTTGTTAGAATTTGAAGAAAAAAATCTGTTCAGAGTAAAAGTATTCAAATAACTCACCATTGGAATTCCAAACAGGTTATACTCAATGATACCTGAAAACATAGATAGATAATTTTATATTGGTATAGTGCGTACATATTGACCCCGACCTGACCTTTATGCTAGAATATTCATTACTTAGAATATGAATGTAGTATTAATTCTCGATTACACATTGACCGTGAGGATTATGAGTTAAAACACACAAACACACTTGTATAATTTTACGATTGCTGCCGAAATGTAGAATAGGCGTGGTACTGACTTTCGCCGGGATATGAGTAAATAATTATTAGATGTAAATGTGAAAGGTCAGGTCGGGGTCAATATGTAAGCACTATATACACTAATTATCAACACTTCATATCTTTTATCTATGACAGTTGGTTTACTTAACTAGTTTAATAGAACAATATCCTTTTATCAATACTGGTTTACCCTCTCGTAAGCTATTGACAAATTATCATTCTATAGATACAAATCATCATATTTTGGGTAAGGTCTAGCACTGCCAGGAATCAAACCCCAATTATTTCAATCTTCAATGTAAATTAAATTTTGTAATATATACATTGTTCAATTAGTCATTAATCAAAATTTTATAACCAAAAGGGCCATAATTCATTTAAAATTTATTCTTGAGTTATTCATAATTGATATTTGACCTGTGGTAATCTAATAAACATGAGTGAATTTTCAAGAGATTTCCTTCATTAAATGCAAGGATATAAAAATGCAGCCCCTAAAAGCTAAGGCAAGAAGTAATAACGCCAACATCGCTGCTGATCCACAACTGATTAAGATAGTTCCATCATTTCCCAATCATAGGCGGCAACATGATTCCAGATAAAAACACAAAACTATTATATTGGTTACCTAAGCTTCATTTACTTAAAGCAAACATGCATGTTACCCCTATAAGATGACTTACCTATAATAGAATCATGTAGATTTCTCCAGAAACTATCATTATCACCTAACCATGACATTGTATAGTGTCCAGATGATGGATAAGTTGATCTAGAGATAACAAGCCCTCTTTTATTGGTAGCATTTCGAATACCACTGTTACAAAATATAACACATTAACAATAATAATAACATTATCAAATAAGGCTACACATGTGGATAATCTAATTGATTTTCCATGTGGGCTTCAGAGCGAAAACACTGTACAAGTTATTTAATAAATTACGAAATATATATACTCTGTAACCTAATTATCAGTGAATACTAAATATTGGTGATTATGTAAATGTCCCAATTATTGATGCGTGGGCAGCTGACAGATGTCTTTCTATTTACTTTGGTTTCCCATATTTGTCTGAAGTAAAAGTTGTATAAAAATGTTATTTTTATGCGAGAATGAATAAAACCATTTTCGATTCACCATTTTGACTGGTCAGCATGTTTTTCTCAATAAATGAACACCAGTTATGAACACATGTCTTAAATATATCCAAATCATTATAAATACTTATCAAAGAGCTCATAGTGCTGTCAGACATGGGGTTGATGGAGCATATAAACATGGAATAATACAAAAACAGATGCAATACAGGGGAAATTTCTCTTACATTAACCAATCATATGAAGAATTATCTTGTGTAAAGTGAACTATTTTGATTGCAATAGTAGCAAGTAGCTACATTCCTTTAATTGCACATTCACAACCTAACATTAGGGTTTGCTAAAGTTTGCTTATCAACACGGGGAACTTCATGTAAAAAAGCAAACACATATCTCATTTAAAAACATTTGAGGCCACAACAAATTGATCATATGTTCTATGGATTCGCTCGCACCTTAATTTTGACGGTTTTTACAAAAAAAATATTTTTATTTCCTCGCTCGCTCATAAAAATTTGGTCAAACCGCTATATAAAGCAATTGAATAAAGACTTTTTTTATTTTTTTGTCTTCGCTCGCTCGCCCCATTTTTTTTTCAGAAAAATCTGTAGAACATATGATCAACTTGTTGTGGCCTGATGTGCACCAAAAATTTATCAAGCATGACAAATTACCTTAATGTAGGTATGGCTTCACTCCAGCCATATAAACTATGTACATCATAATGTTTATAATGACCATCATTTTGTAATGCTTGCATACATAATGTTTTAGATGATAGCACACCATCCAATATACCTGTAATATATGAAAAATTATATCCTTTATTAGTCATAACACAATAATTAATTTGACAATTTTTACCTCTTGTCCTCAAAATCTAGAATCAAACAACTAGATGGGAACTCAAGAACTAGTACAAGCAGTTGACTTGACATCTGAGACAGGTTTCATTCAGCAGTTGTTAACACTTCATGGAATTTTGGTGAGATGATTTGCATAGGTGCAATGGCCCAGTGATAGGACGCATGCTTAGGAATCAAGAGGTCCCAGGTTCCATCCTCACTAGAGGCATTGCTTATATCCTTGAGCAACAAATTAACCTACAGTTGTTCCACTCTACCCAGGTGTAAATGGATAATGTGAGGGATTGGCTGCAAGAAGTTGATTTTTAAATGATCAGGGGTTATAGTACAAAACTTTTAAGTTGGCTGAACATGTATATGAAAGCAGACTTTAAACCACACTTAAACTTTACCTTTTTTCACAAAATCAGATTGCAAATGTGCAATATAACATGGGCACAAATCTGGTCTCAAAATCTAGTTTTATTAAGGTTAAGAAATGTAAAAGAATTATGGCTTGTAACACAGAACTGTTTTTATTTTAAATTGGTCATTTTTACAGAGAACATTTCATTAATTGTCATCACTTTTTGCCTGTTTCTTTAGTGGACTCTTTAAAAGATTTGACTGTGAATTAAATAATTAAAATAAAAATCCAAAGTATGATCTTACTAGGAACATATGGAGGGTTATCCCAGTTATTATTATCCAGTAAACATTTCAGGGACCAGTCTGGTAAATTCTCAGGATAATTCCAAGGTCTTTTACCATTTGTATCAAAATTAGATGGTTCATTCATATCCTGAAAGAATAATACATAACAAGTAAATCTGTGAGCTAATGCTCACTAGTGATACCCCCGCCAAAATCTAAAAATATGCGACAAACAGGAAGTAGATGAGCAAGGAGCATGAAATCGCTTTACACCATATGGGACTATGGGATGAAGCAATATGCAAAGTATTAGGCTGCTGCATGATATAGTTGCTGAGAAAACTGCGACGGAAATTTCGTAACGGACGGACGGACGGACAGACGGACGCACGGACAAGGGTAAAACAGTATACCCCCCTCTTCTTCGAAGCGGGGGTATAATTATATACTGTTAGATTGTTAGTGCTAGTTAATAACAATACAATACAATTCAATTTTTCCATCAATGACCAATGGATTTTTAAATCACTTAGTACAAACGTTTGTCTAGACAAGAGGGTGTGTCACTTGCAAAAGCATGATGGCAGGTGGGGGTATTCATCACATCAGTGTTAGCTCTAGTTAATTCGTGCTGTACATTACTTGATTAAATGCCCTGCCAATTACTAAAACAGACATTCTACACCATAGGATGACAACTGATCCTGTCAAACTGTGCTTTGCGTTAATGTCTTTATTTACACAATAAATGTAAGTGAAACATTTGTAATAATGTCTTTATTTACACAATAAATGTAAGTGAAACATTTGTAACATAAACAGAGTCAAATTGCTGAAAACAGTCACGAATTAAAGTACATTAATTCCGATTGTGAGTGATCTTGTGAGTAATCAATGGGCTTGCTGAAACATTAAATATTGACATGAAAAACAAAGTGACATTGTTACAAGAAAATGAACTTACAATCCATATACCGTCAAAGTTTAGTTCAGAATGAAATCTTCGTATATTATCTATCCACCATTCTTTTGTTCTTTCATTGAAAAAATCAGGAAATGCTGACTTATGTTTGGGCCATACCTGAAAGTGTAAAACATCAAATTATAAGCTACAACCATGTCCAGACTAGTTGCAAATAAATGAAATTATTGTACAAGACGGGCATGATACACGATGATAAATTTGGAATCTTAATGGTTGCAAGGACATTTTCTAAGTGTTTTGGTTGAACAGATAATTGTTTAGGAAATAAGAATCATTAAATACAAAATATATGAACAGAAAAATGAAACATATACCTACAATTGCGTCTGCTGAAAGAAAAGAATCTGTTCTCTAAGAGGCAAATAAAACATTCAATTACAACATACTGCTTTTACCAACTGCCAGCTGCTTTTACTTTTATTGTATTTTTAGGAATTTTGAAAATCTCATTTTCTTGGTCAACTTGTACTCTTGTAGGCCTAGGCCTTCAGGGTGTAATTAGTAGCTATGTCACTGGTTTAACTCAATGAATGGTTAAGTAAATTTAAGTGATGAAATCTTATTTTAAAAATTAAAAAAAAATCATAAGAATTTACTATGACTTACATAACCAAGTAATATATCTGAGTCAGGACTTGGTCTAGAGTCTAATGGTCCTGTATCATTAGGCCATTTTATAAATACATCTTTCTGCTCTCCACTTGTATATGTATAGTAATCAGAATAGTTGTATGGAATTCCTACATCCTGAAAAATATAATAATATGTACAAGTAAATTATGTTATAACTTTATAGTCCATAGTTTCAGTCTGGTACTTCCACATGCTTTCAACTTACAGCACTTAATTTTTTTATGTGTCCATTTGTATTAACAAACCACAAGGGATTTTCCTTCATTTTTTGCAATTAAAAATCTATGGTCTAAGCCAGGATGGAATACAAATTCTTTAATAGTGATATGTTACAATGTGCATTTTTATGATTTAACATAATAAATTATAAAATTGAATAAACAATATACACAAGCCATAGAAAAATATCCTAAGTAAACAGTTTTTTATACAAAAAATATACTATTTTTCTTTTATACATGAAATTTTTACAAATTCTAAGATTTTATCTAGTTAGGAAATAAAGGCAGTATAAAGTTGATAGACCGTCAGACCACTTACATTCTTAAAGTCAATGGGCAGACAGCAATTATGCACGACTCAGTCAATAGTTTACCAGATAAATTTGAACACAGTATATCATACTTACAGATGAATAAAAAGTTAGCACAAACAGCAGACACAGCAAAAGAATCAATTCTTCTGTTGTGTCTGCTAGCAGAAAATTTAAATTCGAGCAGAATTAATATTTTGATTGATCTATCTACTATTTTTTCTAGCAATTTAACACAGAAGCGGGATTAATCCATCTGCTGTATGTGCTAACTTTTTATTCATTACTTACAGTTATAACAATAAAATGCATTCCTCCATCTTGTAGTTCATTAACATATTGAGGTAAACCACCAAATGTAACTTTATCAATAGTAAAATCACGATATTCATCCATGTAATCTATATCTGCATATTGTACATCCTTAAATGTAGAAATAAACATTATCTCATAATCTGTGTTATCCCAGCTCTGTGTTCCTTAATGATAATGTTTGCAAACTTTTGCATGAAGAAATAGTTTGCATGCTGCGAATAGTTCAAACTAAGGTGAACACGATTAAGAGTTGACTCACTATGCAAATAAGAATGTGGCCACACAGCAAGTACACTGCATTTAATTTTGTTTGTGGAAGTCAACATCTTTAATTTGCTAGTTTGAATGAAAACTGTTTCATAAGGAGTTTGTCTAACAATAACTCTAAGCAGCAAACATTCTAGTGAAGGAATGCATTGCTGGACTTTTCTTCAATGTTTGGTTGGTGAAAGGATCTGAGCACTTATAAGTTACAATTTTGTACAATAACCCCTGATCATTGAAATCCCTTGCAGTACCCATTTCCATCTGATAAAACATTGTAGGTAAATTTCTTGGTTAAGAAATTAGCAGTGTCTGTTGTAGGATTCGAACCTTGAGCCCATTGATTCCTGAGCATGCCTCCCACCACTGGACCACTGTGCCTATACAGCCCTTACTTCATTAAGTGCATTGATGTAGACATAAAAATGTATGCTCAATAAAAAGTTTTTTACAAAGTTGCAGGCTTAGACACATGTTATCATTATCATTGGCTAGCAAGCTCATCATTGGTCAAATTCACATATAAAATTCACCTAGCTGTTTCCTTGAGCAAATTTCTCAATCCTAATAACTGATTACAATAGGGATCATTATGCAGACTTCTATCCAGAGAGAGTTTAATGGAGATATCATAATTATATGAAGGGAGGTAACTCTCATAACTTACATGAGGTATCCCAGCAGCCTTTGTTCTGTCTACAGCAGCTTTTAACTCAGTTAAATTATGATAACCCCATCTACAAAGTTGAAAACCAAGTGACCAGTAAGGTATCATAGCTGGTTTACCAATACTCTGAAATATACAAACATTATATAAAATAAGATACACATATTGATGAATTTTATTCAACTGTAAGTGGCGCATACATTAACTCACTGATTTAAATACTAGATATATGCTCCATATTTCCAGTACATAGATACCATTAATTATTTTTATTGATTTTGAGTACAGAAGAACTGTAGTATGTATTTAAATCAGTGGGGGATATGCCACTGACAGCTGAATAAAATTTATCTATCAATATGTATGTGACTTAAATAATGTCACCTTAATGCCAGAAGCCTACATCAATTAAGCATGGACAGAGTCTTGAACAAGAACAAATACCATTGCATACCATTAATATGTAAAATTAACATGACATGCATATAGAGGTTAATGCAATTGATTAAAATATTTTGAATAGAACAAAACAGTTGACCCCTAATAAATAATACCTAAAAAATATTTAGAAATCTGATTCACAACTTGCTCTACCTGTACTTACATTTTGTTCTGAGTATAAAACAATAAGGAATAAACAATTAAGAAATGTTAATACAAGTATATAATATGTTGAGGATTGCATCCAAGACTGTAGTAAGTGCATTGCGTTAAAGAGCAAGTTACTACAGTCCTGCAGGCAACCCTTGATATGATTATTATATGAATATTTCAGTATCCAATCTTACTTGTGTATACTGTTGTATAACAGTCTCTGGGTTAGGTCCCATGAAGATATAGAAATCTAAAATACCACCAATAGTTCTATATGTAACCCTTGGTAACGGTTCTAACACAACCTCTGTAAATAACAGAATATCAAAATATCATACATCATATTACATTGATTATACAGGAGCAGTGTTCAAGTGGAAGGATTGTAGTGGATCAAAACGTTCTGGGTTCGAATCCTAGCTGGGGAACATCTATCCCTAAGCAAGAAAATTACTTGCAATTACTTCATTCAACCATTCTCGTTCCCAGAGTCCAGTAGGATTTGTCAATACTGTAATGCTAGTATTGAGAATCCTACAAGACTCTGGGTAAGAGATTGCATTCAACCTACTAGTAGGTGTATTTCTTTGGTACTGTGAGGATATCTGCTTAAAGATGATTTCAATGATCAAGGGTTCAGGGTTCAAGAAAGCTGGAGGTGTTTAAAGAAGCAGAAGACAAGAGGACAAAGTACTAGGTAGAGATTTCCTCAGGAAACAAGCCACATATTTCAGGTTTTTAACCATTTCTTTTAAAAGAGAATTATGTTAAGTTTAGACTAAATGCATGAATGATGGGTGCAATACAAAGTTACTATATATAAATGTTTATGATAGTGCAGTTATTGTCTCTGGTGGATCAGGACAGTGCTAGCTGCCATTGGTGCCATCTCTTCCATTACAATCATATTGTTATTTGATACATGTAATAATTTTATAGAAAATAAAAGACAAAGGCATATGCACAATGTTACGAAAGTTATAAACTAATCTTACCCATAGCATTACTGTTAAGAAATAATACAGCATTAGTATTCCCCTCACTATCTTCAACATTCATATAAAATGGATGAGCTCCATAAAGATTAGTATAATCCTGAAACAAAAATATATCATGACTATAAAATCTAAAAGTTTCATCCCTTCTTCCAGTTGTGAGGCTATACATACTTTTCATGAAGTTTGTTTATGTCAAACTCACTATCTTATGTACCAAAGGCAAGTATGAGCAGATTTGTAAATTAATTTATGTTCTGTTCTCCCTTGCACTACTATCACAAGAATGAGCATCTTATCCTCTGGAAAACATAGGACAGCCAAGAAAGACATGGTCAGAATGTGTGAGAAAAACAAGTGTTTGTTTACATTCAAAAGATCATGCAACAATATTCCCTAATAGTTATCTGTGAGTAGCAGCCAGGCTAGGTCTACTAATCAAGGGGTTGAGGGTTCCATTACCGGGCTGGGCTTACTTTAGTGGAGCTTGGTCATGAAACTTTTTCTACTACCAGTCTCCCTCCTACCAATGATTCTTAATCATGAAGGGCAATTATCAGTCACAGACAAAAGTATGTGCCAAGTAGTTGGTTAACAACTAAATCCAAAGACTTAGCTTTTCCAGGAACAGTGAATATTATGTTTACTGACCACCACTATATGACCCATACCATATGTTGCTATGGCGTTAAACCAAACAAAAAATAAATAACGTTACCTGTGAATTAAATGCAGCATCTCTGGAGAAGATAGGCCATGTTTTATAATCCATGTTATGTTTTAAATGAAAATGTCTGTGTTCACCTAAACCATAGAAATTATCAGATGCCAGTTTAGACGAGATCTGTAAAAATTGATCTGAGAAGATCAGAGGTCCCACTGATGTATCCCATCTGTAAATAGTATAATAATAAATTTACTGTAACAGTTTGTACTTGTATATTACTAATTTATTTAAGGTCGATTGTGAAACAAATTTGTAACAAATATATGGTCAAAAGCGCTTCACAATCATATGCATAATTAGAAAATAATTAAATGAAAATGGCAAATGGTCGATGGGAAATCTGGTTTGATGCCCTGACAAATTCATAATTGCAAGGTGCAAAGTCAGATTCTAATCCAGGGCTCCCGCCAGAACATCCATCAGAGTCAGTGCTCACACATCTCACCAACCATTATGCATTATATAGTGGTAAGATAGAGTAAAAGTAATAAAGGTAATGATTAGATTATCAATAAAATAAAAGCAGCCACCGGCCAATGGGAATCAGACCAGATGCCTTGAACAATCCATGATTGCAAAGTGCAAAGTTGGATTCTAATTTAAGGATCCCTCCAGAACATCCATCATTTCTTACAACTTAGATTTATTACTCTCCAGTCCGTTTCCTGGTCCCTCAGTACTGAGCTAGTAGGAAAAAGGTTCTTGCTCAAGGAAATAACAGAACAGGTTTTGCATGGGATTCAAACCAATGTTAAGCTGGCTATCAAATGATTACCAGTCCAACTTGGTAACCGCTGGGCCACACCCGCTCCAGGGTTAGGTTAGGAACTCAAATGTATAGGTTATATTTCCACTGCAGAGGGTTTGTTTGAACTATTAAAGCAAAATGTATCAGGTGTGATCTAGACAAAATATTGAGAATATGGTAAAATGATTTTGTCTAGATACATTTTGCTTTAATAATTATTGCCATAATTGTCCTTAAATTATTTCAGTTATTTAAAAATAAAGTATTAATGGGTAGCAGATTAGAAATTTTGGTGAGTGTATGTGTTAACATTACAATCTTGAACATTTACTAAACTGTACCATGGATTTTTCAAGCTGGTTAGATGAGCTGTTGATAATAAATTAAAGTGTTCACAACAAACTTTTATCAGAAGTGGACAATTGGTCCAGCGAAATGAACATTTTTACTGGACCAAATGAAAGCTTAATGGACCAAAAAATTCAGAACTACATTTTAAAGTATGCTGACCATTTAAACAATTTTGAATAATATATTCTACATTAAAGTAACAAAATAACAACAAGTAATGATTTTTTTTGTAACATAAAGATAATTTTGGTAATAGTGTTAGTGAAATATCAGACCACTCACATCTCATAAAAGTCACTGGACCGACAGCAATTTTGGCTGACTTGGTCCACTAGCTAAATTCGAAGACTGTAGTTACAAGTACTCATACAAGACTAAAGATCATTGTCAGGCACATGTGCTATATATATTTTACTTACATTGTAGTATTAGTAGATTTACGTATAACTTGTATACTGAACTCGTCGACAAAACTATCAGTATATTTTACATCATATAATGAAGTATCTTCTTTATATCCTTTGTTTGGTCTATTTATGCTTATTGGAACCTCATATCTATCTGGTACACCATCTGTAGAATCTGTTATCTGTTGTTAAAAAAATAAAATGTGATATCATTATTCTTTTAAGATGATGTCAGTTATTTTTATGATTATGAAAGTCACATTGGCAGAGCTTCTGCTGATTGCTTCAGTGAGAAAACAAAGTAATCAAAGTTGCTTGTCTGAAGCAATAGTCTGGAGATAGGCCAAGCAATTAAGGAACAATACGACCCAGTCAAGAAATGCCCAGAACAGATCTGAAATCCTTAAGTGGGACACTTACCTTCAATAGTTTTAATCATTCCAGTGTAAACAGACACTGTGAAGACTATTTGCTTGATGGTGATCTCAGTGGTGATATCCAGGGATATCAAAAATTGTAAAGTCAGCAGAACATGTATACCAAAGTGACTTTAAATAAAATGTTAACCTACATTGCTTATCACAGAGAAACCAGATTGATATAAGGACTCAAAAAAGATTAAGTTGCTCAATTGGGACTTTAGTCAGTTATTTCCCCTTGTATACTCTTCAAATTGGTAGGTCCAATTAGTTGGATTACTCGGATTTTACCCTTTTGCCAAAATTAATCTTAAATAACTTTTTTGTTAATCATTTAATATGTTTGAAATTCAAGCTAAGTATTTTAAGGATAAAGAACTCTATCTAAATTTCATCACTTTGTTTATATCTTTATTAACAAGAAAGATATTAGATGAAATATTTTGTTATCCTTACATAGGACTTCAATGATAAAATCCGAGGATTCCAACTGTAAGGACCTACTTACCAATTGGATTGCTTCAGATTTTATCAGGGGGAGATAACTGAACAATGTCCCTTATTGCAACAATGCTGTTCAATCATAAAATGCTTTACTTACCTTTATACGTAATATACTGTCACTGAGTTTATCTATAGAAACTTTAAGATCAGCAATAAAGTCTCCAAATAATGTAGATCTTGTTCTCTTGTTCAGTCGAATATCCAAATCACTTGGTGTTTCCTGAACTGCTCTATGATAACCATGTATCGTTCTGGAATATTGTTGGGCATATTGATAACTTTAATATTTAGTTTATAAATATTTTGAAAGAAAATGAAAGAATTTTGTGAAACAATTTGATCGAATAAATGCGATTGAAAAACTTTGGGGACTCCAAGCCATTAATTTATCAAAAAAAGATAGAGACTTGGACACAAAATCTGGAACTGATATCCCACGAGCTGAAATCATAGTTTATAGATCAATGACAATTAATAATCTGTATTCAAATGGGAACATATGATAGAGTGTTCAGTACTGTCTAACTTACATATCCTTCCCACTTATATATTGACTGTACCCAGATGAGCCTGAAGAGGGTTGTCACAATATATACATGTACATGTACCAGTAACACTGACATTATTAAAACATATCATATCTCATTTGCATATGCTCTTCTACATCTAATATAATGTCCTCCAGTCCATAAATTGTGTACAGACTAGCTATCCAGTCCATAATTTTTATACTGACTAAAGGGATGAAAGATTTAGATTAAGTATATGGCATTGAGGGCAATACGCTTTAAGTTTAATGACTGGTTGGTCAGACTGAGGATGTTTTATTTGTAAGACATACTATCATTTATATTAACATACAGGAACAAATGATAGACAAGTAGTATTGTGATATAAATATTCTACACTTTCACCGTGACTAAACCCTCATGAGATTAATGATTATTGTGTCAACATAAATATACATACATATCAATATAATAAACAGGAATAAATGGCAGACTATTATTACATTGTGATAAACATCTTCTACCAGGGATGTGGAATTCCTTTGCCCTACATGTCCAACTCATGCGTACATTTATGTCTGCTGACAAGTAAATATTTCCAGCTCACTTGTCCATGGACAAGTTATACATTTAGATTTTAATTATACTAACATAGCAATACCTCATACAGTAGATGTCTCAATGTTTAATGTTTAAATCATATCAAACACATTATCAATCATATATTATTAATTATGTATGTATTTTAAAGCATGGTTCCAAATATTTCTTTTTAAGACTTTAACTTCTGAACAAGTTGATATTGATCACAGACAAGTTGAATTTCAGGTTTCACTGGAGAAAAACTTGAAATTCCACATCCTTGTCTACCCTTGTAGACATATGCACAGGAGCTTGACCTACTGTATTGTAAGTTGACAAAAATTCTCCTAGTAATATTATAAGAAGAAGATTATTTTTTTCAAACAACAATGCAGAATGTCAAGCTCCTGTGTCCATATGAGATGAATAATCATTGTGGTAAAATCAATGCACATACCTATCTATATAACATACAGGAACAAATGGTAGACTGTTTGTGCTGTCATATATACATCCTCTACTGTTACATTGCTCTAAAGTAACATTTTCATGTTCAACACCAGGCATACAATCTGTTCTTAACATTTCTTCCTCAGTAGGATGTCTGTATTTTCTAAAAATTATCAAAAGTTGTTTAAAATGATGATCATTTGGCATCAGACCAGCTTAACGGAAAGTGACTGGTTTGAACCCTACATCAAGTACTTAAATATGCCTCAAACCAAATAATGGGCATTATCTATTTTTATCAACTTGAAAAAATATTCCAATAAGTATAGCATGTATTTTATATGGTACCTACAAGAACAGCTT
The DNA here is from genome assembly GCA_025267735.1 of Mactra quadrangularis. Taxonomy (NCBI): domain Eukaryota; kingdom Metazoa; phylum Mollusca; class Bivalvia; order Venerida; family Mactridae; genus Mactra; species Mactra quadrangularis. The sequence continues at coordinate 9,299,819 of CM046307.1, read as the reverse complement.
ATTTTCATATTAGTTGTGTTGAAATAAAGCAGAGCACAGAGACTGCTCAAATAAATAGATGGATAATTGTATAACCATGTCGATATCATACTTATGAAGAGATGAAATGCGACAGGTTTTTAGAAAAGCACTGAAACCAATCCTTTTCAGAAACATACATGTCATTCCCTAATACAAGCTGAATATAGATGTTTATTAACATCATGCTGCAACCCTTACTGTTTTTACCAGGGATTCAGAAGGAATCCCTAATCAGTTATTCAGAGATCCCTCCTTAACCTTAGGGATTCCTCCAATAATAGAAAAAAATCAAGTTACAAATTAAAGTTACTTATTGTGATAAACAATTCATGGGAACTCAAATTCATGTAAGAGAATGGGATTTTTAGGGATCCAAATGGAACCCCTAGCTAAGCATCACTAGGGTTCCTCAGAAATGTTTGGGATCCTCGGAATCCTGGGACTTTTAGTGACAAACCCTGTACATGTATTTCAATATATAAACAACGTTAAAAAGAACATATAATGACTAACCTCCAGTTTATAGTAAACTCTTCATTCAATGATATATTCAGATTCTTAATTTCCAGGACCTGCAAAATACAAATATAGAACAACAAATAATGTAGATTTCTTTATTGTCAAACACTCACTTCTTTGCAACTATTATGAGTCTTATAACACACACAGTTCATCCAACCATGGAATCCAGTGATACCAGAGCAATACTAGATTCACATCGTGCATCAGTAACTGTCTACTTTCTTACAAGAAATGTCATGATTTGTAGCTGAGTGAGTCTACACTGGGGTGATCTATGCATAGTAGCTTTTGTTTGGCATTGAGTTTTGTCATAGACCAGTATCATGAATGTCTTGTCATTGCAAAAAATATGGAACAAAACCCAATCCTTTTATTCTTTTAACATACATTTCCAAGCATAATAAAAATACAAGATCAGAATAATAAGAAGTTTAAATCAGATGAGACATTTTAACATGAACCTTACCTTTGTGTTAACATTATAAATGAAATCGGTATGTAGAATTTTATCATCTATATATATAGCATTAACATGTGTCCTCACACCATATACTTTAACTGTATCTATATGTAACTTGTCTATACCAGAATCTGCATGGTTCATCTCTATACTGGACCATAATGTATCCTAAAATATAGATGCAAGTTTATTTACCATAATGTTTCTAAGGAGTGCCCCTATGACATGCAATGTTGGAATATTGGGGGTGCTTAATAGAACCAATAGAAAATTTAATAAACAGTCAAATGGGTCTCAATTCCACTCATAATCGAAAGTAAGCAAGTGGTAATAACAAACATGTCTATAAGAACTAGTATTCAATAGAAAGTACTAACAATATAAAAACATTGGTTACATAAATAATGTATGTGACATGTTGTGTCACATTAACTTTATGAGTAGTCAAACTTTATTGACTGCAGCAAACAGATATTTAGCAAAAATCTGCTTGTGCAACTTAATATATGCCATGGGCGGATCCAGCGGGGTGTCAGAGGGGTCCGAATTTGGAAAATGTACATGTCCATTAGAGTATTTCTTGCTTATAAGTCATTTTCAATTAATATGAAGCAATTTTTCTCGGTGCTTAACTTAGATTTAATGGTTATGTAGTTTTTATTATCAATATGTTGCTTTTTTTTCTGCAAAATGTGTATAATGTCATAGTGGTTCTAGGTTTGGACCCCCTAGAAAAGTTCGGACCCCCCCCCCCTTGAAAAGTTCGGACCCCCCCCTAGAAAAAAATCCTGGATCTGCCCCTGTATGCAGTTAATCATTATACCAGTATGACACTGGAAAATTACTGCAGCTAATCAAAACTCATAATTATTGGGACTATGATCCAATGAAAAGGTAGGATTATCATTTAAATCAATCTCAGGTTGCCTGATGAGCCCCCTGGCTAGCTCAGTTGGTAGCACACAAGTCTACTGGTCCAGGGATCGTGGGTTCGATTCCTGGGTGGGGCATACTTTTGTGGAGCTTGGTCATGAAATTATTTCTACGGCCATTCTCCCTCCTACCAATGATTTTTAATTATGTAGGACAGTTGTCAGTCACTGACGTATATATATAAGTATGCGCTTAGTAGTTGGTTAGCAGCTAAATCCATGAATCTAGCCTTTCCAGGAACAGTGAGTAGGTTGACTGATCGCCGTTATATGACATATACAATGTGTTGCTACAGTGTTTAACCCAACAAACAAACAAACAGGTTGCCTGATCATAGTTTGACTAAAATCAATAAAGATTTAACCACATGTCAGAATCCAACAAAATGTATACTTAAACTTATTTTTAGCACCAGTTCCGTGAACTAAATAATGAATTCTGTACCTTAAATAAAAGTGCACTGAGTAATTATAATAACAATGAAATGATAACTTACATGACCAGATGTAAACTTAGCATGATAATATTTCCCATTCTCAAATGTATCTGTAAAATATGAATAAAAAACTGACAATTTACAGTTCCTCTTAAATGTCATGAAGGTTTTTGTATTTTTTAAAAATGAATGCATTCAATCAAGTTATGTACAGAGATTACAGTGAGAAAATTTATGTCTGTCTGGACTCATACATTCAACAAAAATAAATCTAAAATAAACATTTCCCAAGAACTGTGATACAAATATATCATAATTTTATCCATTTAAAATAAATTATTCAACATAACTTTTCACAACATAAAAAAACACAACATAACACATAATATTTACAATGTACTTTGTTTTATTTATATGTTTCCAAATTTTTTAACATACAGTTTATCATTATAATAAATTGAAAGCTCAGTCTGCATATAAACCTGTCTTTGTGGACAAATGGTCAGTACCATCTAACTGGGGGTCATGGATTTTGGCCTAAAAACCAATTTTGGTTTACTATGGGAAGTAAACTGGAAGACAAGTAGTTTAGAATCTAGTATTGTTGAGATGTAAGGCCAACTACCAGCATCATAATTATATTGATAAAAATAAAGAGTTGATGTGATGTTTAAAGTCTGCTTCAATATATGTTCAGCCAACTTCGATTGACCTGCAGCAGGCGATCCCTTACAGTACCTATTTACACCCAAGGGGAGTTGAACAACTGTAGGTTAATTTCTTGCTCAAGGACATTTGCAATGCCCCTTGTAGGGGTTAAACCCAGAACCTCTGGATCCAAAGCATGCGTCATACCACTGGACCACAGCTCCTACATAACAAACTACATGCAGTATACCAACATTAAGCCTGTTAAAAAGTAAGGACAAAAAGGGACAGTAAAACAACAGCAAACTGACTAACCTATAGAGTCACCATCATCCCAGTATAAATCACCTTTACTGACATAACCACGTCCTGAGTTCTCACTATCTTTTAATGATACAAGTAATGTGAATGGATTCTGACGACTGAAACAACATTTTAATATAAAAACATCATTACTTCAAGTATTAATAGCAAAATGTCCCTTTTTTGCCACCATAACAACAGCATCATCCATGTCACTATTGTTATGTGTTTTAACTAAAAATTTGTGTTTGTTCAATAAAGTTATCTTTCCATATCTGTCAATAACTAAAGACATGATGCTGCAATTCAAATTAGAAATTTAGAATTGGTTTCTGGTTTATCAACAAAACTAAGAAAACTCTTCCTTTCAATACAGAAAAACATATGCCATAATGGTACAAAATTTGCCTGCCAAGGCTGCCATGCAACTCAATGGACAAAACATCTAGCCAAGTTTTGTGGACAATCAAAGAAAACTGTTGACAATCTAAGAAGACATACAGAGAGACTGATGTTGTGAGGTGCAATGTATGAATAATCAAGTATAATATCCTACATGCTGGTTTGGTGTAGGGGGGGCTAAAAAGTTGTCATATAAATATGAGTTTAGCTATGACAGATGAAATAAAAACATTTCAAAATGGGGAGTCTGATTGCAAATATGTCAAAACAGGTTGACTGAGCTGAACATGTGGTAATGGGGATGTTTGCAGTATATAAACTGAAATGAAGCTTGTATTGTTGCTCAATATTTGCACAGGTTTGGGCCCAGCTTTTGGCTATGGGCCCAGCTCTTGGCTGAGTCTTCAATAGACAGTAACGAGAAAAGTTGAGCTGTAGACTATATGTTTGGCTACCTTGCAGTCTTTGCTTGGTGTCAAAATAAACTATAAACTTGGCAACTGAATACATTGTGTATTTGAACCCTTGATATTATGATATCACGTATGGCTCAGCAATTAGTGTGGCTATACCTGGCAATGCCACACAAAGTGCCAAGCCAAGGTGTTTACATATGAAAAAACAGTCTCCAGTTGAGGCATTAGCAAAAATAAGATAATACATGTAAAATAAATAATTAATGGTATTACCTATAGTGTGTATTATTTGCAGGTTTCTGTAAAGGTAATATATAACCAGCTCTTACATGTAGAGGTATTTGAGAATCTGGTTCCACAGGTAATGTAACATAACCATTTTTATTGGGTACTTCATGTCCCTGGAATATATTATAAAATATACTAACACTGACAGCACATTTATAATATATAGAATTTTACAGTGACTGAAATTCATATATAGCTTCATGAAAAATGAGAAGCATACAACTTTATGGTTAGAGCACTATGCTTCTCCAAACAGTTATTTATTCAATGACAAATCACAATGAATTAATAAAATATCCTTGATAAATACTAGTACTTCAATAAGTTTACTAACATATTTTATTATCAAGATTTCGTGCTTTAAGATGCTCACTTACTATTCACCAATTATTTCTTGCACCAAGTTTATTTACAATTTCAAAAAAATATGATGGTTAACTACTTCTACATAAAACATTTCTTTTTTCTAGAAAGCACTTTTACTTTTACTACTGTTTTCCCAGGGAATTTGATATCATGTTATCTATGTCTCTATTTACCCTACACCCATACTATATCAATACGCACATTAGGCTATGTTCCATGGTAGGGCAGTAACAATAATATAGCAATACAAATTCTGACAGTTTTAGCTGGTTCATTTGTCTATGAACTAATGTTTGGTTGCTATGTACAATTCTGATTGTTTAATCAGAATCTTGATGTTTCAAGGCCTGAATAAATGTTAAAATTTGTAGAAAAGTTGAAATGAAAATATTGTATTTTAATAGTTTAATATTTCATCAAATGGTATTTTATTGTCAAAATTCAGCTTCAGAATATGGCCTTTTCTAACAAAGAGTCCACTTAAAACAAATCATTCAATCAACTGTATCAAAGATCATTCTAAAAGAAACATATGTTGATCCAATTAAAACAATGTATTTAAGAAAAATGCCATTTTGCTAGTCTGAATATAAACAATACATGTACTTATTGCAATATATTGCAATACAGTTTTTACTGTATTGTTACACCCCTATTCCATAGTGGATGGTCATGGGCTCGACAACAGCCACCAAATGTAACTCTTTATTAGAGAATATAAAAAATGGCAGTCAAAGAAGGTGAACTGCTCATCACTTATAACCCTTGAAAGTTGAAAAATAACATAAAAAAGTAAATACCAAGATAAATTAAAGGTGTACTTACATTATAGAAGTCATACCATGGACCTCTAGGTATGTAAATATCTATAGATGATTGACCCTGAAATTTCACAAAATATTTTATAATATTACTGTATCTTATTTGAATATATCAATACATAAGGATATATATCTTAATTTGCCATAAATCACTGGCAAAAAAGTCTGGAAAAGTTAAGTCAAGAACTTTTGAATCAGTCCCTAAACTTTTTTTAGATCACATCGTAAAATAAAACTAGTCTCTAAAACCTGAAATTAGCACTTAAATCTATAGAAAACTCTATAAATACCTGATGTAATATAGGTGAAATCATCAAAGCTGGACCCCATAAGAATTGTTTATCAATATCTAATGCTATCATATCCTCAGGAAATCTGTAAGACAATAATTAGAATACAAAGATCATCACATTCTTATCAATCTTATCATGCAATACAAAAGCCATTATCTTTTCTCTTCCCCTACAGATTATGTCAACTTCAACAACAAGAACTCCACAAAGCAAAGCAATATACACTTGTGGACCATTGACACCCTGGCACCAAAATTGATATAAAATTTCAACACAAGATCACTCAATCTAGAAATATGGATTGTAAAGTAATCATTCAGACAAGCATTGCATGTTCTGTTTTAAATCCAGATGACCCTGATCTTTAACTTCCATGTCATTATAAGGTGTCATATGGGCTTCCTAAAGATAATTTTTGTTGACTATAGGTACAAGAATTTTCAGGTAATCATCCAGGCAATGTTATTCTTTTTGAAGTCCTAACAACCTTGACCTTTGACCCTTTGGTCCAAAAATCAAATTGGTTGCCAAAAATATAAATAACCAAGTAAAAGTTATATAAAAAAATACTAACTCATGATATAGAGGTCTCATTACAGTAGAACCAGTCATATGTGACTCCACAAATAATGTATATAAATATGGTAATAACCAATATCTTGTTTCCATAGCAACCCGAGAAGCTTCAGCAACATCATCACCTAGAGATCCTGGATCTTGTCTCTATGAATAAACATATAAATATAACTTGTTTATGATAAGTGAGACTTTGTTTAGTAAAGTAAGTAATAAATTAAGTCTTTGTAAAGAAACCAATACATACTAAATATTTTCAGCCATTAATTTGACTCTACAGCCTTGGAAAAGGGGATCCAGCTTAAGAATGTAACCCAGCTATTTGCTGCCTAGTTAGTTGAAACAATTAAAAACCTATTATATCTGAAAATGGTTCCTACAGATCTTTTTTTCAGTCATTGCAAATTAACTATACACCAATTTCTACTCATTTGACATTGCAGCTCAGGACAAGGAAACACAGACAAATAATGGCTGACAATATGTTGCCTTGTCAAACAAAACCATAATTAGCCCCAAATGAAATAATGCTTGATAAAGACCTGTTTCAGTACAATTCGTGTATTTTTCGTGAAGTTAATGCCATAGCAACACATTGTATAGGTTATATCACGGCAGTCAATCCACCTAATCCCTGTACCTGGAAAGGCTAAATCTTTAGATATAACTGTTAACCAACTACTAGGCGCATACTTTGGTCAGTGACTGACTACTTTTTCTAAAAGATTTAGAATTAGTGGTAGGTCAGAGAATGGCTGTAGAAAATTATTTCATGACCAAGCTCCACAAAAGTATGCCCCATCCAGGAATCAAACCTACGACCACTTGATCAGTAGATTTGTGCTCTATGGTCTGAACTAGCTGGGCGGGCTATAATTTGTTTAAGCTAACCAAACTGTAAAAAACAAAAAGTAAAAATACCTTGGAACCAAAACCATTGTGATTTCTACTAAATGTATAAAAGGCTCCAAGTTGCATCCATCTCTTACATAACTCTGGGTTAGTATCAGAGAAAAATCCACAAATATCAGCTCCTATCTGAAATTTGTCAAAACACTTAAATAAACAATGTTTAACAAGTCTCATGAAACAAAATGTCTTCTACTAACATAGCTATTGACTGAAACTTCGTTTTACTAGTCCAGTTCTAAAACTTCAAAAATACCAGTTTTAGCAAAGATATACACTGCAAAATTAATAAGATTCAGACTCTCTAAACATTTTCACCTATACATATTTTGCACTGATAAGGGGCATTGTGGACTTATGAGTAATTGACCATTCCATGTGAGATATTTCATATTTTATCAACAATACATTTTACCCACAAATATAAAGATGTGCTCTTTTGTTAATATCCTGTTTATGAGAAAAAGTACGACTAAACCTTCTATAAATATGCTAACAGGTGAAGTCATTAATCTAAGCTGAATCAGAAGCAGTGGTCCAGTGACAGGATGCAGGCTTAGGAACTAAGAGTTCCCGGGTTCAAACCCCACTAGGGGCACTGCTAATTTTCTGGAGCAAGAAATTAACCTTCAGTTGTTCCACTCCACGCAAGTGTAAATGGGTACTGTGAGGAATCACCTGCCTGAAGTTGATTTCAATGGTCAGGGGATGATCATACAACACTGTAAATAGGCTGAACATGGATATCAATGTTTTAAAGGAACTTGCTTTTCATTCAAGCAAACATAAGTAAGGCCACAACAAATTGATCATTTGTTCTATGGATTTGCTGGCACCTTAATTTTGACGGTTTTTACAAAAAAATATTTTTATTTCCTCGCTCGCTCATAAAAATTTGGTCAAACAGCTATATAAAGCAAGTGACTAAAGACTTTTTTTTTAAAAATTTCTTCGCTCGCCCAATTTTTTTTTCAGAAAAATCCATAGAACATATGATCAACTTGTTGTGGCCTGAGTATATTCAAACTAAATGATCAACTTACATATGGTATACCAAACATGTTAAACTCCAGTGAACCAATGATAGAATATTTTAGATCAGGCCATTCACTAGTATTATCACCTAACCAATGTCCAGAGTGTTGACCACTACTAGGAAACGTAGATCTTGATATTACCATTCCTCTTTTACCTGTAGCTGATCTTAGACCACTAAAATATAATACTTAATGTTTATAACTTACATGATTAAAGGTGAAATTGATAAACATGTATGATTAAAATATAAAATATTGAATTTAAAATTCAAATCTTTACTGCAGTGAAAATACAAAATTATAAATTTTCATAACATATTTTTATTGAATATCAGTATATTAAGCTGTAAAGCATGTATGAATCATTGGCTCAGTGACTTTACCTATCAATTTATAAGAATCTTCACCAATAATGTACATGTATATGTTTTATGAGTTAATTATTTATTGGTTAAGCATAGACTTTGGTCATTTATAATACAAAATGTACAAGTAATAGTAATAATTTAATTCTAAGTTCTAATTTCTCTGCAAGCTGACCAGATATTATTATATATTCAGTATATCATTAGGGGACAATAACCTGACAATGTAGAGGTATAAAGGTGATGACGATTGGTCAATGAAACTTACAATTCCATCTTAAGTAGAGAAACACATAGAGAAAATCCATAAGAAAGTCAAATCTATAATTATATGATAAAGGGCCAGAGATAATACTTTTCCTAGGGTAAAGTTTGCAATTCTACAATTTCCCCATCATCATCATCATCATTATCATCATCATCATCATCATCATCATCATCATCATCATCATCATCATCATCATCTATTATAATGGCAAACATTCAATTCTGAATATAATGGCCATGACCATGTATTTTTATACAAATTACAAGGCTGCCAGAACTCTCTTAGCAAGAAATTGCTGTATCAATACTTAGTAATAGTAATACTGTAAAAATAAATACTATTATATGTACATACTCTAGAGTAGGTTCAGTTTGACTCCAACCATATAAACTATGTACATCATAATGTTGATATTGACTATTATCACCTTGTACTGCTCTCATACATATAGTTTTATCTGATATCATATTGATCTTTGATCCATAATCATAGGCATATGCCGCCACTGTAAAATAATTGAAAAATAATTGTCAATTATATATGCCACTTTTAGAAATATGTTTTCTCAGAGCATTCTGTGAAATAAAAATTGATCTTCAAACCAAAATGGATAAATGGGTATATTTCAAGAACATATCTCTCATTTCCAAGAACATTTTAAGACCCACGAACCTCTGGTTTTTTTCAAGTACATTTCAAGCTTAAACCTCATAATCAATTCAAAGCACACCCTTGTTTTCAGTTATTTTAAAACAACCAATTTAATTTCAAGTGTATTTCAAGCACAAACCTCATATTATTCAAGTATATAAATTTTAAGGCAATCCCATTATTTTCAAGTACATTTCAAGCAAAATCCTCTTTCTAATTCAGTACATAAGCATGCTACCCCTCATCTTCAAATACATTTCAAGCAAAAACTTAGTATCTAAGAACATTTCAATAATGAATTATCAATGTGATACAATATTCAAAATCTTACTAGTTCTATATGGTGGATGGTCATAGGTATTTCCTTCTAAACTACAATTTAAACTCCACACTTCAGTATTATTCTTAGGCCAATTCCAAGGTAACCTTTCGTTGGTACCAAAATTAGCTGGCTCATTCATATCCTAAATTTAAAATATTAACTTTCATAAATAATGATGAAAGGTGATTGTCCTTATAAGTAGTAGTAAACAGAATTAACAAGAAATGTAATGTGAAAACCACATTAAAGCTGATTTAAAACTTTAACGAAAAATTACAAAGAGAAATAATCCATAATCAAGGCAGGTAGAGTTGTGGTTACTTTCTTATTCTGTTCATCACATTGTATGTTATCACTGTATGAAGTTTCATACAGATATGATAATAAATCGCAGAAATATATGCTAAATTGATAACGACACAGGACGCCTGCCGGCACAACCTGCCCGCTTAACCACCCACCCACCTGCCTGTCCGTGTTTTGCCTATTAGCCGAATTTTTTACTTAAAAAATCTAGCTAACAAATGTAGTATCCTCCCTTTAGCTAAATTGGTAAAGACTCTCACTATGAATCAAGGACCAGGATCATTTTCTAGGGGGGGGGGGGGGGGGGTCCAAACTTTTTTTCTAGGGGGGGTATAACTTTTGAACAACAACCACATTATACACTTTTTGCAGAATACTGCAACATATTAATAATAAAAACTTTATAACCATTAAATCAATGTTAAGCACTAAGAAAATTGCTTCATGCTACTAAAAATTGACTTACAGTCAAGAATTACACTTATGGACAGGTACATTTTGTTCTATATAAGTTCCTTATAACCAATCGAACATGCCCCAGTCAGTTCAATTCCTGTAACTTAAGCTTAGATTGAATGTTCAATGGAAAAACTGACGTTTAGGTACTTTTATTTTGCAAAGAGAGGATTTTTACAATGAAGTAAAAAATATAGCCATTTACCGGTACGTTAAATTCGTACCGTGGTACCTATTGCAGCAGCTGCATATTGCAATAAACCGGTATACCATGACAATTTATCTTACAGACCAGATGATAAAAATAAATTATAATCAAGTTAAATGAGCATTTGAAATTAATTACTATGTGATAATGCATTTCAGGCAACCATTTTTTAGAAATTTAACAGATTAAAATAATATTTACAATCCAAAGTCCATCAAATGTCAGTTTATTTTTATGATGATCAACAATTAATTCCTTCCATACACCTTTAGTGCTGTTCTTGAAAAAATCTGGAAATATCACTTTACCTGGTGGCCATACCTAAATATAACAAGTAATAAAATTAAAATAATAGAGTTTAAAATAAGTAAACAAATATATCTAAGCACCTGACAGTAACATTAAATTACATTTTTAAATTGTCTGTTTTTCTTAGACTCACATATTCAGAAATAAACATGTATATGCCCTTAAAAAATAATCAGTACAATCATAACTTTTATCCTAGTATAATTTCTTATAATATATAATCAGGCTAGCTAATAACTTTGCCCATATAATAACAGCTGTAGAAATTATAACCCGAAAAAAATATAGAAAAAACAATTATTGGTTTACATGGCAATATATGCCCAACTTTGTTTGCAGAAATATAAACAGCCCTCACTTATGAAAAATGTGCCCATGATGCCTCACCTAAATCAGCATTGCTGGGCACATTTTGGTTTCAATTACTTATGTCTAGCCTTCCACAATGTTTCTACATGTCACAGGGTAAGAAAAATATGCAGCCTGACCGGAACTCGAACCCAGGACCCCTAGCTTTCAGGGCGTGTTCTCTCCCAACTGAGCTATCCGGCTGCTTACATATCCTTCTTCCCATAATGTGAACAGGTAAGTGCCGTGACATACAACTTCTACTTATACAAAAGAAAATAAACATTATAGCCTTATTGTCATGAAAGGGTATGACCTGCCATTGCTTGAAATCCAAATGGATATGTCTTATTAAATCAAGCAGACTGCTTCTACACCTGATCACAGCTTTACAGAATTTTCAACGAATGCATTTTTACTTACATAACCCAGAAGGTTGCCATGTTCATCTGAACTGTCTTTAGGATGTGATCCATTTTTTGGCCATTTTATAGCACTGTCTGTATCCACCATTCTTTTATATGGTATATAATCTTTTACAGTTGTAATCAATGTTGGATCCTATAATATCAGACAATATAAATAATATTAAACACTATCACATAAACATGTACATTTACACTCTAGAGTTAATGTGACATTATCAACATTTCAATAATGAATACTAACATGACTGTTAGAATTTACTCCCTTTTTATAAAACTAAATATTCAAATTATCTTTTTTTCATTGTTAAAATTGTAATCAGGGTGGTTCAAGGATTTTTTCCTGGGAGGGTCTAAACTCACGAACCACAAACATATTATATGCCTCCCCTTCAAATATTGTTTTGTTGTTTATCGTACCTAAATACTTCTTATCTTAATTTTTGGGCCAAGCAAATACAAAAAAACATATCATGTTTAAAAAGGCAAAGGCTTAAGCAATCATGAGAGAACAAGACAAACACATTTGCTTCTAAAAGAGTTATGCTTTTATGTATCATGCTAATACAATTGATGTTTGATTTCAGTATAATTTATCATCATAAGCTTGTGTCTAAAAGTTTGCCTTAAACCTCGACCAAAAAGTGTCATGCTGATGCCATATGAGCATGATAGCTCCACTATTCTTCAAATAGTTGAGCAAAATCACACACATCATAAACAAGAAAATACAGTAACTTTATACCTGTGACGGTTTGCAATCTTCTAAGAAATAATCTTATTTAAGTAACAGAAGTTATGTCTTTTACAACATCAAATATTATCACATATTTTAGTTTATACACATTTGTTTTAGATTGATTGTGAAACAAGGTCTTTCAACTTAGATTTGTCACTCTAGTCTGCAAAGAACTGTGCTATTAGAATAAAGTTTCTTGCTCAAGGAAACAACACAAGGAGGTACATGTAGCATACCATTGTACTTGTAACATAGCAGAACTAAATAATGTGTATGACCCAATGCTTCAAAAATGTTTACAATGAACCTTTTTGTCAATTATTTATCATTTCTTACAGTACTATTTTATATCACAGTTTTCAATATTAAGTTTTGAGTACTGAACATCTTGGCGAGTACATTATGTTCGCCCAGTCGAGTTAACGTTTAGATTTCACTTGTCCATAGACAAGTAGAAAAACTTGGAATTCCACACCCCTGATGTAAAATTTGTACCTCAAACAAAATATAGTAACCTCACTTTTCTGATCCATATCTCAATGATTCAGTTATTTAAGGTAATATTTTGTACATACCAGAATAATGATGATTTTCATTCCATTATTTTGTAAAGATTTAAAGTAATTATTAAGACCTTTAAAGTTCTTATCATCAATAGTAAAATCCATCTGATCTTTCATATGATCTATATCAGCATATTGAACATCCTGTAACAAGACAATGAGTAAATGTATTATGTATAGTTCTCTACTCCACATTTCAATAAATTGTTCACACATATCACAAAAGTCAGTAGTAAAAAAATCATATTCACCTTGAAAAAGGCAAAATTTCTTGCCAAAATGTTGGAAAAATAGATACGATATTTTACCCGTTATTGTTGTGACTTTATCATTTCATTATAAACATCAGTAGTCAAACTCACTGCTGCTTGCCATTATTTCTGGATCACAGCTTTTAATCTAGGTAACTAGGCAAATAACTTTGTCATGAACTGACAACAGCTCTTCTTAATACAGAAATAAGCATTAGAAAACATTTTAAGACCATACTCCTTATTATGCTGGTGCCAGCTAGGAATCAAACCCAAAGCCTCTGAATTCATAGTGAGACTAGCAAATGATAGATCTAACTGGTATGATTAGTACAATACAAGATGTCACAATAATACAAAATACAGCATTGAATGTTCTTTGGGCAACGACCCCAGGATCTATATAATGTTATAAAATACAACAGAAACTAATAAGATAAACAAATAAATGTTTCTTGGTGATTTCTTTTTACAGACATATAACTTGATGACATCAAATAGACCGTAAAATAACAACTACTTTTCTTTTACGGAAACATTCCAATTGATCCTATAGATTTTAAAATGTCTGTGTGATAGCAAGTCCTCACTTTTTGGATTTTAATAAGTACACACATAATTATACTTACATGAGGAATTCCAGCATTCTTTGTCTTCTCAACAGCATCTTTTAAATTGTCTATACTATTGTAACCATACCGACACAGTTGAAATCCTAGGGCCCAATATGGTGGCATGTATGGTCGACCAATAACCTGTAGTAAATGTTTATATTAAATAAATGCTCCACTGTATGGGGTGTTGACACTATACATGTAATATCATTTCATTGGGACAAGCTTTTTTCTGTGAGTTATAAATTACAATATTCACCTTTAACCTCTATCCCAAACTCCAAATGCACATAAGCTACTAACACATGGACTTAGTTACTAATGTGTCATCCTTTGTACGTCACCTTTGGATTATGGGCTTTCCGCACTTGTAATTTGGTTTACTTAGATGCAAGGGTTCTCAAGTAAGCATATAGACAAATTATATGTTTGATTCAGAAATCAAAAGTTGGTGATCTTTTACCATTGGATATCAACACATAAAATAACTGTAGGTTCATGGATTCTTGAATCAATGTGCAGATTTTTTCTCATTTGAAGCCCCAACAACCTTGACCTTTTGGCCTTAAATGAAATAGACCTTTTACTTTTTTGTCATAAGTTCAGTAGGTGTAATCCTTAACCCATAGGCTCTCAACTCATTTTGTGACTCATGTCCTATATGCCTGTATAGGTAGAAAAGGTTCTTAAGTAATCATAGAGACAAGCAATTGTCCAAAAACAGATTCAGTGTCAAAACATTGAATGTCCTGTCTAAAAAGGGATGTATACAAAAAAATTTGACAAATGGTAAATAAATAAATTTACATTAGTATATTGTTGTACAACAGTCTCAGGATCTGGTCCAAGGAACATATAAAAATCTAGAATTCCACCAATAGTTCTATATGTTAACATAGGTAATGGAGTAAAACTATATTCTGAAATATAAATATGTTATTTTTTTAATTCCTAGAGAGGTTATAACAAGACACATTGTTCACAAAGTGAACACAACTAATTGATAAATGACATTTTATCAAGTCAAGAAACGTCAAGGTTTACTTTTTCAAGATTTCAAATTTATAAGTGATGTAATATGTAATATATGTTCTGAATAAGTTTTGTTTATATGTGATGTGATATGATACGTGATATGTGATGTGATATGATATGTGATATAGTATGAAGTATAAGATATGATATGATATGACAATTATGTGATATTATATGTGATATCACTTGAGATATGATTTGATGTAATATATGTGTTGCTATATGTCTTTTGATAAATGTGATAATTTATATAACTATTTTATTATGCTGGTCTTGGATATGATCAATCTGCGTAAACACATATCTAGCAGACCACGGTCAAACTGGATCTGCACTTTTTCCCTTTGAGGTCACGTCGAGATGAACTTTGTGTCAACCAATCAATGGGTAGCTTTCATCTAGACGAAAACACTATTAATCACATTTTGATTTCGTAATTTCTATTTTTAGACCAAGTTTTGCTTGCTAATTTAACCGCGGTAATATTCACAGGCTGCGATTGGGCGGCTCATTTCAAATTTTGTGACGTAGACGATGTAAACAAGTTACGTATCATAACAATTTCGTCATGAATATTATGATGAGAAAAGGTCACCTGAACGTGACCTTCGTTTGGAAAAGGCCAGATCTACATTAGCGAGTATGCGAGCGGTAAAATTGTAGATCGGGTTTTAATCAGATTGGGATATGATTACAATATCTGATATGTGATAAGACATGTGCTATGTGATAAAATAAAATAAGCCAATTACCTTGAGAGTTACTGTTTAACAATAAAACACCATGTGTGTTACCACCAGTCTCCTGGTTCTCTTTACATATATAAAATGGATGTACACCATAATGATTTACATTATCCTGATAATATACAAATATAAATTGTGTATTGAAATATTGACCACTGACCTCTGACACATGACATACAACACATACATGACCAAATTATTTTATGTGCGTGAACATGTTTTAAGATACATGTAAGATATTATAAAACTATAAAATATCAAAGTCATATTCCATACAATATAATTTATGAAATGCGTATAACATTGCCATAGTTTATATTTTATTACAGAGTTGTTGAACACAAATAATATACATAAAAATTGTAAAACTTGGATACTGAGGGCACTGGCACTGGAGTCCTTATATTCGATAAAATATTCATATTTATGCTAAAAAATACATTGTTGATAAAACACAGAAAAAAAACCGGTCCCTTTTAAACTATAGTGTTCGAGTCGAGCCCCGTCTTATTATAATATACACATGGTATTGAACCGTTTTTACAGTGGTCCACGGTCGAACTGATTTTTTTACATTTCGGAATACGACTGGACACAAATACCAGTTCTTATTTGTAGCCGACATATATTTCTACAATACTGGTAAGTATCACTTTTCTATCTTATTTAGTTATTACAGAATTAATCGTTATTTCGGTAAATTAACATTGCAGCGATTGAGCGTCACTGCTGACTTCCGGTAAAAATTTTTAGTTTTGTAAGATACGTTCTGATTGGTCTAAAATTCCGCGAAACTTTTCCCGTCATTCTGCCATTGAAACGAAGCCAGTGTAAACAAAGCGTCATGCTGAATTTAGATCAATCTGTGGCTCTAAGTGCCGCTGCATTTGGACATAATATTTTAATTTGTGGCCAGGCAGGAACTGGCAAGACGTATACATTGAAATACATTTATAAAGAAGTAAAAAGACAACGTAAAGTAGCACTTTTGTGCACTACTGGAATGGCGTGTCTACAATATCAAGATCTTGACGCTCAGACTGTGCACAGGTAATTTATTTTCAACTTGTGTTATCGTTTGGACGCCAATGCATCAATCGTGCATCTTATAAAATCTGCGTGTTATAAAGAGACCAATAGACTACGAATTGGTGATTTTTTGTAATGAAGTGCGGCTGATCGGTGCGCACTGCATTGCCATTGATCATAACAGCTGTTCAAATCAATTTAGATTAGAACCTTACTGTAGTCCTTATGTCGGTATACGATATACCGGTGATACTATTTTTAGACCTTATTTCCAGTAACCAAACAAAGGTCTACAAGCATGTTATATTAACTGATTTATCAGTCCATGCCTTTAAAACGTATTATTATCTTCAGTGTACGAAAATCCTGACAGAATAAGTAAAACTAAATCCATATTTTGTATCAGTAGTGGATGATACTGTCTTTGTTCCCAAATATGTATTACAGGTGCTGTGGTAAAAATTCTCCCAAGGTCAGTGGCGTCCTACATAAACGGCGTAAATGTGCCGAGTTAAACTTCCAACCCATTTTAATCTATTAAATTTCTAACTATTTTTTAATTAAAAAACAATAACTGGGAATAACTTAGAAATTATTCTGAGATAAAACTGAAAATTCAAAGAGAGTTTGGAATCAAAGCCCCCTCCCAATGTATTCCCCTGACCCTGTGGTCACTTATAAGGAAAATATGTCAAAACCAGCATTGGAGCACATATGGTTATAATCTGTGAACACTGACTGATTCATGACCTAATTCAATGACAAAATGTGTGATGTTCAAACGTGAATACATCATTTACAGTGTAACAGTAAACTTTTTGTTTAAGACACCTGCATGTTACTTGAGAGAAATATATTTAGCTAGTTTAGAGTTCACAAGTCTACCATATGAAAAGGGCTAGGACTTATTGTACCCTAATTATGTATATTCTCCCCATATTGTCATGTCAGACATGTTTTAATTATTTCATTATAACTTACATATAGTTATTATGTGTTGGTTTACTTTCTAAAAGTAAATTACAAATGTTGACAGAATATATCATTTTAGGTTAAAAACTTTGATTACTTCATTTTACAAAGAAATTATTTTGTGTTTTTCATGGATCCTTTTAACAAAAAGAATAGTTTAAGAATATGAAGCCCCCCCCCCCCATATTCCTCACCATTCAGGTTGGTTCAATGACTAAAACAAACTGCCAATGGACTTAAGACTCAGAGTGAAACTTTGATGAAAGTGTAAAAAGTGTTTTTCTTACCCTTTGCCTTAAATTAATTAAGTGTAGTAGAAATATGGATAATGGATCCTTATTAAGACATAGTGAGCATCTCTTAATTAAAGAAAAACCCTTGAAATAGAGAACATAAACTCCACACTTAAATCAAAAGCCAGTGACACCCAAGGGTTTTATTACATTGGACTCAACAACTATGTAATCTATTATAGACTACAGCAGGCTTAGTGCAAAACTATGTAACTAAATTTCAGAACTCTTTTCTGAGAGAGAAAAACCTGTTTAATTACTTGATTGATATGTTAATACTAATGCTTTCATTAACTTGATGCACATAATTATTAAGATTCATGACATGATAATATAGTAAATATTTATCCACATGTTGAGCTGTTCATACTTAGGTTTGAGTTGTAGTAGACTCATTTGTGTCATTCTATTAATGACAGATTATCAATGTTGATTTGTGCTTGTTGCTGAAAATCTTTTAATTTTAGGTACAAATCGTGCGAAACCTCTTCTTTCTCTAGAAAACCTTAAAACTCTTTATATATGTGATGTCATATAGTTCTTTATGATGTCATTTTTTTGAACGCTTGATAACTAACTGTCATTGGTTAATTGATAAACGTTGTAACTTTTTGCACTAAAATATATATGCAAATTGAAATGCAACCTATTCTACATTGTTTTGATTTTGGCATTTATCTTCTGAATTTACTTAGGATATTAAAAAGAATGTGCATTGATACAAAATAATTAATAAACACAAAAAGTGATATTTGAAAAGAATGTAAGTATGGTTGTTCAGTACTGAGGCTGCAAATGTACATTTGATACAAATAGTAATAATACTAATAGAAATCTGTAAGATTGAGCACTTTATACATTTCATGAAAATTTAATGTAGTTAGTAACATTTTAAACATTTTTATTTCTTTCAGTTGGGCTGGACTATATGATGGGCGTTATGATGTTTTAACAATCCAAGATTTGGTACTTCATGATGACAAGTTTGCAAAGGTTAGAGAGAATGTCAGATCCACAGAAGTGATGATTATAGATGAAGTATCAATGTTATCAAGGAATATTTTTGAACAGCTTGAGACAGTTTGTAGGGTTTTATGTGATGATAAGAAATATTTTGGAGGATTACAAGTAATTTTATGTGGAGACTTTTTCCAGTTGCCTCCTGTACCAGACCCATTACATAATGACAATGGAAATTTCTGTTTTGAAAGTGATGTGTTTAAGGCTTGTATAGTACATACTTATGTATTAAAGAAAGTCATGCGGCAAGATGAGGAGCTTCTGATAAGAGCAGTAAGAGAATCTGCAGTTGGTACTCTTTCAGAAGAAACAGATACTTTTTTAAAGAATTTAAATAGACCATTGCCTAATGACATAAATACTGTTCATCTTTTTGCAAGAAATATTGACTCTACCATATATAATAGTGAAAATATTCAAAATTCAACTGAAGTGGGTAGAGTCTACAAAGCTACCAGTAACGAAGGCAGTAAAAGATATCTAAATAAAATCTTAGCCTTGAATTATCTTCATTTAAAGATTAATTGTCCAGTGATTCTTCTAGTAAACCTTGGTGGAAAGCTTGTCAATGGATTGAAAGGATATGTTAAACACTTGGAAGATGACAGTGTTTCAGTTAATTTTCCAGATATTAATGAAACCCACAGTATAAGAAGGTACTTATTCTCCAAATACAGTGTGAATAAAAAGTGTGTTTTAGCACATCGTGAACAGTTTCCTTTAGTGTTAGGCTACAGCATGACTATACACAAAGCTCAAGGCATGACTTTAGAAAATGTTGTTGTACATTGTACTGGGATATTCCAACCTGGTCAGCTGTCAGTAGCTATAGGTAGAGCTGTCTCTTCAAATGGGTTGCAACTCTTGAATTATAGGAAAGGCCTTTGTTATTTGCCGAAGGGAGTAGTTTCGGAATTCTATGACACAGAAAGTTGTCAGACATTGAGTGATCTCAGTTGTTGTTCCAACAAGGTAGTTAATCTATGTGGAACTGTGGCAGAAGTAATGATAGATAATGACTCGGATTCCGACTTTGATTTAAATGAAATAGAGTCTATTGAACAAAACTACTTGGTAGACCCTCCAATTATTTTTGAACAGGAATTACCTAGTTATATTGACATTAATACTATTAAGTCTTTGAATGTTTTTAATGAGCCTGTTACTGACACTCACAGAAAAATTAATAACATTTCTGAAAACTGTGATATGTTAAGACTGACACAGTTTTGCAAGTTAGAATACAATCGTATAAAGGAACATTTATTGCCAGGCATCAATCAAAACATTAATACAAATACAAAAGAATGGACATCAGTTTTAACTAAAAATTACCAGCATATTACAAGTAAGAATTATCTCGAAGAATTGAAAAAGTTGTTTAATGTTAATGAACTATCATCAGAACATAAACTGTTTGGTTCTAACATTGTAAATGAAATTTTAAGACTGTATGTGCACAATATAGCTGAAAACGTAAAGATTGATCAGCAGTCAACTTCATCGACTGCATCCATGTCAGATGCTGGCAAAGGAAAAATCAGACATGTTGGTGGAATGTGTGTTGCAAAAATATCTCAACATTATATTAGCAGAATATTAACCAACCAGAACAATCCTGACAAGTCCATTCAAAATATTGTGAAAGAATGTGAAACTAAACTACAATTATTACAGCAAATGGTTGCAAACCATGATTTGGCGTATCAGACAGATAAAACCCTTCAAGAAATAGAGCGGAAACAAAACATTAGAAAAGCTTTGACTTACATAAGTGATCAATGTTTTAACTTTTTCTTAGGTTTTAATCAAAAAGTAAATACACTTTTAAGTACTGAAATGTTTCAAGTTCAAAAATCTGAAGTTTTTGAATACACTTTTTCTGAGATGAAAAATGATGAGGACATGAAGTTATTATTTTTTGAATTGTTTAATCATGAAAATGCTACTGAAGATACTGTGTATTCTTTATATAAAGAGATTATTCATAAATATATAATGGTATGTCACAAGCAGCTTTTAAAGGACACAAAGGATAGGCTGTGTGTTGTCAAGAAAAAGGCACATAGAGAAGAAATACAAAAGACAGCTGAAAAAAGAAGATCAGAAGTGAACTTATCATTTAATGACATTATTTCTGACAATTCAGAAAATAAAGCTAATTCTCATATGAAAATTAAATTGAATTGTTTAGCTAATGAGAACTATTTAAATGGAAGAGTATTTACAAATGCACAATTAATGAAGTTGTCCTCTGCTTATGGAGTTCCTTTTTCTAAAACTATGAAAAAGAAAGATCTTGCTGAAAATCTAAGAAAAACTATTATATCCAGTGATAAAATGTTAAATACAGAATTACTTTCAACTGATGTATCACTTCCATCCACATCAGGAACTGCACCAAAGCGTATGAGAATACCCGAAAATTAATGACATGTGAACACGAGGATTTGCGGGTTTACTTGGGTTTTACTGCACATCAACACTTTGGTTATATTTTGCTAAGCTCATTATGGGCAATATGCATAAATGCTGGACCCTATAAATTGTTAATATCTATAAAACTACAACACTGATTTTGTATAGATTTCTGCACACAATCTTATTTCAACTGTTACATCTTGGGTTGGGATTTTCAAAATTCCAAATGGATTAGTAAAAAACTTCAATAAGGTGTAATGCAACTGTGCCTAACATTTTGCTAATAATTTGTTCCTACTGTTATATGAATGTTACAATTATGGCACATATATATTTTGGCTTGAAATTTGCTTTGCATGCCTTGGGGAAAGTATGATCTATTGTAGTAGAAAAAATCTGATTTTTTTATTACCATTAGGGCAGTCACGGTATACCGGTATATTACTATACGTAGCTTCAGCTATTTAAATGTACCGGTATTTGACAATATTTTTTATTTCTTAGGAAGATTGTTCCCTTCGAAAAATAAAAGTAGCGAAAGTCAGTTTTTCCATTGTTTATTCCATCTAACCTGAAGTTGCAAGAATTTAACTGATTGGGAACGTCTCGGTCCTAAATGACCGTAAATAGTCGATTTGCATTGTTTCTGATAAATACAGCTGAGGAACAATGAATCTAAAGGCCAACAATATATCGTGGTACGTATCGCGATACAATGACAGCGCATTGCAATATATATCGCGGTATGCTTCTAACGTATCGTGACAGCCCTAATTTCCATCCAAAAGTTATTGACATAGTTCATCTTCTTTTGGGTCCAGGTTCAAAGCTTATTTCTTATATTATATTATGTTAAAGCTTACAGTTGCATAGAACTGCAATATTTAGATGTGTTACTTGATTATCAATCAAATGGGAATTATTCCAAAACTGCTGTGTGGCATACTTTGGTGGATTTTGGTCGTAAAATGATAATGTCTATTGCCATTCCCCCTCCTACAACTAATTCTCAACATGTAGGGCAATTTTCAGTCACTAAAAATTATGTACCTAGTAACTGGTTAACAGCTAAATCCAGAGATTTAGCATTTCCAGGAACAGTGAGTAGTTTGACTGACCGTCTTAATATGACATATATACAAAGTGTTGCTATGCCGTGAATCCCATCCAAAACTGCTTAAATGAAGTGACATTTCTTGTGTACTGCACTTCTTGCCATTGCCATGATAATGTATACTTGATATTACAAACTACTATTTGTTGACCAGCTGACTGTTGAATGTTTCCAACAGCGGTTCTATATGTTCAAAATTGAAGCCCAACCATCTTTCATGCTTTACAAACTAATACAATACCAACTCAGATTTTAGATATTTAGTTTATACAATTTGAACAATCAGTAATTTATATATAGGGCTACTAATGTATATATATTGGTTCACAAAATCTATATTTACTAACAATTTTTTAATAGACATTGTTTGCCAACTTGTAAAGAAGATTTTAGACAGAAAAGTTTA
Organism: Mactra quadrangularis; assembly: GCA_025267735.1. Classification (NCBI taxonomy): domain Eukaryota; kingdom Metazoa; phylum Mollusca; class Bivalvia; order Venerida; family Mactridae; genus Mactra; species Mactra quadrangularis. The sequence goes on along the minus strand of CM046307.1, from coordinate 9,276,527 downwards.
ATTTTCATGCAATAAACATTTATGACTACCTGGCACTAATTTTTTTTTTTAATTTAAGTGTCCGTTTTTTTTACCTGGAAGACTTTTACCGAAGAAATACCTTGTTAACCAAGTTATAACAAAGTATTGTACGATTATATTGAACTGTCCGATTGTATAATTACACGGTTATCGCACACTGTATATATTATTTTCCGCGTTCTATATATAGAAATTTGCTGTAAAAATTACGATATTTAGGTCAAGTTAGTGTCCATATCTCATCTGGCTGAATGGTCGTACGGATAAAGTGCGGTGCTACTAATAATCTATTTTTGAAAGAAGTGCGAGTCTGAAGCTAAAAATGACATTTTTTATATTTTTTGTTTTTCGATTTTATTTTGTTTTGTTTTAAATTGTTTTATTCAGTAATGTTTGGAATAGAAATAAAATGCTTCAAAACAAGCAATGAGAAAAAAATAGAAAAAATTAGATTCTATCGGGATTTGAACCCACGATAAAACGATTTATAGTCTGACTGTTTCTCCACTTGGTCACAGAAACTACGATACGTATTTCTTATAAGATAAAATACATATTCTTATGCGCAGACAATACGCTCTACGTGAACTACCGAAATTAACCGAGTATTTAACATACCGTGTTATGTGACGTTTTAATTTATGCAATCGGACAGTTCAATATAATCATACAATAGTAGCCTAATTGCTTGTAATAAAAATAAACTGTTGCTACCAATCTATGTTTTACTTAAATAATCAAGCTTGATAAACAAAGTCACATGTAAGTCACAGAACTTATTTTTCATGTTATTATACAAGTACAACTGTGTGTATGGTAAAACATTGTTTCAATTGTTCTTACTGCATGCATATGCATAACTATTGACATGAAGTTCCAATATACATTGTAATTAGGAACTTACACTGCCCTCCAAAAGTTCCTTCACACATTCATATGTTTTATTGTACTAAATTTTTCAAAAGTTTGTAAAAACAGTTTATTGTTAAATGATTGTCAATTTTGCTTTTTCAAATCAGTACATTTGTCTAATGGATATGAAATATAAAAAATATCTCAAACTTGATATTGGTTCATTGAGATACATCATCCATAGTTTCAGAGGCTGATAAATAACTGTTGCTTCAACTAAAAAAAATGTACCAACAGAAATTTCATTTATGTTGCACGAATAATGAATACAATAAACAATGCTATAATAATTCTTCAAATATGAACATAGAAATTGGAGCAATTTGATTAATTTTACAGTGAAGAAACTATTGGAGGGCAGTGTAAGTCAGTTGTTTTTCCCTGATAAAATCTGAAGCAATCTAATTAGTAAGTAAATCCTTACAGTTGGAATCCTCAGATTTTATTATTGAAGTCCTATGTAAGGATAACAAAATATTTCGTCTGATATCTTTCATGTTAATAAAAATATAAACAGAAGTGGTGAAATTTAGATAGTTTTTACCCTAAAAATACCTAGCTTGAATTTCTAACAATTTAAATTATTTATAAAAAAGTTATGTAAGATTACTTTTTGCAAATTGACATTGAGAAGTCCCTTATTAGCATCACTACATTCGAATACACTTTCTTTTTAGTGGTGCCGGTTTGGAAATAATAAATGGCTCTATAGTCTTCCTTTTTGAAGGTGCTGCATTGCTTTTCTTAGACACAGCATTTTGACCAAGAATTGTAGCATTTATTGCATATTTGTACTGATGAACTGTTGGATTTGTATTTGACCCATGGCAAATTGTTCTTTGCTGGCAAAAGAAATTTTCAATAATGTCACTGTTTAAACCTGCTGGAACCAATGATCTCTGGTGGACTTTTATTCTATGCTCACATATTCTGAGAAATCCCCTAATCATGCTTACAAGGTCACTGTGGGTTTCTTTAGTTAAGAACATTTTAGCTCGATAAGAAGCAGAAATATCAGTCTTGGTTTCTATAGAGTTGTACCAATTTTCTAGCCAATATTCAAATTTATTTAAACAAGCAAGACGAGGATCATTAATGTCTGAAATTGGCCGACGGTCACGAAATAACTCAATTATTGTACTTGTATGCTCAAGGAGGTCTATAGACATGTTCAAATATGACCCATCAGTCAAGGAACTTTGATATTCTTTCATAAGATGAAGCATTTCTTTGTCCAGAACATCTTCAGCTAAATGATTTCGCATCTTTGATATATTTGTTAAAAAAATGTGATCATTTGTTAACTTCTGATGAACACGCATTGGGTTATGTGTCCTGTCCCAATTGAATGCTTCAATCCAGTGCTTCCATTCAATGTATAGATTGTTGATATGCAACTTTCTTGTACACACTTTATGATCACCACTTGAGTGAATATTATTTCTAAGTTTCTTGATATTGTGAGAATAATCCATTATCAATGTAACATTATTATTTCCATATGGATTTGTAGCTGTAAAGTTTAAAAGTTTAGCTTCTTCTTTACTTTTAAAATGCATCATTTGGAATGCTCTATTATTACTTGCTCCATCGAAACAAACATAGTCAGTAATGAAGTCATATGTTGATAGTTTTGAAATGGCTTCCCATATTGTCAGATGAAGCTCGGGTACATTTGCACCAACTGATGGGTAATACGCAAATGGAAACCGGAAACCATCATATGATAGAAATATAAATTGTAAAACATGTGTTGCGAGTCGCAATTCATTTTTATGACTGTTTAATAAATATATGTCTTCAGCCATACTACCCATGTCCACTAGGCCATCAACAGTATTTTTACCACCACTAAAGCTCATTTTAAGATCTTCCTGTATGCTCATTTCATCTAAAATTAACCCCCCTCTCATGTCGATGTTTAGACGTTGAGCTTCATTATACATCCATGTAAGCATGTTGTTATTAATGCCAGGACATTGATCAAAACAGTTTTTGTATCTTTGCAAAAGATTAATTGATGGTAGAAACAGCATTCCACAATCACTTAATGTTGCGTATGCTTGCGGACTTCGATTCCACAATGTGAGACACACCTGTACTATCTCTTTGTCCCATCGCCTACATCTTGAATTTTGGTCAGGTTTACTACAAATATTACTCTGTGCCATTAGGATTTTAAACATGAGTTCATTGCAACCTGGAAAAAGAGATTTTATAGTTGATATTTTTTCAGACTCTTTTTGTTCATCATTTTTACATTTAGACTTGTCTTGGCATTTACGACTAATTGTTTGTTTTTGACACAGTAAACATAATGATGCTTTGGCAGTGAATGGTATAAAACCTTTGCAATGTTTAGTAGAAAGTCTGTATTCCAAACTATTTTCATCACTGCTTCTTTGCCATTGTTGAAGAACACTGTATTGTGGTATTTTGGTGTTTTTGTTTACAGATTTACCACAGCAAACTTTAGCTTGTTTCACTGTATTGAACACTATACTGGCATCTTCCGTGGTGTTTAAAGAAATATTTTCAAGACCAATCTCTGACAGTGATACGGTATTTTCACCAATTAATACATTGAAATGTTTGTTATTATATATATTTATAGTTTTTATCTGTTTTTGATTGTTTACAATATAGCCTGAATAACAAATGTATGAAATTACACCATTGGTCTCAGTCATTTGTACAAAGCCATATCTTGAGGCTATTTCTGCTAGTGCAGATTCTGTGTATGGCTGCTGTGGCAAAAAATTGTTTCTCAATCCTCTAAATTTACAAGGTCCATTTTGATGCACCACTTTAGCATTGCCAAATAGTTGGGGTACAATTATTGCTATTGTTCTTTTATGAAGTACACTGCCAGGATGTTCTTTAATGTACAAATTATACACCTCTTCAGAACTGATGCTCACTGAGCCAGGCACTTGAATGTAGTTTCTTTGTAACCTGAAAAGTAAAAGAGTTATTTATTTGTCAATCTATATTTTAGATATAAAGCAAACAATAATGGCTGTCTTGCATTGCTCAATATATTATCTTTAATAGAACACAATATATAAGCATGTATATCAGCCCTTCAATTTTTCTTTCACATAACATTAGTAGAAAGTCAATTTTCCAAACTATGTTCACTGCTACAGCATCATAATGTTAACTGTGTCAAAAAACAATTAATTTTTACGTAAATGGAAAGGACTACATGTAGTTCTTTTTTGTGTATTCTTTGGGATTGGGAAGCATGTTATGGTATTAAAATCAATTACATTCTTTTAATAATGTTCTGTGATAAACTATTGTCTTATTAATTTAAACTATATTTTATATTGATGTTCTGTCAGATTATATCAATTGTACCATTATGTGTAACCTAATACCCAAATAAATCTATTTATGTATCTAACATTATGAGAAAAATGCAACATCCAAATTAATAGAAAATCTAAAACAACATAGCTAAACTATGTCAGTTTGTATATTTTATGTACTTGCATATATTATGATAATGTGTCCTTTTTATGTATGTTTTTTTTTCTCTATCTGTCTTTTTTAAAACATTTTTGTACTTGTGTTCTTAAAACACTTTATATCATGTAGGCTTTATATTTGTTATGTTTTTCTGGATCTTTCCTTTGTATTTAATTGTTTGTAATATGAATTTCTCTCAACTTGGGGGACATTAAATGATATGGTCTAACTGCTGTCTAAAAGTCAATGTAACAAGATTTCTCAATTCATATTTGCATTGTAGAAGTAAGCACCTTTTGCATCAGTATTATTTAAAGTACATTTTATGATTATTCGAGATGACGCATTTGTTATTATTTGTAGTACTTGTATTGTGGAAAACATATAACTCACATGTTTGAAGTTAATCAATACAAATGTAAAGAAATCATCTCTGCATGTATATTTTGCTGTTTAGAATTCCCTTGCGTTTTATTTGTATTATTGTGGTACTATTGTTCAAATAAACCTATATATATATATATATATATATATATATATATATATATATGTTAATAACAATTACTTTATATTCTCATTATGTATGCAATGTGTATAACATGAGAGTTTGTTAGTTGTTTCAAAATTGTATGTGGTAAAACTTTGAGTTAATAGATTTTATTTAATAATTATTTTGTTTCTTTTGAGGTGATTTAATTTTGCTAAGCAGTATATCATCAGATATATAGTCTGATTTTATTCGGTGAGCCGTGACTGGTTGGATGAGTCTAATCATAACCATGACTATAGGTATAACCAGTAAATATTCAATGAAAATCAATACAAACTATAATATCTCAAGTATAAAGACGTAATTATGATATAGGACTTCAATTATCATTATTCAAAATAGCGCAGTCGGTAACGAAGGTGTATAATATGTCACTAGCATTAATTTTACAGCAGTGGTTCGAACCTCACAGCCTCCGTACTTTTATTTTTTTCTAAAATTGGTGCTTAGTTTTATCATATAATAAATTTTGTGCTGTAATTAATTTTTAATTACTTTTTGTTTTATTTTATTATTTCTTTATCTTTATATCCAGCAATTTACCTATTAACAATAGCACATGTACATGTGTATATCATATATTCAGCGTCACTTGTAGTGACTAAATCAAAATCAGACTGGGATCATATCTAACAAAATTTCCGAAGTTATCTGCATTCCATTCTGCTTTCTTTCTTATTAAATGCATGTACATTTTGTACAATTACTTTGAAATAATTCCAATAAGCAAAGCTCAACAGTTTAGTGTATGACATCGCAGCAATAACTAAGCACAAACTCAGACTAATGTTTACATTCAATATTTTTATATACATGTGGCTTCATAATGCACATATATTTCGAGTTGTACGTTTCCATGATGTCAAAAATTATGAAAATCAAAGGAACCAAGCAGAATTCGAACCCGGGGTAACAAAAACCATGTTTCACAACCCAAGTGTCTTACCCTCACGACCACAGAGTCATTACATTCGACATGGTATAATTGTAATTAAGACAGTTATCAACTGGTTGGTCACAAAGCTGTGTTACTTTTTGTAGGAATGTTCCAAAATCTATAGATACAAAAGTGCAGTCACGGCTTACCGGGTAAAATTGGACTATTCCTATATGAATTCTAGTATTTAGGATTACATGTAAAGGTATACATCAAATTAAACCTGGATTTCAAGGCTAAATGAAAGTTTATAGACTGGTCTGTCATGGTGTATGGACTGGAGTAAAGCTGGATGTTTAATTCTGTGTATTTGATTTATAGCAATGTTTCTTGTAAATTTGCAAAAAAAGTATTGACACATTTATTTGCTGAAGGGACAATATTACTCATATTTACTTAAATGTCTATTGTGGTATATAGGTTTCAGTCATAGACTTTCAAGGACTGTGGTATTTTGACAGCTTTTTGTGAAGAACTTTTTAATAGTCAATGGATCTTTTTGCTTTGTTTTTCAATGTATGTAGTTTCTAATCAAGCAGTTGTTGAATGTTTAGCCATTTTAAAGAGGAACTTGGTCATTGTTTTTAAACAATTTTCTTGGAAGTTCTATGAAGGGAACCTGTAAGTGTCATTAGATAAATTAAAGCGCTGACATACCTTTTAATTGCATATATACACGTATTATCTTTTTATTAAAGTCGTTGTTTTATCATATTGTATGCAAATATTGTAAGAGTATTGCACTTAAATAAATTTGATTGTCAAATTTACTCTGCGTTTGTTTGTCTATTAGTAGTTTTGTGGGTTTCAACAGAATTTATTGAAGAAAGTGATGGCCTATTCCGTAGTAGGAATCAAACTGTGTCTATATTCCTGTCCAATTTGTATGGGTATGCATAGTTTTAATATTATTTGAACTTTGGCTTTGTACCTGAACCCTGGTAAACATTTTTGACAGGTAATGACATAGTACACGGTTCTTTAAGTGTTATGAATTTATATTAAGCATTATTTTTAGCACAAAATGCTCAAGGAGAGCTATTGTTGGGGTATGGCCTGATGTGTGTTAGTGCATACAAATGTACATGTGTGAGTTCATTGTTAACAGTTTCTTAAGAAATCCTGTCAAAAGTCATGATGCTGACAGTTACTTAATTTGGCATGTAGAATCACCTGAAGGTACTTTACAGAAACACTCAAATTATGCTCCTGGGGTCAAAATTTGCCCTGCCTCAGGGATATCAAGATTTACATCTTGTTATATAGGGAAATGTTATGGAAGATAATCTCTATTTATGTGATAAACAGCACTATGGATTGTTTATTAATTATAAAATGTTCATGTCATAGTATTTCTCTAAGTGGCATGATTTCAATGCATAAATTGTATAAACAGCACACCACTGCATCATGTAGTCCATTCATAATAACTATCAATCAGAAGGGGACATATTTTACTTGTATATTGAAAATTTGTAGGTGTGAGGACCAATTGATCAGCCAGTGAAAATGGTAGTATCTCATATATTCCCTTATATCGGCCATCGTCATCATTTTGCATGGCCCTGATTTATCAACCAACATACTGGTTTGAAATTATTTGATGAACACTTAATGAGATTAAGTTGTTACCTCCCTTTGATATGAAAATAGTGTATTTTTACAATTTGTCTAAAAAGTATGTGTTAACATTCTTCAAAATAATATTCAAATATCTGAGATGGTGAAAAGTTGAAACAACTGTGTGCAGTTAAATATCAGTATTCCCAAGCTTTCATTGGTCATGAAGATGATTGCAATACGAAAATTCTTCCATAAACAAGTCTTGAACTCTTCTCAAATGTCAATAAACGGCTATTTCAAAAGCCTGTTTTTTAATCAATAACACTTTAAAATGTATTACCATTCTATTATATCGTTAGAACTTGATATTTCATTTGTACATTCATTCATAATTCTCTTCAATTCAGTAGAGAAAGTATAGAACCAAAATAAAATTTAGCGAACTTCAATTAATGTTCAATCATTTTCAAATTGCAGACCGTTTATTGACGTCATCGTAGCCGTGACAGATTACGGGAAAAGTTTCGCGGAGTTTTTGACCAATCAGAGCGTATGTAACAAAACTGTTTATTTTACCGGAAGTCAATAGTGACGCTCAATCGCTGCAAAGTAAATTTACCGAAATAATGATTAATTCTATGATAACTACATAAGATATAAAGTTGAGACTTACCAGTTTTGTAGATATATGCGTCAGCTTTAAAAAAGAACCGATATTTGTGTCCAGTCGTATTCCGAAATGTAAAAATATCAGTTCGACCGTGGACTACTGTAAAACGGTTCAATACCATGTGTATATGATGCGCAACGTGAGAAAAGGGCCCTTATGGTCAAATTTTTCGAAATTAAGATTTTTACAGAAAGTGAAAGAGTAGGCTTCGTAGTTTCCAAAAATGTATAATTTATTAAAATATCTCAATTAATAACGTTGCTATGGCGATTTGAAATTCGATACTCGGTCCAAGAAAAAGCGACGTCACGTTTAACGTCGCGTTTTTGTTGGACATTTGGCAACTGAATACCATGGTAAATCAACTGCAAAAAGCATTTAGAATAAGTTTTTTCAAGAAGGTATTTTTTTTAAATTCAACATTCCTTACATTTGTACTTAAAAAGCTCGACTTTAAAATGATTTTCAGTTTACAATAGGCTTAAAGAAAGTCTTCATGTATGAGTCCAAATAACTAATCTATACTGACAGTTTACTAATAATCATATATTTGTGGTCCCAACAAATAACTTCACTCTCATAAACATTATTAAGTCTGATTGTGAAACAAAAATGCATTGATACAAACGGCGTTTTTTATCTATGATACAACAAAAATATGTGAAGGTCTATTTTTATTCTATCGACGCCAAATTTCCATTGCAATACATTCAACATAGTAACGCTAACTTTGATTTGTCCTTAAAATTTTTACCATCTTAAATATGCAGGTATTCATAATGACGGGTTTGTTCAATTACAGTCTAAATATTAAAATTGACAAATTTAAGAATGAGATAAATACACTATTTTACTTCCTTCCACAAGAGGTTGAGATAGATAAAAGTGTATTTCACATTAATATAAAATGTAACATAATTTTCAAGCAATTTTCGAGCTTACTATTACTTAATATTCTTCCTTACAAAACATCGTGTCGCATCAGAATTTAAAAGACTGATAACGTGGTAATCAATCCGTATGACAAAAATGAATACAATTTTAACTAATAACTTTCAATGTCAGTTATATTATGTTTAACACATATAAAGTATACATCCAGGTGAAAGATGGATAAAAATATTTAGTTAAGCATAAAATTGGAAATTAAAGTAATACGGACCTAGCTAACCTTTTCTTTGAAAGATCTATGAATGCCGACATTAACAACGCTTTTGGAATGCAATATTATCAAAGAAATCTTGAGTATTGAAGTTCGGAGATGATAGTCGGTAATCCTTTGATATTTTAATTGGCCCAAGGAATGCATGAACAGTTATAGTTGTGGAAGGGTTGACGAAACTGAGTATAGATATGGAAATCCGGCGCGAATCCAGAAAAGTTTATGTTATTTCAAGTTACATTGAAGTTTGACAAAAGATATTGGGATCAACACTGACCTGTGTATAAGTTGCATGCTCTATCATTAACGAGGGTTAATGTCATTTTATGACAAAATCAGATTGCATTGTAACGCTTATGGGTAAAACAGAAAAGAACAGGAATTTTGCTTTTAAGACCTAAGGCTTACACTCATGAATGTGTGGATTTGGTTTAAACACGAGGTAAGATAAAACATCACTATAGTTAAAAATGTACACACACATTACACTTGATATAATGATATTGTCACCATTTTATTTTCAATAAACTTTAGTTATTATTCTTAACGAAATAAAAAAGTTTTTAAAGTTTCGTATGACGAAAATGATGTGTACTAACGAGCTTGCGGTTAATTATAATTGTATTTAACAACAAAAAACGATCTTTATCTTAAACCAATTTGGATTTTATTACAATGATGTATAGGTAGATGGAAACATTATGTTTCGAATACTTTTATTTCATACGGCGATACGCCCTTAGAAAACTTATACAGACAGTCTTATAAGCAACGGGTTCACATTGACTCACAAGTGTTATCTTGCTCGACAATTGTAATGGATTTCTAAGATCTAACTGATAGATGTGGTAATTAGACAGAGCTACAATTTACTAACAATATATCTATATTTTTTTCGATCAATGATGTCAATCAAGCTTTATTTAGAGCTAGTCAAATTATGAAAAGAATAATGAATGCCGATATCTAGCCAGACCAAATTTAGCCTACTCCTCACATTCCAATTACCGGACGTTTTTTGGACATTGATAAGTTTTTGTTTAAACTTGTTTTAAACTGAATTTTGACATCATATAATTCGGTCCCGCTCACATATATATACACATGTACCAAGACAAAGTACATAACAATGTAGGCCGGGTCTAAATCTCGTGAAGAAATCGTCCGTAAAATACGGACGAGCGACATATAAAACTGGACGTTTGAGTCGGCTGGAATTGGAATCAAATTCCTTCTTAAATAAACACAATACGATTACAATTATTTAGCAACTCGATGAAGTAACAATATATCGCATAGGCCCCTACTGTGCAAAATTTGAGTTAAAAACAACCATCACTTACTTCAAAATCTAACATTTTCCCCTCTTGTATATATGAAAATTGTGACAGCTGGGGCTGCTGTTCAAAGTAAGCCTACAGACTGGTAAACACTAATTTGGTAATAAATTCCATATTCCAATTTAAATGACCATTTTAGATATAAACGACAGTAAAACAAGAGCAATACCATATACATGTTTGCATTCGATGAACATGTGTCTAAGAAATAACATATCTAAACTAAAAGTCTAAAAGCCCCAATGACATTTCAGTTCAGAAAGAGACGACATTATTCTAATTTTGCATTACCTATTCACAAAATTTCCAGATCAAGCTAGGATTTTAAGATGGACTGAATCGAAAATCGGAATAAAAAGAACAAGTCCGCATTTAACATTATAGCGTGTGCTGTATTCAGGGGTGTGCATGTATACCCGTAGTTACGAGTAAACAATTCGATGACGACGCGTGTAGAGGCTGTGGATCCATCGTCAATTTATATCAATGGTACCGAAATTATGCGTGTAATTCTCCCTAAAAATCTAATTGTAGCTAGTCTATTTAGCAATCCAATTTTAAAGCACAAATAAAACAGACTATTCTAAAGGTCAAGTTTCAAGTTAACCTCGTTGTATAAGTGTCAACACCACACGGCGGCTCGGCAGGTTGACGAAAGTTGGATGAAAAAACAACTCATGACGGTCAACAATCCTTTCTTTTTACGCTATTTGTTATCGATTTCTTGAAACATTGAATATAAGACATTCAAATTTTGTAGAACATATATTAATTCCTTTTAAAAAATGCAATAGAGCCAGTTAAATCGTCAGTATAAACAATGTAATAGTCACTGACGTGACACATGTACGCTAAGATTGACCTCGATTACGTTTGTTACGTTTACCGCAAACGACGTCAAAGAGCTTAAGGGCCCTTTTCTCGCGTTGCGCATCATATTATAATAAGACGGGGCTCGACTCGAATGCGATATTTTAAAGGGGACCGTTTTTTTTCTGTGTTTCTTAAACAATGTATTTTTAAGCATAAATATGAATATTTTATCGAATATAAGGACTCCAGTGCCAGTGACTGAGGGTTGCCCGCAAGAATGTTGTAACTCGTTCTTGTACGCAATGCGCTTCCTACACTCTTGGAGGCAACCCTTGATATACTCTTTCTATAGTGACAGACCAGAACCAGTTTAGTACTTGGTAATGGCACTTAGAACATTCCCTACTTGTAAAACTTATTCAAGATCTAACAGACATTTTATCTTAAGCAGTGAAATAAAAGCATTAAATGTATGCAAAGTATCTAACATTGTTATCATTTTGTTTTTTATTGCCACCAATGTTACTTACAACATCAACAGTAATAAGTTTGCAACATGATTTTGTAGCGAAATAAGTAACAGACATATATACATATTTGTACCAAAAACTGTTATAACTAGACATAAATTACCTAGTCAAACTTTACAAGACCTTAACTATAATTTACTTACAGCCCAGCCAGTTGGTTGATCTCTAGAAAATAGAGGCCAGCGTCTATAGTTGATATCATGTCTCAAGCTTGTATGTACATTTTCACCAAAGCCATAGATATATTTAGATGGTAATTTTGTTGATATTTGTATAAATTGATTAGAGAAAGTAAATCCACCAACACTTGTATCCCATCTGTAAAATAAAAATATGATAGTAAATTGATCATTTTAAAACTCATAGTAGAAATAATTACAAATTAATATAATTAACCCTTTACTGATCAGGACATGGGCAGAAATTGGCCATTCTTTCACCTTTAGACAACAATACTATTTCTAGATGCTCTTTGTTCATTACTAATTGGCTGCTGACAGGCATGCAACTTGGTCAAATTATTTCCTGGATGATTGTTATTTAGAAACAAAATTTATTTCTGCTGCAAAAAAAACCCCATAAATTTGAGTTCCTATTATGAACTATGGGATTTAATAGAATAATCACCCTTTAATTGATGCTAAATTCATAAGCAACTTGGTAATACATAACAGACTGGATGAATAGAACATCAGCTTATGAACATCCAAAATTGCAAAATAATTAAAATTGCTAGTTTGAAATATTCAGACAATTACAAAATCATCAAAAATGTAAACAAGACAAAATACTTACAATATTTCTCCATTACTTTTTCTTATAATTTGAAATGCAAATGGATCTTGAGAAATCACTTTAAATTCCGCCCGTGGATAGATTCCTTGATTAGAATTAAGATTTGTAGATATTGGTACTTGATACCTGCTTGATGTAAGATCTTCAAACTATAAATATATATAAACATTTGTTTGAAAATATTTGCAATAATTAGGAATGATTTAGAGGTTATAACAAAAATTGATATCTTTTTTTCAACTGTCAGTGGCACATAAATTCACCCCACTGATTTAAAACCAATCGTGAGTACAGAAGTACTGTTGTGAGTATTTAAATCAGAGGGGTTAATGTATGTGTCACTGCCAATTCAATAAAATATAACAATACAATTATACTGGTTTTACATTTTAATGACCACAAGGAAAGTAACAGTTACGATGAAACATGGTATCTGCTATGTAATACACAAGGTTGATTATTGTATAAAAGTAAATCACCAGTCAGCGGACAACTACAAGTGCTGATAGACTAAGCAGTGCTCAATGACATGTTTTGTGTGCAGTAATCTCCAGATATCAGCTAATTAAGCGTTATCCTATGGCTGGGTTTTGTACAGAGGTTTAATTGAGGGTTGAACGAAAGAATATATCCTTTGTTTTCAAATGAAGTTACAATAGTCTTTCGTTCAGCCCTCGAAATTGTACATGTTTATAGTTTCTGACCTTATGTATAAGCCTTATAGTTTTTGATAGGTATATACAACCTTTGGGTGGTCAGGCCAGATCATTCTTGAAAAATTATACTTTTCCTGCTCCCCTTCCCATTTTAAAATGGAATCCCCCAAAATCATAATTTAAAAAAATGAACTTACTTTGAATCTAAGTAGATCATTTCCTCTATATTCAACAGTTAAAGACACATGTATGACATCAGGACTACCCAGTGCAGAGTATGGATTGATTTGACCTTTATGTTGCAGATGATATATGGAGCCTAGTTCTGTCTTGTTAGATGACACCAGTCTGTAACCATAGTTATTGATATTCATATAACATGATGGTCCCTGTGTCACAGCATCATTATATATACATCCTCTATTCTCACATGATTCTTTATTTAATGTTTCATATCCACCAAAGACTTCTGGGAAACAATCATGACGTAATCTTTCATCTTCTTGTTCTGAACTAAAATTGAATTACAAAGAAAAAGCAAAATTATTTTTTTTAACTTTTTCATTTGATTTAACCCCTATTTCTATATAACATATTCAATGGCGTTGTACAAAAAGAACAATTATAAAAAATAATAAACCCTCCACCATAAATACATAATGTATATACAATAACACAAAACAAAATAAAACTTATCACACATGATGTAATATAGTGTGTAAGTGTATTTTTTTAATTGTTTTTATTGAGCTTTTATATTTCATATTTCTTGGACCTACATCATACACAGTTCATAATTTGTATTAATTTTACATTTTTTATCACTAATTTTACATTTTTTTTATTATATTTATTTGACATTGAAAGTTGGTGTCCTGAAGAGTATAACATGATGCTACTGTTAACTAGACATTTCCCTAAAGGTGTCGAAACATCATCTTTAAAGGGTTCTAATACATCCCCAAAGGTGTCTAACCATCACCTTTAAAGGGACGATTCATTTAAGCTGTAATGCAGTCATATGAAACAAGGTATAAAATGACAGAGAGCGAGACAATCCTCAAATTAATAATACTAAGTTATCTTTTTTACTGTTTTAATTATTCATTATTATTGTAAGTTTGTAACCATGTGCTTAAAACTATCTAAATTCATTACATCAACATGAATATTCAGGGAAGAGGTTGGTGTTTGGTTTGTTTTAAATTTGGATGTGCTTGTTTGAAATCCACCTTGTTGTGTCTTGTTTCCTAAAACAATCAGTTTTATTACCTAATGCTCTATATAAATGTCAATTTGCTATTTTTAACTGTTTTTCAACTATTCTGAGTGAAACCGGATTAAACCTGTTATGTTTTACTGCCCAATGCCACTGCGCATGAAACAGTTTTGACTGTTGCCCTCGCGTGCGAACTGTTTCATAGAGTGCAGTGCCAAGGGATTAAAAAAACTCCAAGCGTCCAATGAGTGAGATCATTGCAAGCGTCTTTAGAGTTACCAAACGAAAAGTAGAAAAAAAGTAAATTCTGTTGAAAATATCTACGATATGTCGCGGTTTAAAGACATTGAAGAGAGGGATCTCGAACTTTTGCTGAAAATCGGGACTCGCTAAGCACACGTAATGTCATCCACTTCTGAAACTATCGTTATTGCCATGTTATATCTGTACTAAGTCTTGCATTAGGTAATAAAACACTTATTGCATGGGTGTTTGGGGAACAGTCAAAACTATTATCCCTCAGTATCAGTGACAACATTAAGAACTGTTGCCCTTGGCCTAACGGCCTCGGGCAACAGTTCTTAAGTTGTCCCTGATACCTCGGGAAAATAGTTTTGACTGTTCCCCAAACACCCATGCAATAAGTGTATACTATTATAACTTGATATTACTGGTAGACCAAGATAGGAACTACAAGGAGATTAATACAAGTTGTGAGAATGTGTTAGATAAATGATAAAGAATATATTTGTATAAAATATTTATATTTTTTACCTCCAATAAACAGTAAAATCTCTGGTAAATGGAATATTTGGACATTCTATAGTTAGGACATTACCCTGAAATAAAAAACATTTAATATTTTTATACATGGACATGTAAAGTCAATATTACAGAAAATGCATCTAACAATTTGCCTGCTATTCAAACAATTAGCTACAAAACAACATTCAGAAGTCTTAATCATAGCAAATACCATGACCATGGATTGTCTACATACACATTAGAAAACGACCACCAGTCATTATCGTGTACAACACTTAATAATACAGATTGTAACATGCTTTATAAAGACATCCATAAAAACGTCTAACACGACATATTTCTGTGTAGGTCAGACAATATTGCTCAAAAACCAAATTCCATCAAATTCACATTTTCAACGGAACTACTTTCTCACCTTATGATATCAGAGGTTTATCTGTGTAGAAGATTGCCAGGTAGTTTTGAATTATTTCTATTTCTATAATATCACTATATGTAATTAAAGACAACATTACCTGACTTGTAAAGTGTAGATCTTCAGTATCATAATATACTCTCTGTATATTTGATGGAGCACCATAGACTTGTATAGTATCTATATATAAACTATGTAAATCTGGTGTATTGTCATGTTGTATCTTCATTGTTACTGAATTCTAAAATATAGGAGACATATTGATGGGTCAGTCCACAATTAGTGTAATAACATGTAATAAAGAAAGATAAGATTTATATATTGCTCTGATCCATTGATAAAACATGACCAGAAAATGTTGATGATAGACTTTGCTGAAACAGAGAACACAAGTTATGCTCTGAGTAAAAGAAGTAGATGAGTTCAGATGGTTTAAGACAAGCCCCCATTAAAGCCACATGTAAGACAAAAAAAAGTCTACGCCTAGAAATGAGGAATATGATTTTCATAGTTGGTTCCTTCCTAGTCAAATAATGTTTCCAAGGATGACTCCCAAAATTCCACCAATGCTTGTTATTTAAAAGAACGATAAAACATAAAAAATATCCAACTTCAAAATATTTATTTACTTAATCATTTTCTTGAAATGTGCAAAAAGGGTATTTTGACCCAAAAATTTCAAAATCACATTAATATGTGTATTATTTCTATATAACAATGATATTCGTTATTATTTGAAGCACAACAAGTAAATCTGTGAGCTAATGCTCACTAGTGATACCCCCGCAAAAATCTAAAAATATGTGACAAACAGGAAGTAGATGAGCAAGGAGCATGAAATCGCTTTACACCACATGGGACTATGGGATGAAGCAATATGCAAAGTACGAGGGATGATCCAAAATAATGTGGACTTTTGCTACAGTTAACGTTTGCTTGGTACAATCAGAAAACAATGTACATCAACATAAATAAGAACATGTCATGCATATTCTTACAAAATATCAGAGCAAAATACTGACTCAGTAAAAAGTATTGATCATAAGAAAACTATCACTATCAGTGACCCGGCGCGCGTCAACGACGTCTTCGTAACATTAATGGCGTCGTCACTCACACAGCACAGTACTCAATGTCAAATAACGGCAAATAGATTTGAAAATCGATTCACATTTGACATTTGCAGGTTGCTGATAAACATGCCCTTGATTGTACCGTAACCCATTTCTAGCTTATCTGCCAAATTGCGAATGGTTAGACCTCGGTCCGTATTCAGTGCTTCCCAAATTGATTTCTCTGCCGTCGCTTCGTTTTTCCCGTTTCTTCACCCACCCTGTCTTTCTTGAAAGCTTTCTCTACCCTTCCCAAACTTTTTGTGTCACTTAAAAACTTAACTTCTACTGACTGGATTTTTTTCTTTTAGAGTTTTCAATCAACTTAAGCGTCTTGGTTGGCATTTTTCATGAGATTATGACAAAATTTTATGATGCAACATACTTCCATCCGGTCAGGTGACAATATTTTAACGTTCGTTGCGTTGATGAGATCGTGTTATGAATGTTGTTTTCTCCATAACGACTTGATCAAATGAAGTTAAATTTGGACATGACGTCATGTATACACCCACAAGTCAGTTGGTCAAGTTTCGCGCTGTTTGTTTCATTATTTTCTGAGAAACAATACAATATGTTTCTCAAACATAGTGATTATAACGGCGCGCGCCTCATCGGCGTTACCTTGGTTATGAAAACGCATGGTGTGGTCTTATGATTATAAATATTTGTAATTTTATTGCTTTGTTTGATTCATTTAATGTTCCGATTTACAACCATATAAGTTTTTAAAAAATATTGTTAAAATTGTAAGAGCAGTATTAAAAGTCCACGTTATTTTGGATCATCCCTCGTATTAGGCTGCTGCATGTTATAGTTGCTGAGAAAACTGCGACGGAAATTTTGTAACGGACGGACGGACGGACACACGCACAAGGGTAAAACAGTATACTCCCCTCGAGGGTATAAAAAGGAATACTACAAGAATAAAGGGGAGTAACTCAGTAAATGTTATAGACAACTGATTATAATTGGTCTCCCCTGAATATTCAAACTACAGAAAAATAGTTCATCGATATTTACCCTTTCTGATTTAAATGTAGTGTAAAAATAATTCCCAGTTTCTGTTGTGTCTGAAATGGAAATAAACTTTTGCATTTAATAATACAAAGTTTGATAAGTACTTTAGTACCAATTTTTGTTGAACGGTTCATCCTAATGAAGGCCTTTTAAAGGCCAAAACTAGTAGACATGTAAAAGTTGAAACACTCTTTCTGGTGTTAGTATTGTCATTCCCATTCTAGAATCTACCCTCTTTCCTTAGTTTTATGTAAATACAATGTATAATCATTCCTCAGATTCACCAGCAGTGTGTTCAGTAACGACTGTTAGCGAACATTACGAGTATGGGACAAATTAACCGGAAGACAACTCAAGCCGTGGATAACTCAAACAAAATTTGGGACAACTCAACCCGTTAGTGAGGATTTGAGTTGTCTAGGGTTGAGTTTTCTTTGGGTTGAGTTGTTCCTACCCTAACGTTACAGAACGTTTTGGAACGTTCAGGGTAACTGAACTTGCTACTGGATTAGACTCCAATCCAACCTTAGCAACTATTTAGTTGTGGTCAATTAAAAATGAGTAGATTTAAAATATTTATGTAAAGAAACAGTAAGATAGATAATATAATTACTAATAGAGTCTCCATCATCCCAGTATAAATCTCCTGAAGCTTTGGAATTCTCATCTAGTGCTATCAATAATTTGAAGGGGTTTTTACGACTGAAAATAAACAATGCAATATTAAAATATTGATACAGGTCCGGTCATCTAGTGATAGGACTAAGTTGGTGAAGGTTTGCAACAACATAAAACTAAGAAACTGCTTTACTTTTATCCTACTTCTAAACTTTTTTTTTGAAAAACTGTCACAAGGCAAAAACTGCATGTGGCTGTGAGACAGTTATCAGTATGTTTTTTATTTAATCTTGAGGTTCAAGTTAATCTTGAGGTTCAGGTTAATCTTGAGGTTCAGGTTAATCTTGAGGTTCAAGTTAATCTTGAGGTTCAAGTTAATCTTGAGGTTCAGGTTAATCTTGAGGTTCAGGTTAATCTTGAGGTTCAGGTTAATCTTGAGGTTCAGGTTAATCTTGAGGTTCAGGTTAATCTTGAGGTTCAGGTTAATCTTGAGGTTCAAGTTAATCTTGAGGTTCAAGTTAATCTTGAGGTTCAGGTTAATCTTGAGGTTCAGGTTAATCTTGAGGTTCAGGTTAATCTTGAGGTTCAAGTTAATCTTGAGGTTCAAGTTAATCTTGAGGTTCAGGTTAATCTTGAGGTTCAGGTTAATCTTGAGGTTCAGGTTAATCTTGAGGTTCAAGTTAATCTTGAGGTTCAGGTTAATCTTGAGGTTCAGGTTAATCTTGAGGTTCAGGTTAATCTTGAGGTTCAAGTTAATCTTGAGGTTCAGGTTAATCTTGAGGTTCAGGTTAATCTTGAGGTTCAGGTTAAGTTGCTGGTAATAACAAGTTGTTCCCTTCCAAAGAAACTTGACACACGTTTAATGTTGATATGTCTCTATATATCTCTGTATAGAGATTATTTATTACATTTTCTTTCTGAGATGAATTGCCTCTTTCTGATATGAATTGCCTCTTTCTGATATGAATTGCCTCTTTCTGATATGACTTGCCTCATAAATAAAGAAAGTTGTCTCAAAATGGTGGAGACTTAAACCAGGCATGTTCCCATCCTGTCCAATCTGCTAGACTATGACCCCAAGTATCTGACCCCTTACTCAACTGTAAGTAACAATAATGTATATGAGCACATGGTGGTAGCTTAAATATAGCACAGTCAAGGGTTGCCAGCAAGTTGTCATTAACAAGTGGATTTGGCTAGAAGGTCAATCCAATAACCCAGTGATGGCTGCCTGGGTGAGTGCAGCTTATCCTTTTCAAAATTGTGGCATGATTATATGACAAATCAAACAAACATACATACACTGGGGTCCAGAAGTTTCTTTACACAGGTTAATTTTTAATGTTTAAGAATATACTTAAATATACTTAACACATTTTTGTAAGTTTCACAACCAATATACATTTTAAAATAAATCCTCAATTAATTTTTCCACAGTGTCTTCGTTTCTGTTAAAATGTTTTAATAGAAAAATGGCTTTAATTGCATAGTTACGAAATTCTATACAAGAAATTAAAAGTTTCTAGAGAAAATATGAAAAAATTGAGAAATTTATGTATCCCAGTGTATGAATTTAAAAAAAATCCACAAGACCTACCTGAAGCTTGTATTGTTAGCAGGTTTCTGCATAGGTAGAATATTTCCTCCTCTGACATATAGACCTATCTTGGAATGTATGGTAACATTTCTAACTTGTGACATTCCAGTGGATTGTACTACCTCACCATCATAGAAATTATACCATGTATCAGCAGGGAAATATGTGGAAACTTTAACCTGAGCCTGTAAGGTTGAAAAAATACATAAATATATAAAAATAATATAAAAAATAGCTACAATTTAAGATCATCAGAAAATAACCAACTACATTATGTTCCTAAACCTAGATTGGAATTAAAGAAAATATCTCTAAAAAAACTCAGGTCCAAAATTAGGAATGCTTCACAAAAAAGAGGTATAAAATTCAAGAACTCTAAAATTCTTTCAAACAGAAAGACTGATGTGAGGTGGAATACAAAATCATCTTAAATCATATAAACATGTTTAATCACTTGTCAACTGTTTTACCATGCATGTTGTATATATTATATAAATACTGTTGCTAAGAGGCTCACAGGGAAGATTCGGCTTTGCCTTACTGTGTTGCCTCTTTAAATAAATTCTTTATTAATATTATTATTATAAAGTTTAGGATATGTTTCGATTGAGGTATTTGATAGTAATATTTTCACTGCAGGAAAAACAGATTTATACTTTCACTGCTGTGTAAACAGAAGATTTCTTATGTTTTAATTCAGAACAGGCTAAACATAAGACTTTAGAACTTGCCTACAACATTAGTAAAGCAGTTAATGTTTTTTATGTGAACATTTGTAGTTTTGCATGCAATATTGTTGAGTGAAGCATGAGATGAAGGGTTTTTTCACCAAAACAATTTGTTATTGTTTGTTGCATGAACATGTTGGGGGGGGGAGTGTTAGGTTGATGTACCTTCAAATTAGGTTTAAATCCCTAGTTTAACCCCATCTATTTGCCACTGTCCATTCCAAGGCAGAAACCAAACAGTTCTTGTTTTTGTTTTTTGTTTGTGGTGCGTCTTTATACTAAAAGTTTAAAAATCTCCCTCTTTGCGTTTTCACTGTGTGGAGTATGCTTTGTTTCACTGTTGCTGTTCCCGATATGTTTTCAGACTCATTTTTAGTTTTTTTATACAAATATTAAGAATTTTGTTTTAGTGCAGTAGAACATTAAAATATAGTCTCTAAGCAAAAAGAAACACTACATTGTACAGTTCATAAAAAACCCTGTTTATTTACACAGTATAATGAACTAATCCATGACAAGGGATGCTCAAGATGACAATAAAATATGATACAGTATTAATTTTGATATGTTTTATGAGTGTCTTGTTGGTGTAGTGGTAAAGCGTTCTACCATTATAAGCATGATTGACTAAGGAGGTGGTGGTGGTTTATCCACCTTACTTATAAACTATACAACCTTTATTTTCAATTCTGCCCCACCTTTAATATGGATCGGTTTATTTTAATGTTTACAAGAACATGTTATTTTATTTTGTTTAAACTATATATTTAATAGATTTTAAGTGATTTTAAATGACATAATAAACAATAACTTACTTCTTCAAGTATAGGTACAATCATCAAAGCTTGTCCCCATAAAAATTGTCTGTCAATTTTATAAGTCATTTCATCCATCTTAAATCTGAAATAAATGATAAATTGTTAATCTTTTGCGGTATCTAAAATATAAAATATAGAAGTTTCTAGTGTCTTGGTTCATGCTTTTCTATGGATACACTAGTATAGTGCTCTTTTCATATTTAATATATGTTGAAAAGCATTTCACAATTAAGATACTGCATTACAATTATCATTTAACGTATAGTAGTACACCTCAAGCTCATGTACAAATTACAGAAATGTTCATCTTGTCAAGAAGGCACAAAAAAGTCTATTTTTAGAGAAAGGCATTAAACTATTATATAAAATATTTTATGTTATTTAATTTAATACATAGGTTAAAGCAGAGTAAGTGAAATGTATTTTCTTTTCTCAAGTATAAGGGGTTAGATGAAGAGTTAATATCGCTTCAATTTGCTCAAGTAAAGTTCTTTTAGTAATTATAATGACTTTATTAAACGAGGCTACACATTTGGATAAATTGTCCATGTAGTAGACTTTCAACTCCAGTAAACGCTTTTTCTAGTCAATACTGTTGAAGAGGGCATACATGTAGTATAAAGGAATTTGATAGCAGCCACCTAACTATTCAATACCCCTTACTTAGCTTAATATGGTGTAAACTACAATTACAAATGTACTAACCTACACTAAAAATTTTATTGAACACAAAGCTAATGAGGTAAGCTGAACAAATCACCATGTTACAATTATTACATTGTAAAAATGACATATATTACAATGTCAAGGGGAACCAAACTTACTCATGAAATAAAGGTCTAACAACAGTACTTCCTTCAGTATGTGACTTGTAGAATAATGTATATAAATATGGAAGTAACCAATATCTAGTCTCTAAGGCTTCACGTGCTGCCACGGCAACCATACCACCAAAATGTCCTGGATCATTATCCTTAAATCATTAAAGAAATATGAGTTATTTGTCCTGTATTTAAGTGGCAAATTCACACCACAATAATGCAAAACCTGCATAATACTGAAAACAGGGTTAAAATTTTTCATTAGGTCAATAACACTTATTGGCCCAGCAGGTCCTATAACATATTTCTGCTCTCTGATCAGGTACAATAATAGTTATGAATACAGCAAGATATGACAGCCGTTTTATTTCTGAACATGTTCAAATCCAATTTACAATGAATTCTTCTCTCAAGAGACTGCAGTCCATTGTTTATCCATGTAACATGCCCAACATTGAACGTTTTGACCATAAAAGCCAGTTTTAACAGTCAGACTGCAGATGTTGTATATGTAGCAGAGGATAAATACAGCAATTGTACTCTCTTGCCTTCAAGCTAGCTTTTATGGCGACTTGGTAGAGTGTCAACTTACGACTTGAGAGGTTATTGGTTCGAATCCTAGTTGGGATCATGGATTTTTATCATCCACATTTGGTGCCGAAAGTAAATACACATGTAACCCACTAGGAATTGTGATTGCACTCTTAGATAGTCCCACAGACAATCAAGCCATTAGAATTTGACAACATATTCTGTTAAGAAGAGGTGTATGTAGCAGAGGTATAATACGGCACTTTTACTCCCTTGCCTTCAAGCTAGCTGTAATGGGGACGTAATAGAGTGTACCCTTAAGACTCGAGAGGTCGTTGGTTCGAATCTAAGTTTGGAACATAGATTTTTATCATATATATAGTCAACAACAGTTACAATATAAAACATAAAGGTGTTATTTACCTTAGCATCAAACTGATTATGGTTTCTACTGTAAGGATAGAATGCACCCAGTTGTAACCATCTCATACATAATTCTGGTGAATTATTACCCCAAAATCCACATATATCAGCACCAACCTGTACAATATACAAACATATATGTGTATACAAATAACCCATATAAACAAAATGAACGCTTTGATATAATCAAGAGTTGACAATTACTCTTTTTACCAGGAATCCCTTGTCAGTTTCTTAGGGATTCCTCAATAATGTAAGGGATTCCTCTGATAAAAAGACTTTTGGATACAGATTTGCATTCACTGCATTTTCAGGGATCCTGATGAAATCCCTTGCTGAACTGCACTGGAGGTCCTCCCAAGTTTTTTGGGATCCTCGGAATTCTGGGACACTGGTAGTGTCAAAACCTGATAATTACAATGTATTTGTTAGTTCAGTTAAATTTTATATTGTATGTAATAAGCACTTTATCTCAACTTTTTTCAAAAATTTCTAATTAAATGCTGTTAAAAAAATTTAATACTCATTAACTACATGTAATAAAACAAATATGATAAAACTGTACACTTACATAAGGAATTCCAAACAAATTAAACTCCAGCATACCTATAACAAACACAAACAATTTTATAATGTACATGTATATAGCAAATACATGCAGTTGGTACAAAACCATACAAATATAATAAATACATTGTACCATCAAACTAACACATAAAAATATTTGAACAAATACATGAAAATTACATAATTGTACAATTTTCTCAGACTGGTGGGATAGCTCAGTCAGTAAGATTTGACCACAAATCTACAGCTTGTAGGTTTTATTTTAATGCAGGACCTTTGATCATAGCATTCTAGATTTGGTTGAGAAATATTTTCTACAACCATTCTTCTTACTACCTTACTATTAATTGAGGCAGTTGTCATTCATTTGTGAAGTTTTAAGACTTTGTACTGGGACAGAGATCTAAGCCATTCCAAAAAATGTAAGTAGTACAACTGTGACAATATAACTGAACAATTGTTGAGATTCTGCTTGCAGTAGTCATGTGGTAAGATGTGGTTAACAGAAAACAAGAGGGCATGAATTTGAACCTGACCATGGGCACTGCTAATATTCTAGAGTAAGAAATTTACTTGGGATTGCTTTACGCTACCACATTGATGGGTACCTGTGAGAGTGGTTTAATTCTGTTGTGCTAATGTGCATAGTAATTCCTTTAACAGATTTATAGCTAGATAAATAAAAGTAGCCAGAACATCAAGTGTAATAGCTGTGAAGTTGATTAACATGCATCAACATGAAACTTATGCTATACAATTCACTTATACTAACTTTACAGAAGAACAACCCTGGTACAATACAGACATTTCTACTATAATAACAATATATATAACAATGTATAATAATATAAAGTACAATGTATATAAATGTTACCAATGATAGAAGCTTGTAGATCAGACCAGTCAGCACTATTATCACCTAACCAATGTCCAGTATATTTGCCACTACCAGGGTATGTAGATCTTGATAATACAAAACTTCTTTGTCCAGTAGCTGCTTGTACTCCTCTGTAATAACATACATTTATTATACATACATGAAATGTAATGTGGAAACCACATTAAAGCCTGATTTAAAAACTTTAACGCAAAAATATGAAGGGAGATAATCCATAATAAAGGCAGGTAGAGTTGTGGTTACTGTCTAATTCTGTTCATGGCATGGTCTGTTATCATTGTATGAAGTTTCATAAAGATCTGACAATAAATGGCAGAAATATATGGTTAAGAAAAACTTTAACGCAATTGTTAACGACACCGAACGCCCTACCGCCTGCCTGCCTGCCAGCCCAACCGCCCACCCAGGTTTTGCCAAACAATAAGCCAAATTTTTTCGTTTGAAAAATCCGGCTAAAAACTATTGTTGACAGCTGTAACTTTTTGTTCACAGATACAATGTCAAGTGAAAGTACCATGAATCATTATGTTGTCTTATACAAAGACTCAAACTTATTATGGTTCCAATATAAAGTGATAAACAGAATATTAGGTACAAATTATCTCTTGAAAAAAATGAAACTAAGAAATGACGATTCTTGCTCATTCTGTAATAATGACCAAGAAACACTTACACACTTATTTACAGATTGCCCTGTAGTATCAAGTTTTTGGGCAGAATTAAAACTTTGGGTTGTAGATACCAATCGAAAAATTAATTACGCATGGTCAAAACAAGAGTTAATGGTTGGTCGACCTATAAAAAACATTGAAGACACAATTTTTAACTTTATAATCATAACTGCAAAAAAGTTTATCTATTCTTGTAAGTTTAAAGAAACATCACCAGCCCTGGTGCATTTTAAGAGGCACTTATTGTCAACCTTGATCACAGAAAAGGTCATAGCAAGAAAAAGCTTTAAACTTGAAAGTTTTACAAAAAAGTGGAATTGCTTCATTATAGCCATTGAAAATTCATCCAATCAGTAATTGTCCATGTACCTTGTATGTTTTACATCCAACATTGTTTTTTTTAATGTGTGTTTGTTGGTAAATTTCAGAAAAGCCACTATATGACTTGAAAATTCCAGCTATGGAAATACAACACCTTCCTTGACTTGATCTTTATTTTTTTACGTTTTTTTTTCCTTCCCCTTAAAAATCATTAAAATTAATCTTTGTAATAGTCGATGTTCGTTCTATTATGTATTGTCATTGTGTTACAATTTGTTCATTTTTTGGTACTGATTATTTCATAATATGTCTTGCATATGTATATCATCTTATAAAAACTGTCATATGGAGTAATTATCCCCCTTTAGTTGATATGTACTTGTAGTGCTATCTTAATAATTTTCACTGTGTTACAATACATTTAACCTTCCTTATGAAATAGAATCATTACATAAAATTGTGTATAAATAGAAAAATAATATGGAGTGAGTACCTACCTTCTATTTTTAGAGATTACATGAAGTCTTTAATTTTAATTTTGTACAATGTGTTACAATACATTCAATTCTTTTGTATAGATTAAACTTAGGACATGATTATCTTTCAATTTAAGTCTGTGTTTTTGACAGAAGTAATCTGGCATGGTGAAAAATAGAGGGTTTAAGAATTGTAGAAGCAATTTTAAATTTCAGATATAATTTGTACACGATATTGTTGTTGTTTAATATATAACATTGTCTCTCTCTCCTTTTTGCTTGTATTACTCTTTAATAATGCTCCATTCTATAAACCAAGACAGATCAAGACATGTAGTAGTAGACCTATATACAATAACTCTTCATTATGTTTATTATAATAATCTATTGTAAATATATATAGTACAATAACTCTTTATTATGTTTATTGTAACAATCTATTGTAAATATACATATGTTATTCTGTAGTAATAAATAATTACAAAAAAAAAAATTATGTTGTCTTATATTTATTATTGTTGTATAATGTCATTGTTATATAGGTAGGAACTGTGGTCCAGTGATTGGATGTGTGATTAGGGGTCAAGGTTCAAAACCCAATGGGAGTACTGCTATTTTCCTTGAGCAAGAAATTTACCTTCTATTGTTCCATCCCACCCAGGTGTAAATGGGTGCTGTGAGGAATCGCCTGCCTGAAGATGATTTCAATGATCAGGAGTTATTGTGAAAAGTTGCACTTTAAATTCTTTTGTAAGTTTAAGTGCTCTCAATAGCAAAATGGAAAATTTATTGGAATGTTTCAGTAAGCTATAATTTAACTTTCTTCTGAAACCTTATAGAATATTCAAAATTTAATGTAAAAGTGAAAATATTAACATTGTATTGTAATAAAGGAGATATTATCTGGCAAACAATTTGAAATTATTACAACTTATAAAATGGAACATAACATTATTACCTGAATGTAGGATAGGATTCACTCCAACCATATAAATTATGTACATCATAATGTTTATATTCTCCATGTTTACCTTGTTTACTGATCATACATATTGTTTTATCACTTAATCTACCTTGTACACCACTGGTAGCATTATCATATAAATAACTAGCCTCTGAAATATATGGAAATAGTTATGTATGGAAATTGATGTATGGAAATATTGATATATGGAAATTGATTTATGTGATGTATGGGAAACATTGATGTATGGAAATTGATGTATGTGATGTATGGGAAACATTGATGTATGGAAATATTGATGTATGTGATGTATGGGAAACATTGATGTATGGAAATTGATGTATGTGATGTATGGGAAACATTGATGTATGGAAATACTGATGTATGGAAATATTGATACATGGAATATTGATGTATGGAAATATTGATATGTGGAAATATTGATGTATGGAAATATTGATGTATGGAAATATTGATGTATTGATGTATGGAAATATTGATATATGGAAATATTGATGTATTGATGTATGGAAATATTGATGTATGGAAATATTGATATATGGAAATATTGATATATGGAAATATTGATGTATTGATGTATGGAATATTGATGTATGGAAATATTGATATATGGAAATATTGATATATGGAAATATTGATGTATTAATGTATGGAAATATTGATGTATGGAAATATTGATATATGGAAATATTGATGAATGGAAATATTGATGTATTGATGTATGGAAATATTGATGTATGGAAATATTGATGTATGGAAATATTGATATATGAAAATGGTGAAGTATGGAAATAGTGAAGTATTGAAATAGTGATGTGTGAGTTTATTGATGTATGGAAATAATGGTGTATGGAGATATTGATGTATGGAAATATTGATGTATGGAATATTGATGTATGGAAATATTGATATATGGAAATATTGATATATGGAAATATTGATGTATTAATGTATGGAAATATTGATATATGGAAATATTGATATATGAAAATAGTGAAGTATGGAAATAGTGAAGTATGGAAATAGTGATGTGTGAGTTTATTGATGTATGGAAATAATGGTGTATGGAGATATTGATACAAGGGAATATTGATAATGGAAATAGTGATGTATGGAAACAGTGATGTATAGAAATATTGATGTATGGGAAACATGGGGCGCGTTGCTTAAGCATTTCGCTAGGTATCGCTTCATAGCGAAATCCTAGGAAACGACTTGCTACAAGATATGGCTTCATTTCGCTACGTAGCGAAAGCTAGCGAAAAAAATCTTTGCTACCCTAGAGCGCTATAACAAATCAAAATGGCTGCCTCCGCCGTAATGTAACTTCCTGTTTGCCGACAATTTATGTTTTTATGTTTGACTGACTAATGATGAATTGAAATCAATAAATATTTGTAATTGTTCATTTAAACATGTTTTTGCAGTGATTTTGTACTTGTTAAAGCCTTATTTAGTTTGAAATCGCCCCGAAAACAAGCGATTGCAATGAGCGCAAAAGTTTTACTCGGCAAAGGCCGCCATCTTGGTTTGTGACGTAAATAGCTAGTCGTTTCCTAAGACAAATTGCTACAAGAAAGCGCTTTTTCATAGCGAAACGTAACGAAAATCGTTAGGCAACGCACCCATTGATTTATGTAAATATTGATGTATAGAAATTGTGATACATGGATATAGTGATATAGGGAAATATTGACACATGGAAATATTGATGAATGGAAATAGTGATGTATGGAAATATTAAGATATGGAAATAGTGATAAATAGAAATAGTGATGTGTGGGAAATAGTTATGAATGGAAATAGTGATGTATGGAACAGTGATGTATGGAAAAGTGATGTATGGAAATACTGATACATGAAAATATTGATACATGGATAAAGTGATGTATGGAAATTGTGATGTATGGAAATAGTGGTGTATGGATTTATTGATACATGGAAATAGTGGTGTGTGGGAAAAAGTGATGTATGGAAACAGTGATGTATGGAAACATTGATGTATGGAAATAGTGATGTATGGAAATACATGGAAATAATTATACATGTATATATGTAAATATTTATATACATTAAAACATGGAAATATTAATACATGAAATACATATCATATTTTTAACATGATAATGTCAGATGAATGAATTATTTATTCAAGACCTAGTGAAAGTGATAAAAAATGAAAAAGTCATCTACCCGCACCATGAACATTCCTTACAAACAATGAACCACAGGCACTTTAAAAGCTTAACAAAAGTACTCAGGAAGTTTAAACTGCAAAAGCAGGAATCTATTTTATTGTTATGATTTCCAATAAATGTACCAAACCTACTTGTTCTATATGGAGGATCTTCAAGTTTGTTATTAATTGGGCATTTCAAACTCCAGTGTGGTTTAACATCATTTGGCCAATTCCAAGGAACTTCTTCATTGGTTCCAAAATTAGCTGGTTCATTCATATCCTAAAAACCAGGAATATATTTGTCAGAGTTCTACCTATATATAATATACATTGACCTGAGACAAAATATACAATTTTGACATCATTATAGCTTGTTCACATTGACCCAAGACAATATAAAGAACCTGAATGTCATTATATATCTTGTTCATTGACTTGAAACAAGGCATAACAAATCATTCCCATTTACATTAAATATTCAAATTAAGACAGTGTGTTTACTGAAAACTATTATGTCATATCCAGTAATGAGTTACTTAGGAATTAGGAGAATTTGTTTGGTGATTTTATCAGGTTTTACACCACTGATCAACAATTTTTGCGATCATCTTTAGCAACAGGCTACCTAACTAGCTTTTCTAGAACATATTTCTCTGGCCCATTCAAAATTAGCTGACAACTTCTCCATACACAGAGTACAGTATAGCATGTGAACGTTGACCTGAGACAAAAATACTAATTAAATATCATTTGCATACACTAAGTTAGTTAAAATTAGTGTAGTGATTCAAGTGTGTAATGCATTAATCTATTGCAATACAGTTTACACAGACAAAACCATTGCTATTTTTTTATGGTTATTTTCATGAGTATCACCTGATGCATCAAAGCATGATGATATAACAAGTTAATTTTGAAAGTTAACATAATATAAAGAAAAAGGTTAACTTACAATCCATAGAGCATCAAATGGTACAACATCTTTATGTTTAATAATTAGTTTAGTCCAAACATCACCGGTATCAGGATTGAAGAAATCTGGGAATACAGCTTTACCTGGTGGCCAGACCTGATGTATAAATATAAAGGTAAAAAACATGTAGGTAAATGTATTGCATAGTTTTAAGCCATATTTGAACACTTTTCAGTTGTTCTTCTCACATTCTCTGGACGGACTTGGATATCAGCACCTAAGTTTTAACAAAGTACTAAGCACATACCCTAGCCAGTGCAAACAACTGTCTTACATGATACAGAGGTACACTGGAATATGGCTGTAGAAAATGTTTTATGACCAAACTTCTTGTGGGTATGTTTGTACTAAGTTGGAATCAAACCAATAATTCCTGGATTGCCAGTGAGATGTGCTACTTTCAAAGCTAACCAAGCAAGTAGAAACAAGAAGAAGAAGACTAAATATTGAAATGAATAAAACTAATCATGAGTTATATAACATTAATTACACTTTTATATTTTGACCAGCTTGACTAAAATACATAGATTTGATATTTTTCCTTAAAAGTTTCAAACATATCAAATAAAACTAGGAAAACAAACATTCAATAATGAGAAGAGCAAGATTTTAATGTGTCAGGCCAGGTGTTAATAATTTTAATTTGATGCTAGCTTTGAGAATGATGCTCTTTAGCAGGTATAAAAACACATGTTTATTAAAGATTTGGCAAATGAAGATGTTCTTTCAGGGATACAGCCATGTATTCTGTCCTTATTTCTCATTATAACACCTTTGTTTTTATGAGTAGGACATCAGTTAATATAAATAGCACCAATGTTACTAAAATAAACGTTTTTAACAATGAATATCACTGGTGTAACTAAAAATAGAAAAAAACATCTAAAATAGAACAAGTATATATTTACATATCCTAGAACAGCACCAGTGGAATCTTGATCATCATCAGGGACTTGATAATCTTTAGGCCACATTATAGATCCTTTAATTTTGGTTATATTATCATAAGGCTCATAATTAGGTACATCTGACTGTATTGCTGGATCCTGGAATTTAACACAACAAAATAATAATATATAAGCAGTCTACAAAATTAGTGAGTGTCTGGTTGCCAAGGACAAGCATTTTTTTTCTTGCAACCAAAACTTTCTTCAGGGCAACCAAATTTCTACAAACAGGATATAGTGCTAGCTGCTAAAAAACCAGTCCTGGCAACCACTTTCATATCCTAATTTTGTAGACTGTAAAAGAATATCTCCACGATGTAGAGACTCCACAAAGAGTAAAGCAGTAATCAGAGAAGCATTTAAAATGTCCTTAATTTCTTAGAATAGTGAAACTCCATAAAACGGTAGACTATACAGATGCTTGGCTTTTTGCAGGATTGATTTTACACAGGTGTTCTCAATGTTATCATGAAAAAAAACTCATTTTTAATTACAAGGATCACTTTAGCATTGTGATATTTGAGTAGATCATTATGTAATCAACTCATCATCTATTTTGGCTAACAACTGAAAATGGTAGCTTTGCCTGACACCATTAAGGTAATTTAAAAAATGCTTATTTCTATATTTACTTGATTTACATTTCTATAGTATAACAACTTCATTTAAAACTGGCAATTGTAATACAGCACTTGTACTCCCTTACCTTATATTGCGACATGGTAGTATCTGCTTACAACTCGAGAGATCATGGGTCTGAATCTCAGTTCAGATCATAATTTTATTATCAGGTTACATTTTGCACATTTTTAAAATAACCCACTAGGAAAAGTGTGCTAGCATATCCTAAGATTGTTCAAAAAACATTCAAGCTCCAAAAATTCTAGGACGAATTCTGTTAAGGGGGGGTTTATGTAGCAAAGGTGTAATATGGCACTTGAACTCCCTTGCCTTCAAGCTAGCTTTTATGGCATTGCAGTCTGCTAAGGACTCGAGAGGTTGTAGGTTCAAATCTAAGCGCAGATTTTTATCAGGTTACAGGACGATGAAATAACAACATGAAGTAATATAAAAGTATGGCATGACTATACTTATTTACAATAAAAAATATTAAACATTTTACCAGAATGATTACTGTGTGCATGCCATTATCTCTAAGTTGATTAAAGTATTTTGGTAGATCACCAAAGTTCTCAGCATCTAAGGTAAAATCTTTTAATTTATCAAAATGATCAATATCAGCATATTGTACATCCTATAAAAAGAAAATATATACAAAAATTCATATATATTTATTCAATTTAAATTTTGTAATATTTAATAAACAGTTTATAATTTTGATGCTTTAAGTTTACCAGTTCATCTGCATTCAGCAATAGTCAAGTGGTAGGACATGCACGTAAGGTCAAAAGATCCTGGGTTTGAATCTCATTAAGGGCACTGCTAGTTTCCTTGAGCAAGAAATACCCTGTGATTGCTTCACTCCACCCAGGTGTAAATTGGTACTTGGGATGGTGGTATTATTCTAATGGGTCAATGGGTCTGCTGCAAATTTGCTGAGTAATAAATTCCCAAAAGAGATTGATAGATTGATAATTGAAGTCCTTCGATCAGGGGTAATAGGCTGCACTAATAAAAGGAGTAAAAAACTCCCCAGGGAGATTAATAGATAGATAGATACCAGTAGCTGGATGTCCAGGGGTAACAGCTGTAAAGTTGGTGAACATGTGTAAGCATGAAACTTAGGCTTTAAAATGCCATTACACTTTTTTACATTCAATCTGATTAAAATCTGACCTTAAATTATCTGTTTGCCTTATTTTACATCTAACAAGCTCACTGTACAGGGGCTCACTGTTCAGTTGACCTTTGCTATTATCTTCATAATGTAATCATTGTACTCACAGATTTGTTTACATAGTATAAAGTATGTATAGAAAGTTGACGCAAATTACAAGGAATCATTCAATCACAGTATGTGAATGCAACACACACAGTCAAATAACTTCACAAAACTCAATTTAAAAAAGAAAATGCAAAACTCCAGTGCTATTACTAGTGTTTCATCTAGATGAAAGCTCTGCATTGATAAGGCAATGCACTTATTGTCAACTAAACGTGTCTTAATTCAAAGGCTGAATAAGTAGGAGTTTAAAAATGAGAATGATGAAAATTAATAAGGATGATAAAAATCTTACGTGTGGTATGTTATATTGTCTGGTTCTCTTTACCACTGTCTCTATTTCTTTTGTGTTCCGGTAACCATAGCGACAAATATGGAATCCTAATGCCCAATATGGTGGCATAAATGGTCGACCTATTGCCTGCAAGAATAAAATGTGTCTACAACAAGATAAGAAGTTCTAAATGGCTCATCTGTAATTCAGAGTAGGTAGTAATGAAGGACTTTGAATGTTAAGGTCTTGTAAAACTTGTAAAATATCTCCAACATTTTGAAGACCGTTTAATAACAAAAGTTTTTAAAAACTCCTCCCTCTGCTTCTTGGCTGTGTGCAGAGAATGTGTTTTCTTACAGTTGCTGTTCATGATATGTTTTCATATGCTCTTTTTTTAGAAACAGAAAATAATAAAGAAAATGATTTTCATAATAAGCTAAAAAGATATTATTGTTTTTAAACACTGGCAATGCCAATAAAACTAACAAACATTCGTCTCAACAATTATAACTACACGTACATGTATTTCTTTCTAAAAATGGTAGTAATAGAGAAAAATGTACACTTACACTAGTATATTGTTGTACAACAGTCTCGGGATCTGGTCCAAGGAACATATAAAAATCTAGAATTCCACCAATAGTTCTATATGTTAACATTGGTAATGGTGTAAAACTATATTCTGAAAAAAGAGTTAATATGGAACATATTTTAAATTAAAAATATAATAAAAACTGTAAATAGTTAAGTCATTAGAAGAAGAACAGCAACATGGGCAGATATATAGTGATAGCTATTAAAATGGAGGTCTGCTACAAGAAGTAAACCTATTTCACTAAGCTTAGACTACTTAAAGTTAAAGTTGGTATATGAAACTATCTAGAGTGCTTTTCAAAACAAATCAAAGTATCAAAATACAGAAGGACTTCTGTGCACATTGAAACCAAACAAATCCATTCTAATGATTACTCCTCACACATAAGATTTAAGTACACATCAAGCAGGGCAAAAAATGTGGGCAAAGTGTTTATTCTACCCTGTATTACTGGCAAATACTACAGCCTAGTATAAAGATTTGACTCTGCCCCTTCCATCTGCATGCTTATCAATAAAAGTAAACACTTGTCAATGATCATTGAAACAAAAACATGTCAGTTGATTGAGGGAACTATTTTATCGCCTAGGAATTAACTGGGTAGTAAACCAGAGACAGATATTTCATGCCGCATGTCAAACTGGTCAGGCATTTTCAGCGTCGATATTTTTCATTTTGTGGTATAACTTTAAGCTTTTTGGCAAAATCCCCGAAGGTCTAAAAATGCAGGACAAAAGTATATTCAAGTGATGGTCTTAGAAAAAATATCATGCTAGAAAAGTTTCATACTAGTGAAATTTCATAATTCTTAACTTGGATTTAAAGACCTTTATTAACTTTCTTTGGTTAAGAACTAAGGTCCACTTTTTTGGCACTTATCTAACCAGCTTTCCTGGACATTGTTCTTACTCAAATTTCTATAAGATGCAAACAATTTTTCCAAACACAGGAAAATCACTACATGAACTGAGCTTACATTGAACCTAAATCTCCAAATTGGAAGACTTAAATAGTATAACTACAACACCAGGCCTACAAAATGAATTAGATAATTTAATACTGGCACTTGTACCAAGAAGATAATAATAAAAAGAACCTACCCATAGCATTACTGTTCAGTAGAAATACACCATGTGAGTTGCCATCTCCTTCTTGACAAGTATAAAATGGATGCACACCGTACAAGTTAGCATAAGCCTGTAAATATAGGAAATAAATATTAAAAGTTAAATACTGAATGTAAACAACAAACGGAAGCGAAACAAGGGACCTTTGCCTTACATAAGCTAGATTAGATCTATATGAACTTCTAATCGTCTGCTAGTTAACGCGTAATGCGGACCACATTAATTGCAGTAGTAATTATTCCTTGGAAAGTGCATGCACAGCCTAATGTAACCATCTGAGACTAATTTTGATGAGGTTTTGCCACAGTCCACTACTAAACATGGGGAAACCCCATGTAAAAAAATTCAAAAAGTATTACCGTAAAGGATGGTGGTTGGTCTCTGGAAAACATTGGCCATGTTTTATGATTGAGATCATGTTGAAATGTTCTATGTAGATTCTCACCAAAACCATACACATAGGTTGATGGTAACTTGGTACTGAGTTGTAAGAATTGATTGGATAAAACAAGACCTCCTACACCAGTATCCCATCTAAAAATAGAAATAAATCATCCGAAATAATGAGGAGAGAATACTACTGGCAGTGAATAATTAAAACACAATGGTAATTACTTAATAATTATTGTCTGGGACAATGATTTCATATGAAGTTAAAATATGGCGTGTGAATTCAGGCTCATCTTACACAATTTGTCTATGCATGTTATGTTTGAGTTATACTGTAGGAAGCTAATTCTATAAACAAATGTTCAGACCAAGTTTTAAGACAAGGACTGTGTCAGTATACTCGTATTAATGGTTATGTACTGGTATTTCTATTGGTCAACACAAACTAGTCTAACCATGTATAAATAAAGCAAAATATGGAGTAGTTATGTGCTGACTCATCAATTTGGACACATAATACCATTATATCATATGAGTTTGGCTTTATACTAAAGGGGACAACTGTATAGGTAACTTATAGAATTTCAAACTACTTATGTTCTTATCTTACATTGATTTTACTTTTATTCAATGGTAATGGTGAGACTTAGGACAGGACACAACCGGCTATAATGCATAAAATATAATATGCTAATATGCATAAAAAGCTGAAGCTGGCACCGAAAGCTACATGCCCATGCAGTGAGGATGACCAAACCACAGAGCACATCCTTCAAACCTGTGAAAGACACCACCAGGAGAGACTAGCAATATGGCCGACTGAGACAACTTTACAGGGGAAACTGTATGGTACTGTAGATGAACTCAGACAAACCATACAATTCATCCATTAGACTGGTCTGACTGTGTAGCCTCGAACGAAAAGAAGAACTTTCATTCAAACATAGTGGTGAACTGTTGAGGCCATTAAAAGATATTTATATTTCAATTGTATCTTTGCCTCATATATAGAATACTAAGTATTTGTCTTTTGAAACCATGGGGGATTCTGACCATAGGATTGGTGCATGCTCAAAAACCTGAATTTTGACTTAGAAAAAAAGTGTAAAAAATGTCACCATATTGTAAAATTTGCACCCCTCTTGGGAAATGCATCATGAGACTTAAAACTTAAAAAGCTGTTACAAAATAAAGTAATGTCACTCACAGAACT
Source organism: Mactra quadrangularis (assembly GCA_025267735.1). NCBI lineage: Eukaryota > Metazoa > Mollusca > Bivalvia > Venerida > Mactridae > Mactra > Mactra quadrangularis. Next base: position 9,239,518 of record CM046307.1, on the reverse strand, counting down.
TTTCCAGTAGACTTTCTAATAATTTGAAAGGCAAATGTTTCATTGTTTGTCACTTTGAAAATATACTTTGCTCCTGTTGCCTTTCCATCATTTAAAACATTGATTTCCAGCGGTACTTCATAACGTTTAAATAATGGATCATCAAACTGAAGTATAGAACATATTTCAAACATATAATATTACAATTAAAGCAAGTGAAATAAAGAGAAAAAAACAATATTATCCAAGGCAACCAGCATAACTATAGACACTACATATTCGAGTTTTTGGAGGATTTAGGTTGTGTTTGCTGCTTTTAATAATCATCTTTGTAATGCTGAATTTTAATGAATTATTGTTCGTTTTTTCTCAACTGTCAAAACATGAATAATTTCACAGTGAATGTGTTTGTTAAAATTATTGTCGTAATACACCCATGAGTTTTCGAAAGTGTGTATTATGATAGAGTAAAGCTGTTTATGCCGCATGATATGTTTTAGTCAAGATATTTTTAATAACAATTAGGCTGCCAGTACAAAAACAATGCATTCAGTCACCGTGAAATTATTCAAGCTTTGACAGTTGAAAAAAAACGAACATTAACTTAAACTGTTTTGAATTCAAAGCAGTGCAATGTTTGTCACAGTCAAATCCATGATGATCAAAGTTCAAAATGCAAAGACTTAGAGTAAAACCAAGTTAAAGTGCATATTAAAGTCTGCTTCCATATACATGTTCAGCTGACTTTACAGTCTTGTATGATAACTCCTGATCATTGAAATCACCATCAAGCAGGCGATCCCTCACCGTTCTCATTTACATGTGGTTGAAGTGGAACAAATGTAGGTTAATTTCTTGCTCAAGGAAACTAGCCATGCCACTAATGGGTATTGAACCTTAGACCCCTTTAGCATGTAAAGTGCAAACTATGTTGACTTTACATGTATAGTGTTGTCAAATGCTTTGCTGCTTCATTTCAGTGTAGGCAGAATAAATACTGTAAAACTGCAGGTCTTACAGTTAAAAAGTTAAAGTGCAGTATTTAAAGTCTGCTTACATGTACATATTCAGCCAACTATAGAATCTTGAATTATTGAAATCACCTTCAAGCAATTGACCCTTTACACATTAGTAAAGTGAAACAACTGTAGGTAAATTTCTTGCTCAAGGAAATTAACTCTGCCCCCAGTGGAGTTCAAACCAAAGACCTTTTAATCCAAATGTCAAATGGACCTATACATTACTGATTTTGACATTTCAAAGCCTCTGGTACAAATGTACACTATTTTTTTGCATTCAGTTCATCAGAAATGGAATCTATTTGCTGTTGACCAAAGGAAGCTAAATATGCTGAAATCAGCTGAAAATTGGCAGCCCTCACAGACAAAACTTAAGAAGAGCAATTTTAAATAGTGACTTTATCTTACCTTAAACCTAATAGTTTCATTGCCTCTCATCTCAACGTCAAATATAACAGTTTCTAAATCATCACCAAATGGACCTTCTGATTTCATATTAAGATAAGCACGGTATCCAAGACTTGTTGTCTCCCATCTATCCACACTGTAACCTTGTTGTTTACTATAGAAACAATCTGGAATGTTGGGTTCCGATGTGGGTTCATATATACATCTTCTGTCCTCGCATAGTTCTTTTGTCACCTTGGTAACCCCTCCCTCGGCTTCCGGGATACAGTCAATCCGACTTTGAAGCTCTTCATCTGTCACCACCTTTGATGTTGTTGTTGTTGTAGCCCGAGTCGTTGGAGTGCTGGTTCCCTTCTGGGAATCAACCTTCCTGCTGGTTCCTCCATCATTATTGTCTTTCGTGGTAAAATATACAGTAACTCCAACAATGGCTCCAACTAGTAGAAGAACCAGCAAAATCCAACAATATCTTTCTCTATTTGACTTTCTTGGTCTCTGATAATCTGGATGTTCAATACCTTCAGAAAACTTATAAAAATTCTTATCACTACCTGTTTCCATTGTCATTTATTTAATAAAATATCCCACACAAAAAAATATCTATCAATTTTTATTTCCTTAATGTTAATTGAACTAATTTTATCTACTCAAACACTCTCCATAAAAAAGGACAAAAATCTATTACTAAGTTTTCATAATTTAAGAGGCATATCTTTTTGCATTAGATTACAAAATCTGTGAATTAAGTTATTTTTATAATCAATTGTCACAAATACACACTTATTTTCTAGTAGCAAAGTTCCATATAATCAAATTCTTATGTTCAACCATGTGAGATGTTGGTCCTAAAAAGAAATAACATACAAGTTTAAATTTCTACCGGTGTTCAAATTTTTCCGATTTTTTTTCAAAACAATAATATTTTTAATTCATTGAAAAAATAATATAAGTCCCAAAAATTTCTAATAATTTCAGATTTTGGATAACTCCACTGATAATTTTTGTAACATAACAGATGACCCCCAAAGAATCAGAAAAAAAATGTTCCCGAAGAAATTTCGTAATGACTTTTTCCCGAAGAAATTCTCACTCATATATTACATGTAAAACTTGACATGACATGACATAGCAGTTTCATCTGCTACCAGTAAAAGATAACTTGAGTACATCAGTGCGTATCTGTATATCCTAATATGAAAACGTCTAATCCTAATGTATTGATAAGGTTTCGTAATTCAGGTTATTTAAACAAGGGGCTACCCTGGTTAGATACTAAACTATCCACTATAAAGATTACTGTAGTAGTGACATAGAAACTCAGGACCTTGTTTCACAACACTTTTTAAATTCAGAATGCTTAAAGGGCAGTTTAAAGTCTGCTCCCATGTACATTTTCAGCTACTTTACAGTTTTGTACAATAACCCCTGATCATTAAAATTGCCCTCAAGCAAGTGACACCTCTGAGTACTTATTTACATCTTGGTGGAGTGGAACAACTGTAAGTGAATTTCTTACTCAAGGAAAGTAGCAGAGCCCCTAGTAGGGCTTGAACCTGGAACTTCTCGATCCCTGAATGCTATACCTACCACTGGACCACTGCTCCTATGGTCTTGACTGTGTTAATTTGAACTTTAAAATTTTACTACTTTTTTTAACAAAGCCAGATCAATCAAATCATTTAAATGAGATGGAAAGCTCATCTAACCATCACTAACTTCTAGTAAGCACCAGTAACTATTACCAATATACTAATTTTTTTTAGCTTCATTGTGAAACAAGTCATTACAACTTAGATTAATCATTTTCGAGTTTGCTACCTCAGGTCCCCAAGTACTAAGCTAGAAGGATAAAGTTCCTTGCTCAAGGAAACAAAAGGGTAGGTTTTGAATGGGATTTAAACCAATGCAGGGCTGGCGATTCAATGATTACCAGTCCAAAGTCAGAACCACTAGCCCACACCTGCTCAAGTAATTTAAGACTCATATCATCCATAAGCAACAACATACCTTCTTACAAAAAAGTCACTGTCATAAGATGGACTCTACCCAAATACTCGCTATCAGTGAAAGATGGCACAAAGCACTAAGAGTGACGCATACAGTACATGTAACCCTGCTAATCTAAATATTCAATTATCAATAGTGAATACAGAAATACTGCAGTAAGTATTTAAATCAGCAGGGTTAATGTATGAGCCACTGAGAGTTGAATGAAATTTATCAATTTTGATCAAATTAATCAAGTATTGTATAATTATAGAACATGTCCCTGCATAATATAATAATAAACATATGCAAAATATCATATCCTCAAATACAAAATGTTGATGAAGTTTATGCAAATTACACTCCCATAAAAATCCAGCAGTTTCATTTACAATCAAATGCAACAAAAGTATCCTGTATTGTTTTGATTTTTAAATCTGCCTAAAAACACTTTCTAAATGAAGATCTTCCAGTCGGAATAACCTACAGCCAAATTTTAAGTGCAAAAGTTAAAACTGTTGCTATTGGTAATTTGTATTCAATTATTAGTGGCACAGACATTACCCCTGCTGATTTAAATACTCAATATGTTCAACAATCCCAGTACATGAATACAGACATCTATTTTTATCGATAGTGAGTATTTAAATCAGTGGGTTTAAGTATGCACACTGACAGCTGAAAAATTAACAATATATGCATAAAATACCTGTAGAAAAGAAATTAAGTTTGAAATATCCAAAAATTTAAATGTATAATACCGCCAGCAGATTTTAACAAGCAAAATGCAAGCATGTGATAAATATTGAATATAAAACAAGAAATTGTTTGGTTAGTTTGCATAAAGTTTTGTTATCAATGAATTTATGGTCTTTTAAAAGTATAAACATTGGGTCAATATCTTCTATCATTAAATGTATTTAAGAAAACATTACTAAAATTAAATTAAAACTAAAAACTTTGATTATTGATGTCACGAAGCAAAATATTAGCAAAATGAAAGATTTTTTTTCAATTTTATACTGTTGATCAATACTTTTCAATTTAATTACTTTCTACAACCTACTTGCTCTCCTCAAGTATTAAAACCATGGCTACAGCATACTTATTCTTGACGAAACTAACATCTGAATCAGACAATGAACCAATTATGAAAACAACAAAGGTTTTGTATCACCTATTTACAAAAAATTGTAAAAAAATGTCAACTTATTTTTTGAATTCTCCAACCCCATACACTTGAGAAAAAAAAACCAGGTGGGAAAAATATCTGCAGTGCTCTCAGATGAAGTGAACACAAAGAATACATACAAGATCATAAAAATATGCAATCAATAAATAATTCTTTATCAATAGTGTGAGCTGTGTTATGTATAAACATTGCCAACAAATCAATTTTATTAAAAGCATTTTTTATAATCAGATACTTGAATATACATTGCTATATAGAAAGTTGATGACCCATCAATAAAACAAAAAATAAGATCATCTTGAATATGAAGGCATAAATTTGCCACAAGCAGATAACATAAACGAAGATAGAGATGGCCTAAATTAAAGTACCCCAGTATTCACATTACTCTACATGTTTAATTTGGTTCTCTGCAAAATTTATGCATAGATTTCAATTAAATATTGGTAAATTTTATTTTATGGTCATTGGCACATATGTTGACCCTGCTGATTTGAATTCTCGATTATCAAAAGTGAGTAATACAGAAATACTGTAGTGAGTATTTAAATCAGCAGGGTAAATGTATGCACCACTGACAATTTAAGGTTATTAATAGATATGTTAATTCATTCTGTTTCTCCTAGCTGTATAGAATTAACTAGTAAGCAATAATCATATCATTTGAAAAATTATCTTAATTTTTGATTCCTCATTAGAATGTCTTGCTAAAGGCAGTAGAGTGCCACCATAGTATGTTGAAAATATTCTGATAAGGGCAGTCACCACGAAACATGGCGGACCGACGGACAAATCCTGTAAAAAATTAGAAGGTCCGTCTAGATCTGCAGGTTTACAGGACCGACTGTCCGGCAAATAATTTGACCACATCAATTTTTGAAATTTTTGTTAAAGACATAAAAGAGAGTTTTGTTATAAATCAACACATGAATGGTCAAATTTGAAATGAAAAACTTAAGATAAAACTCATTTACATACATTTAAATGGGTAAATATGCTAAGTTTTTAATTCATCAAATATGTACAATGACTCCGGTCCTGTAAGACTTGGTTTGGTCCTGTAAAATTTTGATCTTCACAGGACCTACTGTCCAGTAATAAACTGTAGAGTTTCGTTGTGACTGGATAAGAGTATAGATCATAAATTATTATATTAGTACTCCATCATGCCTGATTATATATTTTGTGCTTATTTTAACTTCACAACAAATTTGTTTTTAGATGAAAACAACAGTTACTTCTGAAGGAATCTCTAAACAAGAAATGTAATGTAGAAACCACATAAAAGCCTGATTTGCATTAAAATCTGACCATAAATGACATAGATATCCTACATATTAAAAACTTTAATGCAAAAAATACGAAGGGAGATCAGTTGTGGTTACTTTCTAATCTGTTCATCACATGGTATGTTATCATTGTATGAATAGTGTTGCAAAGGCTGGGAAACTTTCCGGTAATTTTGGAAATTTACCTGGTAATTTTCGGAAACTTTCAAGGGCTGGGAAATTTTGGAAATATTGAAAAAAAAATTAAGTTAATGTAAGTTATTTGACAAAATTTGATTTTAAAAGAATGCATTTTCATTTACAATAAAATTATGAAATATGAGGGTTTTCACTGTTGATGTCAGCAGCTGATGTCAGAATCTCACAGTCTACTTATGTTAATCTTCACACTTTAATGATGATGAGGTTGAGACATCTGACATGGAAATTATAGACTAAATATGTTTGATTATTCTACACTTGATTGGCTACAGTTTGATTTTGTAATATTTTAGTTTATTTACAAAATTAGAGTTACCAATTCTTTTATTCAATGTGATTGTGTTAAATTGCTTTAGTTGTTATCACTATTCATTTTTGGAAGGAATTCTTTTGAATTCCTTTCTATGTCAGCGCTCTTGGAAATTTGAAAAAGAACGAACAACACCTTCAACTCAATAGAAATCAATGAGTCAATGCGATCAAGAAATAGTGCAGCAGAAAAATATGTGTACTATCAAAAGTAGATAAGTTGAAAAAGTAATTTCAACAAATACTTAAAATTATGATATTAAATGGTTTTTTTACACGTGAATTAAACAACTTTCTAACTGAGCACGGAAAGAAGTTTTTTGTATTATTGCGCAGTGGTATCTACCACATGATTGTATATATATATATACAATTTTAACGAGCGTTTATCTCAGCAGGCGTTTACTTTGAGAGCGTAGAGCGCTGGACATTTTTCGAAGTTAAGCAACGAAATGTACGGTTAATCTTTGGATGGGTGTCCGTAGAGGTTTAGTGACAGCGCGGAGCGAGTATCATAAATGTGTTTTTGTTTTTTTTAATAGACCACAACAAATTAACCGTTATGTTCGTCTGATTTCTTGCACCTTAAAATCAAAAAAAAAAAATGCGTCCGCACCTTGAAATTGACGCATAATAAATTTCGGAAAATCAGAAGTTTTCACACTAGACCAAGTAGAAATGGAACTAAAAATTAGAAATTTGAGTTCTAAATAGCAAAATAAATCAGAAAATTTCACTGTTAAAGTAAAGCAGTAATGTATCCTTGCTAACATACGGCATTAGAAATTACAATGACACAATCCATTGTTCAGAAATATGATAACTGCACTCTCTCTTAGACCGTAAACTGAACATTTACTCACTCTACACATCTTATCTTGATGTGTGACGTCATACGTGTCTTTGTAGTGTTAAATATGAAGATTGATCCATAGAGAGCAGATATGACAGGGAGAAAAATTTACATTGAATTTCCTACAATTTTGATGTCCCAAAATAACATATTAGGCTTGATTTAATTATTGTGATAATATTAGACATTAGCATAATTTACCAAAATCTAATTACATTGTATACACAAATAGTGAACCGGGGTAATCTGTGCTTCGTAGTTGTCTAGTATTAACAAAAGTAATACCAAATACAAATGAAGTTATCTTTTCCGTATGAACTGATGAAGGTGTACACCTCTTCTACCCTACTTCTAACTAGTTTTAAATTCAATTGAATTTTCATCTAGAGTAATTGTTAACTTGCTTTATATTACCTAGAACTAATTATTACGTGATTACACTATAGTCTATAGATATATGGTTATATGTTATATAAGAAAGTCCATACCTTTTCTTCTCTTTTTAACTTATGGTAAATAAATGTCTTAGAAACTGCACAAATTTATTCTTCGCTTTCGCTCGCTTCTCAAAATTCAAAATATGGAAAAAGAATTTAATTGCTCTTTAGCTAAATTCTTTAGAACAAAATACATAGAACATGTGATCAATTTGTTGTGGCCTTAACTCAATGGCAACTAATTGTTTAGGTTACATCGTGACCAGCAATCCACCTGTTCCTGAAAAGACTCAATCTCTGGATTACTACTAGATGCAATTCAGTGACTGAACACTGTCGTATTAAAATGATTTAGAATCAGTGGTAGGAGGGAGAATGACCGTAGAAATTATTTCATGGCATAGCTCCACGAAAGTATGCCCTGCCCATGAATCAAAACATACAACTTCTCGATCAGTAGCATAATATGCATGTAAAATGAAATATGAAACACATTCGATTATGAATGATAGAGATATGATGATGGATATCGAAATAGTAACTTTGGACTCCTAAAATCGTTCAAAAATTCCTTCCAACAGTACTTTCAGTACTTTGATTAATTTTATTTTGCACCATTTTTAGCATAATGCCACAGCAGTGCATATATGTTGATGTGCTTTGAAAGAAATCGAGCTAGACATTATTTTAGAAATCATTTAAATCTTTTAGTTTATGACTTAGTAGTCAAATTATAATCAATTATTAAACAAACTATAGAAGCAATGATTATGGTAGATTTATTTACCGCCGGTCTGAAGGCCGGTGGTATATTGGAGTCGTCAGAATCTGATGACCATGGTAGGAGCAGTTCATGATTTCTTTTACTTGCGTCCTCCTTTTTTTATTTACAAAATTAATGTTGACAGTGCTAAATTGTAATAATTTTTAGTTTTATAGTACTGCAATAAAAATTTCTGCTTTTGGGGGCATTTTGTTTTGGTAACTGGAATGGGAATGAAGTTTGACATAACTTGTTACGGTAAAAATGTTCAAAGCATTCAATATGACTATTTTGTGTTCTGCATTTCATTTTGCCAACATTCAAACAATATGTCTCCTCATAGACCTTTATCTTAATGTATACTACATATTAACACTTCATAAATCACTATTGTTTTGTTTTATTCAAAAAGAGACAAATTTATACGAATTTCTTAAAATTTCCAATTTTCCCCAATATTTCCCAAAATTCCTGAAAGTTTCCTCGAAAATTTCCCTAATTTGAAAATTCCGGAAATTTTGCAACACTATGTATGAAGTTTCATAAAGACCTGACAATAAATGGCAGAAAAATATGATAAATAAAAAACTTCAACACAATTGTTAATGACACCAGACACCCGCCCGCCCAACCGCCGGCCAAACCAGGATGATAATACATTTTTTTTCTAAAATTAAATGTTAAAATTCAACAACCTTGATGATAACTTAAATAAGTCACTTGTTTTTTTTTAATATTTGATAACCATTTGAAATAACTCATATTTTAAGTGCCATTTTATCATAACCATTGAACCATGGAGTATTCAATATACAAGTCAAGTATATTGTTTATCAGTGAACTTGCTCCACTTCCTGTACAACTAAAATATGCCACACTGATAATTTTTTTTAAATTTTTGCAATATGCAGTGCTTGCAATCCAGGTCATAGTATTCACAAGTTTCAAAATGTATCACAAAAAAAGTTGAGAACAAATACATTTGGTCGTGCGGAATCAGATTAAGCGCAATGATAAGAAGTTAGGTTAATATGTATATATATATAATAACAAGTAAATCTGTGAGCTAATGCTCACTAGTGATACCCCCGCCAAAATCTAAAAATATGCGACAAACAGGAAGTAGAGCAAGGAGCATGAAATCGCTTTACACCACATATGGGACTATGGGATGAAGCAATATGCAAAGTTTCAGGCTGCTGCATGGTATAGTTGCTGAGAAAACTGTGACGGAAATTTTGTAACGGACGGACGCACGGACAAGGGTAAAACAGTATACCCCCCTCTTCTTCAAAGCGGGGGTATAATAAGTGTGAAAATAAAGTCTCATTTTAACAATGTTGAACAGTACTAAGAAGTCATGTTGAACCCATGTCCAGACAGCTACATCAGTGCTTTGATTTATTCAGTGCCATTTATTGACACTATTATCATTATTATGTCATTTTAAAGCTGTCAGCTGATGTAACAAACTTTTCTTAACAGTATCCTTTAGCCTAGATGGCGTAGATTTCTACAAGACAACAATGACTTCACCATATCAATGGAACAGAGCACAACTAGAATGGAACAGAGCACAACTAGAATGGAACAGAACACAACTAGAATGGAACAGAACACAACTAGAATGGAACAGAACACAACTAGAATGGAACAGAACACAACTAGAATGGAACAGAACACAACTAGAATGGAACAGAACACAACTAGAATGGAACAGAACACAACTAGAATGGAACAGAACACAACTAGAATGGAACAGAGCACAACTAGAATGGAACAGAACACAACTAGAATGGAACAGAACACAACTAGAATGGAACAGAACACAACTAGAATGGAACAGAACACAACTAGAATGGAACAGAACACAACTAGAATGGAACAGAACACAACTAGAATGGAACAGAACACAACTAGAATGGAACAGAACACAACTAGAATGGAACAGAACACAACTAGAATGGAACAGAGCACAACTAGAATGGAACAGAGCACAACTAGAATGGAACAGAGCACAACTAGAATGGAACAGAACACAACTAGAATGGAACAGAACACAACTAGAATGGAACAGAACACAACTAGAATGGAACAGAGCACAACTAGAATGGAACAGAACACAACTAGAATGGAACAGAACACAACTAGAATGGAACAGAACACAACTAGAATGGAACAGAACACAACTAGAATGGAACAGAACACAACTAGAATGGAACAGAACACAACTAGAATGGAACAGAACACAACTAGAATGGAACAGAACACAACTAGAATGGAACAGAGCACAACTAGAATGGAACAGAGCACAACTAGAATGGAACAGAACACAACTAGAATGGAACAGAGCACAACTAGAATGGAACAGAACACAACTAGAATGGAACAGAGCACAACTAGAATGGAACAGAACACAACTAGAATGGAACAGAGCACAACTAGAATGGAACAGAACACAACTAGAATGGAACAGAACACAACTAGAATGGAACAGAGCACAACTAGAATGGAACAGAGCACAACTAGAATGGAACAGAACACAACTAGAATGGAACAGAGCACAACTAGAATGGAACAGAGCACAACTAGAATGGAACAGAGCACAACTAGAATGGAACAGAACACAACTAGACTACATACTTCTTTATTTACATGCAGTTAGACTAGCTATACACTGATGTATTAATATTTTGTCAAGTAAAATGACTATGATTTCAAAACAAATGACACAAGCTTTTCAAAAATGGAATTCAAAATGATACTGTCAGTAACATGGGTTCAGAACAAAACAGTCCTAACTTATATACTCTTTTAAACTTAAGTTACTACCATTTTGCGCTAAGCCCAGTGTATGTGGACTCCCCTCATGGGTTCGAAACACAAAAAAAACCCTTTAAATTCTATCTCCCCCTGCACATAATCAGGGAATCTAAAGTAAATGTAAAGACCTAGCTACCAAGCAATTAAGGTTGCCCAAGTTGTACCATATCATAATCAAAGAATCACCTTAGATATAATGCACCCTACTGTATTTGATCAAGGGTATACTTAATAAATGGTAGTCTAAGTGATAAGTAAATAACCCAGGAATTTGCAAGCTAGAATAATTAAATTGTCAAACTTGATAAATGTTGCTACATTATTTAAACTTCCTGATCCGCTGGATCACAGATTTAAACTGGAATATCAATTTTTCAAAACTCTTAAAAGTGCATAGAAACACATAACAAGCTGTTTTTTGATAATGACTATTTTAGTGCAAACTGGCTTGGTGGCAATTGTAACATATGCTGCCTATGTGTATAAAACCTAGGTACTCTCCTACATTGTAATAGCAGTATGGATGATTTTTGTACTTTTTTGTTACTTTTATTTTATAGATTATCTAAGTCATTAGGGTCATTTTGCCTTAAATATTAAGAATTCATTTTCACAAATTGAATTAAAAACATTTCTTAACACAACTGTTTGTAACAGTCACTGAAATTGAAAAAAATTAAGATTTAACATAAATCAGTGAGCAAGTATTGATAAATTCAATTCAACTGTTAGAGGCACATTTGTTTACCCCACTGATTTAAATATTCACTAAAGAATTTCTGTGCTTAGTAATTGATAATTAAGAAAAGTTAAAGTTAAAGCAAGGGTTTTTGAAGTATACTATTAGTAAAACTATTCAGTCGACTCCCATCATCAAGTCACACACCAATTGTTAACATACATAATTGAGTATTTAAACCAGTGGGGTTAAAGTATGCCCACTGATAGCTGAACAAAATTTTCCAATAGGTAAATTAATTACTTTTATTGAGTTCTGACAATTTTTTTGATAATATATTGTATTTCAAAATATCACTGAATTTAACGGCCAATTTGCGAAGTGTTAAAGTGTTAAAGCTATTCTCTCACAGATTTGTTTAATTATTATTTGTTTGGGACTTCAGTCCGGAACAAATATAGGTACCATAATTCAGACTCTTGCCGATTTTGAATTTTACCTTATCCAGAAGTAGTCCCTCAATTTTTAAGTATAGAGCAATTTAAAAAGATAGTCTGCTGTGACAGGCGCATCAATAAACTTGTAATCCAAACTATATCTCAAGCAAAAGTATAATCGCAGCTATGTTGTGCATCTCAGTAGGGATGGTTAGATTGTCTGATGTAACAGAATGGATTCATTCATATAGGATGATTTGAAATCTAACGAAGAGATTAAATCTATAACAAATCTCTAAAGCTCTTATAATTTGTCTGGGTAAAAATAAGTACAAAAAATGGTGATCAATCTGTATACGTTTTTCTACCTAACAAACAAGTGTCACTGGTCTGTCCCTTGTGTACTTACATTGTTGAAGCACTAAATCTACTTTAACTTTTCAAACCCAAATAAATTCAGTGTGTTCAGCACTTTGATTTATATACTTGGAGAAACAAAAGCATTGTATACCAGTGTCGCCAAACTTGCAAGTGTACTAGAATCATAATGTCAAGTGGATTAACAGTGATGATACAAAATGATAAATGTTGCTACATTATTTAAACTTCCTCATCAAACTAATCACCTTGATCTATTTTAACAAATATAAGTACCGATAGTGTCATGTTGTCATTCCAGAATCACCTTGTAAGCAAGGGTACCAAAGTATTGCTCAATGGGTGGGCTATAATTAACTCATAAATAGGAGAGTAAACATAGAGCAGTGACACACAGGAAGAGTAATGACTATAGTACAAATCTTTCTTCCTTGATAGAAGAGCTGAACACCAATTAATCTACCATATATGCTAGAGTTGTTTGGAAAAAAGACTACTAACTGTGCAGCCATTAAGTGAGCAAAGAAAATATTTATCATTTTGTCACAGTACTTACCTGTTCACATTATGGGGAAAAGGATATGTAAGCGGCGGGAAAGCTCAGTCAGAAGAGCACTCGCCTTGTAAGCGAGAGGTCCTGGGTTCAAGTCCTGGTCAGGCTGCATATTTTTCCTAACCCTGTGACAAATATAATAGCTAGCTATTGATTCAGCTATTTTGACAGTATCTTCAGAAGTTGTCAGTTCACCTTACTTTATTCCCGTAAGATTAACCAGCAATAAACTCTCATCGAATATAAAGTGGTGGTCAGTGGCCAATTAAGCTCAAACCAACAACTCATTATAAGAAGTTACATTAAGTGATGAATATAGTAGCTGAGCTCAATCTATAACAACTTTCAACAAGAGGTTACATATTCATAACCTCTAGATCTAAAGATTTGAATGATCAGTTGATTCACCATTTCGCAATGAGGAGTAAATTTTCTGTTTTAAACATCTGATCTTCAATTTAGGGAAGATTGCATAAATTATGAACTTTTCTTCATTGTGACACAGTGCATATGAACCCAATCGTCAGTAAAGATTAAATGATGGGCTCTTTTACTAGTTGAGAACTGAATGAAACACTATCATAACTCCATTTGAAAATAAAACGAGTTACTATTGTGTTTCGTTCAGCCCTGAAAGTGTCCTTGGATAAACCTAAAGATTACATTCCAGGTCAAGGGTTAGCATTATCTCCTATCATAACAAAGGTTATTAATGGTCAAAGTACCCATCATACTTTAATAACAGATAAGCCAGCATCAAATACAAAATGTAATAACAAAACAAGACAAACTTAAGAATTAATATCTGAGTTATCAACTGATTAGACATTTACTGAAACTTGTATAATCATTATACACCAAAAAAACTCCGACAATAGATTAAAGATGAATCCTTAGTAACCAAAAGCAACCATTCGGAACTCCTCGGCCAATTGCTATGAATAACCTCGGACATATTTAGACACCATTTTGTAAATACTGGTGTTGATCGAAGTAAACAAATACATGATCATTAAGGCGATGACTGAAGTTTTGTTTTAGTCGGCCGTAAATTTGAAATTACACATTTCAATGATACCAATGAACAATATTTGGTTCAATTTAAAACAAGTAAATATGTTTAGACAAAGATCTGTGTGTATACTACAAGAACTATTTTGTGTAACCGTTACGTGCTTCGCCTCACATAGGAAGTAAAATCACAAAAATCCAGTGAAGACCCCCAACGAATCCTTCCGAGATTATTCATTCATGAAAGGTCGAGGTGTTCCGAATGCAAAAGCAACCAGTATGGTCTAGATCTACCAAAGACATTGTAAATGTGTATACAGTGTTTTTGGTGGATCAGAGCTGCAGCCACCTAAAGACTTTATGAGATATTCAAAACACTTGTTGAAAAAGAAATTCAAAATTATCTTAAAAAATTAATGTGTCTAGACCCCACTGGAGACCTTTTTTGAATAAAAACTGGATTGACTTGAATAATGGGATGAACATTTGTGGCAAGATATAAAAGTACAATGTATTTCAAAATAGTGTTTGCCACATCCTTGACCTATCCTCCAAACAAATGTGGACAGAAAATACTTGGAAAGTGTTTATTAAACTTTTAGATTGAAATATGTGTATATAATAGCAGTCAATAAGTGTATCAAGCTAAAATTCCAAAGATTTTGGCCAGAATTTTCCTAAGAGTTTAAAAACTGAAAGTAGTCCACCCAACTACATTGTAGTTTGACCAATTAGTGAGCTATTCAATGTACAGCTAAAGTTATAATCCATTTTTTCTCAACTGTCAAAGTTTGAATAATTTCACGGTGATTCAATACACACTTTCACAACATCATGAGTGTTAGACAAAGAGCACGAAAACACTGTGAAATAATTCATGTTTTGACAGTTGATAAAAAGCAAACTATAATGGTGTGTTAAAGAAGACCAACAACTTGATAGAAAGTAAGACCATTTTATGATAAATGTGTTAATGAATTTAAGGGGATTAACTCCTGAAGTAGACAAAACAGAATTACAGTTCTTATGGACTGTACTATCTTTACAATGCACATATGTACCATAAGTTCTAAGACTTTAAAGTTTAAATGACAAAGAATGCCCTAGACAGGAGATGACAACAACAAAACTGAGTGTGTGGGGTCAGTGGAAAACGGTCGTAACTCAATATAAAAAAAGACTGAGTTACAACTGTTATCCACTAAACCCGTGTAATGCAAATAATACAAACAACAATTTACTAGTACATGAGCTGCTTATTGGTAGGCAACATAAAAAAGACAAATATCAGCCCTATGTTCTACATGTACATAACTACCTCCAAAAGCAATTACACAAATCAAGCTTATACTGTCAAAATAACTTATGTTGAAATATTACAGTCATTAATGCAATGTAAGAAATTAAAGAGCAAGCACTGTATCTAGTTATTAGATTTTTGTAGCCCCTCCCCCTGAAAAACATGTTGCTGTGACTGAAGTGGTTTTCCGGACAACGAGACATTTACTTATTTAGAAGACTGTCAACCTCAATGTATCAAGTTTTTAGTTTTTTGGCCTTTCCCCCTCCAAAAAAAATGTTGCCGTAACTAAAGTGATTTTCCTATACCATGAGACACCGACTAATTTAGTAGACTGTTAACCTATCATATAATTAACCATTGTTGAACATAGCCTAGCATTATGTATTGTAAATTGTAACCCAAATTGAAATCTATATAATAAAAGATAAGGATAATCCCCCATGTGCAGTGATTGATATTTTAGAATTATCATTCCTGTTTTATTGATTAAAATTATCAGTAAAAATATTCAATATTGCAATATTTCCGTTAAATATTGTAATATCATAACTAATCAACAAATATTTAAAGTTTACTTCAAACAACAACAAATGTCAATTTATCTGTGTGTCTGATTTGATTTTGTTTTAAGCCCTTTTCAATAGTCAGTATAATGTGAGGTAGCCAATTGACCTAAGCACTAGGGCTGTCACGATATACCGGTATATTGCAATACTCAGCTGCGGCAATACGTACCGCGGTACGATTTTTAACGTACTGGTATTTGGCAATTTTTTTTTATTTCATTGGAAAAGTCTTCCCTTCGCGAAATAAAAGTAGTGAAACGTCAGTTTTTCCATTGTTCATTCTATCTAACATTAAATTAAAAGAATTTAACCGATTGGTGCACGTCACTGTCCTAAATGACCGTAAATACTTAACGAGGCTAGATTCTATCAGTAGCTGCTATTAGATTTGCAATGTTTCTGTTAAATACAGCGAAGGCTCATCGAATCTAAAAGCACACAATATATCGTGGTACGTTTCGCGATACGGTGCAAGCGTATTGCAGTATATCGCGATACGCTTATGGCCTATAATGACAGCCCTACTAACCACCCTTCTGGGATACATATCCTCAAAAAGCAACTACAGTCAAACTATTAGGACCACAGGCAGCTGGTGCGGTCCCGAAGCAAAAACACTATCTATGTATATAAAGAGTATTTGTTTTGGGGCTGTGTCGCCGCCTGTGATTACGACACCAAAAATTAAATATCTTAATTGTGGAACAGTCTTAATATAAGAACCATTTTCTTCTCAGTTCAAGCATTTGAAATGGAAATTTCTCTAAATGTAAAATGGTTTTTGTCCACTGGAAATATTTACTCTTTATCTTATTTTTAATTTTTATTGCAGGCTTGCGTGACTTTGTATCATTTTACTTATCCTTCAATATGTTAATTCATTACATTTGTGTATATGTATTTCTTTATATAAATACAAAATGTATTGCAAAGAACTATATTATCATTATTTTCAATATCATCATTATTATTATCATTATTTGGACTTCATTATTCGTCAAAAATTTCATATTTTATAAGGGAACTTTACCATACCTCATGCTTAGATTCATGCTCAGTAGACAGGTTCAAACCCATGAACTTTTACATCATATACATACATGTACTAGTCTAAGTTTTCCACAGGGAAAGAATATTTGTTTTAGAGAAGAAAGCATTTTGACCGATATGATTTGCCTGTTTTAAGATTATCACTTATCATTTTCCCAATGTTCATAGATTTATAACTTTTCACGCAGAGAAAAATTTAGAATGGCATGTATAAGTGTCTCGTCAATAAACACGATTCATTAAATTGTTAAACAAAAAATCTCATTCTAATCGCCAAGGAATCAGGATGCAGACTCTAAAGTGATTAATATACATAATATACAAGCAAGAATGAAATATCAAGTTTGAACTTTATGAGTAGCTATAAATATATAGCTAAAATATATGATTATAGTTGGATATCAGTGAATAAAACTTCACAGACGACACACACTAATATGGGTGTTAGTTTGCTATGTACACGTTAAATTATAAATAACAGTTAAATAAAATGAAACTTCCTGTAACAGCCACATTCTGACAATAGTCACTTATCAAAAACAGCTAGTTTTTATAGCTACCTCCAATCACCTTTCAACAACAACCACCTCTCAACATCATCTACTTCTCAAACAGCTACCTCTCAACAACAGCTACTTCTCAAAAACAGCTACCTCCCAACAACAGCTACCTCCCAACAACAACCACCTCTCAACAACAGCTACCTCTCAACAACAGCTACATCTCAACAACAGCTACCTCCCAACAACAGCTACCTCTCAACAACAGCCACCTCCCAACAACAGCTACCTCCCAACAACAACCACCTCCCAACAACAGCTACCTCTCAACAACAGCTACCTCTCAACAACAACCACCTCTCAACAACAGCTACCTCCCAACAACAGCTACCTCTCAACAACAGCCACCTCCCAACAACAGCTACCTCCCAACAACAACCACCTCTCAACAACAGCTACCTCTCAACAACAACCACCTTTCAACAACAGCTACCTCCCAATAACAACCACCTCTCAACAACAGCTACCTCCCAACAACAGCCACCTCCCAACAACAACCACTTCTCAACAACAGCTACCTCCCAACAACAACCACCTCTCAACAACAGCCACCTCCCAACAACAACCACCTCTCAACAACAGCCACCTCCCAACAACAGCTACCTCCCAACAACAACCACCTCTCAACAACAGCCACCTCCCAACAACAGCCACCTCCCAACAACAACCACCTCTCAACAACAACCACCTCTCAACAACAGCTACCTTTCAACAACAGCTACCTCTCAACAACAGCTACCTCCCAACAACAACCACCTCTCAACAACAACCACCTCTCAACAACAACCACCTCTCAACAACAGCTACTTCTCAAACACAGCTACCTCCCAACAACAGCTACCTCCCAACAACAACCACCTCTCAACAACAGCCACCTCCCAACAACAGCCACCTCCCAACAACAACCACCTCTCAACAACAGCTACCTCCCAACAACAACCACCTCTCAACAACAGCTACCTCCCAACAACAACTACCTCTCAACAACAACCACCTCTCAACAACAACCACCTCTAAACAGCATCTTCTTTTCAACAACAGCTACCTCCCAACAACAGTCAGTTCTCACAGCCATCTTCCAACAATAGTCATCCCTAAACAACTGCCACATTTTAACAACAGCTATCAACAACAGTTACCTTTCCACAATAGTTGACACCTTTCAACAACAGCCACCTGTCAAAATAGCCTCTTATTAACAACACTCACCTTTCAACAATAGTCACCATCTTACTCAGTCACTTCTTAACAACAACCACCTGTCACCAACAGTCATCTCTTAACAACAGTCACCTGCCAACAACAGTCATCTCCAAACAACAGCCACCTCTAAACAGACACTTCTAAACAACATTCACCTCTCAACAACATTCACCTCTCAACAACATTAACCTCTCAAAAACAGTATCCTTCCAACAATAGCTACCTCTCAACAACAATCACCCCTGAAAGATAGTCAATTCTGCTCTACTTCTTAACCTCCTATTAAAACACATAAATTATGAATATCACAAGAAAATAACCCTCCCTATAACAGTCACCTCTAGATAACAGCCAATTTAGCATTGTCTTAATACTGGCTGTAGTAGAGAGGTTCAACTGTATTATAATCTGGAGAATATCTGCTGTAGAGAGGTACAAGATACAAAGAGATTTATTTAAGGTTGGTTATAATACAACATGGTAAACATTAGCTAATAAACTATTTTCTGACAATATCTATCATTAGTATCATTGAAAATAACATAATAAAATATTTAAAATATATTCTTACCTTCCTAACTAGAGTTACAGTCAGTAATCATTCACAATATAAATACTAGTTCACAGATGCATACATGCTGGTATGTACATAACAATTATAATAATACACTATATTCATTAATCTTACATAACAATATATTCATATTTCAAAATAGCACTAACAGTACACATCAGTAATGTTGTTTACCTACAAACCGTAACAGAAGTGTTCACTGTACTCACCTGTATCCTAGATAACAGATAAGCCCCAGAATAACAAACATTAATAATGACAGACTGACAGACCAGATAGATAATACAGACTGGTTGTTTGTAAAAATAAAGTTTAAAATACATAAAAAATAATTATTTTAATTTATTTCATGCTCTCTATGGTGAAATGTGGTGAAATTTGATAGTGTACTCTTCAGTGAATATAAAAAACAGTATATTTATACTGAGTAAACATGAAAACAAAATTGAATATTGTGAAATTTTATTCAACTGTCAGAGGTGCATACATTAACCCTGTGGATTTAAATACTTACTACAGTACTTCTGTACTCACTCAATAAAAATATCTATGTATATTAGAGTAGTAAATAGTTGCACCACTGACAGTTAAATACTTAGCTAATTTTTTGCTCAAGAAAATGAGCAGTGCTCATTGTGGGGTTCAACCCAGGACCTCTGGATCCCTAAATATGCTTCCTATCAGTAGACTCTTGCTCCAGCAGCCAAATTATTCAGACCTATTGATTATTTTTTTTATTACCAAACTGTACTTTATTAGAGTAGATATACAAAGTAATGATGGTTACATATTAAGTAAGTCTATCGTTAAAGTGATTTATTAACCCTGATATTTACACAGAAAACTTGACATGTATTTCATCATGTTACACCTATTACAATCCATGTCTCATCCACAGGCGGCTGACATAGTCCCTAATCAAAAATCTTCATACACATAATGTATATTCAAATAAAAAAATGGTTAAGGATGCCTCTTGATTTTATTAATTTGAAGTTTAAGACTGACTAGTTTTGACTGTTTACGGCTCTATAGTGTGTAAGTGTAATATGACTTTGACGTTGTCATGGTTGTGACATACATGCAGGGATACATAAGGATTTTGATTGGGGATTGTGCCTGTTGTCTCATCAGCAGGTTATTAAGGTGCCATTAAAAACAAACACACAAGTTTTCATTATATGAAGACCACCATAACTTGTTATTTAATGGATTAAATAAGCAGTAATTACACCACATGGTTAATGTCAAGGTTAAAGGTATGATTCTTAGTTTGTTCAACAAGACATCCTGTAACAGGAACATGTGTTACTATATCTACTAGCAGTTCAAACTCCATCCTAACCTAAGACACGAGTGTACATAGTAGTTGTATTTGTAATACAGCTTACATATCAAGATATCATGGCAGTCTGTACTTTAGTTCTTGGACAGGAACTCAACCTAGTACAGTCTATGAAATCAGGATAATGAAAACGGATGTCCAAACTGGTAATTTTAGTATCAAGCACTAGTCTTTATCGTGTTAATAAAATTTGGTTGCCCAACAGAAATTATTGGTTGCCCAAACTAAAAAAAGTGGTAGTCCCGACACCCACTTATTTCGTAGACTGATAGTACTTAGAACCAAAGACCATCAACTACCTCGCTTGAAACAGAAAGCAGGAGGATGACTGTAAAAAATACTTTATTTACAGACTCCAACGAGAAATTCTCTGAATTTGAAGTCAGAAGTGCTACTACAATAGCAAAACCATTGAAAATATCAGAAATTTTGCAAAACCAAGTCCAGAGTACCCAAATTTCATCACAAAATAAATTTACACAAGGATTGAAAAATAAAAAATAATAACATTATTGAACAGTTTTTATTTCAACAAAACAATGCATGTTAATATAGTGAACATAAGAGATTCAGGTATGTAAAAGTCTGTTTGTGTAGTTTAATTGTTTTTACAGATTTTACAGATCTAAGTCAATACAATTTTATACATATTAAATAATTGAAAGTTATTGTTCAATATTATATCAGAATAAAAAATAAATTGTCAACTTTACAGAGAAATTGAAAAGGTGTTTAAATTAACAGGTGTTAAATTCAAGTAGAAATAAAGACATTTTATTAAACTTAAATAGTAAGCACTTTTCAAATATTGCACCAAATAATGTGAACAAGCTATCAACAATTCTGCGGTCAAAATGACAAGCTATGTCATAAAAACATCAGATATTTTTTTATAACTACAACATTGTTTCAGCAATGATATCAAACTTTGATACAGATACATATTTAGTTATTTACCAAAGAAAATAAATAAGTCAGGTACATAACAGTAACAGTCACTGCCTAAACCAAGAAGCCCTGAGTACGGAACTAGTGAATATTCATTTGGGCCAATGAAAACGATTCACTTTATACAGACAGGCTAGTTGATTATTTTGACCATTACTATACACATGTACATGAGAAATCAGGCTAGTACTCAAGAAAATGCAGGACAATGACTGCAGGAATATGGTTTTGACAATTTTTGTAAAAATACTGAAAACCAATTCATGATCTCCCCGATCTTTTAAGCATTGCTTTACATATCTGCATCATTACTGACTGTTACAGCAATACGGATACTTCAAATTACGCTAGTTGTGTAAAAATTAATTATCTTTATAATTTGATTAACAGAACAAAATTCGCATTAAAGTTAGTCTTAACTCAGCGCACCAATGTCTGAGCTCAGAGCACCGAAGGTAAAAAAATTATGCACATTTATCATCTAAGTCTCACATATTGTTTTATCTAATCATCATAATCATCAATGATGACATCATCTTCATCATCCTGTTCCTGTGAATTCTTAACATTTGATTGGCTATTACTTATGACATCATCAGTATCCAATGGCAACGTAGATTGTTGTTGTTGTTGAGTATCATCATCTTCTAGATCAACATCTTTTTCATCAAGTTTTTCATACCTACAATATTTTATATAATTCATCATCATCATCATCATCATAAAAATCATAACCGTCATTATTATCACCATGATTATTATTATCATGACCATGATTATCATAATCATTACCATCAACATAATTACCATTATCATAATATTATCTTGAATCATTATCATCATCATCATAATAAAAATCATGACCATCATTATCATCATTATTATTATCACCACCATCTTTATCATTATCATCATCATTTCCATCAACATGAGTACCATTATCATCACCAATATCATCATCATCATTAGAATTATCATAATTTAAATCATTATAATCATCATCACTAACTTCATCATCATTATTCAGTCAAGGTTATCGAGATATTATGCTGTTTTTTGACAAGTGTATAATAATATTCTTTCAATTGTCTTTGTGTTATCGTGTGCTTTTTTAGTGTTTGGAGAAACTTTGAATAATAAATGTTATTTTTAAAATCTGATGACAACTGACACATCTACTCTCAACTACTATAGCTCTTTGTTGACACTTCATGATCAAGAGAGCCAAGAAAATATGCACTTGTGAAAATATGATTAAGTTCTATATTAATGTTGAAACACTTAATGGTTATCTTAGCATACAGCATATTAATATCAACATTTTTAGGACATGCATATTAATGTACTTAAAATACATTATTTACTCTTTTGCTAGTAGGGCTGTCATTGATGGAAAATTTTGCATCTATATATCAAAAGGCAAGTATTGGTGATACATTGATATATTGAGTCAGACAAGGAGTGTAAAAGAAGCTGCTAGAACTTCAGTATATGTAAACTGAAAATGCTTGCATGATCTTGTGCATGATGTTAAAAGTTGTTTCAGACAAAACAAACTGTAATTTCCTGTTTTCAATACTTAAGCGAAATCATGAAAACTTGCAACTAAATTATAATATAAATTCCAAATGATCCTGTCACATTAAGTAGCCTTGTCATCTACAGGTAAATACTGCTAAACTTCTGAGAAGCAACTAGGGGTCCAAAGTGATTAAAAAGTAGACTAACAGTACTTAGGGTACTTTTATATATATTTTTTTGGTTTTGAATGGATTTTCTAATAACATAAGACGCTTAGGAGCATATAATAAGTATTATTCTTGCATCAATTTATATTACTTTGGAAGTGTTGTGTGTCTCGCTAATTTTATGATCAAAAATTTAGTTAGAGTTACAACATGTATCTGGGCACATGCAGGCACAATGAAAACAGCATTGCAGCCTCAGTGACAGCCTGTTACATTTATTCAGGGGGAAAAAAGATAAATACATTGGTATGTTAAATTAAACGTCACCTTTTTTTAGTTTACATAGCTCTTTAAAATGCTAGATTGTATTGACATTCCAAATTGCAAATCAATATCAGATTGTCTGTCAAGAATCGGTGATACATCCATATTGCAATTTCCAATGATGGCCCAACTTACAAGGTCAATAAGATGATGCATGTTCATTATTTTACTAATTTATAACGGACATGTTGACATTCAACATTTATTACAATAGTGCAGTGCATGTGTAAACACGAGTGTATAATGACCGCAACATTAAATTTCTTTTGAAACTTACATAATGACGTCTTACACGTCAAAACAATGTTATTATAACGTTTTCTGCCTTTTTCTTTGTTTGCACAGATTTAACATGGGTTTGAATGAGGTGAAAACATATACATCAAGGAGAAAAAATGAGCTGCGCCGCGATTTTCAATACTTCATTATTTGATGTTGTCATATATAGATAAAAAATGCAATTGATGTTTTAAAATTTAGTCAATTTACTGAAAAAGCATTGATTAATAATATCCTTACAAATGAGCAAAGTAGGACGTCACATTATGGAGATACACACATTGTCCACGAATTTCTGGATCACCCCTCGTATATAGAAAATTGTAAATAATATGTCAATTAAATACATAAATGTTTAAACTAACTTAACTATTAAATTGGTACAATATATGTACAAATGTATAATGTATAGGTTGTTTAGGATGACTTAAGACAAATTTAAACGATATTTTACGTAAACAATGTCTCATGTTATCTTAAATGAGAATCGTCACCCCAAATATTGGTTTTTAATGGTTCAAACCATGTTAATGGCCTCAATGTTTACATAAACGAACTGCAAGTGACATAACAGTTTATCTTTTAAACATGTTTGATATATGGAGAGTATACCCAGCAGTTATTGTAATATTTTATATCTCAAGAGGTGATTCATTGACATTTTATGAGTTATATAGAACGTACAAGTGATACATTGTATTTATATAAACTGAGTTGTTTAATACTTTAGTATCACACTTTAGATAACGTGACTAAATATTTGTTTACATAGCTTTGTTCATTTGTTCATCTTAGCTCAGTGTACCTGTGTCCTGGCTCAGTGTACCTGTGTCCTGGCTCAATGTACCAGTGTCTCAATGTACTAGGCCTATATTATAAATTATTGTCAAGATTTAAGACTCTAAGCATTGTTTGTAAAGATTATAGTAAAAGATAAGTGTCAGGTATTACATGGTACAATTTGTATCAAAACTTTGTACATCTTAGGCTATGATAAATTTATTGTTAGATTATCATTGTTTTATATTATCAAGTTTATTTATCAGCAATTTATGTACTAAACAAGAGCAGTGCAAGGATAGTGTGCTCAACTATTCAGCTACTCTGGGTATACCTGTTAACACCAGCAGTAGTTGCGAAGATAAAATGTTGCACCTATTATAAAGTATAAAGGGACCATACATGTAATTGAGTCAAAAATTTATGCTAGAGTTACGCAACTTGATACTTGACCTACAATAGTAATCCAGTAAGCATGGGTTGAGTTTCAATTAAATCCCTACAGTAGCTGCAAAGATACTTCATGCAGTGTCATGTGATAGACAATTCTAATTTTAAACCATGCAAGAATGTACCAGAACTGGACTTCTAGCCCCAGTAAGCAACTGTCTGCTCTCATACACAAAGACCCATAGTCACTGGCTGCAATCTCACAATGTACCGCTGTTCCCCTAGTAGTGTGCTCTGTCAGTGATATTGTTAAATTTTGTTCAAATGTCAGTGGTATATATATTATCCCTGCTGATTTAAATACTCAATATTTGTTTGATAATCCTGTACATAAATATGAGTATCTGTTTTTACCTATCATGAGTACAGAAGTACTGCAGTTAATATTTAAATCAGCAGGGTTAATGTACACACCCCTGATGGCTAAATAAAATTAAACAATATATAAATAGGGATTTCAACCCTTCAATTATAGAGATAGTTTGATAAGCAAGTAATAATTTATTGCGGCCCTAAACTATCAGCTCAGATTTAACAAAACATAGTTATTGTAACAATATTCCTAGTTTAATGTAAGATAAGGACCATACAGTAACATAATAAATGACATTTTAAGTGGACACATCTTTAACAATTCAAACACTTCAACATTGTGGCAACCACTAATAGTAACAAGAATGATAAGTTCTGTTAAAACCATTTATCATAAAATAAGGCTAATATATAGAAGTATTACAACACTACAAATTGAGCTCCCTATTCGAAGATAAAAAATTATTAATTGGTTAAATGTCATCTTCTATTAATCATTTATTATTTCTAAGTTTTAATCACCTTGTATATTCTAAAGGCCATTGAACAGCAGAGATATTTTAATACTATGGTGAATCATATTTATAATTTTTAATTGGATTTTACAGCATTTAAGAACACTTTATCAGGCTATGTACAAGATACAACATTTTATTTATAGTCAGTATCAGTGTTTATTTCTGGTCAATTTTATAGCCATTCATGGGCTATATTCCCAATCAAAAATCATATCTTTTTTCCCCATATTTCAATCCAAAATTCCCAATTAAACCTGACAAAAAGATCTTGGAAAAAAGACAGCTGTAAGTATGTATCGACTTAAAATTATCCATCCCAGTAATCTTTCTTTTTAATTAACTAACTAATTTAATGAAGAATGAAACTAAAATCCTTGTTGAATCAGCTATTGTTATTAAATTTGCTTGACATTTTATCCCAATTTAAACCAAAATGCCGATAAAATTCCCAATTCTATGGATATGGGTCATATTCCCAAACTTGTGGGAAAAAACACTGAGTATTATATGTAACAGTAAACATTAGCTATGAATAGCTATTAGTCGACATAAAATACACTGCCCTCCAAAAGTTCCTTCACATATTCACAATTTATATTGTTCTAAATGGAACTTCAAACAGTTGTATTAACAATTTATTGTTAAATGACTTTACATTTTGTTTTTTGAAATCAGTACATTTTTCCTATGAATATGAAATTACAAAGTCAATAATAAATATCAAAATTTTAATGAAATGTTGTAACTTGCTGGTGCAAAGCATTTATTTATGACATTCAACATTTCATGACCAAGTTTCTGCCTCCCTATGACCCTAGTACCTTCATCATATGACTTCTCATACCCTAGGAACTTAATGAAAGTTTATGATCTCATTATTCCAACTTCTTCATGTCCTACCTGTAGATTATGAATTCCCTTTTCCCAACTACCTTGATAAAATGTCTAACTCCCAATGACCTTTTATGACCTCTCGTCACCTTCTACCTCCATGATCTAACTTCTGACCCCTATCATCCCTTACTTTCCTAATGACCTAGTTTTGGACCACTCTTATCCCCTATATTTAATTTTTTAAGTCATACCGGTATTATTGAGAGATAGTTTGTAAAAAGACAGATATCATAACTTTCTTGAAACACATTGCACTTGGGTAAAATAAATAAAAACAGCAAGCAACAAACAAATAAGCAACATGTAATTGTATAAGAAAGAGTTATGAACCAGACAAATCAACCTACCTTCCAACTTTAAGACTAGAAAATCTACACAATTCTTGCATTAATGAAATTTGACCTGTAAAACAATGTGAAGATATAATTTTAAGTACAAATGTATGACAAAGTGTCCATTTCATTTATTTATTTATTTTATTTATTAGAGTAAACGCCGTGTCAACACAATTAGGGTCATTTTATGGCGTCCAGCGCACCTAACCTAGCTTTCCTGGACCATTGTCTATAACCAGTACTAACCTTCCCTTCCACAAGGCCAGAAACTTCTCCATATTATCTAATCAATGTATGAAAATCAACATTTTTGTCAAATTTTCATGGAAGGGTATAACCTCCCCTGGTGGGATCTGAACCCGCACCCCCTCGGGCACAAAATTCCAAATCCCAGCCCACTTCCAACTGCGCTATCGACCCGGGTTAAAGTGTCCATTTCATGAAGTATATAAACACAGGATTATACAACAAACAGAAGTGATGCAAGAGAACTTTCCTTACATAAGCAATATTAGAAATACTTAATTGCACAAACAGCATATCCTCTGCTTGTTAACGCGTAATGTGGACATCATTAACTGAAGTAGTAATTAATACTTTATTTGTGAATGTGCAGCCTTATGTAAGTGTTTGTGGCAGATTTTGATGAGAATTTGCTACAGTCTGCAACTAAACATGGGGAAACCCCATGTATAAAGGGAGGGGGCTTTTACAAGAGCACACTGTATCAGACTCTATTTTAATGTTGACTACATAATTATGATTCAAAGTCATTATATTATACATCTGAATAATATGATTTGGAGGAATTTTTTTCTATCATACATGTAACACTTCATCTCAGAAACACTTAAATAAAAACTATTGTTTAAAGCATTCACAACCAAATTAGAATTCTATCTTCTTTTACTTCAAAATGTAATTTAACAACAATTGCATTTATAAAAAAAGTTCTTTCCATTAGAATGGTCAAAAACAGATAAATTCTATTATCTTTGCAGTCCATGTACAGCGTTACTTTAGATAATGGGGCTTTAAAGATAAATGGTATACTAATTCATTTTAGCTTGATTGTGAAACAAGTTCTTACAACTTAGATGTATCACTTTCGAGTCCACTTCCTGGTCCCCCAGTACTGAACTTGTAGGATAAAGTTTCTTGCTCAAGGAAACAACGGGGTAGGTTTTGGATTAGATGGGATTTGAACCAACGCAAAGCAGGCTATCCAATGATTACCAGTCATACGTCATAACTGCTCGACCATGCCTACTTAAGGCCACTCCAAGTTGATCATATGTTCTACGGATTTTTCTGGAAAAAAAATGGGGCGAGCGAGCGAAGAAAAAAAAAATAAAAAAAGTCTTTATTCACATGCTTTATATAGCGGTTTGACCAAATTTTTATGAGTGAGCGAGGAAATAAAAATATTTTTTTTGTAAAAACCGTCAAAATTAAGTTGCGAGCGAATCCATAGAACATATGATCAATTTGTTGTGACCTAAAAGATAAATGTTATATTACAATAAACATACCTGTATCATGTAATGTTGTATTTATTAAAGATATATATGGAATTAATTCTGTTTGTAAAACAACTGGAGCAGATCTTAAACCTGAAAAATTGAGTAATGAAGTAACAGTCAATAGTGGTTTATAAGCAAAGAGATTTGTGTTTGGAAATAAAACTAAAAACGTTGCAGACCCAAAAGTAAGCTGTCAGTGTCAGATACATGGTTATAGACAGACCAATCTGCGTAAACACATATCCAGTAGACCACGGTCGTACTGGATCTGTACTTTTTCCCTTTGAGGTCATGTCGAGATGAACTTTGTGTCGACCAATCAATGCGTAGCTTTCATCTAGACGAAAACACTATTAATCACATTTTGATTTCGTAATTTCTATTTTAGACCAAGTTTTGCTTGCTAATTTAACCGCGGTAATATTCACAGGCTGCGATTGGGCGGCTCATTTCAAATTTCGTGACGTAGACGATGTAAACAAGTTACGTATCATAACAATTTCGTCATGAATATTATGATGAGAAAAGGTCACCTGAACGTGACCTTCGTTTGGAAAAGGCCAGATCTACATTAGTGAGTATGCGAGCGGTAAAATTGTAGATCGGGTTTTAATCAGATTGTAGACAGACCTACTCTCAGTTGCATACCGCTATGACAGCTGACAGTGCCTAATCTAAGGTCAGACAGACCTTTCCTCAGTTTTATTAAATTTGATATCATTAAATATTCAATCAATGGGCTACACTCTCATGTATATACATTTAAGTGTCGATCTATTATCTTCTGTATAATCAAGACTAGAATATCTCGGAGTTTACACCACATGAGGTGTGTATATTCAATGGAAATGATAATCACACTTCATAATCTAATGGGCCTTAACTATTTAGGTGAGTATAATTAATGAAAACAATATTAAATAAACATGAAAAACAATTACTTAAACAAGAACTATAAAGTCAATAAACTGATGCAACATATGAAAGTTATCTCCCTTTCTTTTAATATGCCATTTTCGATTTTGTACAATAATTGACATAATGTATCAATTTTTCATACAACTAAATGTATGGACATTGATCTTAATATGTTATTTCTTGTAACAACAAAAAATCAGACATTTCACAAAATACAGCCCAGCTAGCTCAGTTGGTAGCATGCAAGTCTACTGATAGAGTAGTCATGGGTTCAATTCCTGGGGGGGGAATACATACTTACATGGAGATTGGTCATAAAATTATTTCTACAGCCATTCTTCCTCCTACCACTGTCTTTTAATCATGTAGAGCAGGTGTAAGTCACTGACTGAAGTATGTGCCTAGTAACTGGTTAACAGCTATACCCAGAGATTTAGCCTTTCCTGGAATGGTGAGTAGGTTGACTGACCACTGTGATATGACCTACACCATGTGTTGCTATGGCGTTAAACCAAACAAAAAAGATAAAATACATGTAAAATATGAAACAACTTACCTCTAAATAGATATCTAGCACTTTCTGCATTCTGTCTACTCTAAAAATATATGTAACAATAATGTATATGAGTACTGTAAGACTAGGCATAATAAATCATAGGTTGACACTATGAAAAGTTCATGCTTATACTTATGACATACGTTTAATTCAATCAACAATCAATTGTCAATGCAAAAACAAGTAGAATTTGAGAAATATTTTTGTTAGTTAGTTGCCATCATGGCGCCTGTATGCATTATTATGAGTTTTTTATCTAGGTTTGTCCCTTTATAACAAAAAGAATATTACCCTGAATCAACACTAATTTTTTAATGACCTAGTTTACCATTTGATTCATTTCTTGTGTGGAAGATTTGAAATTAACAAAGGAGAAATGGGCAAAAAACATCTGCCTATTTGCATTAATAGTTGTTGTAGATCACATGACTATAGACCTCGAACATATGATGGACTTGTCAGCCACTTGATTATGGTAAGTATTAGTTAGTATATGAACCAGAATAAAAAAGATGAAAAGCCAGTCCCGACATTTTAGTAGAAAATGAAAGTAAATAGTATTTTCTCCAGGGTCAAAGTTTTTGGGGGTTTGGCATTACCCCCCTGTTCAAAAATAAAAATGAAATAATAGGGGGTCAGCACTTTCGATGTTTGCATAAAAACATCTTTTAAGGGCATTGTTTCAGAGCAGACATTGGGGAATATGACAAAATTCAATCAGCATCATTTAGACCCTTTACTAGGTAACAGCAATAACATTGACAAGTACCTTTTTGACACATAGGAAAAGGCTAGTACAATCCACGAATCAGACAATGGCGTCTACCAGATGACGACAATTTTTTTACTGCATCACAGAAGACCTGCTGGTTATGTTTCAGCGCGTCAAAGTTGACAAAATGTGTCAAAAACACTAAACCCGCTCTGGAGAAAACACTGAGTAAAAGATAAAAAATGTGTACAGTAGAGACTGTCTTAGTGACCCCCTGTTTATAGCGACATTCTGTCTTTAGTGACCATTGTTAGGTGCGCCGAACAGTTTTTACTATATAAATGGTCTGTATGTAGCGACTCCCTGTCTAGTCCGCACAGCGACCATGATTTAGTGCCTCCCATTACAGTATATAGGCCGTGCACAGCGACTTTTGCAAGGGGAGTAACTCGAATAACCCTTCAATAATTGCTTCAAGAGTCATAGTTGAATCGTTGAGCGTATGTTACGTCCGCCCATGTGATGTAATCGACCAATCAGCGATGCGCGCTACGCGGGAGTTGCAGTTAGTATACACGCTTCATAAGCCGATAATTAGTAACTCCTTTGTTTATCGATGGCCCCTGTGTATGTTGTCACCAATGAAGACCAATCAACGTTCGCTAAAAAAAATCAATAATGCAACATGTCGGCCCGAAAATATTGATTACGTAATTAAACGGTTGCAATTAAACAAACACATGACAAACTGTGATATTGATTTAAGTGGATAGGACTGTTTGCATGCTCGCCGTTAAATTGATAATTGTATTTAATTCCCTCATTTTTTTGATTTCAAGAATAAACATAGGTTGAATTTGTGAAAATTATATAATAATCGTCACGTAATCTATCAGCTATAATCGTGTATTAGACTCTAAAAAACAATAAAAAGCACAAATTGCTAATGAAAAGTATTATTTACAAAAAGGTTTGATAATTATAACAGAACTTATTTTTTATGAAAATATTTAAACAAAGAAGGGTCAAAATTAAGGACATTGATGAAATATTTTCCAAAATAGCCTTTCATGCATCTTAATCTCTGATGAACATGAAATAGAAAGCAAACATGCTAAACCAGAAGAACTGTTCAATTAAAATGAAAAATGTAGACTGTAGAGACTGTTAACAGTGACTCCCTGTCTATAATGACCTTTTTTCGTTTCACCCATTGAAGGTCACTGTAAACAGTTTTCACTGTATTTTAAAGAATTTATAAATAAATACTTACAAGTTTATTAGATCCATACCACTGTGGTTTATGTAAAGGTTTCCATCCAAGACTAGTTGATGTATTTGTATGTTTAGCTCTAGATGTATTACTAAACATTAAACCACGAGTTGCTATAGATACCACATAATGTTGTAATATTGATCTAGACTGTAATATAGTACATATAAAGTAGATTTAAAGTAAATTTAAATAAAACAAGACCTATCAGTGAATCTTTGTCAAGAAGTTTGAATCAAGTCCATACAATAAGCCATAACTCAGCAAAACAAGAGCTGTCAGTAGAGACAGCATGCTCGACTAAGTAAGTATTTGTCACATGAGTTGTGATTGATGATTAGGAACATATATATATTTGAAAATGATACATTAAGAAATAAAGAAGTTATTGTAAGATATAATGTGGTTTTTTTATAGAAAACTTTAAGTTCAAGGGGAGATAATTTTGAAAAAAAATATTTGGAGTTATGAACCTTGTCACATGAGATGTGGCTGATAATAAGAAACATATTTAAAGTTTGAAATTAATACCTAAAAAATGAAACAGTTGCAAAAAACCCAAACATTTTTTAGAAAATTCTAAGATCAAGATAATTCTGAAAAAAATGTATTTGGAGTTATGAACCTTTTCACATGAGATGTGGTTGATAATTATGAACCTAAGTTTAAAGTTTGAAGTTGATACCTTAAGAAATAAAAAAGTTATAGTAAAAAATACTTTACTGCACAAAAACTTTATTCAGAAATATGGACGCAGGCATGGATGCCGACACTAGGGCGAGTAGAAGAGCTCTCCATTAACTTCGTAAAGTCGAGCTAACAATCAATGGAACAGAACTAAAATGGAACATGCATATGGTGACAGGTCTATATGTTAAGTTTGGATCGAATCCATACAAAGGTGCTGAGAAATTGAGCAGACAAGTAAAAGCTACAGACGAACTTACAAGCTGACTCTTAAATACCCCCAAAAGAGAGTATTTGGGGTTTAATTTAACATATTTCAACCAATTTTTAGTCATATCATGGCAGTTAGTTGTGCTATTAAATGTCTTCTGAGAGACTTAGATATCTGAACTGAAGCTTTAGATAAGTGCTAAGCACATACCATTGCAGCTAGAAGTAAACTTGGTACAGAGGTAGGCTTTAGAGTTTTAAAGAAAGCTTTTCCATGATCATACTCCAAAAAGGGATCTAAGGTCTATTCTAGAATGCATACTGCAAGTTTACCACACCAAAAGACCATGTTAATTAATCAGAGTTTGACACTGAATTTACCAAGGATCTCAAAGAACTCCCTTGTCAGTTACAAAGGGATTCCTCCTTAACATAAGGGATTTCCCGAATAAAAGACAAAACATTTGGATACAGATTTTCAGTCACTAATTGTGATTAACAATTCATGGCAATATTCAGAGATCCTAACAGAATTGCTAGCTGAGAATTACTGGGATTCCTACCAAGTTTTTGGGATTCTCGGAATTCTGGGACACTGTGGATGTTGAACCCTGTTAATGGCCTAACCATGAAAATCACACAAGTAATAGTTTCAAATTCTGTACATAAATACTCACTACAGTACTTCTGTACAAAATATCAATAAAAATAGATAGCAGTATTTCTTTCATGCTTTACAGTGAAACGTCACGTTATACGATGAAAATAAACAATGAAAATATAAATTTTATATTTTTATCGCAGTGAAAATATAACCTTATGTTTTCATCGTTCATGACGTCATATTAGAGGATAAATGACGTCATTTTGGAGTAGAAATGACGTCATGTTATATTTTTGTGTAAAAACATCAAATAAAACACAAAACTAAGCATGAAAGAAACAGAATATTTGTCAAACTTGGTGTAAGATGATTTTTATTTCAACTCGTGAACTCAGAAAGTGACATTTTTACTCGTGGCTTTGCCACTCGTGAAAATATGTTTTCTGACCTCACTAGATGAAATAAAAAACGATCTTGCACCAAAGTTGACAAATATCCTCTATTTATCTACAGGGGTTATCACACAAGTATAGAGTATTTATATCAGTGGGGTTATTAAATGTGCCAGAGACATTAGAATAGTCGATGAGAAATATGTGGTATTTTGAGAAATATTAATGTCAGTACCGGTAAGTAGCAATTGTGGCAGTTTGTATGAGTTAAATGAGTTGTTTTTATCTAAACTAAAGTCTTTGAACAAATTGTTTTCGAAATGACATAGTTAACCATTTGATTCTTTTATTGTGCAGACGATTTGAAGCTTACAAACAATATTCCCAGGAATAATGGTTATGATGTTTAAACCTTAGAAAAAAATAAGCAATACTTTGTAAAAATGTTAGTAATAAAACATAAACTTACAGCCCAATCAACAGTAAGATAATCTGTATCACTAAGATATTCACTAGCTGTTACAATATCATCTATACTGTTATAAAATTCTATATAATTCTGATGTAAGTAGGCACCAAAATAATCTCCAGATAAATGAGACTTCTCTACAACATCCTGTCATAAGATATATATACATGTACTAGTGAGAATTACATCAACATATTTATCTATTTATACTGGGTTTAACACCATGTCAACAAATTTTTTAGGTTATTTTACTGCATCCAGTGCACCTAACCTAGCTTTCCTGATTCTTTGTCTATAACTAGTGCTAACCTACCCTTCTACTAGGCCATAAAACTTCTCCATATACCTTTTTAATGGAGGAAAATTGACATAATTGTCAAATTTCCATGGAAGGGTATAACCTCCCCAGATGGCATTCAAACCGGTACCCTCTGTAGAACACTTGATTGGAAATCCAGGTGCACTACCAACTACGCTACCAACCAAGGTTACATCAACATGCAACTTTCAAAAGCAGAAAATAATGGCTTAAGATGAGCGTTTAATCTTTTAAACTAGAATAATAAAGCAAAAAATCTTGCAGATGCTGTGTTCCACTGGTAGGATGTGTGCTTAGAGATCGAGAGGCTAAAGGTTCAAACCCCACTAGGGGCACTGGTAATATTCCTGAGCAAGAAATTCACCTGCCTGAATAAGATTTCGATGATCAGGGGTTACAAAACGAAATTGCAAAGTAGGCTAAGTAAGTTTTTAGAAGCAGACTTTAACTAAACTGCACTTTTTTTTATTGCCCCTCTCCTTATTGTCGTTTAATTCTCTGATCTTCAAGATTCTATGGTTATGTAAGAAGGCAAAGTTTACTGCCTATAGCATGTACACATGTATGTAGGAATGTTAACTGACAATTACTATATTTTACCTCTGGATTTATTTGTAATGGATCTCTATAGAATTGTGATAAATGTTCAGGTAACAAAGTTTTCTCTACACTGTTTTCTGATGGCTCATCTCCTGTAATGTAATACAACAATAAAATATGAACAATTAACACCTCTATTATAGAGACCTTCCTTAAATGGATTTAAATCTTGGCACCAAACAATTACAGTATAAAGTAGCTTCACTGTAAGGCTACAGATTAGTTTGTGAACTCATACTTAAAATACTTTCACTTTTGGATTTAAATTAAAGTGTCTTTCTATTGCTCTCAACTAATTGGTTAAGAGTTAGTCATATGAGATCATTGGATAATTTCAATTTTAAAAGATAGGGAAATAGAATAAATATGTAAATCAAATTGCATTAGCAGACATTATATGTCAGTTTAGACTGCAGTGTTGTGTCCCAACTAATTAAAACCCCCAATAATGTAAATAAATGGCGATGGCTGTAACCATGAACTAAAATGGCCGACAATTAACCCATTTTAATTGATTTCAAGCGAATAATAAACTGATTTCAGTTTTTCAGTAAATATGTCAGCCCTAACAAAATTTGCATCAATAATACATAAAAGTACTTACTTTTACAATATAAGATCTTCCCGAGAGCTCTAAACAGAAACAATGAAGTATCTCTACCACCAATAGACATTAACTCTTCATCTTTTTGGAAACTACTTGTTTTAGAGAAACTCTTCTTACTGGAGGTAGATTTCTTACTTGTAGATGTTGATTTTTTTCGTGTTAAACTTTTAGATTTGTTATTTGAGACAGCAGTTAGATCTAGTGTATCTAAAAATATATCAAAATATTTAATGATAATTCATTTTTCCAATGAAATGCAAATAAAACATGGCAAAACTACTCAAAAGCAAACAGCCATTAAACTGCTCAGCTACTCCTCCATTCTATTAGCAACTATCATTCAAATGTCAGTGGTTCATACATTAATCCCACTGATTTAATTCTAAATAAATATTAAATAAAACATATATACAAATACTCACTACAGTACTTCTATATTCACTATCGATAAAAATAGATATATGTATTTATGTACGGGGTCATTTTGTGCAAACTATATAATACAGACAAAATAATGAAGTGGGCTGAAGGGGCGCTAGATGGCTACATTGATCCCTGATTGGATTTGTTTCTGTTTGTGCAGGTTGACAACTGATCCCTTGACAAGAATAAATACATAATTGGTAAGACTGAGATTAAGGGTTCTTGTGGTCTTGTCCAAGACAATTTTCTTTACAATAGGAAACTTGACAAGAATAAGTCCACACAGACCCTACATCTTAGTGATACCAATTATATACAAAATAAATAATGCACTTACCTTTTAAACAAGCAAATTGTAAAGCATTGATAGCACCTCTAATATCACCACTACTAGACATAGCTATAGATTCTATAACACATTTATCTGGTACAACAAATCTATGACTACCATGTAATGATTCTTCACTTGCTACTTTATTTAATATTTTAGTCATATTGGTCATAGCTACTGGATTAAAACTGTAAAATACAATAATTAAAATACCCATACTTTATCAGTCTATTAAAAAGAAGTGACTGTCCAATAGTCCAGGACAATCACTTTTGGATGGTGCCCTATCATGGTTTCAACAATTTGCACTGGCTCTTATGAACAAAAACCGAGCCAATCGGATTCAAATTACCACAATATCTAATGCAGATTAAACTAATGCAGGGGGACATCATTAGAACTCAGTCAAAGAATGTGATTACGCTTCTAAAAATAAAAATAGAGTGGAGCTGACTATAAATTTATTATCAGCGATTAGCTACAAAAATCGCACAGTTTACCTCACACTTGTGAACAAACCTCACACTCCTAGAAAACAACACAAACCTTTTTAAGAGTTTTAAAGTTTTAACAAGAGTGCAGCATCATGCTCAGCTTTTTTTTACAATTTCAAAATCATCATCCCTTCAGTATTAATAGTACTTTGATTAGTTAGCAAAAGCAAAACCCTTGATTTACAAGTATTTTAAGTCACTATTTCTTAATCAAAAACTATTCTATTTAGAGGGTCATACATATCCAAAACCTGTAGAATTTCATCAATTATTATGACAATGTCCCATGGACACAACCTCACCTTCAGAATAGACTAAGCTGGATGTCACACATGAAGGAACCATTCCAATGAAAAACATTTAGTTCAAATTCATTCAACTTGGAGAATCTGGATTTAGCTATAACCAATTACTAAGCCAGAATTTCCGTCAGTGACTGACATGATCAAAATCAGATGAGTGAGGGAAAGTGGCTATCAAAATTATGCTATCCACAAAATTATGCCCTGCCTAAATAATTGAATCTACAAACCATAAATATGTAGACTTTGCACTACCAATCTTGTTAGTTGGGGCTGCCATGGACATGAAATTGTGACCTACTCTATTTGAAATTTGTATAAAATAAAATATCTAAATATTTACCTGATATTTTCAATATGTAATTGTGCCTGTAAATCTTTAGGAAATAATAATCTTTCGTTAGATTCCCCATTCATACTATCACTAACTATAAATATAAGAGGTGATCCACCAACCTGTACATACTTTCTATAAATATAAAAACATAAATATAACATTAGATTCACCATTCGTACTATCACTGACTACAGTAGAACTTGGATATAATATACACGGTTATAACATACACTTGGTTATAACATACCATTTTTCTTGGCCCAATTTTCATATTTTGTATATAACATACTTAGTATGCTATATGGATATAACATACCTCGGTTATAACATACCTTTTTTCTTTGGCCCAGCAAGTATGTTATATCCAAGTTTTACTGTATAAATATAAGAGGTGATCCACCAACCTGTTCATACTTTCTATAAATATAAAAACAATAGTATAACAATAGAATAACAATGTAACAGAGCAAGAAATCATTGAGTTTGTTAATTGAACACTTTTATTCAGCAACCACAGTTATGTGAAATGAACAGTTCAACTAGCTATTTCTCCTTGAATACAAACTTTTTTGTATCAAGTTTGCTTAAATTAGTAGCTTTAAAGTCCTAATGCCAATTGTAATTCTTTGTAAATATGAGATGAGTTTTTTCAAGTTTAGTTTACTTAGTAAAAGCCATATAAGGTGGACAGTTCAATCTACCATTATTGTTAAGATTCAAAGGATCTAGACTCCCATCTTCAATATGTAACTTCACGATATACCGGTATATCAGTATATTGCAATATGCAGCTGCGGCAATAGGTACTGCGGTACGAATTCAACGTACCAGTATTTAGCAATATTTTTTATTTTCATTGAAAAATTCTTCCTTTCGCCAAATGAAAGTAACGAAATGTCAGTTTTCAATGGTTCATTTGATTAAAGCTTAAGTTCAGAGAATTTAACCGATCTGGCCGCATTTGGAATG
This sequence comes from Mactra quadrangularis, assembly GCA_025267735.1. Lineage (NCBI taxonomy): Eukaryota > Metazoa > Mollusca > Bivalvia > Venerida > Mactridae > Mactra > Mactra quadrangularis. The sequence goes on along the minus strand of CM046307.1, from coordinate 9,200,346 downwards.
ATCCAATAACTCTAAAAATGCCCAGTTGTTCTCCGGTCTGCTACAGGCCCTTTCCCTACAAAATCCTATAACATACTTCAATACTGAACAGTTGAATAAGTTTTATAAGACATAAGTATTATGCAGCCCTGTCTTCGGTTTGCAAAGCAATATATCGTGGTAAGTATCGCGATACGATTCTAGCACATCGCAATATACCCCGATACGCTTCTGGCGTATCGTGACAGCCCTAACGTAACTGCTTACTTTTACAAAAATAAATCATTATCAGTAGCTGGGCTATAACCTTCAACCTTCAATTAGCATGGCTGCAAGTTCAAAACTTTCAAAACACAGAAATTCTTGATTTTCGTGTTCTCATCTGTGTTTATACAGGAAAAACCCTTTCCCTGATTCTAAAAATTATGAACTTCTGAACCAGTTCGGAACACTTTCACCCACGTTTTAGAGATTTGTGAATGCAGCAATCTTTATCACTCAGCAACAGAAGTGCAATATTATCTATTTTTTACGCCGTGTCAACACAATTTAGGTCATTTTACGGTGCCCAGTGCACCTAACCTAGCTTTCCTGGACCCTTGTCTATAACCAGTACTCACCTTACCTTCCACAAGGCCGGAAACTTCTCCATATTATCTAATCAATGGAGGAAAATCGACATTATTGTCAAATTTCTATGAAAGGGTATAACCTCCCCGGGTGGGATTGGAACCCACACCCCCTCAGGCACGAGATTCCAAATCCCGGCGCGCTACCAAGTGCGCTATCGACCCGGGTTCCATCTGCGCTATCGACCTGGGTTAAATGCAACAAGTCACTTCAAATAAAACTTAACAGTCACTAACATACATTAACTAAAACAGTACCTTAACACATCATGGAATGGTGTAGCATCCTTGTAAAACATGTTGGGAAAATCCTGAAAAATAAATATAATGATAATAGATATTACTAAATTCTTAATAACAAAGATGAATAACAACAGGAGTGTCTTATGTGTTGAACTTAAACTCTAAATATCAAGGGACTAATAATCAACATACTGAAACATACCCCATGATCAAATTTTTCCCTAATTTCTAAGAGCAGTACAAAAACATTACGCTGTGTCAACACAAATTATATTAGGGCAGCCAACTCACATGACCAAGTTTTCCTGGATCCTTATCTATAACAAGAACTCACTCACTCTTCAGGACTCATTCATATAACTAACAAATGCAGAAAACATACATTATTGACAAGTTTTCAAGTAAGGGTATAACCAGCCAATCTGGGTTTCCAACCAGCAACCCCTTAAGGCGGTCTCACACAGAACACGGTTGGCGACACGGTTCATATACAATATACTTGGTTATACACGGGTAGACTGGTACGAGTTAGACTCGAATGTAGCTCAAGTGTGTATGAATAAAGCACAGATATACACAGTCAAGCAAGGTTTGTCACGATTTGAACACGATAAGAAAACGGTTTTCATACGATTGTTTGACGTTTCCAAGTACTGTCTGGTACGGTCTAGTATGATCAAACACAACCTTTACTCGCTTTACCCCCAATTCACAGGGTTTACATATGGTCCTGCCAATTTTTGTTCCATACGATTTATGTACGACATTGACAGGGTTGAGCTCACTTGTGCACTTGACTTCATGTTCGGTTGTATATACAGTCTCATACGGTCCCACTCGGACTCGCACGGTCTTGTACGATCGCATGTACGATTATACACGGACATGACATCCATACCAGTTTTTTAAAGTTTAAAAACATACACGACTTTCACTGATAGACTCGAATGGCACACTCGAATGGCATGAGTGTAATTCGGATCAGAACATGGTTGGTTCGTTGTATGTACGGTTTACACGAGCGGCTAACCATATAAGCCGTGTCTTCTGTGTGAGACCCGCTTTAAGGACTACTTATTACACATGTCGCAACCAGTAAAGGGTTAAGGACACAAGGCATAGTTTACTGTGCCATGGACAAGATTATAAGGTTACACAAGAATATTTAGAAGAAAAAGACAAACCTCAACCATAATAATCTTCCTTGTTACAACATCATCACCAAATATATCTAATGTATTATATTTATTGGCTCTCAGTAAGAATTCTCTGAACTGTGACAGTTGTGATCTTGATATACCTGAATCAACCCCTGTGGTAAAAAAAAAGTTAAAAGTGCGGTTTACAGTCAGCCCATAACAATGAACATGTTATATACTAGGACGAAAAAGAAACGCCGGGTACATAAAATATGCAACACATGTCCGGCCGTGTTTCGCAAAACAAGAAGGGTCATCGTTAAAAGGGGGTATTTTTTCACATAATCAGCATCGGAAATCGATTGAAACTTCAACAGCTGGTTCCATACAGATGACATTTCATACAAAAATAAATATAATAATCCAATAATACAATTTATCCCTTAAAACAATCATTATAGGTTACCCGGCGTTTCTTTTTCGTCCTAGTATATAATGGGAATTTTACATTTCTGTACAATAATGTATGATCTTTCTTATTTAGAATTTTTACCCTTCGCGTCTAACAGTTTTAATTAGGTAACAAATGGACCAACTTATTTTCCTAAACACCTTTCTTAATCATGACTTGCTTATCCTTACATAGGAGCTGACAACTACTCCCTCTACAGAGGATAATCAACATCTGTGGGTTTTTTTCAGATCATTTTGGGGCCGAAATTGGGCCCCATTCCCCTCTCAAAAAAGTATATATTTTTCCCCTTCCAAAGTAAAAATTCCCCTGTCAATGTCCTAAAACTTTTGTACTTTTTATAGAATTTTTGCCCATTCCTCAAGCATTACAAAGAAATCACAGATGAATATATGGGTTCAATAGTTGAAATTTCACATAGGTAGACAGAAATGTTACTCTGTTACAGGATCTATGTTATCTCAAGTATTGAAAATAAAGGAATTTTTTTCCCCTTATTTCTTTTTGTCGCTATTCTCCCCTCAAAAAGGGCCCCGCCACCTTTCCCCTGAGAGTGTAAATAAACACTGTACACTGAACATAAAATACCAGTTTTCATATAAAGGTATAACCTGTTGGGGCCAGGAATCAGATCCCCAAGCTCAGGATTAGAAATTATGTGGTCTACCATTTCTTCACATCTTTGACTACCAGTACATCAATTTATTTTTTGTGTTGGGTTTAAAGCCAGAGCAACACAGGTTTCAGGTTGTAGATCATATCACAGCTATCAATCAACTTACTCACTGTTCCTTGATATGTTAAATCCCTGGACTTTGTTAACTAAAAACTAGGAGCATTCTTTCATCAGTGACTAACAACAGCCCTACATGATTTAGAATCAATGGTAGGAGGGGGAATGACACAGAAAGCATTTTATGAGCAATTAGCACAAAAGTACGCCCCTCCCAGGAAATGAACCCAAAACCCTTTGACAATAGACTCAAGTGCAACCAACTTGTTAGTCTGGTGAGCTAGTATGATCAGTGGAGCTTATCTTAACATAAATATAATCAAAGTATACATACTATTTCTCCAGTCAGTATTTTCAGACCAGTTATCATTAGAATCACTAGTGAAAGGATTAGACCATTCATGTAGATGACATCTTAATTCTTTAGTTAAAACACGTACAGTACTTGTCTTCCCTGTCCCAGTAGGTCCAGTTAATAATAATATAGGGGGAAGCTGAAATGTTAACAAAACTTTTATTTTAACAGAGACACATGCTTTAACTATACCATAGTCAAATGGATGCCAATCTCCGTAAACAGATATCCTGTAGAATGTTGTACAGGATCTCTACTGTCGCCGTGGAAGGTCACGTCGAGATGAACTTTGTGTCGACCAATCAATGCCTAGCTTTCATCTAGACAAAAACACTATTAATCACATTTTGATTTTGTAATTTCTATTTTTAGACCAAGGTTTGCAAGCTATTTAATGGCGGTATTATTCACAGTCTGCGATTGGGCATCTCATTTCAAATTGCGTGACGTGGACGATGTAAACAAGTTACGTATCATAACAATTTCGTCATGAATATTATGATGAGAAAAGGTCACCTGAACGCGACCTTTGTTTGCAAAAGGCCAGATCTAAATTAATTTAGCGAGTTGGCGAGCGGAAATTTTTAGATCGGGTTTTAATCAGATTGATTGGATGCACATAACACAGTTCAGAAAATGTCTGTGGATCTGGAAATCTTGCAACTTACTATCTTATTTTCCATCCAATTCCTTTTAATTGTTAAATGTAGATCTCAATAATTATGGGCATAACACCAGTAAAATTTCATTCAGAAATATGAATAATTTTAAGTCAAAAGTAACAATTCCCATTGAAAAATCATTTTCCCATAGGTGTTTTCTCCCATTCTAAATAGTGGGGATTTTCATTAATTGGATTTTTTAAATACTTTTTTCAACAATATTGCTTGGAATATCATTATGATGACAAATCAGCAGTTATATCATGCAATGGGGACTATTATTAAAAACATAATAAATACAATACATACTGAGTGAGACACAAGTACATGTAGCATCCCGGGATTTTAAGGACAAATAAAATGATGTCTTTAACAAAATACTGTGAGCTGTTATTTATTGGTGATGTTTTATATTGAAGTGGTAAATATTTGGTAGTCCTGATGCAGATCGCCAAAAACACCAATATTATACAGGAACTCAATATAAAAAAAACACAGCACATGCAATAGGTAATTTTGATTAGCCAGACTCAATTTCGACAACTCGGTACTCCATACCAACTGGTCCATGGCTTCAGGCTTACTGCCAGAATTGGAATATTGAAGATTTACTTGATTGTTTCAAAGAATAAAATTAATAAAAAAACTAACCTTTTTTCTATCAATATGCCCTTTGATCCATTGTTCAACTTCTAATATCTTCTTTTTATGTACAGCTAAATCTCCCTATAATATAAAGTATACATTATAATCACAAGTCAATTTTATGGTATTTTTGTTTATTTTTATTTTACCACAGAAATATGATTTTATTGCTGCAACTAGCACTAGAAATCCTATCCTCAGTTCTAAAATTTAGCAACAAAATAGTAAGGACAGGAGAATTTCACTACAGAGAAGGGGAAATAATATTTTTTTGGGAAGAGGAATAGGGCTAAGTTTTGGCTTTGAAATGGCCTGGAAAAAACCACTGTTTATAATAATAACATAACATTAACAGAACTCCCTAACCTTTCCACCAGACACCAATAACTTCATTCAATGTGGAGGAAAGTCAGTAATAATAATGTCTAGAAAGATTTCACATAAGACAATGATTTGCCAAGACTAGAAATAAGACCTTAGAATGCTGTATTTTAAGATGAGTATGCTAATCACAACCACCAATCCATCAAACATATAACTTACCTGACACTTAGGTGCATATTTTTCTGACCATAAACTTGTGTCAGGTTCAGAATTGGCACGTCTTGTAACAGTTCTTTTTGTTGAAAATAAATCATTTCCATTAGACACTTGATGATGTGGTCTCTTTACAGAAACTGACTTCTCCCTCTGAGTAAAACTTGTTGGAACTGACTTCTCCCTTTGAGTGAAACTTGTAGGAACTGACTTCACCCTCTGCGTAGAACTAGCTAAATGCTTAACAGTATCTTTGGTTGTAGACTTCGTCATACAAAAGTCATCAAAGCCATCAAATGCTGATGAAACCCATTGATTAGCTTTCTACAAAAAAAAACCACATGAGTAATCATTCAATAAAAAAAAACTTTTACAACTACTCACTTACAGGTTCATTTAATTTCGTGATAAATTTTAAAATTGCTGCTAAGCTTTTAAATTAGTAGAGAAACTATATTAAGGAAACCTTATCTATGTATAGTGAGAAATATGATTAAAATCATAAAACGCTTCAAATTATCTATCCCATAACTATAGCAGTACAATTTTATATACAAACATATTTTTTTATATGATTTCATTGATGACCAATAAGAGGAAGGACAGTTTGGTTTGACACTAACAGTGCTCTAGGATTCTGAGAGTCTCAAATACTTTGGAGGAATCACATCAATGCTATTTGAGTTTCCATAAATTGTTCATACCAATTTGTCATTATGAATCTGTACCTAAAATATTGTCTTTAATTGGAGGAATCCAAAGTTAAGGAGGAATTCCTGAACCACTGACAAGGGATTCCATCTGGATCACTTGCAAAACAGTAAATGGAGAACCCTTTGCAACTGGTACTCCTGGAATATGGCTACTAGTCATATGATACATTTATAATTACTTGTTAATTATCTGTAATAATGCAACCTACTTTTACACTAGATATTTTCACTACAGAAATGTCAGGTTTCTTTGACGTACTACAAGTCTCCGGTACAGGATCTAAGATCATACAATCTGAATCATCAGAGTCATTATCATTCCATAAACTAGTTAACTTGGACTGTTTCTTACTCTAAAATATCCATGAAAATAAACAATACAATATAAGAATAAATCTATTTCAACAATTAACTCATTGACACTGTCATTAGTATTGTGTGATTTGAAAAATCATAAAATAAAATATGAGAATAGAAACAGTATGCCACTGTGGTAACTCATTTATATAAGGCAGCATGACTCTTAACCACATTGGTATCAAAGTGTCAACCTAACAGAAAGCCTAATTGAAAGGCTAATTTAGATAATAACATAATATAGCCATTTGGGTTCAGAACACTCTTCCCCTCTTTACTTTGTAGAGAGCCAGATTCTTAATCAAATTAACTATCCATGCTTGGACTTTGCATTAGGAGAATTTTAACCATATATCCCGACTGGGAATCAAACCTGAGTCTCCCGGGAGGTCTCAGGACACTCAACCATGTTGCTAAAGAGTTAACCCAACAGCAAGGCTGTTGGAAATGGAAGTGACTGGGTCGTCATTTTATTTCACACAAGACATAACAAGTTCCAGTCAATACAGTAACTGTCATTCAATAATGGCATCCGTCTACAAATACCCACTACTTTCTGTATAGCTCGTCTCTAAAATAGCACATATCTCAGGGCATAATTATAGAAAATACATTCATTCCTTTAAATGGCGTTATCCGAATTCTGACGTCCGAGTATTACACTACATAAAATTTCAACAAACGCCTACACACCAAAATGATGCCATTTTCAAGTTACACGAAAAAATGGGTAAAACCATTTGCAATAACAACAAAGATAATAAAATTTATACCATTTTCATTAAAGTTGATATTAATTCAAAAATGAAAGTTCGAAATCATCTCATTTGTTGTTGTTATTCTAATACGCTATCGAAGTAGGTCTCCATGTGCATCGTTGTCGTCACAATGTGTACTTATTCACTATATCTATGTACTTTAAAACCACTATTTTTTATATTCATATGCTGAATCGTCACAAAATAGAATAAATCTTACTTTTTGTTACTTATATTAGTAAACGTTTTTTGCTAATTAACCAGGGAATTAGATACACTGTTATCTCATACTTCCCGCAGCGGTTATCTCCCTTTATCAAATCAAGGCTGTTATCAGAGACTTGGGGTGCGTTGCTTACACTAGAACGATGGTCTATATTCTGAAATCCAAATATGGGCATATAAAAATCTAGTGCGCATGCTCGAGGCGAACGATTCCGAACTTGGCCGATCAAGAAAAGAAAAGCCGCCATCTTGAATGTCGGCTCTCTAGCAAGAGATGTTTCTTTGGCTAAACACAACGACAAACGAGCCTTTTTTACTGCCTCAATGGTATGGACAGATTCTAAACATGTAAGAAATTTGATTTGAATGCCTTTCAGTATAAACAGTTTTGGCTGAATCCCGATATTTATTAATCAAAGTTGGTTTTTTTCTCGCTTGAAATTGCGGACGACGCGATAATTGGAGAGGGTGAATATCTACTTTCATCTACATTAAAAGTCATAATAAAATATAATGTTCATTTCTTCAGTATAAATTCTTAAATAAGTGCGTGTGTGGTTAACTGTACGATCTAACAGCATTCTTTGGTGAGATTTTATTATCAATTTTTATGATGTTATTTTCGGATAGATTATTTCGGATGGTCAATAATAGTACGGCGTTAACAGCTCTTTTAACTGTTGCAGTAATATTGAATATCTCAGTCAAGATCAGATTTGGGTAGCCAAATGTCTATCAGTCTCTGACAAAAGCTCTAAAATGATATATCCATCCCATTTATTATCCTTCATAAAACCATGGACCTGTAAACAACACTTGCATAGCGTACTGAAGTTTTGCTTCCTATTTCAAACTAGTTTATTCTGATTATCAGGCTTTACAACTAGGATAAATCAAGATTTCAAATTCAGCACTCGGCTTAAATGATATAGGTCGAGAATTCTACTTTTTCTAGTTTATAGTCTGGTGAAGCAGTAAAAATGCGAACCAGTTTGGGTACGAAGAAATTGTCATGCTGTGTAAATTAAATGGAGCCACCACTGCATGAAAACGTTTGGCGAGCTTGATCATTACGACATAGTTTAGTGTCTGCTATCAACAATACTTATTTCTATCAAAATTTGACATGCTTTAAAGACAATTGATTGACATGGTCTACGCTTATACTGTACATGCCACTACTAGGGACTAGTAAGTAACACCTAACCAAGAAGGGGTGTGAATTCTGTGTGGAACCAGTTCAAACCATCATGGAGTTTTGCAAAGATAATTTCTTACGTACCCAAACCAGTTTGCATTTTAACTCTCACCAGACTATTTGGTCATTCTACCTCCAACTTCTGTACTGTATAGCCGCCCGGCTAGCTCAGTTGGTAGCGCGCAAGTCTACTGATCGACTGGGATCGTGGGTTCGCTTCCCTGGCGTGGCATACTTTCGTGGTGCTTCGTCATGAAATTATTTCTCTGGCCATTCTCCCTCCTACCAATGATTTTTAATTATGAAGGGCAGTAATCGTTGTCAGTCACTGACGAAAGTATGCGCTTAGTAGTTGGTTAACAGCTAAATCCAGAGATTTAGCCTTTCCAGGAGGAGTAAGTAGGTTGTTTGACCACCATTATATGACCTAAAGAATGTGCTGCTACGGCGTTAAACCCAACAAAAACAAACAAACAAACTGTATCGCTGAGCAAACTGTGAATGAGAAATTTCTTGGCACTGATTGAAAGCTAGGGATAGTTGTAGGGAAGGTATGATAATTTATTATGTCACGTGTACTTCCTTGCCTAGCTTTTATGAGTACTAAGAGATTGGGCTAGTGCTCTAAAAATTTCAGACAATGACTTGTAAGTGCAGACAAGACTAGAGCTGTCATCGCTTCCATGTATCATCAATATTTTTTTATCTTATAATCTATAATTGTAATTAATGTACCAGAGGTATAATACAGCTCTTTTACTCTCTTGCCTTCAAGCTAGCTTTCATGGCGACGTGGTAGAGTGTTCCCAAATGACCCGAGAGGTTGTGGGCTCCAATCTTAGTTCCGACCATGGATTTTTTATCTGGTTTCATTTGGCACCCAACGTAAGTAACCCACAAGGAATTGTGTGTTTGCATGCTAAGATTGTCCCACAGACAATTAAGCTCCAAGAATTTGAGGACAAATTCTGTTTTGGAGGGGATGTGTGTAGCAGAGGTATATCATATATTAGGGCACCATTGCCTTAAAGCTAGCTTTTATGGCATAGTGGTAGAGTGTCCACTTACAATTTGAGAGGTCATTGGTTCGAATCTTAGTTTGGATCATGGATTTTATCGGGTTTCAGATATGCATTTTGAAATAAAAATAATAAGCCTATGTAGGTATATGAAGAAAAGCGTCAAAATTTACAAGAGGAACATTCTATGGCAAATGGAAACAGGTGCGCTCTCATTATATGAAGGGATAGGTCTAAAACATTGACCGCACCCCCATAGATGATATAGCCTTATTCCACAGATGGTACATTGTTGCATTTCTATATTGAGAGTCACAAACATCTATTATGAGTTAATGACAACATAAATGGTCTGTATAGTACTACAGTGATTTTTATTTCTCTATATATCAATATTGTCAATACCCTTTGAGCCCATTCAATGACAGCTCTAGGCAATGCCAATACTTATTATTTTTATTCATTATTTAATTTATGTTGTTATTATTTTTCAGCCTTTCAGATGAAGTATATTGCTTTAGAAAAAAAACAGATTAAAGTATGGAAACAACATAAAGCTTGCTTTCTAGACACTGTTTTCTGCTGTCAGGTAACTTTAGTATAGCCAGCATTATAGGAACCTCTAAATCTGTTTGACAAAGTTTCAGCTGGTTTGACACAAATTATAAGATTTCTGTACCGGCATGTTTTAGACCCCCCCCCCAATCAGAAATTTATATTGGATGATCTTTAATTCAAACCACAAGTTAATCTAGTGAAGCAAATGTTCACTATTGTTTCATAAGTACCTGATGACAAGGATTTCTATTATCATATGGTTAAATATATAACCCAGTCATCATAAGATGCAGGGGTATACTTTGGAATGCTATAGTAATATACATAGATATGTAATTAATTGTCTTGTATCAGTACTAGTGCTACACTGTCTTGAAATATTATCAATTGTGATTTGTAGAATACCAATTCATAAATTCCATACAATTGTGTTCGGTTAGTCTTGATTTGAATTGGTACATCAATATCACTTGATATGGTTTAGGAACAATGATAGTTATAAGTCTAAGAGAGATATGTAATTATGAGCCTTTCTTACTTGTATTTCAGGTATTAAGTATAAAACATTATGGTTAATAACATTAACTTTATGTGATTATGAGCCTTTCTTACTTGTATTTCAGGTATTAAGTACAAAACATTATGGTTAATAACATTAACTTTAAAGATTACATGGTGAAGGTTGAAAGGAGACAAACCTCCTTTAGTTTTGCTAGACTAATGAGTATGATTGTAATAAGCAGTGTGTCATATCAAGATTCATGTTTCTTGGTCAAAGGTGAGAGTAACAATGTTTTTCATCAGTTTTAGCTCACTCTGGTTTTACATTGTAGACTGCTCATCTACATTTTATGAACAGTTTATGAATAGTTTATGCTTTAATACTTATCAACATGCCTTGATAATTATAAGAAACTGAATGTATTATTTGAAAATTGTAAAATAACTACTTTACTTTCATAACTAAGAAATCATGTATATGTTATTTAATTCCAGATTATATTATGTAAAAATAAAACATAAAGTGGTATGAAGGATCAATTGCCGCAGAAGATGAGCTATATTCAATTGGTTTTCAGGTACTGGTTTTCTCTATATTTTGCCATTCTAAACTGCATTCTCTTAACATCAGTCTGTTATAGTCAGTACTAGTATATGCACTTAACTGTTAATATCAGTACAAGAGGTTCACAGTCTTGTATCAGTACTGAAACTTTACAGTCTTGTATAAGTGCTAGTGATTACAAGTTTTGTATCTTTACTGATGCTTCACTGTCTAGTATCAATACTTGTGTTAGACAGTTTTGATCAGCACAAGTGATACACAGTCATATATCAGTACTAGTGATACACTAGGTAGTATCAGTACTTGTACTACACTGTCTGGTATCAGTACTAGTCCTTCACTGTCTGGTATCAGTACTAGTGCTTCACTGTCTGGTATCAGTACTAGTCAGTCAATGTCTGGTATCAGTACTAGTGCTTCACTGTCTGGTATCAGTACTAGTCCTTCACTGTCAGGTATCAGTACTAGTGCTTCACTGTCAGGTATCAGTACTAGTGCCTCACTGTCCAGTATCAGTACTAGTGCTTCACTGTGTAGTAACAGGACTTGTGCTTCACTGCCTGGTATCAGTACTAGTGCTTAACTGTCTTGTATCAGTACTTGTGCTTTACTGTCTGGTTTCAGTACTAGTGCTTTACTGTCTGGTGTCAGTACTAGTGCTTCACTGTTTGGTATCAGCACTTGTGCGTCACTGTCTGATATCAGTACTTGTGCTTCACTGTTTAGTGTCGGTACTTGTGCTACATTGTCTTGTATCAGTACCAGTGCTTCACTGTCTGGTATCAGTACTAGTCCTTCACTGTCAGGTATCAGTGCTAGTGCTTCACTGTCTGGTATCAGTACTAGTGCTTCACTGTCTGATATCCGTACTTGTGCTACACAGCCTGTATCAGTACTAGTCCTTCACTGTCTGGTATCAGTACTAGTGCTTCACTGTCTGGTGTCAGTACTAGTGCTTCACTGTCAAGTATCAGTACTAGTCCTTCACTGTCTGGTATCAGTACTAGTCCTTCACTGTCTGGTATCAGTACTAGTGCTTCACTGTCTGATATCAGTACTTGTGCTTCACTGTTTAGTGTCGGTACTTGTGCTACATTGTCTTGTATCAGTACCCGTGCTTCACTGTCTGGTATCAGTACTAGTGCTTCACTGTCTGGTATCAGTACTAGTCCTTCACTGTCAGGTATCAGTACTAGTGCTTCACTGTCTGTATCAGTACTAGTGCTTCACTGTCAGGTATCAGTACTAGTGCTTTACTGTCTGGTGTCAGTACTAGTGCTTCACTGTCTGGTATCAGTACTAGTGCTTCACTGTCAGGTTTCAGTACTAGTGCTTTACTGTCTGGTGTCAGTACTAGTGCTTCACTGTCTGGTATCAGTACTAGTGCTTCACTGTCAAGTATCAGTACTAGTGCTTCACTGTCTGGTATCAGTACTAGTGCTTTACTGTCTGGTATCAGTACTAGTGCTTTACTGTCTGGTATCAGTACTAGTGCTTCACTGTCAAGTATCAGTACTAGTGCTTCACTGTCTGGTATCAGTACTAGTGCTTTACTGTCTGGTATCAGTACTAGTCCTTCACTGTCTGATATCCGTACTTTTGCTACACAGCCTGGTATCAGTACTAGTCCTTCACTGTCTGGTATCAGTACTAGTGCTTCACTGTCTGGTGTCAGTACTAGTGCTTCACTGTCAAGTATCAGTACTAGTCCTTCACTGTCTGGTATCAGTACTAGTGCTTCACTGTCTGGTATCAGTACTAGTCCTTCACTGTCTGGTGTCAGTACTAGTGCTTCACTGTCCAGTATCGGTACTAGTCCTTCTCTGTCTGGTATCAGTACTAGTGCTTAACTGTCTTGTATCAGTATTTGTGCTACACTGTCTGGTATCAGTACCAGTGCTTCACTGTCTTGTATCAGTACTAGTGCTACACTGTCTGGTATCAGTACTAGAGTTTCACTGTCCAGTATCAGTACTAGTCCTTCACTGTCTGGTATCAGTACTAGTGCTTAACTGTCTTGTATCAGTATTTGTGCTACACTGTCTGGTATCAGTACTTTTGCTTCACTGTCTAACGTCAGTTCTTATGCTACACTGTTTAGTATCTGTACTAATGCTTCACAATTCTTGTATCAGCATTTGTGCTACCCTATCTTGACAGTACTAGTTCTTTACTGTCTAGCATAAGTATGTATTATTCACATTCTAGTATTATTTACACTTTCTTATTTTAGTACCAATATTTCAAGTCCAATCTTCTGTAGTAGTTATTTACTTTGATTTGTATTATCAATACCAATCATTTATCAAAACCTTTGCCAGTCCTTGCTTGTATTATATGATAAGTCAATTTTCATTGTTTGAGCTATGATATTTCACCAATCACAATCTGACTACAAACATAATTACTATGCATCACCTTTGTTGAGAAGTGAGAAATTAAATAATGGAATAAAAAATTTCATCACTTTGAAACATTGAATGAAGCATTTTATCATTTTGCTACACATCTCGTTTTCATTTTCTTATTATATTTTTCATTGTAGATGAGCTTAGATAGAATATTTATAGAATATAATCTGAAGAGCATTAGTAAAGAAGTCATGACTGAACTGTTTTGTGATGATAGAATTAATTATCAAGATATAAGACTCCTCAATCTTTTAGCTGTTGATGTAACCTGAAGACACTCCAATATTTACAAGAAAGTGGTTGCTTAGAATAATATAACATTTTATTTTATTTACTGCATGTACACCCATCACTCAGAACTCTTTCTCTTCTCTTGTACACCATCACTCAATTCTCTCTCTTGTACACCATCACTTAATTCTCTCTCTTGTACACGATCACTCAATTCTCTCTCTCTTGTACACAATCACTCAATTCTCTCTCTCTTGTACACCATCACTAATTTCATTCTCTCTTGTACACTATCCCTCAATTCACTCTATTGTACACAATCACTCAATTCACTCTCTTGTACACCATCGCTCAATTCACTCTCTCTTGTACACTTACTGTATTCTCTCTCTCTCTTTTACACCATCACTCAATTCTCTCTCTCTCTTGTACACCATCACTCAATTCTCTCTCTTGTACACCATCACTCAATTCTCTCTCTCTTGTACACTATCACTCAATTCTCTCTCTTGTACACCATCACTCAATTCTCTCTCTCTCGTGTACACCATCACTCAATTCTCTCTCTCTTGTACACCATCACTCAATTCTCTCTCTCTTGTACACCATCACTCAATTCTCTTTCTCTTGTACACCATCACTCAATTCTCTCTCTCGTGTACACCATCACTCAATTCTCTCTCTCGTGTACACCATCACTCAATTCTCTCTCTCTTGTACACCATCACTCAATTCTCTCTCTCTTGTACACCATCACTTAATTCTCTCTTGTGTACATCATCACTCAATTATCTCTTGTGTACACCATCACTCAATTCTCTCTCTCTTGTACACCATCACTCAATTCTCTTTCTCTTGTACACAATCACTCAATTCTCTCTTTCTTGTACACAATTACTGTATTCTCTCTCTCCCTCTCTCTCTCTCTCCCTCTCCTCTCTCTCTCTCTCTCTCTCTCTCTCTCTCTCTCTCTCTCTCTCTCTCGTGTGCACCATCACTCAATTCTCTCTCTCTTGTACACAATCACTAAATTCCCTCTTTCTTGTATACCATCGCTCAATTATCTCTCTCTCTTGTACACCATCACTCAATTCTCTCTCTCATGTACACCATCACTCTATTCACTATACACCACCATCCAGAACACTATCGTTTACTCTTTAGATCTATCTCTCAGATCTCTTTACTTGAACTCTATTACTCAGTTCTCTTTTCTTTAACTCTATCACTCAGTTCTCTTTTTATACTCATTCACTCAGTACTTCCTCTGTCTTTCTTGAACTCTATCACTCAATGTTTTCACTTGAATTCTTATCACTCAGGTCTTTTGTCCTGGAATTCAATCATCCTATTCTCTCTCTCTTAAACTACATCACTAAGTTCTCTTCTCTTGTACTTTGTCCCTCAGTGCTATTCTTCTTGGACTCCACTGCTCAGTTCTATCTCCTAAAATATATCACTCAGGTCTCTTTTTGTACTCTCTGTCACTCAGTACTCACTCTCTGTATTCAGTCAGTCAGTTCTCACTCCCATGTACTCCCCATCACTCAGTTCTCACTCTCTTGTACTCTTACTCAGTTCACACTTTTTTGTGCTCTCAATTACTCATACCAGAGTTTTTTTTCAGTAGTTGGGGAAGGGGCCTGGGGCCTTTTTATATATAGAACACTTGGGGATATGTTATCGCAATTTCATAGAAAGGGGAACAAAATATCCAAGGTAAACTCCTAATTTGGGGAAAACTGCATGATTTTAAAGAAATTTCAAGAGGGGAAGGCGCCTGTTAACGGCCCCTGTTATATAAGGAAAAAAAGGCCTGCATACTCACTCTCTTGTACTCTATTACTCAGTTCTTACTCTCTTGTACTTTCCATCAATCAGTTTTTACTCTCTTGTACTATCTATCACTCAAGTCTTACTCACTTGTACTCTCTATCACTCAGTTATAACTATTTTGTACTCTCCATCACTCAGTTCCCACACTCTTGTACTCTCCATCAATCAGTTCTCACTCTCTTGGACTCTATACACAGATCTCACACTCTTGTACTCTCTATTACTCAGTTCTCACACTCTTGAACTCTATAACTCAATTCTTAATCTCTTTCAACTCTCCATCAATCAGTTAACACTCTCTTGTACTATCCAGCACTCAATTCTCAATCTTTTGTACTCTCTATCACTCAGTTATCACTTTTTTGTACTCTTCATCAATCAGTTCTCACACTCTTGTACTATGTGACTCAGTTCTCACACTCTTGTACTCTATTACTCAGTTCCCACACTCTTGTACTCTCCATCAATCAATTCTCACTCTCTTGAACTCTATTACGCAATTCTTACTCTTGTACACTCCATCACTCAGTTCTCACACTTTTGAACTCTATTACTCAGTTCTTACTCTCTTGTACTCTTTATTACTCAGTTCCTACTCTCTTGTACTCTATTTTCACTCTCTTGTACTCTATCACTCATTCTCTCTTGTACTCTCCATCACTCATTCTCTCTTGTACTCTCCATGATTCAGTTCTCTCTTGTACTCTCCATTACTCAGTTCTCACTTGTACTCTCCATTACTCAGTTCTCACTTGTACTCTCCATCACTGAGTTCTCACTTGTACTCTCCATCACTCAGTTCTCTCTTGTACTCTCAATCACTCTGTTCTCTCTTGTACTCTCCATCACTCAGTTCTCTCTTGTACTCTCCATGATTCAGTTCTCACTTGTACTCTCCATTACTCAGTTCTCACTTGTACTCTCCATCACTGAGTTCTCACTTGTACTCTCCATCACTCAGTTCTCTCTTGTACTCTCAATTACTCAGTTCTCACTTGTACTCTCCATCACTCAGTTCTCTCTTGTACTCTCCATGACTCAGTTCTCACTTGTACTCTCCATTACTCAGTTCTCACTTGTACTCTCCATCACTGAGTTCTCTATTGTACTCTCCATCACTCAGTTCTCTCTTGTACTCTCAATCACTCTGTTCTCTCTTGTACTCTCCATCACTCAGTTCTCTCTTGTACTCTCCATGATTCAGTTCTCACTTGTACTCTCCATTACTCAGTTCTCACTTGTACTCTCCATCACTCAGTTCTCACTTGAACTCTCAATCACTTTGTTCTCTCTTGTACTCTCCATGATTCAGTTCTCTCTTGTACTCTCCATTACTCAGTTCTCTCTTGTACTCTCAATAACTCTGTTCTCTCTTGTACTCTACATCACTTATTCTCTCTTGTACTCTCCATTACTCAGTTCTCTCTTGTACTCTCCATCACTCAGTTCTCTCTTGTACTCTCAATAACTCTGTTCTCTCTTGTACTCTACATCACTTATTCTCTCTTGTACTCTCCATGATTCAGTTCTCTCTTGTACTCTCCATTACTCAGTTCTCTCTTGTACTCTCCATCACTCAATTCTCTCTAGTACTCTACATCACTCAGTTCTCACTTGTACTCTCCATCACTCAGTTCTCTCTTGTACTCTCCATCACTCAGTTCTCTCTTGTACTCTCCATCACTCAGTTCTCTCTTGTACTCTACATCACTTATTCTCTCTTGTACTCTCCATCATTCAGTGTTCTCTTGTACTCTCCATCACTCAGTTCTTTCTTGTACTCTCCATCACTCAGTTCTCACTTGAACTCTCCATCACTCAGTTCTCTCTTGTACTCTCCATCACTCAGTTCTCTCTAGTACTCTCCATCACACAGTTCTCTCTAGTACTCTTCATCACTCAGTTCTCTCTATTACTCTCCATCACTCATTTCTCACTTGTACTCTTTATCACTCGGTTCTCTCTAGTACTCTACATCACTCATTTCTCACTTGTACTCTTTATCACTCAGTTCTCTCTTGTACTCTCCATCACTCAGTTTTCTCTTGTACTCTCCATCACTCAGTTTTCTCTTGTACTCTCCATCACTCAGTTCTCACTTGTACTCTCAAACACTCAGTTCTCACTTGTACTCTCCATCATTTAGTTCTCTCTTGTACTTTCCATCACTCAGTTCTCTCTTATACTTTCCATGCTTCAGTTCTCACTTGTACTCAATCACTCTGTTCTCTCTTGTACTCTCTATCGCTTAGTTCTCACTTGTACTCTCCATCACTTAGTTCTCCCTAGTACTCTTCATCACTCAGTTCTCTCTTGTACTCTCCATCACTCAGTTTTCACTTGAACTCTCCATCACTCAGATCTCTCTTGTACTCTCCATCACTTAGATCTCTCTTGTACTCTCCATCACTCAGATCTCCCTTGTACTCTCCATCACTCAGTTTTCACTTGTACTATCCATCACTAAGTTCTCACTTGTACTCTTTATCACTCAGTTTTCTCTTGTACTGTCCATCACTCAGTTTTCACTCGTACTATCCATCACTCAGTTTTCACTCGTACTGTCCATCACTCAGTTCTCACTTGTACTCTCCATCACTCAGTTCTCACTTGTACACTCCATCACTCAGTTCTCACTTGTACTCTCCATCACTCAGATCTCTCTTGTACTCTCCATCACTCAGTTCTCTCTTGTACTCTATCACTCAGTTTTCTTTTGAACTCTCCATCACTCAGTTCTCTCTTGTACTCTCCATCACTCAGTTTTCTCTTGTACTCTCCATCACTCAGTTCTCACTTGTACTCTCAATAATCAATTCTCCCTGGTACTCTCCATCATTTAGTTCTCTCTTATACTTTTCATTACTCAGTTCTCTCTTATACTTTCCATGCTTCAGTTCTCACTTGTACTCAAATCACTCTGTTCTCTCTTGTACTCTCCATCACTCAGTTCTCTCTTGTACTCTCCATCACTCAGTTTTCACTTGTACTCTCCATCACTCAGTTTTCTCTTGTACTCTCCATCACTCAGTTCTCTCTAGCACTCTCCATCACTCAGTTCTCCCTTGTACTCTCCATCACTCAGTTCTCTCTTGTACTCTCCATCACTCAGTTTTCTCTTGTACTCTCCATCACTCAGTTCTCTCTAGTACTCTCCATCACTCAGTTCTCACTTGTACTCTCCATCACTCAGTTCTCACTTGTACTCTCCAGCACTCAGTTCTCTCTTGTACTCTCCCATCACTCAGTTCTCTCTAGTACTCTCCATCACTCGGTTCTCTCTTGTACTTTCCATAACTCAGTTCTCTCTTGTACTCTTCATCAATCAGATTTCACTTGTACTCTCCATCACTCAGTTCTCACTTGAACTCTCCATCAATCAGTTTTCACTTGTACTCTCCATCACTCAGGTCTCTGCCAATTATGTGACCATAATGTACCATAACAATTACCATACATGTATGTTCAAAATTCAATTATTTAAAACAATTAATAAACACAAACATTTTTATTTATTCAACTCTCATTGATGCAAACAGAATTTCCATTTACAAAGATGATTTTATCGATTATAAAGGTATTGTTATGAATATTTAAATTCACTGAGTAAATGTATGCACCACTGACAGTTAAAAATAATAATATCATGAATCAGTTATTCAAAAGCATGACATGTATTATCATTTAATACATAGGTCATATACTGCATTGTGTTGTTTAATGAGTAAGATATATTTTGTGATAAACTGTGTGTAAGATACATTTCATGATTTACTGTGTGTCAGAAACATTTTGTGTCTACATGTACTGTGTGTAAAATATATTTTGTGAACTACATGTACTGTGTGTAAGATATATTTTGTGTCTACATGTACTGTGTGTAAGATATATTTTGTGAACTACATGTACTGTGTGTAAGATATATTTTGTGAACTACATGTACTGTGTGTAAAATATATTTTGCGATATACATGTACTGTGTGTAAGATATGTTTTGTGATATACATGTACTGTGTGTAAGATATATTTTGTGATATACATGTACTGTGTGTAAGATATATTTTGCGATATACATGTACTGTGTGTAAGATATATTTTGCGATATACATGTACTGTGTGTAAGATATATTTTGTGTACTACATGTACTGTGTGTAAGATATATTTTGTGGTATACATGTACTGTGTGAAAGATATATTTTGTGATATACATGTACTGTGTGTAAGATATATTTTGTGATATACATGTACTGTGTGTAAGATATATTTTGTGATATACATGTACTGTGTGTAAGATATATTTTGTGATATACATGTACTGTGTGTAAGATATATTTTGTGATATACATGTACTGTGTGTAAGATTCATTTTGTGATATACATGTACTGTGTGTAAGATTCATTTTGTGATATACATGTACTGTGTGAAAGATATATTTTGTGATATACATGTACTGTGTGTAAGATTAATTTTGTGATAAACATGTACTGTGTGTAATATATATTTTGTAATAAACTGTGTGCAAGATATATTTTGCAATATACTGTGTGTAAGATATGTTTTGAATAAATTAAGTGTATTTTACAGACCATTTGTAAATTAAATACTCATGCACATATGTGAGATATGGCTTGATAGTGTTTTGATTTTATATTTTATTAATAAAGATTTTATATTCATCAAAGAAATCCATGTTTGTCTTTTATAGAGTCATATTTAAGTGATATAAAATTTTGATGCTAAAAACAAATGCTACTAATAGCAGTTTAGTATGTAGTCAAATTTAAACTAGGCCTCATTCAGTTGTATTGATTCACTACTGAAGAAGTTGCATATATACAGGATGATAAATCATGTGACTGGTAAGTATTTACAATAGTAACCACAGTATGTGCTACAATTATATCGAATGTAAGTATTTGTGAATGTAGCAATTGAACGTGTTAAAACAAGTGCGAATTACGCTCATTGAAATTACAGTTATGTTTACATCTTAAAAGACGAATATTAAGTTTGTTTTTTCTCAACTGTCAAAACATGAATAATTTCACGGTGAATGCGTTTGTTAAAAATATTGTCGAAAGTGTGTATTATGACTGAGTAAAGCTTCTTATGCCGTATGACAAATTTTAGTCAAGATCTTTTAAATAAAAATTAGGTCGACAATACAAAACCAATGCATTCAGTCACTGTGAAATTATTCAAACTTTGACAGTTGAAAAAAAACGGACAATACAGCCATTTTATCATATTTCTGTTCATATGCACTATTGACAAACAAGTACAGTAAGTTAGTAACCAACAGAACACTTTAGCCTAATACGATATTACCAGTAAACAAAATTTGTTGGAATTTTATTGATGCTAATTAGAACATTTTTTATGAGGTAAGCTTACATAAATTATATAACTCTTTCACATGAAATGTTGTTACTTGACGAATAAGTCTCCTATATCTCCAAAATATTTCAATAAAAAATAAGTTACCATGAATTGATGTAACTCGAAGAGCTTGAATTAAATTATTATAACGTCATTAGCACGATTGATATTCACTCCACGCGTCTTTACGCTTCTTTTCGTTGACTTTACATCATTTAGGTATACCTACTTACAGGAGTAGTGCGGTCAATTTATGACTATCCTACTTGTACCTGCACATGTTACAAATATATTATACATTATAAATATTTTTTTTTCATATTCATAACAACCATAGAATAGTTATTTACAATAAACTAATTCAGATTATTAGGAATATCGAGATTTAATAGTTTGGTAGCTACGGAGTTGTCGTTCGTTATTTGATTCGTAATTGCATACATGGTATTTCTATATCTTCACTATACATGCGCATCAATGATTTGTTCTGAGCAAAGTCGGTTGGTAATACACTGGACTTGTGCACGCTGCATTAAATTCATATTAAATGCGCATCAAGATTTGGTTTTGAGTCAGTTTGACATACCCAAGATCAATGCAGTCTATACAAAATTTGTATTATTTACGCAACAACTGTTGGTTTTGAGCTAAATCTGATTCATATAAGCGCCAGTCGTACATATTATATAAAATTGCAATATTTGAGCTTCAACTGTTGGTTGGGAGCAAAATTTGTTTCATATACACGGGAACCGTACATTCTACATGAAATTTGTATTATTAGCGCTACAAGTGTTGGTTTTGAGCAAAATTTGTTTCATATACACGGGTCCCGTGCATTTTACATGAAATTTGTATTATTGGCGCGACAACTGTTGGTTTTGAGCAAAATTTGTTTCATATACACGGGGCCCGTACATTCTACATGAAATTTGTATGATTAGCGCTACAAGTGTTGGATTTTATCAAAATTTGTTTCATATTCACGGGACCGGTACATTCTACATGAAATTTGTATTATTGGCGCGACAACTGTTGGTTTTGAGCAAAATTTGTTTCATATACACGGGGCCCGTACATTCTACATGAAATGTGTATGATTAGCGCTACAAGTGTTGGATTTTATCAAAATTTGTCTCATATACACGGCACCGGTACATTCTACATGAAATTTGTATTATTGGCGCGACAACTGTTGATTTTGAGCAAAATTTGTTTCATATACACGGGGCCCGTACATTCTACATGAAATTTGTATGATTAGCGCTACAAGTGTTGGATTTTATCAAAATTTGTTTCATATACACGGGACCGATACATTCTACATGAAATTTGTATTATTTGCGTTCACTTTTTAGTTTTGAGCAAAATTTGTTTCATATACACGGGACCCGTGCATTTTACATGAAATTTGTATGATTGGCGCTACAAGTGTTGGTTTCGAGAAATATTTGTTTCATATTCACGGGACCCGTGCATTTTACATGAAATTTGTATTATATGCGTTACAACTGTTGGTTGTGAGCAAAATTTGTTTCATATACACGGAACCCGTACATTCTACATGAATTTTGTATGATTTGCGCATCAAGTGTTGGTTTTGAAAAAAATTTGTTTCATATTAACAGGACCCGTGCATTTTACATGAGATTTGTATGATTAGCGCTACAAGTGTTGGTTTCGAGAAATATTTGTTTCATATTCACGGGACCCGTGCATTTTACATGAAATTTGTTTGATTGGCGCTACAAGTGTTGGTTTCGAGAAAAATTTGCTTCATATTCACAGGACCCGTGCATTTTACATGAGATTTGTATGATTAGCGCTACAAGTGTTGGTTTCGAGAAAAATTTGTTTCATATTCACGGGACCCGTGCATTTTACATGAGCTTTGTACGACTAGCGCTACAAGTGTTGGTTTCGAGAAATATTTGTTTCATATTCACGGGACCCGTGTATTTTACATGAAATTTGTATGATTGGCGCTACAAGTGTTGGTTTCGAGAAATATTTGTTTCATATTCACAGGACCCGTGCATTTTACATGAAATTTGTATGATTAGCGCTACAAGTGTTGGTTTCGAGAAATAGTTGTTTCATATTCACGGAACCCGTGCATTTTACATGAGCTTTGTATGACTAGCGCTACAAGTGTTGGTTTCGAGAAAAAATTGCTTCATATACACGGGACCCGTGCATTCTACATGAAATTTGTATGATTAGCGCTACAAGTGTTGGATTTTATCAAAATGTGTTTCATATACACGGGACCCGTGCATTCTACATGAAATTTGTATTATAAGCGCTTTAAGTGTTGGTTTTGAGCAAATTTGTTTCATATACACGGGACCCGTGCATTCTACGTAACATTTGTATGCATGACTAGCGCGACAAGTGTTGGATTTTACGAAAATTTGTTTCATATACACGGGACCTGTGCATTCTACATAAACTATTTTATATATTGGCCCTGCAATTGTTGGCTTGGAGTATTTTGATTTTTAAAACAGTTGCAATGTTATAGATTGTTATAGATGACTTGTGTTTGCTTCATCTGCTTGTTTCATACCCGTGAAATTAGCTCAGTTTGCAACCAGTGCTGATTAAAAATTATCCAGAGGTCTTGGGTTTGATTTTCAAATGCAGGCTACATACCATCAAGTTTGAACTAGAAATACCTTCAATCGTCATTCTCCCTCTTGCTGCTGTATAGTACTGGTACCGTTTTGCACTGGTGAAAACAAAAATGAAAGTAATCCCAAGACTTTCTATGGACAGTGATCATGCAACCACCAAGATGACTGGAAACCTTTTTTTAAGTGGCTTAAAGCAACATACATCTGTAATTGCCGGTCAAAATACAGAAAACAAGGAGTCTAGACTGGTTTCATTTCTACACAATCTAATCTCTACCTGTAAAACAGTTTTTATGACTTAATAAGACTATCAAACAAACCATGTTTATATTTCCTAAAGGTTTGATTTATTTCTATTTGCATCCATTTATATATATATATTGTACATACATGTACATTTGTGTAAACACTTATAGAAGCAAGTTGTGAATATTTTATATAAGACGTTACTCAATCTAAAACACCATAATCACAGTTCGCATATAATAGCTTTCTATTCATAGTGTTCTATGAATTGTCACCTTTAATCATACAACAACAATAAGAAGATAACAACATGATTTATTGCTATGAAACAAACAGAAATAAATCCATAAAACAAAAGAAACCAAGTAAACCAATTTGAATTATAGACAAGACAAAAACTTCAACCCTGGAAAAATAGAAAATAAAATTTACAAAGTTTTAATAAGATATGAATTAGGCATATCACATAAATTGCAACATGTGACATTACTCTGGTTGACTTAGAGATCAGTGGTCTATGTGAAGTAGTAGAAGTAACTAAGCTCTAACATATTTTAGATAGAACAATTTTTATTTACAATATATTTGTAACATTCCTGTAAAAACATACATGGAAGATAAACTGATTGTCAACATTTCATTTTGGTGGTAATATGTGCCATCAAGTTCCATTAAAGACAATACACCTACATAGTACTGATGACATATTTTATAGGTGCATTAAATTATTAATGCTTAACTCTATAATTAACCTACATCATACATAGTCCAGCACGCTCTATAATTAACATACATCATACATAGTCCAGTACGCTCTATAATTAACATACATCATACATAGTTCAGCACACTCTA
Source organism: Mactra quadrangularis (assembly GCA_025267735.1). Taxonomy (NCBI): domain Eukaryota; kingdom Metazoa; phylum Mollusca; class Bivalvia; order Venerida; family Mactridae; genus Mactra; species Mactra quadrangularis. Next base: position 9,175,462 of record CM046307.1, on the reverse strand, counting down.
TAATTAACAGACATCATACAAAGTCCAGCACGCTCTATAATTAACAGACATCATACATAGTCCAGCACGCTCTATAATTAACAGACATCATACATAGTCCAGCACGCTCTATAATTAACAGACATCATACATAGTTCAGCACACTCTATAATTAACAGACATCATACATAGTCCAGCACACTCTATAATTAACAGACATCATACATAGTCCAGCACGCTCTATAATTAACATACATCATATTTAGTTCAGCACGCTCTATAATTAACATACATCATACATAGTTCAGCACACTCTATAATTAACAGACATCATACATAGTCCAGCACACTCTATAATTAACAGACATCATACATAGTCCAGCACGCTCTATAATTAACATACATCATACATAGTTCAGCACACTCTATAATTAACATACATCATATTTAGTTCAGCACGCTCTATAATTAACATACATCATACATAGTTCAGCACACTCTATAATTAACATACATCATATTTAGTTCAGCATGCTCTATTATTAGCATACATCATACATAGTTCAGCAAACATTTAACATAAATAATAGTATTTTTTGTCCTATAAAATGACATCTAAGTCTATTAGTTTTAAAGTACCATAATGAGGACCAGAAACTATTGATAAAAAAATGCACAGGGAAATATCAATAAGTATGACCATCATGATTAGCAGTTAATGTTGCACTCTTTCTTCCAATTAAAACTCTTCTCTACCATTTACTACAATAACTTCTGCTTGAACTAATGTCTCCTAAGTGTTTCTGTAAAGAAAATGAAATTAGATCACTCCTAATTCTTACTTGGAAGCCTTTAACAGATCAAAATTATGGTTTTAGATAAGTTCATTTTATATTTTCTTCATCAAACTGAAAACTTAGCCTATGAATAAGTTTTGCCTATAACAATTAATTCAAATATAAAACATGATTAAATACGTTTAGCAAACTTTACTTTTTAATGTTGATGAAAAATGATTATAATAAAGATAACAAGATTTAAAGAGTGCAAAAACTTGGCTCTGCCGCACTTAAAGAGGGATAGACCTTGAGAAGCTGACACCATGATGCTGACACTGACAAATTACAGAGACTGACACTAAGAAACTGAAACAAACATACTGACACAGATAAACTGACACAGAGATACTGACATGAAGATACTGACACAGAGATACTGACGCAGAGATATTGATACAGAGATGCTGACACAGAGATACTGACAGAGATAATGACACAGAGATGCTGACACAGAAACTGACACAGAGATGCTGACAGAGATAATGACACAGAGATGCTGACACAGAAACAGACACAGAGATGCTGACAGAGATGCTGACACAGAGATGCTGACACAGAGATACTGACACAGAAATGCTGACACAGAGATACTGACACAGATACTGACACAGAGATACTGACACAGAGATGCTGACACAGAGACTGACACAGAGATACTGACACAGAGATGCTGACACAGAGACTGACACAGAGATGCTGACACAGATACTGACATAGAGATACTGACACAGAGATGCTGACACAGAGATACTGACACAGAGATGCTGACACAGAGATACTGACACAGAGATACTGACAGAGATGCTGACAGAGATACTGACACAGAGATACTGACATAGAGATACTGACACAGAAATGCTGACACAGAGATACTGACACAGAGATACTGACACAGAGATGCTGACACAGAGACTGACACACAGATACTGACACAGAGATACTGACACAGAGATGCTGACACAGAGATTGACACAGAGATGCTGACACAGATACTGACACACACATACTGACACAGAGATACTGACACAGAGATGCTGACACAGAGACTGACACAGAGATGCTGACACAGAGATGCTGACACAGAGATGCTGGCACAGAAATGCTGACACAGATACTGACAAAGAGATGCTGACACAGAGATACTGACATAGAGATACTGACACAGAAATGCTGACACAGAGATACTGACACAGTAACACTGACACAGTAACACTGACACAGTAACACTGACCCAATAACACTGACCAAGAGAGACTGACACAGTAACACTGACACAGTAACAATGAAACACAGTAACAATGACACAGTAACACTGACACAGTAACACTGATCCAGAGAGACTAACACAGTAACACTGACACAGTAACACTGCCACAGTAACACTGACACAGTAACATTGACCCAGTAACACTGACACAGTAACACTGACCCAGAGAGACTGACACAGTAACACTGACACAGTAACACTGACACAGTAACAATGACACAGAGAGACTGACACAGTAACACTGACCCAGAGAGACTGCCACAGTAACACTGCCACAGTAACACTGACCCAGAGAGACTGACACAGTAACACTGCCACAGTAACACTGACACAGTAACACTGACCCAGTAACACTGACACAGTAACACTGACACAGTAACACTGACCCAGAGAGACTGACACAGTAACACTGACACAGTAACACTGACCCAGAGAGACTGACACAGTAACACTGACACAGTAACACTGACCCAATAACACTGACCCAGAGAGACTGACACAGTAACACTGACACAGTAACACTGACACAGTAACACTGACCCAGAGAGACTGACACAGTAACACTGACACAGTAACACTGACCCAGAGAGACTGACACAGTAACACTGACACAGTAACACTGACCCAAAAACACTGACCCAGAGAGACTGACACAGTAACACTGACACAGTAACAATGACACAGTAACACTGACACAGTAACACTGACACAGTAACACTGACACAGTAACACTGACACAGTAACACTGACACAGTAACACTGACCCAGAGAGACTGACACAGTAACACTGACACAGTAACACTGACACAGTAACACTGACCCAGAGAGACTGACACAGTAACACTGACACAGTAACACTGCCACAGTAACACTGACCCAGAGAGACTAACACAGTAACACTGACCCAGAGAGACTGACACAGTAACACTGACACAGTAACACTGACCCAGAGAGACTGACACAGTAACACTGACCCAGAGAGACTGACACAGTAACACTGACCCAGAGATACTGACACAGTAACACTGACCCAGAGAGACTGACACAGTAACACTGACCCAGAGAGACTGACACAGTAACACTGACCCAGAGAGACTGACACAGTAACACTGGCACAGTAACACTGACACAGTAACACTGACCCAGAGAGACTGACACAGAGAGGCTGACACAGTAACACTGACCCAGAGAGACTGACACAGAGAGACTGACACAGTAACACTGGCACAGTAACACTGACACAGTAACACTGACCCAGAGAGACTGACACAGTAACACTGACACAGTAACACTGACACAGTAACACTGACCCAAAGAGACTGACACAATTACACTGACACAGTAACACTGACCCAGAGAGACTGACACAGTAACACTGACACAGAGAGACTGACACAGTAACACTGACACAGTGTGACTGACACAGAGACACCGACAAAGTGAGACTGACACTGAAGGACTGACACAGCTAAACTGACACAGTGAGACTGACACAGTGACAATGACTGACATATTGAGACTGACACAGTGACAATGACACTGCGACAATGAAACAGATTGATTTACACAGATAGACTTTCACAAAAAAACTGACATATTGAGATTGACTCAGTGATACTAACACAATGAGACTGACACAGTGACTCTAACACAGTGACACTGACACAGTGACTCAGACACAGTGACACTGACACAGTGACTCTGACACAGTGACACTGACACAGAGAGAGACTGACACATAGAGAGACTGTTACAGAGAGACTGACACAGTGAGACGGACACTGAGTTACTGACACAGTGACACTGACAAAGTGGCATACAGTGACACAGAAACAGAGTGACAAACACAGAGACACTGACACAGTGACACTGACAAAGAGTAACTGACACAGAGACACTGACACAGAGTGACTGACACAGTGACACCGACACTATGAGTCTGACTAAGTGTGACTGACAGAGAGTGACTGACACTGTGGCACAGACATAGTGAAACTGATCCTGAGGCTGACACAGAGAGACTGACTAAGTGAGACTGACACAGGGAGACTGGATCAGTGTGACTGATCTAGAGTGTTTTACACAGAGACTCTGACACAGAAACAACGACTCAGTGACACTGACACAGAATGACTGACACAGTGAGACTGGCAAAGAAAGACTGACTTATTGAGACTGTTACAGAGAAACTCTCACAGCGACACTGCACAGTGACACTTACACAGTGACTCTGACACAATGACACTGACATAGTGACACAAGCACAGAGTAATTGACACAATGACACTGACACAGTGACACTGACATAGTGACTCTGACACAGTGACTCTGATACCTGACACTGACACAGTGACACTGACAAAGAGTGACTGACACAGAGACACAGACAAAGTGAGACTGACACAGTGAGACTGAGGCTGTGAGACTGACACAGTGTGACTTACACAGAGTGACTGACACAGTGAGACTGACACTGTGAGACTGTGTACAAAAAGAGAATTCTGAAAAAATAAAAAAACCAGACAGAGCACTACAGAGAGTTCTGAGATATAATAGAGCACTACAGAGAATTTTGAGATATTATAGAACACTACAGAGAGTTCTGAGATATTGACACACATACACTGCCAAAGAGGTATTGATAAAGAGAGTGTGACAATGCAAGACTGACACTGAGATACTGAGATACTGGCACTGAGAGACTAAAGAGACTGACACTGAGAGACTGGCAAGACTGACACTGAGATACTGGCACTGAGAGACTAAAGAGACTGACACTGAGAGACTGACACTGAGAGACTGTCATTGACAGACTGACACTGACAGACTGACACTGAGAGACTGACACTGAGAGACTGACACTAAGAGACTGACACTGAGAGACTGACACTAAGAGACTTACACTGAGAGACTGACACTGAGAGACTGACACTAAGAGACTTACACTTAGAGATTGACACTGGGAGACTAACACTGAGAGACTGACACTGAGAGACTGACACTAAGAGACTGACACTGAGAGACTGACACTGAGAGACCGTCACTGAGAGACTGACACTGAGAGACTGACACTGAGAGACTGTCACTGAGAGACTGACACTAAGAGACTGACACTGAGAGACTGACACTGAGAGACTGTCACTGAGAGACTGTCACTGAGAGACTGACACTGAAAGTTTGACACTGAAAAACTAACACTGAGAGACTGACACTGAGAGACTGACACTGAGAGTTTGACACTGAGAGACTAACATTGAGAGACTGTCACTGAGAGACTGACATTGAGAGTTTGACACTCAGAGAGACTGACACTGAGATACTGACAATGAGAGTCAGACACTAAGAGACTGACACTGAAAGACTAACACTGAGAGACTGACACTGAGAGACTGACACTGAGAGTCCGACACTGAGAGTTTCACACTAAGAAACTAACACTGAGAGACTGACACTGAAAGACTGACACTAAGAGACTGACATTGAGAGTTTGACACTCAGAGAGACCGACACTGAGAGGCTGACACTGAGAGTTTGACATTGAGAGTTTGACACTGAGAGTCCGACACTGAGAGACTGACACTGAGAGACTGACACTGAGAGTCCGCCACTAAGAGACTAACACTGAGAGACTGACACTGAAAGACTGACACTGAGAGACTGAAACTGAGAGACTGACATTGAGAGTTTGACACTCAGAGAGACTGACACTGAGAGTTTGACATTGAGAGTTTGACACTGAGAGTCCGACACTGAAAGACTAACACTGAGAGACTGACCCTGAGAGACTGACACTGAGAGACTGACACTGAGAGACTGAAACTGAGAGACTGACATTGAGAGTTTGACACTGAAAGACTAACACTGAGAGACTGACACTGAGAGACTGACACTGAGAGACTGACACTGAGAGTTTGACAATGAGAGACTAACACTGAAAGACTAACACTGAGAGACTGACACTGAGAGACTGACACTGAGAGACTGACACTGAGAGACTGAAACTGAGAGACTGACATTGAGAGTTTGACACTGAAAGACTAACACTGAGAGACTGACACTGAGAGACTGACACTGAGAGACTGACACTGAGAGACTGAAACTGAGAGACTGACATTGAGAGTTTGACACTGAAAGACTAACACTGAGAGACTGACACTGAGAGACTGACACTGAGAGTTTGACACTGAGAGACTGACACTGAGAGACTGACACTGAGAGACTGACCCTGAGAGACTGACACTGAGAGACAGACACTGAGCAACTGACTTTGAGAGACTGACACTAAGAAACTGACACTAAGAGTCTGAAAACTAGAAACTGACACTGAGAGACATACAACTAGAGACCAACACTGAGAGTTTGACACTAAGAGACTAACACTGAGAGACTGACACTGAGAGACTGACACTGAGAGACTGACACTAAGAGACTGACACTGAGAGACTGACACTGAAAGACTGACAGTGAGAGTTTGACACTGAGAGACTAACATTGAGAGACTGACAGTGAGAGACTGACATTGAGAGTTTGACACTGAGAGACTAACATTGAGAGACTGACAGTGAGAGACTGACACTGAGAGTTTGACACTGAGAGACTAACACTAAGAAACTGACACTAAGAGTCTAGAGACAACTAGAGACTGACACTGAGAGACCGACACTGAGAGACTGACACTGAGAGATTGACACTGAGAGACTGACACTGAGAGACTGACACTGAGAGACTGACACTGAGAGACTGAAACTGAGAGACTGATGAGACTGACACTGAGAGACTGACACTGAGAGACAGACACTGAGAGACTGACACTGAGATACTTACACTGAGAGACTGTCACTGACAGACTGACACTGAGAGTTTGACACTGAGAGACTAACATTGAGAGACTGTCACTGAGAGACTGACATTGAGAGTTTGACACTCAGAGAGACTGACACTGAGATACTGACAATGAGAGTCCGACACTAAGAGACTGACACTGAAAGACTAACACTGAGAGACTGACACTGAGAGACTGACACTGAGAGTCCGACACTGAGAGTTTCACACTAAGAAACTAACACTGAGAGACTGACACTGAAAGACTGACACTAAGAGACTGACATTGAGAGTTTGACACTCAGAGAGACCGACACTGAGAGGCTGACACTGAGAGTTTGACATTGAGAGTTTGACACTGAGAGTCCGACACTGAGAGACTGACACTGAGAGACTGACACTGAGAGTCCGCCACTGAGAGTTTGACACTAAGAGACTAACACTGAGAGACTGACACTGAAAGACTGACACTGAGAGACTGACATTGACAGTTTGACACTCAGAGAGACTGACACTGAGAGGCTGACACTGAGAGTTTGACATTGAGAGTTTGACACTGAGAGTCCGACACTGAAAGACTAACACTGAGAGACTGACCCTGAGAGACTGACACTGAGAGACTGACACTGAGAGACTGAAACTGAGAGACTGACATTGAGAGTTTGACACTGAAAGACTAACACTGAGAGACTGACACTGAGAGACTGACACTGAGAGTTTGACAATGAGAGACTAACACTGAAAGACTAACACTGAGAGACTGACACTGAGAGACTGACACTGAGAGACTGAAACTGAGAGACTGACATTGAGAGTTTGACACTGAAAGACTAACACTGAGAGACTGACACTGAGAGACTGACACTGAGAGACTGACACTGAGAGTTTGACACTGAGAGACTGACACTGAGAGACTGACACTGAGAGACTGACCCTGAGAGACTGACACTGAGAGACAGACACTGAGCGACCGACTTTGAGAGACTGACACTAAGAAACTGACACTAAGAGTCTGAAAACTAGAAACTGACACTGAGAGACATACAACTAGAGACCAACACTGAGAGTTTGACACTAAGAGACTAACACTGAGAGACTGACACTGAGAGACTGACACTGAGAGACTGACATTGAGAGTTTGACACTGAGAGACTAACATTGAGAGACTGACAGTGAGAGACTGACATTGAGAGTTTGACACTGAGAGACTAACATTGAGAGACTGACAGTGAGAGACTGACACTGAGAGTTTGACACTGAGAGACTAACACTAAGAAACTGACACTAAGAGTCTGACAACTAGAGACTGACACTGAGAGACCGACACTGAGAGACTGACACTGAGAGATTGACACGGAGAGACTGACACTGAGAGACTGACACTGAGAGACTGAAACTGAGAGACTGAAACTGAGAGACTGATGAGACTGACACTGAGAGACTGACACTGAGAGACAGACACTGAGAGACTGACACTGAGATACTTACACTGAGAGACTGACACTGAGAGACTGACACTGAGCGACCGACACTGAGAGACTGACACTGAGAGACTGACACTGAGAGACTGACACTGAGAGACTGAAAATGAGAGACTGATGAGACTGACACTGAGAGACTGACACTGAGAGACAGACACTGAGAGACTGACACTGAGAGACAGACACTGAGAGACTGACACTGAGATACTTACACTGAGAGACTGACACTGAGAGACTGACACTGAGCGACCGACACTGAGAGACTGACACTGAGAAACTGACACTGAGATACTGGAGAGACTGACACTGAGAGACTGACACTGAGAGACCGACACTGAAAGACTGACACAGAGAGTCTGACACTGAGAGATTAAATTGGCACTAAGAGACTGACTCTTAGAGACTGACACTGTTATTGGCACAGAAACACTGATACTGATATTGGCACAGAGAGACTGACACTGATATTGGCACAGAGAGGATGACACTAATAATGGCACATAGTGAGACTGACATGGTGAGACTGTTGCAGAGAGGCTGACACAGATATTGGCACATAGTGAGACTGTCATGGAAAGAGTGTCATGTAGAGACTGTCATGTAGAGACTGTCATGTAGAGACTGTTATGTAGAGACTGTCATGTAGAGACTGTCATTGAGAGTCTGTCATGTAGAGACTGTCATGTAGAGACTGTCATGTAGAGACTGTCATGTAGAGACTGTCATTGAGAGTCTGTCATGTAGAGACTGTCATGTAGAGACTGTCATGTAGAGACTGACATGTAGAGTCTGTCATGTAGAGACTGTCATGTAGAGACTGTCATGTAGAGACTGTCATATAGAGACTGTCATGTAGAGACTGTCATATAGAGACTGTCATGTAGAGACTGTCATATAGAGACTGTCATATAGAGACTGTCATATAGAGACTGTCATGGAGAAACTGCCATTGAAAGTCTGTCATGTAGAGACTGTCATGTAGAGAATGTCATCAAGAGACTGTCATTGAGAGTCTGTCATGTATAGAGTGTAATTGAAAACAGTGAAACTGACACAGAGAGATTGAGACAGATAAACTGGCACAGAGTGACTGACACAGAGAGATTGACTAGGAGAGACTGACACTGAGAGACTGTTACAGAGAGGCTGGCCCAGAGAGACTGACACTGTGAGACTGACACAGTGAGACTGACACAAATAGACACAAATAGAGACTGACAACGAGAGAAACTGTTACAGAGAGACTGACACAGTGAGACTGACCCAGTGAGACTAAAACAGAGAGAGGCTGACACACAGAGATACTGTTACAGAGAGACTGACAAAGAAAGACTGACACAGAGTGACTGACACAGTGAGACTGACACAGAGTGACTGACACAGTGAGACCGACACAGAGTGACTGACACAGTAAGACTGACACAGAGTGACTGACACAGTGAGACTGATACAGAGTGACTGACACAGAGTGACTGACACAGTGAGACTGATACAGAGTGACTGACACAGTGAGACTGACACAGAGTGACTGACACAGTGAGACTGACACAGAGTGACTTGCACAGTGAGACTGACACAGAGTGACTGGCACAGTGAGACTGACAGATTGACTGACACATTGAGACTGTTGCAGAGTGACTGACGCAGAGTGACTGGCACAGTGAGACTGACACAGAGTGACTGACACAGTGGCACAAACACAGAGTGACTGACACAGTGAGATTGACACAGAATAACTTGCACAGTGAGACTGACACAGTGACACGGACTCAAAGTGACTCAAATTGACACAGAGTGACTGACACAGAGTGACTGACACAGTGAGAATCACATAGTGAGATTGACACAGACAGAGAGACTGGCACTGTGAGAGTGTTACAGAGAGGCTGTCACTGAGTGACTGACACAGAGTGACTGACACAGTGACACCAACACAGAGTGAATGACACAGAGTGACTGACACAGTGACACCATCATAGATTGACTGACACAGAATGACTGACACAGTGACACCAACACAGAGTGACTGACACAGAGTGACTGACACAGTGACACCAACACAGAGTGACTGACACAGAGTGACTGACACAGTGACACCATCATAGAGTGACTGACACAGTGAGAATCACATAGTGAGACTGACACAGACAGAGAGACTGGCACTGTGAGACTGTTACAGAGAGGCTGTCACTGAGTGAATGACACAGAGTGACTGACACAGTGACACCAACACAGAGTGATCGACACAATTTTAGGTCATTTTACGGTGTCCAGCGCACCTAACCTAGCTTTCCTGGACCATTGTCTATAACCAGTACTCACCTACCCTTCCACAAGGCCGGAAACTTCTCCATATTATCAAATCAATGGAGGAAAATTGACATTTTTGTCAAATTTTTATGGAAGGGTATAACCTCCCCGGATGGGATTCGAACCCGCATCCCCTCAGGCATGAGTATCCAAATCCCGGCGCGCTACCAACTGCGCTATCGACCCCGGTTTGTGAGACTGACACAAAGTGACTGACATAGTGACTGAGTACAGAGTATGAAAGCAAGAACAAAGAATGCTGAAGCAGTTTAAGTGAGATATGCAAGTGTGAGGACATCAACATTTAGAGAACTAAAAGCAAGAACAGAGAGAACAAAGCAGTAAATGAGAGATCTGGTAATAACTTGGTAAGCATTCAAGCAAATAATTTAAACAATACCTGTCTTCCTTAAAGGTAGAGCAACATTTGACATCATCATAGAAATAGTGTCTTATATTCTTAGATAGATTTACAGTCTGAAAATATATTAAAGTAAATAGTCACAGCCAAATCATGTGAACAATTAGAAAGTCTGTTTAGATCTGCAGGTTTACACGACCAACTGTCCAACAAAGAATTTGATCTCATCCACACATTTATCAAAGTAAGGAACAACAAAATTTTTTCTATAAGATTTGATGAAAACATTGATTTTCCTCACCATGTTATACTGGAAACATGACCTCAATAATATAATTATATAACCGATAAAAATCCATGGTTCCAACTGAGTTCAAACCCTCGACCTCTTGAGTCCTAAGCGGACCCTCTACCATGTCACCATTAAAGCTAGCTTTAAAGCAAGTGAGTACAAGTGCCATATTATACCTTTGTTACGCACACACCCTCCTGAAAAGTATTAGTCCAGGAATTCTAGGAGCTTGATTGTCTGTGGGACTATCTAAGGGTGCAATCACACAATTCCTAGTGGGTTATTTATGTTGGGCACCAAATGTAACCCGATAACAATCCATGGTGTCCCACAACCTCTTAATTTGTAAGCGGACACTCTTTCACATCATCATTAAAGTTAGCTTGAATGCAGGAGTACAAGTGCCATATTATACCTTTGTTACATATAACATGTATGTAAATGTTTGACTATATACCTGAGACCTACCCACACAGATATTAGGTGATTTTTTTATTCGTTGAATTACTGGAATCAACCATTGATCAGATTTCTCCATTTAATCAAATAAATACATCAATAATAATGCATATTCCCTTGCTACCATATAAGATAAACTGAAATTATAAACTAAGTCTATCAATTAAAAGCAATTTAATACTGATGTAGTAAATCAAGATGATTTTTATCTCTCAAATATAAATTAATATATATTACGGATTGAGTTGTCTGCGGGTTGAGTATCTCTTCTAACGGGTTGACTCCTCCCTACTTCAGGTTGAGATGTGCATGGGTTGAGTTGTCCAAGGGTTCAACTGTTGAGTTGTACCGTATAAGTCAAACTACTCACTGTTCCTTGAAAAGCTAAATCTCTGGATTAGTTGTCAACCAGTTACTAAGAGCATATGTTTTTTAGTGACTGGCAACTACCAACAATATTTAGAATCAGTGGTAGAAGGGAAAATGCTGCGGAAACTATTTCCTGACCAAGCTTCACTAAAGTATGCCCAGCCCTGCAGCGCTCAACATTAAAAGTTCGTCCAATTGCCATCAATGAGTCACTTATTATATTTGGGGTAACTTGTGACTGCCAGTTATCATTCGCTTTAGGCAAGTAAAATTAAAACAGAAGTATATATGTCACAGGGAAAGAAATATATGCAGCCTGACCGAGGCTCGAACCCAGAACCTCATGCTTACAGGGCGAGTGCTCTTCCGACTGAACTATCCGGCTGCTTACATATCCTTCTTCCCATAATTTGAACAGGTAAGTGCCGTGTTATACTCCCCCAAAAACTGGAAATTCGTCTCGAAGACGAATTTCAGAATTCCAGGCCGTATAAAGAGTATTTACTTTTTTACAAGGATTTTTCAACTGACCTAGTGGTTGTCACGGTCCACATTGGGTGCCAAATGTCACAGGGTAAGAAAAATATGCAGCCTGACAGGGATTCAAACCCAGGTCCTCTTGTTTACAGGGCAAGTGCTCTCCCTACTGAGCTATCAGGCCCCTTACATATCCTTCTTCCCATAATGTGAACCGGTAAGTACCGTGACTATAGCTAGTTGTCAAACAGGGCAGTCCATCATGCCCTGCCTGGGAATTGAACCTACAACCACTAAGTCAGTAGACTTGTATGCTACCAACCAAGACAGGCAATCACTATAATAAAGTTTGTACAATAGTGACAAGAAGAACATGTTGCCCAATTGTTAAGTAAAATGGGGACAAAAGATATCCACAAACTAGGTCATGAATCCAGTCACTCCTGACCCCTCATGAATCTATCAGCAAAGTACAGTTTCGAACACTGGTTTTCGATGTCTCGATTCCGGAGTCGTCCTGGCAGCACTGACACTCTTGGACAGTCATTTGTAATCCAAATCAGACCCTCGCAAGGTAGGTAAAGGATTTAAAGGCAATCAGGGTCACGTAAATACAAAAAAACTGGGTCGCGAAAATGAAAGAAATAAGTAAAATGAATAAAAATGCTTACCGTACTGAAGAAAATACCACGTCATCATTCAATACATATTTGCAGTGGAAGATTACATACAGTCGCCCCTTTGAAATTATCTTTCATTCGGAGTTTGCTATACGTTTATTCTTCTACGTGCAGACGAAATTACACGTCCGCCATCATGCTGCGATATGAAGAGACCGAAGATATCCGCATTTTCCGATATACTCCGATCGTTTCCGAACCTGCCACATCTTCGTAAATTTCCGTAATTTTCTATGCCCATATTTGGATTTCAGAATATAGACCAACAGGCCTCTCTTAAGCAAATCGCTACGTATCGCTGTGTCCTGGTACCCTTCTTACAACAAAAGGAATGAGTGTGTGACATCAAATTTTGGGTACCAGGACACAAAGCGATACGTAGCGATATGCTTAAGCAACGCACCCATAGATCTGCTGTTATCTATGTTTCTGAATTAACAGGTTTTTTTTGCTAATTAACGGTCAGACTGTTAATTCAATGATGACGTCACACACTGGGTATAAAACCTGAAAAATTTTACATGCGGTCTTTTCCGCTCATCTGATCGGATAACTATTTTTATTATTATCATCGTAAAAATTATTGTATTCAAAAATTAACGTTAGTTAGCGCTAATTTATAATAACAGTTTAATTTATAATTTCTTTTAATTTTTTATTTACCCATAACAACTATGACCACCATCACGGTAGTTTTTGACAACAACAGCGATGAGGACTCTACATTTTATGACTCTTAATTTTGTGATAACAATGATGATGGTTTCGACAATTACTCCGATTACCTTTATGATTCATCTTGTAGCAACAGTGAAGGTGAAGCTGAACAACCTTCCACCGCCGATTTGCCAGCTGATGCAGACGAGAAGTCTACATTAGTAAATGATAACGACGACAGCTTGGACCAGGCCCGGATTTACCGGGGGGCACAGGGGGCACGTGCCCCCCCCCCACCTGGCCCCACAGATATTGACTCTCATACCAAGAAAAGGGCACAAAATCGGCACCATCAAAGCAATATCAACTCGACATTTAGATTAATTTTAATATGAAATCATTCATCCGAAAAATGATTAAAAAAGATAATGATCTAAATTGATACATTCAAGCATCTCAGGGTACCCAGATCGGGCCTTATCAAGCGTTCAAATCATTGATCGTGCAAGTGTATGGTCCCTCTATACAGACACATAGATACCTACATAGCTTTGTTTATTGTCTATTTTACACATACCTCAACCGTATATTTAAGACCGTCACCAGTGAAATTACCATGGTAACTAGCTTACGAGGCCTAAATTTGGTTATTGTGCACTCTCTAATCTTATTTACTAGTGAAATCATCGGCGTTTTCATAGCAAGTTAGACAGAGACAAGACGAGGACAGCTAGTCAAGAGCATTTTATGATGGTAGGACAAAAGGTCCCACGGACAAAAAGTCCCATGTCATTTTTGACAGGGGTGGACAAAAAGTCCCATGTAGTTTTGCCACCCTGGACAAAAAGTCCCATCTAAGTTAGACAGGGGTGGACAAAAAGTCCCATGTCAATTTTATAGGCTGGACAACTGGTCTCATCTCAATTTGACTAATGTGATGATAAGGTACTCATTCATTTAAGTCCCATTGTTAGGTGATCAATAGAATCTATTATCATTTAATGCAAACTGTTAACATTAAACATATTTATTGTTATATTTTGTCCCAGTGATAGGTGGACTGTCTCCATCCATCAATTAATTCTAATTGTTGTAATAACAACTTCTATCTTATCCAGATGGCTTCAGATGATTTTTTAAAGCTGATAAATTTATTTAAATCATAATAAGCATAACTGATTGCTAATTCCTAGTTATTACTACCTATCTTGTTGAATGGATCTTAACTGATTTTCATCTAGCCTTTTTTCGTTTGTTTTTCAATAGTTATTGTGATCAGTTTAACTGCAACATTTAATTAATTTAAAATGCATAATTTAAAGGTTAAGCAAGTAGAGTGTGATTATTGAGTATAAATCATAACTTTGTTACTTGTATGAGTCATATAAAGTATGGGACCAAACAGAGATGAGATGGGACCTTTTGTCCACCCTTGACAAACTGAGATGGGACCTTTTGTCCAGGGTGGCAAAACTACATGGGACTTTTTGTCCACCCGTGTCAAAATTGACATGGGACTTTTTGTCCATGGGACCTTTTGTCCGGCTCCCGCATTTTATACGTCACTACTATGACACTCGAACTTAGTTCATTTCGAAAACATGCACGATCGTCTGATGATTTTTTATGGTATTAAAATTCCGAATAACTTTTAAAAAGTGACCGAGCCTAAACATAAATTAAATATTTATGGAGGACATCGGCGTTTTTCATATCAAGTAATAAACTGAGAATAGCCGAGTATAGTCGAATGAATGTTTGTCATTAAAATGAGTTAATTAAAAGTTAATTAAAATCGGAAAAAAGCGAGCGTTTTATGTTGTTGGTTTTTTTTAGAAAATGTAGGTAAATGAATTATACTTTCAAGTAACTTTTCAAGAGTGACCTACCCTACAACAAGTTTTCTCACGAAAAACAAGACAAAAATTAATCAGTGGTTAAACATATTTTTCATCCTATTATAAATTAATAGGCTTGTGTTTCGTTAATTTTTAAATCGTTGCTTTTATTTTATACCATTTTACGTGTTTAAAATACTTGTATTCCTAATGATTTTTTCCAAAGGACTCGAAAAGTGTGATTCTTCGGCGGATTTCCACGTTTTGGATCGTCCCAACAACCATTCTTGTAAATCCACTGAAACGGCCGAAAAACTCACAACAACGCTGAATTTCAACACAATAAACTAAGCCTCTTATCAAAAAAACAACGTATTATAAACCGGCTTTTTTGGATGTTAAATCGGAGAATTTTGTCATTGCATTCGGTGATTTTATACAAGTTGCCAAGTGTACTTTTTATAAATTCTCGGCATTTACATGATGAAATTGTTGCTTTTTTTTGTAAATCAGGATTTTATCCATTCTCGTTCCTTGAAAACCTCGGGGGTTTACGAGAATGGGATTTAATAAGCCAACAAATTGAATCTAAACGAACAAACCGGGCACATGCATTAAGGATACCTCAATTATAGCGCTCAATATTTCCTTAGTAGAGCCCAAAAGTGCTTAAAATGTAATGATAATTTACCAAATTTTAGCTTCATTTTATCCTTTTAAAGTGTGTTCAAAAGTGCTTAGATTTACACCTTTGACATGCAAAAATTCTAAATTTTTCCACATCTTCGGGAGGGGATACCCCTCCCGTACCCACCCCAACCATACTCCCCAGTAACCACCCCTCTGTAGCAAGCCCTGTGATCTAACTCACATGAATGCTATTCTTTATTTATGAATATTTATTAAAAGATAATCAATCACATGAATCTGAATTCATACGCATTGCATCACTTTTCTACAGAAAAAAAGATATAATGTAATTAACCTAGTTTTAGCTTCATTCAATTTGTTTAAAAGAGCATTTTAAAGTGCTCAGATTTGCACCTTTGACATGTGAAAAACTCAAAAATTTCTATACCGTCGGGATGGGGGTACCCCTCCCGAACCCACCCCCTGTGCCCCCCCCCACTTACGACCCTCCTGGATCCGGCCCTGTGTACGACGACGATGATGACTCGGGGTCAGACATGTCGTATGTTAAGGATACATTAACGTTGACCGCCAGCGATTTCAACAGCTCAGCCAGTGATTACCCTTACGTATCGGGCGAGGAGTCCGATGATTCTTGGATATATGGTCAAATCGAAGAAACGTTCCATCTAGCAAAGAGTCATCCGACGAAACAAGCGGGTCAAGCGATGATGATTCGTCCGCCGAACTATCATTTAAAACTAAACAGCGTCGTCGGAAACGTATAGAAAAACAAGAACTACGGGATAAGTTACAACATAAAGTGGAGATAAAGAGAAAAAGGCAACAACAACAACACTCATACGATCATGGGTACGATAATAATAACGGAACTTTACATCGGCATAAACGGAGAAGAAGAATTAAACAGTTAGAGTATGATTCAGATTAAAAATTGTTTAAAAAAATATAACTATTTTCTTCTTTTTTAAACCCTCGTACGAACGAACGAAAACTCTCTAGAGTTATCTCAAGATAAAAACTTTTTATGTCGACACTTCCGAAAAGCCCCAAAGGTAGTAAAAAATAGATACTCATTCATCTGTTGAATAGCATTTTAAACGTGGGAGGGGAAAGTTCTTGTTCGGCGGCAGGGTTAAATGTGTTACTTTATATAGTAACAAAAATTGGAAACCAAACGAGTTGTATTTTTGTTTATAACTTCATTGGTTGAATAATATAAGTTATGTGAAAAAACTATTCAGCCGCTGAACGATTATACATGTTGTTTTTTTAAGGGGGGGGGGGGGGGGGGTGTGCGCCGAGGTGTAGTTTTCCCCCGTATATATAAAAGATCAATGCAAAAATGAGTGTCTTATTTTCTTCTTGTTGTTGTTTTTGTCAAAAGCTTAAAAACTGTATGTATGTTTAAATGTAAAAAAAATAAATAAAAATAAAAGATACAGAAAAAACTCTAATTGGTTGTTTATCTGTTTTTTAATGTTTATTTTACTTGAATCAAAATCGTTGAACAGTATGTATGAACAAAAAAAACACGTTCCATACGCCGAATAGTAGTTATAAGAACAAAATGGATAAAAAACTGTTCAGCTTCCAGTATGCTCCAAAGTTGTTTTTTTTTATTATTATATATAAAGTAAAAACAAACATTTTTTAGAAAATGGATGAACGTTTATTTTATATCCAAACCATTTGAACACATTCATCCGCTGAACAGTATTATAAAAACAAAAACGTTTTAAACACATTCATCCGTTGAACGGTATTTTATATCCAAACCAGTTGAACTCATTCATCCGCTGAACAGTATTATAAAAACAAAAACGTTTTAAACACATTCATCCGTTGAACGGTATTTTATATCCAAACCATTTGAACACATTCATCCGCTGAACAGTATTATAAAAACAAAAACGTTTTAAACACATTCATCCGTTGAACGGTATTTTATATCCAAACCATTTGAACACATTCATCCGTTGAACGGTATTTTATATCCAAACCAGTTGAACTCATTCATCCGCTGAACAGTATTATAAAAGCAAAAACCATTTACACATTCATCCGCCGAACGGTATTATAAAAACAAAAACCATTTATACGCTGAATAGTATTTAGAAAAAAAATCGTTCAGCTTCTAAACATGTATCTAAAAAAAATGTGTTACTATGTATAGTAACAAAAATTGACGAACGAACAAAAAAAAACATTTTTAAAACACATTCATAAGCTGAACGGTACCTAACCAAAACCATTTTCATCTACCAAACAAGTTAATTAGACCCCGTTCAACGTATATAAAAACATATATATTTTCAAAAAAAAATGTGTTACTATTTTTTAGTTAAGTTTTTTTTATGAAAGTACAGTTATGCTTTTGGTTATTTGATATTTTAATTTCATTATTTATTATGGGATGTCAGATTTTTTAATTGTATCCTTATTATATAGTTATGTCTCAATAATATTTAGTATTTATGTCTTATTTGGAGATAGTTTTGTAGAGTTGTTTCTAGTCTGTTTTGTCTATATTTGCATACAGTCTTATTTTTATCACACCTTAAACTTTTGCACTCAGTATCAAACCACTTCAGCATTTTTATCTCTTTTTATTACTGGTTATAGACAATGTCAAGGAAAGCTATGTTAGGTGCGCTGGACGCCGTAAAATGACCTAAATTGTGTTGACACGGCGTTAAATCTAGTAAAAAAAAAAACTACCCCTGTTATGCATTTGTGAGTTTCAATTTATCATTATGTAAGATATTGTAATATGTTACTGCCTCATCTGGTTGAACGTTAACATTTGGTATATCTATTTTTTCCCTTCGCGAAATAAAAGTAGGCAAACTTTAGTTTTTCTGTAATTCATTCCATGGAACGTCAAGTTACAAGAATTTAACCAAATCAGGCACGTCACAGTCCTAAATGACCGTACATGTATATACTTTAAGAGGTTATATTCTATAAATAGCTGCATGTAAGATTTGCAATTTTTCTGTTAAATACAGCGGAGGCACAACGAATCTAAAGGCCCACAATATATATCGTGGTAATAAGGCGTATTGCGATACACTGCCATCGTATTGTAGTATATCGCGATACACTTCTGGCGTATCGCAACAGCCCTACTGTTATTCTTAATACATAATGAAACAATTAAAAACTTTTTTATTGATCACAATGTTCAAACAATTAAAAGTCTAACCTCTGTACAGTAACATTTATACTTGGGATAGAAGCATGTTAAACTGTATGTCCCCATGTGAGAAAGGATAAACATACTAAGTGATTGAGTGAGTGCATTATGACATGGGAATGAGGATTGCCTCGCTCTCAGTCATTTTATACCTTGTTTCATATGACTGTAATGACAACCTAAATAAATTGTCCCTTTAAAGGTGATGTTTCGACACCTTTGGGTATGTATTAAGGGCCCTTTAAAGGTGATGTTTCGACACCTTTGGGGAAATGTCTGGTTAACAGTGGCGTTATGTTACACTGTTCAGGACATGTCCGGTTAACCGTAGCATCATGTTATACTGTTCAGGACACCAACTTTCAATATAAAATAAATAGAAATAAATAAGAAATTAGTGATGAAAATGTAAAATTAAGTCTTATCATGATTTATGAAGGATGTAGGTCCAAAAATATGAAATATAAAGGCTTTTTTATTTCGTTTTGTGTTATTGTATATACATTATGTTTTTATGGTGGAGGGTTTTTACTTACATGTATTTATTTTTTATAACATTTTTGTACAACGCCATTGAATATGTAATATAGAAATAGGCGTTTAATCAAATGAAAAAGTTTAAAAAGTTTAAAAAAGAGAAAGGATAAACAATGACATTTTTAAGGCATTTTTAATTTCGACTTACAATGTGCGAAAGTGCTGAAAATGTGCTATTTAATTGACATGTATACAGTGCCATACATAATTACCTCTGCACTTTTGTAAATGTGTGATTTGTTTTTAAAATGTTTACCAATACTTGAGAAATTAGAAAGATATATTTAGATACAATGTACATGTAAAAGTATGACAATTAGGGACTTTAGTCAGTTATCTTTCCCTGATAAAATCTGAAGCAATCCAATTGGTAAGTAGGTCCTTACAGTTGGAATCCTCGGATTGTAGTCATATTTCATCTAACATCTTTCTTGTTAATGAAGATATTTACAGAAGTGATGAAATTTAGATAGTTATTTACCCTAAAAATACTTAGCTTGTATTTTAAACATATTAAATGATTTACAAAAAAAGTTATTTAAGATTAATTTTGGCAAATTGACATGGAAAAGTATGGGTAAAATCCGAGTAATCCAACTAATTGGACCTACCTATTTGAAAAGTATACAAGGGGAAATAACTGACTAAGGTCCCTTATTACAATTCTATAAATTATCATTACTTCCCTACGATCCATTATCCTACGAGCCATATGTTGAATATTCAAAGAATCATTTGATAAAAGTTCATAAAATTTCAGTATATATGGTCTACGATAAAAATATGGTTTTATATATAATTTCCTATAGAATTCAAAGAAAGGACATTCAAGTAAATAATGGAACTCGTCACCGATGTCGTTTAAAGAACAAAAAGTACACACTCTCTCATTATTCGGCACATTCATCCATCTGCCTCTTTCACATAGTAAAACATGGTTTCCGGTACGAAATTTTAAAATAGGTTGCCATTCATTTTAAATGTTTAAGTACTTAAGATAATTTTCAAGTTTTATTGTTTGTTTAAAATACCCCGTGATAAGGATTTGGACCACCCCCAACATCTTCTGACCTTTGTTCAGTATTTATTTTAACAAATTTTAAATATCTTTCAATGTGAACTTGATGTTTAAAAAAAAACAATTTGAAAAGTAGGCACTGAGTTTTTGGATTTTGTTTTAAAGATATAGTATTTCATCAGCATTATAATATAATTGAGTAAAATGTTTTTTATTATTGTTTTATTTCTCGCCCAAGGAGCACATCTATTTTATCTACATGTATTTTATATTAAAAGAATAATTGTTCAGTAGGTTAGAAAGATTACACCACAGTGCTTAATTCGTATAGTTATCTCTTACCTATTTATTGGAGTTAACGCCCTGTCAACACAATTTAGGTCATTTTACGGCGTCCAGCGCACCTAATCTAGCTTTCCTGGACCATTGTCTATAACCAGTACTCACCTACCCTTCCACAAGACCGAAAACTTCTCCATATTATCTTATTAATGGAGAAAAGCGATAATTATCTCTATTGATAAGGGAGTGTTTGTACTTACAATTAAATTTTAAAGTCGACGTTTCAATGGGAAATATCCGTCAGTGTAGGATAAGTTGACTTTTACTTAAATGACTGTTCACATCAAGGGATGTAATTATAGGATCTATGTTTACACTGAACATCGACGTGTCAATATTTGAATAAATCGGAATATTTTACAACAAATAAATG
The DNA here is from genome assembly GCA_025267735.1 of Mactra quadrangularis. Classification (NCBI taxonomy): domain Eukaryota; kingdom Metazoa; phylum Mollusca; class Bivalvia; order Venerida; family Mactridae; genus Mactra; species Mactra quadrangularis. The sequence goes on along the minus strand of CM046307.1, from coordinate 9,153,512 downwards.
GATAACATGTACAAACAATGGACCAATCACGTGACATTGGGCGTGCATTTGAATCTGTGATATTCATGGATGTATTCACGGTGCATCATGATGGGGACAATATTCGATGTGATATGGAAATACAACATAAAGATAAAAAAATGTAAATATATACAAATTGTGTTATTTTTAGTGTTTCTTGTGATTCTTTGTTTTATTGCGGATATTGTTAACTTCAGGTAATATATTAGTTTAATTTTATCTCAGATTAATAGATTGCAATATACGAGAACCAATGCCATGTTTGTACCTGTGTTCATTTGCATTATACTAGAAATATAACTTACACAATATTTAATAGTACCTTCCTTTTCTTGGCATTGCTATTAGCTTTTTTTGTGTGTGTTTTTGGAAGCAACATTGTCCAGCATAGGGTTTGTTTTTATTTCGCGAAGACAATTTGTTATTGTTAGTCTTGGAACCTGTTAAGGCAAGTGTAAAAGTTGATGCACACTAGAACCCGGTTTAAACCCCAGTGAATTTTTTTTGCCAATTTCTGTTCCAATTATGAACCTCTCTAGGTCCTTGTTTTCGTAATTTGTTTGTGACTTTCTTTTTAAACAAAAGTTTAAAAATCTAAAATCATCTCCCTGTGTTTTCGACTGTTGCTGTTCCTAATATTTATGCTTACGCTTTTTATAACTAAACTAGTTAAGCTGCTTGGTGTAAAAATAGTTCATTTTGTGGTATGTGTACCACTGTGGAAGAAGTTTTCCTTGACGATGCTCCTAAAAACTTGGTTATGAATCGCTTTTTCCGCCATTTTTAAGATGGCCACCACAAAACAATGGCGACACGACGAAATGACAAATGTCACTTTTTGTTGGGATTAAATCATTTTTTATACATTTAATGCCTGTTCTGTGATTATTGTATTGTTAAAGCTTCAGTCAAAATTCAAAATGGCTACTTCTGTTTTTCACAAAGGTGACTTAGTGTTAGATGCCAACCGTAATTGTTGCAGTTCAGTTGCTGACCTATAATCCACGTTTATATACGTCTTAGTTTATGAACGAACAGTCACATATAAAATGTCCACCTCCATTTTATATATTTTGGAAAATAAACTATATCTCTATAATTATACTATGTACTTTTTTCACACTACTAACTTAAAGTACTTGTTATTCACACTACATATGCTAAAACAAAAATACTCACGTTCTAAAGAAATCAAAGTACTGAAAGTACCGGATAAGACCGACTGTATTTTACAGACTAAACAAAACAACAAATCTGACTTTTATCTGACATAAATTTGTTCAAAATGTGATCTTAGCAAATTTCAGCGAATTCAAAACATGTGTGCAAAACTGGTATTAAGGCTAAAAAAATCTGACAGTTCAAAAGATGCTTTGTATTCACTGCACTGGTTACCAGTCAAAGCAAGAATCAACTTTAAAATATGTACTTTCATGTACAACTGTTTTACTGAAACTGCACCTGCATATCTGACTGAAATTCTGAGAAAGCCTTTACAAAGCAGATCTGGTCTTAGATCTGCAAAATCCAAAGACCTGAATTTTTTGGTTCCAACAAATAAGAAAAAAACATTCAGTGACAGAAGCTTTAGTACTGTTGGCCCCATGCTATGGAATAGGCTACCAGATGATATCAAATTATCACCTACTTTGGATGTTTTCAAAAAACGATTGAAAACTCACTATTTCTCTAATTTTTATGATCTATTCTAGAATTGACATGGTTAGTAAATGCCTCACCTTACAATTACGGTAAACATACTAAGTGATTGAGTGAGTGCATTATGACGTGAGAATGAGGATTGCCTCGCTCTCTGTCATTCTCTACCTTGTTTCACAAGACTGCAATGACAACCTAAATAAATTGTCCCTTTAAAGGTGATGTTTCGACACCTTTGGGGATGTATTAAGGGCCCTTTAAAGGTGATGTTTCAACACCTTTAGGGAAATGTCTGGTTAACAATGGCGTTATGTTACACTGTTCAGGACATGTCCGGTTAACGGTAGCATCATGTAATACTGTTCAGGACACCAACTTTTAATATGAAATAAAAAAATAAAAAATAAAATGTAAAATTAGTGATAAAAATGTAAAATTAAGTAGGATCATAAACTTTGAATGATGTAGATATAATAAAACATGTACACTTGCACACTATATTACATCATGTGTGATAAATTTTATTTTGTTTTGTGTTATTGTATATACATTATGTATTTATAGTGGAGGGTTTTTACTTATTAATTTTTTATAAACTATATTTTTGTACAACGCCATTGAATATGTTATGTAGAAATAGGCGTTTAATCAAATGAAAAAGTTTAAGTTTAAGTTTAATTTATAAACAACCACAATCTCTTGTCAGATCAGATGTTACTTCATGTATATAAACAAAATCAATCATTTGTAATTGATTAAAATAAAAAAAAATGGTAGAATGAAATTCATGGTCATTAAAAGTTAAAAGTAAAAGTGCACCATAAAACCCAACATTCATGGTTTATTATACCAGTGACTGGTCAATAAAGACTTGTTTGTGTACATAAACTGTTTCATAAATGTACATAAAAGTATTCAATGGTTTTGTCTATTTTACATAAATCAACTAGATAACATAATCTAGACAGTCAAATAGTGGACACAACCACAAGAACAAAATCAAACAATGAAATCCTCTATTAAATCTCTATGCTGAATGTTATCATCAAACAGCGACTTAAGGACTATGTTATTTACGAATGTCCTTCATGGCTTTAAAATAGGTGTGGTTGCAATAATTGAAATTTACAAATAATTTTCATAAATTTTAGTTTTCATTTTAATCCTAATGAAATAAATAAGTAAGTTCGATAGAAAAATGTATAAAAAGTGGTTTATTGATAATTATCTTTTATGAAAAAAGTGAGTTTAAACATGTAAACTTTTGTGTGCAAGTTTACATGAAGTACAGTAAAAACAGTTAAAATAAAATCTTCCAATCAGTAGCAAGTTCAATTTCCCTAAACGTTCCAAAACGCTCCGTAACGATGCATTCGGAACTCCTCGGCCATTCGCTGCGAATAATCTCGGACATATTTAGACGCTATTTTGAAACTACCGGTGTTAAATAAACAAATATGCGATCGTTTAGGCAATGAGTGATGTTTCGTTTTTAGACCATAAATTTTGAAACATCACCCATTGCCTGAACGATCGTATATTTGTTTATAATAGATTAGATATCCCATAGAAAAATGGTTTAAAATACCTCCACCATATATAAATACAATTTCATAAACAAAATAAAATTTATTACACATGATGTTATATAGTGTGTTTGTGTATGTTTTTCATTGAGTTGTTTTATATTTCCAAGTTTATTGGACCTACATCATTCACAGTTCGTTATTCCACTTAAGTTTTGCATTTGCTTTAATTTATGTGATTATGAAAGTTGGTGTCCTGAACAGTCTAACATGATGCCACTGTTAACCGGACTTGTACTTTACAGTGTAACATAAAGTCACTATTAACCAGACATTTCCCTAAGGTGTCGAAACATCAGCTTTGAAGGGCTCTAAATACATCCCCAAAGGTGTCTAACCATCACCTTTAACGGGAGCCCTTATTGTAAGCAGTAGTGCTTAAACACATCCAAAGAAGGTGATAATTTGCAACATCCGGTAGCTTATTCCACAGCATGGGGCCCACTATACTAAAACTTCAGTCACTTAAAATGTTTTTTCTCATTTAGTAGTACCACAAAATTCAGGTCATTGAATTTTGCAGATCTAAGACCAGATCTGATTCGCACAGGCTTTTGGAGAATTTCAATCAGATATTCAGGTGCAATTCCAGTAAAACAGTTGAACATGAAATTACATATTTGTTGATTCTTGCTTTGACTGGTAGCCAGTGCAGTGAGTACAGAGCATCTTTTGAACTGTCTGACTTTTTTAACATTGATACTAGTTTGGCACGCGTGTTTTGAATTGGCTGAAATTTCATTTACACACATATCACATTTTGAGATTGTATACATGATCAGATTCAATAATCGATGTGGTACATAACCAAAGATAGGACTAGTGTTTCTGTTGCATCTTTATCGAAATATTTTATTATAATTATGATACGTAAATAATTGAACATGGCAGTTCTACGTTTTGTTTTGACGTGATCTTTTAAGTTAAAAGTTGCATCCAGAAAGCCCCCTAAATAGCGAACAGTCTTCACGGATTTTATTGTTTCACCAGCAATATCGATTAACTGTATTAAACATTTATTCAGCTGTGCTTTGCTTCCAAAAATGATAAACTCAGTCTTTGAGTTGTTCATTTTTAATTTATTTTCATTCATGAATTTATTGTTAGGGCACACTCTTCAAGATCAGAAATTGCATTCGCTTCTTCATTCTGATAGTTTGGACATAATTTTTATTGGCAGTGTGGTCAACTGCAAAACCATGCACTGATATATCAGATGGAATGACATCAAATAAGGTGACTGCATGAGTAAGATAACCCACGAACCCAGACAACTACCTTGCAGAACACTGCAATCAAATGGACGTACAGTTGATAAACTAGTATTGACATTGACTCGACATGCACGTGGACATGAGTCAATCCAGTGAAGTGTACTATTACGTATGCCATATTGATGTTTAAGTATTTTCAATAAAATGTCATGATCAACAGTGTCAAATGCAGCACTCAGATCAATAGCTTTTAACTTCAAGTTTCTCTATACCACTCAGTAGGTCATTCACTAATCTAAGAAGGCCTGACTTACATTCATGAGTGAAAAGGTCTTCATGTTGACTGATTTTTTGGTAGAAGATTTTTTTTTCAACATGAAAATTCAACCTATTTAAAGTGGCCTTTTCAATTACCTTAGATAAAAAGGGGAGATTGCTAATCGGTCTATAGTTAGCATATCCCAGATCAAGACCCACCATCTTGAGAAGAGGTTTAACAATTGGCTCTCTCCACTTGTAAGGGTATAGACCATGTTTCAATGAGATATTTATTAAATGAGTAGTTAGAGATAATAATTCTAGTAGATAACTTTGAGCAATTTCGTTCGCAAATTGTCTAGCTCAGATGATTTGGCATTTAAATCACATATAAGATCACTGACCTCTTCTATTCACTATTGTAAAATCCTTAAAATGGTCAAGGCTAGGTACATCCTTCTGTTGGGGTGAGTAAGTTGGAAACTGCAGCAAGGATTCTCTAATTTTTGAAATTTTATTTAAGAAATCATCAGCAAAATTTTCTGCTACTTGTTTTCAGTAAATATGATGATTTTCAATTACACATCTGAACTAAAAATAAAGAGCTAAAATATGTTTAAATATGCCCTTTGCATTTGTCAAATCAATAAATGAATATAAATCTACACTTTGTTTTAAGAATTTTACTATATAATGACATTTGTCTTTTTTTATTCTTTTTTGGCAGCCATTTTGAAAAAATGGACTGTTCCAACCGAAATACTGAATTTGAATTCCTGATCTTACCATATTTAATCAATATGGACCTATTGGCAATAGAAAAAATACTATTAACAACGAGTTTTAAAAAAGTATATATTGGCCCACCCCTAATAATATAATTTTGAAAATATTTGCGTAACTGTGATGGAGAAATGTCAGTCTGTACGAAATGTGCTCTCTCACACATTAATTCATACAACCTTGTTTCAGACACTATGAAAAAGAACACATCGTTGTATGTGGATATATATCTGTTTTCATTAAATGTAGTAGGAAAAATGATTTTTAGATCATAAAAAAATATTTCTATGAATTGACAGGTTGCTCTGTTAATATTTAGTCAAAAAACTTGATGTCTGTTAATCACTCAAGTAAACATACAGTCTAACCTGCATTAGCGACCTTGGCTTTTAAACATATTATTCAAGGTACACATAACAATCTTAATGACATTCGTGAAGCTATTATAATAGTAATATTGTTTATTTATATGACAATGCCGATGGTCTCTATATGCGGGTTGGACTGCATATTACATTGTAAGCTACACTATATTTGATCATCATTGGAAACAATTGTTTAAATATATGTATGTTATATATTTGTATTGCCTATGGGAAAATGTCTTTTTTGCAATAAAAATATGTCTATGTCAATGTCTGTTATATTTAGTCAACCATTTGATAATTTTGTAATTACAGTGGTCCTTTTCGTCGCCTCTTACCATTAACGGAGCAACAAGCAAAGGTATCTATAGAGCCGTTAATTGTCTATGAAAACTGTACAAGAATCCCTTCAGCTCCACATGGAATGGTATGGTCAGAGGATGAATATCTAAATGATCCAGAAATTGAGTCAATCATAGATTTACCTGATCCAATAAAATCTAAAGTTTGGATGATTGGAGACGGGTCAGTAAAACTTGGTGACACTGTAATCATTCATATACAGTTGTATAATGGTCGGAATGAGAGACGAACACAAGGTGGTGATCTGGTAAGATAATATTACAATATTTATAATATGATTTACAATAAACTGTTCTCTAAACTTTTGGTCTGAGATAAGTATTTACATCGGTAGAAATTAAAAGTTTTGAAAATACTGAAAACATACTTTAAAAGTACATGTATGTCCTAGTCTTATAAAGCATAAAACAAGCGTAAAACTTAAATAAATAACACCCTGTCATAAAAACTTTGCCTCCAGACACCCAAGACCCTGCTTTTATAGCAGGCAATTTGGCTTATTCACTTGGTTTTCTGCTTAAGAGGGGTTGGACTGTGCTTAATCAGACAGATTTCATAAAATTTTAACGGGCAATTCATTCTAATTTGATAGAAGGAGAAAATGCAAAGTTGTCAATGAAAGGATCACACGCAAGTTCTACTGCTGGCAACATAACTAAAAAATTATGGTAAGAATTAAAGCGGAAAAAAATTCCAAGATTTTATAAAACTATATGAATAAAAAAACTAAATTTACCCATATGTATAGAATTTTGTCATCGTAAAATTTTGTAGTGATTATTAACTTATTCGAAAAAATGTCTGTATCGAAGATTCGGGTAATATTATGTTAATTGAACAATTTCCCCTTCGTGTCCCTTGTCTCCCTGTTGTGAAAACAAAGATGTCGTAACTATAAACTATGATAGCTTATCTTTGTTGCTGCATTTACAATAAATTATCACCTGATAAAAGCGTATAAGGCTATAAGTTATGTTATGTAAAAGGCTATACGCTAGAATAAGCTAGCTATTGATGATAATATGTCACATGACCCACATTACTTTCTAACATTGATCGACGCTTTTGACAAAATTCGTCTCGTGACCTGCCTGTAAATTCTGCATGTCCGTTTCCCACTGTACATATATAGAATTTGGAGACAATATAACATTTAGAACACTTCGATCTTTCACAAATAAATAATTCGTAGCGAATGGCCGAGGAGTTCCAAATGACAATTTAAGTGTCCACAGACCACAAGTACCCGCTGCGCTAAATTATTTTAAAGAATATATTTGTTGGAGGATGGAGTGCCCTTCGTCTAGAGCTGTCCGCTTTTAAGAGATGTCCGTTAGCTCACGTTGGATTGTACATGTAAATTAAATCATTTTCTAATCGTTTTAATAAATCGATTTGATAATTATTTCACGGCGTCTCAACGCTCAACAGGGCTCAAATCTCAAGTTAAAGCGATTTGGACGGGTACTGGCGTATACCACTCGAGAGGTCTGACCTAGGGCTGTCACGTGGGCATAGTGGCTACCCTAGGAAAATTCCGTGAGCTTGGGCCAGTGACTACTAAATGTCAATACTTTGCCTTTTGAGAATTTAAATCAGCACTCAGATGGGCCATGTTTCCGTAAGCGAATCTCGGGTTAAAGCGATAGGGCTATCACGTGGGCAAGTGGCTACCCTGGGACAAATCCCTGAGTTTGGGCCAGAGACCACTAAATGTCGGTACTTTACGTTTTGTGTATAAAATCAGAATACATAGAGTACCGACATTTATACTGGTAAGTAGCCCAAGCCCTTGGACTTTTCCTATGGTAGCCACAATGTGATAGTCCTAGGTCAAACCTCTCGCGTGGTATACGCCAATACCGGAACAAATCTGTTTAGCTCTAGATATCAGCCCTGAAACATGACCCATCTGAATTGTATAAGATATATTTAGAGGCCTTAGGCCCGAATAATGGACTAGCCGTGTTTAATAACTGGTTATGGTACCTGTTTTGGGGAATATATTAATATTTTACAATTTGCTATAAAAATATTGCTAGCCAAAATAGCAACTTTTGGCCACTTTTGCTATCCCAATTTTTTTGCTAACTTCAGCGACGTTAAACATTCACCATGTCAGTTTGTACAATAATTTGATTTGGTCAGTAAGTTAGTGTTTACCACAACATCAAACTTTGTTGAGAAGTCATGTCTCATTGTTGCGAGTAAAATTCTTAGTTTCCTTTACATATGAACAGGAAAACGTTTTATAACAAGTTGCATTATAATACTGAAGAACCTTAACAGTTAACATGACAATTCAACACAATGCTATTTTGAGTTACATTAAGATTATACTTAAGTGTTTTTTGTTTGCCGTGACAATCACATTGCTGCATTTCGCAGCAATTTCTTACTTGTACACTCTTGTATCCAGAGGTTATCAAGATTTGGTCGAAAATTGAACAGGTCTTGAAATGTTAAATGTTACCGGAAAATCATGGAAACATCATTGTATCTAAATCTAAAACCCAAGCCACTCTGATGCTATTTTAGTTTTCGTGAAGTCTCATCATATAATCATTTGCTGATAGGAAATCTAAACTTCATTTGGTTAGTTATTAAAATTGAATGATCATTAATGAATTATTTCACATTACGGAATTGCCGAATAATTACGATTGGCTGATTGGAAAAATATAAAGCTATTTAATTACATGTATTATTTGATCAATGTTATGTTGTATAAATTCTATGGTGTTGTTTCACAACAGGTTCGTGTGTGGCTTACAGAAGATGAACTCGGTGCTAAAACAACAGCTAGTGTTACAGACAACAAAGATGGGAGTTACACAGCAACCATCAACACATTCTGGGTAGGAAGACCCCAGGTACAAGCTGCCATTATATCTCCACGAGAAGTTGTTGCAACAGCATTCAAAAGACGGTATGTCAAGTTTCGTATGTAGATGTAGTATGTGCTGACCTTCGGAAGAAATCTGAATTAGGTCATCATTGGCAACCACAGTACTTTCTTCCGTTACACTCCATACGTACCGTGGGCGATTGGACTGGCAAAATCTCATGTTCACGAAAATGCATGAGGCAGGGGAAACCAATCTTCTTCCAATAAAATCGCATCTCTTCAATGATAATGACGTCATACTGGGATTTTTTACTTAAAACCAAAGCACATGTTTATTTTCTCAAAATGGTTGCGTAATTTTATGGCTAACTTTCCGCAGTGGTTTCCTTGCAGAACAAATGAAACTGCCTCATTAATTATTTATAAGAGATTTTCCAAAGGGCCAATGGTACATAACGCAGCATAGGGGATTAATGTATCATGGGATAACAGACGATAGACTTAATTTAGATTTAAGAAGACGTTTACTTGAGTATCGTCTCAAATCAGCTTAGCTGATGTTTTACCTCAGCTTTTGAAGCCGGTGATCTCATTTCTCAACACTTTATCAGAATTTATAGCCCCATTATCAAAAGTATCAGTGTTTTTCGACTGCATAGAAAATAGACATTTATCTATTTTAAACACCTCTAATAAACACGACATTTGATCAAATGCAAATATTGCTTGAATTTGTTAATGTTATTCATTGCATTTTAAAGGAAGTTATAGGAAAATATATGTGTTAAAAAAAATTTGCACGCTATGCGTGCAATAAGTTATGAGACTGGGAGTAAACAAATCCAATGACATAAACTTCAATTATCCAAATGCAATCCATTCTCGTTCTTTTTGTAAGATTCTACGTAACATGATCCAACGACTGTTAGGGAATTATATGATATAAATCTAGGCTTTTTTATTGTATACCCTTGGAATAGATAGCTGAGGTTCTGGAAATGTGCCTGAATCCCTTATAAAATGACCAAACGCAGGAGCTTCCGGGGGCCGCCGAGACCTGGACCCCTGTAATTTTCCACTCCCTTTAATTAGGCTCCCGCCTGTTCATATAGTGGTTTTTATGCAAATATTAAAGAGAGTGTGTCATAAACACATGTTTAATACCATAAGCTAATTTTAGGATTGAGTTTTCATGTCAAATAAAGTATGCAACGCTTTTTTACAAATACGTACACATTTGTTAATTCAGACTTTCCGCAAAGAAAGTAATTCAAATTTCTGTAATCTGTTTGCTACCAGGTGAATTAGGAATGTTGCTGATAGCATTGTATAAAGTAAGTGTTTTTAACTTGGTGCGTCCATTTAACATAAGAGTAGTCTTAATGTCAAAAGTATGAACTAATAAATATATTCAGAAATATTTTTGTTATCTATATTAAAACAAGTGAGTTTATTATACACTTATATACATTCATTGAGCCACTAGTACTGGATAATTAATTTTTTGACAAGAATACTTTGAAACTGCTCCCCAATAGTGTTAAATCCAGTGTTTCCTCCATGTACGGATCGATGAATCCAAAATCAAAACTACAATAACATGCCATGTTTTGAAAATTGATTAATACACCAACTTATGAATAAAGCAATCAATATAGTTGTTTATTCGACCAACTGATTTTTGAGCACGTAATAACACTTCAGACAAGATATGCCTCAAATTTTGTTCTAGGCTGTCACGTACCCCAATGTAAAAATTAATTAAGTTTAATATCCTACAAGTTGTCATACTGATATGAGCTGTGCTACGACAAATCAGAATGGAATTGTAATTCAATGTATTAAAATGGAGAGCCAGATGGCAAATATATTGAAACAGGGTGACTGAGGGGCGTTCGGAATGGTTGCTATATAAACTGTACGAAGCGGTGTATTGTCGCTTTGTTTGGGTCCATTATGGAACAAGTAGCGCTCAGTTTAGGCCTAGCTTGGGTTGAGTAGACCCAAGTCAAGGGTCCGGCTCGAGGCGATACTTTGATACACAGTCAGGAAAATGTTATGTCGTAGACGCTTAGCTCACTTACAGATCTAGCGTTTCATATACAATGTATATAAATTATAAATCTGTCAACTGAGTTGCGTTGAGTGTTTGAACCCTTGCTATTATATTCCACGCGAAAATAAGTGTGAGAGACCCAGCTGTGTCATAAGGTTGCACCTATCAAAACCAATTTTTAAAGGGTCTATTACGTTAAATATATCATTTAGAATATTACTTGCAACGCACTTTGTTAATATATGACATAATGCACGCAAATAAGACATTTCTATGGTGGATAGTTATTTGTGAAAAGAACTTATAACTATTTTACTGCGTTGTGTAAATCACTCTTTGAAATGACCGAACAACATCATTGCTTGTATCCTTCCGCTTACATCCGATATAACGATATGATAGCGTTGTAAGTAATTTGCATTGACACTGAATACATCCGTACCGTAATATCTATTAAACAACAACAACAACAACAATAATAATAATAATGCTGATGATGCTGCTTCTGCTGTTGCTGCTGCTGATGATGTTTATAATGTTGATGACGATGACGATGATGAAGTTGATGATAGTAATGGTAATTATTGTAATGATGGTGATGTTAGTGATGATGATGATGATGATTATAATAATGATGATGATGATGGCAATAATAATAATAACAATAATAATAGTAATAAACATTGAAATAATAAAAGTAATAAGAACAACAACTACATGATGTCATCGTGATTCAAAGAAAAGTTCCGACAGTAGGTACAACGTGACAACAATAGACTTAATTCAGTGTATTATATGCGTGCATGAAGGTCGAAGTAAGGTTAATATTGTTAGACTATATATACAACTATAAAATAAGAAAATTTAAACTCAGCGGCTTAAAATGAACCTTGCATGTAAACATTAAGTTTACATATACAATATAATGTATAAAAGTATACATACTTAATTAAAAGTTACGATAAAAGTTGACACGTATTTTAAACATTTAATCAAATCATTTGATTCATTTGGTTATCGATCCATTTAAGGACAATCTAAAGTAAACTTTAAGCCAAACTCGATTCTTTTCTTCAAAAGAACTTAATCAATTTTAACTGAGCGTAAATGTGGAGTTTTGTGTCGGACATTTTAACAACCGTCGAGACAATGTATGATTTATCGTATTAAATGTTTTCTTGTTGAACTGTCGCCGATGTTTGAACCAGTGAAGTGGAATATCAACAGTTCTGTTTAAACATGGACGCGGTTTAAAGCTGATGACAAACAGGTGAGTTATAACTTTTACTATAGTTTTTCTACTTCTGCTAACTTATTGAAACGTTTAGTATAGATCTATATGTACTCGCATATGATAATTATGTATATCACCTCGACCATTCGATCATCATCATTATCATAATCATCATCATTATCATAATCATCATAATTATCATAATAATTATCATCATCATAATAATTATCATCATTATCATCATCATCATCATCATTATCATCATCATTATCATAACCATCATCATTATCATAATAATTATCATCATCATAATAATTATCATCATTATCATCATAATTATAACCTTTATCATCATCATCATAATCTTTATCATTATTATAATATTATATTATGTGACTATATATTGTCCAGTGGATATCATTGAATCGTGCATTTGATATTTATAGACAAACAACGAGCATCGATTTGTTAACTTCAATACCGGTTTAAGTATTTTGTTTGGGCGTGTGACGCAAAGGGAATTCCAAAATGGCGTCTTAATACTTGTCCCAGGTTATACCTAGTGAATGGCCGAGGAGTTCCGAATAGTCCTTAAACAAATACCTATTTCCATGGTAAGCCGATTTATAAATGAGTTTTTAACTTTGTGTGACAATTTATCTTACAAAAGAAGAGTCTTATAGTCAAAAAAGAGATGAATGAATAATTATATTTTCGCAATTTTTTCTTTTGTCACCAATAAAAACAAGTTTTCATAAAGTAAGATAATATACAGCCATAAATAGTACTAAACGAGTGAATTCGTTTTCATTAGAATCAAGTACTTGGAAACCGTACCATGCTATTTGGAACTTACATGTTTCCCCCATAAACGGACGAGTCCAAACTTATAAGTACAATACCATGCCATGTTTACATAATTGATTTATACCAATAACCATGAAGAAAGAAACAAGGGAGTTACAATGCCCCTTTTAGCAAATTCCAAAACCAACATTAATCACTCCTATATAGGGTCCTTAACAAGGATGCGAGTATCGGTGTTTAAGAGAATTGCCAGTCACATATCACTCGATACCTGAGTGTTGAAGAAAAAGGGGGGCGTAGTTTATCAAAACCAACAAAAACGTAAACCTCAATGTGACGTCAAAGGCAACACTTGAAGAATATATTTCAATCAAAATTGTGATAAATTATGTTACGAGAACGTTATAACTCATGCGCATAAAATTGTTTAATGTATGTTTACAATTTAAAATATAACATACAAGATTAGTCATTCATGTTTACTTACGCATCTATATCTTGTTCAAATAGTATATCATATTATAATTCGTACACGATCGTGATAGCTAATTTCCCAAGGTGATCACACCTTTCATTTCTCATTGGAGTGAAAAGTTAAAGTGCGGTTTAAAGTCTGCTTCCATACACAAATTCAGCCGACTTTACAATCTTGTACGAAAACTCCTGATCATTGAAATCACCCTCAGGCAGGCGAACCCTCACAGTACTTATTTATACCTTTGTGGAGTGGGACAATTGAAAGTTCATTTCTTGCTTAAAGAAATAAGCAGTGTCTCTAGTTGGGATCGAACCCGAACCTCTCGATCCGTAAGCGAGAGTCCTATACCACTGGACCACTGCTCCTTACGATGAACTCCCTAAATCGTATCTATGTCTGAACAGTTAATGAATATAGTTAAATGCCGCATCAGATGAAAAAAATATATATAAAGCGGCTTATAAACTTGAGGGCACCACAACTGTATTTAGAAGTGAAAATACCAAACTTTTTAGATTTTCATTTCGTAATCATTCAACATATACATGACCCTATTTTGAAAATGACAAGGGGTTCTTACACCAAAGATCGAGTTTAACTTGTTCCATCCAAGTACATGTATATGCAGAATGAGTATATAATGTCCCGGTATGAAATTACGATATGAAATTACAATTCAATTTAAACTCAAGGACATACATTCAACATTTAACGTACTTACTTGTAAATACACAAATGTATAATATTTAAATTTTACCACAAGTTATATAATGTATTTTGAATCTATTTTTAACGACTTTTGCACAATGAATATACACATGTATTACTCATACTCATCATATTGATACTTCTTAGAGCACGGAGACTCATTCTTTCAAAATCTTCGCTCTAACGACAGGCGACATAAAGGAGCCAGAGGAGGGAGGGGGGGGGGCAACTAATTTTTTTTTGTATTTTTATTAATATTTGTAGACTACAATGTACACCGTCAGTTAAAATATAACAATAATAGAAAACTCATTTTATTTTTCGTTGTGCATGGTTTGTAAAAATGACAATCACTGTATTTTATGACATATTTAAGGAAAACAGTCTTATTACATGCATATGTAACATTATAAACGTGTTTGTATCAAAGACGCTAAGCAAGCTCCCCATTCTCCTAAGACACTACAGTAGCGTGTTCAATTACACAAAACGTTACAGAACGTTACATAACGATACATTCGGAAATGCTCGGCCATTCGCTGCGAATAACCTAATCTAATACACAAATATGAGATCGTTAAGGCAATGAGTGATGTTTCAAAATTTACGTACTAAAAACGAAACATCACTCAATGCCTAAACGATCATATATTTGTTTACTTTAACACCGGTAGTTTCATAATAGCGTCTAAATGTGTCCTAAATCATTCGCAGCGAATGGCCGAGGAGTTCCGAATGTATCGTTACGGAACGTTTTGTAACGTTCGCGGTAACTGAACGCAGGACAGGTACAACTACATGTATACATATAAATGATAAACTGGTCCCATCTCAGTTTGACTTATGTGATGCTAAAGGTCCCCCCTCATTTATTTAAGTCCAATTGTTAAGTTATTAGTAGAATCTATTGTCACTTAATGCAAACTGTTATAATTAAGCATTTTTATTGATAAATTTTGTCCCGGTGTAGGTGGACTGTCTCCATTTATCAAATGAGGTACCAGTTGTCCAGGGTAGTAGAACTACATGGGATCAGTTGTCCTCCTCTGTCAAAAATGACATGGGACCAGTTGTCCATGGAACCAGTTGTCCTACAATCTCTCTCTATATATAAACTGTGGTAGATTGGGACCGTGCCGACCGCCTGTGACCTGAATTAAGATTAGAGCAATTATTACAAAACTGGATTATAATAATATGTTCTGCATGATTACTGTATATGACTTACATGTATGTGACAACGATAACCAGTCATATACGGTTACTTGTAGGTGTGGTTTTATATAATTGTTACCCAATAAAATATTTCCATTTCAGAGCGACCAAATACTAGACAAATGAAGTTATTTTCAACAAAAGTTAAAATCTAACCCATATCTAACAAGATGCAAGCAGTACAAGAAACCCATGCACGTATAGATCGTGTCAACAAACAATTGATTGAAGCTAAACATGAAAAGTCAGAACGTTTTGATAAAGTTGGTGAAAATAAACAAAGTTTTGTTGATGAAATTAGAAAGATAAGAAATGATTTAAATGCCCATCTTGATAAACTTGAAGAGAACACTTTAAATGACTTAGATAAAACTGAAGCCGAGTTAGAAAAAGAATTAAAAACAGATTTAGAAAACTTGGAGAAACATATAGGTATGTATGATTGATAGTGTAGATGTAATAAAATCACTGGTCATCTGGAGCAAGTAAATGTTGTATGTGCTTCCAATAAATAGTAACACACTTATCTAGAAAGGTGATCATTATTATCACTGGTCATGTGATGCAAGTAAATATTGTACCAGATAATTACTGGTCACTCGTATGAAGGCATATTCCATGTACACCAAATTACCACATTTAGACATGTGGAATGATCACATGATCCAGGTGTCCAGTACATGTAGCTGCATGGTCGCTATATAAGATAGCTTCCTATTGTGCATAGAGAGGTGGAGGTAGAAGACAGACGTTGGAATCAGGACTGGAGTGGCAGTCCACGCACAGTGCCCACCGCAGCTGCTGTGTTGACTCACATTTGTTAGGTAGTTTATTTATATACAATAAAAGTTAATAGAACGAACAAGGTTAGGGTTATGTTAAAGTATGCAATATCTCGAACAAAACCGACTACATGTATTGTTATTATACCATGTTTTTTCGGACGTCAAGCTAAAATTCCAGACTTTGGCCAAAGTTTTACAAGCAGTACACATAATATTGCTTTTGTTTTGTTTTTCTTCAGACAATCTAAAGAAACTTAAAGAATGCCTAGATGACGGTACCAAGAGGAATGAAGTCGACGAAACCATAAACGATGCTAAAACATTTGTAAATATTTCATCCAGAGTAGCCTCTCTTAGTTTAAAAATGGTCCCAAATTCTGACTTTATAAAAACTGTATTAGAAACTTCATCTCTTGCTTCTTTTAATTTCAAGAAAACTGAAGCACCCAAGTGCGCGCCAAAGGCACGTGTAAAATTAGAAGCCAAATTGTTCACAGAAAAATCGGTAGAGAATAGTAACAGAGAATACCAGCGTTATGTTTCATGTATTTGCCAGCTGGCAGATGACACATATGTCATAGCCGATACCAATAATAATGAGTTGATACAAGTCAACCAAGAGTTTGATACAGTCAATGCTTTAGCTGTCGAGGATGGTCCATATGGTATGTGTGTGATAGACGTTGACGAGCTGGCTGTTAGGTTATGTAACAAGACTATTCAAATAGTTGACACCTCGGAGTCAACATTAACATTGAAGAAGAAAATTGATATAGGAGAAACACCATACTCCTGTGGTTTTGCCTTCTGTAATGGACTATACTGGTCATCGGGGTTCTGTGGGGTTAATGTGTACAAAAAGAACGGAGATCGGATCAAATCTATCGTAAATGAGGTCAACGGGGCCAAACCCTTTCAGAAAGGTCAACCGGAAGACATTGCTGTCAGCAAAGACGGTACAGAAATATTTGTGACGGACTCCAAAAATGGAGTATTGGTTTTTTCCAACGACGGGAAATACCAGATGTCGCTAACTGATGACAGGCTTAGACAAACAAAAGGTGTTGCCGTAACTGACGACGGCATGGTGATAGTTGCCGGGTTCAATTCTCGAAATATTGTTGCTTTTAACCCTGACCTTAATAAAGGTAATGTATTAGTGACAACCAAAGGCATGCCGGGATATCCAGTATGTCTACATTACGACAATAAACACAATAGATTACTTGTTGGTTGTAACAATTCTAAAGTTTTAGTGCTTGAAATGAAAAAGTAAAGAGCTTAACATCGAGGTTAATGTCGGACATACTACAATAAACTAGAAAAAGTCCGCAGACGGTCTTTCTAGCCTTGGTTTAAAGTGGATTCCGATAGTATGTATTAATTGCCGCATCTCTCTGAGATGGTCGTTTGAAAACGAAGAAGTACTTCTTTTAAAGCACACAAAGCTGAATCCGTTGATCACAGTATGTCTGTATAGTATTTAAGTAACTGAAGATTAACGCTGCCTTTATCAGTGCAAACATGCTAGTATGCTTTATAGTTTAGATAAGACAGAACTTGCACTAAAGACGGCCATCTCGTTAACACCACGTGACTTTAAATAGTCAAAATGGCGGCTACCTACATGTATACGGCCAGAGACTTAAATTAGTACAGGGTAAACTACAGGCTGTGTTCAGACTGGCACATATGAACAACTAAACCACAAAAACAACGTTTGCATGTTATTATCAACGTGATGAATACAGCTACTAGTCATGATATTTTACAAGTATGCTAGTTACTGTTTAGTAAAATTTCTGGATGTTCAAATTTCAATCAAAACAATCTTTGGTCATGTGTGTAGTGATGGTCCATGAAAAAAGAAATCAAAGTTGTATTTGTACAATCAAATATTTAATAAATTGTCAAAATCATCGTGTTTGTGAGTGTTTTGTGAAGATGGTGAGTGAATGGAACCGTACAAATAAGGAAATGGGGACAACTCTTACCTCCCTTTGATAGAGGATGGCGAGAATGCATTCATATTTGACAAGTTTGTAAATTTTGGATAAAAGAATTATGGTTGTTATTGTATACGCTATCTGATTCACAGTTCGTCCAAAACGAAAGCTCTGTTTATGTAAACAATACAATGAACTAATCCACGACAGGGGTTATGCTCAGGATGACAATAAAATGTTTTTATTATATCAATTTTTCATATGTTTACCAATACAAACATGATTGACCAAGAGGGTGGTATCCGCAGTACCAATTTTGTTAAAATAAACTAGAAACCTTATTTTTTCAATATTGTCCTACCTTAGGAATGGATTGGTTTATTTTAATGTTTACACAAACAGGTAATGTTATTTTGTACTAACTTTAGTTCGATTTATTTCCAAAGCAAAAAGTCAGTGAATAAGATCGATTGTTTATCCAAAACAAACATGTGTTTGTTTGACTTACCATTTGTTATTGTTGATTATATGGCGGCTTCAGACACGGTTGTTTATTTGTAGAGAGTACTTGTTCACTATTTTAAGAGCTATCAATGTCAGCAATGTTTATATTCCAGTTATAAGTTATCTGTAGTTAGTTATCTGTCTTGTTTTTGATTTAGTCCAATAAATGTCATTAAATAATCACTTATTTAAGTCTTATATCTTAAACACAAATACAGATTGACAGAAAGTGTGTACATCTCTGATAATTACCCAGTGTAGTTAAGCTGCTAGTTTTAATGTATTGTTAAATTTTATTCAACTGTCATTTACTCCGCTGATTTAAATATTTACTACAGTTTATCCATTGTGAGTACAGAAATACTGAATATTTAGATACACCGCTGATTTAAATATTCACTCCAATTACCGATCATAAGTATAGGAATACTGAATATCTAAATCAGCGAAGTTAATGTATGCACCATTGACAATTAAATATATATTAATAAATACAATACCAACTGACGATTTATCGGTCATATACAAGTACATGTTCGTATTAATCATACATGTAATTCGCATACAATTTACTCAAGTACAAAAGTAATGTATCGTCAATATTTGAATCAGTTGAGTAAATGTATGCGTCACTGATAGTGGAATAAAAATAATACTATTAGTAATATATATATTTATATATCGATGACCATCACCATTTTTCAAGTGGAAGTATGTAAAGCTGCAGTCCCATAAACATAAAAATAGCCGTAAGGGCACCGTACGGGCGCCGTGCGATCAAGCTCCGCAAGGACCCGTACAAAGTCTTGCGCACCCGTACGGACTGTTACGTTATTACCAGGGTCCGTGAGATGAGTCCAGGATACACGTATCAGTTTCAAAGTCAAATCGTGAACACAAATCGTGAATGTTTTGTACCATGTGCGTACCGTCACCTTGATACGCAAGGCTTCCCACGGCCTACGACTGTCTGCACGTACGGGTCCATAACAAGTCGCGATTTTATGGGACTGAGGCATAATTCAACTTTATTGTTCCTAGTTCAATATCCTAATTTGATTTTCCGTTGTGTAGGAACACTTCTTAAGACAAACGACCAAAATCCACTCTCATCCAAAGGCAACCAGCAAGCTCTTCATCACCCAAGTCAGTAGATAATTAATAAGTGTAGTCAAGTCAGTAGACCCATATCATTTGTATTTAGGATGTATATATGTATCATATAACATGGAATTTACTATACTTACTATACAATCTCTTTTGGTCAACATAATAACGTATCGGTGGCTCATTTTAGTTAGACTAGCTTTGACTATATCTTTAAATTGAACATTCAACAAATCATCACTTTCAATAATACAGGTTTAAAACACAGTTAGTTTATAAACATTTTTATTTCTAACAATGAAGACATACAGAAATAAACATAGCGATTGACATGAACATAAACGACATTAAAGAAATAGGTAAAACATATTTATAAGAACATCGAACCACAGGATTCGAAATTATGAAATTCAAACATAACTGTAGTTCATGTAGTGCATGTTTCTACCATTTTTGTTATAAAATAGTATCTGATATTATACAGTCAAACCTGTCTTAAGCGATCACTGTGTGGGGTATGAAAAATTGGTCTCCTATATACAGGTTCGGGGTTCAAACCCCACTAGGGGCCTTGCTAATTTCCTTGAGCAAAAAATTAACTTACATTTGTTCAACTCAACCCAGGTGTAAATGGGTACAGTGACAGATCGCCTGCCTGAAGGAGATTTTGATATTGAAAAGTCGGCTGAATATGTATTTAAGAGCAGACTTTAACTTCTTTAACAATACATTTGTAGTAATAATTGTTTTATACAGGTACATATGTCCTCCAGTGTTGATGAATACAGCCATCTTTCAACATCCCTCGGAGAACATTCTAGAAGAAACACCATGTAACTATCACAACCAAATACCCGGATATAAACATGTGTGTAATTTTACACAAGAGAATTACAGACGACCCTGGTATTGTGGTAAGCCAAGGTAGGTCACGTGACTTTATAAAATTTTACATTGAATATCTGTAACCCCATAAAGATCTATGGTCCGAGCTCAGATCGGAGCCTATGACCCATCGAGTGTTAAGCGTTTTGTACAAAAAATGGTTTACCGTCATTTATAGAATGAGTGGTAAGAGGACTCGACCACGTCGCCATAAAGCTAGCTTTCATGCAGGGAAGAAGACGGATGGGCGGACGGACAGACGAGTTAGTTGATTACAGGTCGGTGGGGTGATGAGCCGGTGGATAGGTGAGAGGCGGGCGAGTGGATTAATTAGTAAGAGGGTAGGCAAGGACGTCTTTATGGACAAGTAGAGATGACAAGTGGTTGGCCGAAGTAGTGGTTGGATAGGTGGCAAGTGGTTGAATGGTTGAGTAAGGTTGATTTGTAAATGAATGAAAAGAGTCGGTTAATGTGTGGATTGATTAATGTGTTAAGTCGACAGGTTGTGCAGAGGTCCGATGAATGTGTTATTTTAAAGAAGTGCATATGAACGAAGAGAATGGTGATAATGATAAAAGTACAATGTATAGTAAATTATTTTAATATACCTCACTGGATTTCCCTATGCTAAAGCCCTATACCGGAGCGGGTGTTATTTTGTTCGATCACATTGTTATATTACCCGCTATCTAAGGGAGACCACTTATTAACGATTAGTAGCCATGATTTACAAGTTACTTCCCTTAGTTTATAAGCGGTTCTCGGCTTAAGACGGAGCGGGTGTTATTTTGTTCGATCACATTGTTATATTACCCGCTATCTAAGGGAGACCACTTATTATCGATTAGCCGTGATTTACAAGTTACTTCCCTTAGTTTTATCTAAATGTGATAAATGTTAAATTCACAGTGACAATTTAAATGATATATTGTTCAGTATTTTTATTGTACTGATAGTTGTCTTTACTATGTTGTTATTTGTTGTTCAATAAATATTTACATGTTACAGTTTTGTTCGGTATAATAAAACAAATAACACATGGCAGTGAGGGTGACGGTACAGATTATCAACCATTAGAAAATAATATCATTCTCGGCTAGCGCCTCGGTTGATATCATTTTCTAAGGGTTTATAATCTGTACCGTCACCCTCACTGCCATGTGTTATTTATATATTAGGATCAGCGGTCCAGTGCTGGCACACGCTTAAAGATCGAGAAGTCCTGGGTTCGAATTCCACTAGGGGCACTGCTAATTTCCTTGAGCGAAATTTACCTGCGATTGATTCATTCCACCCAGGCGTAAATGAGTACCTGCGAGGGTGGTTTAATTCCGTTACGCCAATTTGTCGGTTGCAAGTAAAGTAAAAGACTTCCTTGGGAGATTGATAGACAGATACCAGTAGCCTGATGACTATGATTATTAGCTGTAAAGTGGGCAAACGTGCATATGCATGAAACAATAAAATATCATTACTTTTTCAATTATTTATTTCTACATTCAATACGTACATTGTACAAAGTATACTCAATCTATTTCAGACACGGAAGATTGCTATGTCAAGATTGGACAATGGTTGCTGATATCAATTTATGGAATAATGGGCACGAGACACAAATCTTGTCTAATATAGAACTAGAATTAATGAGTTTGTAAGTAATGGATTTATTTTCATTTTATTTATAACAAATATACAAAGTTTGTTTTACAAATCGATCTTACGGCATCATGGTCATAACAGAAAATATGTATTAATTAAACCACACTGTGTTCCTATCAATTTGAAACTACACAAATTTGGGCCCGCTTAAATACCCGTTTTACAAATAAGTGTGTGTCACCATTTTCTGTTAGTCAAAACTACTTGCAATCTGGAAGGTATTTACTCTTTGAAATACCACGGAAAAATTGGCCGGTGAAAACCAAAGCTTTGAATCGGAGAAATTCGTCGTAATTCCCACCCAGTCTCAAATTAAAAATGATGTGTAGTTTGCTTATGTTTATTTATATATTTGGCGTTTACTTCTAAAGAGACCGCTTGTAAATATGATATTTTCATTTCCACACGGGTGCCTCACGCACCGTAACCAACTGAAAAACTTGACAATTTCATGTATCAATTTCAGCTCCGAGCACCCGTGCGTTGTAATTGATTGGAAATCTTTTTAATTGCACGTGTCATTTTCTACTCCTGGTCCCCGTGCGTTGTAGTTGATTGGAAAGCTTGTTAATTCCAAGTGTCAATTTCAACACAGGGCGCCCCTGTAATGTATAGGACAGAGCATGAGTGGCGGTTTGGTATGAGATTTTATGAATGAGCAAAACACTTTTTAAGCAATTTGATTTGCTGAGAGGGTACCACTATTGTCTAATTATTTTAGAATATATAATGCTGAATCATTTAAATGGACTGCATATTATATTTTGACAATAATGTTTTAGTCTAGTAAACTTTCATTCGGTCCAGTGACAAATTCTATTTTGCTGGACCGAATGGTCAGTGCTTATGAAAGTTTGTCGTGAAGCCTGCTGGTTGCATGTTCATATCGGCTGTTTGTTAACACTATTAATAACTTAAATATTTTCAGAAAATACACAGCCAGGAAAATAAAATCTAACATAACATTTTCAGTGACTAAAGGTAAGTAATATGAAGGAGCAGTAGGTCCAGTGGTAGGATGTGCGCGTAGGGACCGACAGGTCTCGGGTTCGAACCTAACTAGGGGTCCTAAAGTAAATGGGTACAACGACAAACCATCTGTCGGACTATGATTTCAATGATAAGGGGTTATCGTTCAAAAATGTGAAGTCGGCTGAACATGTTTACAGTCTACGAAACTAATGGGTGTCCGGTTGCCCAGGACAACCATTTTTTAGTTCGGGCAACCATCAATTTTATTTTGGCAACCAAAATTCTGCAAATGAGATATAGTGTTTGCTCTTAAAATGATCTGTTGGGACAACCACCTTCATATTCTAATGTCGTAGACTGTGTACATGGAGGCAGACTTTGAACCACACTTAAACTATATTAAAACTGGACATTTGTTAACTGTATTGCAAAATCTAAACATCAAGTGATTAACATATGTATGGTGAAATGTTAGTTTCTTTTATTAAGTACATGTATGACATGATCACTAGAGATCACTATTTTTTGTCATTTGAAAAGTTAGAGCTATATACATACTGGCGAAATACAATCTTTTTGTTTGCCTTATTTTTGATTGTAGATCACATGACAATACATCCTGTTTAAGGTCGTATAATGGTAATATACTATATACATGTATATATATTTAATGATTTCAGACAAGGAAGGACAAACACTTCTCACACCAGAGTCAAGATGTAATCAAATGAACAAATCAGTAACTTGGGATAACACATCGCCCATTGGTTACTTTTATAACAATAAATGGACTAACAGATACTGTACCTACAATAAACCAGATCTCAATAATTGTCTCAGAAACACCACTGTGATATTGATAGGCGATTCTACTACAAGACAAATGTTTGAAAGTGTAGAAAAACTTATATCTTGTGAATGGATGACTGATACATGGTCTCAGAGTGGAAAACATCGTCCTGCTATCTGCGCCAACAAATCTATGGATTTTAACCTTGTTTGGAAACTACATTCACTTCCATTTTGTACCCGGAATACTCCACGACACTATTTCAAGTCATTGAGCTCTTATTTAAATGAACTTTCAGGTCTTCAACGATATGTAATTGTTATTCATTTTTATGCTCATTTTCTCAATTATCATTCGCACGTGTTCTACGAAACTTTAATTGATTTAAAGAAAGGAATAATTGACTTATTAGCTCGTAATAATAATGTTTCTATTGTAATTAAAGGACCTCATGCATATTCATTTTCAAAATCAACAGATCACGTGATGTGGATGCCAGACATGTATGGTAATGTTTATGAGAAATTGATATATGACGTAATGAAAGATTTACGTCATAAAATATATTATTTAGAATGTATGGACATGACAATATGTACTGAACAATGGCACATACATGCTGAAGATTATGTTATAAATAGTATGGTCGATAATGTTTTCAATTTTGTTTGTAACGAATAAATTTATAATTTTATTTACATGGTCTTTTTCTTGTATATCAGGGTCCATTCACCCCTTCTAATATTCTTTTTTTAATTATGCAGTTTTGCCCAAATTTGGAGTTCACCATGGATTTCCCTCTTAATAATTTAATTGCGATAAAAATTCAATAACTATTCTATATAAACAAAGTCTTTTTCTATGAAATACTGTAAAAGCTAATGAAGAAAGTTTAGTGACGTTGAACAGGAAAAACTACTAATTGGTCACGATGTGACCTATACAATTAGAGTCTACTTTTCGAACGTAACTCATAGATTTGTTCGTGGAACTCCAATTAAAATGAACTAAAACATAAAGTCACTTGCCTCTCACAATCGTCTTAGACAAATCATTTGGTCACGATCTTAAAGTTTCCGTGAAAGGATAGAATACCTCTCTGGCATCACTCATTGCTTTCATTTGGTGCAACTTCATAAATGGAAAGGTAAACCTTTAAAATGCTAGGTCTCTGTGTCCACTGTTAAAGGATGTCAGCAAGTAGGTCTCAGCCAACGTGGCTGGTTAGACTATTTCATGTTGATTTACATCTAGAGATAAAGATGTTTCGATTCCCAATTCAATCCATGGAGCATGTTAGTCACACTGCATGTATTTTGTTTACGGTAACTTGGACCTATAAGGAATCTTTCATAGAAATTAGTGCTTCTTGTAACTACGAGCAACTAAAGAAATTTTTATGCCACAAACTTTCCGTGAATGGAATGCGCTACTCCCGGTTCTAGTGCATGCAAAATCTGTAGAGGTATTTAATTCCTGTCCACAGAAGCTAACTATACCTAAGCACCAGAAATGTTTAATCCGTTTTACCGATTTTACATGTGCATACAACAGGCGGTCGGCGTATATAGTGATTCGGGACCAGGACCGTGCCCGCCGCCTGTGGTACACACTGTTCTTTTAACATTGTGATGACGTCACTTGTCCGTGATACTTATGTCGTGGGTACGTAATAGTGATCAGGGGCGTAGCAAGGGCTTTTTAATGTGTAGGCAGTATCCTAGGGGGTCAAGGGCATTCCTCCCCCTGAATTTGTTTTTACCTAGAAATTTAAACCTTAAAATAGATTCGCAAAAGGTATTTTATTCTTCGTAAAATAATCGGAATTTAGTTATTTTTAGCAACATTAATTTTTATCATGCGTTTCTCGATGATAAGGAGGTTAACAAATCACGCATACTTTTGATTAATAAGCCATATTTATGGTCTGCGCTTTGCATCTATGAACCATCGTAGATTTAAGAGTTATAATTAATCTCTTGTGAGGTAACATGGGTTATAGTGTCATCAGAGTATCAGTAATGTGTGTCACAAAATGTACTTGAGGTGGTTTATCAAACGCGGTTGTAACCCTTGTATATATGTATATATACGGTACATATATGCTTGAAAATCAAAGGAAGGTTTCATGACATATCCCTGTTGCAAAGGAAGTTCTAAAATGGCGCCTGAATATGTCCGAGGTTATTCATAGTGAATGGCCGAGGAGTTCCGAATGTACAAATAGGCAATGACAAAAAATACTGTACCGTAACTGGAGCCTGGAGTAAGATAAGTGCCGTGACTCTAAACAACCCAAACTCCCCGCAGCGGTAGCAACGCGTGAGGTAACCGCTGTGAGGAGTTTGTAAACAACAACGCGTGTTGAGGTTAAAGTTACAGGATTTACATGGATGCATTGTTTGTTTGGTTTAACGCCGTAGCAACTCATTGTATATGTCATATAACGGCGGTCAGTCAATCTACTCAATTCTCCTGGAATGGCTAAATCTCTGAATTTAGCTGTTAACCAACTACTTAGCACATACTTTCGTCAGTGACTGACAACTGCCCAACATAATTAAAAATCATCGGTAGGAGGAAAAATGGCCGTAGAAATAATACGAAAGTATGCCCCACCCGGGAATCGAACCCACGACCTCTCGATCAGTAGACTTGCGTGCTACCAACAGAGCTAGCCGGGCGGTACATATGGATGTAGAGCCACTGCCTTAAAGAAGCACTAGATGGGAGCCCGTGCAAGCACGGGCTTTAGCAAACTCCTCACAGTGCTTAAGTCACGCTTTGCTACTTAAGTATTGATTTGATAAAGGGAGATAACCGCTGCGGGGAGTTTGGTTTGACGTGTCTATTTTTAGTTTTATCTATTTTTAGACACAAAAATCCCATTTTTGTTGTTGATTTTTGGCAGTTTTTGCAATTATCAAGAGGCTTTGTCAAAAAAGAATTGTCAACTTGATATGCCGGTATATATGTGCTCCAGCGACAAACAAAAGATTTATTCAAAGCTGCGCAGTTTCTTCCACAAAACAGGAAACTCGCAAATTTAATAGTATAGCAAAGCACTGATTAGAGGTCTTGGTGACCGGCGGCACCCGAAATTCCTGAGTTTTTGTTATTCTAAGGGATTCAGGCAAATTTCGAGAGCCTCAAATATCCTTTCCCAGGGTATACAATATGGAGCATTTAGATATATCATATCATTTTCTATTTAACAGCCGTTGGATCTTGTTAAATTCATACAATAATGAGAAGGAATTGTTTTAAATTGTATGCTAGGTCATAGTATTTCTGCACTCCCAGTCTCGTAACTTGTTGCACGCATAGCGAGTGAAATTTTTTGACAAATATATATATTTTCCTATAATTATCATATTCATGATGAAAAAAACAACGCCGGGTCCACCCCCCCCCCCTTCCGCCTATGGCATCTGGGCAACATAAAATCAAAATTATTTTCATAATACATCAGAACAATATAGAATGATTAAGGAATAAAATCTTTAGTAAAACGTATTATAATATGGACCCCTGTACTGTAACTTCAAAACTTAATTATCATTAAAAACAATTGACCGTCGTTATCTTTGTATCAAGTTTGGTAAATTTGTAATATATAACGTATTGTTTTAGGATTATTTACATACATGAGGTTGAATATTTATTTAGAAAAAAATGAAATATGAAAACGTAGAAGAATAGAGTTTAACGATTCAAAAAATAAGCTCATCTGAGATCTACTGTATTACATTTAAAATATATTATAGTTATTTAATCCATACATCGTATCTGTCAAGGATGATTGGTGTACAACCCCAATATAAATTATTGAATTCAAATCTTAATTTCAGAATAGTTAGAAGATCCCCTATTAAGGATTTGATTGTTGATTAATAAATCAATCAATTGATCAATAATATAATTCAGATATGAAAATCTACAAAAAATCTGGGCAGCATATCATCAAAATTGGTTTTATAATTTAACAAAACAATAGAGAATAATTAAGGACAAAATTTTTATTAAATGCTTCATAATACGGATCATTGTAGCGTAACCTTAAAACTTAATGATAATAGAAGACGTTATTATAAGCCATTATCTTTGTATCAAGTTGCGTTTAATGAAGAAGTAGAATTATAGGTTATTATACAGTTTACTGTACAACAATGAAATATATTTGGACGAGTACACAGCTTGAAAAGCCATATTGGACGAGCCCAATGAGTCCAATATGACTTTTCAAGCTGTGTACGAGTCTGTATAATATTGTATCACATCCATTCTTATCACCACCACCATCAACATAACCACCAAAAACACTAGCACAACCACCATTTTCTATAAAAGCTCGGTTATTTTTAGAAGAAAATGTATTATAAATTCATGAATGTAGCGGCGAATAAATATCATTACGTTTTGAGCGCTCGCATTGGCTGAATGTATTTATGGTATATTTTGTTTTACCAATCTGTTTCAAGATTACCGCTGCTGCATAGTTTTATGTGTTAAAATTGACAAAAAGCGTCATACTAGCTGTTGTTTTAATTATTCAACTAATTCGTGTAGAGTTATTTTCACATAGATTTTTTGCGAAAAAAAAACTCATTTTTGTTCTATACACCCCTACTCCCGCCCCGACCAAAAGTTTTTATTGCATTTTTGACGTTCCTTTTTTTGCGATTTTCTGAACCAATGTGTGCGCAACTGCGTACTCTGCGTACTGGTAGCTACGCGCCTGGTGATGGCAATCGGTTGGAAAATCCACAATCGATTAATCGGAGAAATCGGTTGGGCTCAACCGCCTGACTTTCCGATTATAATCGGTTGGATGCCAAAATTATATGGCTAAATTCTGGTCATTGTCCAATCTGCGTAAACACATATCCAGCAGACCACGGTCGTACTGGATCTGTACCCTTTTCCCTTTGAGGTCACGTCGAGATGAACTTTGTGTCGACCAATCAATGCGTAGCTTTCATCTAGACAAAAACACTATTAATCACATTTTGATTTCGTAATTTCTATTTTTAGACCAAGTTTTGCTTGCTAATTTAACCGCGGTAATATTCACAGGCTGCGATTGGGCGGCTCATTTCAAATTTCGTGACGTAGACGATGTAAACAAGTTACGTATCATAACAATTTCGTCATGAATATTATGATGAGAAAAGGTCACCTGAACGTGACCTTCGTTTGGAAAAGGCCAGATCTATATTAGCGAGTATGCGAGCGGTAAAATTGTAGATCGGGTTTTAATCAGATTGGTCATTGTCTTACATAAACAGGCAAATTATACATCTATTTCAATGATTTAAATGTTGTATACATTATTTATTATTTTCTTATCTTGCTTCTTAGCTTAATATGAACAATATGGCAACAGTTCACTCATCTGAGTGAAAAACAAACAAAATAAACTGTATTTTATATGTCTTTAAGTTTATTTGTGTCAATGGATTGTCCCAGAAGGATATCATCATGCAGTCTGCGCTTTAGTTGCTTTACAGCACTATTCCAGTTGGGCTACCAGGTAGCAATATTCACTAGCTCGAATCGAAATTCACTATAGCCTAAGGCATTTTACAGAGAAATGTCCTTTACAATGTATATCTTATTTTTGCACATCAAAGGCATCAAACAATATAATTCTAATCTGGGATTTTTATATTTTTGGAAAATGTCATTCAAAATAATTTAAGTCACATTATCTACTATAGCTTCATGCAATTGTGTTCAAAGTAACCAGCAATTTATGATATAATAAAATCAAATGATAGGGCATTACATAATTCACAAATGAGGAGGCTACCAGTATTTCAGGGTCTGAGCCACCAAAGATCCGTTCTGATCAATTAAATCACATAACATATTTTCAATTTTGAACTAAACAATGATTGTAAATTCGTTTAAATAGGCTCATTTTCCAACATTGAAAAAAATATTTGAAAAAATCCATAACGTGCCGAGTACGAAAATTATTGGGGACGAATGTTTTACATTTACTCTGACGTTTTTAATACTTCAAATTACTGTTGTATGATTTCAACCATAACATCATTATTGAGAAATCATCGTGAAATGAACAGCTTTCAATCTCTATGCTTTATGGCAGCTAGTTTTATTTAAATGGTAGCCTAAAATCGCGCTCCGTGAAAAATTCGTTTATGACAAATGACCTTGACCAAAAGTTAAGCTTTATTATTTAGAAGCGGTAAGACAAAAGAGTTTGCTGGTCAACATTAAATTTTTCATCTTTAATTTGATTACGAAACGGAACTATGAATGTGTGAAAGAGTAATTACGCAAAACTCTCAGATAAAAGTTAACGTAAAAGTGCGTTCGAGCACACCTTTTTCGGATGCAAACATGATTCGGATACGTAAAGAGGACTCTCCCGATCGGGCTACTGACTAAGATTTTTGCTCGTTCGTCGGCGAAATCACTCGTCTCGGGCGTCGGGCACGTGGGTTACGTCGAAGAAAAGTTGTTCTTGAACACATTTTCTGCCGAATCCGCCATTATAGCCCGCACACGAAAGTGAATTATCTCCCTTTGGTACGGGCTAGATTTCCGCGACGCGTCGCCGTCCACAGAAATCGTAATCGTTTAATCGTCGCTGAAATTTTTCTAACCGATTTCGGCGACGTCGGCGATAATCGGAACATCACTAGTACGTAAGCTTGTATGGGGCACCTAGGAAGAGATGTTGTTTCTGCCGAGTTATACAACGCAACAAGATAATCAATATCAACAAGCATAAAATTTCATTTAAAACGCACAATGTCATCAAAGCTTGACCTCCAAATCCCCAAAAGACCGAACCCCTTTTAAGTGGTCATCCCGCTATAACCAACTTGGTTGTTTCCCTTAACTGGCGGCTTAAGAGAGATATTGGACTGTGTATTATTATTGTTATTTTATCTTGGAAAAAATGACGACTGCCTATAGACTGCTTACAAACATGTTTTTATGAAACACAACAAAATAAGGCGCTCACAACTTGTTTTATTGTCCTCTTTACATTTCTCTATTCAACAAATAAGTAGGCCTACCATTTAACTGTTTTAGTGTACACTTGTTGTTGGATCTATGAAATCCCTCCACATTACCAATTCCATGCAAATTCAGTGCTTTCGACGCTTTGATTCTCTTCTCCCGTACCCGGATATGCTACAATTTATAAAAAGGTAAAGCTCATATAGGTCCGACGCCACAAGTCCTCCAATCTCCGTAAACAGATATCCTGTAGAGCGTTGTCGTACAGGATCTCTAAGATCTCAATGGAGGGTCACGTCGAGATGACCTTTATGTCGACCAATCAGTCATCTAGACGAAACACTATTAATAACATTTTGATTTCGTAATTTCTATTTGACCAAAATTTGCGGGCTAATTTTATCGCGGTATTATTCACAGTCTGCGATTGGACGGCTCATTTAAAATTTCGTGACGTATACGATGTAAACAAGTTACTAATCAAAAAGAAATCATAACAATTTCGTCATGAATATAATGATGAGAAAATGTCACCTGAACGTGACCCTTGTTTAAAAACGGCAAGGTCTAAATTAGCGAGTGCATGATTGTATGGGCGATCGGAAAATTTTAGATCGGGTTTTAATCAGATTGCAAGTCCTCTTACTTATGACACCATCAAATTTTGCCCTGTTGAATCCATGTCCGGGAAGTGCTATATCAGTGCTTTGATTATGGTTTATATTTATTTTATCAAATTCAATACATTCTACGCAAAATGCATGTATACACGAAATCCGATAGAACAAAATTTTATATCATGTTAAAGTATTGGGCAAACATGTTACTGCGAGTAGTGTTATCGGCAATGTTTTAGGTCATGCAGTATGCATTTTTGTGTTGGATTGAAACTGTAATTTAAGTTTCGGACATGGGCAATTTTATTCATTCAAAAATGAAACGACATTAAAGTTGAGAACAAGTATTGGTTAAGGTAAGATAAAATATTTTGTATACATATTTAGTATAGTAATATTATATCGTAGTATACATATATTTTATTTACGTAGACTTGTTTTTCAATACATTAATTAAAGCACGATTATTGATCATAAAGTTGTATTTATAGTCAGAGCGAATTGTAGAGTCAAATAATACATACAGCCACAGACATATTAAACTTTAATAGACTGGCTATAGGAGAGATTCACAACTACGTCACACATTTATGAGTAAAGTCGGACAAACACTCTGCTGCTGCACTATGATTTACATAGTAACTGAACAGAAAATAATGTATTTAAACCCCATTTCTGTTTATTATAAATATCTTAGAAATTAGTTTTACCTGTACTAATGGTGTTTAATGATGAAGGCTAAATTTACAGTTTATAATTAAGAATAAATTATTTGATAAATTATATTTCTTTTTTTTTTCATTTGATTACCTGATTTAACAATGAGGTAAATTTAGTGAATGGGATTATTTTTTGGAAAATTGTTGAAAGTGTTTCATATGCACAAATTATCTAAATCTTGTCAGAAAATAAACAAATATTATGTTTCAAAGTGTTACACTTAGATTTTACCTAAATACTTTTCGTTCATTTTTACTCAGAACTAGATACTTTGATGAGAAAATGACAAAACATTCCAAACATTTACTTATATTTATGACTTCAACATGTACAAGTAATATTATCAATACATTAATTGATAATATGATAATTATCATTTATATAATTAATATCATGAAGTTGAATGCAGAAATTGTATTTTCTAAGAATGAGTATGTTGTATTTTACAGTTTTTATTCAGGAATTTTTCCTCAAGTTCTTGTCAGATTACATTTTAGTGACATGAAACTTTTCCATCATAAGCCTTTATTCTTAATTATTGAATAGATTTTATAATCCCTTAGCTCTCACAGAGCTTAAAACTTTACCTTCACAGAGAAAAATTCTACATTAAATTATTTTTTTGAAGGGGTGTGATACTCCAGTATCCAAGTCAGGGTAAAAAGTAATTGCATTTTATAGTCTAAGTTTCAACTTACACACGTTCACTGACTTTAAGGCTATTACCCCTGGTCATCAGGCTACTGGTATCTAATTTATCAATCTCCATAGACACGGTGTATAAACGAAAACGAAACTGTACGATCGCTGTTGATCGGTATTTTATGATTTTCCTCTATACCCAACCTAAACACTGAAAATTGAAGTAAAATAAGATTAAATTCTGTACGATGTCTGTTGATGTGATGTAAA
Source organism: Mactra quadrangularis (assembly GCA_025267735.1). Taxonomy (NCBI): domain Eukaryota; kingdom Metazoa; phylum Mollusca; class Bivalvia; order Venerida; family Mactridae; genus Mactra; species Mactra quadrangularis. The sequence goes on along the minus strand of CM046307.1, from coordinate 9,120,021 downwards.
ATGATGTGTACGACGTCTGTTGATGTGCTTGTCCGACTACTGTTGATGCAAATTTTTGATTTGTTACATTCTGTACGATGTCTGTTGATATTAATTTATGATAATATACTTGTTTCTTTATTATTTCCGCCACCGAAGTAAACAAGTAGACCATGTTGTGAAGATGTGCATAAAGAATATACATTCTGGTAGAATTTTAGATAAGGGAGATATTTCACTTTAATTTTGTACAATAACAATTGTAAGCTTGAGAGCAATAGATACACAAAAATTTTCATACACTGACCACAAAAAAAGTATACAGTCCATTAAATTTTATTTTTTCTGCATTATATAGTATTTTATTATCTTCACTTTTGCTTTTGTAATTTTATTTTACATAGTGGAAAAAACAAGCTCAACATTTATTTATATTTCAATACAATAACAACAAAATCAATATAATTTAATTATCAAATTTCAATCAAAATTACAGAAGAGGTCCACGACGGCAATACAAATAACACTTAAACACAGTTAGTATTTGGTGTAACCCCCTACAACAATCCTGCGTGGCATACCTCTAACCAGCTTCTGGTACTTCTCCACAGTGGTTCTGGACTAGTCCGATTAAAGATTAGCTTCCAGCTCTGTAAGGTTACGTGAGCGATACTGTCGCACAGCTTTTTTCAACTTAAACCACCAGTGTTCAATAGGATTTAAGTCTGGGCTCTTCGGGGCCAACATATCAGTTCCATGATGTCATTATTCTCTTTCTGTTTATGTGTTCATTCATTCTCCTGCGAACGTAAAACCCACCATCATTCTGGAAGAGAGTGAATCTTGACTCATCTGTACACAGAACATCACTTCAGTCTACCCTGGTCCAGTCTGCATGATTGTTGGCAAATTCCCTCCGTTTTGCACGATGAACAGCTGTCAGGAGTGGTTTCTTCACTGCTCATTCTGCAATAGAAAAAATGTTTAACTTGGGTCAAATAGGCAAAAGTGTAATGCACTTGGTTTCAGGTTCAATCTGATAATAACCCCAATCAAATTTCCGCTTGCATACTCGCTTATCCTGGACAACAACGCCCTACTGGATATCTGTTTACGAAGATTTTTTAAGGTCAAAACAACAATGAAAGTGAAAGAAGAAAGAAAATACTACGCAAAACCTCACCTTGTTACTCCCTTTCTTCGGCAAACTTGGGCCGCACACTCAACCCTCTGTTCAATTGTTAGTCACATTATCACTTTTCTTCTTGAAAATAAGTGTCAGGAAAAGTTAATAACTACCAATACCATTATCTTAAGGCATTTCATTCATTTGATGAGAACCAAAGTAAACAAAATTTTAATTCCCCCTCATAGCAGAATACTGAAAAAAAATTCCTTTCAACCTATGAAATTGTGTACCGTAAGGAAATTACCCCTTATTTTTTTTTAATTTAATATACTCCTTTAATGGACAGTTCTCCCTTCTTAAAATGTAATGTTTCGGCCTTCCCATGCAGAAAAATTGATGTTTGGTCATATTTTGTCTGTAAAATTAGTTTTAGACACTGTATACTTTAATTAGGTGGGAACAAACAAAGGGTACGAAAGTACAATTAAGTTAAATATAACCTGTTTTATGAATTATGCATTGCTTAAGATAGTGGTACATGACTAAACTCTTAAAACGCAATAATATCATATTAAATCACACAATTAAATCAAACGAAGTCGTACAATACTTTAAAGCCCGTGTCACATATTCGCCAGTTGGTACTGCGAGTTTCCGCGACGATGGGCGAGTTTAATCTCGTGGCCAAAATGAAAGAGTTGTCACGACATTTGGTTATAAAGAGTCTTGCACGACATCTGCTCGAGTGTTGTACGACACTCACACGAGACGTCCACGATCATCGACGGTCAGCGACGATTTATAGCGATCGACATACGAGCGACATGTACATGATATTCTCTCGACATCTTACGACATTCATACGAGCTACTACGAGTTTCGACGATTTATCCCGATTTAAACACGACATGTTAACGAGTTCATTACGATCTGTGGAGAGAGTAGTGCGACACACATTTTTGATGACACGACATCTTGCGTAGGCTGTATAAATAGCAAACAAAGCGCATGAGCACCAAAAGGTGAAAGACATGCAGGATGATCAGACTGCACTGTAAAAACAGGTGTTTTGCTTTTAAACACTTTTTAAAACACTTTTCTGTTACACTTTTAAAACATGTTACCACTTTAAACATGTAACATGTTTTGCTTTAAAACATGCTCGTGTTTTGTTATAAAACTTGACGCGTTTAAAATCAAAACACTTTCTTGTTACACTTTTTGCACACGTAACGCCATATTAAAACACTTCATGTGTTTTCTTGATAAACACTGAACATGTTTGTATTTTTCACATGTTTTGTTGCAAAGCTGAAACTTATTGCTTTAAGAGCACTGTTTGCTGAGTCTTCTAAAATGAAACTTTGACTAACTAACAATGTTATTTAATCAAAGTCACGGCTGAAAATATGCAAATAAATAAAAAAAACATAATTTGAAAATATTAAATTATCATTTATTTGTCATAAAAATGCAACCATAATTTACTTTGAGTGACTAAAATAATAGTAAGTTAAAATATTTTACTTGTGATTATTTCCTTCATAACATACACACACAAAGCTATTAAATAGTGATTATGTGTCACTTGTTCATATAGTCTCTTTTCCAATGGGGTTTGACTCCCCTACACAAAATTTTGCAAAAACATTCGCGTACTTGAAACATTATTAAGATGGATTTTAAGTCATTTTTAAGTTTATGTATTAACTTTGCACTTAACTAAAGTGTAACAAAAGATCTCTGCATTAAACACTATCTTATTGAAACTAAAAATTTTATAACACCAACTTAATGAAATAATTATATTCATTTCATAAGTATATTGTTCACTTATTATGTCATTGACTTTTGTTCAATCTAAAAACATCAAGAATCTTAAGCCCAGTCACACCTACATGACTATGACTATTGACCAAGATGTAAACTAGTAGAAATTTAAAGAAGAATGGTCATTTTCACACAAAAAATTACATAAAAATCATTGTAAGTAAAAATCAGGAAAACATTTATAATACCTTTCTTCTTTGTCCAATAAACTTTAACTAAAATATTCTCTAATATGGTAGAATAATGAATTCTTTCTTAAATTCATATCATGATAATTATTATATTATATCTTTTAGGCTTTGAACTTTAAATTTTTTAAATTGGCTCACAATACTTTGAGATTTTTTGTGTGAAAATGCCCACAGAATCTTAGTCAGTGTAATGAATCAGTATTGAAAAAATACAAGCAATTTAATATATCATTATTGTTCTTAATATCAAATATATAATCCAAGGCTCTTTATATTATCATTTATCTGGTTATATTAATAGTTCAATTGTATTTGGATTAACTTTTGTACTCTTCATCCTCTTTCTTCTTTCCCTCTATCTTATATCATCATGTACCATCTCTAACATATATTTCAACTTCTATCGAACTTTAATGATGGATGTTTGATTGTTTCTGAAATATATACATTACAATTAACAATTGTAAAAATACTTTAAGGGCTACTTTGTTGATAATTCTATATTCTAACATAGGCACGTGCGCTTTCACTCTTTATTCAATGTGACGTCATCTATGCTTTATTATTCAATAAAATATAGCTGGTGACGGCTGTTGAAATTTTACTCCCCACGTTAAATGAGCAAAGCCGAAAATAGCGCCCGAGTTTAAAGGGTTGACTTTAACAGAACCTTGGAACATGTCAGTAAATTTAAAACATGTACTAACCTTATTACTTGACCAAAAATGGTATAAACTGAGTTTAAAACGATTCTAGCATAAACATGACCTACTTCAAGTTCAAGACGTTTTCTAAGTCCCAGCATTTCCCGGTTCCGCTGTCTCATTTCATCCTGCCCTTCATCCGACGATCATGCCAGCCATTATACGAAAATACAAAGATTGACTATTTAATCAAAGCCAAACTGTGCATAGCATAATATAATGGAACGGCTACGTGGATTCTTTCAAGTTCATAATCATCCAAGCTGACAAGAGCAGCGCTGATTTCGAATCATTTTCCGAAAATCTGTCCTTGCTTGACACGCGTTCATAAATCCAATTTATATCCAACCTTTTAAAAAATTCTCCATCGAAATGTCTGATAACACATTACTATCCAGTAAACATCCAATTATTTAAGCAGTATTTGCAATATTCCGTCGTAAACACCAAACTTAAATGCTTCATCATCGTGTGTATATAAAATGACACTCTCTAAGGGCAAGGTCGAATGTTTATTTCACGGCGCTTATTTTAAAGAATGATGTTTTACACACAAATAAAACTATGACAATTCGTATTTAGTTTTGGGTTCTTTTTTTTAAAATTAAGATTTGAATATTATTTGTTTGAAATTAGAATTAATTATCAATGAGATCTGTGTAAATAAAGGCTATTTTCGGCCTTTGCACTGGGGGGCGGATTTCAACAGCATGGCGTTTCTGACAGTAAAAAATAGTTCTATAAAAATATCTTTTCTAAGGATGTATTTTGCGATGTTAGAATCGAAATAACTTACAGTTGTCTATATTTTATTGTCTAATAAAACATAGGCACTCGTTTGATGCGCTAATTAAATCACTCGTGCTAAAGCACTCGTGATTTAATCATACGCGCATCACAACTCGTGACTATGTTTTATTAGACAATAAAATATAGACAACTGTAAGTTATTTCTTAATTATAGATAGACTTGACATGTGCTGTATTATTGTAAAGCAATTTCTATACAGTTTAAAAGAAATATACCAGTATGAGTTACTCTCACTTATAGTAATACATTTAAAAATTTGCTGTTATCAAAATTTTTAAAAGGCTAAATAAGCTGTAACATTCCAAAGTAGTAGTTTAAACTCTAGTACCAGGTTATAAATAGGACTTCTGCACTATGCTAGGTTGAACAAACCAAAAATTATATTACTAATTTTCAGTGAATTAACTTACTTTATAAGACGGGTACATTTCAGTTTGCCAAAAGCTCCATTACTCTCCCCAAACACTATACATATATACAAAACTCATATATACACAACTCATTCAACAATATGATTCCATTTCTCAGTTATTAGCATTGTCTCTGCCTTTCCTTCCAAAAGGTGTAAGTATAGTAAATAACCAACCTGAATAAAAATGAAAATAACAATATTAAATTCAAGGATTCATGATAATATGATGACACACTCAAACTCAATCACATTCTAGTCTTAAATTAATAAAAATATAACAGGATAAAACATGCATGCTTAACCAGGGCCTAAAATGAGAATAGCTGTGCTTAGGGCACCCGACTACCTAAATAAGTTGCCGACCTTAGAGTTTTTATTTCAAAGTCAGCAAACTTTGGTGGTTTTTGTGTTCATAACTGCAAAAAATAGTGATTTCATGATTAAAAAGCAACAACAAAAAACCTACCCTACCTCTCATTTCTCAGGCTGTTCCCATAAACACAGAATTTTATATTGGCCTAACCACCATGAAAAAAAGCCTGTCATGTATGTATAATGTATCATGAAATAACTTGTCTCACAGTCTGAGTATTATTTTCATATCATTTCTTCAAGCATCTGCTCTTATTCCCTAAAATACATTGTATAAAGTAACAACATTGAAAATTTAAAACAATTCGTCATCTGCAGTGTGTAATTACATCCCTTCCATATCAAAATAGAGCTATTTTAAGTGTATATTTTATAATTGCTATATGCTTTTTGTAATAAAGATGGGGTGACGAAATTAGGACAGGAACGAAATTAGGACCCCGAAAATGCTTTAAGTGTAGGAGGTGGGGTGACGAAATTAGGACAGAAACGAAATTAGGACCCCAAAAAATGCTTTAAGTGTATGAGGTGGGGTGACGAAATTAGGACAGGGGTGAAATTAGGCACTAGCTATTGTATTAGACCAACAACAAACGCACAAACTAACTGAGTAAATATTTACAATATAAATGCAGAAGGGAATGCAAAATTGATACAAAAATGTTAATATTTTCTTTTTAAACAAATAGCTGTGTAGGCGCCACTGATCCTAAATGACCACAGATAATACCAACGAAATTCAAAGAATGTCGCGAAAACTGATGACAAAATGTATCCCACGTCAAAAAGCTCTTCCCTTGCATAAATTTTATTACTAAATTTTAAAACTTGAGACTGAAAACACGACAGGTGATAAAGCGACCCAAGAAATATTAAAGTAATACATTACTTACATTAATGTCCCGACGATTTTCTGGGCGCGAGCAGACAGCGCTTCAACCTTGAATTCGAACATTCCATAATCTCCAAACAAAACTACTTGGTGATTGGGACAATATAGTTTCCACGTTAACAATGTTAATTTACTATTAAAGAATACTTACGCATTCCATTCTTAATATATTTACATATCTGTGTGTTTATAAAAAAAAGTCAAAGCTTCGCTAAGAGACTATAACGTGTGTTCGTTTTGCACACTAGTGAAAACACACATGTTTTACATTTCCGTTTCTGGTAAAAAAAAACCCGCAAAAATCCGTATTTTAATGAAGATGTTGGGTCTAATATATCGTTTTGTAGTTACATTTGTTTCTCCATTGCGATTATTAATTTTTCAGACGAACAAATTTTAACGATTGAAAATGGTACCGTTTTAAAGTAAAACACTGCCGATTTTTTTAAATCACTAAAACGCTAAGTGTTACTATATTAAACGGATGTGTTACGAAAGTAAATTGCAGTGTTTTCGTTTTAAACACTTATAAAACATGTTACGTGTTCCCATTTCTTACAGTGTGGTGGCATTGATGGCGCATGTTGATAAAGAAGATGCCGATGATGAACTTGAAATATCAAGATTGATTTAAATTCGTTTAACAAGAGATAGTATTGGCAGAGCGCGCCGACAGTGTTGGGTTAGACCATGGATTACGAGAAGGGTTGACTTTGGACATTATGACTGTCTGATGCGTGAGCTTGAAATGGAAGACAAAAAATCGTTTACCAACTTTCTGCGTTTACATCCAGAGATGTTCATCGAAATGAATGTTGACAGATTTCTTCCGAAGTATATTTAACTCGCGATAATGTCGTGTGATTGTCGCAAGGAGGTCGCGCAAACTCGTGAAGATGTTGCAAAAACTCGCAAAGACTCGCTCACATCTCGCGGTGGTAGATTTCACGGCGACATGTGACGACATTACTACGACACGAGTACGAGTTTTCACGACATGCATACGACATCCTCTCGACATCTACAGGAGATAAAAAGTTCGGCGATCCACCGCGAGAATTTTAAACGGTTTAAAATTGTCGCCGCGACAAGCCAAGACGCTGCGACATGTGGAGAGATGCATCGACATCAGTACGAGATCTACACGATACCAGCCGAGTTGCTGCGAGTTGCTGCGAGTTGCAACTCGCCGCAACTCGCGGTCAAATTTTTTGCCTGTGTGACACGGGCTTTACATAAAATCGTTAGTAGTCGTACACAATCATTTGTCGAAGTCGTACAGTATGTCGGCGAATGCACACGGCATAAACGTCAAGTTTACACGTAGTAGCATTCAACATTCTGATAAATTATTGATATAATACAATAAATAATTTTTTTTATACCAAAAAGTCTTCATACAATAACATGAATGTGATTTGTTTTCTCGAAATCGAGTTTACAAGGTTTACAATGGATGTCAACAAAGCAAAATAGTTCGTGATTTGGAAGTGATTGTTAACGTTTTTACTATAAAAGAACGATATGGAATCAGCAAAACTGTTGCAAATAGTTTATCACGAGCTAAGGTTTATTTTGAAAATCTGTCTATGTACCAGAAGATTTGTTGTTCCATAAAAACTTATAAATTGTACCATTGTATAAATTCACTACCAATCGCAATCACTGATGTCGTACAGTCGTTTATACACCGTGATAGAGAGTCTTTTTACTCCGCTTATTAGTGCAGCTGACAAATTGGCGCAACGGAATTACACCACCCTTGCAGGTACCCATTTACACCTGAGTGGAGTGAAGCAAATTGCAGGTAAATTTCTTGCTCAAGGAAATTAGCAGTGCCCTTGGTGGGATACGAACCCAGGACCTCTCGATCCCTAAGCGCGCGTCCTACCACTGGACCACTGCTCCTGGTGCTACTTAATGTATCATATTTGACTCTAATAGTGTGGCTTTTACCAAGGATAGTTCATATTATTTTATTGCACAAAATTTTCAATAGACCAAAAAAAACCACTTTTCAAAACAGAGTTTTTCCAAATTTACTGACCTGTAAGTACTTAAATCCGATATAGCCATGGATGAATTTATATTGCAATTATTATACCCCCGCTTCGAAGAAGAGGGGGGTATACTGTTTTACCCTTGTCCGTGCGTCTGTCCGTTACAAAATTTCCGTCGCAGTTTTCTCAGCAACTATAACATGCAGCAGCCTAATACTTTGCATATTGCTTCATCCCATAGTCCCATGTGGTGTAAAGCGATTTCATGCTCCTTGCTCATCTACTTCTTGTTTGTCGCATATTTTTAGATTTTTGCGGGGGGTATCACTAGTGAGCATTAGCTCACAGATTTACTTGTTTTATACTTGTGATACTCACTGACAAAATTTATGTTAATGATTTTATCCATGTTAAACTTATTTCATCAAAGGAGCTTACATTGATTCTATATAGTATGTATAATTGTAAACAAGTGTCTTAATTTCATTTTAATACCAGCGTTAAAGGATATATGAGTTTTATAATTCGCTTTTTGAAAATCTAAGTACATGCGTATTGCAGGTTAAATTAATTATAATTTTGAATTTCTAACAATATATTGTTATGCCTTGAACTACAAAATGGAATTTCCTTGTACTGTTCTTATTTAAAGTCAGAGGAATTATTTTGACATGCAGCATCAAATTGTTATTGCTTGAACTTCTAGAAATAATATAAATTCAGTCATAAAATCATTAATTCAAAAATGAGGTTGTTTTAAGAGATTAAAATTACAACACCAATTGTCTTTGCTCAGAATTCTACAGTAAATAACAGCAGGTCGTACAAAGCTTGTACTACCTAGCAGCAGTAACTAGGGGCAGTTTTACCTTTGAATCTATTTTTAGAATATTTGAGAGTTGTGAATCCCTCCTATAGACTGGTATTGATTTATCAATCATATTGAAAAGGCAATAGAAACGAAGAAGAAATCTTCTTGTTTAAAATCATCTAAACCCATACTGCTTCCATATTCAATATATGACATGACCTTGACGTCCTTTACAAAGAGTGTTCAAGTTAAGCCCCTACGGTCAATATTGGCCCCATCCCAGGGGTCAACAGTTTTGAGTAGTAAAGCCTTAAAGTCTGAAACTATCACAGAGTGGGGTGATTGTCCACGTCTGTCGATAGGGTTTGAATGGGGTGCATCGCCCCTCATTGCCAGAGAAAGTCGGGGTCATTGGGTGCAGATAAAGTACTACAGTTTATAGCATTTTAGACCTCATCATCAGAAAATAGTATTGAATAGAATGCATAATTATTTAGGGTCGAAAAAGAGCAAATTGCCTGTTTATCCCCTTTGCTTCACAAGCGTGAACGTGGTAACTGGGATTGGGGTTTCAATAGTTTTTTCCAAAAAGACAATCACCAGGAAATAATTTGATCAAGTTGCATAATGAATTATGTCCGTCAATTAGTAATGAAGTGAGAGCATCATAAAATATCCCAACCTCGTTAAAGTGGATAAATGGCCAATTTTGTCCATGAACTGATTCAAGGATTGAGTACGTCTTATGTTATCAGTCTACTAAATTAGTGGGTGCCCAGTTGCCCGGCACAGCCACTTTTTAGTTCTGACAACCAATGATTTCTATTCGGCAACCAAAAGTCTACTAACAGGATATAGTGCTTTCTACTTAAATGACCTGTTCGGACAACCACTTTCATATCCTAATTTCGTAGATTGTGTTACTACATGTATGTCTTTAGCCTCAGTCGTAACCTTTATTTTATTTCTAACTAAAGGTTTGAGTCACAAACAAAGATCAAGATAGCAGTAAGCCATGGACAAATTATCACAAGAACTTCTGAATTTAGACCAGCAGATTAGATTAAATAAAGATTCAGAGGTTCAAAGAATTCAAAAATCCATCGAGAAAGTTGTGGTTACTATTTTAAATAGAGTTAAAAGTATAGACAGGCGCCTGTCATTACGTCTACGTAAAGTTGGAAGTTATTACGATGGACTAAAGATCGGTTTGCCGGACGAATTTGATTTCTTGGCTGAAATAGACAATTTAAGCGAAGACGTCGATGTTGTTGTAAGGTCTACTGGCTTCAATGGCACTAGAAATTTATGGAGAACGCCTGATAGTCAACCTGGCAGACGAAAGTTACAATACATTGGAAATGAACTACACAATTTGGAAGGAAAATGTGAAACCTACCATTGGTTGAAACAAGTTGGAACAAAGAAAAAACCTGAGTACTTAATTGATTGCATTTCTGTGAAAAACACATTTTATGATGCTGTGCTGCAAGTTATCAAGTCCTTCACCGCAAACGATTTACCAAGATACTTAAGTGTCGGTACGGAGCCTACCTATATGCATGGTCCAGCTGTGACTTTAGAGTTTATTTGGAACGGACGAGCATACAAAAATTTGGTCATTAGCGTTGACTTGACAATTTGTATCAAATTAGACAATTGGAGAAAATGTTTTGACGCATTTGATTGGATGGAAAATGATAGTTGCATTTGGGCAACCCTTCAAAATGCCTTAAATGCTTATGGATACCATTTAACCCCGTACATTTCTGATAAAGGTCATTCGTGTCAATGGAGAGTGTCCACTTCTTTTACTGAGCATTTGTTAATGGACAGCTTTTGTAATGAATCTAAATTGAAAACATCAATAAGGTGTTTGAAATATCAAAGAGATCGACATATAGAAAGGCTTGCTGACACAAATATCATGGAGGATCAAAAGTTCGCCGATTTTGTACGATTAGAAAGGTTTTATTCAGGGTTAGATGAGGAGCAACAACTTGTTTCTTCATACATGATAAAAACTACAGCAATGGTGACTTTAGGTCTTCTTTCTAAGAAGCTTTATGATCAAACGCCATTGGCTGTTATGTATTCATATTTTATTATACGTTTGTATACCTTAATAAAACTTGGCGAACTTAGAATGTTTTTCATTAGTGACTACAAACTGCGTGTTCCGACATTTGGTGACATCTTACCAGGGTTTAAAGCTCTTGTTGATTTAATAAATGAAGGAGACATTCCTATGAACAGCAAGAAGCAGGCTAAGGGAGACAACTCGGCGGCTTACAATGATGTTGAACTTGAGTTTAATATAACACGGAATATGTTTAAAAAGATGAAAGTTGATGTCAATAGACATTATAATATCTGTTGGAGATGTGAAATAGATTTTTCATCAGACTTACCTTCATAAGCGGTAATTGGTCGTTAGATTTGCTAATTGTAATGATACTACATGTAACTTTGAATGTATTTATGCTAGATATTTACAAATACATGTACGACAAGCGGTGTAGTAATTCGTGTTAGAAGCCGTTTTTGTCTTTTGATAATACAGTATTGTATAATATAAATATGACTTAATGAGGGATAATAGTCAGTTATCCTTCCTTGATAAAGTCTGAAGCGTACAATTGGCAAGTAGGTTCTATCAGTTGGAATCCTCGGACTTTATCTTGGAAGTCTTATGTAAGGATAATAAAATATTTCATCACAGATCTTACTTGATTATATAGAGTGATGAAATCTTGATAGTTCTTTAATAAAACAATACTTGGCTTGATTTTCAAACAAATTGGATTTTTTACAAAAAAAGTATTTAAAATTAATTCTTTTAATTGACATTGAAAAATAAGGGTAAACTCCGAGTAATCCAACAAATTGGTCCTAGCTATTTGACGAGTAGGCCTATGCAAATGAAATTAACTGACTTAAGTCCCTAATAGCCTACAAAGGTAAAAAATCGTAAACAACTGTTTTCTATTCTTTTTTTAAGATCTAACACGGCTGCCATCTGGATAACAATAGGTTTTCCAGTTTATAACATGTATTAAAGGCACTTGCCCCAATGAAATCGTATTTGTTACTCAGTGTCCATAACGATGAAGATATCTTGGTTTTGTTGTGTGTCCTTTTTCTAAGGGCATGATAATATATGCGATGGATTGTTCATCAGACCGTTTTTACAAGATTCACCAGTACGAGCACTGCCGTGTTAATGCAAATAATTTGCCAAGTATGAGTACACAGATTATGCTGAACGCATTGATAAGCAGATGTCGGTTCAGTGCTAATGTTTTTTTTTCTGAGGATTCCGTCTTACGAGAGTTTGAGTTTGTTGCTTTCTTTGTGACTCTATTGATGCGGTCTTTCCATGAGAGATATGTGCCTATAACACCGCCGAGGTCACGTGATTGACTTGATAGGCCGATGTTGGGTTCATTCTCGTACCCTGCGGTTATCAAGATTCTCGATCTATCTAGTATCCTACTAGACTCTGGGTACGAGAATGTGTTGAGTTGGAAATTTACTTTATTTACAAATCGTCAAATACTTGCCTCTTCCCTCTGGTACACAGAACAAAGCAAACATAGACAATAACTTCAACAGACCCCCGGGAGTTTGTAATTCTGTATCGAACTATGAAAAAACATTGATTCTTGCGATAAAAATTTTACATCTAAATATAAGAAGAATGGATATTTTTCTAAGTGTGATAAAGAATGTCAATCTCAGGACTATATAGGCTAAAGGCAGAGACATAGATATCTAATTCCCTGATAAAGGATATTATAGATTATAAAGCTCCTATGGTACTTCTAATCAATTAGAACTATTTTGGCTTATTTCTATTAGATGAACATTAAATCGAGTTATAAGCACCTTAAAGCACATTATGACAAGATTTTTATTACCTTGAGTCAATGTCTGAATTGTTTTTATGAACGTCTGCTGGGATAAAGGGGTATGGTACGGTACATAGAGTTTTTAAATATGCCTTGTTCTTGCATAGTTACTTCCCTTTTTTTATTTTACGCCATTTGTTTTGTTTACATTATGAACGAGTAAACAGGAATGAGACATACAAAATTAATTCAAAGAATTATTTCTGGTAAGTATACAATGTTTTCATTTATTAATTATTGAGATTAAGTAATAAATCACTTTTCTGTATAGATATTATTCTTTAACACTAACAGCGGTACATTTCTGTCTATATCAATCATTATTGAGAATATTTATTAAAACCCCGGAGAGGGGATAGGACTGAGAATGATAAAATGTTTCCCGACTGTTGTTTTATTGTAACCCAATAAAAATTCATGATCTGAACTGAAACTCAAACCCCGAGTCGAAAGCAGACACTCTGCCACGTCGCCATAAAAGCTAGCTTGAAGACGAATGAAGGCAAGAGAGTACTACTACTAGTGCCATAGTATGCCTCTGCTACATTATGGTGTATCAACATATATTGGTCAAGAATGATGAAATAACTCTAGTTGCATCATATTAACTATTTCTGCATTAGAAAAAGAGATTGGGGCTAGTTGAAAAAAAAAAGGCAAGTGAAATGAAAAAAATGTTAAAAAATAAAAGTTCATGAATAGGTACATCGGTCATAATTTTATGTTGTACAGTCATTCAAGTTATCAAAATCATTCATGTGCTAATCATTCATAACATATTGTCATTTTTTTCACAGCTTTCTTGTTCAATAACAAGCAAAAAAAGTGAAACTGACAGGCAGATCTGTTTACCCACTTACAAACACTTGTATGCTATTTAAGGGATGTAATGGTTATTTTTTGTTAGAATATAGGTTTAAGTATTCAAAATAAGTGCTTCAAGCTTAAAATGTATTCCTAAATTGGAAATTTTCAAATATTTACTATTTTTTACTACAAGAATTCACTCCTAGAGTGGTTTAAATTCATTTTATGGATACAACAGTACATAAATAATATTAAGAAATACAAATTATGGTAGTTTAAATGATATTTATTAACAAAAAAGCAACTTTTTTGTAAATCCTAACATAAAACCACGAAGGAACAAAATCAAAAATGCCCCCAAATTTCATAAAAAATGTCACACTCCTGACATAAATAATATCCTGTCTTAAATCAAAATCAAACATGAATATCAACTAACAATCAAAATCAAGTTAACAATCTGACAACTGTGAACAACATATTAAACATTTTTGCAATTGTAACTTCAAAAAAAAATTATTTGCCATATTTATACTAATAGAAAAGAAACTCGGACCTGAATTGTCACCTAAATTAGATTGAAAACTTTAAAGAAACGTAATAATTATTATTTCATGTGCTTGTAATGATACATCTAATGTAATGAATAATGTTTACAATGAAATTACAAATGCATTGAGCAAAGAAGCTTTCCCTAATAGTATAGCATTTTCTGTCACACTCCTGACATATCAGACTCATTTCTCGTATATTTATTTTTATTTATTGGAGTTAACGCTGTATCAACACAATTTTAGGTCATTTTACGGCGTCCAGTGCACCTAACCTAGCTTTCCTGGACCATTGTCTATAACCAGTACTCACCTACCCTTCCATTTCTCAATTCAAGAAAATACATTAATAAAATATAATGAGCATTGGCAATTTAATTACATGTAACAATTCTTAACAAGTTATCAACTATGAATAAACATATACCATCACTAGGGCCCTTTCCATGACCACTCTCTGTGTAATGATATACAATATTGATACTGTACTTCTGCTCGAGAGCAAGCAAATGTTCAAATGCTTTTTTGCACTTGTACTGGCAGGCACAGTTGTCCGAGAATCGTTGCAGGACTTTAACCGGTTTAGGCCCAGGGTTGTTCTGTAGGTGTATAAGCAATTGTTCTGTAAATGCAAATACAGCATCTGCATCATGGGTCAGATGATCTGAGAGAATTATAAATGACTCTTTTACTATGGCCGGGTTGTCCTCTGTACTGTTAGCAGCATGTCTGACTACGTAAATGGGATGTACTGTGACCTGTTTGTGGGTCCAGTGGCTGGATTCTATTTCATCTTGTGGCTGCAGCGATATGTTTTCTGAAAAGTCCATGACAACCAAACAATGGTCTAGTGGGAGGTTTGAGATGATTTCAGTTTCAACTGTGTGTTGGAAGTTGGTCCGAAACAGGTGACCTGTAAAGAGTTCAAGTTTTTGTGCCACACTGTTAACAACATCTTCCACTTTACTTCTCTTTTCAACCTGTACCCAGCGGGTTGTTTTCTTTACTTCTCCTTTACGAGTTTTGTATGTTTCAGGGACCTGCTCCCATTGCGTAAATGACACAGTCTCTGATTCAGAACACTTTTCTAGTAATGGGGCATAAAGGTTTCTCACTGTATCAACTCCGCATAGCTTGCACTTTCTGTCTGTACAAAGCCTTTCAGGAATTTTGTCGAAGGGACAGACTGATAAATCGGATAGCTCTCTCACTTTACATCTTGAAAGGTCTGTTAATGATTTTTCTTTACCTTTCTTATTTAAAGCAAATACTTGTTGTTCAAGGTTATAGTCTTTGATACACACACAGACCCTACGGCAGGAGAGATTCAGATTCCTATAGTTTCTTGGAATCATACCGCAGAATGCGGTGAACTTTCTAGAAAATCCTTGGTTTTCTTTCTTAAATTTTTGGTAAAGCTCCCTTCTAGAGCATAACAGATGGCGTTTTGTGACAGGCTTTCCATTAAGAAGTATTGTGTCCTTCTTATTAGGCATGACACGAGAATTTTGTTCAAGGAAGCTTGTAACCCTTTCTTGCCATTTGGATTTGTACATAGCTGGCTTTGACAGTCCTGATAGCTCTTGTGTTTGCTTTCTTTTCCTGTACCTTGCATTACTCCATTTCTTTTTTCCCCTTTCTGTGAAGTTGGTATATGCAAGCTTTCTCTTCACATGATCAATTTGCTTAGATGGACGTCCACTTTTATGAAGGTCAAGTACTTCTTCTATATCAGTGTTGTTTTGACAGTCTGACTCCATTGCACAATTTGACATAACCTGTTGCTTTCTTGGTGTAGCATTTTTAACTATGTGCTGAATTGTTTTTACCCATCTTCTTGGGCTGTTTAGCAACTGCTTTCTTACTCTTTCAGCATTCTTCCTGATGCTTGCTGTTGTTTTCTGTTCTTTACTTTGCTTAGCCTTGGTTACCTTAGCTTTCTTTGCAATTTCCCTTTGTTCTTTTGTGGCTTTACGTTTTCGACTTTTACGTTTCCACTCTCTTTGTTTAGCTTTTACCTGTTCATCAAGCTTTGTGTCACTCTGTCTCTGTAGCTTTATATGCTCTTTGTACGCACGATTCTGCTCTTGTTTTACCTGTTTCAGCTTTTCCTGTCTGACTGGATCATTCTTAATACTTTCCCGGTACTTACGGGTTCTTTCTGCAGATGTCACTTTCTTCTGTTCCTTCTCAATAGCAGCACTTTTCAGGTTCCTAATTGACCTTCTGATTGCTGGTAGAATAACCACCAAATGGCTCATGGTTATGTTAATGTATTTCTGAAAAAATGTGGAAATTCTATTTTTAGGTCAGGAGTGTGACATTTATTACTAAACTCAATAGAGTCAAACAGCTTCAGCAAAACATTATGAAAAGTGTGCAGTTAATGAACTACATTATCAAGCTTTAATGAAATAAGGATTTTTATTTTAAAAAATTGTCAAGTTCCTTGTATTTTTTAAATTTTTGCAAAATTGTCATCTTTGGACTTGCCATTCTAATTTCACAAACAAAATTTTACGAATATTCTTGACATGTACTTACCTTTTGTATGGGAATGCTTTATTAAATCTGTTTTTTTTCTATTTACATCATAATTCAAGCAAAAAAATTCGCAATGGTGTAGAAAATATTATGTCAATGATGCTACAGTAAAACTGAAAAGTGTGTCACACTCCTGACATTCACATGTATGCCATGTGCTCATAAACTGTTCATCTGTGTCGCTGATGATCATCACTCATGATCAAAACATGACATATGCTTCCAGGAAAAGACATAGTGGATTATACATGTATGATGAAATTGACAGAATTTTGCAATAAACACCAGATGTCACACTCCTGACCAAATTAAGTGACTTTTTTTCAAAGGGTCTTGGAAAAAATTTATTCACATTAAAGATGATCTTTATGTTTTAACTGGGACTAGATACATAACAAATAATATAGTACTATAAATTTCCTTTAATAGCTAACTGTTTAAGGTACCATAAACTTGTAAATAAAAAATAAATATTTTCAGCTAGCTTTTATTTTGAAGACCATATATTAAATTTTTGCATATAATTTGATGAGTTTAAGCAATAGGTGCAAACTTTTAGCATATGATTAAGCCCAAGAGATACAGCTTTCACTGAAATAAAATTTCATTGTGCCTGTCATTAAGCATTTATAGATTAGATTGTCTGAACAAACAGGATCTTTAAAATTGCCACACTTTTTTGTCACACTCCTGACATTTTTGGCCCATTATTTTAGTATATTTTTTAAACTGATGGTTCAATTTTGATGAAACTTTACAAAACATTAGAACACACTAGGAGACACCTCTGAAGAACAAAAAGAAGATCCTACACTCTGTTGCATATGTTTTATGTATGAAAAACTGAAACTAGCCATTTTTTTGAACTAGCCCATTGAAAGAAGAATGATATTGAAATTTGAATATTTATAATTTCTTTAACCATGACTAACAAAAGTTATGTGAAGAAATTTTCTTTGAGACTATTATGGTGACCTTTGAATGGATGATTCAAACTGTTAGACTGTGTTTTATACCTTTCTGTTGATCAGATGCATAAAAAGCCAAAACCAGTCAAAATTATATCTACGTCTTGAAGACACTTATTCATGTTGAAAGTTTTAAAAACTGAAAATACTAAAAAAATGTGCCAGGGACCACTAGGATCCCCATGGGTCCAGGGCAATGACTTGGCAGGGGTCCAGAGGGCAAGAGGCCCGGGAAGCTAACAATGTAGAAGCATAATAATGCAGTAAAATTAAACTTACATGACAGCTAGCAGTATTTTTATACAGTTATTTTAAAATACTAACACAAGTGTCTTGCGGTTTACGTAACAAAAAATTAATTAACAGTAACAAATTACTGAAAAAGACTTTTTTTATGCAACTTCAATATCACACTGCGGCAAATAATTAGGGACATGATTGCCAAACCTCATGTAATCATGTGCTATTTAAGCGTCTAGGAAAACGCTGTTATTCCTCTTTATATATAACACTATCAATTTTTTTGTTTCAGGTTACCAGATTCTCTACAAACAAACACAATATCTTACTATGACTTCAGTGAATTGTGTTAGAAAGAAAGTTGATGTACCGCCTAAAGTGATTCATTTAAGTGATAACTTCCTGTGTGTTGATAAAGGTTATGATATCAAGATTAACTTTGATGATCCCACTGAGAGAACTCTTGAACATCAACTTAGAGAAATGTTCCCTGAATTAGTGGATCCAAAAGTTGCTCATAGTTTTAGGTAAATTCTAATCAGTATATCAGGCTGAGTGGTTATGGCAATATGACTGGAAATCATTGGATAGCCAGCTCAGCATTGGTTTGAATCCCAACCAAAACCTACCCTATTGCAAGAAACTTTTTCTTAATAGCTCAGTACTGACCACTTAGGGATCAGAAAGTGGACCAGATATTGATAAATCTAGCCTAGGTTGTAAGAACTGTTTACAATCGAGCTAAAATAAATTTAACTACAGGGATGTGGAATTCCAAGTTTTTTCCACATATCAAGTGAATACAAGTGAAATCTAAAAATCATCTTGTCTGAGATCAGTTGGACTTGCCAGAAGTTTAATACTCGAATAAAATATAAAAAACTATATAATATGAAAAACAATATGAAAAATATTTACTTATGTTTACTTGACTTTAAAGTGATTAATGTAGGTTTGAAGATCTTGTTTCTCAATGCAGCTGAACTTGTGCCTTGTACATATATAACAGTTGTAAACATGTTTATTTCAGATATGTTCATAGATTAGATTTTGCTACAAGTGGTATATTATGTCTAGCATTAAATAAACAAGCTAACAGAGAACTGGCTGAAGAGTTTCGTAAAAGAACAGTCACTAAATACTATCTAGCATTGGTAAGTTTTAATATTTTAATATTGCTTACATGACAACATTTAAGTTTTGATTACAACAAACATTGTCACTGTTAGTATTCTTAAGTAGTCATTTTTATGTAAGCATGGAACACATTCATGATTGTTATGTAGTATTGCTTATAACCAATATCGAGTGGTAGGATGTCCTTAAGAAATGAGAGGAGCTGGGTTCGATTCTCACTTATGTGACTAGGGGCACTGCTCATTTCCTTGAGCAAGAAATTAATCTACAGTTGTTCCACTCTACCCAGGTGTAAATGGGCACTGTGAGGGAATGCCTGTCTGAAGATGATTTCAATGATCGGGGGTTATAGTAAAAATTGTAAAGTCGGCTGAAAATGTATATGGGAGCAAACTAAACTGCAGTTTAACTTTTTATGTCTGCAATAATAGATATGTCTTTAGAATATGTAGGTTTAATAAAAAAAATGAAAAAAAAAAAAAAAAGTTTAAGGTTGATTACATATATTGTATATTTTAACTTACAGGTGCGAGGACATTTAGAAGATGATGTGTTATATATAGATGTACCTACAGGTGATCTTATAGATAATGATTGGCCAGGTAGACGATGTATACTGACACACCCATCTTGTAAACATCCTAAACCAACTCAAACACTCATTGTTAAATTAGAAACAGGTTATTTTGATGGTGAACCTGTGACTAAAATACTTCTAAAACCTATTACTGGTATGTATGTGAAATTTTTCTTTCTTTCTTGACTTTGAAATCAGCACTGTTTTTCGTTTTGTACAAAAAGGTTCTTACTGGCCTTTGTAAGGAGACATTTAGCATCATAGGTAAAAAAATGTTGTAATGTTTACATTCTAATAGTTTCCTGTTCAACTATACTGAACAAATTGAGTAGGTTACTTGTGGCTACTCGATAAAGTTAAACTATTCAACAAATTATGCACATTCAATAAAACTTTTAAAGCATAAGTTTAACCTTCATCCTAAAGTGTTTACATTAGTCATTTTTTCAAAGACACGGCTTTAAACCCAGTATAAATAAATAACTGATTTGCTGTCTTAAAATGCCCTCTATATTTTATATTTCAGGTAAACAACATCAGTTGCGGGTACATTGTGATCATATAGGACATAGAATAGTAGGAGATTATACTTATAGTTTACGTGAAGATACCAAACCTGATAGAATGATGTTACATTCATATAGACTTATAGCTAATATACAACTAGAACATCTAGATTTATGTACTGTAGATCCATTTACTAGTGAATCATTACCTGACTGGAGACCTGACACTGTGTGTTATACATACAACGAGGCTGAGGATATTGCTTCTAGTTTTATACCTTATAAAACAGAAAATGTGAAATATGTGATATTAGATGGTGATGATGTGTGACCCAAACTTGTAGTAAACTAGTCATGGGAATGTTTGGTACAAAATAGTTTTTATACAATGTATATTGTTTTTAAAAGTTAAAGAGTGCTGGTAATGGCTTAACTTTGTAGTATTTTTTAAATTTTTAAATGATGCCATATCAAATCAGCTAAAAACTTTCTTTTAATAATAATGTGTGTATATATTGTTAAATTTTATCCAAATGTCTATGGCGCATGCACTAATCCTAGCTGATTAAAATTATAGTAGTATTTTTATGAACAGAGATTATCAAAACAGCCCCAGCTAGCTCAGTTGGTAGCATGCAAGTCTACTAATCGAGGGATCGTGGGTTCGATTCCAAGGGCAGGGTATACTTTCGTGGAACTTGGTCATGAAATTATTTCTACAGCAATTCTGTCTCCTACCAATGATTCTTAATTTGTCAGGCAGTTGTCAGTCACCGACGAAAGTTTGCGCTAAGTAGGTGGTAAACAGCTAAATCCAGAGATTTAGCCTTTCCAGGAACAGTGAGTAGGTTGACTGACTGCCGTTTTATGACCTATACAATGTGTTGCTACGGCGTTAAACCCAACACAAAAAATAGAAGTTTATCAAACACACGTTGAGTATTGAACAGCTGAGTAATGTGTGCACCACCCACAGTTGAATAAAAATTAACAAAATATGATGTTATAATCGATTAAGCCCATTAAGCCCGGTTTTCACAGAGCCTGGCTCATATATATATTAACTACCACAATTTTGCTCATTGTTCTCACTATCATAGGCAACAAACCAACTTTTAGATAAGGAAAGTACTACCTATGAGGGACTTTAGTCAGTTATCTTTCCCTGATAAAATCTGAAGCAATCCAGTTGGTAAGTAGGTCCTTCGGCACACTGACATTGAAAAGTAAGGGTAAAATCCAAGTAATCCAACTAATTTGACCTACCCATTTGAAGAGTATATACATGGGGGAATAACTGACTGAGGTCCAATATTGCTTTGAAGAAGCACTTTCTTGTGTTAGTCAAGTGTTACAAAACTGTATGTTCCATTGAACGTAGCAGAACCAAAGTGCAGCCTTTGGAATACGCTCCCCTCGCAGCTCAGTGAATACATTACATTCACCTGCTGCCTAGAAACGTGTCGATTTATGATATTGACCTTTACTATGAACCTTTGAACGACCAATGAAAGTTTACCAAATTCCAATTTAGCTGAAAGTCTTTATATGCATTTTCATTGGTTGAACGGGTAAACATTACCTTATATGGTATGATCATACTAGTGACGAATGCAACCTCGTATGACGTCATATAGCGAGGCTACAATTTGTTTTTAAGTTCAATAAGTTGCTCTATGTTTACAGTTAAAAGATCAGAGATACACGTTAAAACGATCAATATTTACTTTTATTTTTGTTTATCTCCATTATCTAACTAATGCAAAACTGTCCAACATCTTTGCATTTCGACGTTTTGAAATTACAGGCGTGAGAATCTTTGCATCTATTTTTAAAAAATCACGTGACAGACATGCGATTTAAATGTTTATGTGTCTCTGTCTAAATATAGAAATATCAGTTTGTACATAGTATTTTAGCAGAGGAAGAAAGTGAGCGAGTGAATCTTTCGAACCGATTAATTGGAGAGTACCTTTGGAAGTGTCAGGAGCTTTTCAAGTGTATTCATCTTGCTATTGAAATGTGCTTACTAGAGATTTATCGCAACAAACTGTTGAATACAAATTCTCTATGAAACTCTTTGTAGTGATACCCTTACACAAATGGCTCTACAAATATGATTAGAGTGATTTCCCTTTGATTGTAAGACTGATCAGGGTCTGTTGCCTTCACATCACTTAGCCCCCCTAATACCCTTGATTTGATATCAAATACTTATTCCTTTTGGATTAATGAGGGTACCTAGGCACAAAGTGCTAGCAGTATGCTTAGGCAACAGGCCCATAATTTGAAAATGTCTGGTGAACAGATATAGCGAATGTGTTTATATAATGGCCAGTGATGAAATATCACTTTACTCTGAGAGTTAAATGGTCATCTGTTTGGTATTATTAAATAATGGCTGCCTATGGACTACAACATTGAGAAGAAACATACAACATGTACAAGAAATAAATACACAAAAAACAGTGGTATATTTTTTTCCTACCGCCATGTAGGTTTTGCTCTTTCATTTTTAGTTGTTCGCTTGTCGAACAACTATATACGCCAATTTGAGAAATCGGTGTAGCAACCTTACTACGGATTCTACTTTTTTTTGAGGTACACGACGGGGCTCAACTCTTCAAACCTATGATATACAGAGTTTTCATTAATTGTTTGAAGATTCCCTGTGGTGAACCCCAATTTGAAAGGGTGTGACGCATTAATCTCTCATTCTATACGTAGACGATAAAACATATCTTGGCTCAGACGCTTATCTCATATCGCACAACAACAACGCACAGGAAGTAGTGCGGCGTATACATAAATATAAAACCGTTGAATGTTTTTGTTTCTTTTTTTAAAAGATAAAATCATGATGATTAAATTGTAAAAAATGCTGGCTTATAACTACAGGAATACTTATTCATATATACATATTAATAGCATATAGGAGAGATTTACAACTACGTCACTGTTATCTGCTATGTGTGCTACGTAGTACACATTTTTGAGTAAAGTCGGACAAACGCACTGCCGCCATACTATGATTTACATAGTAACTGAACAGAAAATAATGTATTTAATAGGGGTGTAACAGTTAACCGATATACCAGTTAATATTGCAATACGAGTTCTAACGGTTTTTAACCGGTTCGTTTTTCATTGAACCGGTTTTTGTAGTTAAGTGTCATACTGCTTGTTTTTATCAGAATTTGATAGTTAAATGTTTAAACAAATGTTATAATGAATTGAATGCTTGAAACACTCTTATTGTGCTTTTAAAGGTTAAACATTTAGTCAATTGAAAGAAAAATATTTTCAAGAGTCTGTTTCAAACCACGCATTTTTCTAACATATAGGCAATTTTACATTTGTAATTCAAACATTTGGATAAGAAATCATTTGAAAATACCCATATGCGTGCTATGCTGATCCAATTAGGACGAGGTCCATGCATTAATTAATGCTTTGCATGTCTAAGCGAAAAACCGGTACGAATTGCAATATATTGCAATACGGGTTCTGCATATTGCAATATATTGCAATACGGTTTTTACCGTATTGTTACACCCCTAGTATTTAATCAGTAATTTTGCTAATTAGAAATGTCTTAGAAATCAATTTTTACTGTACATATGGTTTACCATGATGAAGGGTTAAACTTGACAGATTAAAATTCAGAATAAATTGTTTGATGAATTATATTTCTTTTTTATCATTAGATTACCTGATTTAACAATGAAGAAAATGTATTAAATAAGATTATTTAATGGAAAATTGTTGGAATTGTTTCATGAGGCATTGTTTATCTATATCTTGTAAGAAAATAAACAAAATGTAAGCTAAGATCTTATCTAAATACTAGAGCACATTAATTTTACAAAGTTGTTACTTTCATGGTCAAAGTGATAAAATGTTCCAAGCATGTATTTATGTTTATGACTTAACATACAAATACTATTATTAATATATTAATTAATAATGCAATAACTATCATTTATAAAATATAACTAAGTGAAATGCAGTTATTGTATTTTTTGAAAATCCAGTGAATGCACAAGTATATAATTTATGATGTGTAGAGCAGCGAACAATATGACAATAAATAGGGTGAATATTTTAGACATTTTAACTGGACACAATGTGCTGATATATGTGAATATGCAATATTACCTTCGTTTCTAATATTTGTGAATGAATATGTTTTATTCGCTTCAACCTTAACCTTTACAGAGAAAAATCTACATTACTTTTTTTTCTTGAAAGGATATGATATTCCAGAATCATAGTCAGGGTGCTATAGTAGACTCTAATAATGTGGTTTTACCTAGGACAGTTCATATTATTTTATTGCTCAAAGTTTTCTAAGGACTGAAAAAATGCTTTTCAAAACTGGATTTTCCAAATTTACTGACCTGTTAGTATTTAAACCCAACGTTAAATAAGTAGCCATGGATGGATTTTTATTGCAAATATTTTATCCATTGTGATGCTGATCGACACAATTTATAATAACTGTATCCTTGTTAAACTTACTTTAGCAAAGGAGCTTGCATTGGTTCTATAAGTATGCATGTCTGTAAACAAGTGAATCGATTTTATTTAAACACCAGTGTTAAGGGATATATTCGTTTTAAAATAAGCCTTTTGAAAATCTAATAGTGTATGTAATGCAAGTTTACTCATTATAATTTTGTATCTATCACAATGACTACTGTTATGCTTAGTACTATAAATTTGTCTTTCCTTGTGCTATTCTTATACCAAAACAATAATAGTCAGAGGTATCATTTTAACATGCAGCATACAATTGTATTTCTCGAACTTCTAAAAACAATATAACTTTAGTCATAAAATCATTTATTTTTAAATGAGGTTGTTTTAACAGATTCAAATTATAACACCATTTATCGGAGTACAGCAATCTATAGTAAATAAACACCAGGTCGTACAAAGCTTGTACGACTCAGCAACAGTTACTTGGGGCAGTTTTACCTGTGAATCTATTTTTAGAATATTTGAGTGTTGTAAATTCCTCCTATACAATTAATTTGTATGCTCATTCAGTTGTATTTCCCTGTACTCCTCTATGGTTATTATACCTGTGCAATTATAGGAGTATGCATTGTAATCAATTTCTAAATTAGATTTACCTGAACATTGGGATATCGGTATTTTTGATAATCGAATTAAAATTGGATTTTCATGTATAGTTTACAAATACAAATGGCACCATTTTGAAGATACATTTCATACAACAAAAGCTCTGCAGTCTATGTTTCAAGAAACGAAATCTTATTCTACATATTTTGTCACATTTTTGAGCACATTAAGTGACCGAAGCACAACACGTTTTCTCTGTCGAACAACTCCAGTGCCTTTAGCGCTTTGATTAACTGATACATTCAGTAGGTAAGTCTGGTTTGATGACTTAATGAGGTGGTTTTTTTTAATGAATTGTCTGCATGATATTTTTATAATAAAAAGATGAAATATATGACAGATTGTGTTTATAATGATTACATGTAATACATTAAATGATGACAATGATATTGAAAATGATTATGGTAATGATGATGGTTGTGCTGATAAAGTTTGCAATTACATTTATAAAAATAGTTCAACTGTAGAAGATAATGATGATTTGGTGATATTTATGAAATCAATAATAACGATGATGATAATGATGGTGATAAAATTAATGATGAATAATTTGATGAGGATTAAAATGATGATGATGGTAACAATGATGGTGATATGACTGACTCTTATGATGATGATGACAAAGCTGTGATGGTGAAGATGATGATAAAAGTACCATAGTAAATATATTATACCTTGGCCTATAAAGAACTTGTACTGGGTACACATTCACTTAGTTACATCTGTCTACATTTAAAGTATGTTATCTTCAGATATATAAACTAGCAAGTGTTACTAATTGTCAAAACATAGTTACACAATCATCTGGATTATATAAATCATTATTTATAATACATATCACAGGCTTAGCGCATTACTTGAGTTACGACCATTTTGCGCTAGTCCCGCGATATGTATCCTAAATGCAGTTTCCACAATAATCTAGACAAAAACATGGACATGACTTATACAAACTTGCATTGTATGTGCATAAATATTTCATTATGGTGGCATATTTCTGCCACCAAATAATCTCTTGATTAACTTGTTAATAAAGTGATTTGCTAGTTACATAACTAGTTACTGAACTACTTAAACAATTATCACTTATCTAAAGTCACAAACCGGTAAGTGGTTATATAGTTACGTTACAAGTTTATTTAAGTGGTTAGCTACTTATGTGACAAGTTAACCTGTTATCACTTATCTAAAATCATTAACCGGTAAGTGGTTAGCTAGTTATGTAACAAGTTAACATGTTATCACTTATCTAAAATCATTAACCGGTAAGTGGTTAGCTAGTTATGTAACAATTTAACCTGTTATCACTTATCTAAAATCATTAAACGGTAAGTTGCTATCTATTTATGTAACTAGTTAACATGTTATCACTTATCTAAAACTGCTAACTGGTAGGTGATTAACTAGTTAAAAGTAACTAGAATATCTTTATTAACTAGTTAATTGTGTTGTTTACTTAATTACGTAACTAGTAAACCACTTACTACTTATCCAAAATATTGCAGACTGTAAGTGATTTGCAAGTTATACGTCACTACTTAACGACTTGATTGACTTGTTATGTTGCAATCTTCGTAAACATATATCCTGTATTGCGCTGTCGTACAGGATCTCTAATTAGGTCCGCTAGGAGAGTCACGTCGAGATGACCTTTGTGTCGACCAATCAATGCATAACTTTCATCTAGACGAAGCACTATTAATAGTACTTTGATTTCGTAATTTCTATTTTTAGACCGAGGTTTAAGAGCATATTTGACGGTGGTGTTATTCACAGGCTGTGATTGGACGGCTCATTTTAAAATGCGTGACGTAGACGATGTAAACAAGTTAATAAAGATAATGACTGCGTCAGAAAAGGTTACCTGAACATGAGCCTCATAACGAAACAGCCAGATTTAAATTAGCGAGTAGGCAGGATCTTTAGATCGGATTCTAATCAGATTGGTTATGTTGTAATCTTGTGGCAGAAATATGCCACCATATTGTAAATTGTTATTTTATCAAAGATGGCGTACTTCTAGTAGGCTAGTGAGTGCTAGGCTTTCAGGTTTGCATCATAAATTACTGTACTGTTTAAATTCTCTTGTCATTATATTTTTTCACGGAAGTGACGTTATACATTCTTCCATGTTGCATATATTTTTTTGCTTTCGTGTGGTTTAAATCCTTCAGATAAAGTATTTTAAACTTTGAAGGAACATAGTGAAGAGCTCTGATAACGTTATATAAATCTCTATGTAAAACTTCTCTTGGTTTTTTTCTCTCTTGTTCAATCGTCGTTGTTTACAAATTCTTTTCATTTTTAGAACCGTTCTAAAACAGAAACTTGACTAGTTGTTTTCATTATGCATAAATCGTGTATGATTATGGCAAGTGGTCGCTGTTTTTATTAAAAATACACATTTTGTTTTGTCTTAGTTTTAAGATATTTTAACACATTCAGTTCACAGAACATTAGTTTTGACATTCGCCTTATGTGACTATGGACAGTGTTAATAGTAATGTAAATTAATAAATGCATATTAGTGTTAAAAGGAAATATTACGTTTATCAATTATATTAGTGTTAAAAGAAAATATTAGGAGTAAAACTTGATACAATTATGAAGTGGATTCCATTAACGTGCTTATTATGTATGTTCGGGTTTGTCAAAGAAATGCGACCATCAGAGGCGTTCCTAACTCTATATTTAACTGGACCCTGGAAGAATCTGACCATAGAGCAGGTATCCAATGAGATATATCCATGGTGGACGTACTGGTACCTAATTTGGCTGGTTCCTATTTTTCTACTCACAGACTTTCTGAGATATAAACCAATACTTGTCCTAGATGGCTTGGCATTCATTGGAACATGGTCGTTGTTACTTTGGGCTCAAGGTGTGACCGCCATGAAAATTGTAGAAGTACTGTACGGTTTAGTCACCGCGGGAGAAGTTGCCTACTATTCATACTTGTACGTGGAGGTTCCTAAGCGACATTATAAGAAAATATCAAGTTTTACTCGAGCAGCAACTTTACTGGGAAAGTTTCTATCATTTCTCCTAGGACAGCTGTTTTTCTCTTTTAAAGTTATGGATTATTTTGATCTACATGTATTTTCTTTTGTCAGTGTATGCATTGCTCTTGTTATTTCTCTAACTTTACCATGGCCTCAATTCTCAGAGATATTCCATCGAGGTGGTGAAGACTCTGAAAACAAACCTGATGACATCAAAGATAAAAAACACATCGACGATACAAACACAGAAATTGATAACCGTAAAACCGAAGTAGACATTGCTGAACAATTTAGTGATTCTAATACACCGAACAATATATCTGCTGACTACAATGATGAGTCTAAGCTTCCTAATGAAGAAAGTAAAGCTGTCAACAAACCAACGACTAAAGAAGTTCAAGCTGATGATGTGATGATAAACACAGGTGATGATGAGAATGTCCAAGAAAAGGCTACAATGCAAGATCCAACTAATGAATTTAAAGTGATTGATATAAGCGATGAATTAAATGGAGTACCAAATAGATTAACAGAAAACGGTGTTCCTAATGATATCAATGACGATATTGACGCTAAAGGTAAACGAACTGATGTTAACAGTTGTCGTACCGGTTTCTACTTCATCTGGTCTGAAGTGAAAGCAATATATACATCACGTGTGGTAGTGGTTTGGTCAGTATGGTGGGCTATAGCGTCTTGTGGGAATCTTCAAGTATTAAACTACGTACAGAATTTATGGGCTGTGATATCGGAGACTGACAGTCCTGGTGGGGATGAAGATGTTTATAATGGCGCGGTGGAAGCTGTTTCTACATTACTAGGTAATCACTTTTATATAAAATTTTGGTTACATATATCTAAAAATTCACTGCATTCATGATCAGTATTTTTGGTTTCATTATTTAGCGAGCTTAAGCCGTGGTCACACATTCATAGATTATAAAACGTTAAAGTTGAAGTGCGGTTTAAAGTCTGCTTCCATATACATGTTTAGCCGAAGGCAGTTTTGTACCATAACCCCAGATCATTAAAATCACCTTTAGGCAGGTGATCCCTCACAGTATCCATTTACAGCTGGGTGAAGTGGAACAACTATAGGTAAATTTCTTGCTCAATGAAATAAGCAGTGCCCTAGTGGGGCTTGACACCGGGACCTTTCGATCCCTGACCGCAGGTCCTACCCCTGAACCACTGCTCCTATCATTCTAGATTACCAGCAGTGTCAGTGGTGTGACATAGGTATTAACAAAAGAGCACGTGAATGTGTTTGTGATCAAATGTATTGTTAATTCAATTAAAAGGTCAGATAATGATTGGTCAAAAGCCAT
The DNA here is from genome assembly GCA_025267735.1 of Mactra quadrangularis. Classification (NCBI taxonomy): domain Eukaryota; kingdom Metazoa; phylum Mollusca; class Bivalvia; order Venerida; family Mactridae; genus Mactra; species Mactra quadrangularis. Next base: position 9,090,171 of record CM046307.1, on the reverse strand, counting down.
ATACATGTATGGTTTTCTCTATTCCTAAATACAATCCCCTCATAACAATAGCCTCCTCTCGAAACAGACACCTTTCTCTTCCATAAGGCCATTTCAAGTTTCACATACTGTGCAGTTACTATTTTATTTAAGCCTCCTGTAACAGACAACTTATCTTAGTTTTTTTTAACAAGGTGATCAAAAGAGAACAATATTTAAACTACGTATATATCAAGCCACTTCTAAATGAATAAATCTCCATACATCGATATCAATGAGTTATAACACATTTGATAACAAGTCTTTTTAAAAAAGTACAAAAAACTTTATTTCTTCACGTGTCTCCCGAATACGGTCACATAAGCGACAAGTGACAGTTTGATTTATTTACAACGTGCATATAAACTGAAGTACATAGCTATTTATTATAACCATATTTTATTAACGTACTTATTGGAAATGCAGCGTTTCTAATCACAGGTCTTATCAAATTTCTGCAGCAACCAAAAATAGAGAAGAATAAAAAAGTCCATAAAATAACCATAATATTTCCTTGTCCGAGCATGCTCATCGTGAGTTAATCTGTGAGCACTAATTATTTACTCTGAATTCTCTGCACATTTTCAAACTAGTTTTAACATTTTTAAACTAGTATACTTCATTAATCATGCAAATTACTGAAGGTCTTTCTGCCTTTGCTTTACGTTTTCTGGCTTTTGTTATTTCTGTTATGTTTTAAAAGTTTCCATATTAACAGATGATTTTGTATGCTGTCGGAAACTAGATCACTACCTACTGTTCACTACATGTTAGATTTGTATACGACCTGAAATAAGTATTCTTCGTATCTTGTACCTCTCATTCATATGTCTCAGGTCAATTTGCACCAACATTTGGAACTCATCGGCCATTCGCTACGAATAACCTCGGACATATTTAGACGCCATTTAAAAAAACAACAACAAAAAACGGTGTTGAAGTAAACAAATACACGATCGTTTAGGCGATGACTGAAGTTTCGTTTTTAGTCCGTAAATTTAAAATTAAACAGTTCAATGATATCGATGAACAATATTTGGTTCAATTTAAAGCAAATAAATATGTTTAGACAAAGATCTGTGTGTATACTACAAGAACTATTTTGCGTAACCGTTACATGCTTTGCATCGCGTAGGTAGTAAAATCCCAAAAATCCAGGGAAAAACCCACGAATCCTTCCGAGATTATTCATGAAAGGTCGAGGTGTTCCGAATGTTTGCACCAAATATATTTCAATCTAGATTGCATTTTCAATATATTATATATATTTTAGGTACTGGAACCGTACTTCTAGTTGGATTTTTACCAATTAATTGGTCCAACAAAGCAGAACTATTTATGGCAGGAGTTTGTGTTGGAAATGCAGCATTTCTTATCATAATGGCTCATACTTCAAGTATATGGATAGCTTACACTATGTATGTTCTATTTAGGATGTCATATGTTACTGTCATCACCATAGCAACGTAGGTATATCATATTTAAATTTAGTGCATTACGCCTTATGCACCTAGCAACGTTTGACTTTACGAGGACAGCTTGATTTATTACATTGTATTGTTTGTATGGCAAATAGCATTCATAGGATGTTTAAAGCCCCTATACCAAGACTAAACAGGGCTTAAACAGGCAGTTGTTTCTCATCCCATATCCTGTTTAATACCTAATTAAATACATGGTTTTGAATTCTCTTTTTTATTTATTGATATTATATTGGAGTTGCTTAGGAATCACGTTTTATAATTCAATTTGTATTGTTCTGTTCTGTCATGTATATTTATCGTATATTCTAATTGTATAAATGTTATTTGTAAAATATCGCCGAAATGATTCTTAGCAATGAACTTTGTTTATGCTAATAAAATATTTTGACTTTGACTTAGCTATGATCGTTCTCATACATAATAAATCAAACTGTCCTTCAGTTTTAAGTTGATAGATTATTCAGATCACGTCTGAATTACATGCAAAAAACGTGCATCTAGATTGTGTTTACTTATGTTTTATAACGAGTTCTATAAATTTTATATTTAGTAAAATGTAGATTTAAACTGATGGTTGAATGGGTGTACTATTTAGTACTTTTGATTTGACTTCGTTATCTTACATTGCATGGGTCTATTATGTCTCACATTCAGTGTGGGGAATCACGTGACCTATATGGTTCTTAATATGGCAAAAATGACGACAAGGTCAACAAATTTAGATGAAAATAAGAAAGAAAATGACATTTATATGTAACCGATTTTTACCAGATCTAGCAAGTGCAGTCCAAGCAGCAAAAAGTTCTCTAAATCTGAGATAATTTTGTGCTGCTTAGACTGCACTAGGTGTGATAAAAATCGGTTACGTATAAATGTCATTTACCTTGTCTTTTTTTATTTAAATTTGAGAGCACTCTGTTCGTCATTTTTGTCGTGTTAGGAACCATATAGGTCACGTGATTCCTCACATTTGTGGAGGGGTCAACTATTTCTTACATTGGACGGGTCCTCGATTATTACCGATAGATTGTTAGCTTTATTTTAAAGTGTTTGTAAACATTTTTTGGTTTTACTTGCACGTTTTCTGAGATTGGACGGGTGTTCTTTATCTTACATGTAAAAGACTTGTATTTCATTACTTTAACATATCGGTTCATTATCGCGTACTAGTATATTATACGAATCTATTATTTCTTACAGGGCACAAATAGCTCAATATTTAGTTAAGAACAGATATGGTTTAGTATTTGGCTGTAATATGTTTGCATCATTAGTTCTGGAGACAATATTAACTGTGATTGTAGTAGATAAGGCTGGATTAGGGCTTGGAGTGTTTGATCAGGTATAAATACATTATATTTGTATTGTGTATGAGATCACTGGTGACCGGCACAGTTCCAAGGCTTTAAAAAACGCTATAAATATATACATATAAGGTATATTACTAAAAATAATAGATTTTTTACCGAATTTCAAGAAGTGGCCAGTTACTACACTATAAATTATATCACATTACAAAGATTGTACATACATGCATTGCTCTTTAGAATGACACCATTATCTTTTACATACACTGAAAATATACTCAAAGGCCGATTTCAAACACTACAGCCTCAACATAGTCTTGGTTTAGTCGACATAATTTATTTTACGCTATTAATATATATTTTTGTTGCAACTTCGAACCAGTTTTAACCTAAGTAGCAATTTTGTTTCGTGAAAAATGTGAAACAACAGAACAGAACAGAACAAATTTTATTTGGTAAACGTGTACATAGTACATAGTTATGACATACACATATACATATAAAGTACATTGTCAATGTTTCTATTTATAATCGGGAATGAATCCTTATATAAGGTAATTAACATATAGGTGTATACAAATAATATATTATATCAATATGTGGAAAATAATTGGAAACATACGAGAATACATAAATTTAACCTGGAGGATTTAAGATATTGTTTCTACTGTAGATTGCTTTCTCATAGTATAATGCAAGATTTAGTAAACTATCTTTATTTCGCGACTGAATAAGTTCACTAAATTTCAACATGCTAGGTCTATCAACTATATTTACTGCAGCAATAAATGTACAATTTGTATTCTATATTCCAGTTTACAGTTTATGGTGTATATTTTGGTGTGATAGGAGTTCTGTTCTTCTCAGCATTTGTTTATAGATGTGCAAGAAATCCTAAGGCTTCATCATATGCTCTCCCAGAAAAATGATCATCTATAAATGAAGAAATATCTGACAAGTTGAATGAACAACAATAGTCAAACCACCAACCTTCCACACTCACCTTCCACACACACCTTAGCCAAAATAGCAAAAAGGGAGATGCTTTAGAGTTTTAACTACTGATATAAGAAGAACGCTACAAATAAAGTTCGATGTAGTTCGGTGTATTGAATAAAACGATCTCACCAATGTCCCCCATAAATGTATCATGAATAACTCCATACCTAGTATTAAATGGTCAATGGTTAGTTTATAAAAAAACCAACTTATTTACATAATATTATGTGTTTGTTCCGGGATATAATTAAAGTACTTTTTGAGCATAAAAAACCAAACTAAATTCGTTATTTGATAGATCTAAATTACATTGTATGTACTTGTATTTCTTATTTGCTAAATAAGTGTTCAGTACATGTTTGACACTCCTGTATGTCCGTTGATTTTTTTATTGTATGATACATACACGTATGATAATGACACATATATATAGTGATGTTTTAATCTGTTTGTATTTCTTATTGACCATATACATGTATTTGACTTTAAACAGTCTTTAGTCAAGAATATTAACATGGCCGGTTCCATTGTTATACTAATTAACTGTTAAGTCGAGGGTTGCCTGCAAGACTGTAGTATGTGCATTGTGTTAAAGAGCGAGTTACTACAGTCTTGCGGGCAACCCTCGAAGTAATTAGAACTTATACAATATGGGACTTTAGTCAGTTATTCCCCTTTGTGTACTCTTTAAATAGGTTGGTCCTATTAGTTGGATTACTCAGATTTTACACGTACTGTTTAATGTCAATTTGCCAAAATTAATCTTAAATAACTTTTTTTTGTAAATCAATTAGTTTGTATGAAATTCAAGCTAGGTATTTTTAGCGTAAAGAACTATCTAAATTTCATCACTTCTGTTAATATCTTTATTAACAAGAAAGATATTAGATGAAATATTTTGTTATCCTTACATAGATTTTCAAGGATAAAATCCGTGAGTGCCAACTATAAGGACCTACTTACCAATTGGATTGCTTCAGATTTTATCAGGGAAAGATAACCGATAAAAGTCTCTGATTTTCAATGCACATATGGACTGTTGTACGTTATTCATTTTATTAATCTATTAAGTGGACAAGTCAAGTATTTTCATGTTAAGTACATTAATACGCATGACCTTATACATGTTTATGAACATATACATGACATTGTACCTTTAATTATTATATAAATAAGTAACAGTTTTGTTTGACGGTATAAGCTGCGGTCAACCGAGTGGTGGTCGTATTTTAAAATTTCACTCAACTGTAAGTGGCGCATATATTAACCCCATTGATTTAAATACTTTATATTTGTTCGTTAATCTCATCACATAGATACGGATAACTGTATTCATAGTGAGTACAGAAATGCTATAATGTAGTAAGTATTTAAATCCATGGAGTTAATGTATTGGCACTGACAATTGAATGAATAAAATCTAACAATATCTATGATGGTCAGTTTGGTCAAGTCAGTCAATCAAACATCAAGATCAGTGTCCAGTCACACCATCTTAGATCTATATAAGTGATTATAATCGTGTTCCGGTACAATTGTTTTGTTCCGTTTTGAAAGTATACGACTTATACTATAGTGGTTACTATACATGTATTAGGTTGTGTTGATGAACAGTATCCTACAAATGTTATTGGACAAATGAAATTTTGAGAAAATTTTATATTGCATACTCAGGGTGGCGTAACACGTGACCAAAAAATTCAAAATGGCGTTGCTTTTTTGTCGCCTTAATCATTTTTTTTCAGGTATTGATGTAATTTCTTTATTTTTGTTCTCTACGAAATGTACTCTATCATATTGCGATTGGTTTTGGATTGAGCTTAACATATTGATCTTGTTTCTGCGTTTTGTTGTCTTTCCCCCCTAGAAGTGTTAATATTTATATATATATATATATATATATACATGTATTTATTTTTCTTTTCTTATATTTCTATTGATAAAATGTACTCATGTATCATGTATCATGTATTATGATTTGAGAAATAAAGGTTTGTTCTGTTCTGTTCTGTTCTGTAAATGAGTACACTTTATTTTTCAACCAATGGTTGATGATACATGTATTCATAAATTGCACCTTGCAATCATGGATTTTCGGGGCATTGGCCTGATTCCCCATCGACCATTTTGCTGCCGTTCTACCAACAATCCATTATCTCTCATTCACTATTTTTTACAGTTGAAAATTCACTATAATGCGGTATATATATAAATCACGAACTGAAGAAACATTTGAAGAATCTACTTAATGGATTAACAAAGCAAATATATCAAAATACATCGCAATCGAATGGGCATATGATAGGCTATACTAATCATTTGAAAATACACGACAAATGTTAAAAATGCTTGGAAATATGGGTTAAGTCTAGCCGAAAATCCTCCATGTTTTGGTTGCAAGCTACGCCACCCTGTACTGCAAATAATTTATAATTGAAGCTTATTAATGTTGTATTGATATACTAATTGATGCTAATTTTGAATTTTGCTTAGATGACTGTGTTTCTATTTATCATGGGTAAATTCACATAAACCGATTTATCCAAAAAACTGGATTTTGTACAAGCACTTTAAGCTTGCACTGTATATTTTTGATGAAGAAGTTGCCCACAGGATATGTAGTATTGTCATATTTGATTGTCACCATGTGAAGGATATATTTGTGATGTGTGATACAGATAATCTATGTAAAAATAAAGATGATTTATTTATGGATGTATAGTGTTATATTGATATATAATACACGGCAAAGTGATGGCACTATATTCCGTGGATGTCACGACCCTTATTTCTCAGGTTTGTTTTATATCAATATACTTAACGAAACTTCTAAGTACCCCGATTTCAATGTTGCTAGATTTTTTTATTTTTCAACATTTATGTCCGATCGTTAATGGAAATGTGTATAGAACTAGACTGTCGTCTGCTTGCATGGTTTTCATGCTTTTTGTTGATGCAAAATTGGGTTTGTCGTACATGTGCTGGAAAGCTGAAATATGCCCGTGCTTCTCTTGCAAAAGTCCCGCGTGGTCAGTTCTGGTGATAATCGTTTGTGTTTTGATATGCTGAACGAAAATTCAAGAAATTGCTTGAATGTCGCTTCAAGAACGAGAATTTCCAAAGCGGTGCGTCACCTGCAGGATAAGATTTCTAATTGCTACTTTTCTGTTTAATCTAAGCAATTTAAAAATCTTCCCATATCAACGCATGCACGACAAAATCGGTTTTGCATAGATATAGTAGCATAAAACCATGTATGCAGACGGCAGTATGGCCATTTACAAATATTTGTTATCAGTCGGACTTGAATGTCGATAAATAAACATTTTACACAATATTGAAATCGGGATACTCACTGTCTAGATCGTGAAACGGTGGCGATTATCCGTGTCACGGCGTAGCCACATCAAGATGGCGGAAAAACAACCATCCAAAAGGTACGTGTCGTTTTTTTGCATGATATTTTGAGAAATATTTGGGTCCAAACGCGTTAAATAGTTTCATTTGATCCGTAAATGTATAAACTAAAGGGCGGATATACTCACCTGACATGTCACCAAGGTTTTATATGAATTAAAGCCAACAAAGTTGACGAATGACCGTCTATCAAATTTGAACCGAGAGAAGTGTATGGCTTTTGATGAAAACACCGTTAGTACGGCACTTACCGTGTTATAATTACGATTGTGAGATAATGTATATACATGCAATTATACCTTAAGATTGTACAAGCTCTCATTTTTTTGTTATGTCAAAACATGCCTACTTTCGGTTTTGTCTAAGCAACGGTTGAGATATTAGCCCCGGTGAAGATTTTCCGTAAGAAATGACTCGGTGTTGCCATAAAAAGTGGACACGGTGTATACATTTGCGTGAAAGAGAACACGGTTCGGACAACCATTCAAACGCTTAACGCAACCATATCATTTAAACAACATTGGCATTATCCTTCGTATTTTGCTATGCAGAAAAGCCCAATGTGTTCAATAAGTAAATCTTGGCAGAAGCAATGCCTAATTATGAATCAGATAGTATTTTTTTTATTCCCTCTATTCCAGATCGTCACCTTTCGTATCGATACGTAAAGACATAATGTAGTATAGAAATACGAAACTGATACTTATAAAGGCCCTTTTGTGATAAGACTAAACTTGTATATTTCATTATTTTGTTTTTCCAGGGTCAAAATGGAACAAGGCTTTAAATGCTACTATTGTAAGTTTTCGAAATCTGATCTCCTAGCATGCATTAATCATTCAGTAGAAAAGCATGCCAAATTATAGCTAAAATGACGGATAAGATTAGGGCCGTGGATCGTTGAGAAAGTGGCGATCCGATCCGAACCACGATTCATGTGTAGTGATAACATTTTGATGTGTATCAAACGAATTTTTGACACAAGATACTTCGGTTCTTACATAAATTAAAGTTTTCATAAGTAGTGCGACTCGTTTCAGTGGTAATTAAGCTGAAAATTTTCTTTCACAAATAGATCACGATCCGACGATTTCGGACGTGACGAATATTCGTACTCGATTTTATGGTCGGGATCGCGCATAACCGAGTACTCGGATACCCACCGCAGCCCTAGATGAGATGGTTTTAAAAGCATCAACCGGCTGATATGGTCTTCTGACGAAAGACTAAAGACTAATACCAAATTTAGAACTGCAAACTGGGAAGTATTTCAAAGTGAATCAATATATATGTACATCCTTTCTAGAAATTAAAATGTGTCCTGATTTTAAAGACCTAGAAAGTATACAAGAATCTAAACAAGATACTTCTGTTGATATTGATTTAATTACTTCCCAGTCCAGATGTTAAACACGTACAAAAACGTCAGAACCAATAAACGCATTCGGCAGTGTAACTTTAGCAGGTCCTTCTCAGCAAACGTTCCTTCCATGTACGTGGAACATGATGAACAGTAACAAGATTTAAATTTGTAGACAACGATTTGACCAAACCCGTATCTGTTTTTTAACAAATACTGCTACGTTTTGCCTTGCCTACATTTCGACCGTATTCCAATTAGTCTGGTCGCATTTCAAGCGTTTGAATGGGTGTCATAACCGTGTTCTCATTCACGCAAATGTATACACCGTGTCCACTTTTTATGGCAACACCGAGTCATTTTTTACGGAAAATCTTCACCGAGGCTAATATCTCAACCGTTGCTTAGACAAAACCGAAAGTAGGCATGTTTTGACATACCAAAATAAAGTAGAACTTGTACAATTTTAAGGTATAATTTTCTGCATGTACACTTTCTCACAATCGTTTTTACTACATGGTAAGTGCCGTACTAACGGCGATTTCATCAAAAGTCATACACTTCTCTCGGTTCAAACTTGACAGACGGTCATTTGTCAAGTTTGGTGGCTTTAATTCATATAAAACCTTGGTGACATGTCAGGTGAGTATACCCGCCCTTTAGTTTATACATTTACGGATCAAATGAAACTATTTCACGCGTTTGGGCCCGAATATTTCTCAAAATATCATGCAAAAAAACGACACGTACCTTTTAGATGGTTGTTTTTCCGCCATCTTGATGTGGCTACGCCGTGACACGGAAAATCGCCACCGTTTCACGATCTAGACAGTGTACTAAGAAGTATAGTTTGCTTTCATTAAAGTATAGTATAATAACACTGCGCAAAAATGTCGGTTACACGTATGTATAGATGTATTGTATTCAACTGTCAATGGCTCGTACATTAGCCCCGTGGATTAAACGTTTTATACGTAAGAGGGTGCAATGTATGTGTCACTAACAGTTGAATAAAGTTTCGTCAAGGTAAAGTTAAATAGACTATGGACTAACTTTAAAGAGATTGAAGCCTGTTAGCATCCCGCTCTAAAATTTCGGTAATTGTATCATTTCGCTGAATGATTATAACGCATGTTTGAAGTATTCATATAAATGTAAAACTCTTTGGTTTCACTATGTATACATATATTAGCTGGTCATAATATACGACGTAAATAATCAAGCTCTTTAAATTGGTGTCTATATTTACAAACAAGATATCAAACTCTGTATAAAGTTGTCTATAGATATAACATGCTCAAAGTCTTGGTCTCCCCTGCCTTATGCATATTAATGAAAACGAGATTTAGACAGTCAAATTGCCCACGGTACGTATGGAGTGTAATGGAAGAAAGTACTGTGGTGGCCGACCATGCTTATTAACAGGCAATCACACATACAAAACCAACCGACCTACCGACCGAACGTCTGCCTATATAAAATGACCCCCTTTTTAGCTCATCTGTGCACAAAGTGCTCAAGATGAGCTATTGTGTGGGGTCTGTTCTATGAGCCTATGCCTCTGGGGGTCAAAATTGGCCCCGCCCCATGGATTACAAGGTTTACATGGAGTTATATAGGGAAATGTATTTTTTCAAAGACGTTAGGGCCTAGAGCCTTAATATTTGGCTTGTAGCATCACTAGAGGGCGCTTAACAAAGAGTGTTCAAATTTATGCCTCTTGGGTCAAAATCGGCCCCGCCCCAAGGATCTCAAGATATACATAGACTTATGTTAGGGAATGTTAAAATATCTCCTTCTCAATATCGACAAGGCATAGAGCTTTCATATTTGATATGTGGTATTATTTTGACGCCTGCTACAAAGATTGTTCAAATTATGTTTGTGGGTTTATAATTGGCCTGGCCCCAAGGATTAGTGTTTCATAGGCTGAAGCTGTTAATTTATCTTTTGTGGTTTACCTTAAGCATCCAGGGTCCTTAAGACCATTTTGTTAAAAATTCGACGCATTGTTAAACTTAGATTTAGAAATCAAAATGTTTTGAATAGTTTATTGTGTCTCTGATGCATGTAATATTGTGGTAACTTCACGGCTGTCAGATAGTTTTAATTTCTGTCCGTAAATGAAAATGTCTTCATACAGTGGCTTTAATGTCTTAACTTTCAGGTGAAAATATAGCATTGGGACAAAGGACACAACAATCCGGAGTATATTTAAATCAAGTGTCCAGTAATGCTGTTGATGGAAATACTGATACAAGTGCAACATATGGTACATGTGCTCATACAGCACCAACTAATACAACACCTTTCTGGGAGGTATACTTTGAGATACCTTATACAATCACAGGAATTATAATTTACAGTAGAAGCAACTATGACAGTATGTATAAACTTTTAAATGGATTTTATTAAGCTATACAATCTCTAATGCCATTCACGATTAAAGCAGCGAATTTCGAAAGAACTGCTCATGCTTGCAAAAAAGGATGTTTTCAGTCATTGCAATGTGTTCATCAGTTTGTATGGATTGTGTTCACTACGTTGCTTTCGTTTGCAACTTATTTGAGAATAACTTTCACCCATGAGTTTCATCAGTGAAAACTAACCGATCGATGAAAATTTTAAACGAATTACCGATTGACAAGCTGTCTATGGCCAATATCACCGATATGCATCAAATACGTCACCGATACAAATATGAATCACCGATGAAAAGTGACGTTAAGTTTTCACAAATGAGACACATTTTTTCCTAAAAGCTTCCTTCTCGTTCCCAGACCTTAGTAAGATTCTCGATACTAGATCGATAATCTTGATAACCTCGGGGTACGAGAATGAATAGCTTGTGATAAGTGATAAATCGGCGAATAATTGGAGATGGCGGTGCTAAATCGGTGTTCGTCGGTTCCATTCTTAACTGGAAAAGTAAAATCAACTGTTTAAGTTTTAAATTGATAAGTACACATTATGATTAAACTAATACATATTACCATTTGCCATAAGATCAATTTGTAAAAAGGTTAGTTGATAAATCTCAGATCACACCGATTTTAATCCTCTATCATATAGACTAACAACTCACAGCAAGTAACTGTTGTATTGAATATGGAAAATGGTGGCTGTAAAAAGTTGGTGAATAGACGGACCACTCACATTGGTCACTGGACCAATGGTGATTTCGATGGACAAGGTCCACGGTCCACTGGCTAAAATGGAAGACTGATTTTAAATATCTGTTTTCATTAGACGTGAATTTGTTCCAGATAAATGCTTATTATTGCCATCCCTGCACAGTGCTAGTTTTGATAATGGAGGTATTGTTCACAGATTTGGTTAAGTTTTTTCTATATTTTCAAAATACCATTCACTGTCTGTAATTGTGTCAAAAATGTATTCTTATTTTTTTAAAACAAACTGACCTATAGATTGCAAGAAATACTCGTATACAATAAAGTCACGAAAATGCACTAAACTTGTCTATACCGTGACATGCAAGTTAGATTGTTACTAATTGAAACACCATGATTTGTTGTTGTGTGTCAATCTGCACTAAATTGTCATTATCAGAACAGTAATGTTCTGCTTCAAGAAAGTGTTTCAAAACATTTTTGATAGTTTCAGAAAAAAAAGATATTTAAGTTGAAATCTGTGAATGAGTACCTTTAAGTTATTTTTGTTGCTGACCGAGCTTACTGGACGGCCCGTGGTTTATTAGGGGATGCAAGTTATCTCACGTTAAATGATTCTACTTTGAGTTTCAGACAGTCTTTTTTGTTTTATTTCAGACAGGTTTCGACTTAAAGATTTCAAAGTGTATGGTTTACCGGATTATGATTTTAGAACATTGATCTACGATGATGCGATAGAACAACAATATAATGAAAGAGTTATCTTGATAAAAAATGACGAGTTCAGAGAACAGAAGTTCATGGGTATTCGTATTGAAGCAAATAAGAACATTAACTCAAATGTAGATGGAGGGCTCTCTATGCTAACGTTGTGCGAAGTGGAAATATATTCACCTAATGGTAAGAAGGCTGCAACGGTACACAGGAAAGTCGATCCGATTTAATGCAATACGATTTTTTTCTTTTAATTTAGTTTTTTCGACCACACTGATTTCTTTCCTATTTGAATTTCAGCCATTTTGTAAAACGCACGTAAATTATGCGTACACGTATTTCGAAAGGTCACGGAGCCTACGTACATGCTTTGCTTCCTGTACACTCGGATATTTCCGGTCGGCTTAAAAATCCGGCAGTTGCTTTAAAAAGTTAAAATTCAAAACCGTTTTACATATTGGCAGTGTTGGTGAAGAAATATTTAACGTAGCACCATGACGTTTGTTTGTGGTCCTTTTAATGCTGCTATGTTGATTTTAGCATTGGATCGGAACATAAAAGGTTGTGCATAACTTATCTTTAATATTTGAACTTGATGATATTTGTCTTAATCGCGTGATAAAATTTATTCTTCATAAATGTAATTACAGAAAACGACAAATCAAGTACAACAACAACAGCAACAACAACAACAACAACTATTTCTACACCGGAAATGAATATAACAGGATCATCTGTAAACGTGACTAATACATTAACGACTGGCGGACATGTTTGTGTCGTTGTCGGCGTAATCTCTGGGATAGGTGGAGCGGTAATTGCCACAGTAATACTTATAACAGTCTGGTATACAAAGTTAAGGTAATATCTAGAAAATATTTAGGTTACTTTTTACTTAGACTGCTTAACATAGGCGGATCTAGCGGGGTGGTCAGGGGGGTCCGGATCCCCCCTGGAATTTCGAAAATGTACCTGTCCATAAGTGTATTTATTGCCATTAAGTAATTTTTAGGTAGCATGAAGCAATTTTTCTCGTTGTTAACATAGATTTAATGGTTGTGTATTTTTTATTATTGATACATTGCATTATTCTGCAGAAAGTGTATAATGTGGTTGTGGATCTTAAGTTTGGATCCCCCCAAAAAAATTCGGACCCCCCTATAAAAAAATCCTGAATCCGCCTCTGCTTTATCCTTTTTTTAACATCGTAGTAACACTTTGCACAGGTTATATTATGGTCGTCGGGTAACCTTATCATTGTTCCCTAAAAGGCTAAATCTCTGAATTTACTAGTTGACCATTACTAGGCACATACTTCTGTTAGTATCTGACAACTGCTCTATATGATTTAGAATCTCTGGTGGGAAGTGAATATCCGTACGATTCATTTCAGTCTCATATACGGTATACCGGTTATAATGACTTACACTTAGTAGTCTTGTTAAAACGTAGCAATGTGTGACGTGACTGTTATCAACAGTTTGGATGTCTGTCTGCTAGTAAAAAATATTGGCATCAATGCCACGATCAGTATGTTCATTTTTGAATGATTGTTGATTGGCTCGATCTTTTGTTGCAACAAAGCAATATAAATGTACAGTCCTTAAATTAGTACTCATTGCGAATTTGCGACCCTCTCAAGAGAATGAGCAATAAAGACAATTCTAGTAGAAATAATAATCCTGACTTCTGATAGTCTTATCTGAGCATTTTATTTTACACATGAAGAATTTCATTATTCTCTTTTTAGAGGTACACCAAAAGATGAAACATTAGCACACACTAACAACATGACTGTTACATATAATGCCGAATCAACAATGTCCGAGTATAATGATTTACGAAGTGATTCACGACATGTTCCAATGTATGAACCATTAAAAACAGAAAGTAAGTTTACTTTTAGTAAAAAACGGGAAAAACGTAGTTTCATTGTATATGTAGTTCCCATCATTGAATTAATTAATACAATAATTTTATGCCATGCAATATTATCACACCATAAATAAGACCTCGTGCCTCTAAAGAGACTCTCTTGAAATACTTTTTTTACTTTCACATTTTTTTAGTTTTAGCGAAATGTTTCAAAACAAAACAACAACTAACTAACATTTTTTCTGAAAGATGGCAATAATTATTGAAAAACATCAATATAACATTTCATTTACATAAAATAATATTGACACATGTTAGAATGGAAACTAGAAATTATATATGTTGTTTCGAAGTAGTCTTTCAATTGTGCAACAACGAGTCGTTTCAGTGCTAATTACATTCTACCCAGACCAGTGGTGCTTTTTAAAAAATATCTTACGATAAAAATCAACGTAAATCAAAAGCAAGAAGCATTTATAATACCATCATGTTTTTGCCAATCAATTCCAAATATTATTGAATTATTTAGAATATTGAATTCCGTTTGAATATCATATAATAGTTACTTTTATTATCCTTCTGACTTTGAACTGCAAAGTTAAGATATTGACTTACGATAATAATTTTCTTAAGAATGTTTGTGAAAAGGTACACTGCTTCCTTCGTAGAATATTCATATCACTAAACTTTTCATCATTGTATATTAGGAGACATCGTCGGAAACCCACGGTACTCATACATTATGTATATAGTTGACGTAATACCCTGGGTTACCGAGGATGATTAGGAGAGTAAATGACTACCATCCTTAGTGTATTACATATAAATGTCTTTCAGAAGCCACAGACTCACAGCCAACAAAACCATCATCATCATCATCATCAGCAGCAGCAGCAGCAACAACAACTGATGATGAATATAATTATATACATCCACAAGGGGATAGTTATGAAAAAGTTTTATAAACTAAAATGTTTGACAATATAAGCTACAATCAACATAATAGTAGTAATATGCATCAGAAATTTGGAATCCTCGCCTCTTCTTTGTGGAGTAGCGGGAACTGCGTGTTTTTGCCTTTCAAACCCCTAAATAGTGGTATTTAGTGATAAGTGCTATCATTGTACTTGTAACTGAATAGCTTGTCAGTCCATATATGTATGTACTTGTTTTCTGTAATTCTGTATTGTTTTCTGTAATATCTCATGTATTTATATATGTTGTAATAATGTGTTGTATTACTTTGTATTTTGGTAGCCGCCCGGCTAGCTCAGTTGGTAGCACGCAAGTCTATTGATCGAGGGGTCGTGGGTTCGATTCCCGGGCGGAGCATACTTTCGTGGAGCTTGGTCATGAAATTAATTCTACGGCCATTGTCCCTCCTAGCAATGATTTTTAATTATGTAGGGCAGTTGTCAGTTGCTGACGAAAGTATGCGCTTAGTAGTCGGTTAACAGCTAAATCCAGAGATTTAGCCTTTCCGGGAGGAGTGAGTAGGTTGACTGACCGCCGTTATAATGACCTTATATGTGTTGCTACGGCGCTAAACCCAACAAAAACAAACAAAACAAAACAAACTTTGTATTTTGTACTCTTCATATAAATGGAGGAATAAAAGTAAAAATATATTTACTGCAGCAATAAAAGTACAATCTATTATTTATATTCGAGTTTACAGTTTATGATGTATATTTTGATGTGATATGAGTCCGTTTCTACTTAGCATTTGTTTATAGATGTGCAAGAACCTAAGACTTCTTACTATGCTCTGCCAGAAAAAAATGACCTCATTTAAATAGAACGATCTTACAAGGTATCCCATAAATAAATCATCAAGGACTTTATAATATAGTGCATTAAATGGTGTGGTGTAACAATAAAAACTTGACTTACATTTTTGTTCTGAGACATAATTAAAGCACATTCCAGTATGAAAATAACAACAAAAATCTCAGTCTGGTGATTGGTCTGGGTTATGAACATGTATTTCTTCTTGACCATCGTCGGTTATCCTACGATACATTACCCCGCTTATGCTGCGTTATGTACCGTGGGCCATTTGGTTAGAAAAATATTGTAGTCATGAATAATTAATGAGGCAGTTTCATTGGTTTCGCCAGGAAACCACTGCGGAAAGCTAGCCAATGAAATTACGTTTTATATCTAAGGTTTGGTTTACCATTCAAAATTCACTTTTTTCTAAAGCAGTTGATGTATTACGTTGATATATGACGTCATTATTATTGAAAAGTATTTAATTGTTTAACATACGATTTCATTGGAAGAGGATTGGTCTCCCCTGCCTCGTACATATTCATGAAAAAGAGATTTAGCCCGTCAAATTGCCCACGGTACGTATGAAGTGTAACGGAAGAAAATACTGTGTTTGCCGACGATGCTTCTTGACTAAATATGTACTGAACACTACTAATAAGGCCAATGAATGATGTTCTGATATGATTCATAGAGAATATTAGGTTAGTGCCAATCTGTATCTAGTTTATCCGGCAAGTTGGAGAAAGGTTTATTCGGCGAGGCTTGCCGAGTCGAATAAACCTTTTGGAGACGAGCCGGATAAACTAAGTACAGATTGACACTAACCTAATATTCTATTTATCCTACTCGCATTTGCTTGAATGACTAATTTAAAATCCGAAAATTCTGCGTTTAACATACTTTAAATTCAGATCATGGCCGAAGCGCAGTAATCGTGTAAAACGGTCTTTTAACTGTTTGCGCGTCAAGAAATAATTCCGATGATTGACTCCATTATATATTAGTATCGGCAATATTTTAAATGAAAGAAAAGAAAATACTAAAATAAACTCAGTTTAGAAATAAACAAGGAAAAATCATTTTTGGACGAATAAATCACTTGCGAATTTTCCGAGGACGAATCAGTTTTTATGACGTCATGTAAGCGAAGTTTGTTGTCAACATGGCGGTCGTATTTAGGAGCGTTTGTAGGATTCGTCATTTGACGCGTTTACTATTATTTATCATGGATTTAACCAATATTATCAGGATAATTTGTTATTCAAACTTTAAATAGACGATAGGATATATGGATAAAAGGATTACTAGGGCCAGTAAGGGAAATACACTCGCAGCGAGCCAGCGACGCTGAAAGATGTCAACAATTTTCAGAAAATGGCCAGGACGGTCTGTATCGTGGATGGCGATGATGATTTTTGAAGCCAGTTTCATTATATTTAATTTATGCGTGGCTTGGCTTTGGTAAAACAATAGTCAACCTATGTATTTACTGTATAATGGCTGGATATTCGTCAAAATATACACAGAAAGGAATTCAGTGCAAATTTTGGAGTTTGGCACTGTATAGCGTCAACGATTGAGTTTTTGTAAAATTTGAATGATAAAGTAAGTGGTTTTATTAAAGATTTAAATTGAAATTGTTTGTAAAAGCCCGTATTTGATTATTTTGTGTAAAATGTATTTGTTAAGTTGTCGTTAAAAGAATGAAACGCGGCCGCTTTTGATGCCCAATGTTATGATAATGTAGAAAAGTAGTCCGTCAATGCGTAGTCACGTGACTGCCGA
The DNA here is from genome assembly GCA_025267735.1 of Mactra quadrangularis. NCBI lineage: Eukaryota > Metazoa > Mollusca > Bivalvia > Venerida > Mactridae > Mactra > Mactra quadrangularis. The sequence continues at coordinate 9,072,305 of CM046307.1, read as the reverse complement.
ATAAAGCAACGCTGCCGAATAAAGATAGGTTTATTAGGTCAATAGGTTTTCCTTCTAAAAGATCAGTTTGGGGTAGGATAAAAACATTTATGACGATGATACACATGACGATGGTTAATCATTTGTATTTTTTACCAAATATGTAATATTCTCAAGAACAAAACACTTGCAATTTTTCTCTTAACACATACTCATACACTATCGGTTTGTTAACTTGTTACTTAAAGTTTAATAAAAAAACATTTCTCGCCTTGTGTGTTTAAATAAGTAAAAAAATAGTACATGAATTACTTGAATAATTTTACATGAATAATTTTATTTACCTATTACATATTATAGGACAAGAACATCTTCATTTTAAGTATATTAATACGCATAACCTATACTTCGACCTACTCATGCACTTGTAATGAATATATAAATAAGATAGTTTTGTTTGACGATAGAAGCCGATGTTAACCGAGTAATTTTGTAATTTGTTAAATTTTATTCAACTGTCGGTGGTGCATTTATTAACCCCGCTGATTTATATTCTTGATATTTGTTCTTTAATCAAATTACATAGATACAGATAACTGTTCTATCGACCGTGTGAACAGAAGTACTTAAGTGAAGACAGTATTTAAATCAGTGGGGTCAATGTATGGGACACTGACGGTTGATTAAATAACATTAAACAATATTTATGATGGTCAGTCTAGTCAGGTCAGTCAATAAAACATCAAGACCATTGTTTACTGTTTAGTCACTATATTTTTTATATCTATGTCATGTATATATGATTATAATCGTGATCCGGAACAATTGTTGTGTTCCGTTTTGAAAGTATACAACTATTACTGTAGTTCGAACAAAAAAACAACACTGTTTTTAATAACAATACAATAAACTAACCCACGACGAGGGATGCCTAGGATGACTTTAAAATAAACAATTGTGATATGTTTTACTTGTGTCTTAGTTGTTGGTGTAATGAAGAGCGTTATAACATAACAAGCATGATTTACCAAGTGGTGGTTGTTTATCAACCATGCTAGTTTTGTTAAAATAAATTACACAAATTTCTTTTCATTACTGCCTACCCCTGAAATGAATTGTCTCATTTTTAATGTTTACAAAAACACGTTTTGTTGTTTTACGCACTATATAGTACAGATATTATTTGGCAACATTAACCATGCACTGTATGCATAGTCGTGAAATTCCGTATGAAATCTCCGTAAATTCACGAATATAATTATAAATTAATTACTTTAACCTTTAGTAATAGGACACGAAGAGGCATCTAAGGTCATGGTGTAGTGGTAAAACGTACCACCTCACAATCAAGAGGCTACGGGTTTGATCCCACATAAAAACTTATTTTTTGCACTTTAAACATAATCGGTATATGCTTTACAAATACTTGTTAACAAGACGGCGCAAGGATTCCATGATTTAAAAAAAAAACCTAAGCGAAAGTGTAATACACTCATAATGGGCGTTTTCATTTATTAATTTGTGACATGGTTAAAGACTGAAGGACTTTAGGAGAGTCATTCAGTCTTTAACCATGTCACAAATTTATTATAAATATATGAATAAAGAAAAAAGTATGATAATAAAGAGACAACAAATGTCGTTAAATGATATATAATTAATATTCAGTCAATTAGTAAAAGTAATAAGTAAGTCATAGTGTTGCTACTATGTTACTTGTGTTTGCGAAATTATAAAAAATATCAACCTGTGCGGGAATCGAACCCGGGGTATTTCGATTAACAAGTCAGTACTTTACCTCTGCACTACAAACGGTTTGATATAATAAATTCGCTAAATTTTCATCCATACCTTATATTGTCACTCATTAAAGCAACGAAACTTGACGAATGTATACGAAATAAGCCGTAAATCGATACGGAAACTAATGAAGTGCATGTTTAATGTTGTCAAATAATACAAACAATTAGTATTGTTGATGTAAAGTGCCCTCCAAATGTTACTGGACAAATGAAATTTTGAGAATTTTATTTTGGTTTAACGCCGTATCAATACATTGTAAAGATTTATCACGGCGGTCAGTCCACCAACTCACTGTTCCTGGAAAAGGCTAAATCTCTGGATTTAGCTGTTAACCAACGACTAGGCGCATACTTCCACCAGTGACTGACCAATGATTCAGAATCAGTGGTAGGAGGGGGAATTGCCGTAGAAAATTATTTCATGACCAAGCTTCACGAAAGTATGCCCCACTCGAGAATCGAACCTAGGACACCTCAATCAGTAGACTTGTGCGTTATTGACTAAGCTAGCCAGGCGGGCTTGAGCAATTTTTATTCTGTATACTGGAAGTAATTTAACTATAATTAAAGTTAGGACGTGTAACATATTTTAATTATTAAAATTATGATGATAAACTAATCGCAGGGGTGAAACCTTTATTGAGCAACACCAACTGGGAGGGCCTTAAATGTGTTGTTGTTCAAATGTTGTTGCTCTGCAGATGTTAAATTTAATTTAAAAAAACTATACAAATTGGGAATCAAAAGCTGTTGTTGTGCTGAGGTTTTGTTCTGTAGATAACCGTTCTGCAGTAATTACACTGTAATGTCAATTCGCGGTTTTAGTGGAAAACGGTCGTAACTTAATACAAGAATTGAGGGAGTTACGAACGTTTTCGCGCTAAACCCGCGAATTGTGGAATTTGTTCAGATGACTCTCTGTTTCTATTTATAATGGGTAAATGTAACCCTGGTCAGCAGCACTGTTGTTAGCGCGCCTGGATTTTGAATCTAGTGTCCAGAAGGGGGTATGGGTTCGAATCCCACCCTGGTCGGTTATACCTTTCCTTGAAAAATTGACAATAATATTAATTTTCCTCTATTATGATAAGAAATATGGATAATTTCCCGGCATTGTGGAAGGGTAGGTGAGTACTGGTTATAGACAAGGGTTCAGGAATGCAAAAGTTAGGAGCGCTGGACGCCGTAATATAACTTTCAAATTGTGTTGACATAGCGTTAAAACCAGTATAAATAAATTAATAAATGGGTAAGTGTGAGTCCATTATCCAGGATTTTTGTACAAGTTCCTTTGGAGGGAACTGTACATATTTGATGCAGAAGTTTCCATAGGATATATATGTATTATTGTCATATTTGATAGACATTATTATAAGTATGATCAATATATGTGATGTGTGACATATAATCTATGTAAAAATAAAAATGATATATTTATGGATGTATATTATTATATTATTATATAATACACGGCAAAGTGATGGCACTATATTCCGTGGATGTGATGATCCTTATTTCTCAGGTTTGTTTTGTAAAGATATTACCTTTAAACCACCATATTATTTGTCCGTTTTTTTCTCAACTGTCAAAGCTTGAATAATTTCACGGTGACTGAATGTATTGTTTTTGTACTGGTAGCCTAATTGTCATTAAATATATCTTGACTAAAACATACCATTCGGCATAAGCATATTTAAACGATCATAGTACACACTTTTGGAAACTCATGAATGTATCATGGAGATGAATTTAACAAGCGCATTCAATGTGAAATTATTCATGTTTTGACAGTTGAGAAAAAACGAACTATATTTGAATTTATTATACGTCGCGTGATTAGTTTACTATTATAGCCTTATGTGACGTCATCGGGTGACAAATCCGTTATGTTACTCTCTGGACATGACCTATCGGCCCGTTTCACATGACCTATCAGCCCGCTTAAAAGTCGTATGGAAAAAATGTTTGACTGAAATTATTTCATAGATGAATGCCACATGCTAAAATTGAATGCAGACAAGACGGAAGTTATGTTGTTCTCTTCAAAACATAATCGTGAACATGTTGAAGACATGTCCATTAGAGTTGGTGATTCCATCATAAACTCTAAAAACTGTATTAGAAATCTTGGTGCTTACTTCACAGCACATATGGATATGAAGAAGCATGTTAATTTGGTATGTAGATCGTCTTATTATCAGTTAAGAAAAATCGGACGCATAAGAAAGTTTCTTACTGTGGATGCTACAAGGACATAAGTAAATTTTCTGGTTACATCAAGATTGGACTATTGCAACGCCCTTCTTGCAAAGACTTTGAAGTCAAATCTGAATAAACTTCAACGTCTTCAAAATACAGCTGCAAGAATCATCATTAGAACCCATCGTCATGATCATATAACACCAGTGCTCAGGGAACTTCATTGGCTTCCTGTTTGTCAGCGGATCAGCTACAAGCTCTTGATATATATATATATATATATAAACCAATGTCCCATATACATCCAAGACCTAATACATGTTTACAAACCCAACAGAGACTTCCGTTCTAGCAATTCATTATCAACAACAACAACAACAACAACAAACTTTATTGCTATAAGGCCTCCGGCAAAACATATATACATATACATTTAAATTAACATGTGGTATACTATCATGGCAAAGTTATGAAATCATGTAAAACATTTTATTTGATACATGTATGTAAGTTATATAAATTGTAAGTCACAGGAAAGTATGATAAGATAAATAATATTGATAGTATTTAACAAAGTAAATGTTTAATAAATACCTTTATTAAATAGTGAATTAAGTATTATTCATTTTACTGTCTGCCATCTAATGTACTGTCTAATTTTCGTTTATTAAAAGCATGGAAAATATAAGTTGCAACAGATTTATCAACAGTTTCATTATCAATTTTCATAAGATTATTAAATTTTTAACAGTAGGTGATTGGTAGCAGTAATCAGGTAAGTATAATATCCTTTAATTATTGTAATTGCGACAACATAATAAAAAGTGGAACTCATCTTCTATTGTATTATTTGAACAAGATTTACAAAATCTGGATTCCCTAGGAATTTTATTATGTCGACCTTTTTCGATTTCGAGTTCATGAGTTCCTAATCTAAAGTTTACATAAGCATATCTAAATTTTCTTATATTTAAATGATTCAAATATGGTTCGTAAGATGGTGATATTTTTATATCTGTATAATTTGAAAGTTTACCATTTGAGTGTACTTGATCATTCCAACTTTGAATGTATGTATCTTTTAATCTTTGCAGTAAAAGTTTTGTAAATAAATTTTCGGAAACAATTGATTGGTTATACCAAATATTACCAAATCCATGAGATTGTAAAAATATACAAACCGATGATACCCAGTTATTATGACCATTATTACCATCGTTTAACATCATGTTATAACATTTTTTAACCAGATGCTTACTTGGCATACTTAAATTTTTTATCCAGAATTTTATAGATTGAATTTTTGAATTTATATACATTGGATATCTTCCACAATCCCCCAAGACTCCAGCATTGGGTACATTTTTCTTGGCACACATAAATCTCTTACATGCGTAATATTGAACCCTTTCTAATTCTTCAAATTTGTTCAATCCCCAAATTTCCGACCCATATAAAAGGCTGTGGACATATTTTCATATCAAATATTTTAAAAAACACTGTTTTATGCAATTGACCATATTTATATAATGATTCAAGAATTCAAACTAGTACCTTTTTACCTTTTAAACCAAACTCATGAACCATGTTATTGAGAGACAATTATTGAGTTAGTAGAAGACCAACATAACAAAATGAGTTTACACAATTAAGTTTAGTACCTTTATAAAACCATTTCTCATGTTTAGATAAGAAACCTCCATTTTTAAAAACCACAACTTTAGTTTTATCGGATACTAATGCTATGTCATCTGCAAACATTAGAGACAAGATCTCAATTATATCAGGATGTAACTGTATCCCATGGGTTTTACTTTTATCTAATATATGTTGGAGCTCGTCTATGAAAAATAAGAACAGAATTGGACTTGCTGGGCAACCTTGTTTGAGACCAACTGTACTATGAATATGTTCACTAAAAGTACCATTACATTTATTGCAAGATTTTACTGTGTTGTACATACTTTTAAATGCTTTAAATAGATTACCTTTTACCCTACGTTTGTAAAGAATTTGCCACAGAATTTGTCTGTTTACAGTGTCGAAGCACTTTGAAAATCTATAAATGCAACATATAGTTTTTTTCTTTTTATTTTGTAATCTTTTAATTATAGACGCAATGATAAAAGCATTGTCTATAGTTGAATGGCCTTCTTTAAAAACCGGCTTGATTTTCTGAAATTTTACTATATATTTGTGCAAAGAATTTTAATCTACTAACTAATATTGTGCAATATATCTTGCTTATGATATTTGATAAAGAAATGCCGCGATAATTCGACACGTTATCAATATCTCCTTTTTTGAATAACGTAATAATAACTGATTCTGTCCATGCATTCGGATACTCGCCAGTAGAATTTTAGCCTATTAAATAGTTTTGATAAAATTGGCAAAATTTGTGTGCAGCCATATTTGAAAAATTCTGATGTTACATTATCAGGACCTGGTGTTTTATTTAATTTTAATTTTGAAATAGCTTTAGTAATTTCTTCATCAGTAATATCAGAGTTAAATATATAATCTTCGGTTTCATTAAACTCTATGTTATCTAAATCTAAATATAGTTCTTCGTTTTCATCTACCTCATATGGATTTAATAGTTTTTCAAAGTGCTGTAACCATTCAATTGCTGATATATTGTTACTACGGATTTGCTTTTGGTTATTTAATGTTTTAAGTTTATTCCAAAATGCTTTTGGATTATTAACTATTATCTATTACAGTCCCACTGTCTAGGACAATTACTTTTGGTAATCGTACTTTCAATCACGCGGCGCCAAACCTATGGAATTCCCTTCCGGACTCACTTAACGCAGAATTCCCATAATAGCTGCTGTCAAACTTCGGGCGATGTCGGGTCATGTCGACAAATTACGTAAGCGGTTTTCGTCGGTGTCGTTATCAATCGGTAAAGATCGGATGTACTTTTTATTGTGTAAATGCCTCATTTTTCAAATATTATTAATATTTTTATTGTATTACCTCACAAGAATATTAATTCTCTCAATTATTTGAGAAAATAGATAGAATTCGTGTAAAAAGTTTAAACCGGAAGTTTAAAAATCCAATTCAAACAATGGACGAAAAGATTCGTCCCCTAACAGATTCGTCCCCGAACAAATTCGTAATCAATAAGTTGTTGATGATTAATGCAATTAGACCGTAAAATACCATTATTTTATCTTTAAATTGTCAATAATGGCGTTTAAAAGTAAAATATATACTGAAAAGATGTGTTTACTTCATATTATGATGGTCACTAGAGTTTTGACATTTTTTCAAAAAGGGGGTTGATGTATTAAAATGGCATTTTGTTTAGTTATCTGTGGTAAAAGTTTTTGTTCTTTGTTTTATTCATTGCCATATGGTTTAAGGTTAATTATTAAATGTGTAACTAGGAGTGCAGAAACTGTTTTCATAGTCAAAAAATAAGGATACGGACTTGTAGTTTTTATAGCTGGTGAAAATCGTCACATTTTCTGTTGGGTCTCCCTATTATTAACTTGGTATGTGTGTAAAAATACCAAGGTAAAGTTATTAAAGTGGATGTATTTGCATTCATTAAAGTGTTGTGAATTTTATTAAACAAAATTTATGAAAATAATTTGGTTATTTAATTCAATTTTACATTTTAAAGGCATATACCCCTTCAAATTTATAGTGTGATTCTTACTTATAACTCAATTTTCAAAAAAAATGTTATAAAAAATTTATTTGACGGTAAAAATTTAAAATATTTTGCCAGTGAATCTAGGTTGTGATCCTGATTATAAAGAAAGTAGCAAAAGTCTTATTCCTTGATATGTGTATTATGGGTATTCTACCTTAAGGTGGGTCGGTACCTTACTCGGAGAAAAAAAACGAAAAAAATATTATGTTCACCGATTATGATAAAAGTTGGCAGGCAGATACCTTCATGCCTCTTGATTGTTTTTCTGGTAACCTCAGCGACGTTGTCGTTTTTTTTCAAGACGTCATGGACGTCACAATGGTTCGCGCTAAAAACAGAGGAAAATGAGGAAAATCGACATTATTGTCAAATGTTCTTGGAAGGGTATAACCTCCCCGGATCGGATTCGAACTCACACCCCTCGGGCACGAGATTCCATGATAATAATGATAAAATGTTATTACGTGTATTTCAAAGCAAAAGAAGATACAAACAGAAAGTAGAATTTGGTTGTCAATGCTTAAAAGAATTGATTTGATCAAAGTAGGTTTAAGATGAACTATTGTGACTGAGAAAAGCTTCCTCTAAAACATATAATTCACCTCTTAAACGCTTTTGGTTCATATTTAGTCGACATAAATACAGTCTACTCATATAAAAGGATCCTCTTTTTTAAAATAAAATATACACATAGTCAAACTTAGATTTAGAAATCAAAATGGTTTGAATAGTTTATTGTGTCACTAATGTATGTTATATTGTTATAACTTCACGGCTGTAAGACAGTTTTCATGTCTTCCAGTAAATGAAAATATCTTCATACAGTGGCTTTAATGTCTTAATTTTCAGGTAAAAATATAGCATTGGGACAAAGGACACAACAATCCGGAGTATATTTAAACCAAGTGTCCAGTAATGCTGTGGATGGAAATACTGATACAAGTACAACATATGGTACATGTTCTCATACCGCAGAAAATGATACAACACCATACTGGCAGATATACTTTGATGTGCCTTATAGAGTCTCAGGAATTATAATTTACAGCAGAAGCGACTATGGAAGTAGGTTACAACATTTTTAATGTATGAGGGATGTTAGTCAGTTATCATTCCTTGATAAAGTCTGACGCAATCCAATTGGCAAGTAAGTCATATGAGTTGAAATCCTCGGACTTTATCATTGAATGCTTATGTAAAGATTATATAATATTTCAGCAAATATCTTTGTTGATAATTACAAAAAAGGTATTTAATAATAATAATAATAATAATAATAATAATAATAATAATAATAATAATAATAATAATAACTTTATTTAATGAGGCAACTCAGTTGGGCAAGCCCAGTCTTCACTGAGAGCATCCACAATATTTACAATGATGATGACAGTATGATATAATAATGAAATTGAAAGAAATGAGCAATAATGAAAATGAAAGAAATGAGCAAATATTATATAACATATTAAAACAGGTACATATGCAAGAAAACAAATAAGAACAAAGAAGACAAAGAACAAAAATAATTATCACATGCATAGAGTATTCCCACCAGAGTAGAACCAAGTTAGGTATGCTCTTTTAAAAGAACGGAGGCTATTAGATTGGCGTACATGGAGTGGTATATTGTTCCAGATTTTTGGTCCAGAATATGCTAGAGATTTTCTGCAGAATTCTATTCTGGGTTTAGGAATGTTTAGAAAGTTATTTGAATAAGATCTTAAAGTTGTATTAGTTGTTGTTTGAAAGATATTGGACATATAATCAGGAAAAATATTATTTACAGATTTGTATACAAAAATTGCCTTTTTGAATGGAATGCGATCATGAATTTTCATCCATTTAAGGACTGCAAATAAAGCCTCAGTAGGAGCATCATAACTTTGGTCAAGGATGATTCTTGCAGCTCTTTTTTGGAATTTGTAAAGTTTATTTAGTAATTTAGCACTACAGTTACCCCAGATTGTACAGCAGTAGTCCAAATGGGGTAAAATATATGCATTGAAAAACATTTTTCTCTTGTCTATTGAGAGATACTGTTTTATTCTCAGTAAAAGATATAGTAAGGAGTTGCATTTTTTGATTACCATCTCAACTTGTTTATTTCAATTCAATTTATGGTCAACATGGACTCCTAATAATTTTTCATGATCTGTAAAGTCAATTTGTTGATCTCCAAGAATAAGGTTAAAGTCATTATTTTCACTTGAGCTGAGAATTTTATGAATGTTGTTTGATGGTGAAATAATCATTGCTTTGGTTTTTTGAGGATTTGGTATCATTGAATTTCGTTGGCACCATTCATGAATGGTATTGAGGCTATTTTGAAGATCTTGGCAAATTGAGTTTAGGGATTTCCCTACAGCTGTTATGGTTGTGTCATCTGCAAACATATCAGCTGTGGAATTACTTAAGTGCAAGGGCAGGTCATTGATGTACAGAATGAATAGAATAGGTCCAAGAACTGACCCTTGTGGCATTCCAGAGGTTATTTCAAGAGCTGACGAGAGTTTGCCATGGATATATACTTGTTGATACCTATCTGATAAGTATGACTTAAACCAATGAAGAGTTTCTAGTGAGATGCTGTACTCTTTCATTTTTTGAATAAGTAGAGAGTGGTTAATCAAATCAAAAGCTTTGGTAAGATCAAGGAAGACTGTACCGACAAGTTTATTATCATTGATAAGTAAGGGCAGTTTCACAAGAATGATTTGGACGAAAACCAGATTGATTTTTATGAATAAGAGAGTGATGTTCAAAGTATATTTTAAGTTAGTCTCCTACATGTTTTTCTAAAAGGAAGAATTGAGATTGGTCGATAATTATTTTTGTCAGATTTAACTCCTTTCTTGAAAATTGGAATTACTTTTGCTTTCTTAAATTGAGATGGAAAACAAGATCTAGTAATGCTTTGGTTGAAGATGTATGTTAGGGCCCTGATATAATATCAGTACTCATTTTAAGAAATTTGGCGCCGATGCCATCTAATCCAGTAGATTTGCTAACATCTAATATATTTAATTGTTTTGTTACAAAATCTTTAGTAATCAAGGGAATTTTGAATGGTGCATCATTATTGACATTTTTATTCTTAACAAATTCCTGTAACCTATGTCTATCTTTTTCTGATATGCTTTCATTATCTCCTGAAGCCATAGTAAATATATTTGCAAAGAAATCATTAAAAGCTTCAGCAGCAGTTGTTGGATCTCTTATTGGATCACCTAAAGGGTCTAAGATAAAGTTTGATTGACATTTGGTGGATTTTCCAGACAGGTCTTTTAAATGTTTCCATAATTTACTGGGGTTGTTTTTATTTTCATTAATAGTGGTATTATAAAATGACTTCTTAGATTTTGTTATAAGTAATTTCAGTTTGTTGCGCCAGTATTTGTAGTTATTAATATCATTTTCCAATTTGAATTTATCGCGTTTCTTCATTGCCTCAGTAATTTCAGGGTTGAACCAGTCAGGAAGATTAGAGTGCTTTACCCGTTTTTGCTTGATAGGGGCATGAGTATTCAGTACTTCTGTAAAAAGATCTAGAAAACAGTCTAATGCATCATGTGGGTCATCATATATTTCTATTAGTGACCAGGGTTGAGTAGTCAATGAATTGATAAAATCATTTTTGCAGAAGTTATTTAGATTTCTGTATGAAATAATATTATGGATGGGTCTATTAGAGTTGCTTGATGATAATTTACGCGTAAAGCATACAGTATAATGGTCACTTATAGATATATTAGGAATTTGTACATTAATTATATTGCAAGGCATGTTAGTATAGATATGATCAATAATAGTAGAGGTGTTAGTTGTTACTCTGGTGGGTGTATTAACCAATTGTGTTAAATTGAATGAATCTATCACATCTTTCCAAGAGGAATTAATAATTTGAGAATTAGCAAAGTTTTAATTAAAGTCTCCAGTTAGGATAACTTCTTTGTTTTCAGAGTACAATAGTTCTAAAAGATTTTCTAGCTCCACAGTCCAGCTATTGTTAGATGATGGTGGCCTGTATATATATCCAAAATTGAATGGCTTTTGTTTCGAACAATGTATTTCTAACCATATGGCCTCAATATTTTCCCTTTCTAAATCAGGTCTTTCTAAACAATGATATTTACAATTAACATATGCTACAAGACCACCACCATTTGATTGTCTGTCCCTGCGAAAAAGATTGTAATTGTTTAATTGAATTTCACTGTCAGAGAATTGACTGTTCAGAAATGTTTCTCAGAGACACAATATATCAATATCTTTATATTTATCTAGTAAAATTTTCAGTTCATCAAATTTTGGGTAAAGGTAATGGATATTCAAATGGAAAAAAATTATGCCACGCTTTTCAAATAATAATGTTTCAGAATTATCTATGTAAGAATTAGTGTTATCCTCATATAGATTTTCAAGGTTTGAATTATGTCCATTTATGTCAGAAAAAATTGTGTTTAATAATGTTGAACTATCTTGATGATTGTTGCTTAAAATCTTCTCCATGCAGGTGGTGTCCATCGTATGTTCTGTTGATGACGAAATTTGTGACGTCGATTCCAGGGTGTTCGTTGGACCATTTGAAAATTTATGTCTCCTGATAGATTCAAGTTAGTTGTGTCCAGTTTGTGGGTGTTATAAATTGCTAATTTTAATTGATTAGATAGCAATCTGGCTCCTTTATCTGTTAGATGTACTTCATCTTTGAATAAAGTCCTGTCTGTTGCTTGTTTATTGAACATGAATTTTTGTGTATTGTCAATAAATATTAGGTTATTTTCAATACAGTATGTTTGGAGTAGATTGTTCAAGGACTCAATGTTCTTCGAAGACAGTTGGTCGTATTTCTTAGGTAGAATCGACGATATCAGTATTTGTGCACTGGAATTGTACTGGGAGACAATCTGAACAATGTCCTTAAAGTCATTCAGAATCGCCTGTGGTTCTTCTGCACTAGATATATTATTTATTCCAGCATGGATGACTATGGTGTCAAATTTCTCCTGGATGCTACTTGCATTTGTTAGAATTGTTTTCAAGCTGTCATTTAGGTTTTTCATTTTTGCTCCAGGATGAGATTTTATTGTGACTTGCGTTGAGTCTCCAGCCATGTATGACCTATTAACTGCTCTTGTCACCGAATCACCCATAATCAGAATCTTTGGTTTGCGAGCTGCTTCAGAGACCTGATTCTGACATGTATTTGTTTCAATGCCTTGTTGTTGCTTCTGTTTTTGTTGTTGGTTGTCATTCATTTAGTTATCATCCACTTTACTAATGGTATTTTTTAACATTTGAATTTCTAGTTGACTCTGCTTTAGTTCACTTTTAATGTTTTTAATTTCCTCAGAAGTTGAGGAAGCCATACTGAGTTTTATTTCTTCTATTGCCGTTTTAATAGTATTGAAGTCATCATTCAAACTTGACACTTTTGTTTCAAGACCACACTCATGTTTCTTTTTGATTTCAGATTTTGAATGCAATTTTTCTTTGCAGATCAGATTTCTTTTTTCTTCTCTTAATTTTGAAGTAATTTCTAATTCCTTTTCTAACTTCTCTTCTAGAATCAGTGACGCCGCATTAGATTCTGCTAGTTTCTTTTTAGCAATTTTTATCTTCCCAGTCAAAAAGTTAATTTGTTCTGCCAGTTCAGTAGATTTTACTTGGGAGTCGGCCAGTGTTTGTTTGGGAATTTCTGCAGCTTCCAGAAGTTGTTTTAGCTTTTGGGATAGATCATCGTTGCTTGTTTTTAGTAAAAAATTTTCTCTAATCAGGTTAGAGTTTTCTCTTGTCAACTGTTCAGTCAATTGACCAAGTTGCAGTACCTCAAGTTTTTGGTTGTTAGAGTTGTAGAACTGTAGAGTTTTCAGGGGTTTCACTTACTTGATCAAACGAAGTGCTAGGAGTTGAAACAGTGGTTTCATTGCAGAGTATTTCAGTATTGTCAATATTTTTTGTGAAGGATCCTAGGTTTGAATTTTCATGATATCTATGTTTGACTATAGTTTCTTCTGGTTCAGAGTTCTTGAATATAGCTTGATAATTCAGTGGTTGATCTGTTTTTCTTGGCTGTCTCTGGTTAGCTTTATCGTTTAGTTTGTTTGGTAATTCATAGAATCGTTTTTGAAAATGCTCATAGTCTACTTTAGGTCCACCTTTTCTTTCAGACTTTTCAGCCTCTTTCATTTGCTTTGCAAGTTTTGTCCAGCTACTTGGAATAGATGGTCCCTTTATTACTTTATATATTGACTTCAATATGCTTTTATTCTTGTGTTTATTCTGTGAGGATGGAGTAGATGCCATTATAGGTGACGGTGATATATATGAACAACATTGATTCTTATTTGTGTTGTCATATGTTGATGGTGTAGTGAGTTGTACTTGTTCTTGCTCAATTTAAAATTGATTGTGTCAAATTGGCATTGAAAAATAAGCGTAAAATCTGAGTTATTCAGCTGATTGGACCTAGCTATTTGCAGATTATACAAAGGGAAGTAACTGACTAATATCCTCCCATTTTATTAAGGTATACAATCCCTTATGTCACTCACGATTAAACGCTGCTTTTGGAAAGCATTGCACATACTAATGAGATAGGATATGTTTCATTCATTGCAATGTTATCATCATTTAGTATGGGTTGAATTCATTTCAGAGAAAATTTCAGTTACCTGTTTTCCTTTCTCATGTGAAATATAACATTTGTACTAGATCAATGTAGATTTTTGCCGTCTATGGACATGGATACTAGTCGTCCACGTAAACATTGCGTATGTAAACATAGCCATTTTCATTACACACCGATATTTAGGGATGAAGCATTTTTACAATTTTAGAGATTAGTTAATTTACACTTATTTTTTTAACACATCTTTATATAAAATTTACAATGTTCATAAGCACTATTTGAAATAAATGGTAAATATCAATGTGGTATGTTTAGTTCAGTGAAATGGTGTTTATGGGTCAGCTTATTCACCTATTTAGTTGAAAAGTCCATTGTTCAAAGTACAAAAACACAATGACTTAGAGTACGATCTGTAGTTTTGATAATAGGTCATTAGTTATTCTTTGTTGCTGACTGAGATCTCTTGGCGGTCTGCAGTAAATCAATCTCCGTAAATAGATATCCCTTAGAGCAACGCGTACATGATCTCTCAGGGTCACGTCAAGATAATCATTGTGTCGTCCAATCTATGAGTTGCTTTCATCTAGACGAAACACTATAAATAACTATAAATTCCTATGTTAAAACCGAGGTTTGCGAGCTATTTGACGGTGGTTTTATTCACAGACTGTGATTGGACGGCTTTTACAAATTGCATGACGTAGACGATCTAAATAATTAACTGAACATAATGATTGCGTCATGTACATCATAATGAAAAAAGGTTATCTCAACGCGAGCCTCATAACGAAACTGCCAGAGCTAAATTAGTGAGTAGGCGAGCGGAAATTTTAGATCGGGTTTAAGTCAGATTGGCAGTTAAGTAGATGGGTTACGAAAGTATCTCATGTCTAATGATTCTACTGTTAATCTTAGACAGTTTTTGTTGTAACATTTCAGACAGATTTCGACTTAACGATTTTGAAGTATATGGTGTATCGGACTTAGCTTTAACGACATTGATCTACGATGATGCAATAGAACAACAATATAATGAAAGAGTTATCTTGATAAAAAATGACGAGTTCAGAGAACAGAAGTTCATGGGTATTCGTATAGAAGCGAAAAAGAACACCAACCCAAATGTAGATGGAGGGCTCTCTATGCTAACGTTGTGTGAAGTTGAAATATATTCCATTAATGGTAAGTACTCAAAACTATGGGGAAAAGTAAGCCTCGAGAGATCCTTGCACGTGTCCACTTCTTCAAAAAGTAACAATTTAACACGTATAATATTAAGTCAATATAAATTCAAAACACAGAAAGTCCTTCCTATTGCAAATAAATGTCTGTTTATGTACAATGCTGTCATTTTTTCTTAAAAAGTTAAACTTTAAAACCGTTTTATATAATGACAGCATAGGTGAAGTGAGGTTTAATGTAGCTCAAGGTCGTTTGTTTGTAGTCTTTGTAATGCGATTACCTTGATTTTAGCGGAACATAGAAAGTTGCACATAATTTGTTCTTAATAATTCAAACTTGATATTTTAACAAATTGTGTGATTAAGTTTATTCTTTATAATTATTGAAAACAACACCACCACAACAACAACCACAACATCAACAACGACGACAAGAACAACAACAACACCAACTATTCTTACACCGGAAATGAATGTAACAGAATCATCTGTTAATGAGACTAAAACAGTAACGACTGGCGGGTATGTTTGCATCGTTGTCGGCATCATCTCTGGAATAGGAGGAGCTATCTTTGCCACACTAGTACTTGTAATAGTGTGGTTCACAAAATTAAGGTAATACCTAGGAAATATTAAGGTTACTTTTTACATTGACTTCTTCATCCTTTTTGTTTATTTTTAACGCTGTAGCAACACATTGTATTGGTTATATTAAAGCGGCCAGTCAACATACTCAACGCTCCTTGAAAGGCTTAGTCTCTGGATTTAGCTGTCAATCATTTACTTGGCGCATACTTCCGTCAGTGACTTACAACTGCCATACATGATTTAGATTCACCGGTGGGAGGGAGAAATGCCTGTACGATTATATTCAGTCTCAGATACAGTTGACCAGTTATAAAGGCTTAGACTTAAAAGTCTAGCCGAAAACGTAGCCATCTTTGACGTTACTGTTGGGAGTAGTTTGGATGTCTGCCTGCTATTAAACAAATTATTGGCATCTATGCTATTATTTCAGAATGATAAATGACAGGCTCGATCTTTTGTCGCAACAAAGCAAATCTCCGTAAACAGATATATTGTAAAAGAGTTGTCGTACAGGATCTCTAGGGTTCCCATGGAGGGTCAAGTTGAGATGAGCTTTGTGTCGACCAATCAAAGCGTAGCTTTCATCTAACCAAAACACTATTATTAGCATTTTAATTTCGTAATTTCTATTTTTATGCCAAGATTTGCGAGCTAATAAGACAGCTGTTTCAAATTGCAAGACGTAGACGATATAAACAAGTTACTAAACAGAACGATTTAGTCATGGATACTATAATGAGAAAAGGTCACCTGAACGTGACCCTTGTAAGAAAACGGCCAGATCTAAATTAGCGAGTAGGCGAGCGGAAAATTTAAGATCGGTGTTTAATCAGATTGCAATAAAGCAATATAAATGTACAGTCCCTAAATTAGGCCATGCCAAATTGGAATTCTGTTAAGCGTCAACACAAGTTTGACAAACCTAAAACACACAAAAAGACACAAACCGAAAACAAAAACACAAATATTTTACATATTAAATATTTCAATCACTTTCGATTCTTAAAAAGCTCTTATGACCCTGGACGTCCAAAATACCACACCAATCCTTTTTCATACAGAGAAGGGAAATATACTGTTTTTTTTTCGTTTGTCTTCGTGAGAAGACGAACAACCTGAACGAGTCGTACATACGGTCGCACGATCTTGCGCATGGTCCTGTCTACCCTCTCATAGTAGAAAACATTTAGTTAACATAGTTTACAACTATTTTTAAATTTACTTTGGCTCTATATTAAACATTGATTTGCCTTGTTTTACTCAAAGAGGCATTTTGGTTATCAAAGTAACTTTTTCTACATACGCCATTGTCATAATTATTTCGTATCTATTTTCATTTTTTATAAATAACTTTGGACATTATAAGTGTCCTAAAAAGTTTGTAGATAAGGTTACTTTTCAACAAAAATGATTCTTTGAGTGAAACAAGACAAAATGATTATTAAGTTGATTTAAACGTGGTGTTGCCTTAATCAAGTTGCCTCATGTGGGACTAAATGTTTATACTTAGGTATATAGAGGAGAAGATGGTGTAGCGCGACATAATCGTGCGACCTTAAGCACGACTCATGCAGGTTGTTCGTTATCTCACGAAGACAAACGGAAAAACAGCGTAAGCACAACCCCCAGCAAAACATCGACAGCTCTGGCAACCATGCCTTATTTTCCTTCTCTATATCAGAAAAAATGGAGTGGTGTTTTGGAACGATCGGGGCTTGGTAGTGTGTGCAATCCTTCATCGAGTAGTGTCATCGTTTGTATTACTGATAAAAAACTATTCAACGGTTTACGTACTTTTTAGATTACAATGTATATTAAATTCAATTTGACTTTAATACAAGTAACTTTAAGATGGTATGTTCAGTGTTAATAATTTTACAAGTCACACAATTTTTTTGTCAATTAAGGACCTAAATAACTCATTAGAGCAATATTTCAAAAATTAATATACACTTTTGAATTAGTTCCCTTTACCTCTTATATTTTATGCAGCATATTTCGGATATTATATTTATGCCCTTCGGGCATTCAATTGAAATATATACAAAAGAGTATCTACTCGTATAAATATATATGCAGGGGAGACAATCTAGTCTAGGATATGAAACACCACTGTTGGTTCCCGTGGCATTTGAATGAGGTTACCATGTATATAATAAGGCCATGCCAAATTAGAATTTTATTAAGAGTCAACTCAAGTTTGACAAACCTAGGTACCTATTCACAAAAACACACAAATTGAAAACAAAATAAATGTCCATTCTAGCTAGTATTCACACAAATAAGTACTTGGTAGCACATGAATGTTTATGACGTTAATGTGAGATTAAAGTAATTCTATAATTAAGTATATACAACAGACACATGTACATTTTACTTTTTTCAATTACACAGAAACAAGGAACTAGCAGTTTTTCCTGAAAAAAAATCAGTTATCGAATCCCGAAACAACAGAATTATTTAAGAAAAATTCGATAACAATTTTGTGGGTTTTTTTAGATTGAGGACTCTAAAACCTACGCGCACGCGGACGCTTAACGAAATTCTGATATGGCATGGCCTTAGTACTTATTGCGACCCTTTCAAGCGAACGAGCATTATAGACAATTCTAGTAGATAAATATATTCTGACTTATGCTAGTCCTATCCTAACCTTTTTTTTACACATGAAAAATTTTATTATTCTCTTTCTAGAGGTAAGCCAAAAGATGAAACATTAGCACACACTAACAGCATGACTGTTACATTTAATGCCGAATCAACAATGTCCGAGTATAATGAGTTAGGAAGTGATTCAAGACATGTCCCAATGTATGAACCATTAGAAACAGGACGTAAGTTTATGTTTTATATTAGAAAAAGAAGTTTATATTTCATGCAGTATTTATGGTTGAATTACCATCAATACGTTTATGTCATTCAATATCAACACAATAAAGCCTCCAAAATACATTTTGAAATATTTATTTTACTTTCACAATTATTTGCTCCTAGCGACACAACTCGAAGACATACTCCTGTAAGGGAATAGGTGTAATTTCAAAAATCAAGTAAAACTATCCACAGGTTTCATTTTTTAATATTTTGAAATGAAAACATAATGTACCTGCAAACGAAGTAAATGGACATTTGGATATTCAAACTCAATTAAATGATTGAATGGAAATCTTTAGATCATTATTTACCACCTTTTTAACAGTAAGTCGTATTTCAGTAAATGTAATTATCTACCATTTAATCCCGTTTAGCCCTAATATTATAAGGGTGTAAGAGGTAGATAATCTGCAGAAAAACTAAATAGAAATCAAAGCGCTAATAGCGCTGTCGGACATGGGGTTTTGGTAGAATATTAGAACACGTTATAGTAAACGGAAGCGATACATAGGCGGATCCAGGGTGTGCGGACGCGGCGTACGAACCCCCTAAAATTGCCCAAGCAAAGTATTTTTTTTTACCAAAAATATGGTATTTATAGGAAAATATATAAATATAAACGTCATAAATTTTTGCACGCTCCGCGTGTAGTTAGTAACAAGACTGGAACTGAACTAATACAATGACATAACGCACAATAATTCAAGGAAAATTCCTTTTAAGTATATGTAAGATTTTAACATGATCCAACGGCTGTAAAAAATATGTGATATTTATATGGGACAGGCTCTTTGAAAACCGGGCTTAATGACAACATTTTTTATTTTTACTTTTTTACATTTTCGGAAAGTACAACATCTCCGATGTATGAAACTGAAAACCTTTTCAGAATCTGACCAATATTAACGATTTTACAGCTAAATGAATGTCACGCATAAAATTATGTTTCTTGCAACAAGGAAGTTGCGATTTATCCAAAATGACGTCTGACGCGTTGTTATCCACGAGAAGAGTTGCATACGTCAACGTCATAATATGCTTATAATAAAGGGTAACGCTAACTTAATTTGATATTAAACTCATTTTCACATCCTTTTTTTAATTTTGTTATACATTCGTATCAAAATTTGTCACGGACGATTACATATGGTCGTGCATGCAATTCAGAGGATAATTACTTCTTCAATTAAGATAGTCCTTAATACGCGTTAACAAGCAGACGATATGCTGTTTGTGCAATTTAGGTATGTCTAATCCGTTAATGTAAGGGGAAGATTCCTTGTATCGCAAAGGCGGATCCAGGATTTCCAGTTACGGGGGGATTTAAGTTACGGGAGGCGAACGGAAAATTATATATACCTAGATGCTTACCCTAGGAAAGGATAGTTTAGGTTCTATAAATGTGCCTGAAGCCTTAGAAATGAGCTTTAGGGGTCGCAGCCATTCTGAACCCCTGGTCAAGGCTTTGTCCAGGACCCATAGTGGGCCCTTGAATACGGCCGCTAGACCCCCAGTCTGCTTGTTCATTTTGCGTCCGCCCCCCGTAACTTGAATTCTCTAAGAATTTGCTACAGGCCGCCACTAAACATAGGAACCCAATGTAAAGAACTTGTTTTAGTACAATGAACTAGAAGGAGGTATACTTATCCCCTTTTATCACACGTATTTTAATAAAATTGACATATGTTAAAATGGAAACTATAAAATGTTTTTTCGCGAAGTACTCTTTCACTTATACTACGATGAGTCATTTCAGTGTTTATTATATTCTATCCAGACCTGTTTCATTCGTAAAATAATTCTATGTAGTAATGTATCATAAATGTCTTTCAGAAGCCACAGACTTACAGCCAACACAACCATTACCACCACCAGCAGCAGCAACAACAACTGATGATGAATATAATTATATACATCCACAAGGGGGTGGTTATGATATCGTTTTGTAAGCTTATGTTTTAGAAAATTAACTTAACAATCGGCATAATAGGGATTAATGGATCAGAATTTTGTAACCTACATCTTTTCTTCAGGGAAAAGCGAGAACTTTGGCTTTGAATCAAGCAAACCGCTGGGAAAATCTCCTTTCTTGGGGGACATGCAGATGGTCAAGTCCCGGTAGTCATGACTGTATTTTTATATCTACATAAAGTTTGGATTATTTTTTTAAAATGTACAATTTTTTCATTTCAATTATGAACACCGTGAATACATTAGGCCATGCCATACTGGAATTTTGTAAGCGTCCGCGTGCGCGTAGAATTCAGAGTCCTCAATCCAAAAAAATCAAATTTGTTAGTGATTTATTCTTAATTAATTACGATGTTCCGGGATTCGATAACGACAAATTCGTTCGGGGGAAAATGTATTCAGCAACGACGTTATTCTTTCGAAGCAATTTATCATAACCGTGTCATTAATACAATATATATTTTACTAGACAAAAAACACTGGTCATTTTATATTAAATCATATGTTTTAAGTCTGTGCTTAAACTAGTCTTTTTATAAGTGATTCGGACCATTGTTTCATATTATATTGATGTTTTCGATTAAACATACCTAAATAATGCATTGTTTTGTTTTCTTCTTCGGTTTGTGTGTTTTTTGTGAATAGGTACCTAGGTTTGTCAAACTTGAGTTGACGCTTAACAAAAACCCAATTTGGCATGGCCTTATTTTGAACAAAGAATAAACATGTGACAAAATAAAGTTAATGAGATTACCTAAGTATATCTAGACATTGTCTACGAAATTAGGATTTGAAAGTGGTTGTCCGAACAGGTCATTTCAGTAACAAGCACAATATATCTTGTATGTAGATTTTAAGTTGCCCAAAAGAAACTTTTGTTTGCCCGAACTAAAAAGTAGTTGTCCCGGGCAACCGGACGCCCACTAATTTCGTAGACTATAGACAATACAATTAAATTTACAAACTCACAGATATTGTTATTTTTTGTATTTTAGAATTGTCTGTCGATTACTGTAATTGTATTAGGAAAATGACTTTTTGTATTTCAAGGCTAACTGACCTATAGAATGTGAGAAACACACATGTATATAAAACAATGCACATAAAGCACTAAACTCATCTAGATAATATTATTTTTGGGGTAGTTCAATGTACATACAATTGTTTACAGTTGTACGTCAATTGCATTAACATTGTCATTATCAGAATAATGTACCATTTAAAACAGAACGTAAGCTTATTTATTATATCAGTAAAAAGAGAAATATAGTTGAATTACCATAATACTTTTATGTCATGTAACATTAAAGAGACATATTAAATACTTTTTTTTACTTTTCACAATTATTTTGACTTTAGGCCACAACAAGTTGATGAGTTGTTCTACGGATTTTTCTGGAAAAAAGGGGCGAACGAACGAAGAAAAAAATCTGAATTCATTTGTTTATATAGCGGTTTGACCAAGTTTTTATGAGCTAGCGAGAAAATAAAAATATTTTTTATAAAAGTCGTCAAAATTAAGGTGCAAGCGAATCCAAAGAACATATGATCAATTTGTTGTGGGCTTTGCTTTACAATCAGTGATCAATGATTCTTTACTGCCTCCAAGACGTTTCTAGACTGTTTTCCTGACTGTCCAATTATATAATCCTGACAGTGGCAGATTTACCTGATTCATTACAAGATCATGTCATTGTATATTATATTAACTGCATCAGTTTTTGCCAAGCACATTCCTTTACTTTTCCTAACAACTTATATCACTCTCTTCAACAGCAACATTTTTTTTCTATATTTGATTTCTTCCACTGATTAAGGTAGGTCGATTACATGTAAGCGATATAACAATACTAATTAACTAACCGCGAATTATCTTCACAGTGTAACTTCTGCAGAACGGTCATCTACAGAACAACAGCAACAGCTTTTAATACCCATTGGTATAGTTTTAATTGAATCTAACCTCTGCAGAGCAACAATATGTGAACAAAAACACATTTTATGACCTCTAAGTTGGTGTTGTACAAGAGAGATTGTACTGTAATTAATTTATCATCATAATTTTAATATTTAAATTTTGTTACACTACCTAACTTTAATTGTATTTAAATTACATCCAGTATGAAGGATAAAAATTGCTCAAGCCCGCCCGGCTTGTTCAGTCGGTAGCGCACAAGTCTCCTGATCGAGGGGTCCTAGGTTCGATTTCAGGGCGGGGCAGACATATCCAACTATTTGTCCTTTATCGATAAGCCTAGTAGGCTAGCGTGCGCTATATAGAAATAAGAAAGACATTGTTACTTAATCTAATATAACTCGAATTTAAAACTGTTTATCTTTCTATCCCATTCAGTTTCAAATAAATCAATTCAACCCCTTTCTTATTGTGTATATATTTTTTTAAATTGAAAAATAAATAGTTGGGGGAATTTTGAGTTAAAAATGTTAACCCTATTTCCTATGAATTTCAATACAAAGTGCATTTTTTTACCTCAACATTGGCAATATTTTGTCTAATTTCTTTCTTACTGTTTAAAAATCATTTCTATCCCATTCGGATTCAATAACTACGATCTTTTCTGAAATCAGTGGTACAGGTTTTATAATTTTTGAAGAATATTTAGTTGGGAGAAATAGCGAATTAATTTAGTAAGTATTGTTTTTTTACTTTCATTCGGGAGATTCCGTTTTGCTATACAGAAACTGGCGAAGATAGCCGAACAATCGATAGCATACGACTCTTTATCGCTACCGATCAGCGGTCAAATATATTATTTGTTATCTAGCATTATAATCAGAGCCCCAATATGAAGATATATTCATCAACAGTAAACAGTAAACTAACTGTTTTACAAACATGAAGTTATCGACATTCATTATAAGAGACAAAATTAACTGCTCAAACAATTCTGCTTTCTAAATTTCAGTTTGACAAACTGTCCATGTCTTAAAATAATGGAGTACTAATATAAGATCACACAATATTCATTTATATGTCTATTACTAAAGATCTTGTTCGTAGAGGTGTTTGAAATAGAAAAATGTCTATTTTCGTTGCAGTCAAAAAACTCTAGACTGAAGTGAATGTGACAAGATTAATAAGTTTTTTTTTCAATTTCAAGTTTACTTGTTACAAAAGTTATAAATCGTTTGGAATTGTATAATTCGTTATTTGTTTCTTATTTTTACACAAGTTATACAGTAAAATACTTATTTAAGAAGTAGAAAATACATTATGTAATGTTATAAAAAAGATGCTGTTTAAATGATTAATTGAAGAACTTAACCTTTATCTGGTTTCCATTACTAGAGAATTGCTAAAATGACTAATAAAAATCAGATGGTTTTCAGCTCATAAAACATAAAAAATAGGCATAGCTGAGAAAAAAATACAAAAAAACAAATACTCATGACTGTACATGTATTTACTCGCCTAATTTGCTAACTCATTCAGTTTAATACTGTTTCAAATTAAAACATTTGTGTCCTCCTCGTCTTCATTCCAGTCAAGGGGTTAGCGGGTAATGGAATCTGGGTCCTTGCAGAGCGTTTGTCCTATTTATCGCCATTTTCGTTTCTTAATGGTTTCTGTGATGGGGACTTGTTTTGTTCTACTCCGGAGGGACTAGTTTGAAATTATCTCTGGCTAGCGGATTTACGATATTACATATTGTAATATTTGCGTACTTGTATATGCATATATTTGTGAGAACACAGAACACCTATAAACATGCATAGGCAATATCATGCTCTTATACTTAATAGCTGAAATCAAACTATGTTTACGACTTTAAATCTAGTTGAGAAGCTGATTTTATGACTAGTTCAAAAAACTAAAATTTACAGCTACTAGAATTTTACGATCATCGTTATACAATGAGAGGTTATCAAAGAGTAGACATTGTTTTATTGTTCATCAACCAATTTGTAATCTACAACTACACTGGGGTCCAAAAGTTTCTTAACACATTCTGTTTCATATTTTCTCTGAAAACTTGAACTTTCGTGGAGAATTCAATGAGAATTCTTCATTAAGACCCACATTTTGACAAAAAAGGAGTCACCATATAAGAACATGAATGAAGGTTAAAGATAAAATGTATGTTAGTTGTGAAACCAAAAACATGTGAAGTATGTCTATGTATATTCTAAAACATCAAAATTTAACATGCGTAAAGAAACTTATGGACCCCAGTGTATGTAACAACACGTTTAGAAAAAGCGAAAAGTGTGCTTATTACTAGTATTGAATTCTCGTTCTAAAACTTTGCATATCTGTCTCTTTGGTCGAGTGATTATGGTAACGGACTTCAAATCTGGCAACCTCTTATACATATGTATATCAGTTATTGAAAGTAGGTCATGTATTCGAGCCAAGCTACCACTCAGGAATCTTTAGGTAAGAGGATTTGCGGAGGATTTGATTCAAGTACTTCTACATTCAAGAATTACATGTAATAGTCAGTCCACCTCATATTACATGTGGAGTTTTCTTAATGTATTCATTTATTCTATTTTTACAGATAGTGGTCGAACTTGGTGTAATTATAAGCAATGTATAAACACTCGTCTTTTAATAAAGAGTTCAGGCGTTATGTTAATCGGTGAGAACTTTTTTATTGTCTTATGGAACAATATAAACATTAATTGAAATTGAAACTCATTGTTTTGTTCTATCAGCAATTCAGCGAGCTGTCAGTGTCAGTGCTAATGGAAACCACTTAAATTTTAACTTCCTGTTGAATATCTTTAAGATTTTCTCATAATTCATAATATTGTAAAAAAAACTTATACTACAGTCCCATAAACATAAAAATATCCGTGTGGGCACCGTAAGGGCGCCGTGTGATCAAGCTCTGCAATGACTCGTACCAACTCTTGCGTTCCCGTACGGACTGTTACGTTTTAACCAGGGTCCGTGAGATGAGCCATGGATACACGTATCAGTTTCAAAATCAAATCGTGAACGCAATCGTGTCCGAGTATGGATTAAACTTGCATATCTTCCAGCTACGGCTCCGTACGGGAGTGTTGTTTTGTGCAATGAGCGTACCGTCACCTCAATACGCAAGGCTTCCCATGGCCTACGGCTGTCTGCACGTACGGGTCCGCAACAAGCCACGATTTTATGGGACTGAGGCATTACCGAAACATTGTAATATCGAACGACTCATTCATTGGAGAGATGATATAACAATTTTTCGTAGTCTTCCGAGTCACATAATGTATCCTCATGGAGCGGACGGACTATTATATAATCTCAAAAAGCAAAGGAAATTTACACTTTATACAGCAGTCTTCATTTTGTAACCGATGGATATAGAACAAACTATATCGCAATCATACTTTATGTCTCTTCCATAGGCGGGTCCATAGTTCTGACCCCCTAACCCCCCTGGAATTTCCCAAAATGTACCTGTCCATAAGTGTATTTTTTGACTGTCAGTCATTTTCAGTTGCATGAAGCAATTTTTCTCGGTGCTTAACATAGATTTAATAGTTATGTAGTTTTTATCAATAATATGTCGCATTATTCTGCAAAAAGTTTATAATGTGGCTGTGGTTCGAAAGTTGGGCATCAAAAAAGTGATTTTCGGAAAATTTGCTTTATACGAGGTTTTGATATTACGACAAATAATATATACGTTTATGTTACATTGTAGTATGTATTTCATTTTGCAATGGGTAATTTGTAATGGTCTGCTTGTGAAATAAACTAAATTATAACAGTTACTGTTAAATGGTTTTTTCATTGTCCATATTGACCACGCTAAATACCAATTTATTATTTTCGAAAATAATGTATAAAGAAGAAAATTTATATGATTCCTTTCCATATGATACCTTTTTGGGTAAAAGGTTTTTTTTTAACTTTGTTCTCTTCTCGTGTATAAGCTTTGTTTGATACCACTATTTCGTCGGCTTCAGCAACACTGCTCTTAGTCAGTTTTTCATAAAAAAACACTTATATATTTTTAATATTTCCTTGATATATGTTCGAAGAAAAAAACATATTTTACTAGGAACAATCTTTAGTGGTTCAGTTGGCATTTTCAGCTAAGTAAGTTGAATATAATGCAACGCTACAAGTTTATATGCCTCCCTAAAAGACAGCAATGCAATATTAGTCCGACGATATCGACATGGAAACTGTAGACGTACTATAATGGTGAAGCAGTAAGCTACTACTAATACGTTGCCACAGTGGTGTGACTATCATTTCTCTGGATCACAAAACACCAATGTATCATCAAGGATTAAGTTTATAAAAAAACACTAAGTTTGATTATAATGTTTTATTGTAGCTATTGATCTGCATAGTTAGTTTACATTCGTATTTCATATGAATACAAAATCCATTGTAGTAATACAGTTCTCAATATTAAAGTTTATAAATCTCATGTTTGAACGGTCCAATCGGCAATCTACCTCACCAGACAATATCTTTAAATACATTGTATAATACACGTTTCTACACGGGCCCCAGCTATTCTTCACGTGTATTAAAAAATCATTTCTTTCTTTCTTTTTCACATCGTTTTAACATAGTATTTCGTTTTTACGACATAGATAGATAGATATTTTTACCTCCATATAGGAGAGCTATCAACACATATATAAATCACATATCAAACATATATACTATTAAATGACATCACAATACATACAAATACATTAGATTGTAAAAACATAAAAAATAAAATATTTAGAAAAATGGTACAAAATGAAAGGATTTCTATATCAATGAATTTTACAACCGAGATCAGTTTATGATCTTTATGATATTTATGTTACATATTAATACAAAAATTATTTGTTTAGAACAACACAAGTTTAAAAATACAACAAGAATTAATACAAATAAACATAACAATATGAATCTGAGCTGGTCCTGTATATGACTATTTTATTCAAAAATTTTAACAAAATTAGCATGATGGATACCACCATTTGTTGGTAAATCATGCTTTTAATGGTAAACATATTTTCCATTCCACTTACAACTAAGACAATCGTAATATAAATCACATGTTTATTTTATTGACATCCTAAGCGTCCCTCGTGGTGGATTATAGTGCGTACAAAAAACAAAACACTGTTTATAATAACAATACAATGAACTACCCCACGACGAGGGATGCCCAGGATGACTTTAAAATAAACAAGTGTGATATGTTTTACTTGTGTCTTAGTTGTTGGTGTAATGGAAAGCGTTCTACCATAACAAGCATGATTTACCAAGTGGTGGTGGTTTATCAACCATGCTAATTTTGTTAAAATGAATTACACAAATTTTATTTTCATTACTGCCTACCCCTGAAATGAATTGTCTCATTTTTAATGTTTACCAAAACACGTTTTGTTTTTTGTACGCACTATATAGTGCGTACAAAAAAACAAAACACTGTTTATAATAACAATACAATGAACCAACCCACGACGAGGGATGCCAAGGATGTCTTTAAAATAAACAATTGTGATATGTTTTACTTGTGCCTTAGTTGTTGGTGTAATGAAAAGCGTGCTACCATAACAAACATGATTTACCAAGTGGTGGTGGTTTATCAACCATGCTAATTTTGTTAAAATGAATTACACAAATTTTATTTTCATTACTGCCTACCCCTGAAATGAATTGTCTCATTTTTAATGTTTACCAAAACAGGTTTTGTTTTTTTGTACGCACTATAGTTTATTCTATTGTTATTATAAACAATGTTTTTTTTGTTCAAACTATATAGTTCTGTTATATTAACCTGTCACAACTTAAATAATTACACGGTCACTGAATTTGTTATTTTTAAGTTCTTTGAACTTGTTTTTTTTTTCAACGATATTCAAAATTGCTACATACATGTATATAGTTAGATCATCAATAATTAATATGGATCGGTGGCTCAATTGTTTAAAAGAAGATAAATACTAACACACTCAGTGACCGTGTAATTATTCAAGTTGTGACAGGTTAATTAAAGGTAAATTAAACGTAAACTAGACACGTATTGTGCTTTTATCGACTTCAGTAAAGCCTAAGATTATATTAACAGACATAAATTATGGTCGAAACTTTTTTCTCTAGGTATTGAAGGTAATATGCTTCGAGCAATTAAAAGTCTTTATTCCAATGTTTCATCATGTGTTAGAGTAAATCAGTACATGACTGAATGGTTTGATATTAAATGTGGTTTAAGACAAGGGTGTATCTTGTCTCCTCTAATGTTCAATCTATATATAAATGACCTAGCTTTGTATATTAAATCTTTTAATATTGGTGTTGAAATAGACGGTACTCGTATGTGTATATTGTTATACGCTGATGATATTGTTTTGATTGCTGAAAATAGCCAGGATTTACAAATATTAATTGATGCTTTGAATGATTGGTGTAAAACAAATGATATGTCTGTAAATTGTGATAAGAGTAAAATTATCCATTTTAGGCCCTTATCTCATGCAAAAACTGATTATATGTTTAAATGTGTCAATACTGTGTTAAATATTGTTGATAAATATACGTATCTTGGTCTTGTATTGACTGAACATCTAAATTTTGATATTATGACAAAGACTGTAGCTCAGAGTGCAAGCCGTGCTTTAGGTTTAGTAATAGCTAAATGTAAATCTTTGGGAGGAGTTCCTTATAATGTTTATACAAAACTGTTTGATTCCATTGTTTGGCCTGTCATTTCATATGGTGCTGCGATTTGGGGTTTTAGAACATACTCTTGTATTGAAGCAATTCATAATAGAGCAATGCGTTTCTATCTTGGTGTTGGAAAGTATACACCAAACGCAGCTATCATTGGTGATATGGGTTGGGTTCCTCCTATTGTCCGACAATGGAAAGTTATCTCAAATCTATGGAGTAAACTTAGTGCACTAGATCATACAAGAGTAAATAAACGGATTGCACTCTGGGCCGCAGCATCTGGTAGTTCCAGATGTAAAAATTGGTTTTATATTGTTAAACAGAAATTGTTTCAATTTGGTCTTAATCATTTTTCTGACATAAATATTTGTATCAACAAGTTATCTCTTAAAAATTGTATTGAAAGTAATATTTTTCAAGACTTCAAATTTGAATGGCTTAATTCTATCCAGACTGAAGAGAGCAAACGTGGGAATGGTGGGAACAAGTTAAGAACCTATAGTCTTTTTAAAAATGATTTTAGTGTTGAAAAATATTGCTCTATAATTATACCTTTTAATCATCGATCTGCCTTTAGTAAATTTAGATGTGGAGTTGCTCCCATTCGCATTGAGACAAGTCGGTATGAACGTTTGCCAGTCTGTGATAGAATTTGCATGACTTGTGGGGTAGTGGAGGACGAGTATCATGTAATGTTATGTTGTTGTTTATATGATGATATACGTTTTAATCTCTTATCACAAGTTTTTAATATATGTAATGATTTTACTAGCTTAACATGTAATGAACAGCTCACAGTAATTTTTACCCACCCAGATTTAATAAGGATTTGTGCAAAAACCTGTTTTAATATTCTAAAATCTCGAAATTTCTTATTGTGTAAGTAATCCATTTTTTAAGTATTTTTATTAAATTCTTATTTTTACTATTCTTAATAATAAAATTTGTCTTATGCATATATTTTACTTTTGATTATAATGTAATATTTGTTAATTTGTATTGTTTAAATTGATAATAGTCTCTCATATTTCTATTTAGAAAGGATTGTATGTTGTTATTAGTTAGAGTTTTATCTGTATATATGTTTTAATTGTATTATATTGTGTAACATGCAATGTGAGACTATAATAAATAAATAATAATAATTAAACAAAATTGTTTTATCTGAAGAAGACAATGTACGTTGACTGACCGCCGTTATATGATCTATACAATGTGTTGTTACGGCGTTAAACCCAACAAACAAATAAAAGAAACCATAATCATTGTAGATGACTACAGACGATTACCAACGTGTTAATTAACCAATTAATTAACTTGTATGTAGGAATGGCGGCAAAAATTTGCAACCATATATGTTGGCAGTGAAGGTAAATTTCAAAATATGGTAGTTCAAGCTCAGGTTAATATTGTTGGATTATACATTATAACGCATCCAAGGTTTAACAAACAGTACGCATCCTGATTAGTATATACATGTACATGCAATTGTAAACATGGCACAAATGTAGATCAAGGGAGTTTTATACAGAATTTGCCGATACAATTTCTAACATCGGAATTCTTACATTTTATAGTCTAATATTTCATATCCATTCCCATGTAGAATTAGAAGTTGCCAGTTCTTTGTATCGGTAAAGAAATGATCATAATAATGGTAAGCATTCAAGTTAAAATCAAAACGAAATACAAAAAGACATACATTAGAATCATAAGTACAAAACGATACTGTCTATAGCCTTAATTCTTTTTAATGGGATATAGATTAGAATTGAAAATATTATACGCACGAATCTATGGAACAACATATTACGTTCCATACAAAGCAAGGTGATTACTGACAGACTGACCGGTTACGCCAAACTCACTTTCATTATACGAGATAGCAACGTATAGACGGTCGTTTTTATTTAGCTTGAATACTGCACCTATGGAGCTGAATATTAAATTCTTATCCCCAAATCTGTCGCATTTTGATTTCGCATTTTCTAGCAGACATCTTGCATCACCTGTGCCATTGGATTGCACGAATACATGGATCCTAAGTGGTTTGTCTACTCGTGTCGAGTTGTCTCCCTCTGGCTTACATTCCGATACAATGTGTGACGTCACGAAGAAGTAGCCATCTTGATCGACAATGACATCTCCATTGGTGTAGTTTAGTTCGTTACCAAAACGGTCTTCTTCATTTCCCCAGATTATTTTTGAGTGATTCGACGCACCAACTAAAATACACAAGATTATGAACAGTAATTTGATTAGCAATTTCGTCGATCGTTTTCGATCTGTGGTATAACCGCCTTTTTCTGACATATATATCAGTACTGGCCTATTGTGTGTATATTGTTCTATTTAGTTGTAAACTGTTCGGCATAATGCCTTGTGTTTCTTGAATTAATTATCTATCTATAGTAAGTATCTGCATTTCAAAAATTAATAAATTTGTCATCAATACAAACATGTTTGTTATGTTTTTTTAATTTTCTTTAATGATAAAATGGGTTCACTGAAGATCATAGCACCAACTCTTGCCTTACCTATTTTCTCTGAGATTTGTTTTGCACAGTTTTGGCCCCATAATTACAAAGCTTGTAGTCAGTATCGGGTCTTCCCAGCTATAACATAACCCCAAGACACTGTTTCCAGAAAACCAAGTTTATTTTGCATGGTGAACCACAGCTTTTTGCACTGTGGAGGAACTCGTTGAAAGTAAAAAAAAAACCTGTACAGAATTACAAAGTTCAAATGTGTTTCTGTCGTTACTAATGGCGCAGCATTATAAGACAGAAATCAACAAAAACTTAAATACACCAAAGCTAAAATGTGATAAACAGGTTATACAGCTTGGTGAGAAAAAGCTAGAAGGTAGCCTAGGATAAGTCTTTTTTCCTCCGCTATCTCTTGCAATACCCATGTGGGTGTAAAAATGAGAAGCAAAACATTTCAAACTGTTCAGCTGATAGAAAACCTTCAGATCTCTGTATCGTATACTAAGCGGAAATTCTGATATGTAACTACAAAGCTAGCTTGAAGCAATGGGTAACCATGATCGTATCATACCTCCGCTGACATAAACTAAAGCTCAAGATTGTACTAAGAGACTGTTGCTAAGTGCAACAACGATTCATCGGTCAGATTTTATGCCATAGCAAAAAATTGTATAGGTAATATCAAGCTACTAAACGCTCCTGGAAAAATTAAATCTATCTCTGATTTTAGTTGTTTAGAATCAGGGGTAGGACAGAAAATGATCGTGTAATGTTTTCATGGTAAAGCCAGTATGCCCGCCCTGAAATGGAACCTACGACCCCTCAAGCAGCAGAAAACAAAGACACATTATTTATTTGGACACGTTTTAGAAGTGCATTAAACCTAGTCATACCTTTAACAAGAGCTTTTACTTTACTCATCTTAAGTCTGGGTTTTTCTTCTTCATCATGACATGCTCTTGGTGTGACAATATTAAACTGCTCTGTAAATGAGAAACAACACACGTTTGTATTGAGCATTTATGTATTACAGTACAATCTCTCTTGAACAACACCCATTGAGAGAGACTAAATCGTGCTGCTGATCAGAGGTTGTTGTTCTGCAGAGGCTATATTCTACTAAAATTACACCTAAAGGAAATATCAGAATATGTTGTTGAACAGATGATTTGTTCTTCTAGAAGGCCACTCTGTGGAGGTTCTACTGTACTATCACTACCACATTAAGAGGCACTGACATGTATGGTGAAATTGACAACATTTTGAAAAATTAAAAAAAAATATTGAAATACGACTTATGTCTCGTGTTTAAGTTCATAAAAGCTTTCATATGACATGGTGGCATAGTATGCAACATATCTAGTGTGTCTTAGAATCCTGGAGTTCCCTTCAGGATACAAAACCGTGGCTGTAACGCGTTTGGATCTAATAATAAACGCAGTGCCTACAATTAGCTGACAAGTCACGTGGTGCATGGTATTAAGATTTTTTCTTAATGAAATATAAATATCATATTTACTGTAAACAATTTTACGCAGTATGAATTTAGATTGATCATTAACATTATCTTTAAAAATAAATAAACAATAACATTATTTATCTTTGCAATATTCATTCGGATTGAAACGGCTATTTTCGTTATCTCGTGCGAACTGTCAACATGGCTCTACTAGACTACTGACAGATACAAGATACAAACTTTATTTATAGTCGGTATTATATACAACAATTAACATTAGCTATGAATAGCTATTAGCTGACATAAACATAGTTATCACATAGTACAGAAATAATAATAGCAATAGTACATGGCAATATGGAATCTTAAAAAACACAAAAATAAAAATGTGTACGCAATATAAAAAGTTAAGTAATATAACATAGTAAATGAACTAAAGGTTACATTTTATTTAAAAACGCATATTATCTCAGAATAAAATATAAAAAAGGAATGAGGTAGCGGCTGATCTTGACCAAGGCCTAAATACTGCTTTAAAACATGAAAATAAAATGCTAAAAAGGAAAAGAAACACAAAAGTGCGACAGATAAAAAAAAGAAACATATTCAATCCAAATCAGATTTGGAGAAACTTGATCAGCATATTAGCATAAGAATAAAAATTAAGCATAATCATCCAAGCTAGCAGATGCAACCAGACAAAAGTAAAAACGCAATAAATAATGAAATATGATAAATAAATAAATAAATAAATGTAAAAGCATCAGTAATATTGTAATTAATTGCATATTGCACGTTCA
This sequence comes from Mactra quadrangularis, assembly GCA_025267735.1. Taxonomy (NCBI): domain Eukaryota; kingdom Metazoa; phylum Mollusca; class Bivalvia; order Venerida; family Mactridae; genus Mactra; species Mactra quadrangularis. Next base: position 9,038,006 of record CM046307.1, on the reverse strand, counting down.
TGTATCATTATAGCAGACTGAACAGTTACAGCTCGTTCCACTCTAGGCATTTATCAAATTTCTGAATCGGTTGAAATTAGATTCATCTCTGAAATGTTGGGGCAATTAATAATTAATTCCAGAGTTTAGCAGCACTGAAGCGGAACTAGCTGATGCCATATTTGGTTGTTCGCACCTGTGGAACATTCACAGTATTGCTATATCTAAAAGAATAAAAAATTGTTTTATATTCTATATATCATGTAGATAGAAAGGGCAAGTTTAATGTATAATTTTGAAGCTTTCAATAGCCATAATACGCAAACGTCTAATTTTCAAGGTTGGTAAACCAGATTTGTTCAAAAATGATTCATAACTGCTGGATGTATAATCATTATATATAAAACGGAGTGTTCTCTTTTGTATATTTTCAATTTTTTGGAGTTAGCATTGCTACAAAAATGCCAAGTAAGTGGACAGTAATTAAAATTAGACATGATGAAAGAGTAATAAATATTAAACTTGCCTAGCCTACAAAGATATTTCCCAATTCTTTTAAGTACATTTAGTTGACTTTAAGCCTTTTTTCAAATAATAGATGTATGTTTATTAAAATTAAGTTTAAAATCAATTGTAACGCCTAAAACCTCTTCATCACAATGTATATCGAAACTATCAATATTAAAAAGTGTTTTTTTACCGATGGAAATGGCTTGAATTTTTTCTGAGTTTGCTTACATTTTATTACTTGAAAACCACTGAATTTAAGATTTACTGTCCGATTCAAGGTTATTTTTTACTGTTTCTATGGAATGAAGGGCACTTGACAGCGAGTTATCGTCAGCATAGTTATAAAGATCAAAGTGATTTGCAAAATTAACACAAAATTGACAGGTCTGTCATTGCACTTAAAATACCAAATAATAAGCTAGATGAATCGAGAATTTTTTTAAGTAAAAACGACTAGTGTCAAAGAGGTAGTGCTGGGTCCATCTTAAACAAGGTAAGTAACGTGCGAGTATGCTTGCTATATCATGGACCCCTTATACATGTTTATATGTGCTACTTGCTGGTTTGCAATGATCATTGATAATATAACTGCTTAAACATTAAATATAAATGTAAAGTAGTATAGTATTAGTACGTGCCCGAATCGTTTAGTTATGTAGCGGTGCATTTCGTCCCCAACCGTTTCGACCCATAAGGAAATGACATTATATAACAATCAAACTCATTATATCATCATTTATAAGGCCATAGAAAAAAATTATTAGGTTCTCATCCGGATTTCAGGGAAAAAAGGGGCGGGTGGACACTTAAAGCACAACCTCGGTCTGCCAGTGTTTGGTGATTTCCATCTAAATACCACAGAGTGTCAGTCAAAGTATTCAAAAGATTTGCACCTAAAGTGTTAACATTTGTTGACAAGAAGCCAACCCCCTGATCTTTTAGCCATTTCAAGATATCATTATATAACTTTGTTTTCTGATTAATGTCACCCTTCTTTTCTGGTAGATTATTGGACTTGTAGGCAGCTGACATAAGTATGTTGAATGCATCTCTTTTGGTGCTGGTTGTCTGTACATTCATATTATTACTATCATCAGTCTGAATGCAAAACTGAACAAAGTGTCCAAGGCATGACACTGCATCATTAGCATTGGCACTTGGCGAAATAGGTATAAGATCGTGTTTCTTCTGTCCAACATACACCAAAACCTTTCGTGAAGAAAATTCGTCCATCCTATCGATTTCTTCCAAGAAATCGTGAAATGAACTGACAAAAGTAACAGGTTGGACCCTATCCTTACTTGAAAGCCATATCATTCTTTGACAATAATACCATTGCCATTCAGCAGGGCTTGCGCTGGCTTTTTTTTTCTTTGAGCTAATTTCGCGACTAAATATGAAATCGCGACAAAAATTAAGTTGCGACAAAAAATTTAGTCGTGACAAAGAACTTGAATAGGAGCTTTTTTTCTTGTCTCATTGAATGATGATATGAATAGCTTAACATACCTAGTGCTCTATGAAGATACATGTTCAATGGCAATGACTTTGTTGTTTACTTAAATCTTTGATAAATAATTCTATGCTTTTGTCTATTTAGGACAGCATATTTCTATATGTTTTAATAGCATTATGTGCACTGAAACCCTTTCACATGTCTGTTGAAAGCCAAATGTCATAGATATAATCAGATAATTCAGCACCTTTTGATCCCCACTATCAGCATGTTTTGTGCTCTTTGATTTGTACAATACATAAGCATTAAAACAAAAAAGTTTAAAACTGATGTTCTAAAAATAGAACCAATGCCAATGAATGACATAAACATAACTGACATTATTATTAATATTGTTAACAATTCAGACTTAACATGACTTTCTGGTAAAGTTAACTAATGTACTTGTATCCTTATAAAGCAGTGTACATTATTGATGGTGAAAAATAAATTTACCCGTCAAAATGCAAGTGTAACGTATTTCGCGACCCTACGAAAATGATTAAGACTCTCAGTGAAATAACGTGGATCGACGTAGGTTCTGTACGTCATCAAGCATTGAATCTTGTTGTCCTATTCATTTGATTATTGTGTTGTAAACGTACAATCAGATCTGTATAGCTCTATCTAAAACGCTGGCAAATAAGAATTTCGCTGATTGAAATTTGACGCGACGATAGCGCATCTGTTTTAATAATTATGCGACATTCAGATCTTGAGCGGCAATGATGCAAGGGCACGTCCTTGGCATAAATCATAAAAAAAACAAATAAATACTTGTTGATAATACGATCAAGTGTTAAAAATCCCAAATAATAAGGCCTATCAGACTAAATGTTATTACAGTTAAGGCCACAACAAGTTGATCATATGTTCTACGGATTTTTCTGGAAAAAAATGGGGCAAGCGAGCGAAGAAAATTTTTTAAAAAAGTCTTTATTCACTTGCTTTATATAGCTGTTTGACCAAATTTTTATGAGCGAGCGAGAAAATAAAAATATTTGTTTTGTAAAAACCGTCAAAATTAAGGTGCGAGCGAATCAAAAGAACATATGATCCATTTGTTGGATGAATGACATAAACATAACTGACATTATTATTAATATTGTTAACAATTCAGACCGGTCACAAAGAAAAAATAGATGTGTTGAGAAAAGTTCAATTAAAACCCCTCGGGGCATTAATAAAAACAACTTAATATACCCCAAAATATGTAACACTGTAAGTCAGATTAGTGAAAATGTAAATTGCTTGACTTTAAACTGTAGATCTGCTGTAAATAAAGATTTTGTAATAGGTCAATATTTGAGGGAAGAAAGAATAGATTTTGCCTTATTAACAGAAACTTGGTTTTCAGATGATAAAACACATTTAATCGATACCTCTGATTTAAACCAAAATGGGTACAGATTAACAGTATCAAATAGAAAAAATAAAGTTGGAGGGGGGATAGCTATAGCTAGTCGCATTGCTATAGATATTAATAAAATTAAGAGCGGGAATACAAGAAGCTTTGAATATGGTATATGGAAATTAATTTCCAAAAATAATGCCCTTCATTGTATTGGAATTTACAGACCCCCAGCATTAGCCACTGTTTCTCAGTTTGTAGAAGACTTCAATCAATTTATTGAAGATTTAATTCCTAACTACTCTAACCTGTTAATTATGGGAGACTTCAATTTACATCTTGAAGATAGATCCACGGCTGTGTCTGAATTTCCTAATTGTATCCATTCCTTTGGTTTAGAACAGCATGTAAATTTTAAAACGCATATTGGTGGTAACATGTTAGATCTTGTACTTACTGAAGCAGTAAATGGTATACAGGTTAAGAAATGTGATCAGGGATTTTTATCAGAAAAATTGTGTAGTTAAATGACTAATAAATGTTGAAAAAGAAAATATTGTGAGCAAATCTGTAAAATTCCGCAATCTTAAAAAAAATCAACCATGAAAATTTTGCTTCTGATTTGAAAGACATTACTATTGAGTGTGAAGAAGTTGATTCTTATGTAAATATTTTGGAGTCAAAGCTTCAAACTACTCTTGACAAACATGCTCCAGTAGTAGAAAAAACTAAAATTGAAAGAGCTCCAAAACCATGGTTTACTGATAATCTTGTCTTACTTAAAAGTTCAATGAGAAAACAAGAAAGATTATGGAGAAAATATGGAGAGCCTAATCAATTAGAAGCTTTCAAGGTTATACGCAACCGTTATCATTATGAACTAAATGAAGAAAAGGTCAAATCAATAAGTCAAAAAGTTCTTGATGCTAAAGGTGATACAAAACAATTGTATAAATTTGTCGCTGAAATGACTGGAGTAAGATCTGAGAATCCAATGCCAAAAGGCGATTCTGATCACTTCACAGCAGAAAATTTTGCTGATTATTTCTTAAATAAAATTTCAAAAATTGTTGAAAATCCTTGTTACAATTTCCAACTTACTCACCGCAACAAAAGGAGGTACCTAGTCTTGATCATTTTAAGGATTTTACAATAGAAGAGGTCAGAGATCTTATAAGTGACTTGAATACTAAATCATCTGAGTTAGACATATTGCCAACAAAGTTGCTAAAATGTTATCTACAAGAATTATTACCTCTAATTACTCATTTAATAAATATATCATTGAAACATGGTGTATTCCCTTCCAAGTGGAAAGAGGCAATTGTTAAGCCTCTTCTTAAGAAGGTGGGTCTAGATCTGGAATATGCTAATTATAGGCCGGTTAGCATTTTGTCCTTCTTATCTAAGGTAATAGAAAAGGCTGCCTTAAATAGATTGAATGCTCATGTTGATAAGAATAATCTTCTTCCAAAAAATCAGTCTGCATATAGACGTTTTCACTCATGAGAATCAGCCCTCCTTAGATTAGTTAATGACCTACTGTGTGGTATGGAGAAATTAGAAGTAACTGCATTAATAGCTATTGATCTGAGTGCTGCATTTGACACTGTTGATCATGACATTTTATTAGAAGTACTTAATAATCAATATGGACTACAAAATGGTACACTTCGCTGGATTGACTCATATCTTCGCCCATGGGCATGTTGAGTCAACGTCAATACTAGTTCATCATCTGTACGTTCATTAGATTACAGTGTTCCACAAGGTAGTTGTTTGGGTCCGTGGCTATATCTTACTTATGCAGGGACCTTATTTGATGTCATTCCATCTGATATATCAGTGCATGGTTTTGCTGATGACCACACTGCTAACAAAAGATTCTGTCCTAATAATCAGAATGAAGAAGCAAATGCCATTTCTGATCTCGAAGAATGTGCTCTAACAATAAATTCATGGATGAATGAAAATAAATTAAAAATGAACAACTCAAAGACTGAGTTTATCATGTTTGGAAGCAGAGCACAGTTGAAAAAATGCTTAACCCAGTCAATCAATATTGCTGGTGAAACTATAAAATCTGTGAAGACAATTCGCTATTTAGGGGCCTTTCTTGTTGAAATCTTAAGCTTTAAAGATCACATCAAAACAAAAAGTAGAACTGCCATGTTCAACTATTTACGTATCAAAAGTATTAGAAAATATTTAGATAAAGAAGCAACAGAAACACTAGTCCTATCTTTGGTCATGTCCCACATTGATTACTGTAATCTAATCTTGTATGGAATCTCAAAATGCGATCTTAACAAATTTCAGCGAATCCAAAACATGTGTGCCAAACTAGTATTAAGGCTAAGAAAATCAGACAGTTCAAAGGATGCTTTGTACTCACTGCACTGGTTACCAGTCAAAGCAAGAATCAACTTTAAAATATGTACTTTCATGTACAACTGTTTTTCTGGAACTGCACCTGCATACCTGACTGAAATTCTCCAAAAGCCTGTACAAAGCAGATCTGGTCTTAGATCTGCAGAATCCAAAGACCTGAATTTTTTGGTACCAATAAATAAGAAAAAAACATTCAGTGACAGAAGCTTTAGTACAGTTGGTCCTATGCTATGGAATAAGCTACCAGATGATATCAAATTATCACCTACTTCGGATGTATTCAAAAAACGATTGAAAACTCATTATTTCTCTACTTTCTATAATCTGTTCTAAAACTGACATTACTTGTTTATGCCTCACCTTACAATTACGGTAAACATACTAAGTGATTGAGTGAGTGCATTATGATGTGGGAATGAGGATTGCCTCGCTCTCAGTCATTTTATATCTTGTTTCATAAGACTGCAATGACAACCTAAATAAATTTGTCCCTTTAAAGGTGATGTTTCGACACCTTTGGGGATGTATTAAGGGCCCTTTAAAGGTGATGTTTCGACACCTTTGGGGAAATGTCTGGTTAACAGTGGCGTTATGTTACACTGTTCAGGACATGTCCGGTTAACAGTAGCATCACGTTATACTGTTCAGGACACCAATTTTCAATATAAAATAAATAGAAATAAATAAGAAATTAGTGATAAAAATGTAAAATTAAGTCGAATCATGATCTGTGAAGGATGTAGGTGTTATTGTATGTACATTATGTTTTTATGATGGAGGGTTTTTACTTACATGTAATTATTTTATTTATTTTTTATTACATTCTTGTACAACGCCATTGAATATGTAATATAGAAATAGGCGTTTAATCGAATGAAAAAGTTTAAGTTTAAGTTGTGGCCTAAAACTGTGAATTTTCACAATTATTTAGAATTAATTGTGATAATTATTCTACTTACCAGCTAATTTTTGGAACGATGTCTAAACATCGTTCTAATGGTAACAAGAAAGTATAAGATTACTCTTTTCAGGCTTCGGCAATTTTCAACATAGACAAATAGGCGTAGTTCAAGCGAGACATTCATTAACATCTCATTGTAATACATTACTACGCCGGATTGTGATGTCTTTCCTTTGAATTGTTCACAAAAGTATAATGCCTTGCTAAGCGAATTTTCGCTACATAGAGCTCTTAATTATTCAATAACCCATCTTCTCTCACCCCCATAGACATATATTATTTGTATGAGTCAATGGAATAACCAATTACTTTCATACAAAGCTGGGCAATTACTGACAGACTGGTCGATTAAACCAAACTCACATTCGTTATGCGCGAGATAGCAACATGCAGACGATCGTTTTTACTTAGCTTGAATACAGTCCCCAATTGAACTGAATATCAAAATTTATATCCACGATTCTGTGACATTTTGGTTTGGATTTTTCTAGAAAACATCTTGCATCACTGGTACCAACATGTTATAACCGAATCTATTAAGTATCATGACTGATTGTAGTTTTTTGTTTTCAAACATACTTACTGACTATAAAACTATATAATCTAATGAAGTTATTAATTGACAATATAATATTCCGTTTACATTGCATGATCAGTATAATTTCAAAAGGCCTAAAACATGGCTTATACACTTTTATTCACATCATGTAGTTTAACTTATAATAACTACATACGCGTGAAACTTTAATAATGCCAAAATTATTGTAAAATTTATGTTGACCCATGTCTCATTTCTAATTCATAATCAAATATGTCTACTGCATCAGAGAGGCATATTACCATGTCTGCATGATATGGTCATCAGAATAGATGACCATAGTGTTAAACATCTTGAAAATAACGTCGCAAACTCCAACAATGATATAATTTTTAAACTGTACTCACCTGGATAAGGGTCTGCATTAAAATGTTTTGTTACAGCCTGCAACACACAGGTAAAACAAAATCTGAACATTGTTGAATTTAGAGCAAAAGTAAAAGTATTTAAACATTGAAATGTTTTGAAATCAATTTTAAACTTCGTTAATTACAATGTATTGGCGTTCACCAAACACACATTCAAAAAAAAGTTTCTTCTGTGTTCAGGTAAAGAATAAGGGTAAAACATGGGTCCCTAACTATCAGCAGTTTCTAAATGGTTGTATTGTCCCAGTCTTGGTTACTAACCAGTAGCAGTTTGTTGTGAAACTGTGACAGCCCGGAACTCTTACCAGTAGCAATGCCCTTTCTGATGACACTGTACACGTGTTGTGTCTCTTACCAATAACAGTTCTCGTTCTCTCAGAACTGTACCAGTTTTTGTCCATAACCAGTAGCAGTTCTTTGCTATGCGACACGGATCAACTTTGGATCTCTTACCAGTGGCAGTTCTTTTTCTGAAGCTGTCTCAGTCTAAGTCCATAACCAGTAGCAGGTCTTTACTTTGTAGAACTATTCCAATTTTCTTCCCCTGTGAAGTCAATGTTCAGGTCCCCAAACAAGCCCTTTCCTTGTTTAAACATATTAAATATATAAATTAAGGTTTATAAAGCTATGATAATTTATTCTTACCAATTGTGACAAAGCAGTAAAAACGTCAGATGGAGAGCCGACATAAGCTGTTACATCATGATTTATGTGCAACTTTTTAAAACTTTCAGGTAGTTCATCAGTGTTCTGGTGTACCACTGTTGAGAATGGAATTTCAATATCTGGTTGCCATGGTATCAGTTTACCATCACGCACGTGTTTCCAGTAAAAGGTCAAAACAACCAATGCAATACATTGCAGAATTGCAAATATCTGACAAACAATCAAACCATTCTGGAATTAAAGCAAATATTAAACAAACAATAAACAATGAACTATATAACAGTTGGTGATAGGTTTTAGCGTAAATATGGAATTCCGGTAATTGCGGATCTATTTGTCATATTATGCAATTGTTCAATGATTTCGGGTATCATTCGAGTGTCTGTTTTCGCTTAGGGTTTAACGACAGAATCTACGTGCATAAATTTAGTGTTATTGAACGTACGAGGGATGATCCAAAATAACGTGGACTTTTGCTACAGTTGACGTTTGTAAGGTACAATCAGAAAACAAAATACATCAACATAAATAGTTATATGTCCTGTATATGTTTACAAAATATCAGAAAAAAATATTGACTCAGTAAAAAGTAATGATCATTAGAAAACTATGCGTAACCCGTTAATAATTATAAACTATACAGGAATATTTTAATATTACAATTATGGATCCCTTTAAGTGACATTTTTTTTAATTTTCATAATTATTTCGTTTAAATGTTTTATTATTTCGTTTAATCAAACTAATGTTTGCTTAACGAAATATGTAGTATTACGTTAAAACGCAATAATTGTGAAAATGAAACACTATTTCAAAATGTCACTTTAGGGGCTCCGTACACACTTTATTCAATGCACGGAAGATTATTTTATGTATATCTTTCTCGACAAGAAGTTTTCTCTGTTTGATAATAAAAGGAACAGAATCAACAAACAACATGGATTTGAATTGAAAATGGTCATTTTTATTAAATGACATCAAACAAATATATACATAATATATACATATAATTTATCCATGAATCATGAATAAAATTATCAAAATATGAAACTGTTTTTTAGTATCAAAAAGATTATTTTTGTCTATTTGGCAGGCAGCTAAGGATATCGTTAATTTAAATAAGTACACGTATTGCCCAACTTAAAAAAAGACAAGGTAATCTTATGCGTTCTGAATTAAATGCAAATAATGTACAATGCATTCGTGGTCATGAACATAGATTTAAATCTATTATGTTCAGAAACTATTAGTTTACAAATCTTATACGCACTGTCATTCGGATCTCCTCGGCCATTCGCTACGAATAACCTCGGACATATTTAGACGCCATTTGGAAAAACCGGTGTTGAAGTAAACAAATACGCGATCGTTTTGGCGATGACTGAAGTTTCGTTTTAAGTCCGTAAATTTAAAATTTCACAGGTCAATGATATCGATGAACAATATTTGATTCTCTTTATAACAAAGAAATATGTTTAGACAAAGATCTGAACTACAAGAACTGTTGTGCGTTACGTGCTTCGCCTCGCGTAGGTAGTTAAATCCCCCCCCCAAAAAAAAACAGGGAAAACCCCCCACGAATCCTTCCGAGATTATTCATTCATGAAAGGTCGAGGTGCTCCGAATGACGCACTGTGAAACAATTTTGCAATAACAAGGGAATTTTGTGCTATAAATTATTATTCATACCACTACAGTAAAAATAGCAAACTCCCCGCAGCGGTTATTTCCCTTTATTAAATCAATAATAAGTAGCAATGCAGTACGTGAGCACTGTGAGGAGTTTGTAAAAATAGATAAGTTGTTAGGTACATGTATTATCTAAGTGTCATACAAGAGACAAGTTTTGATAACATTGAGTGTTTTATACAGGCAAAAATAGGTCACCTAAAAAAATCAAGTTTAAACTTATTGTTATATTTCATTAACACAATTGTGACAAATATTTTCAGAATAAATTTTCACTAATCATCCGGCATTGAACAAATGCTATAAATAGACTGCAATTAACATAACCGAAACAACGTAAATCAATAAACACGTACATATATATATACAAGTTACAAAAAACAAACTTAGATGTAAACATAACAACGCGATCTTCAATATTTAAACTACTAAATTTTGATGATTTCTATGAAATAACGTACCTTAACACGTTTAAATGACGACGAATCTAGTTCTTCCACCATGTTTTAGTTGTTCATATCTGATTTGAAAATGTCGGTTAACAGGTCAAATTACTTTTTTCTGTAAACGTATAGCCATATTAATGTTATCGTGATCTCTCGTATTGCCCGTTTTTTTTCTCAAATGTCAAAGCATGAATAATTTCACGGTGACTGAATGCATTGTTTTTGTACTGGTGGCCTTATATTTATTAAAAATATCTTGACTAAAACTTATCATACGGCATAAGAAGCTTTACTCAATCATACTACACACTTTCAGAAACTCATGGGTGTATTACGACAATAATTTTAACAAACGCTTTCACCTTAAAATTATTCATGTTTTGACAGTTGAGAAAAAACGAACAATATTACCCCGCTTATGCTGCGTTATGTATACCGTGGGCCATTTAGTTAGAAAAATATTGTAGTCATGAATAATTAATGAGGCAGTTTCATTGGTTTTGCCAGGAAACCACTGCGGAAAACTAGCCAATGAAATTAAGTTTATATCTAAGGTTTGGTTTTATATTCAAAATTCATTTTTTTTTCTAAAGCGGGTAATGTATGACGTTGTTGTATGACATCATTGTTATTGAAGAGTATTTAATTGTAACATGCGATTTCATTGGAAGAAGACTGGTCACCCCTACCTCGTGTATATCCATGAAAAAGAGATTTAATCCGTCAAATTTCCCACGGTACGTATGAAGTGTAACGGAAGAAAATACTGTGTTTGCCGACGATGCTTCTTGACTAAATATGTACTGAACACTACTAATAAAGCCAATGAATGATAGTCCTGCAGTAAAATGTCATATTTTAGGTGAACCGTGCACTTGAGTCCCCACAAAGTTTTTTTGCAGTTTCTATATCTTTGAAAGGTGCTGAATAAGAATCCAAGTGATGACACCGTGTCATCCTTGAGCAATTTGCATAATATGCAAATTAAGTCCGCCATTATAGAAATTCTGTTTTTCGCAAATAACTATACAATATATCAAATTTTTAATCAGTTAATAAAACTCTAAAGATATGCAAAATATTCAAATTGCGTTAAATTTGTTTTAAATCAGTTAATAATACTCTTAAGATATGCAAAATATTTAAATTGCGTTAAAGATTACATTGCGTTAATACTCTAAAGATATGCAATATATTCAATTTTTTTAATCAGTTAATAAAACTATAGATATGCAAAATATTCGAATTGCGTTAAATTTGTTTTAAATCAGTTAATAAAACTCTAAAGATATGCAAGATATTCGAATTGCGTTAAAGATTGTATAAAGATTTGGTCTTTTAGTATAGGAAAGTGTTGTTTTTTTCACTATATAAATAAAGAACATGTACCAAATTACGAGGTGTTATGGACAGCTTTACGATAATTTACAAATGATTAAAGTCAACGCATTTAGTAAGTATATATTAAGAGTGACGACACACTTGAAATTGTTTTAATAATATCTCAATAACCACAGGCGACTGGCACGGTCCCGAATCAAAAGCACTATATATACATACATTGTATATATAATTGTGTTTTTGATTAGAGACCGTGCCGACCGCTTGTGTCAATAACCATATATGACAAACATTAACAATATACATTAACTTATGCTTTCATGGCGTTAGTTTTTTCGTTTTTTTTGTGGGAGAACATATACTAATATTATAATGAGCAGATGATTTGGATATGTATACTTATGCAAATAGGTGCATAAAGTAAATTGATATCCCTTATCTCTGTCTAAGTTAAAGTCAGTGTATAGTACTTAGGTATTCTAGAACTAAGAAAATTGTAATTGTGTCCGTAATTTCTCCAATTACTTATTGTCCCTTCTAAAATATGTTCTGCAATCAATGTTTAGATATAACGAGGAAGCTAGATAAGGATGCATTCAACTGATTGTAAGAACATACTATGCAAAACAACTTTTAGTCAAAATTAAAGTCGAAATTTAGCCATACAAAAACAAATAAAGTGTGTATAGCCATGACCATATACAGCACACTCCGAGTTTGGCAATCTCAATTCGATTCTTGCAATATATGAATTTCCGTGATAGTCCAAAATATCCGATAAGTCTGATTATCATGGCATTCCAGAATTGCGATTCCTGCTCACCTTGCAATGACCAAATTTAAGCAATAAACATTCATACAAGTTCTAGTTATCAAACATGCATGCATGGCTCTCATTGTCATATTTATGATTCTGAAAAGTTGAAAAGCAACAAATATTATTGAACATGCTAGCAATAGATTTATGTATACGACACTCCTTAATGCTGGTATGACGATCATTGGTACGGAGATACGGGTTTTAACATTGTCCAATGTGACGTCAGTTCATCTGGGTCAAAGGATGAATAATTACGTCTTTGTTTTAAGACGCTCATTGAATATAGTTGTTCTGGAGAGTATAAAAGGAGAAAATTAGTTAAATCTAATCAGTCTGCAGTTGGCAGCAGATACGCACGCCGACACTCTGAGCCCCAGAATTAATTAATAAATATTTATCTACTTCCGGTTATATGTTTAACTGAACTTGTAAGTTGTTATAGTGGGTACGCGTATATGACGGTTGATGAAAAAACGCTCTAGGAAATACCTGGGAAACCCAAAGTCAACCGGATCGCATCCGTGTTCTATAGCTGTTGTTGGTGAATATTGATAAGGCTGAGCGCCGAAACAGAGTGAAACAACGCTATAAGAAATACCTGGGAAACCCAAAGTCAACTGTCCTCTTTGTTGTTTACCGCAACTTTGCCAAAGCCTCGCTTCCACAGAGTGGTATACAGCTGGAGAAACGACCGGATCGCAGTAGTGTTCCCTAGTTGTTGTTGGTAAATATTGATAAGGCTAAACGCCAAAACAGAGTTGCTGGCTAAGGCCTGGGGCCGTGTTAGATATACTGAAAGGATAAAGAAACGCTACTGAAAGGATAAAGAAACGCAGGGTAAATTTTAAACCAGAAATTAAGTATGATATCGGGCTTCATTTAAAACGAAATTTTGTGTACTTACAGATAAATTAATGCTTAAAAAATTCCAAAGTCTGTATATTGCATCTGACAATTGGTCTAGCGGAACTGACAGTTAATTTAAATGGACCCATAGGATTTTGAAATTGAAGTTGACCTGAGTCATCAATATTGTGTGTGTCCGCCGTTTGCTGTGGTCACGGCCCTTATTCTTCTGGTCATAGAGTTAATGAGAACATTTATCCGTCTTATAGGGATGTTGTTCCACTTTTCAATCAGAGCTCTGGTCAACTGCTCTCGAGTAGAAGGGGTTGTCCGTTTATTTGTTTTTCTAACTGGTCCCAAAGATGCTTGATCGGGGCAAATCAGGGCTATATGGCGGCCAATCTAGTGGTTAAATGTTGTTATTGGCCAGAAAGACTTTGCAAATCCTTACTACGTGGGGCCTAGCATTATCCTGCTGGAGGGTTAGATTATGCTGCTGTAAGAAAGGGATAACATGCGATTGAAGGATCTCATCCTATACTTAGCTGCTGTTAAATTGCCATCAATAACAACCAATTGTGATTTTAAACCGAACGAGATTCTTCCCTACACCATTACTGAACCGCCCCCAAACCTATCCCTCTGCAACGCAAGCGTCCGTGAAACGTCGTCAGACACGTTGACGGCCGTCAGATCGATAAAGGCAGAATCGAGACTCGTCCGTGAAAAAAACTTGTCTCCACTGCCTCAAAGGAAATCGCGTGGAGCATGTGCAGCGACCCAGGTCATACGACGCTGACGTCAAGCATTGGTAAGTTGTGGACCTACGTAGGGGCGACGTGCTCTTACACCAATTTTTCGTAATCGATTCCTTGGTTTTTGAACTTATAGGACGCCCATGATTTCCACGAGCATTAAGTGCACATTCAAACGGCAGTGAGGCGCCGATTACAAGCATGAAAGACGACGATATAGCGATCCTGGCGTCATGAGGTTACTCGCGGACGTCCTGACCTAGGTCGATCGGCAAATCGCCTAGTTTCCCGGAGACGTCTTCCAAGACGATCTACAGTGGAAACATTATCGCCAACGTGCCTAGCAACCTGATTTTGCAGCTGTCCTTGCATCAGCATTTGAATGGCCTGACCCCTCTGAACTTTTGTGGGTCGTGGCATTCTTAAAACGAATCAAATTCTCAATTAATTTTAGGAAAGCAGTTGGTCTGTATAAAGACTAACGAAGAGTGATTTGACCAACGCTGCATGAGACCAGAACAAAACGGTGCAAGATATTCTTGTTTTTCCTTCCTCCATTTACCAGAACTGCGCACTATTATGAACCCTGGTGTTAGTGAATACATTAAATTACCCAAAATTTAAAATATTAGTTAAATAAACACGTTGAATACAAGCGACACTTATTAAAAAAATATATGAATCTATTATCAAATACTTAACGACATCCGTTCTGAAGGAAAATCAAGAGAGGGTGCGGGGGTGAGTCAAATGTGTAATTAGGGTATAAACGTCATAATAGCCTATGCCCAACCCCGTTAACAAGTCCCAGCACGTTAGGCGTGAGGAGGGTAGGGGTAGTGAGTCATGACTATACTTAGGATGGGTGAGGTGAGTCAATGGATAATTAAGTATACGTCATAGCGTTACTAGTCATTTTAAGGATGGACAGAGGGGAGGGGCCGTGACTTATTTCTAAAAATAACCACCGTGTCATCACACCGTCATGTTTTGGTACGCTCCTTCAGGGGATTTCGCAATATACGATGACGTCACACTGACCCATCCCTAATATGACTCATTGTTGCGCAATGCCCGATCCCTAATATGACTCATTGTTGCGCAATGCCGGATGACGTCATCACACCGTCACACCGTCAAACCGTCAAAATCTCCCCAAACGATTGTTATATACTACTCACGAATGTTAAGGCGATGAGTAATTTTTGAATTGAGTTCGTAAATTTGAAATTACTTAGTTCAATGATATTGCTGAACAAAATTTGGTTCAATATATAACACAGAATTATGTTTTGACAAAAGATCTGCGTGTATACTACAAAAACCATTTTGCATAACCGTTACGTGTCTCGCCTTTGCTTCGCCTCGCGTAAGTAGTACAATCCCAAGCCGCCAGAGTAGACCCCACGAATCCTTCCGAGATCATTCATTCATGAAAGGTCGAGGTGTTCCAAATGATACAAAAATAAAGTCACAAAACTATTATGTATGTATACATTGTTTAAAATAATATGTTTGAACTAAAACTATTATATATGGAAAAATAACTACAAGTATATATAAAGTACAAGTATTGCGTCTGTAAACTGTGAATTAATGAATTTATTTGAAATAATAACTTGCCTAGTTCTGTCACTATTCTCCTATGATCATCTCTTCTTTAGATATCCCATACTTAAATCATTTGATATAAAAAAGAATATATACAAGACGAAATATTTAAAATATAAATGAATAACCCTATTCTAACCGTCAGGCAATGTGTGACTAACGTAAGGTCTAGTTTAACATTGGAATAAAAACAGGTTAAATTAGGAAATTTAATTTGATTGGCTAGAAAACACTCGGGTATTTTTCTATATTTTATTATATATTATTTATATAACTTCTTTTAAACTCTTTTAACTATAGAGCGTCATATCAGCCAAGCGTTTCAAAATATTCGTAATTTGATATACAGGTAAAGTGATATAATATTTCGATAATTTTAAAAGTTTATAAGTTAATAATAGCGGTTCATGATTTCTATGTAAATTTGGTGGTGTCTATATACCCGATTTAAAAAATCTATTATAACATGACAAAAAGCAACTCCAAACTTACTTTAAATGTTTGCCGAGTGAGAATCAGTACGGGGGCCAGAGGGGTCCACCATGCACCCCCCTCTAGACTTTTTGCCACCTATGCTAAATTGTTCCGTAGGGTCCACTGAATCAGAATCCGCGTTGTTCTCAAAAATAAACTCTTGCGCACTACCTGAAATGTCACAGTTTCCATGGCAACCCCTTGTTTTTGTCGAAATTGTCGGTGTTTGTAAAATCATTAATAACTTACACAAGCATTAGGCTAGAATAATATAATTAGTGTCATATCAAAGCTGAGGCACTGGCCTTTAGAAGTATATGTAACACTATCCGCTAAAATACAGTTTAATCCATGAAATTAACCGAAAACATGAAAACAATGCTGAAAAATGTCGATTTTTTTAAATTTCATGCATATCTTTTAATTTTCAAACCCTATTTTTGAGAAATAATACATTTATTTTGTTACAAAATATTTAAGAAAGGTCTACTCATTCATATTCAAAATTATTTTTATGACAGAAGTACTATGTTTGTATGTAAAAACCGTTGCCATAGCAACCGCTATTTTTAAGTAATAACTTCTGTTTGGTGATTAAACTTGTTTTTTTGCTCAAATCTAACGATAGGATTGCATTATTGATATCAAATGATACCCGAGACTCATGTCTTTAGTATTATTGCTGTTATCAATAAATGCAGTATCGAAACCTTCATAGATATTGTTAAGAAATGTTAATCAAAGCGCTGAAAGCACCGATTTTGTTTTCGGTTTGACAGTATTATGTCATAACGTTTGAAGTCCTTGGTTATTGTGCAGTGGTGGTCTATTGAATGAAGAAATAATATAATAAGACTAAAGAGACTCTTGTTGTTTTGTTTTTGCTTTTACTGAAATAAAATTATGTTGGAATATGATTTTGTAATTTAGATTTTACGCTGTATATCATTACTTTTTAAAAGATTATGTGCGACGGCAGACTTTTTTAACCAACTTTCCCGGACTTGGTTCTTTAACATTAATCGGTTTAGCATCTTATCCTTATGTGTCAAATGCATAGAACTGTCAAAACCTGATACTTTTATTTACTCAATGACTGTTAAAGTAAAATATTTGTATTAATAAAAGAGTAACCAAACTATATAACAATTAGAGGTGAAACGATTAATCGCGGTTCACAAAGAATCGCGATTTTTAATGCTCGGTTCGGTTCGATTCGATTCGGAAGAGGCATTTTCGATTCGATTCTTATTTGAAATACTGTCTTTTTCAGTAGTTTTGTGAGTTGAATGAAACGCACTTTTTCGGTAAAAATAAGCATATTTTTTTAGTTGACTAAAATAGTGTACCCTTATTGACCGACGATTGCTAATCCAGATAAGAGTTGTGAAAAGAGAGACCGCCCGCGGCAATTATACATGTAAATTATGCGTACATGTCAATTAGACGATTATCGTCGAGTTAATTAACGCGCTTGATATCATTCATGTATACCTAAGACTGGTACCTAGAGAGAGTATAGTGATAAAGGGGTCACCATGATATAACCAGTCGATTTAGTTTTACACGATCGGCAATATTGTGGGATTTTTCTTAAGAAAAACAAAATAAACTTTTCACATCGTCGTTCCTGAAGCATCGTTTGTTGAATCAAGATGAAAACATTGAAAACAATAAGTTTTTTAATTACAAAAGATATTTCGTATGAAATTGCTATCTAGCGTGGGTCGCGAAAATGAATGACATTACGCCGAAATGGTTGAAGCGATTCCGCTCCATATGATACAAATTTAAATTAAGCATAATAAAGTATTTTAGAGATAAACTGTAAACTTAATTGTTCGTTTTGACGGTTATTTACGTTTATTTTCGGGAAAATCCTCTTTTTTTTTCTTAACCATTAAAATCGGGCTAAGTGTGGTTGGTTTGATTTTATTTACTATAAATTGTAAATGAATTCTATGAAATGTCCGAAAATAATTGTATGTTTTCACTTATACATTGACTTAATACCAAAAATAATTTTATTTTGAAATATACATATTTAAGCTCTAAATACCTTGTAAAATGGGTATTATTAGACTTTGAATTTTTCGTCACCCGGGAGGGATGTCCCTCAGATGAAAATGCACTGTTCATAAATATATTTATGTTCTATTGTTTTTCTTAAGTGTTTCACTCTTTAAAAAAAATCTGTCACTCTTTATGATATAAAACTAGGGAGTGATGACTCTTTAGTAAAATAAATTATCTGGAACTGAGCTGTGACAATGCCGATGTTCTAATATTTTTGAAGAAACACATAAAGCTGACAGACCTTAGATAGCCAAGTAGCCTCTCTCTCTGTGGTCTGAAAACTGTTGATAGTTAGATGCTACTATTTGTTTATGAAAGCTGACTTTGTTATCAAGATTTAAGAGTGTTATTTGATAATACAGTTCCTCTTAAAAATTTATTTTTTGTTATATCCTATTTAATTCCAGTAGAAAATCGAATTGAATCGAAAAATTGAATTGTTTGATGAAAAATCGTAATCGAATCGAATCGAAAATGTTTGAATCGTTTCACCTCTAATAACAATGAGTCGTAAAACCAAAATCAACATGTGCGTAATATTTGTTCATTAGTTTACATCAACCAACTCGTTTAGAAAGTTTTCCTGGACCATATTCTAACAAGTGTCTACCTTCCCTACCTAAGGAGCTGGTAACTTCGCTACATATTGCGGATTAAAGGCCATAAGGCAATTTTTCAAGGAACATGACCAGCCAAAACCGGGGATGAACCTTGAACCGCATTATTTGACAAACGCCAAACGAATAGAAAATACACAACCTATTATTTTATATACGTATTTATACATGTCCAATATCTTAACAATCATTGAATACATCTATCCACTCCATGAGTTAATCTAATTCAACATCTGTAGATATATCTTTATCTTGTTCTTCGTCAGCATAAGCGTTATCTAGGGTATCGCCCAGCTGAGATTGAAGAACGTTACCTTTAAACATGAAGGTTCAAGATACCCATCATTGTTCGTCTGACCAAATTATTCTGAAACGGGAGGTATGTAAGGATTAGAATTGTGGACATTTTTCTGAATAGCTACCAGGTTATCAAATGTCTTGATTTGCTGTACTAAACACTTGTTACAAGGTGGTAATGCTCCCATATCAACATTGCGAAACGCATCAGCTGGTTTGTCTTAAACTTAGCTATAATACAATTGTATAGTAATAACTCAGGTGCCCTGACATGTGCTGTTTGCATGGAAGGCATTTTTTGTATCTATACATATTATCTCTTTTTGATAAAAAATTTTAAAGATGGATATTTTTTCAAGAAGTTAGTCTGAGGGTTTTGTTGTACTTCTACACAAACATGGTAGTATAAATGAAGTAAACATTTTCAGGGTCGAAACTTCATTGAGTTTGTTAAGAAAACTATTTACAAGAATTCTTAATAACCGTTCGACTGGCTGGACAGTAATAAGAAACATTTGATAATATCTTTGTTTAACATTGTATAATAAATCACATACATTTGTACTTAATACTGTATTACGCCTATCTTATTTGCACTTTTTAATGAAATCGAGGATATGCTTATTAGTAATGGTCTTGCTGGTATAAAAGTTGATATTTTTAACATATTTTCATTTTATATGCTGACGACATAGTTATTTTCGCTAATTGTAGAGAGGAGTTACAACTAAGTATACACGTTTTTGAAGATTATTGTAAGTTATGGAAATCAGTGGTACACACTAGTAAAACTAAGGTTATGATTTTCAAAAAAAAGAGGCAGGATTTCAGAGAATACTTAATTCTATTAAAATGATATGACATGGATATTGTTGAACAATTTACATACATTGGTGTAGTTTTCTCATCAAGGGGGTCATTCTCTAATACTAAAATTGTTTTGTTGGCTAAACTTAGGTATTTTAAAGTTAAACTTTAAAGTTGGTAATTCGTCCAAGGAAACTCCATTGAACAAGTTCATTTACATTTCTGTGCAAGGTTACTCGGAATAAAACAATAATACTCAAAATGATTTTAATCACAGTGAGTTTTGGAGGTTGAATTTTCCAACAATTCGCTATTTTAACATTATAGTAAACTATTGGGTAAAATTATTGCAAACTGATATAAATTAAAACAACAGAGATTTGTACACTAATAAACCCAACTTGTGTTCTTTGTTGAATTGATTTTTGTCCTATCCTTGGTTTTTATGATGCTTGTACTTTTCAAGATATTAGTAATGTTCATATATCTTAAGCAATGTTAAACACATACTATATGATAATTTAATGCAAAGTTTGAACATAGGTTAGCTAATTCAAGTAGAGCATTATTTTACAAGAATATGTCAAATTTTAGTTTGAGTCATATTCAAAAACATTTCAACATTTAAGATTTAGATATTTTGTGGCTATAGACTTAAACTGTGTTCTCATAGACTACATTTTGAAAACGTTTGATGGAACGAACAAAGATCCACACCTACATGTCTGTATAAATTGTCATGTATTAGGAGACGAGTTTCATGTCATTACAGAATGAAAATTATATTCAGAATGAAGAAATATTAAAATCCCTACATAGTTTCCTTATTGATCCTAGCATGTTTAAATTAATTAAACTTATTCTTACTAAAATTAAAGCTTTAACAATTCAGCTTGGTACTTATTGTTACCAATTTTCCCTAATCATGGCGAAATTATTTAGAAATCCCACCACTGTGTTACCAATTTTCTACTATCATACTGGAGGTTTAGATTTGTCCGATGCCACCATTTATACATTATTTGATGTCCATATGTCTCTTACAAATTTATTTCACTCACATTAACCCAGTTATAACGATAAACTACAAGAATTAAAGACATAACCAAAGACAAGAAAAATAACAACCAGAGCTAGAGAGAACCCAGTTAATAAGTAAACTTTTCTATATACAAAAATGTATTTCCTATTGACCTTTAAAGTTAGGTATAGTGACTGTAAAAGTTTCGGTATGAATCGTAACTTTTGAGGTTCATATCAAATTTCTAACCGTAAAAATAAAATTAGTGAGTCATACATTATACCACAAATTTTAAGGTAAATTAGATACTTACAACTTCCTTTGCTAAAATATAAATTTGTAATATTATATACAAAAAGCTTTAAAATTGGAAAAAAAAGCTAAAGATGCTATAAAATTATCCATATGCTTTACAGCTAACATATGTCTTAAGTATCATATGAATGTATGATACTACATGTCTATATATTAAATGACTATAATATCACGTTTGATATACTGCAGTATTATTTTTATGGTAATTTTATATTAAACTGACATGTCAATGTACAGGTATTTTTCGCTTTGGTCGAAGACTTGCCTGTGTTTATATGAACAAACTTGTAAGTTAGGATAAATTTGTAGAAGTTAAACAGATTAGCATGCCCAGGAAAGTTGGTAAAATTAGTAAATAGCATAGCATAGCATAGCATAGCATATTCTTTATTTGGCATCAAATATACTTTTATAGCCAACAGAAAAGTAATATTACAAATACATAGTGCCCGAAAATAACCATTTAAAAAGTAATGATGTGCAGCGTAAAATCCAATTTACAAAATCATATTCCAACATAATTTTATTTCAGTAAAAGCAAATATTATGACCCACATTGATCACCAAGTCTGGTATAGGTTCTGTGTACAGAGAATTGTTAAATCTTATTCAATTGTCAGAGGTCCATTATCCCTGTTGTCCTACATAAATACAGGTTTTTATTGGGGTTTTCTTTCGATCATGAAAACTGTCTAAAGTATTGTAACAAGTATTTAAATCAGTATTAATCTGCAATAAATGTAAGCACCACTGACAGTTGAATAAAATATAAGAACGAGTATAGTTCATATATATTCTGGGATTCACACCATATCAACACAATATTTTAGATTATTTCATGGAGTCCAACTCACCTAATCTAGCTTTTCCAGACCCTTGTGTATAAGCAACACTCACCTACCCTTCCACAAGGCCAAAAACTTCTCCTTATACATTATTACTTGAGGAAAATTGACATTATTATCAAATTTTCATGGAAGGGTATAACCTCCCTAAATGGGGTATGAACCCATACCCCCTTCTGGACACTAGTTTTGAAATCCAGGCACGATACCACTTGCGCTACCCATCTGAGTTACGAGTATAGACCACTATAATAGTGCCTTCCGTGCAGCGACAACAGAGAAGAAAACTATTACACTGCTGTCTGCGCATTACACATCCCAATTTTCCAAGGGATAGGGTAGAAGATTACATGCTGATAAGGCCTCTGTACATTTTTTCAAAATGAGTCTATTTTCACTTTGTTCTTCTGCCTGCCTGCCTGCCTGCCTGTCTGCCTGCTAGTGTAACACGGTTTTCAATTTGTTTCTAACCCAAGAGACTGCATGAGACACATCCCCATTCATACCGCTTCTGTTTTTTGTAGAAAGACATGCGGGATGTGTGCTGTCTATTACAAAGGAGAACTACATAAAGGGATTGTATCCGTTATGTATCCGAATTAAAAGTAAAATAATGTATCCAAAATTCGTCAAGTTTAAGAGCTTTGATTGTGTAATTCGCTTATTCTTAAAAGTGCTTATCGTAATTTGTGGCCGAATGTAATCAATTCGTGACAACATTTGTAACTGTGACCATTTTTTCTCGTATCTATATGTTCTAAATAAAACATCAGAAAAACAACAAACAAACCAATAGCTAGAACCTTCCCCCCTCCTATCGAACTAACGTAAACAAACAAATAGCGCTCAGCTTCGGAATCTTTATGACCTAATTTCAATTTGGTTAAAATACAGCATAACAAAATTATGTAAAGTACGAGTACAATGCAAATCAAGTACAAAGGCAATAAAACTAACAGTGTTAAATATAATCAAAGTGCTGAAAGCACTGAAGTTTAGCGCTTTCAAATTTGGGCTTAACTGTATTTATCTAATACATGTATAGTTAAATTAAAATAGTTCAGAGAATCAATTTGAATAAATATATATCACTAGCATGTTATTTGTCTGCTTAGCTAAATGTTCATATGACCCAACATAGAAATAACGAATAATTATTTTAATGGAAATATATTTGTGTGGATACACCACAACTCAAATGCAATAAATTCAAGTAAACTACATAAAACATAGGCAGTTCTCTTGGTATATATGTAAGCTTTGAAGAAAAGCATCTGCCACAAGATTTAACATAATAAAAACCTAGATTCCTTATCAAGCAACAACATAAACATTGTAAACATTGAAATTGTGCATAATTTATCTGTCTAAGAGTTGCCATGTTCACCTTTGAATAATTACCATTGCCACATGTTGATTTCAAACGGGATGGACACAAAACCATACTTTGCCTTGGGTTAAAACAATAATGTACAATGGGGTCCAAAAGTGTCTTTACACTTGTAAAATTTTGATGTTTTAGTATATACTTAGATATACTTTAAATGTTGTTTGTTTCACAACTATTATACATTTTAACATTTTTTGATGTATTAACATAATCCCTTAACTTAAGTTTTTATTGAAAAATGTTCATACTTAAAACACACTCTACTAAAGCTTAAGTTTGCAAAGACGATATGAAAAAATATGTGAAGAAACTTTTGGACCCAGTGTATATGTATAACAAAGCTTTTATATATTTATATATATTTTAATAACTGGTTTAAAAGACAAACATTATACTAAATTATTGATAAACATCAACATAAGAAAGGAAACATACATACAATATCCAACACCATCGAAAATTACCTTTACTTTGTGTGTAAGAACATTTTATTTCAAGTCTGTACCAATACGAGATCACATCTTTATGTAAATGTACAGGCAGGCGCGTAGCTACCAGTACGCAGAGTACGCAGCTGCGTACACATTGGTCCAGAAAATCGCAAAAGGAACGTCAAAAATGCTATAAAAACTTTGGTCGGGGCGGGGGTATGGGTGTATGGAACAAAAATGAGTTATTTTTCGCAAAAATATCTATGTGAAAATAACTCTACACGAATTAGTTGAATAATTAAAACAACAGCTAGTATGACGCTTTTTGTCAATTTTAATACATAAAACTATATAGCAGCGTTATTCTTGAAACAGTGGTGCTTTTAACAAAAATTCTTACGAAAAAAATCTTCGTAAGTCAAAAGCAAGAAACATTAATAATACGCTCATTTTTTGGCTTATCAATTCTAAATATTATACAAATTATGTAGAATCGTGTATACCTTTTGAATATCATATCATAGTTATGCTTATTATCCGTCTGACTTTGAAGTTCTAATTATATGAAACTGACTTACGAAGTATACCATAAGTACATTTAACCAATGCGAGCGCTCAAAACGCAATGATATTTATTCGCCGCTACATTCATGAATTAATAGTACATTTTCTTCTAAGAAATGACCGAGCTTTTATAGAAAATGGTGGTTGTGATAGTGTTTTGGTGGTGATGTAGATGGTGGTGGTGATAAGAATGGATGTGATACAATATTATACAGACTCGTACACAGCTTGAAACGTTAATAAATAATACAATAAAAATATGGCTTTTCAAGCTGTGTACGAGTCCAAATATATTTCCGTGTTGTACAGTAAACTGTATAATAACATATAATTCTACTTCTTCATTAAACTCAACTTGATACAAAGATAATAGCTTATAATAACGTCTTCTATTATCATTAAGTCTTAAGGTTACACTACAATGATCCGTATTATAAAGCATTTAATAAAGATTTTATCGTTAATCATTCTATATTGTTTTTTTGTATTATGAAACCAATTTTGATGATATGCTGCCCAGATGTGGATCTAGTATACATGATAAAAGTATTTTACGACCCTTCCCTGTTGAATTCTAAAGACAAACAAATAGTGAATGACAGCTTTGTAGATTTCCATATGTGAATTATATTATTAATTAATTGATTGATTAATTAATCAACAATCAACCCCTTAATAGGGGTTCTTCTAACTATTCTAAAATTAAGATTTGAATTCAGTAATTTATATTGGGGTTGTACACCAATCATCCTTGACAGATACGATGTATGGATTAAATAACTATAATATATTTTAAATGTAATACAGTAGATCTCAGATAAGCTTATTTTGTGAATCGTTGAACTCTATTCTTCTGCGTTATCATATTTTATTGTTTCCTAATTCAATATTCAACCCCAATTATGTAAATAATCCTAAAACAATACTTTATATATTACAAATTTACCAAACTTGATACAAAGATAAAGACGATCAATTGTATTTAATGGTAATTAAGTTTTGAAGATACAGTACAGGGGTCCATATTATAATACGTTTTACTAAAGATTTTATTCCTTAATCATTCTATATTGTTTTGATGTATTATGAAAATATATTTGATTTTATGTTGCCCAGATGGCATCATACGGATCGAGTCTATATAAACGTGTTTTTTTTTATAGAAATTACTAAAATAATGCTACTTGAAGGCAGTGGCTCTACATCCATGTGTACCGCCCGGCTAGCTCAGTTGGTAGCACGCAAGTCTACTGATCGTGGGTTCGATTCCCGGGCGGGGCATACTTTCGTGGAGCTTTGTCATGAATTTATTTCTACGGCCATTCTTCCTCCTACCGATGATTTTTAATTATGAAGGGTAGTTGTCAGTCACTGGCGAAAGTATATGCTTAGTAGTTAGTTAACATCTAAATCCAGAGATTTAGCCTTTCCAGGAGGAGTGAGTAGATTGACTGACCGCCGTTATATGATCTTTACAATGAGTTGCTACGACATTAAACCAACCAAACAAACAAACAATGCATCCATGTAAATCCCGTAACTTAACCTCAACACACATTGTTGTTTAGAAACTCCTCACAGCGGTTACGTCACGCGTTGCTACCGCTGCGGGGAGTTTGGGTTGTTTAGAGTCACGGCACTCATCTTACTCTAGGCTCTGAGGCTCCAGTTACGGTACCGTATTTTTGTCATTGCCTTTTTGTACATTCGGAACTCCTTGGCCATTCACTATGAATAACCTCGGACATATTTAGGCGCCATTTTAGAACTTGCAACAGGGATATGTCATGAAACCTTCCTTTGATTTTCAAGCATACATGTACTGAATATATAATACAAGGGTTACAACCGCGTTTGATAAACCACTTCAAGTACATTATGTGACACACATTACTGATACTCTGGTGGCACTTTAACCCATGTAACCTCACAATTAAATAGATAAATTATAACTCTTTAATCTACGATGGTTCATAGTTGCAAAGCGCAGACCATAAATATGACTTATTAATCAAAAGTATGCGGGATTTGTTAACCTCCTTATCATCGAGAAACGCATGAAAAAAATATTGTTACTAAAAATAACTAAATTCGATTATTTTACGAAGAATAAAATTACGTTTCAGTGGGACTTACCTTTTGCAAATCTAGTTTAAAGTTTAAATTTTTAGGTAAAAACAAATTCAGGGGGAGGAATGCCCTTGACCCTCTAGGATGCTGCGTAAACATAAAAAAGCCCTTGCTACGCCCCTGACAGGTATAACAATTACAATTGTAATAAAGTATCCCCCCTTTTCAAATGTTACATCGTTTTTAACTATCCTAATGCCTAATATGTATCAAACTGAAAAAAAAATATTAAACATCTCAGCTAAACATAACTTATGATAAACAAAAAGTAGTATTGTGACACATATCTAAGTGTCTAGCATTACAACCAAGGTCATGGGGCGTTAAACAAAAAGTGTCCCATGTTAATCCATTATTGTTACTACTATTATACCAATTAAGAACAACCTAAATTAAAAGTTTAATATATTGATGATATACATTGTGTTACAAATGTGTAACAAATAGTGGTTAATAATAATGCTTCCAACATGCTGAATACAAATAAAACATGCATATTCATTTGCTAGTTTTATAAAAACAATGAGCTTTTTAAGTGTCGAAAATACCGTCTTCTACTCCAGAGGTTTTATTATCAAATGAATGATTCTTTATGATAGTTCAATCTTTTCTTCAAACAATAGATTATCAAGGCTTGATTTCTTTGAAGTTGTGAATGTAAATATCTTTAGAACATCCTTTTTTCCTAAACTCTGTTATGACTGTTACAGGCAGTATGATGAAATATAAAAAGGCTATATTCGCTTTGACCTTAAATAAGAAAAATAGTAATAAAAATGTAAAATATGATGCAATTAGATATTAACTAAAAATATGTTTATCAAACTTTTACTTGTTTTTATTCATTCACTGAACCCCAACAAACGCAACTCAGTATTAACCAAATTAAGTATGCATAGTTAAATGTAGAATAGTCATCTGTACTGTTGATATTTGAAATATCAATTGAATGTGTTGGATTAAATTTTTTCATCACAGACACCATTATTTCATTTCAGCAAGTTCATCTATATCCATTGAATACTGAATGTTCGAACCTTTAGCTTATCATTAAATAAAGTGTCATTCATGCAATCTGCAGTACTTTGGTTTCAATATGACACATTTGCTTTGGTTTTAGTATTTAGATTTACACCTTTTAGAGCTTGTTATTAAGATAAGTAAGACAGGGAGCTCATCATGACAGCTTCCTTGAAACTTAGATTTATCTGGTTTCCTTTACATTTCCACAAGGAGCAGACAACTTCTCCCTCAATACAATAGATATTTTTTTCTATAGAAGGGAGGATCCAGACATTACCTGGAATATAATAAAATACTCCAGATTTGCAATCCTACATTCTCCTTGGGCATCATTACATTGACTGGTATTTTCTTGGCTACTTATTTAAATGATATGGGGTCAAAAAATATACATCTCTGAATGTGGCACACATTAGTCAAGATAGTAAATTGGTCCCATGACCAAATCTGTATTACAAACATCCTGACCAAGTTTGATGACAATTGAGTACAAAATCTAACTACTCGAGTGTTCATAAGATTTTCCCATATTTGGGCTGTGTGACCTAGTTTTTTACCTCAGGTAACCCATGCTAACTCATCCAAGCAATTACCTAGACCAAAATCCTGACCAAGTTTGATGACAATTGAGTACAGAATGTGATCACGAGAGTGTTCACAAGGTTTTTCCATATTTGGGCTTTGTGACCTAGTTGTTGACCCCATGTGACCTATGCTCGAACTTATCCGAGCAATTATTTTGACAGACATCCTGACCTAAATTGATGACAATTGAGTACAGAATGTGACCACTAGAGTGTTCACAAGGTTTTCCATATTCGGTCTGTGTGACCTAGTTTTTTTTACCCCACATGATTTATATTCGAACTAATTTGAGCTATTATCTAGACAAATATCCTGAATAAATTTGATGACAATTCAGCTAAACATGCGACCTTTAGAATGTTCACAAAAATGTGAATGGACGGACGACGGACAAAAAACGATCACAATAGCTTAATCTGTCACTTTTTGACAGGTGAGCTAAAAGGTACATTCCATGATGCAAAAAAGTGTCATGGGCGATTGATATAACATAAATTAATCATTTGCACAGACTACAAAATTTCTCAGTTGATGCAATACATGTAGTACCATAAAACCTGACCAATATTCCATCAAAAAAACCATTTGGTGGCTTTGTAATTTAAGCCACCCGGCTAGCTCAGTTGGTAGTTCGAAAGTTTACTGATCAAGGGGGTCGTGGGTTCGATTCCCGGGCGGGGCATACTTTCGTGGAGCTTGGACATGAAATTATTTTTACGGCAATTCTCTCTTCTACCAATGATTTTTAATGATGTATGGCGGTTGTCAGTCACTGACGAAAGTATGCGCTTAGTAGTTGATTAACAGCTAAATCCAGAGTTTTAGCCTTTCCAGGAAGAGTGAGTAGGTTGACTGACCGCCGTTATATGACCTATAAAATGTGTTGCTACGGCGTTAAACCCATCAAACAAACAAACAAGCTTTGTAATTAAATGGAATGACATAACATTTAAATGTAATTAAGTGATAACTTCGGATATGATTAAGACATTCGCAATGTTTTCTTCGGACCAATAATTCCGCTTTAAAAGAAATAAAGGATTATACTTTTTTCAGTCACTGTATTTATTTATATTATTTAAATTTTAATTATTCATGACTAAGCTTAATCACACTATAGATGTACATATGGAGGGCCAAGACAGCGAATTCATGACTTAATACGTACAAATTGGAGGGATTTTTCTCAATTAACCCGCTTCGATCAGTCCATTCTGGCATACTAAAATTCGTCATTATTAGAAAGATGTCAAAAAATTCCAATGGTAACACAGAAGTATAAGATTACTCTTTTCACTCTTCAACAATTTTCAACATAGACAAAGAGGCGTAGTTCAAGCGTGACACTAAATAACATCTTATTGTAAGACAACTAAGCCGGCTTGTGTTGTCGGTCGTTAAAGTCGTTCACAAATATAATGTTATCTAGCTTTGCCTAACATCAGTTGGCGCTGTAAAACCCGTCTTCTCGCTCCATTATAGACTCTGCCTTCAATACCCTAATGTCTAGGACGGAGCTTGTTGATTCAAAGATTAAACATTTTGCGAAAAGCGTTTTAATTTATACATTCAAAAAATATATATGTTTATCATTACGATAGCAAAACGCAAAAGTGTTGTGTTAAACCATAATATTTATATTAAACATTAATTGGATAGACATAGTTTCTCTACGATTAATATGTGGGACTCACTAACTTCATAACGCTTTATGCGAAAGTAAACAACTTGCATTCCAAGTGGGAAACTCTGCCCATCTGCGCACCAAATAAATTTAATCGAGTACATACTGGTCACGTAATCGTATCGTACCGTAAATCAAATACAGTTTCTATGTGCTACGCCAGTTTTTTTCTATATTATATAAATTTTAAGCAGTCAGTAATCTCAGCTCCCGAAGAGTCTATTTATTAATTATTTTCGGCAATTAAAATTCAGACCTTAGTTTGCAGTTTTAAACGGCAATTGATAAAACCAATTTAGGATTTGTGTCAGCATTTTTTAAACTTAATGGTATTGGTTGTAATCACATGTTTATAGTATCTAGCTAAACATGCGCGTACTTAAACGAAAGTAGGTATGCTTATTCATTAATGCTTAGTCTTTTTAACAATGAAGGGACGATACAATGGGTTTATGTTATAGAAGTTATGACTCTTTAATATTGATATGGATTGGTTATTATTCTTTGACTGACTTTTTTTTCATTTGATAAAGTAAGATAAACCTTGCCATGAGCCATCCTCGAAAAGTCTAGCGTGCTGTGCCTGTACTGCTCTTGTTAACTTCTATTAATTGATACTTAATAAATTGTTTTATAAATAATATTGCTGTACAAATTTGATATTTTTATATAATTTTCTTCTTTATAGTCCCGTATATAAACTACAAAAATCGACTGAACCGTGCATGGAATGAAGTAGAAAATGTTTTTTACATTTTCTTGAAGCTAAGACATTGTAGTTTACGAAACTGGATGATGCCACTTTGGCACTCTTGGGCAACTCCCAAATTTCAAGATGGCGGATAAAATGGCGGATGAAAGCTGATTAATGTATAATAAATCCTTCTTTATCACAGTATGATCATTTAAATTGTTGAAATTAGTCTGCAATTTTATTTCATGCAATGTTGGTACCGCTTGTTTATTATTCAATCCAAGATAGCGGACAAAATGGCGGATAAAAGCTACATGTGTGGGGAATATCAACCCCAATGTGCAGAATCGTACATAGAGGCATTTCAATTTTTTTAGCAGTTTTGAAGTAATAACTCTTGAGATTAGTTTATAAAACTGGTTGATGCCACACTGGCATCATTGGGCAATTTCCAAAATCGAAGATGGTGGCTAGAATGACGTAAATAACTAACTGTCGGGTATTATGAGCCCGGTACATAAACTACAAAAAACAATT
Organism: Mactra quadrangularis; assembly: GCA_025267735.1. Classification (NCBI taxonomy): domain Eukaryota; kingdom Metazoa; phylum Mollusca; class Bivalvia; order Venerida; family Mactridae; genus Mactra; species Mactra quadrangularis. The sequence goes on along the minus strand of CM046307.1, from coordinate 9,006,689 downwards.
GAACCGTGCATGTAAGGATGTAAATGTTTTTTGCATGTGCTTGAAGCTAAGACATCGTAGTTTACGAAACTTGATGATGTTACTTCGGCACTCTTAGGCAACTCCCAAAATTCAAGATGGCGGACAAAATGGCGGATGAAAGCTGATTAATGTATAATTAATCCATCCTTATCACAGTATGATTTTAAATAGCTGAAATTAGTCTAACATTATCTGCAATTTTATTTTTTGTAATTTTGGTAACCCTCGTTTATTATCAAATCCAAGATAGCGGACAAAATGGCGGATAAAATCTACACTTATCGGGTATATCAACCACAATGAGCAGAATCGTACATAGAGGTATTTCAAAAATGTTTTATTGCATTTTGTAAGGAATTACTCTTTAGTTTAGTTAAAAAAACTGGTTGATTTCACACTGGCATCATTGGGCAATTTCCAAAATCCAAGATGGCGGCTATAATGGCGTAAATAACTAGCTATCGGGTATATATCAACCACGTCATAGACTTTATATATATATAAAACAAAAACATCATCCAAATGGACGATTAATACTTATATTTTAACCCTACCGGTTTCATAATTATCAAGGGTTAACTACAATATAACGTAACGTCATTTTAGGTTGTCAATAGTAACGTGCGTACACATGTGTACGCACACACTGCAACGTCATTATATTACGTTTAATTTTGGTTTGAATACATTGATAAAATAACGTTCTTTTAACAACCTGACTGAAACATCATTATGGTAAAATTTGTAAAAAGGAAAAATTGAAAATTTAGGGAACACTTTTGAACACTTATCTAAATGAGTACTTAAAGGTATTTGTCTTGTTGATGGGTCTCTTATCTGTTGTTCATGTACAGTCCGTCTATTTCTTAGTTTATCACCTGTTTGTCCAATATAAAATTCTTGACACCCATTGCAAATTAAAACATATAAAACATTATCTACAGTACAAGTCATATTTTCTTTGGCATGAAAATTTTTACCATTAACTTTAATATTTGAGCCTTCTATATTATATGAACATAATCCACAGCGTGGTTCATTACATTTTGTAACTGTAGCGGTTAATTTATGATCATCAAAAATAGATTTGGTCAAAATTCTATATTATATGAACATAATCCACAGCGTGGTTCATTACATTTTGTAACTGTAGCGGTTAATTTATGATCATCAAAAATAGATTTGGTCAAAATTCTCTTCAATTAGGAAGTTGTCGTTTAGATTTTATAATTTTAGTTTTTTCTAATATTTTTTTCATTTAATTGCCATTATTTAAAATATCCATGTTATTTTTGAGTATTCCAAACATCTCTTTATTTTTTGGATTATGTGTTGAAATAAAAGGCATTACATTTTCATCTAATTTTATTTTAACATTTAATAGTTCTGTCCTTGGAATTTTCATTGCCTTAATGAATCATGTCTTTATAATCTGCATAGGATATTTTCTACTTATAAGTGTTAAGGCTAAATCTATTAAGCGACATTTTTATGTTTCTCTATCTGAAATTATAGTGCAAAGCCTACGTGCTAAAGAAAAAGGAATATTAACTTTTGTATGCTTGGGATGGCATGACCTAAAATTTAAATACTGTTTAGAATCAGTTGTTTTAAAATAAACATCCGTTTTTATTTTTTCTCCTTCTTTGATAACCAGAAATCAAGAAATGGTAAACTAATATCATTGAACTCCATTTTGAATTTAATATCTTCGTGTAAAGAATTTAGTATTTTTTTCAAAAATGTACAAATCATGCAATGAAAAGCACCAAAACATAAAACAATCATCTAAATACCTTTTCCATTGTTTTTTCTATGTAGTCAGCAAATAATTTGTCTTTTACATGTGCTAGTTTGTCATATAAAATTTGTTCCAAGTAACCTAAAACCAATGTAGCATAAGACGGAGCCACTTTCGTGCCCATGGCAGTACCTTTTACTTGGTTAAAAAAATTCCATTAAAAGAAAAATTGTTATTTTCCAAAACTATCCGAAGGCCTTCTAAAATAAAAGATCTATCAAATCTGTCTGAAATTAAATCAGGATATTTATTCATCCAAAATGAAATTGCTTTTATGCCCAACTCATGGGGAATATTGGAATATAAACTAACTATATCAAATGAAACAAGCAAAGAATTAATAGGTACATTTTGAGGTAAAAATTTAAGAAAATCAATGTCATCTCGTAAGTAACTAGGAACCATACTTAAAAAAAGTTTCAATATAATATCCAACAAATTACTCAAATGACTCGTTTCACAAGTGGGACCAGCCACTATAGGACGAAATTGTAAATCTACTGGATCCAAGATTTCAATATATTCCGATTTTTGAACATTACATGCATTTTGAACTATAGTACTTTTATGAACTTTTGGTAGACCATAGAATGTGCTTGTTTTACAAGAAAATTTTAATAAATAGTCAATTTCTTTGGAAGTCAATTTATTGTTACTGCTTATTAAATTTCTAATCTTCTTAAATATTTCTTTCCTATCATTATCTGGTATAGATTTATAATAAGATTCATCCTTTAACATATCAAGTATTTTACATTTATAAAAGTCTTTATTCATTATAACTATACCACCGCCTTTATCTACTTCCTTAATTACAATAGACTCATCATTAGCTAGAGATTTTAAGGCCTTTCTTTGATCCATTGTTAAATTGTGCTTTATATTGTTATTTTTATTAGAAATATTTAAAACTCGTGTTTTAGTTGTAGCTATATATGTATCTAATTTGGAATTTCTACCACTTGGAGGATTGAATAAAGAATTATTTCTAACTAATGATATATTTTCATTGTCATGGCCATCAAAAAATTCAAGTAGCTTAATTTTACGGAAGAAATCATTGATATCATTTTCTAATTCTAATGTATTATTTCTTTCTGGTGTAGAAGTAAATTTGAGACCCATCAACAAGATACTTATTTCTATTTCTGTTAATTTGCGATTGGAAAAATTATAAATTTTATGAAATACTTTTGTATGTTCAGCCAGGTTGTCGCTATTTACATTTCGCTGCTCCAATTGTGGTCCATGTTCAAAAAATTTAATTCTTCTGGAAGGACCATGTTTTCATCGGGACCATAATTGTTGGATGTATTTCTATACATACTGTTAACTTCAAAGTTTTCTGTTTGATGTGAATTCATATTTAGCCTTGGTGGGCGATAAAAGCCTCTTCCTCTTCTACCATTACCTCTCGTATTCCTTGATGGATTATTACCTCTATATGCACCTCTTCCCCGATTATTAAATCCTCTAATATTCCTTGATTGGTACATACCTCTGTTATAACTACTTTGATTAAATATACCTATTCCTCCTCTTCCATATCCTCTAAAGTTACTAGAAGGATTACTTTTTTCATATGACTGATAACCTTGATGATTATCTTTTACCACATCAGCGTATGAACGGGGATTCATTTGAGTACTAACCTTCTTTTCTTTAAAAAATGGACTTGAATTTGCAAATTTGATTTTAAACTCTTCCTCATAATTTAATAACCATCTTTCATTATTGTTCCACCTTTTATGCGAAATTTCCTCGTTATATCTAGTCGCTTTTAACCATAAATCCTTTAGAAATAGTGCTGTTTTACCAGAAGATTTAGAAGTAATAAGATTGTTGATATCTAGGTCAATTCTTCGGACTTGCTCATCACAGGAATCAATATTAAGTTTCTCCATTTCAAATTCATTTCTATACGCTTGTAAAATTGACCTCTCTCTCAATATTTTTTGTTCTTCATTTTCATATTTAAAATGAAATCTTTGGAATTTTCGGGGTACAATCAACGGAGACGAACTTAACCACTTCTCATGAAATTTAGCATTGCCTATATTCTTTATCTTTCCCCAGTAGGCCATTTTTCTTTGATTAAGTTTTTGATTCCAATGTTTGAAACGGTCGATTTAATTCTCATAGCTTCTAATTCATAATAATTATCATTATTTTCAATGTTAGAGTGTTCCATATAAGTGTGCTCATTTTGCTTAGAATTTTTTTTTTACATGTTCTCCTAAGTTCTTCATAACTGTCGAAAGTTCATTGAACATGCCAGTATTAAATTCTTGATAGGTTTTATTATGAACAACAGATAAGAGACCCATCAACAAGACAAATACCTTTAAGTAGTCATTTAGATAAGTGTTCAAATGTGTTCCCTAAATTTCCAATTTTTCCATTTTACAAATTTTACCATAATTATGTTTCAGTCAGGTTGTTAAAAGAACGTTATTTTATAAATGTATTCAAACCGAAATTAAACGTAATATAATGACGTTGCTGTTTGTGCGTACTCATGTGTACGCACGTTACTATAGACAACCTAAAATGACGTAACGTTATATTGTAGTTAACCCTTTGATAATTATGAAACCGGTAGGGTTGAAATATAAGTATTAAACGTCCATTTGGATGATGTTTTTTGGTTTTTTTTGTATTATGCTTGTTGCAGCATATTTTAACTTTTATATATATTTATATATACAGTCCATTCGCGTTCGCTCAAAACGCGTTCGCTCGTAATTACGGTTTATCTCGAGATCGTATCTTGGTCCCGATCGAATTTACTCTAAAGTTCATTTAAAAAAGATGCGATAACTCAAAATGCGTTGACTCGTAATGTACGTTAACTCGAGCTGGATTTCGAGTCCCGTCAATGATAAAATCACTTGAAAATTACGCGCTGGCTCAAAGTATTGATTTTTGAAAATTTTCGCACCTTTCACGGCCAGATATCATTATCCGATGAATAGCCTTTTGTTTGTCGTGTCACTCGCCATTGAAAACTTATCAAATTAAATCAAACTGAGATAATGTAGAAGCCAAGATCTGTTTAATCTTGTTTAATTTAAACGTGTCATTACGTGTAAAAAAACAGAATTTTACATCTTACCTACCTGTACTAGCACAGCATATTAAATCGAACCTTATGACAGTACGACGTACGTCGAGAAATGTTAGTTAAATAAAAGAAAGGTTAAACAAAATGAGTTTTTTTATATTTTAATTCCAGATAAAATTACACATTTTTCACAAAAAATCGCGTACATATAAGTAAAGTTTTATTCACAACTAGGACGATAGCAAAATTAAAATGAGTTTCAATGTGCATAATGTATTCTACATAAAACAAAGAAAGGTTAAAATTGAGGGCATTGACATCATCAAGTTTAACAAAATGAATAATTTTATGTTATGTTAAATGCACTTAACAAGAACACATTTAAAATGAGGAAAAATAACACAACTGAATTATAACATGTCTTTTATTCGAACGCAAATCTACATCAACATCTAATACTGTAACAGCGTGAGACGACGCCATTCGGAACAACCTCGGCGATCATCTACGAAGATATACCTCGGAAATCAGACGTAGAAGGATTACAACCAAGTTATAAGGTCCGGCAATAGTCATTTTATGTCAACATTTTATAATAACATTGTTACACGCTTTATCACATCGTTTCATTCGTACCATTTCTCACGAGTCGTATTTCTGTGTAGTTCAGACTATAACACAGTCCGGAATACGTTTGCGAATCCGGAAATCTTGCAAACTTACTTTTTTTATTTTTCATCCGATTTATTTCAAATTTTCAATAAATGTAGATCTATATATGGGCATAACACCAGTAAACTTACATCCAGATATCTTTATTAGAAATATGTTTAATTTTAAGTTAAAGACAAGGGTCCAGGAAAGCTAGGTTAGGTGCGCTGAACGCCGTAAAATGACTTAAATTGTGTTGACACGGCGTTAAACCCAGAGGGAGATTATTATATTTTTAAACTTCCGTTATAAAACGAACGCCACAAACAAATAACAAAAGCAGTAAATTCGATTAAACATGTTCGGTATATTGAATAGAACGATCTTACAAAGTATCCCATAAATAAATCATCAAGGACTTTATAATATAGTGCATTAAATGGTGTAGTGTAACAATAAAAAACTTGACTTACATTTTTGTTCTGAGACATAATTAAAGCACATTCCAGTATGAAAATAACAACAAAAATCTTAGTCTGGAGATTGGTCTGGGTTATGAACATGTATTTCTTCTTGACCATCGTCGGTTATTCTACGATACATTACCCCGCTTATGCTGCGTTATGTACCGTGGGCCATTTGGTTAGAAAAATAATGTAGTCATGAATAATTAATGAGGCAGTTTCATTGGTTCCGCAAGGAAACCACTGCGGAAAGCTAGCCAATGAAATTACGTTTTATATCTAAGGTTTGGTTTACCATTCAAAATTCACTTTTTTCTAAAGCAGTTGATGTATTATGTTGATATATGACGTCATTATTATTGAAAAGTATTTAATTGTAACATACGATTTCATTGGAAGAGGATTGGTCTCCCCTGCCTCGTACATATTCATGAAAAAGAGATTTAGCCCGTCAAATTGCCCACGGTACGTATGAAATGTAACGGAAGAAAATACTGTGTTTGCCGACGATGCTTCTTGACTAAATATGTACATGTATTGAACACTACTAATAAGGCCAATGAATGATGTTCTGATATGATTCAATCATTTATGACGATGATACACATGACGATGGTTAATCATTTGTATTTTTTTTTACCAAATATGTAATATTCTCAAGAACAAAACACTTGCAATTTTTCTCTTAACACGTACTCATACACTACCGGTTTGTTAACTTGTTACTTAAAGTTTAATAAAAAGCATTTCTCGCCTGGTGTGTTTAAATAAGTAAAAAATTAGTAGATGAATTACTTATTTTATTTACCTATTACGTATAATAGGACAAGAACATCTTCATTTTAAGTACATTAATACGCAAAACCTATACTTCGACCTACTCATGCACTTGTAATGAATATATAAAAAAGATACAGTTTTGTTTGACGATAGATGCCGATGTTAACCGAGTGATGTTCGTATTGTTAAATTTTACTCAACTGTCGGTGGTGCATATATTAACCCCGCTTGTTTAAATTCTTGATATTTGTTTTTAATCACATTACATAAGTACGAATAACTGTTTTATCGAAAGTGAAAACAGAAGTACTGAAGTGAAGTCAGTATTTAAATCAGCGGAGTCAATGTATTGGACACTGACATTTGAATAAATAAATTATAATTATGTAACATTAAACAATATTTATGATGGTCAGTCTGGTCAGGTCAGTCAATAAAACATCAAGACCATTGTTTAGTCACTATATTTTTTATATCTATGTCATGTATATATGATTATAATCGTGTTCCGGTACAATTGTTGTGTTCCGTTTTGTATAGTTCGAACAAAAAACAAAACACTGTTTTTAATAACAATACAATGAACTAACCCACGATGAGGGATGCCTAGGATGACTTTAAAATAAACAATTGTAATATGTTTTACATGTGTCTTAGTTGTTGGTGTAATGAAGAGCGTTATAACATAACAAGCATGATTTACCAAGTGGTGGTTGTTTATCAACCATGCTAGTTTTGTTAAAATGAATTACATAAATTTTATTTTCATTACTGCCTACCCCTAAAATGAATTGTCTCATTTTTAATGTTTACCAAAACACGTTTTGGTTTTTTGTATGCACTATATATAAGCTCGTTTAGGATAACTTGAGACTAAATACAACGATACCATTTTTATACACAGGTGGATTTAAGTTTAGTACACGTAATTATCGACTATTATCAGTGTGTTTGTGATGTATTAAATTTAGTACGAGAACACACGTTCCACGCATTAAGACATGTTTAATACTTTAATTACACAAACTCAGCTGACCTCCCTGTTTTATGTAATATCTGAGTCCCAAATATGTAAACAAACTGAGTCGTTTGTCTCAAGTTATAAACGAGCTTTTTTATAGTAGATAACACAATTAGTATTGTTGATGTATTGTGCCCTCCAAATGTTACTGGACAAATGAAATTTTGAGAATTTCATTTTGGTTTAACGCCGTATCAATACATTGTAAAGGTTATATCACGGCGGTCAGTCCACCAACTCACTGTTCCTGGGAAGGCTTAATCTCTGGATTTAGCTGTTAACCAACTACTAGGCGCATACTTCCACCAGTGACTGACCAATGATTCAGAATCAGTGGTAGGAGGGGGAATTGCCGGAGAAAACTATTACATGACAAGCTTCACGAAAGTATGCCCCTCAATCAGTAGACTTGTGCGTTATTGACTAAGCTAGCCAGGCGGACTTGAGCTATTCTTAATCTGTATACTGGAAGTAATTTAACTATAATTAAAGTTAGGACGTGTAACAAAATTTAAATATTAAAATTATGATGACAAACTAATCACAGGGGTGAAACCTTTATTGAGCAACACCAACTGGGAGGGCCTTAAATGTGTTGTTGTTCAAATGTTGTTGCTCTGCAGATGTTAAATTTAATTTAAAAAAACTATACAAATTGGGAATCAAAAGCTGTTGTTGTGCTGAGGTTTTGTTCTGTAGATAACCGTTCTGCAGTAATTACACTGTAATGACAATTCGCGGTTTTAGTGTACACAGTCGTAACTTAATACAAGAATTGAGGGAGTTACAACGTTTTTGCGCTAAACCCGCGAATTGTGGAATTTTGTTCTGATGACTCTCTGTTTCTATTTATAATGGGTAAATGTAACCCTGGTCAGCAGCGCAGTTGTTAGCGCGCCTGGATTTCGAATCTAGTGTCCAGAAGGGGGTATGGGTTCGAATCCCACCCTGGTAGGTCATACCTTTCCTTGAAAAATTGACAATAATATTAATTTTCCTCTATTATGATAAGAAATATGGATAATTTCCCGGCATTGTGGAAGGGTAGGTGAGTACTGGTTATAGACAAGGGTTCAGGAATGCAAAAGTTAGGAGCGCTGGACGCCGTAAAATAACTTTAAAATTGTGTTGACATAGCGTTAAAACCAGTATAAATAAATTAATAAATGGGTAAGTGTGAGTCCCTTATCCAGGATTTTTGTACAAGTTCCTTTGGAGGGAACTGTACATATTTGATGCAGAAGTTTCCATAGGATATATATGTATTATTGTCATATTTGATAGACATTATTATAAGTATGATCAATATATGTGATGTGTGACAAATAATCTATGTAAAAATAAAAATGATATATTTATGGATGTATATTATTACATGTATAGTAATATGTAATACACGACTAAGTGATGGCACTATATTCCGTGGATGTGATGATCCTTATTTCTCAGGTTTGTTTTGTAAAGATATTACCTTTATGACACCATATTATTTGTCCGTTTTTTCTCAACTGTCAAAGCTTGAATAATTTCACGGTGACTGAATGTATTGTTTTTGTACTGGTGGCCTAATTGTCATTAAATATATCTTGACTAAAACCATTCGGCATAAGCATATTTAAACGATCATAGTACACACTTTTGGAAACTCATGAATGTATCATGGCGATGAATTTAACAAACGCATTCAACGTGAAACGTTTTGACAGTTGAGAAAAAACGAACTATATTTGAATTTATTATACGTCACGTGATTTGTTTACTATTATAGCCTTATGTGACGTCACCGGGTGACAAATCCGTTATGTTACTCTCTGGACATGACATATCGGCCCGTTTGACATGACCTATCAGCCCGCTTAAAAGTCGTATGGCAAAATGTTTGACTGAAAATATTTCATAGAGGAATGCCACATGCTAAAATTGAATGCAGACAAGACGGAAGTTATGTTGTTCTCTTCAAAACATAATCGTGAACATGTTGAAGACATGTCCATTAGAGTTGGTGATTCCATCATAAACTCTAAAAACTGTATTAGAAATCTTGGTGCTTACTTCACAGCACATATGGATATGAAGAAGCATGTTAATTTGGTATGTAGATCGTCTTATTATCAGTTAAGACAAATCGGACGCATAAGAAAGTTTCTTACTGTGGATGCTACAAGGACATTAGTAAATTTTCTGGTTACATCAAGATTGGACTATTGCAACGCCCTTCTTGCAAAGACTTTGAAGTCAAATCTGAATAAACTTCAACGTCTTCAAAATACAGCTGCAAGAATCATCATTAGAACCCATCGTCATGATCATATAACACCAGTGCTCAGGGAACTTCATTGGCTTCCTGTTTGTCAGCGGATCAGCTACAAGCTCTTGATATATATATATATATATAAACCAATGTCCCATATACATCCAAGACCTAATACATGTTTAGAAACCCAACAGAGACTTCCGTTCTAGCAATTCATTATCAACAACAACAACAACAGCAACAAACTTTATTGCTATAAGGCCTCCGGCAAAACATATATACATATACATTTAAATTAACATGTGGTATACTATCATGGCAAAGTTATGAAATCATGTAAAACATTTTATTTAATGCATGTATGTAAGTTATATAAATTGTAAGTCACAGGAAAGTATAATAAGATAAATAATATTGATAGTATTTAACAAAGTAAATGTTTGATAAATACCTTTATAAAATAGTGAATTAAGTATTATTCAAATTACTGTCTGACATCTAATGTACTGTCTAATTTTCGTTTATTAATAGCTTGAAAAATGTAAGTTGCAACAGATTTAACAACAGTTTCATTATCAATTTTCATAAGATTATTAATTTTTTTAAACAGTAGGTGATTGGTAGCAGTAATCAGGTAAGTATAATATCCTTTAATTATTGTAATTGCTACAACATAATAAAAAGTGGAACTCATCTTCTATTGTATTATTTGAACAAAATTTACAAAATCTGGATTCCCTAGGAATTTTATTATGTCGACCTTTTTCGATTTCGAGTTCATGAGTTCCTAATCTAAAGTTTACATAGGCATATCTAAATTTTCTTATATTTAAATGATCCAAATATGGTTCGTAAGATGGTGATATTTTTATAGCTGTACAATTTGAAAGTTTAACATTTGAGTGTACTTGATCATTCCAACTTTGAATGTATGTATCTTTTAATCTTTGCAGTAAAAGTTTTGTAAATAAATTTTCGGAAACAATTGATTGGTTATACCAAATATTACCAAATCCATGAGATTGTAAAAATATACGAACCGATGATACCCAGTTATTATGACCATTATTATCATCGTTTAACATCATGTTATAACATTTTTTAACCAGATGCTTACTTGGCATACTTAATTTTTTTATCCAGAATTTATACAACGAATTTTTGAATTTATATACATTGGATATCTTCCACAATCCCCCAAGACTCCAGCATTGGATACATTTTTCTTGGCACACATAAATCTCTTACATGCGTAATATTGAACCCTTTCTAATTCTTCAAATTTGTTCAATCCCCAAATTTCCGACCCATATAAAAGCTGTGGACATATTTTCATATCAAATATTTTGAAAAACACTGTTTTATTCAATTGACCATATTTATATAATGATTTAAGAATTGAAACTAGTACCTTTTTACCTTTTAAACAAAGCTCATGAACCATGTTATTGAGAGACAATTGTTGAGTTAGTAGAAGACCAACATAACAAAATGAGTTTACACAATTAAGTTTTGTACCTTTATAAAACCATTTCTCATGTTTAGATAAGAAACCTCCATTTTTAAAAACCACAACTTTAGTTTTATCGGATACTAATGCTATGTCATCTGCAAACATTAGAGACAAGATCTCAATTATATCAGGATGTAACTGTATCCCATGGATTTTACTTTTATCTAATATATGTTGGAGCTCGTCTATGAAAAATAAGAACAGAATTGGACTTGCTGGGCAACCTTGTTTGAGACCAACTGTACTATGAATATATTCACTAAAAGTACCATTACATTTATTGCAAGATTTTACTGTGTTGTACATACTTTTAAATGCTTTAAATAGATTACCTTTTACCCTACGTTTGTAAAGAATTTGCCACAGAATTTGTCTGTTTACAGTGTCGAAGCACTTTGAAAATCTATAAATGCAACATATAGTTTTTTTCTTTTTATTTTGTAATCTTTTAATTATAGACGCAATGATAAAAGCATTGTCTATAGTTGAATGGCCTTCTTTAAAAACCGGCTTGATTTTCTGAAATTTTACTATACATTTGTGCAAAGAATTTTAGTCTACTAACTAGTATTGTGCAATATATTTTGCTTATAATATTTTGTAAAGAAATGTCGCGATAATTCTACACGTCATCAATATCTCCTTGTTTGAATAACGTAATAATAACTGATTCTGTTCATGCATTCGGATACTCGCCAGTAGAAAATAGCCTATTAAATAGTTTTGATAAAATTGGCAAAATTTGTGTGCGGCCATATTTGAAAAATTCTGATGTAACATTATCAGGACCTGGTGCTTTATTTAATTTTAGTTTAGAAATAGCTTTAAGAATTTCTTCATCAGTAATATCAGAGTTAAATATATAATCCTCAGTTTCATTAAACTCTATGTTATCTAAATCTAATTCTAACATAGGCACGTGCGCTTTCACTCTTTATTTAATGTGACGTCATCTATGCTTTATTATTCAATAAAATATAGCTGGTGACGGCTGTTGAAATTTTACTCCCCACGTTAAATGAGCAAAGCCGAAAATAGCGCCCGAGTTTAAAGGGTTGACTTTAACAGAACCTTGGAACATGTCAGTAAATTTAAAACATGTAATAACCTTCTTACTTGACCGAAAATGGTATAAAATGAGTTTAAAACGATTCTAGCATAAAAAATACCTTACTTCAAGATGGTTTCTAAGTCCCAGCATTTCCCGGTTCCGCTGTCTCATTTCATCCTGTCCTTCATCCGACGATCATGCCAGCCATTATACGAAAAATACAAAGATTGACTATTTAATCAAAGCCAAACTGTGCATAGCATAATATAATGGAACTGGCTACGTGTATTCTTTCAAGCTCGTAATCATCCAAGCTGACACGAGCAGTGCTGATTTTCCGAAAATCTAAGTTCTAACCTTCCTTGACGGGCGTTCATGAATCCAATTTATATCCAAACTTTTACAAATATCTTTATCAAACTGTCTGATAACACACTACTATTCAGTTAACATCCAATTATTTAAGCAGTATTTGCAATATTCCGCCGAAAACATCGAACTTAAATGCTACATCATCGTGTGTATATAAAATGACACTCACTAAGGGCAAGGTCGAATGTTTATTTCACGGCGCTTATTTTAAAGAATGATGTTTAACACACAAATAAAACTATGACAATTCGTATTTAGTTTTGGGTTCATTTTTTTAAAATTAAGATTTGAATATTATTTGTTTGAAATTAGAATCAATTATCAATGAGATCTGTGTAAATAAAGGCTATTTTCGGCCTTTGCACTGGGGAGTGGATTTCAACAGCATGGTGAATCTGTCAGTTAAAAATAGTTCTATAAAAATATCTTTTCTAAGGATGAATTTTGCGATGTTAGAATCGAAATAACTTACAGTTGTCAATATTTTTTTGTCTAATAAAACATAGACACTCGTTTGATGCGCTAATTAAATCACTCGTGCTAAAGCACTCGTGATTTAATCATACGCGCATCACAACTCGTGACTATGTTTTATTAGACAATAAAATATAGACAACTGTAAGTTATTTCTTAAATATAGTTCTTCGTTTTTTCATCTACCTCATATGGATTTAATAGTTTTTTAAAGTGCTGTAACTATTCATTTGTTGATATATTGTTACTACGGATTTGCTTTTGGTTATTTGATATTTTAAGTTTATTCCAAAATGCTTTTGGATTATTAACTATTATCTATTACAGTCCCACTGTCTAGGACAATTACTTTTGGTAATCGTACTTTCAGTCACGCGGCGCCAAACCTATGGAATTCCCATCCGGACTCACTTAAGTGTGCCCTGTCTCTAAATTCTTTTAAAAAAAAGTTAAAGACCTACTTGTTTGGTAATTACTATGATCACTAAATTAATCACCCTGGGACAATTTACTACGACTTTGGAATAGACCAGTAAAATGAACCAATCTAAGACTGCTTAAAAGTGTTCTTGTGTATTTTCTCAGCATAATAAATCTTGGTGCACAGATGTTTAAACCATCCTCAATGTAATAAATATGGCAAACATGATTATTAATAAGTCCGGTTGTGATGTTTATACTACAGTGAAAATTATTTTAATCAATATAAACTATCTGGCTAAATGATCTTAAAATATGCCCTAATTACTAACATATACATGTAACACCATGAAATTATTAAATTCTTAACAACAAACCATTATTATGCACGATATTTATTACAAAAAAATGTGCGGCCGCATAATTGATGTTCTGATGGGATCCTTGGATTAGAATCCGACATTGCATCTTGCAATTATGGAGTTTCCAGGGAATCTAACCAGTTTCCCCATTGACTGGGGTTGCCTTTTGTGGAGTAGCGGTATGCTACAGTTTGTGACGTTGCCACCTTGTTGTGTGTATCATGTCTCTGGTTAACAATACCAACATTAATACTTAGGATAAAGTTTATAACAACACAAGTTTGTATATGACGTTTAATAATGGTCCGTGATCGTTACTGTTTACAAACATACTTAATAAAGTTCTAAATCTAATATCATAACTTATAACTCAGATTCATTCGCTAACAAGGCTCGAACAACTTAATATCTATTTATTATAAACTAAATGTTTCAATTTTGACTCTCTAACGCTAACTGACTTAATTGTGCAAATATTCATTTAGTAAATTGATCATAATTATGTCGGAAGTGCATTCGGCCAATCTGTCGTACGTGATCTATCATTTTGACACCGTAACGCTAGTTACGGTATACTTTCCACCGACTATAAACTCTAACCAATCAGACGCTGACACTGATGGATGTTCTGGCGGGGTCCTTGGATTGGAATCCGACTCTGCACCTTGCAATCATGGATTTTTCTAAGTCATCTAGCTAGATTCGCTATCGGCCAGTGGTTGCATTTCCATTGATAGTCTAATCATTACCTATATCACTTAAACTTTATCTAAGCAATCAGGCGCTGACGCTGATGGATGGTCTAGAGGGATCCTTTGAGAATCTGATTTTACACCTTGCAATCATGGATTTTTCAAGGCATCTTGTCTGATTTCCATTGGTCGGTGGCTGCCTTTATTAATAATCTAATTATTACCTTTATCACATTTACTTTATCTGACCACAATATAATGCATGATGGTTGGTGGGACGCGCGGGCACTAATGTTGATGGATGTTTGGGCGGAAGCCTTGGATTAAAATCCAACTTTGCACCTTGCAATCATGGATTTTCGGGGCATCTAGCCAGATTCCCCATTGGCCATTTGATTGCCGTTCTACCAACAGTCCATTATTACTCATTCACTATCTTTTGCAGTTTTAAATCCACTTGTTTTAATGTTGTTGTTTTTTTAAACTACTTTGAGCAATTTATTAATCACTAATTCTTAGTTTTATATTAGTCTTCATTTTATTATTTTACATTTTATCTTCTCTTAACCATTTTATTTTCATTTAAATTCGTATTTCCTAAGTATGCATATGATTGTGAAGCGCTTTTGAGCATACATGTATATTCAATATGAAAAGAGCGCTATACAAATGCGGTATATAATAATAATAATAATAATAATAATAATGATTATAATGATAATAATAATAATAATAATAATAATAATAATAATAATAATAATAATAATAATAATAATAATAATGATAATAATAATAACAAAATGTTATTACATGTATTTCAAAGCGAAAGAAGATACAAACAGAAAGTAGAGTTTGGTTGTCAATGCTTAAAAGAATTGTTTTGATCAAAGTATGTTTAAGATGAAATCTTGCGACCGAGAAAAGCTTCCTCTAAAACATATAATTCACCTCTTAAACGCTTTTGGTTCATTTTCAGTCGACATAAATACAGTCTAAAAGGATCCTCTTTTTAAAAATAAAATCGACACTTAGTCAAAGTTAGATTTAGAAAGTTTTCATGTCTTCCAGTAAATGAAAATATCTTCATACAGTGGCTTTAATGTCTTAATTTTCAGGTAAAAATATAGCATTGGGACAAAGGACACAACAATCCGGTGTAAATCTATTACACCAAGTGTCAAGTAATGCTGTGGATGGAAATACTGATACAAGTGTTGAGTTTGGCACATGTGCTCATACCGCCTTAAATAATACAACACCATACTGGCAGATATACTTTAATGTGCCTTATAGAGTCTCAGGAATTATAATTTACAGCAGAAGCAACTCTGAAAGTAGGTTACAACATTTTTAATGAATGAGGGATGTTAGTCAGATATCATTCCTTGATAAAGTCTGACGCAATCCAATTGGAAAGTATTCTCGGACTTTATCTTTGAATGCCTATGTAAAGATTATATAATATTTCAGCAAATATCTTTGTTGATAATTACAAAAAAGGGTATTCAAAATTGATTATGTCAAATTGGCATTGAAAAATAAGGATAAAATCTGAGTAATCTAGCTTTGTGGACCTAGCTATTTGAAGAGTATACAAAGGGAAATAACTGACTAATGTCCTCCCATTTTATTAAGGTATACAATCCCTTATGTCACTCATGATTAAACGCTGCTTTTGGAAAGCATTGCACATGCTTATTACATAGGATATGTTTCATTCATTGCAATGATATCATACTTTAGTATGCGTTGAATTCATTTCAGAGAAAATTTCAGATACCTGTTTTCCTTTCCCATGTGTAATATAACATTTGTACTAGATCAATCTGATTAAAACCCGATCTACAATTTTACCGCTCGAATACTCGCTAATGTAGATCTGGCCTTTTCCAAACGAAGGTCACGTTCAGGTGACCTTTTCTCATCATAATATTCATGACGAAATCGTTATGATACGTAACTTGTTTACCTCGTCTACGTCACGCAATTTGAAATGAGCCGCCAAATCGCAGCCTGTGAATATTACCGCCGTTAAATTAGCAAGCAAAACTTGGTCTAAAAATAGAAATTACGAAATCAAAATGTGATTAATAGTGTTTTCGTCTAGATGAAAGCTACGCATTGATTGGTCGACACAAAGTTCATCTCGACGTGACCTCAAAGGGAAAAAGTACAGATCCAGTACGACCGTGGTCTACTGGATATGTGTTTACGCAGATTGGTACTAGATCAATGTAGATTTTTGCCGTCTATGGACATGGATACTAGTCGTCCACGTAAACATTGCGTATGTAAACATAGCCATTTTCATTACACACCGATATTTAGGGATGAAGCATTTTTACAATTTTAGAGATTAGTTAATTTACACTTATTTTATGAACACATCTTTAAATAAAATTTACAATGTTCATAAGCACTATTTGAAATAAATGGTGGAATGTTTAGTTCAGTGAAATGGTGTTTATGCGTTAGCTTATTCACCTATTTAGTTGGAAAGTCCATTGTTCAAAGTACAAAAACACAATGACCTAGAGTACGATCTGTAGTTTTGATAATAGGTCTTCAGTTATTCTTTGTTGCTGACTGAGATCTCTTGGCGGTCTGCAGTAAATCAATCTCCGTAAATAGATATCCGTTAGAGCACTGCCGTACATGATCTCTCAGGGTCACGTCAAGATGACCATTGTGTCGTCCAATCTATGAGTTGCTTTCATCTAGACGAAACACTATAAATAACTATAAATTCCTACGTTAAAACCGAGCTATTTGACGGTGGTTTTATTCACAGACTGTGATTGGACGGCTTTTTCAAATTGCATGACGTAGACGATCTAAACAATTAACTGAACATAATGATTGCGTCATGTATATTATAATGAGAAAATGTTATCTCAACGCGAGCCTCACAACGAAACTGCCAGAGCTAAATTAGTGAGTAGGCGAGCGGAAATTTTAGATCGGGTTTAAGTCAGATTGGCAGTTAAGTAGATGGGTTACGAAAGTATCTCATGTCTAATGATTCTACGGTTAATCTTAGACAGTTTTTTGTTGTAACATTTCAGACAGGCATCGACTTAACGATTTTAAAGTATATGGTGTATCGGACTTAGCTTTAAGGACATTGATCTACGATGATGCAATAGAACAACAATATAATGAAACAGTTATCTTGATAAAAAATGACGAGTTCAGAGAACAGAAGTTCATAGGTATTCGTATTGAAGGAAGCAGGAACACCAACCCTAATGTTGATAATGGGCTCTCTATGCTAACGTTGTGCGAAGTGGAAATATATTCCATTAATGGTAAGTACTCGAAACTTTGAGGAAATAAAGTAAGCCTTGCGAGACCTTTGCACGTGTCCAAGTACCGATCCACTTTTTCAAAAAGTAACAATTTAACATGTATGATATTAAGTTAATACATGCATTAGCATTTCCAAAAATGCTTGAAATCGTTGTTTAGCCGTGTATTCACAGCGTATCCAAGGTTCTAAACCGTTCCAAGTATATTTATAGAAGACAAGTATAAGCGTACCCTGGTAATATGTAAAACCATTGAGTCTATTTTTAGAATTCCAGGAATAAGCGCGCTCTGGTAACGATATGTAAAACAAATAGGGACTATGAATCAGTAGGGCGTTCCCAGTCTTGGACGTTAAGCTAACAGCAATGTTTATGAGGAGCGTGACTTAAACCTGTCTCAGTGGATACCGGTTACGCCTCTCGGCTGATTGGATACAGATTATCTTCTCCCGTATAAATAGATTCGCCCGTTAGAAGGGAAGATAGGTTTGCATTTTTTCAACAAATGGGAGTTTTTTTAAAGAATAACACATTTTATAATTAGCTGTGCATATTTTCTGGTATTATTTTGCAACTTTCTTGAAACTGGTAATAGTTCATACATTAATAATGATATTTTCTTGTATTACAAACAGGTAACCGTATAATACACGCCGTGGACGATTCCATACCCACACCCCTATTTTGACTGTATGACGTCATTTTTTTTCATCATGTGACCTCAAATGCATTGTTCTTATTGGCTTACAGCAACCGGTGTCGACACAAAAATGCTCAAATCTTGATAATTGTTAATATCGTTGCCCCTCGGCAACGATAATAAAATCAAAGCAGTGAAAGTCCTTCCTATTGCAAGTAAATGTCTGCTTATGTACATGCTGCCATTTTTTCTTAAAAAGTTAAAATTTAAAAGCGTCTTATATATTGACAGCGTTGGTGAAGGGAGGTTTAATTTTGCTCCAGGATGTTTGTTTGTATAGTCCTTTATAACGCCATTACCTTGATTTTAGCGTACGGAACATAGAAAGTTGCACATAATTTGTTCTTAAGTATTCAAACTTGATATTTTAACAAATTGTGTGACTAAGTATATTCTTTATAATTATTGAAAACAACACCACCACAACAACAACCACAACATCAACAACGACAACAAGAACAACAACAACATCAACAACGACGACAAGAACAACAACACCAACTATTTCTACACCGGAAATGAATGTAACAGAACCATGTGTAAATGAGGCTAAAACATTAACGACTGGCGAGAATGTTTGCATCGTTGTCGGCATCATCTCTGGAATAGGAGGAGCTATATTTGCCACACTAGTACTTGTAATAGTCTGGTTCACAAAATTAAGGTAATATCTAGGAAATATTAAGGTTACTTTTAACATCGACTTCTCCATCCTTTGTGTTTATTTTTAACGCTGTAGCAACAGGCTTAATCTCTGGATTTAGCTGTCAATCATTTACTTGGCGCATACTTCCGTCAGTGACTGACAACTGTCCTATATTATTTAGATTCACCAGTGGGAGAGGAAATGTCCGTACGATTATTTTCAATATCAGATACAGTTAACCGGTTATAAAGGCTTAGACTTAAAAGTCTAGCCAAAAACGTAGCCATCTTTGACGTGAAAGTTCTGAGTAGTTTGGATGTCTGCCTTCTATCAAACAAATTATTGGCATCTATGCCACAAACAGTAGGTTCATTTCAGAATGATTGTTGACTAGCTCGATCGTTTGTCGCAACAAAGCAAATCTCCGTAAACAGATATATTGTAAAGATTTGTCGTACAGGATCTCTAGGGTTCCCATGGAGGGTCACATTGAGATGATCTTTGTGATGACCAAACAATGCGTAGCTTTCATCTAACCAAATCACTATTAATAGCATTTTAATTTCGTTATTTCTATTTTCATGCCAAGATTTGCGAGCTAATTAGACAGCGGTATTATTCACAGTCTGCGACTCATTTCAAATTGCGTGACGTAGACGATATAAACAAGTTACTAAACATAACGATTTAGTCATGAATACTATAATGAGAAAAGGTCACCTGAACGTGACTCTTTTAAGAAAACGGCCAGATCTAAATTAGCGAGTAAGCGAGCGGAAAATTTAAGATCGGTGTTTAATCAGATTGTAATAAAGCAATATAAATGTACAGTCCCTAAATTAGGCCACGACAAATTGGAATTCTGTTAAGAGTCAACTCAAGTTTGACAAACCTAGGTACCTATTCATAAAAACACACAAACCGAAAACAAAAACACACTTATTTTACATATTAAATATTTAAATCACTTTCGATTCTTAAAAAGCTCTTATGACTATGAACGCTTAAAATAACACACCAATCCTTTTTCATACAGAGAAGGGAAATATGCTTGGGTTTTTTCGTTTGTCTTCGTGAGAAGACGAACAACCTGAACGAGTCGTACATACGGTCGCACGATCATGGCGCATGGTCATGTCTACCCTATCATCGTAGAAAACATTTAGTAAAATTTAACACCACTTCTTAAATTTACTTTGGCTCTATATTAAAAATTCATATGCCTTGTTTTACTCAAAGAGGCATTTTGGTTATCAAAGTAACTTTATCTACATACGCCTTTGTCATAATTATTCCATATCTATTTTCATTTTTTATAAATAAATTTGGACATTATAAGTTTCCTAAAAAGTTTGTAGATAAAGTTACTTTTCAACCAAAATGATTCTTTGAGTGAAACAAAACAAAATGATTATTTGATATAAAGCTAAAGTTAATTCAAACGTGGTGTTGCCTAAATCAAGTTGCCTAAAGTGGGACTAAATGTTTATACTTAGGTATATAGAGGGGAAGACGGTGTAGCGCGACATGATCGTGCGACCTTATGCACGACTCATGCAGATTGTTCGTAATCTCACGAAGACAAACGAAAAACAACAGCGTAAGCACAACCCCCAGCAAAACATCGACAGCTCTGGTAACCATGCCTTATTTTCCTTCTCTTTATGAGAAAGAATTGGAGTGGTGTTTTGGAACGACCTGAGCCATAATTATAATGCTTCAAAAGATGGCAAACGCTTGGTAGTGTGTACAATCCTTCATTGAGTAGTGTCATCTTTTGTATTACTGATAAAAAACTATTCAACGGTTTACGAACTTTTTAGATTACCATGTCTATTAAATTCAATTTGACTTTAATACAAGTAACATTAAGATGGTATGTTCAGTGTTAATAATTTTACAAGTCACACAATTTTTTGTCAATTAAGGACTTAAATAACTCATTAGATCAATATTTCAAAATTAATATACACTTTTGAATAATATCCCTTTCCTCTTATATTTTATGCAGAATATTTATAAGATATTATTTTTATGCCCTTAGGTCATTCAATAGAAATATAATACAAAAGAGTATCTACTCGTATAAATATATAAGCAGGGGAGACAATCTAGTCTAGGATATGAAACACCACGGTTGCTTCCCGTGGCATTTGAATGAGGTTACCATGTATATAATAAGGTCATGCCAAATTAGAATTTTATTAAGGGTCAACTCAAGTTTGACAAACATAGGTACCTATTCACAAAAACACACAAATTGAAAACGAAAAAAACATGTCCATTCTAGCTAGTATTCACACAAATAAGTACTTGGTAGCACATGAATGTTATTCTATAATTAAGTTTATACAACAGACACATGTACATTTTACTTTTTTTCAATTACACAGAAACAAGGAACTAGCAGTTTTTCCTGAGAAAAATCAGTTATCGAATCCCGAAACAACAATTATTTAAGAAAAATTCGATAACAATTTTGTGGAGTTTTTTTTAGATTGAGGACTCTAAAACCTACGCGCACGCGGACGCTTAACAAAATTCCGATATGGCATGGCCTTAGTACTCATTGCGACCCTTTCGAGCGAACGAGCAATATAGAAAATTCTAGTAGATACAATATATCCTGACTTATGCTAGTCTTATCTGAGCATTTTATATCACACACATGAAGAATTTCATTATTCTCTTTCTAGAGGTAAGCCAAAAGATGAAACATTAGCACACACTAACAGCATGACTGTTACATTTAATGCCGAATCAACAATGTCCGAGTATGATGATTTAGGAAGTGATTCAAGACATGTCCCAATGTATGAACCATTAGAAACAGGACGTAAGTTTATGTTTTATATTAGAAAAAGAAGTTTTTAGTTTATGCAGTCTTTATGGTTGAATTACCATCAATAAGAGGATAAGTGTAATTTCAAAAATCAAGTAAAAATGTCCACATGTTTCATTTTTTAATATTCTAAAATGAAAACATAATCTACCTGCGAACGAAGTAAATGGACATTTGGATATTCAAACTCAATTAAATGATAGTTATTTTGAATGGAAATCTTAAGATCATTATTTACCACCTTTTTAACAGTAAGTCGTTAATAGAAATCAAAGCGTTAATAGCGCTGTCGGACATGGGGTTTTGGTAGAATATAAGAACACGTTATAATAAACGGAAGTGATACATAGGCGGATCCAGGGGGTGCGGACGCGGCGTACGCAACCCCTAAAATTGCCGAAGCAAAGTATTTTTTCGACCAAAAATATGGTATTTATAGGAAAATATATAAATATAAACGTTATAAATTTTTGCACGCTCCGCGTGTGATTAGTAACAAAACTGGAACTGAACTAATACAATGACATAACGCACAATAATTCAAAGAAAATTCCTTTTAAGTATATGTAAGATTTTAACATGATCCAGCGGTTGTAAAAAAATATATGATATATACATGTATATGGGACAGGCTCTGTGAAAACCGGGCTTAATGACAAAAATTTTTATTTTTACTTTTTTACATTTCCGGAAAGTACAACATCTCCGATGCATGAAACTGAAAACCTTTTCAGAATCTGACCAATATGAACGATTTTACAGCTAAATGAATGTCACGCATAAAATTATGTTTCTTGCAACTACGACGTTGCGATTTTTCCAAAATGACGTCTGACGCGTTGTTATCCACGAGAAGAGTTGCATACGTCAACGTCATAATATGCTTATAATAAAGAGTAAAGCTAACTAAATTTGATATTAAACTCATTTTCACATCCTTTCTTTTTTTTTTTTGTTATACATTCGTATCAAAATTTGTCACGGACGATTACATATGGTCGTGCGTGCAATTCAGGAGATAATTACTTCTTCAATTAAGATAGTCCACAATACGCGTTAACAAGCAGACGATATGCTGTTTGTGCAATTGAGGTACTCTAATCCGTTAATGTAAGGGGAAGATTCCTTGTATCGCATAGGCGGATCCAGGATTTTCAGTTACGGGGGGATTCAAGTTACAGGAGGTGGACGAAAAATTATATATATCCAGATGCTTACCCTAGGAAAGGATAGTTTAGGTTCTGTAAATGTGCCTGAATCCCTTAGAAATGAGCTTTAGGGGTCGCAGCCATTCTGAACCCCTAGTCAAGGCTTTGTCCAGGACCCATAGTGGGCCCTTCAATACGGCCGCTAGACCCCCCCCCCCAGTCTGCTTGTTCATTTTGCGTCCCCCCCTAACTTGAATTCTCTAAGAATTTGCTACAGTTCGCCACTAAACATAGGGACCCCATGTAAAAAACTTGTTTTAGTACAATGTACTAGAAGGAGGTATACTTATCCCCTTTTAGCACACGTATTTTGATAAAATTGACATATGTTAAAATGGAAACTATAAAATGTTTTTTCGCAAAGTACTCTTTCAATTAGACTACGATGAGTCATTTCAGTGTTTATTATATTCTATTCAGACCTGTTTCATTCGTAAAATAATCATATGTAGTAATGTATCATAAATGTCTTTCAGAAGCCACAGACTCGCAGCCAACAAAACCATTAGCAGCAGCAGCAGCAGCGACAACAACAACAACTGATGATGAATATTATAACATACATCCAAAAGGAGCTACTTATGAAAACGTTTTGTAAGCTTAAGTTTTAGAAAATTAACTCAACAATCGGCATAATAGGGATTAATGCATCAGAATTTTGTAACCAACATCTCTTCTTCAGGGAAAAGCGGAGCTTTGGCTTTGAATCTTGCAAACCGCTCCTTTCTTGGGGGACATTGGGATGGTAATATCATCGATAGCCAAGACTGTATTTTTATATCTACATAAAGTTTGGATTATTTCTTTAAAAAATGTACATGTTTTTTTTTTTAATTTCAATGATGAACACCGTGAATACATTAAATTGAACAAAAAATAAACCTGTGACAAAATAAAGTTGATGAGAGGACCTAAGTATGAACATCCAGACTGTTACACAGTCCACGAAGTTAGGATTTGAAAGTGGTTGCCACTATGTCTTGTATGTAGATTTTTAGTTGCCCAAAAGAAACTTTTGTTTTCCCGAACTAAAAAGTAGTTGTCCCGTCCAACCGAACCCCCACTTATTTTGTAGACTATAGACAATACAATGAAATTTACAAACTTGCAGATATTGTTATTCTGTATTTTAGAATCGTCTGTCGGTAACTGTAATTGTAATAGGAAAATTAGTTTTTAATAATTCAAGGCTAACTGACCTATAGAATGTGAGAAATACACATGTATATAAAACAATGCACATAAGGCACTAAACGCATCCATCTATACTATTAAATTTGCGAGTTTCCTGTTTTGTGGAAGAAACTGCACAGCTTTGAATAAATCTTTTGTTTGTCGCTGGAGCACCTATATACCGGCATATCAAGTTGACAATTCTTTTTTGACAAATCAACAAAAATAGTGGGTTTTTTGTGTGCCTAAGAATAGTTCTAGATAAAACTAAAAATAGACACGTCAAACCGGAAAATCTAGTTTGATTCTCGACGTGAAGTAAAATATTTCTGATCTTTACTGAATCGAATGCAATGCCTCTGTCACATGACTGTAACTGCTGTATTATCATGGGGAATCACCCAGAATACGTGCAACCTTCTTGCCATTTTTTGAATATTCACCAAGCATGCGTTCTTTGTTCTCGAAATAATACCCATAATCGCCATACTCGCCCATTTCTTATATTTTACATTATGCAGAATAAAACACTTCACGTACTTCACATTTAATTTCGAGAGATACTGCGATCTGTCTGCGCAATTCACAAGAACGGTGACAAATTGTTAGTTACAATAATTAGATTCTTATAGAAATTACTGCACCACAAAGTATCACTTGAGAGCTATCAGAGACATAGGTAAAAATTTATACGTGTCTGGTCACGCTATCTACCGAAGGTACGCTGACCGCTTCAAAGGGAGCAGTGTAATATGGGAGAACATATCCTCGGTCCATTTTTAGCTCGACATTTCGAAGAAAGTGAGAGCTATTGCTATCACTTTTGCGTCGGCGTCGGCGTTGGCGTTGGTGTTGGCGTTGGCGTTGGTTTTCAGATTAAAGTTTTTTGAAACACTTATAACTTCAACAATATCCAAGTTATTTTATTGAAAGTTGGTATACTTATTTAGTGGGACTATATTAACCATTCTGTAAAAGGGGATAACTCTGGATGAATTATTTTATGAGTTATTGCCCTTTTATACTTAAAAAAATGCAAAATATGAGGTTAAAGTTTTTCCTATGTAGAATATCTTCAATACTTATCAAGATATTTTACTTAAAGTTTGTATACTTATTTGTCGGTACTATATTTACCCGACTATGAAGGGATGTAACTGTGGATGAATAATTTTTGGAGTAATTGCCCTTTTATACTTAAGAAAAATGCAAAATATAATGTTAAATTTATTTCTTTATGTAATATCTTTAATACTAATCAAGATACTTGACTTTAAGTTTGTTTACTTAATTATGGGTACTATATCTACACAACTAAACAGGAACGTTACTTAGGATGAATTATTGTTGGAGTTATGCCCCTTTCTACTTAAACATTTAAGATTAAAATTTGTTCTAATGGGATATATTTTGAACTTATGAATATATTTGAATGAAAGCTGGAATGCTTATTCGTCAGTTCTTCATCTATCGGACTATAAAGGGACATAACTCTAGATGAATTACTTCTGAGTTATTCCCCCTTTATACTATGATATTAAAGGGTTATGTATGCTCAAATTCAATATATTTTGTTTGATAGAAAGTTAGTATACTTTTTCATCAGTACTACATCTAGTCAAATACAATGGGACGAAATAATTGATGAATTATTGTTGGAGTTGTGACTCTTTTCAACTTTTTAATTCGGGAGAAAGTATTATGAAGTGAAATATTTTCAATACTTATGAAGATATCTAAATGACAATTAGTATGCTTATTCATCAGTACTACATCTACGCGACTACAAATTGACATTACTCATGATTTTTTTTAAAGTTATGCCCCTTACTTTAATTTTGAATTTTGTTTTAATTGAAATCCAATGTATTTATAGTTCTTCACATAAATATTTAAATGAAAGTAGGTATGCCTATTCGTTGATACTATGTCTACTTTACTCTGAAGGGGCGTTACTATTGATGAATGTTCTAGGAGTAATGCCCCTTTTATATTTTACAAATATGAATTGGTAGTTATTGTCTGACTGAATTATATCCTTTCAAAAATTATGTCCTGTCTTGAAATTACTTTTGTTTAAAGATAAGCCTTGCCATGAACAAAACACCCGAAAAGTCGAGCGCGCTGTCCTTGGACTGCTCTTGTTTCACAAGCAAGCTCAATATGGCGGAACATCACCAGGAGCACGCGGCCGGGGCACACGCTGCACATGGGAATCCGCACAAAGGTAAGAAGGGGCCCTTGGTTTAGTAAAAGAGTGGATAACTTTTAAAAGAACTCTTTCTTGAGACGTACAGCTGTGTAGTTCTCAGTGTGCGGATTCATCGACTCGCCAGTCAGGCCGCGCCAGATAAACTTATATTTGCAAAATCATATCTCCGATACTACACAATTATCGATTTCAAACTTCCTACAAATATTTTGCAATCTCTTATGATCAAGTTTCATATGGCTTTTAAACATGCCCGTTTCGAGGAACTGTTTCGAGAACTGTCATTACCTAAAGCCCGTGCTTGCACGGGCTCCCATCTAGTATAATACTGTTGTACGTCAGTCGCATTAACATTGTCATTATCAGAATAGTGTACCATTTAAAACAGAACACAAGTTTTTTTATATCAGTAAAAAGGGAAAACATAGTTTCATAGTATATGTAGTTTTCATAGTTGAATTACCATCAATTCTTTAATGTCATGTAATTTAATGAGATGTTAAAAATACTTTGAATTTTACATTCACAACTATTTTGGACTTAAGTTCTCGAATTAGTGATCAATGATTCTGTACTGCCTCCAAGACGTTTCTAGACTGTTTCCTGGCTGTCCAATGATATAATCCTGACAGTGGCCGATTTACATGATTCATTACAAGATCATGTCACTGTATATTAAATTAACTGCATCAGTTTTTGCAAAGCACATCCCTTTACTTTTCTTAACAACTTATATAACTCTCCTCAACAGCAACATGTCTTCTATATTTGATTTCTTCCACTGATTAAGGTAGCATTTTCTCTCTCAAATATGTCATTTTTGTAATAATTTTGTTTATTCTAAATTAAATGATTGTCATGATAAAATATGATATTGTATTATGTTTGTATATGGTAATGAACGTCTTTAAAATCTAAGCTTTTTGTTCATTTACCTATTTCTCTTAATAAATGACTTTTTTATTTACCATTTATTTAGGATGTGTCAATGAAAAACCGGAAAAAACAATGTGGTCTGAAGTAAAATAATCTTCCGAGTTGCTTACTTATGCTTGTCTCCTAATTCTACGCTGTTTAATTTTTTAAAGACATTTCTTGTTTATGTCAATAACTATATTCATGTATGTACATTGTTGAAAAAAATGTTTACACTAAACTTTCAAGACGTTATTTACGATTTTGAAAGTCTTATTCTAACATAGGCACGTGCGCTTTCACTCTTTATTTAATGTGACGTCATCTATGCTTTATTATTCAACAAAATATAGCTCGTGACGGCTGTTGAAATTTTACTCCCCACGTTAAATGAGCAAAGCCGAAAATAGTGCCCGAGTTTATAAGGGTTGACTTTAACAGAACCTTGGAACATGTCAGTAAATGTAAAACATGTACTAAACCTTATTACTTGAACGAAAATGGTATAAATTGAGTTTAAAACGATTCAAGCATAAAAAAGACCTACTTCAAGATGTTTTCTAAGTCCCAGCATTTCCCGGTTCCGCTGTTTCATTTCATCCTGTCCTTCATCCGACGATCATGCCAGCCATTATACGAGTGCCATTGTACATGACTGAATGGTTTGATATTAAATGTGGTTTAAGACAAGGGTGTATGTTGTCTCCTCTAATGTTCAATCTATATATAAATGACCTAGCTTTGTATATTAAATCTTTCAATATTGGTGTTGAAATAGATGGTACTCGTATGTGTATATTGTTATACGCTGATGATATTGTTTTGATTGCTGAAAATAGCCAGGATTTACAAATATTAATTGATGCTTTGAATGATTGGTGTAATACAAATGATATGTCTGTAAATTGTAATAAGAGTAAAATTATCCATTTTAGACCCTTATCTCATGCAAAAACTGATTATATGTTTAAATGTGGCAATACTGTGTTAAATATTGTTGATAAATATACGTATCTTGGTCTTGTATTGACTGAACATCTAAATTTTGATATTATGACAAAGACTGTAGCTCAGAGTGCAAGCCGTGCTTTAGGTTTAGTAATAGCTAAATGTAAATCTTTGGGAGGAGTTCCTTATAATGTTTATACAAAACTGTTTGATTCTATTGTGTGGCCTGTCATTTCATATGGTGCTGCGATTTGGGGTTTTAGAACATACTCTTGTATTGAAGCAATTCATAATAGAGCAATGCGTTTCTATCTTGGTGTTGGAAAGTATACACCAAACGCAGCTATCATTGGTGATATGGGTTGGGTTCCTCCTATTGTCCGACAATGGAAAGGTATCTCAAATCTATGGAGTAAACTTAGCGCACTAGATCATACAAGAGTTAATAAACGGATTGCACTCTGGGCCGCAGCAGCTGGTAGTTCCAGATGTAAAAATTGGTTTTATATTGTAAAACAGAAATTGTTTCAATTTGGTCTTTATCATTTTTCTGACATAAATATTTGTATCAACAAGTTATCTCTTAAAAATTGTATTGAAAATAATATTTTTCAAGACTTCAAATTTGAATGGCTTAATTCTATCCAGACTGAAGAGAGCAAACGTGGGAATGGTGGGAACAAGTTAAGAACCTATAGTCTTTTTAAAAATGATTTTTGTATTGAAAAATATTGTTCTATAATTATACCTTTTAATCATCGATCTGCCTTTAGTAAATTTAGATGTGGAGTTGCTCCCATTCGTATTGAGACAGGTCGGTATGAACGTTTGCCAGTCTGTGATAGAATTTGCATGACTTGTGGGGTAGTGGAGGACGAGTATCATGTAATTTTATGTTGTTGTCTATATGATGATATACGTTTTAATCTCTTATCACAAGTTTTTAATATATGTAATGATTTTACTAGCTTAACATGTAATGAACAGCTCACATTAATTTTTACCCACCCAGATTTAATAAGGATTTGTGCAAAAACCTGTTTTAATATTCTAAAATCTCGAAATTTCTTATTGTGTAAGTAATCCATTTTTTTTTAGTATTTTTACTAAATTCTTATTTTTACTATTCTTAATAATAGAATTTGTCTTATGCATATATTTTTACTTTTGATTATACTGTAATATGTGTTAATTTGTATTGTTTAAATTGATAACAGTCTCTCATATTTCTATTTTAGAAAGGATTGTATGTTGTTATTAGTTAGAGCTTTATCTGTATATATGTTTTAATTGTATTATATTGTGTAACATGCAATGTGAGACTATAATAAATAATAAATAAATATACGAAAAATACAAAGATTGACTATTTAATTAAAGCCAAACTGTGCATAGCATAATATAATAGAACTGGCTACGTGTATTCTTTCAAGTTCATAATCATCCAAGCTGACACGAGCAGCGTTGATTTTCCGAAAATCTATTCTTCCTTGACACGCGTTCATAAATCCAATTTATATCCAACCTTTTAAAAAAATATCCACCAAACTGTCTGATAACACACTACTATCCAGTTAACATCCAATTATTTAAGCAGTATTTGCAATATTCCGTCGAAAACATCGAACTTAAATGCTACATCATCATGTGTATATAAAGTGACACTCACTAAGGGCAAGGTCGAATGTTTATTTCACGGCGCTTATTTTAAAGAATGATGTTTAACACACAAATAAAACTATGACAATTCGTATTTATTTTTGGGTTCCTTTTTTCAATTAAGATTTTAATATTATTTGTTTGGAATTAGAAACAATTATCAATGAGAACTGTGTAAATAAAGGCTATTTTTGGCCTTTGCACTGGGGGGTGGATTTCAACAGCATGGCGTTTCTGACAGTTAAAAATAGTTCTATAAATATATCTTTTCTAGGGATGTATTTTGCGATGTTAGAATCGAAATAACTTACAGTTGTCTATATTTTGTTGTCTAATGAAACATAGGCACTCGTTTGATGCGCTAATTAAATCATACGCGCATCACAACTCGTGCCTATGTTTTATTAGACAACAAAATATAGACAACTGTAAGTTATTTCTTAAGTAAAGTTGATAGTTACATTTGAATTTGTAAACAAACAGTTTATGACGTTGAATGTATTCTATGGACGTTTATAATTTTGGTCTTGTTTACTGACATGTCCTTCAAATAACATAACATTGATCACTATAACGGAGTATTTTATTTGAAACATGACACCGTGAAATCGAAACTGCATTCGTCTTTTATATCGGGCAAGGTAGAAATTACAGAAAAACTTCGATAGAATGACCTGCATGGTGCACATTTAGAATTGACTCATAAAAATATGCGATTGTTAAGGCTGTATTATTAAGTTCTAATCAACTTTTAGTGGAGCAAACATCAATCCCGCTGATTTAAATAATCACTACAGTACTTCTGTACTCATGACCGTTAAAAATAGATGTCCGTATCTATGTACGGTGATTATAAAACAGATATCGAGTATTTAAATCAGCGGGGTTAAAGCGCGTACAATTGACAGTTGAATTTAACTACTCGTATACATGCTCTGAAAACGCATTTGATGAGATATTTAAAGCGGCGATTTTTTAAAGAAAACGGTCATGTGTAGTCTGGATTACCTGCCCCTTACCACTATCGTTATCGGGTCAGGCAAACGGGAATCATGGCGGCCTCCTCAGTTATTATACAGGTATTACGTTATCTTAATCTTGCATGATCATATGCTGACGATAGTGTTACATAATGCTCCCGTGGATATATTAGTATTGTTATTTTTGTATTTCTTTACGCTTCATATGTTGATAGTGGAGACCCAACTGTACTGTTATCTCACAGGTGCATGAAACAACATGTTATAATCATATTGAATGGTTTGGTCAAATTATGATCGATGGACGTAATATGTTATAGTCATTAACTTTGTTCATTAATTTGTTTACAAGTATACGGTTATTATTAATTAAGCTAATTACCAATCTAAAAGAAATATCATTCTGTTATAGTCATTAACATTGTTTATTTTGTCGGATATAATCTGCATTAAAAGAGATGCCGCGAATCCATACTGAGACGCTGATTGAAAATACAACCACCCGTACTATCAATTTGCGTCGATTACATGTAAGCGTTATTACAATACTAATTAACTATACGCGAATTATCTTTACAGTGTAACTTCTGCAGAACGGTCATCTACAGAACATAACCTCTGCACAGCAACAGCTTTTGATACCCATTGGTATAGTTTTAATTGAATTTAACCTCTGCAGAGCAACAATATGTGAACAAAAACACATTTTAGGACCTCTAAGTTGGTGTTGTACAAGAGAGATTGTACTGTAATTAATTTATCATCATAATTTTAATATTTAAATTTTGTTACACTACCTAACTTTAATTGTATTTAAATTACATCCAGTATGAAGGATAAAAATTGCTCAAGCCCGCCCGGCTTGTTCAGTCGGTAGCGCACAATTCTCCTGATCGAGGGGTCCTAGGTTCGATTTCAGGGCGGGGCATACATATCCAACTATTTGTCCTTTATCGATAAGCCTAGTAGGCTAGCGTGCGCTATATAGAAATAAGAAAGACATTGTTACTTAATCTAATATAACTCGAATTTAAAACTGTTTATCTTTCTATCCCATTCAGTTTCAAATAAATCAATTCAACCCCTTTCTTATTGTATATATATTTTTTTAAATTGAAAAATAAATAGTTGGGGGAATTTTGAGTTAAAAATGTTAACCCTATTTCCTATGAATTTCAATACAAAGTGCATTTTTTTACCTCAACATTGGCAATATTTTGTCTAATTTCTTTCTTACTGTTTAAAAATCATTTCTATCCCATTCGGATTCAATAACTACGATCTTTTCCGAAATCAGTGGTACAGGTTTTATAATTTTTGAAGAATATTTAGTTGGGGAAAATAGCGAATTAATTTAGTAAGTATTGTTTTTTTACTTTCATTTGGGAGATTCCGTTTTGCTATACAGAAACTGGCGACGATAACCGAACGACCGATAGCATACGACTCTTTATCGCTACCGATCAGCGGTCAAATATATTATTTGTTATCTAGCATTATAATCAGAGCCACAGTATGAAGATATATTTATCAACAGTAAACTTGAAAACTAACTGCTTTACAAACATGAAGTTATCGACATGCGTTACAAGAGACAAAATTAACTGCTCAAACAATTCTGCTTTCTAAATTTCAGTTTGACAAACTGTCCATGTCTTAAAATAATGGAGTACTAATATAAGATCACACACTATTCATTTATATGTCTATTACTAAAGATCTTGTTCGTAGAGGTGTTTGAAATATAAAAATGTCTATTTTCGTTGCAGTCAAAAAACTCTAGACTTAATAGTGGGGTCGATAACTGCAACAATTTTTCACTTGGTGATACAAGCACCAAATTTGGCACAGATGACCTGCATAGTCTACCATTTACAAAAAGCACGATTTCCACTTCGAAATTCAAGATGGCCGTCGTTTCTGCGCATGCGCCTGGAAATCAGTATCCCAAAGCGACTAAACTTCTTTTTACCGCTTTGAATGTATTATAGGATGATACATTATAGTGTTTTTGAATTCTACAAATGTTAACCAAGTTAAGACATTGATTTACATCATGTGATATACTTCCAAGGTCAAGGTCAATGTCATGGTAAAGGTAACATACATAAGAAAATTGTTTAAAACTTTTTGAATCGTTTTAATGATCATGTAGGGTTGGGGATGCAAATAGAAAATATTTATTATTCAAATTAACTTGATAGAATATTTGACAAATATTTATAGACATAAATTGACATTTACCGTGCCCTTGACCTTGATCCAAGGAGGATGTTAATACCCTGTAAATACTAATTAAATAATCCAACAATTAGTTTATTTGAGACTATTACTTTAACATTGAAATATGAATACATATGTTGGATTGCCTTTATCAAGTGTTTACTATGTTTATGCTTAATGTTGTCCACATGTTGTGTAGGTCAAAGGTCAATGTCAAATGAGAAGGTATATATATAAAGTGATTTTATCAGAAATTTAACACAATTCACGAAAATAAAGCAAGGATTCTCATTATCCTTGTCAAAAACTAAAGTTTCAACAATAATGCGGGATGCACACATGTCTAGAAGTCAACAATTAAAGATCAAGGTCGTATAGAAAGTTCAAATATTGTTGTGATAATTATATGAATGCAAACATTAGATGGTTTAGTCTGTGTGATGATTTCATTATTTGCACATGCAAGCACATAAACGAGTTCATTTAAAACTGTCTCGATAGCATTTGCATCGCTCATGACATTCCCTCTTGTCACCACATTTGATTAACTGATGACAACTTTTGGCACTCGGTGAAAGGTTGTCCAATAGCTTTACCATTCGCTATTGTTTTACCAGAGCCAGTCGACTTGATTTTGATCTTGATAACCATTAATTTACCCAAAATACATGCAGCGTGGAAGACAGAACCTTTGACATGTTGATAGAAAGACGCCCTTGTATGTGGATTTGCATCATAAGATATCTGCTCTTGGACAGACAAGTCAAGCTAACGTGGCAACATTGTCTAAAAGACTGTTCTAATCGCACATAATTATGACAAATATCTAAAGTGTTTTGAAATCTTGATCCTGTCTGGTAAATATTGACTTAGCTTTTTCAAAGACTGACATAAAATGACTACCAATAAAATCGTGAAAGAACAACATTCTATTAGATTTTTTAGAGCCGTCATTTTGTGTATTGGTAACCTCCTTATTTACTACCCCTGATAAAACTTTACCCAATATTTATCAATTCTGCACATTTTTGTGATACAAACACGTTTATTTCAACATCATCCGTCACACATGCTTTATTATAACATATTTTGCCTGTTGCTTTATAGTATAAAGTGGATTGAATCTTATCCATCGTGATTGCAAGGATTCATTCTATTGTAAAACTGATGGATGTATTTGATAGTGAAATCTCACATAAAACATAACAAAACACATGGTTAGTATTTTTTCAGATCAGAACCCAATGTAGTTCGATCTTGTTGTCCCTACCACATACAACTTTTTGCCAATTGGTGGTAACTTTGTTCTAATTGCTACTGTATGGCTACTGTCTTTTGCATCAAATTGACACACGTAAACATCAAAAACTAATAACACGTGTGCGTCCTTATATATTTTGATTCATACGCATGCACCTATGTAATCAAATATATCACTAATCATAGCATATTATCCAAAGGCCCTTAATGCTTTCTAAGAAAAAGAATTACGAGAAAGAATCTATAAATAAAATTTGCATCGGAAATAGGTTGATTGTCAAGTATTATGATCGTAGTCTGAAAAGCATTGGTCAGCTGATGTTTCGGACCTGTATAGAGTTTGCTGGTTGTGTGGCTACGAATGACTAGTCTGTAAGGCTGCTCTGTCATCTAGCAAATTTGCAAATAGTAATCATTTGTTGAAGGAAGTTTCGTGATAATTTGTACTATTGCATTACAAAGGTTCATTAATACCAGCTCCATCGTCTAGCAAAGATGGATTAAATCTAAAAGCAATCTGAATTTAGTAGAGAATACTCATTTGAGCTAATAACAATTTTAGGGAGACTTGAACTTTGTATGTGTCTGATAGAGACAGCAGCACTTCTCCAAATCGTTTGTTATAGAAATACATGATGAATTTTGTAGACATTTTCTGCTTTATAGTGAATCTTTTTACTGCTTTACCGTAAAAGCACATTGAGATATGTGATATAACTATCGATATATGCTTTTAAATATCTTGGCCACACATTTACAGAAGAAGGAAATCGGTTGGGTTCTGACAAAAATGAATATGTAGCTACTGAGACATGCAGTACTTTTTGATTATGTTAAAAAGTAGTTTGGATTCAAACCGTAGTCATGGATTAATTTATGATTTGTACTAATTAATACGAATGCCCCCGAATTCAATTTATAGTAGTCCGGGATCATCATTCCTAAATGTGAGTCAATGGAAAGAGTATCCTACATCTAACCCAATCGTTCATTCAGTATCATTTGATTACCGAGTGAGCTGTACACCATTGTGGTAAGCCCTGTTAACATTGGCTCCTCCGCGTCGACTAACGATATTTATATAATATAAAAAGGGGCTGTTATGATAGCATTTGGGACACTTTAATATAATTTACAGAAACCTGTTTTAGTTTAACGACACACAAACAAAGAAAGATATCCTGTGCCAATACAGCAGTAAGCATACTATAAACTGACTGTTCTACATGCTGAGTATCACAGCACAGGCGGTCATATATGTAATCTTTTCGATCCGGAACCGTGTCGGATGCCTATGTTTCACTGTAGTGATGTCACCAGATGCACCTGTTTTACTTTGAGATATATTCTTATACATAAAAAATGTTCTGAATCAATTTAATGCAATGAATTTCATCCGAGAATAAGCGTTAGTGTATAAAATTATTTGACGTCTTATAATGGCCGCCATTTTGAATTGGCAGCCATTAAATGGATTTTGTTTGAAGAATTTAACAGAATTGTTTATTAGTCATAAAATATTGAAATTATTTCGATATATACTTTAATAAAAAAATAAAACAATGATATTTACTATGAACAGGACAAAAATCCCTATAATCGGCGGCCATCTTGAAAAAATGGCGTCCATCTTGAATTTGGAGGTGGAAATCGTGCTTTTTGTACACTACATACTATGTACAACAACTGTACCAAATTTGGTGCTTGTATCACAAAGTGAAAGATTGTCGTGAATAATGACACTTATCGACCACACTATAAGTGAATGTGACAAGATTAAAAAGTATTTTTTTTCAATTTCAAGTTTACTTGTTACAAAAGTTAAAAATCGTTTGAAATTGTATAATTCGTTATTTGTTTCTTATTTTTACACAAGTTATACAGTAAAATACTTATTTAAGAAGTAGAAAATACATTATTTAATGTTATAAAAAGATGCTGTTTAAATGATTAATTGAAGAACTTAACCTTTATCTGGTTTCCATTACCAGAGAATTGATAAAATGACTAATAAAAATCAGATGATTTTAAGCTCATAAAACATAAAAAAATAGGCATAGCTGAGAAAAAAATACAAAAAATACTCATGACTGTACATGTATTTACTCGTCTAATTTGCTAACTCATACAGTTTAATACTGTTTCAAATTAAAACATTTGTGTCCTCCTCGTCTTTATTCCAGTCAAGGGGTTAGCGGGTAATGGAATCTGGGTCCTTGCAGAGTGTTTGTCCTATTTATCGCCATTTTCGTTTCTTAATGGTTTCTGTGATGGGGACTTGTTTTGTTCTACTCCGGAGGGACTAGATTGAAATTATCTCTGGCTAGCGGATTAACGATATTACATATTGTAATATTTGCGTACTTGTATATGCATATATTTGTGAGAACACAGAACACCTATAAACATGCATAGGCAATATTATACTCTTATACTTAATAGCTGAAATCAAACTATGTTTACGACTTTAAATCTAGTTAAGAAGCTGATTTTATGACTAGTCCAAAAGACTCAAATTTACAACTACTAGAATTTTACAATCATCGTAAAACAATGAGAGGTTATCAAAGAGTAGACATTGTTTCATTGTTCATCAACCAACTTGAAATCTACAACTATTTTACAACACGTTTAGAAAATGCGAAAAGTGTGCTTATTACTCGTATTGAATTCTCGTTCTAAAACTTTGCGTATCTATCTCTTTGGTCGAGTTATTATGGTAACGGATTTCAAATATGGCAACCTCTTATATATCAGTTATTGCAAGTAGGTCATGTATTCGAGCCAAGCTACCACTCAGGAATCTTTAGGTAAGAGGATTTGCGGAGGATTTGATTCAAGTACTTCTACATTCAAGAATTACATGTAATAGTCAGTCCACCTCATATTACATGTGGAGTTTTCTTAATGTATTCATTTATTCTATTTTTACAGATAGTGATCGAATTTGGTGTAATTATAAGCAATGTATAAACAGTCGTCTTTTAATAAAGAGTTCAGGCGTTATGTTAATCGGTGAGAACTTTTTTATTGTCTTATGGAACAATATAAACATTAATTGAAATTGAAACTCATTGTTTTGTTCTATCAGCAATTCAGCGAGCTGTCAGTGTCAGTGCTAATGGAAACCACTTAAAATTTAACTTCCTGTTGAATATCTTTAAATTTTCTCATAATTCATAATATCGTAAAAAAAACTTTATACTACAGTCCCATAAACATAAAAATATCCGTGTGGGCACCGTAAGGGCGCCGTGTGATCAAGCTCTGCAATGACTCGTACCAACTCTTGCGTTCCCGTACGGACTGTTACGTTTTAACCAGGGTCCGTGAGATGAGCCATGGATACACGTATCAGTTTCAAAGTCAAATCGTGAACACAATCGTGTCCGAGTATGGATTAAACTTGCATATCTTCCAGCTACGGCTCCGTACGGGAGTGTTGTTTTGTGCAATGAGCGTACCGTCACCTTAATACGCAAGACTTCCCATGGCCTACGGCTGTCTGCACGTACGGGTCCGCAACAAGCCACGATTTTATGGGACTGAGGCATAACCGAAACAGTGTTATATCGAACGACTCATTCTTTGGAGAGATGATATAACAATTTTTCGTAGTCTTCCGAGTCACATAATGTATCCTCATGGAGCGGACGGACTATTATATAATCTCAAAAAGCAAAGGAAATTTACACTTTATACAGCAGTCTTCATTTTGTAACCGATAGATATAGAACAAACTATATCGCAATCATACTTTATGTCTCTTCCATAGGCGGGTCCATAGTCCGGACCCCCTAACCCCCCTGGAATTTCCCAAAATGTACCTGTCCATAAGTGTATTTTTTGACTGTCAGTCATTTTCAGTTGCATGAAGCAATTTTTCTCGGTGCTTAACATAGATTTAATAGTTATGTAGTTTTATCAATAATATGTCGCATTATTCTGCAAAAAGTTTATAATGTGGCTGTGGTTCGAAAGTTGGGCATCAAAAAAGTGATTTTCGGAAAATTTGCTCTATACGAGGTTTTGATATTAAGCCGACGAATATACGTTTATGTTGTGTACATTGTAGTATGCATTTCATTTTGCAATGGGTAATTTGTAATGGTCTGCTTGTGAAATAAACTAAATTATAACCGCTACTGTTAAATGTTTTTTCATTGTCCATATTGACCACGCTAAATACCAATTTCGAAAATAATGTATAAAGAAGAAAATTTATATGATTCCTTTCCATATGATACCTTTTTGGGTATAAGTTTTTTTTTCTCTTCTCGTGTTCAAGCTTTATTTGATACCACTATTTCGTCGGCTTCAGCAACACTGCTCTTAGTCAGTTTTTCATAAAAAAAACATTTATATATTTTTAATATTTCCTTGATATATGTTCGAAGAAAAACAAATATTTTACCAGGAACAAGCTTTAGTGGTTTAGTTGGCATTTTCAGCTAAGTAAGTTGAATATAATGCAACGCTACAAGTTTATATGCCTCCCTAAAAGACAGCAATGCAACATTAGTCCGACGATATCGACATGGAAACTGTTGACGTACTATGAAGCAGTAAGCTACTACTAGTACGTTGCCACAGTGGTGTGACTATCATTTCTCTGGATCACAAAACACCAATGTATCATCAAGGATTAAGTTTATAAAAAACACTAAGTTAGCTTATAATGTTTTATTGTAGCCCTTGATTTGCATAGTAAGTTTACATTCGTATTTCATATGAATACAAAATCCATTGTAGTAATACAGTTCTCAATATTAAAGTTTATAAATATCATGTTTGAACGGTCCAATCTGCAACCTCACCAGATAATATCTTTAAATACATTGTATAATACACGTTTCTACATTGAAACCTACGGCACGTTCCGCAAGGAAATCGCTAGATAGCGATTCGTCGTCTGGTACCTTTCTTGCACCAAAGGTATTTAGTATGTGACACCAAATCGAGGGTACCAGAGGACGAAGCGCTAGCTAGCGATTTCCATGCGGAACGTGCCCCTAGAGGTTACGGAATAAATCAAATATGTATGCTCCAGCTATTTTTCACGTGTATTAAAAAATTATTTTCATTTTTTGTTCTTTTTTTCACATCGTTTTAACATAATAGTATTTCGTTTTTACGACATAGATATATAGATATTTATTTACCTCCATATAGGAGAGCTATCAACACATATATAAATCACATATCAATCATATATACAATTAAATGACATCACAATACATACAAATACATTAGATTGTAAAAACATAAAAAAAAAAAATATTTAGAAAAATGGTACAAAATGAAAGGATTTCTATATCAATGAATTTTACAACCGAGATCAGTTTATGATATTTATGATATATTAATACAAAAATTAAATATTGTTTAGAACAACACAAGTTTAAAAATACAACAAGAATTAATACAAATAAACATAACAATAACCCAACAATATGAATCTGGGCTGGTCCTGTATATGACTATTTTATTCACTGAATTAACAGACTAGCTTTGGCTTTGTCACTATATAAATAATACATTATTATATATGAAGGAACTTTTCATTGAATCACCATGATACCTATGTAAAAACTATAGTGCGTACAAAAAAAGGAAAACATTAGAAATGAGACAATCCATTTCTGGGGTAGGCAGTAATGAAAATTAAATGTGTGTAATCCATTTTAACAAAATAAGCATGACGGATACCACCATTTGTTGGTAAATC
Source organism: Mactra quadrangularis (assembly GCA_025267735.1). Classification (NCBI taxonomy): domain Eukaryota; kingdom Metazoa; phylum Mollusca; class Bivalvia; order Venerida; family Mactridae; genus Mactra; species Mactra quadrangularis. The sequence goes on along the minus strand of CM046307.1, from coordinate 8,965,947 downwards.
ATGCTTGTAATGGTAAAAATATTTTCCATTACACTTACAACTAAGACAATCGTAAAATAAATCACATGTTTATGTTATTGTCATCCTGAGCGTCCCTCATGGTGGATTAGTTTATTATATTGTTATAATAAACAGTGTTTTGTTTTGTTTTGTTCGAACTATACACGAGTACGAGTATGTTGTTTGTCAACATTAAACACATGTGATTCAGTGAATAATACTTATAGGTTATTATATTACTAATGGACAAAAGTCTTGTCCGGTCTACAAAAACTATAATATCTTTTTTGTTTGTTATTGCACACTCATACATTTGGTATCGTTAGAAAGAGAATGTTATTATGCATTGAGTAAAAAAAGCTTGACCATTTGAAGGATTTAACAATAGAAGAGGTCAGAGATTTTATATGTGATTTAAATACCAAATCATCTGAGCTAGACATATTGCCAATGAAAGTGCTAAAATTTTACCTGCAAGAATTATTACCTCATAAATTAGTATTACTTATTTAATAGATATCTCATTAAAACATGGTGTAAAATACCTCCACCATAAATATATACAATTTCACAAAACAAAATAAAGTTTATCACACGTTATATCACATGTTATATACTGTGTTTGTGTATGTTTTTTGTTGAGTTGTTTTTTATTTCCAAGTTTATTGGACCTACATTATTTACAGTTTATAATTCCACTTAATTTTTACATTTGTTTTTATTTATGTGATTATGAAAGTTGGTGTCCAGAACAGTCTAACATGGTGCTACTGTTAACCGGACTTGTCCTGAACAGTGTAACATAAAGCCACTGTTAACCAGACAATTCCCTAAGGTGTCGAAACATCAGTTTAAAGGGCCCTTAATACACCCCAAAGGTGTCTAACCATCACCTTTAAAGGGACCCCTTATTTTAAGTAGTAGTGCTTAAACACATCCAAAGTAGGTAATAATTTGACATCATCAGGTAGCTTATTCCACAGCATGGGGCCTACTGTACTAAAACTTCTGTCACTTTAAATGTTGTTTTTTTCTTATTTAGTAGAACCACAATCCGGTCTTTGGATTTTGCAGATCTAACAGGCTTTTGGAGAATTTCAATCAGATATGCAGGTGCAATTGCAGTAAAACAGTTGTACATGAAAGTACATATTTTAAAGTTGACTCTTGCTTTGACTGGTAGCCAGTGCAGTGAGTACATAGCATCTTTTGAACTGTCTTTTAACCTTAATACTAGTTTGGCACACATGTTTTGAATTCGCTGAAATTTCATTCACGCACATATCACATTTTGAGATTCCATACAAGATTGGATTACAGTAATCGATGTGGGACATGACCAAAGATAGGACTAGTGTTTCTGTTGCATCTTTATCCAAAAAATTTATTTTAATTATGATACGTAAATAATTGAACATGGCAGTTTTACTTTTTGTTTTGACGTGATCTTTAAAGTATAAAGTTTCACCCAGAAAGGTCCCTAAATAGCGAATAGTCTTCACAGATTTTATAGTTTCACCAGCAATATTGGTTGACTGGGTTAAAGCATTTATTCAGCTGTGCTCTGCTTCCGAGCATGATAAACTCAATCTTTGAGTTGTTCATTTTCATTCATTAATGAATTTATCGTTATGGCACACTATTCAAAATCAGAAATGCATTATGCATTATTTTGCTTCTTCATTATAATTGTTAAAACAAAATTTTTATTGGCAGTGTGGTAATCTGCAAAACCATGCACTGATATATCAGATGGAATGAAATCAAATAAGGTTTCTGCATGGGTAAGATAAAGCCACGGACCCAGACAACTACCTTGCAGAACACTGCAATCTAATGGACGTATTGTTGATGAACTAGTATTGACATTGACTCGACATGCACGTGGGTGAAGACATGAGTCAATCCAGTGAAGTGTACTATTACGTATGCCATATTGATTGTTAAATACTTCCTATAAAATATCATGGTCAACAGAGTCAAATGCAGCACTCAGATCAATAGCGTTTAGTGCCGTAACTTCTAGTTTCTCTTTACCACCCAGCAGGTCATTAACTAATCTGAGAAGGCCTGACTCACATTCTTGAGTGAAAAAGTCTACATGCAGACTGACCTTTTGGTAGAATATTATTTTTATCAACATGAGAATTCAACCTATTTAAAGTGGCCTTTTCAATTACCCCAGGTAAAAAGGACAGATTGCTAACCAGCCCATAGTTAGCATATCACAGATCCAGACCCACCATCATGAGAAGAGGTTTAACAATTGCCTCTTTCCACTTGTATGGGAAAACACCATGTTTCAATGAGATATTTATTAAATGAGTTATTAGAGGTAATAATTGTTATAGATCACATTTTAGCAATTTCGTTGATGATTTGGCATTTAAATCACATATAAGATATCTGACCTCTTCTATTCACTATTGAAAAATCTTTAAAATGGTCAAGACTAGGTTCATCCTTCTGCTGATACTTCTTTTCAGTAAAAAATGATGATTTTCTAGTATTTTGGCAGATATTTAGCTTAAATGACACACTTGAACTAAAAATAAAGAGTTAAAATATGTTTCAAATATGCCCTTTGTATTTGTAAAATCAATAAATGCATATAATTCTACTCTTAGGTTTAAGAATTTTACAATTATAATGACATATGCCATTTTTTATTCTTTTTTGGCAGCCATTTTGAAAAAATGGACTGTTCCAACCGAAATACTTAATTTGAATTCATGATCTTACCATAATTAATCAATATGGACCTATTGGCAATAGAAAAAATACTATATACAATGATTTTTAAGAAAAAGTATATATTGGCCCACCCCTAGTAATAAAGGGAAATAACCTCTGCGGGGCTTGCGTATTATCATGATGTCATTATGACGACCAAGTTATGACGTGTTTGTAGCCTACTCATACCATACTTATACAGGTAGGCGGAGCTCCCTCGCCTATTGGAAAATTAATTCTCTCAAGTATCGATGTAAAGACCTGCCCGTAGAATTTACTACTTTACTTGACGATGTCATTCAAATTTTACTTAAAGTTAAACATCCTGGAGGATTTAAAAGATTGGAGAGTACAGAGTTCCATAAAATCATATAAAGATAAACTACACACGGATGATAGGAACGGACAAACTAATTGCAGGAAACACACTCGCTGACGGGATGAAGTTTTATGACGCGATGGACATGCCACATAGACGGTTTTCCGAAAATGAAGTCTGGAAATTACTTGGATTGCTTTTATAAAAAAGATCGTTTGAAAGCCAGATTCATTATTTATACCTAATGCATTGCTTGGCTTGAATTAAACACAAGTCAACCTGTGTATTAATTGCATAATGACTCGATAATTCGTCACACAGTCACGGAATGGATAAAAAAGCTTTGCCTTGATCGGAAATCGTCAAATTTTGGCTCCCTGGTTTAGAGTATTGTAAGTAAAAGATTTGTAATTCATGATAAAAACCTTGTGTAAAACGTTATTTTATTTAATACAGGCTATTTTTATGTTTTATTAGCTCACTCATGCCAAGACTACAAAGAAAAATAGTTTCGAACCGATGAAAAAATGGCGGACATCAGTTATTAATTAGCACCGTTTAGTGCACATGACCCCAACCGTCCAATACGAAAATAATATATTATTTTTGGATCCAATACGGGAATATATTGGACGGTCACTTGGTACAAATGTAGATTGCTGACTGGTTAGATTTATTAGATATATAATAAATGTATGGTATATACACATTTAGTTCAGTTGGCGCATGAATAAAATTCATTAGAGTTTCAATTGACTTATAAGAACTAAGAATTTAAATGTTGTAAACGTGCTTACTTAAAAAATAAATCGGCTTTACAAACTAAATTCGTTGAGATATAGCTTAGGCACGAACGAATCACGATACTAAAATTCTGACACTATACCGTTGCTCCACTTAAATTTGAAAATCTGATATTTCCCATACCATTGAAAAATTGATTATCGTCATGTTGATCGAGTGATATTTATGTTAGTTTTTGTTGTTGTTGTTGTTTTTAACGACGTATTCAACACATATGTCGGTCATATATACGACGGCCAGCTCTTCCTACTATAGGTTTCCTGGACACTTTTTCTATCACCAGTACTAACTTACCCTACCACGAGGCCAACAACTCATGTATAGTGTATGATCTACCGCGACCGGGCTCAAACGATGGGCTGGACATGTTTAAAGAATGTTTGATACAAGTATTCCTAAACAACTTCTGTATGAGGAACTAATATCTAGTAAAAGAACAGTAGCTGGTCAGAGAAAGCGGTATAATGATAGCCTGAAGGCATCACTTTTGTCCCTCATCATAGATTGGGAGAACTTGGAAAACGATGCACTTGGCCATGTTGGATGCACCACCTCAGAAGAGTCCCGTACCACAACTGCAAAAGAAAAGTGTGCTGCCCGGAAAGCTAGAAATACAAGCACTTGAACAGCAGTCTCAACCGACCACAGATGTCCAACTTGTGGAGGATATTTCGATGCCCGAATTCGTCTCATCAGTCATCTTCGGGCACATAGAATCAATTCATTGAAACCACGGTCCTCCTTCCAATGATTCTTAATTATGTTGGGCAGTTGTCAGTCACTGACGAAAGTATGCGCTTAGTAGTTGGTTAACAGCTAAATCCAGAGATTTACATAGAGTACGTTGACTGACCGCCGTTATATGATCTATTCAATGTGTTGTTACGGCGTTAAACCAAACAAACAAATAAAAGAAACCATAATCATTGTCGATGACTACAGACGATCAACGTGTTAGTTAACCAATTAATTAACTTGTTAGATATGTAGGAATTGGCGGCAAAAATTTGCAATCATATCTGTTGGCAGTGAAGGTAAATTTCAAAATATGGTAGTTCAAGCTCAGGTTAATATTGTTGGATTATACATAATAACGCATCCAAGGTTTAACAACAGTACGCATCCTGATTAGTATATACATGTACATGCAATTGTAAACATAGCACAAATGTAGATCAAGGGAGTTGAAATCCAGAGTTTGCCGATACAATTTCTAACATCGAAATGTTTTCATTTTATAGTCTAATATTTCATATCAATTTCCCATGTAGAATTAGAAGTTGTCAGTTCTTTGTATCGGTAAAGAAATGATCATAATAATGGTAAGCATTCAAGTTAAAATCAAAACGAAATACAAAAACGACATACATTAGAATCAAAAGTACAAAACGATACTGTCTATAGCCTTAATTCTTTTTAAATGGGATATAGATTAGCATTGGAAATATTATGCGCACGAATCTATGGAACAACATATTACGTTCCATACAATGCTAGGTGATTACTGACAGACTGACCGGTTACGTTAAACTCACTTTCATTATACGAGATAGCAACGTATAGACGGTCGTTTTTATTTAGCTTGAATACTGCACCTATGGAGCTGAATATTAAATTCTTATCCACGATCCTGTCGCATTTTGATTTAGCATTTTCTAGCAGACATCTTGCATCACCTGTGCCATTGGATTGCACGAATACATGGATCCTAAGTGGTTTGTCTACTCGTGTCGAGTTGTCTCCCTCTGGCTTACATTCCGATACAATGTGTGACGTCACGAAGAAGTAGCCATCTTGATCGACAATGACATCCCCATTGGTGTGGTTTAGTTCGTTACCAAAACGATCTTCCTCATCTTCCCAGATTATTTTTGAGTGATTCGACGCACCAACTAAAATACACAAAATTATGAACAGTAATTTGATTAGCATTTTCGTCGATCGTTATCGATCTGTGATATAACCGCCTTTTCTGACATATATATCAGTACTGGCCTATTGTGTGTATATTGTTCTATTTAGTTACATGTATAACTTGTAAACTGTTCGGCATAATGCCTTGTGTTTTTTAATAAATTATCTATATATAGTAAGTATCTACATTTCAAAAATTAATAAATTTGTCATCAATACAAACATGTTTGTTATGTGTTTTTTTTAATTTTCTTTAATGATAAAATGGGTTCACTGAAGATCATAGCACCAACTCTTGCCTCACCTATTTTCTGTCAGATTTGTTTTGCACAGTTTTGGCCCCATGATTACAAAGCTTGTAGTCAGTATCGGGTCTTCCCAGTTATAACATAACCCAAAGACACTGTTTCCAGAAAACCAAGTTTATTTTGCGTAGTGAACCACAGCTTTGTGCACTGTGGAGGAACTCGTTGAAAGTCTAAAAAACCCTGTACAGAATTACAAAGTTAAAATGTGTTGCTGTCGTTACTAATGGCGCAGCATAATAAGACAGGATTCAACAAAAACTTTAATACACCAAAGCTAAATGTGATAAACAGGTTATACAGCTTGGTGAGGAAAAGCTAGAAGGTAGCCTAGGATAAGTCTTTTCTCCTCCGCTATCTCTTGCAATACCCTATGGGAGGGAACGCAGGCTCACACTGAGTGACTCGTGCATAATTCATCCATAAGCAAGAACTCTCATCCTAATAGCTTAATACCACAAAGCACACCTGTGGGTGTAAAAATGAGAAGCAAGACATTTCAAACTGTTGAGCTGATAGAGCTTTGTACATGGTAAAACCAATTATCCAAACTTTCAGATCTCCTGTATCGTAAGCGGAAATTCTGATATGTAACTACAAAGCTAGCTTGAAGCAATGGGTAACCATGATCGTATCATACCTCCGCTGACATAAACTAAAGCTCAAGATTGTACTAAGAGACTGTTGCTAAGTGCAACGACGATTCATTGGTCAGATTTTATGCCATAGCAAAAAATTGTATAGGTAATATCACTGCGACCCGTCAAGCTACTAAACGCTCCTGGAAAAACTAAATCTCTGATTTTAGTTGTTTAGAATCAGTGGTAGGACGGGAAATGATCGTGGAATGTTTTCATGGTAAAGCTAGTATGCCCGCCCTGAAATGAAACCTACGACCCCTCAAGCAGCAGAAAACAAAGACACATTATTTATTTGGACACGTTTTAGAAGTGCATTAAACCTAGTCATACCTTTAACAAGAGCTTTTACTTTACTCATCTTAAGTCTAGGTTTTTCTTCTTCATCATGACATGCTCTTGGTGTGACAATATTAAACTGCTCTGTAAATGAGAAACAACACACGTTTTTATCGAGCATTTATGTATTACAGTACAATCTCTCTTGAACAACACACATTGAGAGAGACTAAATCGTGCTGCTGATCAGAGGTTGTTGTTCTGCAGAGTTTAAATTCTACTAAAATTACACCTAAGGGAAATATCATAAGCTGTTGTTGTACAGATGATTTGTTCTTCTAGAAGGCCACTCTGTGATGGTTCTACTGTACTATTACACTACCACATTAAAGAGGCACTGACATGGATGGTGAAATTGACAAAAGTTTGAAAAGTTTAAAAACATTATTGAAATACAACTTATGTCTCGTGTTTAAGTTCATAAAGCTTTCAGATGGCATTGTGGCATAGTATGCAACATATCTAGTGTGTCTTAGAATCCTGGTATTCCCTCCAGGATCCAAAACCGTGGCTGTACAGCGTTTGGTTCTAATACTAAACGCACTGCCTACAATCAGCTGACAAGTCACGTGGTGCATGGTATTAAGATTTTTTCTTAATGAAATATAAATCTCATATTTACTGCAAACTATTTTACGCAGTATGAATTTAGATTGATCATTAACATTATCTTTAAAAATAAATAAACAATAACATTATTTATCTTTTCAATATTCATTCGGATTGGCACGGCTATTTTCGTTATCTCGTGCAAACTTTCAACATGGCTCTACTAGACTACTGACAGATTCAAGATACCAACTTTATCTATAGTCGGTATTATATACAACAATTAACATAGTTATAACATAGTATAGAGATAATAATAGCAATAGTATATGGCAATATGGAATCTTAAAAAACACAAAAATAAAAATGTGTACGCAATATAAAAAGTTAAGTAATATGACATAGTAAATGAACTAAAGGATACATTTTATTTAAAAACAGAAATAGAAAACGCATATTATCTCAGAATAAAATATAAAAAAGAATGAGGTAGCTGCTGATCTTGACCAAGGCCTAAATACTGCTTTAAAACATGAAAATAAAATGCTAAAAAGGAAAAGAAACACAAAAGTGCGACAGATAAAAAAAATAACAAACATATTTCATCCAAATCAGATTTGGAGAGACTTGATCCGCATACTAGCATAAGAATAAAAATTAAGCATAATCATCCAAGCTAGCACATGCAACCAAACAAAAGTAAAAACGCAATAAATAATGAAATATGATAAATAAATAAAGCATCAGTATTATTGTAATTATTTGCATATTGCACGTTCATGTATCATTATAGCAGACTGAACCGTTACAGCTCGTGCCACTCCAGGCATTTATCAAATTTCTGAATCGGTTGAAATTAGATTCATCTCTGAAATGTTGGGGCAATTAATTCCAGAGTTTAGCAGCACTGAAGCGGAACGAGCTGATGCCATATCTAGTTGTTCGCACCTGTGGAACATTCACAGTATTGCTATATATAAAAAAAATTGTTTTATATTCAATATATCATGTAGATAGAAAGGGCAATTTTTATGTATAATTTTGAAGCTTTCAATAGCCATAATACGCAAAAGTCTAATTTTCAAGTTTTGGCAAAAGTGATTCATAACTGGATGTATAATCATTATATATAAAACGGAGTGCTCTCTTTTGTATATTTTCAATTTTTTTGGTGTTAGCATTGCTACAAAAATGCCAAGTAAGTGGACAGTAATTAAAATTAGACATAATGAAAGAGTAATAAATATTAAGCTTGCCTAGCCTACAAAGATATTTCCCAATTCTTTTAAGTACATTTGGTTGACTTTAAGCCTTTTTGCAAATAATAGATGTTTGTTTATTAAAATTAAGTTTAAAATTAATTGTAACGCCCAAAAGTTTAACCTCTTCATCACAATGTATATCGAAACTATCGATATTAAAAAGTGTTTTTTACCGATGGAAATGGCTTGAATTTTTTCTAGGTTTTCTTGCATTTTATTACTTGAAAACCACTGAATTAAAGATTTACTGTCCGATTCAAGGTTATTTTTTACTGTTTCTATATAATGATGGGCTCTGGACAGCGTGTTATCGTCAGCATAGTTATAAAGATCAAAGTGATTTACAAAATTAACATAAAATTGACAGGTCTGTCATTGCACTTAAAATACCAAATAATAAGCTAAATGAAGCAGTTCACCTTCAACCAACAATATTGAAACAATATTCTGATCATTGATGAAGATAATGTAAAATCGAAATTTTTTAAGTTAAAACAACTAGTGTCAAGGAGGTAGTGCTGGGTCCATCTTAAACAAGGTAAGTTTCGTGCGAGTATGCTTGCTATATCATGGACCCATTATACATGTTTATGTGCTACTTGCTGGTTTGCAATGATCATTGATAATATAACTGCTTAAACATTAAATATAAATGTAAAGTAGTATAGTATTAGTATGTGCCCGAATCGTTTAGCTATGTAGCGGTGCATTTCGTCCCCAACCGTTTCGACCCATAAGGAAATGACATTATATAATAATCAAACTCATTATGTCATCATCTATAAGTCCATAGAAAAAAATTATTAGATTCTCATCCGGATTTCAGGGAAAAAAGGGGCGGGTGGACACTTTTTATTTTTTATTTTCGAAATATCTAAGAATAGAAGTAAAAACTACTTAAAATTTTGAGGAAATGGCATTTATAGTTAAAAATGTGTTATTTTTATAAATCTGCTTTAAATTTGAAATGATTTGTTATTATTTTATTGTTATTAAAAGTTAAACTATGTTGAATTTATATTCTTAGTTGCTTTCTTGGTTGATCTTGAAATAAAGTTAAAGTATACATATAAAGTTGTTTTCTATTGATAGCTGAATAATACAAATTGAATTTTTGCGCAAGTCATATTACCATTTTGGGTCCTGGCGGGCATAAACAAAGAGCGTGTCAAATCAACAGTTGGCGCCATGCATGTGCTAAGAAACAGTTCTCATATTTGATCTAAATTTTACGATATGATTTATATTAGAATCAAAATAAATTATAGCAAAATATTTATCCACTTGGGCAGTTATATGTTATTTAAAAGAATTAACTCGGGATATGCACATGAATTTATTTTTACTGGTGTATACCAGCCCAATGTGAATAAATAAGTATTATTAGCACTGTTTTGCTATAAATTATTTCTTACATATACCTCTCGAACAGAACTCCACATCTCTCTTTTCATAAATGAATTTTCGGTAAGGTTTACAATGGCTGTGTAGTGATTACGTATTTGTTCTACTCGAAGATTTGATGCTTGTGGCTTTTTCCTCTTCCGAGTCTCAGGCTTGAAATTATCATTAAACTGGTCTAAAGGATCTGGTTTAGCACAGCCTCGGTCTGCCAGTGTTTGGTGATTTCCATCTAAACACCACAGAGTGTCAGTCAAAGTATTCAAAAGATTTGCAACTTAAGTGTTTACATTTGTTGACAAGAAGCCAACCCCCTGATCTTTTACCCATTTCAACATGTCATTATATAACTTTGTTTTCTGATTAATGTCACCCTTCTTTTCTGGTAGATTATTGGACTTGTTGGCAGCTGACATAAGTATGTTGAATGCATCTCTTTTGGTGCTGGTTGTCTGTACATTCATATTATTATTATCATCAGTCTGAATGCAAAACTGAACAAAGTGTCCAAGGCATGACACTGCATCATTAGCATTGGCACTTGGCGAAATAGGTGTAAGATCGTGTTTCTTCTGTCCAACATACACCAAAACCTTTCGTGAAGAAAATTCGTCCATCCTTTCGATTTCTTCCAAGAGCCATTCAGCAGGACTAGCTCTGGTTTGTTTTTTAGCCAATTTCGCGACAAAATATGAAATCGCGACAAAAATTAAGTCACGACAAAAAATTTAGTCGCGACTAAAATTTTATAGGAGTTTTTTTTTCTTGTCTCATTGGATGATTATATAAATAGCTTAACATACCAAGTGCTCTATGAAGATACATGTTCAATGTCAATGACTTTGTTGTTTACTTAAATCTTTGATAAATATATCTATGCTTTTGTCTATTTAGGACAGCATATTTCTATATGTTTTAATAGTATTTTGTGCACTGAAACCCTTTCACATGTCTGTTGAAAGCCAAATGTCATAGATATAATCAGATAATACAGCACCTTTTGATCCCCACTATCAGCATGTTTTGTGCTCTTTGATTTTGTACACTACATAAGCATTAAAACAAAAAAGGTTAAAATTGATGTTCTAGAAATAGAACAAATGCCAATGAATGACATAAACATAACTCATGTCATAACTGACATTATTATTAATATTGTTAACAATTCAGACTTAACATGAATTTCTGGTAAAATTAACTAATGTACTTGTATCCTTATAAAGCAGTTTATTGCATATGTTACTATAAATAGTAACAAAATCGACGTGGAAGTGCGCCAATATAGCCTCAATGTGGGCAATACATTCCGGTATTGAGCAAGTGTGCCAAAATATCGATATTTGGCCCACTTCCTACTGTGCCAAAAATCGATATTGAGGCAACTTCCGGTCATTACGCACCTGCAGTCCAACAACCGCAGACTTTCCGCACGTGAAATTCGTACGTAATTAGCAACAAGAAGCTATATATTCAATTTTACGACGTGTGTTTTTTTCATAGTGAAAATTAATAAGATAATCAACAATTTATCAAGACTTACGTTTTATAACAAGCGTTTATTAGATTCCAACGTTTCGACGTTAAATAAACAAAACAATACATGTGACGTAACGTCAACGTGCAAAATAGCGCGGTACGTCGAGAAAAATGTATCTTTGTTGTAGAAAAATCATCGTTACATGCATTGGTCAACATATGCAATAAAAAGGTTATGAAACAGGGCAAGTGTGCCTTAAGTCGATATCGGCACACTTTCACCGGCATTGGCCCTCGGGCTAAAGCCCTCGGGCCAATACCTAGGCAAGTGTGCCGATATCTTCCTTAAGGCACACTTGCCCTGTTTAATAACCTCTATGTACATTATTGATGATGAAAAATAAATTTACACGTCAAAATGCAAGTGTAACGTATTTCGCGACCCTACGAAAATGATTAAGACTCTCAGTGAAATAACGTGGATCGACGTAGGTTCTGTACGTCATCAAGCATTAAATCTTGTTGTCCTATTCATTTGATTATTGTGTTGTAAACGTACAATCAGATCTGTATAGCTCTATCTAAAACGCTGCAAATACGAATTTCGCTGATTGAAATTTGACGCGACGGTAGCGCATCTGTTTTAATAATTATGCGACATTCAGATCTTGAGCGGCAATGATGCAAGGGCACGTCCTTGGCATAAATCATAAAAAACCCAAATAAATACTTGTTGATAATACGATCAAGTGTTAAACAAGAAATGTCTTTAAAAAAGACAAACGGCGTCGATTTAAAAACAAGTGTGCTCACCTGAGGAAAAGGTCAAAGGTCACAGAAGAGCCATTTACAGGACCACTAATGTTAAAACCTATTTTTTGACCCAGTGACCTACTTATCCAACCAATCAGACCTATTTGAACAATTTTGGTAGGGAACCACCCACGGACCATTCCTGTTGAGTTTGGGCAAATTATCATAAGCGGTTCAAGAGAAGATGTTGTTTGAACTTTTCCTTATATAATTCAAAGTAATATTGTGATTCATGGGGTGGGGTCAATTTTGACCCAGGGGCCTTGTAGTTTCAGACAAGAAGATTTTTGAGAATTGCATTGTGAAAACCTATTCATTAATGCTACAAAACAAAAATTATGAATTTATTCTTAAGGTTCTGGAACTGTAATGGTGACCTTCCACAATTCTTATACTGATATTGTTTCTTGATCTGTACTATTAAAGACATTGAATGCTGAAATTTTAAAGAAATTTACCGTCTGTAACTTAAGTTATGTGCATTTTTATAACGTGACCCTTCATTTTTAGAAAGACCGTAAATTGTGCTGGGACAAAAAGTGAAAGAACTTTTTTTTCAAATTCTGCTGTTTTATTGCCAAGTTTTAATCCATTTTCTTGTTATACAGTCATGTAATGACAAATCAGAGCAACCAGGTTACACTTTGGACAAATACATATAAAAATACAGAGATTTGCATACATGTACCCCCAAGAAAAAATCCGAGTTTTTGAGAATGTTAAAAAATTTACCCTATCTTTAAAAGCAAATATCTCAAGTTAGAAGTTAGTTAGACACATGCAACTAGTTTTAAAATTTTCTGCAGTATTAACTGCCCATATAATGAAAAATTTAAGAAATTTTACCGTTTCTAAAATTTTTTATAAGAATTTGTATTAGATTACTGTACTGAAACTGCAAGAGATTTTATAGAGAAAAATAACGCCAAAATGGTCAATTACAAATAATACTACTTATATAAAATAAAATATATAATTATATAATATTATATAAAAATATATCATCTAAAATTGGTATTTGAGATGGAAAATGTATGTTAAACTCTGCATTATCATATAAAAACCTTCTCTCCATTGCTTTTTGGCAAGCTTGAGGGGACTATTTGGGGATTAAACTTGTACCAGCTATGTTTTCTGCTGTTGTCGTTTTTTGCACTAACAGTTGGACACTAGAGTTAGTAATGTTGGCATATTATGTGCCTTAGCTTTCAAATTATGCTGTTGATTGTATTGTTTTTTTATAATTAGAATATGATGATATTAAAAACAGAAAATGTGCAACGATTTTGTCTTTATATGCTGACTTTGGTACGATTATTTGTGGGAATTCGGCAATAAATCAATATAAGTTAAACATTCTTTCCAGTTTATCGATATTTGTGTAGTTTATTTTACCTTTGTTCATTTTCAGTACACAAAATAGATTAAACAATCAAAACCCCATTTTGCCCCAAATTCTCCATTTCGCCCATTTCGCCTCAAAATCTCCATTTCGTATTTCAGTCATACCCAATTTACATCGCAAAAAAAGATGAAAAAAATGTATTTTACACCTGTACAAACAGAATCAACGCAAAAGTTATGATCCACTACGGCTTTTCATTGTTTTTATGTCGATAAACCATTATTTTTACGATAACTAACTACGATCACGCTGTAGAGCGTCTGGTTTCGCCATTTTCGGAAAATGCGTTACCCTATGACTTCTGGAAAATCCCACGTCACGTGGTGAAAATTTCTAAAAATAGCAATAACGAAACTTGACGAAGATAGGTATTTGGGAAAAAACCTACTTAATTATTGATTTGATAAAGGGAGATAACCGCTGCGGGGAGTTTGGTTTGACGTGTCTATTTTTAGTTTTATCTATTTTTAGACACAACCCCCCCCCCCCATTTTTTTGTTGATTTTTGGCAGTTTTTGCAAATATCAAGAGGCTTTGTCAAAAAAGAATTGTCAACTTGATATGCCGGTATATGTGTGCTCCAGCGACAAACAAAAGATTTATTTAAAGCTGCGCAGTTTCTTCCACAAAACAGGAAACTCACAAATTTAATAGTATAGATGTGGAGCTGTGACTCTCAAAGTGTAAACCCCGGAAACTGGACGTAGTGAGGCTTACTTAATAATTATTGGGTAATATGTCAGACTTTTTACTAGAAACCGGTTCACATCTGGAGACGTAATTCATTTTACCCATAAAATATTGTGTTTGACACGTAACTTTTTATTGTTACAATATAAAAAACACTTTGGAAAGCAATAGAAGTCTACCCAAAAAAAAAAATCTACGAACGAAGCAAAATTTCGTAAAACACTGCATTACAATAGTGTGGCCTTTATTTTTTCGCGCGTGTCAGGGCCATCCAATCGAAGAGGGGATTTTCTCTGTTTCCCCCGTACGTCATTTTCAGTGCTTATAAAATCATCCAATAGAACGGCGGATTTCCGAAATCCCCTGACAGACGTCATTATACAGAAATGTAGGTCAAAATCCAGCTTAGACAGCTACGCCGAAAAACCCAGATAATAAGGCCCATCAGACTAAATGTTATTACAGTTAAGGCCACAACAAGTTGATCATATGTTCTACGGATTTTTCTGGAAAAAAATGGGGCGAGCGAGCGAAGAAAAAAAAATTAGAAAAGTCTTTATTCGCTTGCTTATATAGCTGTTTGACCAAATTTTTATGAGCGAGCGAGGAAATAAAAATATTTTTTTTGTTAAAACCGTCAAAATTAAGGTGCGAGCGAATCCATAGAACATATGATCCATTTGTTGTGGCCTAAAACCTTGAAATTTTCACAATTATTTAGAATTAATTGGGATAATTATCCTACTTACCAGCTAATTTTTGGAACGATGTCTAAACATCGTTCTAATGGTAACAAGAAAGTAAAAGATAACTCTTTTAAGGCTTCGGCAATTTTCAACATAGACAAATAGGCGTAGTTCAAGCGAGACACTCATTAACATCTCATTGTAATACATTACTATGCCGGATTGTGTTGTCTGTCCTTTGAATTGTTCACAAAAGTATATTGCCTTGCTAAGCAAATTTTCGCTAGATGGCGCTCTTAATTATTCAATAACCCGCCTTCTCTCTCCCCCATTGACATATATCATTTATGTGAGTCAATGGAATAACCAATTACTTTTCATACAAAGCTGGGCAATTACTGACAGACTGGTCGATTAAACCAAACTCACATTCTTTATGCGCGAGATAGCAACATGCAGACGATCGTTTTTACTTAGCTTGAATACAGTCCCAAATTGAACTGAATATCAAAATTCATATCCACGATTCTGTGACATTTTGGTTTGGATTTTTCTAGCAAACATCTTGCATCACTGGTACCAACATATTATAACCGAAGCTATTAAGTATCATGACTGATTGTAGTTGTTTGTTTTCAAACATACTTACTGATTATAAAACTATATAATCTAATGATGTTATTAATTGACAATATAATAATTCGTTGACCTTGCATGATCAGTATAATTTCATAAGGTCTAAAGCGTGGCTCATACACTTTAATTCACATCATGTAGTTAAACTTATAATAACTACATATGCGTGAAACTTTAATAATGCCAAAATTATTGTAAATTTATGTTGACCCATGTCTAATTTCTAATTCATAATCAAATTTATCTACCGCATCAGAGAGACATATTAGCATGTCTGCATGATATGGTCATAATAATAGATGACCATAGTGTTAAACATCTTGAAAATAACGTCGCAAACTCCAACAATGATAGAATTATTAAACTGTACTCACCTGGATAAGGGTCTGCATTAAAATGTTTTGTTACAGCCTGCAACACACAGGTAAAACAAAATCTTAACATTGTTGAATTTAGAGCAAAAGTAATAGTATATAAACATTGCAATGTTTTGAAATCAATTTTAAACTTCGTTAATTACAATGTATTGGCGTTCACCAAACACACATTCAAAAAAAGCTTCTGTGTTCAGGTAAAGAATAAGGGTAAAACATGGGTCCCTAACTATCAGCAGTTTCTTCATGGTTGTATTGTCCCAGTCTTGGTTACTAACCAGTAGCAGTTTGTTGTGAAACTGTGACAGCCCGGAACTCTTACCAGTAGCAATGCCCTTTCTGATGACACTGTACACGTGTTGTGTCTCTTACCAATAACAGTTCTCTTTCTCTCAGAACTGTATCAGTTTTTGTCCATAACCAGTAGCAGTTCTTTGCTATGCGACACGGATCAACTTTGGATCTTTTACCAGTGGTAGTTCTTTTTCTAAAGCTGTCTCAGTCTTGTAGAACTATTCCAATTTTCTTCCCCTGTGAAGTCAATGTTCAGGTCCCCAAACAAGCCCTTTCCTTGTTTAAACATATTAAATATATAAATTAAGGTTTATAAAGCTATGATAATTTATTCTTACCAATTGTGACAAAGCAGTAAAAACGTCAGATGGAGAGCCGACATAAGCTGTTTCATTATGATTTATGTGCAACTTTTTAAAACTTTCAGGTAGTTCATCAGTGTTCTGGTGTACCACTGTTGAGAATGGAATTTCAATATCTGGTTGCCATGGTATCAGTTTACCATCACGCACGTGTTTCCAGTAAAAGGTCAAAACAACCAATGCAATACATTGCAGAATTGCAAATATCTGACAAACAATCAAACCATTCTGGAATTAAAGCAAATATTAAACAAACAATAAACAATGAACTATATAACAGTTGGTGATAGGTTTTAGCGTAAATATGGAATTCCGGTAATTGCGGATCTATTTGTCATATTATGCAATTGTTCAATGATTTCGGGTATCATTCGAGTGTCTGTTTTCGCTTACGACAAAGCCAAGATAAAGGGTACCTCTTCAGTCTCACATATGGCAATTTTCAGACCCCATCAGAGTGCAGAATCTTTTATAGTAATATAAAGACATGTCTATTAGGCACTAATTTCCAAAAGATCTTGGATGGAACATGTAAAACAAAAAAGTTAAGTACGGTTGAATATATATACCCAAGGGGCCTACGGACTCTACATGGTAATTCATATCACCACACGAAACATTAGAAAAATGTATATTTCTTGTAAGTAATTTGTTATTTAGTTTGATAAACATGTACTGTAAAGTTTGGAAGAAAATCCACGCCCACTCTCTCATTGTCTGCAACATTAACCAAGGTAAAAAGTGCAAATACCCCAAAATATACAGGGAAGTTAAGTTTCAATTTACATTTAGGTGAGAAAAAGAAACAAAACCGATTTTTTTCTATTTGAAAGTATTCCAAGATGTAGACAACACATTTAGAACAAGTTTGATATGAATAATCATATGTTTCTTGACCCAATAAAGAAAATCATAAAATGGACATCAGGGGCCACGGACTCTACACACTGTCTTGGTGGTATTTAGTATACACTCTGGGACAGGGGTGGGTACCCTCTCTTGGTTTACGAAATTACATACTTAACAAAAACCTTTAACTTTACAAAATGAACGACTCTGAAACTATAAAATAGTAACTAGACAGTTACACTCTTTCAATTTATATCAGGCTATGAATTCAAGATAACCACAGAAAACAAGAGGGGGGGGGGGGGCTTCTCTTTCGTTTTTGACGGTCTGTCAGATTCGGGCGCCCAAGGTTGTGGGGGTTGTCTTTCTTTGTTTCCTCCTGGTGGCGCTGCTTTTACAGGCATGATTAAAAAAAGCCCAGGTTGGCTATTGGGCAACAATCACAAAACGAGCAACACAGCATTACCCCGGTAGAAGTAAAGTAGGTCAGTAGGTCAACAGCTAAAAATAGATAAAAGTAGGTCATGACCCAATTCACGCACACATATAACACCCTGAACAAGCACACACGAGCACACTCAACACACATCCCACAAAAACCTAACAGCATTCAAACATACTCGGCATATGAAACAATTCATCAAGTTAACAAAGCCTAGAGTAAGCTAAATATTCTTATGAGGAAAATCCCCATACTTTAGGTGCTGAATTAGCAAAATAGGGGATTACCTTTCTTTGGCACACTAAATTATAACATCTTTGGCAAAGTAATCACTTAACCTAATATGAATTATATTGGGTCTTTTACAAAATTTGACCTATAATTTTGGTCTCAAAAACAATCTTTATGGGGTGACAGGTCACACCCCGGGGTCTGCACATAATGCATCCTTATGGAGCGGACAGACCCTTATAAAACTACATTCATTCATTCATTCGGTATTTAGTATATTGAACAAAGTAGTTAAATGTAAATTGACCTGTGGAATGATATTCTTTTGATACAGTATTAATTTTCTGACTTTTGAAAAAATGAGCAGTAATAGGAAGAAACAATTCCATTACTTTACGTGAGAAAACATAAAAAATGTGTGTTTCCTAGTAACATAAAATGTCAAAACAAAACAAATTCCTGAATTTTCAACCTGTTTCTATGTATATTTCAACACAAAAATCTATCGAATGAGTTATCTCTATACATATATAAGTTTGGGAGTAAAAAATACAAAAGAATGAATTGTGTGAAAATTAACATGGGGCTACGGACTCTACACCACACAAGTATCTTTTTCTATCACATATTTAAGCAGGTTTGTTTGGTTTTAAGTGTAATTATCCTTTAAAAAACAATTAACTTCAACTTACAAACACTACAAATATATATTTAAGTATCTTCTGAAATGTCTAATGTATCAGTTTGACCATTAAAGAAATCTATCAGAAAATTCATAAATTACGTCAAATTTAACATTATTTTCAACATAATGAAGATTGTCAAGACATACAGTATTTAGATGCATAGCTAGTCAGCACAAGTACGAAACTAAGACAATTAGAAAAGTTTTATTATTGTCCTTTATGAAAAAAAGATATAAATATAGTAGGGGCTACGGACTCTACAGGGCTACGGACAGCAATTATTTGTCTTTAGATTTTTTTTGTTCTTCTTCTGATTTAATTCCTTTCCTGCATTACCTATATGGCACAACCAAAAACAGAAAACGTAATAAAACAGCAGCTATGTTTCTTTATTTTAAGTCAGCACACAGTTTAAAACAGGGGCTACGGACTCTACATAAAATTTACAATGTTCAGTAGTTATTTTCCAAAAAGAAAATGCTATGCTCTAAAAACTTTCATTTGCGTTAAGTAAAAATAATTATAAACTGTAATAGTAAAAAGGGGATACAAGTGAAATAAAGCGGTAACATAGTTTTAAAGTCTGTCAAAGATGGTAACGTAAAATTCTTACTTGCGTTACAAGGGTACATTTTTACTCTTTCATGAATATTTTCTTAAATATTGATTATATATAACTTTCGTAGAAAATACCGTACACCTGTATGTCAGTCAGAGATAGAAAACACATCAAAGTAACTGTAACCAACAAGAACTTTTCAAAACAACTAATGAAAAAAGAACAAAACCTCAGTGAGACTCAAAAACAGTGTAAAAACAGGGTTTTTGGGGAATGTAATCCTAAATAATTCAAAAAATGATAATAGAACATATATAAAACTATACATCATCAGAAAGCTCTCAAGATAACGTATTGGAAAAAAATACTCTTCATTTAATTTAAACTTAACTTTTCAGAATATTTCAATGTAACATTGGCAAAATCAAAAGGTCCCATTTATCTTGGCTTAGCCGTTAGGGTTTAACGACAGAATCTACGTGCATAAATTTAGTGTTATTGAACGTACGAGGGATGATCCAAAATAACGTGGACTTTTGCTACAGTTGACGTTTGTAAGGTACAATCAGAAAACAAAATACATCAACATAAATAGTTATATGTCCTGCATATGTTTACAAAATATCAGAAAAAAATATTGACTCAGTAAAAAGTAATGATCATTAGAAAACTATGCGTAACCCGTTAATAATTATAAACTTTACAGGAATATTTTAATATTACAATTATGGATCCCTTTAAGTGACATTTTTTTTTAATTTTCATAATTATTTCGTTTAAATGTTTTATTATTTCGTTTAATCAAACTAATGTTTGCTTAACGAAATATGTAGTATTACGTTAAAACGCAATAATTGTGAAAATGAAACACTATTTCAAAATGTCACTTTAGGGGCTCCGTACACACTTTATTCAATGCACGGAAGATTATTTTTGTCTATTTGGCAGGCAGCTAAGGATATCGTTAACTTAAATAAGTACACGTATTGCCCAACTTAAAAAAAAGACAAGGTAATCTTATGCGTTCTGATCAAAATGCAAATAATTTACAATGTATTCGTGGTCATGAACATAGATCTAAATCTATTATGTTCAGAAACTATTAGTTTACAAATCTTATACGCACTGTCATTCGGATCTCCTCGGCCATTCGCTACGAATAACCTCGGACATATTTAGACGCCATTTGGAAAAACCGGTGTTGAAGTAAACAAATACACGATCGTTTTGGCGATGACTGAAGTTTCGTTTTAAGTCCGTAAATTTGAAATTTCACAGGTCAATGATATCGATGAACAATATTTGGTTCACTTTATAACAAAGAAATATGTTTAGACAAAGATCTGAACTACAAGAACTATTTGCGTTACGTGCTTTGCCTCGCGTAGGTAGTAAAATCCCCCCCAAAAAAACAGGGAAACCCCCCCCACGAATCCTTCCGAGATTATTCATTCATGAAAGGTCGAGGTGCACCGAATGACGCACTGTGAAACAATTTTGCAATAACAAGGGAATTATTATTCATCCCACTACAGTAAAAATAGCAAACTCCCCGCAGCGGTTATTTCCCTTTATTAAATCAATAATAAGTAGCAATGCAGTACGTGAGCACTGTGAGGAGTTTGTAAAAATAGATAAGTTGTTAGGTACATGTATTATCTAAGTGTCATACAAGAGACAAGTTTGATAACATTGAGTGTTTTATACAGGCAAAAATAGGTCACCTAAAAATCAAGTTTAAACTTATTGTTATATTTCATTAACACAATTGTGACAAATATTTTTCAGATTAAATTTTCACTAATCATCCATTGAACAAATGCTATAAATAGAATACAATTAACATAACCGAAACAACGTAAATCAATAAACACGTACATATATACAAGTTACAAAAACAAACTTCAATATTTAAACCACTAAATTTTGATGATTTCTATGAAATATGAAATTATGTACCTTAACACGTTTAAATGACGACGAAACTTGTTCTTCCACCATGTTCTAGTTGTTCATATCTGATTTGAAAATGTCGGTTAACAGGTCAAATTTATATTTTCTGTAAATGTATAGCCATATTAATGTTATCGTGTTCTCTCGTGAATTTCAGCAAATGTATTGTCCGCTTTTTCTCAACTGTCAAAGCTTGAATAATTTCACGGTGACTGAATGCATTGTTTTTGTACTGGTGGCCTTATATTTATTAAAAAATATCTTGACTAAAACTTATCATAAGGCATAAGAAGCTTTACTCAATCATAATACACATTTTCGGAAACTCATTGGTGTATTACGACTATAATTTTAACAAACGCATTCACCTTAAAATTATTCATGTTTTGACAGTTAAGGAAAAACGAACAATATTACCCCGCCAATTCTGCGTTATGTACCGTGGGCCATTTGGTTAAAAAGATATTGTAGTCATGAATAATTAATGAGGCAGTTTCGTTGGTTCCGCCAGGAAACCAATGCGGAAAACTAGCCAATGAAATTAGGTTTTATATCTAAGGTTTGGTTTAATATTCAAAATTCACTTATTTCTAAAGCGGGTGATGTATGACGTTGTTGTATGACATCATTGTTATAATTGTAACATGCGATTTCATTGGAAGAAGACTGGTCACCCCTACCTCGTGCATATTCACGAAAAAGAGATTTAATCCGTCAAATTGCCCACGGTACGTATAGAAAGTAACGGAAGAAAATACTGTGTTTGCCGACGATGCTTCTTGACTAAATATGTACTGAACACTCCTAATAAAGCCAATGAATGATAGTCCTGCAGTAAAATGCCATATTTTAGGTGAACCGTGCACTTGAGTCACCACAAAGTTTTTTTGCAGTTTCTATATCTTTGAAAGGTGCTGAATAAGAATCCGAGTGATGACACCCTGTCATCCTTGAGCAATTTGCATAATAAGTCAAAATTATATATATATTGCAAATTAAGTCCGCCATTATAGAAATTCTGTTTTTCGCAAATAACTATACAATATATCAAATTTTTAATCAGTTAATAAAACTCTAAAGATATGCAAAATATTCAAATTGCGTTAAATTTGTTTTAAATCAGTTAATAATACTCTAAAGATATGCAAAATATTTAAATTGCGTTAAAGATTACATTGCGTTAATACTCTAAAGATATGCAAAATACTCAATTTTTTTAATCAGTGAATAAAACTCTATAGATATGCAAAATATTCGAATTGCGTTAAATTTGTTTTAAATCAGTTAATAATACTCTAAAGATATGCAACATTTTCGAATTGCGTTAAAGATTGTATAAAGATTTGGTCTTTAAGTATAGGAAAGTGTTGTTTTTTTTTCACTATATAAATAAAGAACATGTACCAAATTACGAGGTGTTATGGACAGCTTTACGATAATTTACAAATGATTAAAGTCAACGCATTTAGTAAGTATATATTAAGAGTGACGACACACTTGAAATTGTTTTAATAATATCTCAATAACCACAGGCGACTGGCACGGTCCCGAATCAAAAGCACTATATATACATACATTGTATATATAATTGTGTTTTTGATTAGAGACCGTGCCGACCGCTTGTGTCAATAACCATATATGACAAACATTAACAATATACATTAACTTATGCTTTCATGGCGTTAGTTTTTTCGTTTTTTTTTGTGGGAGAACATATACTAATATTATAATGAGCAGATGATTTGGATATGTATACTTATGCAAATAGGTGCATAAAGTAAATTGATATCCCTTATCTCTGTCTATGTTAAAGTCAGTGTATAGTACTAAGGTATTCTAGAACTAAGAATATTGTTTTTGTGTCCGTAATTTCTCCAATTACTTATTGTCCCTTCTAAAATATGTTCTGCAATCAATGTTTAGATATAACGAGGAAGCTAGATAAGGATGCATTCAACTGATTGTAAGAACATACTATGCAAAACAACTTTTAGTCAAAATTAAAGTCGAAATTAAGCCATACAAAAACAAATAAAGTGTGTATAGCCATGACCATATACAGCACACTCCGAGTTTGGCAATCTCAATTCGATTCTTGCAATTCGTGAATTTCCGTGATAGTCCAAAATATCCGATAAGTCTGATTATCATGGAATTCCAGAATTGCGATTCCTGCTCACCTTGCAATAACCAAATTTAAGCAATAAACATTCATACAAATTCTAGTTATCAAACATGCATGCATGGCTCTCATTGTCATATTTATGATTCTGAAAAGTTGAAAAGCAACAAATAATATTGAACATGCTAGCAATAGATTTATGTATACGACACTCCTTAATGCTGGTATGACGATCATTGGTACGGAGATACGGGTTTTAACATTGTCAAATGTGACGTCAGTTCAACTGGGTCAAAGGATGAATTATTACGTCTTTGTATTAAGACGCTCATTGAATATAGTTGTTCCGAAGAGTATAAAAGGAGAAAATTAGTTAAATCTAATCAGTCTGCAGTTGGCAGCAGATTCGCACGTCCGACACTATGAGCCCCAGAATTAATTAATAAATATTTTTCTACTTCCGGTTATATGTTTAACTAAAATTGTAAGTTGTTATAATGGGTACGCGTATATGATGGTTGGTGAAACAACGCTATAAGAAATACCTGGGAAATCCAAAGTCAACTGTCCTCCTTGTTGTTTACCGCAACTTTGCCGAAGCCTCGCTTCCCCAGAGTGGTATACAAATGGAGAAACGACCGGATCGCAGCCGTGTTCTATAGCTGTTGTTGGTGAATATTGATAAGGCTGAGCGCTGAAACAGAGTGAAACAACGCTATAAGAAATACCTGGGAAACCCAAAGTCAACTGTCCTCTTTGTTATTTACCGCAACTTTGCCGAAGCCTCGCTTCCACAGAGTGGTATACAGCTGGAGAAACGACCGGATCGCAGTAGTGTTCCCTAGTTGTTGTTGGTAAAAATTGATAAGGCTGAGCGCCGAAACAGAGTTGCTGGCTAAGGCCTGGGGCCGTGTTAGATATACTGAAAGGATAAAGAAACGCTACTGAAAGGATAAAGAAACGCAGGGTAAATTTTAAACCAGAAATTAAGTATGATATCGGGCGACATTTAAAACGAAATTTTGTGTACTTACAGATAAATTAATGCTTAAAAAATTCCAAAGTCTGTATATTGCATCTGACAATTGGTCTAGCGGAACTGACAGTTAATTTAAATGGACCCATAGAATTTGGAATTGAAGTTGATCTGAACCATCAATATTGTGTGTGTCCGCCGTTTGCTGTGGTCACGGCCCTTATTCTTCTGGTCATAGAGTTAATGAGAACATTTATCCGTCTTATAGGGATGTTGTCCCACTGTTCAATCAGAGCTCTGGTCAACTGCTCTCGATTAGAAGGGGGTGATCGTTTATTTGTTTATCTAACTGGTCCCAATCCCCCTTGATCGGGGCAAATCAGGGCTATATGGCGGCCAATCTAGTGGTTGAATGTTGTTATTGGCCAGAAAGACTATGCAAATCCTTACTACGTGGGGTCTAGCATTATCCTGCTGGAGGGTTAGATTATGCTGCTGTAAGAAAGGGATAACATGCGATTGAAGGATCTCATCCTATACTTAGCTGCTGTTAAATTGCCATCAATAACAACCAATTGTGATTTTAAACCGAACGAGATTCTTCCCTACACCTATCCCTCTGCAACGCAAGCGTCCGTGAAACGTTCGCCACGACGTCGTCAGACACGTTGGCGGCCGTCAGATCGATAAAGGCAGAATCGAGACTCGTCCGTGAAGAAAACTTGTCTCCACTGCCTCAAAGGAAATCGCATGGAGCATGTGCAGCGACCTAGGCCATACGACGCTGACGTCAAGCATTGGTAAGTTGTGGACCTACGTAGGGGCGACGTGCTCTTACACCAATTTTTCGTAATCGATTCCTTAGTTTTTGAACTTATAGGACGCCCATGATTTCCACGAACATTAATTGCACATTCAAACGGCAGTAATGCGCCGATTACGCGCATGAAAGACGACGATATAGCGATCCTGACGTCATGAGGTTACTCGCGGACGTCCTGACCTAGGTCGATTGGCAAATCGCCTAGTTTCCCGGAGACGCCTTTCAAGACGTTCTACGGTGGAAACATTATCACCAAAGTGCCTAGCAACCTGATTTTGCAGCTGTCCTTGCATCAGCATTTGAATGGCCTGACCCCTCTGAACTTCTGTGGGCGTGGCATTCTTAAAACGAATCAAATTCTCAATTAATTTTAGGAAAGCAGTTGGTCTGTATTAAGACTAACGAAGAGTGATTTGACCAACGCTGCATGAGACCAGAACAACACGGTGCACGAGATTCTTGTTTTTCCTTCCTCCATTTACCAGAACTGCGCACTGAACCGTGACGAAATTTTCGATACATGGCAAGGTGTAATATGACCTAATTACTCAATGCACAAAGTTTCACTTTATTTGGAGAATGCGTTTTCAAAATATCGGAACAAATGTTACCCTGCGTTTCTTTATCCTTTCAGTATATATGTTTTATACTGGTCATCGAATTAATTGTTAGTAACTTAGCGACAGAGATGATCTGCTCTAGTCGATCGTCCGCTTTATATATGCACGAGCTTCTGTAGATATTATAGCTCATAAGTATTCTAATCCCGTCTTCTATATAGCAGTGCCCATCTCCTTATAGTTTATTAGTTTAGTGACGGCTTCAAATGTTGTTCGAACGAAGATAGAAACACTGAGTGTCACGTTTGTATGAACGAAAGCGTTTCAGTGGCATTGACACCGTGAGGACACACTCTGTGTACCAGTTGCTGGGATAGAATCCTGCAACAAAACGAGTGCTCTTTCTGTAAACAACGCGTGACGAGTTTAATTCGTATTTATTTGAGACTAATTTGTGCTCATCTATTACAGAAGGAAGTTTATTCATATACAGACCACTAAACAAGTTGAATATGTTGATATCGGTGCTGATTGCTGCTATTTTACTCAAAGAACTTAGACAATATTATTTGTTTAAAAGAGATTGTCGAGAAGCGACGGAACGATTACTATACTTTTTGGAACAATGCTTACAAGACTCACGTCACGTATATTCCACTATATTTACTCTCCATTGCATCGGTTCGAAAGATTCACTCGTACTCGTTCACTTTCTACCTCTGCTAAAATACTACGAGCAAACTGATATTTCTATTTTTAGACAGAGACATAAACATTTAAATCGCATGACTGTCACGTGGTTTTAAAAAGTAGATGCAAAATTCTCACGCCTGTAATTACAAAATGTCGAAATGCAAAGATGTTGGACAGTTTTGCATTAGTTAGATAATGGAAAATCAACAAAAATGAAAGTAAGCATTGATCCTTCTGAACGTGCATCTCTGATCTTTTAACTATAAACATAGAGCAACTTATTGAACTTAAATACAAAGTGTAGCCAGGCTATATATGACGTCATACGAGGTTGCATTCGTCACTAGTATGATCATACCATATAAGGCGTTGTTTACCCGTTCAACCAATGAAAATGCGTATAAAGTTTTTCAGCTAAATTGGAATTTGGTCAACTTACATTGGTCGTTCAAAGGTTCATAGTAAAGGTCCATATCATAAATCGACTAGTTTTAAGGCAGCGGGTGAATGTAATGTATTCACTGAGCTGGAGCTGCGTGGGGAGTGTACGCTATATTGTAAGACAGTATACATAATATTTATTGTTATTTAGGTTGTCAATAAAGTTTTGTATGTAATAAAAGAATAAATATGACTTTGTCATTTGTAATTATTTTTGTCGCTACGGCGGCGATCGAAACGCTTCGCAGCACTGTGGCGGCGGCGGTGGATACCCTTCGCTGCACTGTGGATACACTCATAAGAAGGAAGAAGAGGAATAAAATGGATTAAAAGATTCACATGTTTGATATCATTCACACCCACCCACCTCCACTCCACATACACACACACACTTCACATCGACTCCACTCCACCTCCACTCCACCTTCACCTCCACACACACTCCACACACCCACTCCACACCCACATCCATTCCACCCGCACACACCACTCCACACACATAACTCCACTCCACCTTCACCTCCACTCCCCCTTCACTCCACCTCCAACTTCACCTCCACTCCACCTCCACTCCACCTCCTCTCCACCATTACTCCACCTCCACTCCACCATTACTCCACCTCCACTCCACCCCCACTCCATCTCCACTCCACCTCCACTCCACCTCCACTCCACTTTAACCTTCACTCCACTTTCACCTCCACTCCACCTCCACTCCACCTCCACTTCAACACCACCTCCATTCCACCTCCACTTCAACACGACCTCCACGCCACCTCAACAGCCACTCCATATTCACACACTCACTCCACACACGTAAGAAGGGGAGTTTTGGTAAAATTCTATATGCATTTAAAATGTTTACGTGCGCTGTATGCAATAGCGATTTCTCGAGGAAGGATAGTTTGGTGCGACATACTAAGAACATGCACCCGTCGCTACATAATGCAGAAAATCATCAAAAATCATCGACTCTGGGTTCAATTTCTTTCCAACATCCATTTTCGTTGGTAATATCTGGACCAAGCGGAAGCGGAAAGACTGAATGGACCAAAAATCTTTTATTTTCAAATTTGATAAGCCCGTCAGTTGAAAGAATTATTTGGTGTTTCAGTCAATGGCAACCTCTGTACACCGAGTTGAAACGACGATTGACGCATATATAGTATGTCGGCCCAAGGCTAAAAAAGTGGTTCGCTGTACTCATCGGTATATCAGCAATATTTTGATAGTTTTTTTATAGAAAAAAGTGTGCTCTGTACGAATCTGCCAGGTGATTTTTCAAATTTTGGGGCAGGAAGATGCTATCGGCCAAAAACCGATGACGTCACTAATTTCCAAAAAATCGTCTTTAAACTTAAAAATCGCATTGCGCGCTTATTTTTCATGTTTCGAACATATAATTTTGGTTCTCAATTATGACACGCTTCGACTATAAGATTTTGTAAATGTTTTGAAAATAATCGGGTGCTGGAAGCACTGATCATCAAAACAAGTGATTACGTCACATTTTTACCATTTTCCGAGATATAAGTTTCAAACGTCATTTATTCTATGTTCTAAATTATTTTTTTAAAAATTGAATGCACAGAAGTTTTGACCATACCATGAAGATAAAAAATATAATTTAGAAAAATACTTGATGATAAAACATTAGCTAATACCAGCTCCCTAACCATCCCTTACCAGTCACAGTTTGGTCTATAGCCCTGCAGTAAAATGTCATATTCAAGGTGAACCCTGTACTTGAGCCCCCACAAAGTTATTTTGCAGTTTATATGTCGTTGAACGGTGCTGAATGAGAATCCGAGTAATGACACCCTATATTATCTGAACAATTTGCATAATATGCAAATTAAATCCGCCATTATCGAAATTCCGTTTTTCCCTAATAACACAATAACCAACTTAGATAGAAATTTAAAATAAGCCTCCATACCCATGTTTTCATGGTCTATCTATCATATGGTACTAATTTCAGCTTGATCAGATCATTTAAATATGCAAATTTATGCAAATTAGGTATTTTACAGAATACAATATTTGGGTTATCTATACATTAAAAAGTCCTTTGTTTTTGTTTGCATATTTTTAATAACATTTGGTTATGTAATGTTATTTTTGTACGTTTTAGACACAAATTAATCAAATGGAATTATTAAATCAGTAAATGATGATTTTAAGCTATGCAAAATATCTGAATTACACTATACAGTTATATTTGTTGAAGGACTATGCCTTTATACATTTCAAGACTGCACGTAAAGTTATGCCATTTTCTTTTATTAGTTTTTGCCTGGATAATTATATTCAGGTTTTGTATCTTTTAACAATGCTGATTAAGAAACTTAGAGAGGAAATTCTGACATCCTTACGAAAATTTGCATAATATGCAAATCTATCCTCCCCCCCCCCCATCACCAAAATTCCGTGTTTTGATAATAACACAATAATCAATTGTAATATAAAAACAATTTGTGTCAGTATACCCATATTTGTAGGGTCTAGTTAACATATGATACCACCTTCAGCACCATAAGATGATTTGAATATGCAAATTATGAATTTTAATAATAAGGATGAGGTATATTTTAATACAAATTAAAGACCTCTATCAGATTACGATTCGCAGCATAAACAGTTTTACGATCATTTACAAATAATTAAAGACAAAGCATTTAAACAGTATGTATTTAGTATCGAAACACTTGAAGTATTTTCATGATATATGCATCTCAATGATCATTTATGACACACATTAACAATATGCATTTTACCTATGCGTCCATTACATGTGTGTGTGATTCGTTTTATGTTGGTGAACCTATATTGATGAGCAAATTTTATCATGACTATTATAGGTGCATTAAGGGGATTGATATCTCTAATCTCCTTATAAGTTAAGTTCTCGTATAGAAAAACAACATTCTATAAAAGAAACTATGGTCAGGTAATGCCTCTTATGTATACAACACATATATGTTCTTTACTGTAAATAGATTGTCAATTATAGTTTCCGTAATTTCTAAGTTGCCTTAATGTCGCTACTTAAAATAAGTCCCACAAACAACTTTCTGATTTCGCAAGGAAACTATGTAAGAATGCATTTAACTGATTGAAATTACATACTATGCATAATAGGTATAAGTCAAAATTTAAGTCGCTAATTAAGTCGTACAATGACAAAAAGGTGCAACAATGACCATGTATAGCATATGTTGACACATATAGTTTCCTGTTTTACATTCCACTTAGTTGAGAGGTCAAATATGCACACAAACATGTAAAACTTTCCAGCCTCTACTATTACAGTAAAACAAATCGATCATATTGTGTCAATGACAGGATGTTCTTCATAATGATAAAATGGTTTTGAATTCAGTGGCTTCAATTTTACGATCAACTGAAGATGTACTGTAAAATTAATTCATGTTCTGTCATTACTTGATTTTGGCTTAACGGCTCAGCAAATCAAAATTCATACAATAGTGTGTGCAAACGAAATATTCTTGGTAAAACTTCAACACTATAAACGTTTATATCATTTGCACATTTAAACATTAATTTGATATTATTTACATTGATTATGATTGGTATATGACTGGTCCCATGATCTATGTGGACATTCCAAACAAAACATTGAAATCCATCAGAGAAAAAAATCAGTCGCAATTGACAGATAGCTCAGTTCAATTAAATTGGCATGGATAATTAGGTGAAATTCACATTGGATCTGTGTAATATATACATGATTACATGCGAAAAACATGGTAGCATTTAAGAGTAATTTTTGTTTTACAATTCATGGTGGAATAAAAGAGAAACATTTGAGACAATACCTTATTTCTATCAAATTAGAGCATTTATTCATTTTAATTCAATCTGTTTACGCTTTGTATCATACAAATGACATTGAGTCATCAAGGCAGATTAGCATATAATCAGTTGTTTGATAACAATGATACACATAAGTTAAGCATTACAAAATTACTAGTGTATGTTAGGCAAAAAAACATATGTTGAAGTACTTTAATTTGAATATAAATCGTTAACTCGAAAAGCAGTACACTTGAAATAACTTATTTGCATACATTTGCATATTTGAATCATCTGATCATTTTAAATGTGGTATGATATGATAGCTAGACACTAAAGCATAGGTACAGACACATATTTTGAAATTTTATCGTTATTGTTTTTTGTTGTTATTAGCGAAAATGGAATTTTGATATTGGCGAACTAAATTTTCATATTATGCAAATTAATGAAGGATGACATGTTGGCAACACTTAGTTTCGTAATAAGCTTTGTTCAATGATAAATAAACTGCATCAAAATTATCCAACCATCAACAGTAAGATAGAAAATGGCAAACATATACGTGACACCATGCAATAGATCAAATAGTGCAAATCCTTTCACTTATAATGTAATTTGAATATTTTGCGTAACATAAAGTCATCATTTACTGGTTTAATATTATCATTTGATATATTTGTGTCTAAAACGTACAAAAATAACATAACATAACCAAATGTTACTCAAAATATACAAGCAAAATCAAAGGACTTTTTAATGTATAGAAACCCCGAATATTGTATTCAGTAAAATACCTAATTTGCATAAATTTGCATATTTAAATGATCTGATCAAGCTGAAATTAGTACCATATGATAGATAGACCATGAAAACATGGGTATGGAGGCTTGTTTTAAATTTCTATCTAATTTGGTTATTGTGTTGTTAGGGAAAAACGGAATTTCGATAATGGCAGATTTAATTTGCATATTATGCAAATTGTTCAAGTAATATAGGGTGTCATTACTCGGATTCTCATTCAGCACCGTTCAACGACATATTAACTGCAAAATAACTTTGTGGGGACTCAAGTACATGGTTCACCTTGAATATGACATTTTACTGCAGGGCTATAGACCAAACTGTGACTGGTAAGGGTTGGTTAGGGAGCTGGTACTAGCTTATGTTTTATCATCAAGTATTTTTCTAATTTATATTTTTTTATCTTCATGGTATGGTCAAAACTTCCGTGCATTCGATTTTTAAAAAAATAATTTAGAACATAGAATAAATGACGTTTGAAACATATATCTCGGAAAATGGTAAAAATGTGACGTAATCACTTGTTTTGATGATCAGTGCTTCCAGCACCCGATTATTTTCAAAACATTTACAAAATCTTATAGTCGAAGCGTATCATAATTTAGAACCAAAATTATTTGTTCGAAACATGAAAAATAAGCGCGCAATGCGTTTTTTAAGTTTAAAGACAAATTTTTTGGAAATTAGTGACGTCATCGGTTTTTGGCCGATAGCATCTTCCTGCTCCAAAATTTGAAAAATCACCTGGCAGATTCGTAAAGAGCACACTTTTTTTCTATAAAAAAACATCAAAATATTGCTGATATACCGATGAGTACAGCGAACCACGTTTTAGACGCTTTTCTCAACTGGGCCGACATACTACGTAAGAACGAATCACGCAAGGTTTACAATCGTGTATCGATTATTTACAACAATCGTTTTAAGTTTTTCACTCGTCATGGGATCGATAGAAGTCTATGATTACAAACTTCACAATTGGGTACCATATGTGGGTGATGCTGAAAAATGGTACCAACATTTTAAGGACATGTCTAAAGGACACGTACGACCGGATCATTTAGGGCGGTATGTGGTCGGTTCCGGTAAGGATAACAGGAAAGTTAAAGCCTTGGAAACGGAGCTTAAAGAAACCCGCGAAAAAATGAAAGAATTGGAGAAAAAATCACGAATGAGAGAACCTAAAGACCAGTCTGTAGTTCAGCTCGTGACATGCTGTTGAAATGGCTAAATCGGAACTCAAGCGGAAATCGAGAACAGACTTAGGTCCAGAACCTAAAAAGGTGTTACTGATTTGTATCAGTTTAATTACTAACCGGTATTACTATCTTGACGAAGCCATGTTGACAAAACTGCGATGGAAAACCAGACACATATTCGAGCATGAGTATACCGTCATAAAACGTCATACCGAAGCAACGTTGCAAGATATCGTCAGTGCATTTGATGTTAATTACTGCAAATCCAACACTAGCGTTGTATTTTTACGCATTTTAAATGCAGTACAGGCTTTTTTTTGAACAACACTCACTGGGGTAGGCTAAAATATGATGCTGCTGAAAGGTTAAATACAGTTAAAATTATACATAAGAGAAATATCAAAAACTGTTCTTTGTGCGGATGATTGGTTCTGTGGAATGTCGCTCTGCGGAGGCTATACTGTATGTGTAACCCGTTTGTACAAAGTACACATTGCCATTTTAATGTCATTTACAAATAAATATGTCAATAACGAATAAATATACGAAATAAGTGAGTTTTTGTTTTTTATTTAAATAAAACAGCTTATATCATGATTGAGAATGAGTTGCTAACAAAAGTAACGAATACTTGCAACAGGGTAAATTGGCAATATAATTGTACTAGTATATAATATAGAAATATCTAAAGGTTTACATACTTTAATTTCATCAAAACCTGTCAAAATAGGGCGGGCGGGCGGGCGGACTTGCGAGCCGGCGAACGAAGAGCCCAGATTAGTTTTATTTGTTTTGTTCAGGAGAAATGCTGTACTATATTAGTAGCAGAGATGAGTCAAATTTATATAAAAAAGTCAATTATTATACAGTGGACAGCGTCCAGTATATTGCCAATTACTCAACTCGAAAATGACTGCAGATGAATATAGAGGATATTCGCAGATTTTGGTGTAAGATCGATTTATATTTCACCGAGTGAGCTTAGAAAACATATTTTCACGAGTGAAAAGATATAAATCGATCTTACACCGAAATCGGCGAATTTTCTATTTCTTTCATGCGTATCACCTGGAAAATGATGCAATAGTATAGATTGTACCTGTGCCAGTTAATGGACGGACTGACCGTATAACACGTTATAAATGTGATAGAGCGAAAATAAGTAGTCCCAGTGTGCACGATTAATTGCAACAGAATTGTTAATTTCTAAAGACAGTATCCATCCAAATCTAATTAATCTATGTTTGTTACGGTAAAGAAGTATGTGGGAAAACAAATTTAAACTCGACAATCGTGTAACAGTTTCCTAACGCGGAAGGAGACAAAACGTGTACTGCAGATAAAACAGTCAATGTCAAGGTAAATGTGTTTACGTCGGAGTTGGATTACGCGAATTTTAAATCAACACAGAATTTTCTTATTGTGATGTCATATTTCGCGATTAAACGGAAGGATTTAAACGATATTATCAGGCGACTGGAAAGTACATGTTTCTAACATTGATTTGTAAATGAATATATGGGTATAAGGATAATGCAAGGAAACACATAGCGCGCTGAAGGGATGTGTCATTGATTTGCCAAAATGGCGAAGACTCAAGAACGTCGATGATTTCTGAAGCCAGTACATTATATCTAATTTATGCACAGATTGGCTTGGATTTATACTAGTCAACCTTTGAATTTACCGTATAATGACTGGCAATTCATCAAATTAATCACAGAATGGAATCCAATGCACATGATGCAGCTTTGATACAGTCAACGTTCAGACTTAAGGTTTTCCGCGCTAGATTTGAATGGGGACGTAAGTTATTCAAAGGTTTGTTATGTATTTTCTTGTGAAAACCTGCATAAGACTTTTGTATGTATTGTTTAACCGTTCATTTAAAGTACGAAACTCTCGCATTTGACCCCAATTATGTAGAAAAACTCCGTCATATCATACGAGTCGCGTGATTGCCGTGTTATCTGGACTGAAGCTGTGTCGACTAAACTTGTAGACTTTTTAAAAATCAGTTAGCAACAGGATAAGATGGATTTGTTGATATCATCTCCTTGTTTAGCATCAACTCATGCATTTTTGTCACCATTGAACTCGCTTACATGATGTTGGAAATAGCTGCAGCTTGTCTGTCTCCCTTGAAAAAAGTAGTCCGTCATTTTTTTTTTATTTTCACCGTAGTGAAAATATAAACCGATATTTTCATCGTTTATTTTCATCGAATAACACATCATTTCACCGTAAAGCATGAAAGAAACTAGTTTAAACACGGGCGAATTTAAAAATTCGCTATGTAACTCTCTGATAGACAAATGAATGTTATTGGCTTATACAAAGTATGAGTTGATAATAATTAGGGTAATTTACATCAGCTGTTCACACCTATTCATATAAGCTTAAAATTTTAAACGGTAACCCCATTTGACCTTAGTTTAGAAAATACTATTTATTCGATGTAATGTAGTTTTATTAACACCAGCTGGCCATACTAAACTGTAATTAGGGGGGGATAGGTCATAGAGTCGCTTGTGGTTTTAAGAATGTGCGAATGACTATAATACTATATTTAAGGAAATGACCAAGGTCAATATAGCGTACCCTACTGTGAAATTAGGGATAATGTGTTTTTATTCATAATGGAAACCATTATAACCATGTATATTGTATATTACACATACAGTAATGTATAAGGGTTTGTTGCGGTGTTTTTCATAATATTGATTTTTATTGAATATCATTATATTGACTATTTTTATAAATTATGAACCCTGGTGTTAGTGAATGCATTAAATTACCCAAAATTTAAAATATTAGTTAAATAAACACGTTGAATACAAGCGACACTTATTGAGAAATATATTAATCTATTATCAAATACTAAAAACATCCGTTCTGAAGGAAAATCAAGTGACCGATACTCGTTCAAACATCCTCTCTGAAGAGGTCTAGAGTTTCGAATACTTAACGACATCCGTTCTGAAGGCATATCGAGTGGCCAAGGGTCTTATTTTGTTTGAAGTGAGGGAATACTTATGCATACTTGAGATGATACATGATATAAGTAAATTCGCTGGTGAACAGTGTAAAATGAATTGTTACAACTGCATCTTTTTTCTCAATAAAATGTTTTTCTTTCACAAAATTACTCCTGTAATTTGACAGTACATGACTGATCATTATGCAATATGTACTGTGATGCCAGATTAGGGGTCTAGGCCCAACACCATAAAAACAAGTCCCTACACGTTTGGCGAGAGGAGGGGATAAATGGTGAGTCATGGCTATAATTAGGGTGCGGGGGTAAGTCAAATGTGTAATTAGGGTATAAACGTCATAATAGCCTATGCCCAACCCCGTTAACAAGTCCCAGCACGTTTGGCGTGAGGAGGGTAGGGGTTGTGAGTCATGGCTATACTTAGGATGGGTGAGGTGAGTCAATGGATAATTAAGTATACGTCATAGCGTTACTAGTCATTTTAAGGATGGACAGAGGGGAGGGGCCGTGACTCATTTCTAAAAATAACCACCGTGTCATCACACCGTCATGTTTTGGTACGCTCCTTCAGGGGATTTCGCAATATACGATGACGTCACACTGACCCATCCCTAATATGACTCATTGTTGCGCAATGCCCGATCCCTAATATGACTCATTGTTGCGCAATGCCGGATGACGTCATCACACCGTCACACCGTCAAACCGTCAAAATCTCCCCAAACGATTGTTATATACTACTCACGAATGTTAAGGCGATGAGTAATTTTTGAATTTAGTTCGTAAATTTGAAATTACTTAGTTCAATGATATTGCTGAACAATATTTGGTTCAATATATAACACAGAATTATGTTTTGACAAAGATCTGTGTGTATACTACAAAAACCATTTTGCATAACCGTTACGTGTCTCGCCTTTGCTTCGCCTCGCGTAAGTAGTACAATCCCAAGCCGCCAGAGTAGACCCCACGAATCCTTCCGAGATCATTCGTTCATGAAAAGTCGAGGTGTTCCAAATGATACAAAAATAAAGTCACAAAACTATTATGTATGTATACATTGTTTAAAATAATATGTTTGAACTAAAACTATTATATGGAAAAATAACTACAAGTATATATAAAGTACAAGTATTGCGTCTGTAAACTGTGAATTAATGAATTTATTTGAAATAATAACTTGCCTAGTTCTGTCACTATTCTCCTATGATCATCTCTTCTTTAGATATACCATACATAAATCATTTGATATAAAAAAAGAATATATACAAGACGAAATATTTAAAATATAAATGAATAACCCTATTCTAACCGTCAGGCAATGTGTGACTAACGTAAGGTCTAGTTTAACATTGGAATAAAAAAGGTTAAATGAGGAAATTTAATTTGATTGGCTAGAAAACACTCGGGTATTTTTCTATATTTTATAATATACTAATGGACAAAAGTCTTGTCCGGTCTACAAAAAACATAATATATTTTTTGTTTGTTATTGCACACTCATACATTTGGTATCGTTAGAAAGAGAATGTTATTATGCATTGAATAAAAAAAAGAATTGTGAAATTTTAGCCAGTTCTGTCGGTTCAGTAATGTGTTGAAAATTGACATTGAGGATTTGCAAGTTACAAATGATTGCGTTGAGTCAGTTTTAAATGAAACATTTTTTTCAATAGTGTGTGTGACCCCCAATAACCCGAATGAGTTCGGTGCTCCTTTTACGCATCGATGCTACAAGTTTGCGAAGGAATCTAGCCGGAAGACCAGAAAACTCATTCGGGAAAATCATCAAAAATATATCAAAATAATAGGATGGTAAAATTCAAATAAATTGAAAAAAAACCAACCCAAATTTCAAAGCAGATCATCGTCATAAAGGTGTTGATAAAATCTTACATTTAATTTATAGTCATGATAAAGAGTGTTAGATTTATGCTTACTTTACCCTAGGTTAAGTAAGTAGTTACCTAGTTAAGTCGGACTACTCGCCACACTCCAGTGTAACAACAATTCTCAACAATCTTAATTGGAGATCACTAGAACATCGCCGTTTTGACACCAGACTGTGCACGTTCTACAGAATACATCATTATCTAGTAGCTATAAATTTTCCTTCATATATCCAAAGACCTATTAGACCCACTAGATATTCTCATCCTCTTAGTTACAGGTTAGTTCATGCATCATCAGACTACCTGAAATATTCCTTCTTTCCTCATACTATTCAATTTTGGAACAATCTTCCATACAGCATAGTTACTTTGCCTACACTGGACCAGTTACGTGCAGGAGTTTCTAGCATCATATACTAAAGCCTAATTCATTGTTTTTAATTTACCACAGTATTTTTACTCATTTTGAATTTCTCACTCTATTCGTTTCTGCATAGATTTTACCAGGACAGTAAACTTATTTTTTATTCTTCTTACTTTAATAAATGTATGTGTATTTGCGACGTCATGATCATGGATCATTTTATATTTAACACTGTTAGTTTTATTGCCTTTGTACTTGATTTGCATTGTACTTTACATAATTTTGTTATGCTGTATTTTAACCAAATTGAAATTAGGTCATACAGATTCCGAAGCAGAGCGCTATTTGTTTGTTTACGTTAGTTCGATAGGGGGAGAGGTTCTAGCTATTGGTTTGTTTGTTGTTTTTCTGATGATTTATTTAGAACAAATAGATACGAGAAAAAATGGTCACAGTTACAATTGTTGTCATGAATTGATTACATTCGGCCACAAATTACGATAAGCACTTTTAAGAATAAGCGAATTACGCAATCAAAGCTCTTAAAATTGACGAATTTTGGATACATTATTTTTACTTTTAATTCGGATACATTACGGATACAATCTCTTTATGTTGTTCTCCTCTGTCTGAACAGCCAGCACACATCCCGCATGTCTTTCTACAAAAAACAGAAGCGGTATGAATGGGGATGTGTCTCATGCAGTCTCTTGGGTTAGAAACAAATTGAAAACCGTGTTACACTAGCAGGCAGGCAGGCAGGCAGGCAGGCAGAAGAACAAAGTGACGATAGACTTATTTTCAAAAAATATACAGAGACCTTATGAGCATGTAATCTGCTACCTTATCCCTTGGAAAATTTGGATGTGTAATGCGCAGACAGCAGTGGAGTAGTTTTCTTCTGTGTTGTCCCTGCACGGAAGGCACTATTATTGTGGTCTATACTCGTAACTCAGATGGGTAGCACAATAGGTAGTGTGCCTGGATTTCAAACTAGTGTCCAGAAGGGGGTATGGGTTCATACCACATTTAGGGAGGTTATACCCTTCCTTGAAAATTTGATAATAATGTCAATTTTCCTCAATTAATAATGTATAAATAGAAGTTTTTGGCCTTGTGGAATGGTAGGTGAGTTTTGCTTATACACAAGGGTCTGGAAAAGCTGGATTAGGTGAGTTGGACTCCATGAAATAATCTAAAATATTGTTTTGATATGGTGTGAATCCCAGAATATATAATCACTATACTCGTTCTTATATTTTATTCAACTGTCAGTGGTGCTTACATTTATTGCAGATTAATACTGATTTAAATACTTGTTACAATACTTTAGACAGTTTTCATGATCGAAAGAAAACCCCAATAAAAACCTGTATTTATGTAGGACAACAGGGATAATGTATACACCTCTGACAATTGAATAAGATTTAACAATTCTCTGTACACAGAACCTATACCAGACTTGGTGATCAATGTGGGTCATAATATGAAATATATTATGTAATAGTACGGGGGCCCGAGGGGTCCACCGTGCACCCCCCTCTAGACTTTTTGCCACTTACGCTAAATTGTTCCTTAGGGTCCACTGAACCAGAATCTGCGTTGTTCTAAAAAAAAACTCTTGCGCACTACCTGAAATGTCACAGTTTCTATGGCAACCCCTTGTTTTTTATCGAAATTGTCGGTGTTTGTAAGATCATTAATAACTTAAACAAGCATTAAGCTAGAATAATATAATTAGTGTCATATCAAAGCTAAGGCACAGGCATTTAAAAGTATATGTAACACTATCCGCTAAAATACAGTTTAATCTATGAAATTAACCGAAAACATGAAAAAAATGCTAAAAAAATATTGCTCTTTTTTCAATTACATGCATATCTTTTAATTTTCAAACCCTATTTTTGAGAAATAATACATTTATTTTGTTACAAAATATTTAAGAAAGGTCTACTCTATCATATTCAAAATTATTTTTATGACATAAGTTCTATTTATGTATGTTAAAACCGTTGCAATAGCAACCGCTATTTTCAAGTAAGAACTACTATTTGGTGATTAAACTTGATTTTTTTGCTCAAATCTAACGATATAATTGCAACATTGATATCAAATGATATCTGAGACTCACATCTTTAATACTATTGCTGTTATCAATAAATTCAGAATCAATACCTTCATAGATATTGTTATGAAATGTTAATCAAAGCGCTGAAAGCACCGATTTTGTTTTCGATTTGACAGTATTAAAGTGATTCACATTAGTGATGGCAATCGGTTGGAAAATCCCCAATCGATTAATCGGAGAAATCGGTTGGGCTCAACCGACTGACTTTCCGATTATAATCGGTTGGATGCCAAAATTTATATAGCTAAATTCTGGTCATTGTCTTACATAAACATGCAAAATATACATCTATTTTAATGATTTAAATGTTGTATACATTATTTATTATTTTCTTAACTTGCTTCTTAGCCTAATGTGAACAATATGGCACCAGTTCACTAATCTGAGTTAAAAAACAAACAAAATAAACTGTATTTTACATGTCTTTAAGTTTATTTGTGACAATGGATTGTCCCAGAAGGATATCATCATGAGTCTGCGCCATAGTTGCCTTACAGCACTAGTCCAGTTGGGCTACCAGGTAGCAATTTTCACTAGCTCGAATTAAAATTCACTAGCCTAAGGCATTTTACAGAGAAATGTCTTTTACAATGTACATGTATATCTTATTTTTGTACATCTAAGGCATCAAACAATATAACTAATCTGGTTTTTATACTTCTGGGAAATGTCATTCAAAATAATTTAAGTCACTTTATCTACTCCAGCTTTATGCAATTGTGTTCAAAGTAACCAGCAATTTATGATATAATGAAATCAAATAATAGGGTATTACATAATTCACAACTGAGGAGGCTACCAGTATTTCAGGGTCTGAGCCACCAAAGATCCGTTCTGATCAATTAAATCAAATAACATATTTTTAATTTTGAACTAAACAATGATTGTAAATTCGTTTGAATAGGCTTATTTTCCAACAATGAAAAAAATATTTGAAAAAAATCCATAACGTGCCGAGTACGAAAATTATTGGGGACGAATGTTTTACATTTACTCTGACGTTTTTGATACTTCAAATTACTGTTGTATGATTTCAACCATAACATCATTATTGAGAAATCATCGTGAAATGAACGGCTTTCAATCTCTATGCTTTATGGCGGCTAGTTTTATTTAAATGGTAGCCTAAAATCGCGCTCCGTGAAAAATTCGTTTATGACAAATGACCTTGACCAAAAATTAAGCTTTATCATTTAGAAGCGGTAAGACAAAAGAGTTTGTTGGTCGAAATTAAATTTTCCACCTTTAATTTGATTACAAAACGGACATATAAATGTGTGAAAGTGTAATTACGCAAAACTCTCAGATAAAAGTTAACGTAAAAGTGCGTTCGAGTACATCTTTTTCGGATACAAACATGATTCGGATACGTAAAGAGGACTCGCCCGATCGGGCTACTGACTAAGATTTTCGCTCGCTCGTCGGCGAAATCACTAGTCTCGGGCGTCGGGCACGTGGGTTACGTTACGGCTATTTTTATGTTTATGGGACTGTAGCATAACATAGATTTAATGGTTATGTTGTTTTTATTAATATTATGTTGTGATATTCTGCACAAAGTGAATAATGTGGTTGTGGTTTGTTTGAGAGTGTTGACCCCCCCCCCTAGAAAAAAATCCACGATCCGCTCCTGTTGTATATCTGTAAAAATTAAATACATGAAAATGAAACTATTTCAATGAAGAATAACAATAAGATCATTGGTAAAGTAAACGGACAGGATTAGGAAACCAGGAATAAAATAAATATACAAAATCATATTTAATATTATGTTTAAAACTGATTAAGAATCCAAACATTAGGTTGGCGACATAGTTCTGGATTGACAACAATAAATATACAAACAGTATATTTAATGCATTTGATCCGGATCGAACTGTGCCATTCTCGTTCCCAGAGCCAAGTAAGATTCTCGAAACTTAATAGAGAATCTTGATAACCTCGGGGTACGAGAATAAAACCGTGTTAGCTATCTATGATCTAGACACCTCGATTTCATACCTATGACCTCTATTCTATATATAGAAGGTAATCATTAACTGTGAAGGATGTATGTCCAAAAATATGAATTATAAAGGCTTTTTATTTATTTGTGTTATTGTATATACATATGTTTTTATGGTGGAGGGTTTTTACTTACATGTATTTATTATTATTTTCTTTATAACATTTTTGTACAACGCCATTGAATATGTAACATAGAAATAGGCGTTTAATCAAATGAAAAAGTTTAAGTTAAAGTTTAAAGTTTAAAGAAGGTGAAGATATCATGTAGCCCATGACCTCAGAGCTCCAGTCAGATCAGAGTATAAGTACACAAGCTTTATAGAAACTATAACCGTACATTCTTTTTTCAATTGCTTATCCCCTACAACTTTTGAAAAATAACTCGCTATGCCTTAAAAAATTTGTGTCACGAATTCAACACAATTGTATACCTGTATATCAAATTACGAATATTTTGAAACGCTTGGCTGATATGACGCTCTATAGTTAAAAGAGTTTAAAAGAAGTTATATAAATAATATATACTAATGGACAAAAGTTTTGTCCGGTCTACAAAAACATAATATCTTTTTTGTTTGTTATTGCACACTCATACATTTGGTATCGTTAGAAAGAGAATATTATTATGCATTGAATAAAAAAAGAATTGTGAAATTTGAGTCAGTTCGGATGGTACAGTTATGTGCTGAAAATTGACAGTGAGGATTTGCAAGTTACAAATGATTGCGTTTAGTCAGTTTTAAATGAAACATATTTTTAATAGTGTGTGTGACCCCATTAACCCGAATGAGTTCGGTGCTCCTTTTACGCATCGATGCTACAAGTTTGCAAAGGAATTTAGCCGGAAGACCAGAAAACTCATTTGAGTTATCATTTATATAGAGATATTTTATTATACTGATTTCAGACAAAGTATAAATTAATTTGTACTTTAACTCTTAGTGCATCTGTACGGGGGTGTACACAATATGATTGGAAGATTTTATTTTAACTGTTTTCACTGTACTTCATGTAAACTTGCACAAAAGTGTACATGTTTAAACTCACTTTTTTCATAAAAAAATATATTACTAAAGCACTTTTTGGATATTTTTCTATTAAACTTATTCAATTATTTCATTAGGATTAAAATGAAAACTGAAATTTATG
This sequence comes from Mactra quadrangularis, assembly GCA_025267735.1. Taxonomy (NCBI): domain Eukaryota; kingdom Metazoa; phylum Mollusca; class Bivalvia; order Venerida; family Mactridae; genus Mactra; species Mactra quadrangularis. The sequence continues at coordinate 8,922,255 of CM046307.1, read as the reverse complement.
AAAATTATTTGTAAATTTCAATTATTGCAACCACACCTATTTTAAAGTCATGAAGGACATTCGTAAATTACATAGTCTTTAATCGTTTTTTGTGTCCTTTTGTGTCGATAATTACGTGTTCTAAACTTATGCATTAATGTCGTGTTCTAATGTAGACATTGTTCGCAACCTTGCTATTTTTCTTTATCATGCTTTTGAGACAAGAAAATCATTTTTATCTATCTATGATTGACATTAAATTTGCGAACAAAAGTATATTTCATTTGTACGTCAGCTTCACAGTATTATATATATTTGAAATGTCACCATATGTACACTGCTCTAAACTATATTTACTTATGTATTAGTAAATTGTATACAATGTATATGTTTTTGTGTATGGGTATGGGCCGGAGGCCATAAATAACACAATAAAGAAACTGAAACGGAAACTTAAATCCAACTGTGTATAAAATTGGTTCTTATATATAAACTTGCATTCCACAACAAGGTGAAACTTATCGTCTGCTATTCGTCAATACGATGGTAGCGTCACGCTTGACCGATTCTGATTTTTTACTCAAAAAACTGGTCTAGCCTAGACTACTACATGTACATGTGGTGTGTGATGAATAAAACTCTACGTAAAAATAAAAATGATATATTTATGGATGTATATTATTATATTATTATATAATACACGGCAAAGTGATGGCACTATATTCCGTGGATGTGATGATCCTTATTTCTCAGGTTTGTTTTGTAAAGATATTACCTTTAAAAATCGCCGATTCGCTCATAACGTTATTCACGGTGTATAAACGAAAACGAAACTGTACGATCGCTGTTGATCGGTATTTTATGATTTTCCTCTATACCCAACCTAAACACTGAAAACTGAAGTAAAATAAGATTAAATTCTGTACGATGTCTGTTGATGTGATGTAAAATGATGTGTACGACGTCTGTTGATGTGCTTGTCCGACTACTGTTGATGCAAATTGTTGATTTGTTACATTCTGTACGATGTCTATTGATATTAATTTATGATAATATACTTGTTTCTTTATCATTTCCGCCACCGAAGTAAAGAAGTAGACCATGTTGTGAAAATGTGCATAAAGAATACAACCTCTGGTAGAATTTTAGATAAGGGAGATATTTCACTTTAATTTTGTACAATAACAATTGTAAGCTTGAGAGCAGTAGATACACAAACATTTTCATACACTGACCACAAAAGAAAGTGTACAGACCATTAAATTTTATTTTTCTGCATTATATAGTATTTCATGATGTTTACTTTTGCTTTTGTAATTTATTTTACATAGTGGAAAAAAACATGCAAAACATTTATTTATATTTCAATACAATAACAACAAATTCAATATACTTGAATTATCAAATTTCAATCAAAATTACAGGAGAGGTCCGTTAAGGCATGTCCACAACGGCAATACAAATAACACTTAAACACAGTCAGTATTTGGTGTAACCCCCTACAACAATCCTGCGTGGCATACCTCTAACCAGCCTCTGGTACTTCTCCACAGTGGTACTGGACTAGTCCGTTTAAAAATTAGCCTCCAGATCTCTAAGGTTACGTGAGCGATATTGTCGCACAGCTGTTTTCAACTTAAACCACAAGTGTTCAATAGGGTAAGTCTGGGCTCTGTGGGGCCGACATATCAGTTCCATGATGTCATTATTCTCTTTCTGTTTATGTGTTCATTCATTCTCCTGCGAACGTAAACACCACCATCTTCTGGAAGAGAGTGAATCTTGACTCCATCTGTTTTGCACGATGAACAGCTGTCAGGAGTGGTTTCTTCACTGCTCATTCTGCAATAGAAAAAATGCTGTACTTGGGTCAAATAGGCAAAAGTGTAATGCAATCAGTTTCAGGTTCAATCTGATAATAACCCAATCAAATTTCCCGCTTGCATACTCGCTAATCCTGTACAACAACGCCCTACTGGATATCTGTTTACGAAGAGTTTTTAAGGTCAAAACTACAATGAAAGTGAAAGAATAAAGAAAATACTAAGCAAAAACTCACCTTGTAACTCCCTTTCTTCGGCAAACTTGGCAACAAGCTCCCTTTGCTGGAACTTGGCCGCACACTCAACCCTCTGTTCAATTGTTAGTCACATTATCATTTTTCTTCTTGAAAATAAGTGTCAGCAAAAGTGAATAGCTACTAATACCATTATTTTAAGGCATTTCATTCATTTGATGAGTACCAAAGTAAACAAAATTTTAACCCCCCTCATAGCAGAATACTGAAAAAAAATGCTTCTAACCTTTGAAATTGTGTACCTACAGGAAATTACCCCTTTAATTTTTTTAATTTAATTTACTCCTTTAATGGACAGTTATCTCCCTTCTTAAAATGTAATGTTTCGGCCTTCCCATGCAGAAAAACTGATGTTTGGTCATATTTTGTCTGTAAAATTAGTTTTAGACACTGTATACTTTAAATAGGTGGGCACAAACAAAGGGTACAAAAGTACAATTAAGTTAAATATAACCTGTTTTATAAATTATGCATTGCTTAAGATAGTGATACATGACTAAACTCTTAAAACGCAATAATATCATATTAAATCACACAATTAAATCAAACGAAGTCGTACAATACTTTAAAGCCCGTGTCACATATTCGCGAGTTGGTACTGCGAGTTTCCGTGACAATGGGCGAGTTTAATCTCGTGGCCAAAATAGAAGAGTTGTCACGACATTTGGTTATAAAGAGTCTTGCACGACATCTGCTCGAGTGTTGTACGACACTCACACGAGACGTCCACGATCATCGACGGTCAGCGACTATTTATAGCGACATACGAGCGACATGTACACGATATTCTCTCGACATCTTACGACATTCATACGAGCTACTACGAGTTTATCCCGATTTAAACGCGACATGTTTACGAGTTCATTACGATCTGTGGAGAGAGTAGTGCGACACACATTTTAGATGACACGACATCTTGCAAAGGCTGTATAAATAACGAGCAAAGCGCATGAGCACCAAAAGGTGAAAGACATACAGGATGATCAGACTGGTGGCATTGATGGCGCATGTTGATGAAGAAGATGCCGATGATGAACCTGAAATAGCAAGATTGATTCAAAATCGTTTAACAAGAGATAGTATTGGCAGAGCGCGCCGACAGTGTTGGGTTAGACCATGGATTATGTGTCGGTTCTTGTCAAATGTTTCGACGATTGTTTTTTTGCTTTTGTGACTTTCCCTTCTTTGGCATGTTCACTCGAAAACATCTGGATAAAACTGTTAACAGATTTCTTCCGAAGTATATTTAACTCGCGATAATGTGTGATTGTCGCAAGGAGGTCGCGCAAACTCGTGAAGATGTTGCAAAAACTCGCAAAGACTCGCGCACATCTCGCGGAGGTAGATTTTATGGCGACTTGTGACGACATTACTACGACACGAGTACGAGTTTTCACGACATGCATACGGCATCCTTTTGACATCTACACGAGATAAAAAGTTCGGCGATCCACCGCGAGAATTTTAAACGGCTTAAAATTGTCGCCGCGACAAGCCAAGACGCTGCGACATGTGGAGAGATGCATCGACATCAGTACGAGATCTACACGATACCAGCCTAGTTGCTGCGAGTTTCAACTCGCCGCAACTCGCAGTCAAATATTTTGCCTGTGTGACACGGGCTTTACATAAAATCGTTAGTAGTCGTACACAATCATTTGTTGAAGTCGTACAGTATGTCGGCGAATGCACACGACATAAACGTCAAGTTTACACATAGTTGCATTCAACATTCTGATAAATTATTGATATAATACAATAAATAATTTATTTTGTACCAAAAAAGTCTTCATACAATAACATGAACGTGATTTGTTTTCTCGAAATCGAGTTTACAAGACAAGCTATGGATGTCAACAAAGCAAAATAGTTCGTGATTTGGAAGTGATTGTTAACGTTTTTACTATAAAAGAACGATATGGAATCAGCAAAACTGCTGCAAATAGTTTATCACAAGCTAAGGTATATTTTGAAAATCTGTCCATGTACCATAAGATTTGTTATCCCATAAAAACTAATAAATTGTACTTCTGTATAAATTCACTACCAATCGCAATCACTGATGTCGTACAGTCGTTTATACACCGTGGTTATTGGGTTTTATTTAAAATTCGGTCGAACCGTACCGGATAATTCCGGATCGTTGGAACGGAGTTGTCCTTCTTTTTTCATTGAAATATTTCAGATAGATGTAAGTTAATTACAATATTTTATCATAAGGCATATAACACTTGGAATTTGTAATCAACAAAATTCAGGTCAAATATGGTGTATATTACTCCTCCTCTCAGACAGTCAATCTAATTAAAGCCACTATATGAAGACATATTCATTAACAATAGACTTGAAAACTGTTTTACAACTATGAAGTTAACAAAATATAACATGCATTTAAGACACAATTAATAGTTCGAACCATTCTGCTTTCTTAATTTGAGTTTGACAAAGTGTCCAATTCTTAAAAAAGTGGGGTACTTTTATAAGAGCACACTATATTCATTTATACGCTGATGTTTAATATACCTGATCCAAAATAGTTTAAAAGCTTAATTATGTAATTTGGAGTAAGTTTTTTCTCTAATATGACTTCATCTTTAACATACTGTGATAAAAACTATTGTTTCGAGTATTGACAACTGAATTCTACTTTCGGTTTCGATCTACTTTCACTTTCAAATGCAATAAATAACTTGAACATATCTAAGCAATATTTGCATTTATTTAAAAACCTTGTTCATTAGAGGTGTTTGATACAGATAAATTTCCATTTTATTTGCAATCAAAATACAAAGTTACTTTTGATATAGGGGCTTTAACTAGGCAATAAAAGTGTCACAATCAAAGGAAACAATACTGATTTATCAGTGAGAGGGCATTACAATTAAGCAACTTGAAAATTGCACCCTGGTGTTTTATGACCCATGACATGTTTGTACATGTTTGTAAGCTATTCTTTATAATTTCTTTGTGATGAATGACATTACTTATAAATTTGATAAAACTACAATGTTTATTAATTTTTTAAAGATTGAAAATTTGAATCTGATTTTTACTAAAATAATTTTATTTAATTAAATATTCAAATTCTTTCAACAAAAATGTGCGAGCAAATTTAATTTAATAGTAAAATAATACACAATGTACTTATACATGAATGATAATATTGTTTATTATGTCACGTATGTTAAAAATTATATACATTATGATTTCAATAGGTGCTAAATACCTGTCCCCTAACACCAACAATGAAGCCCCCCTCAGTATCATAGCATATGACATGTATAACAGATAAAGATATTTATGTTATAAAATAGTTGGCCAAATTCATATACTAAACTAACTAAACTAAACTATTTTATTTAATGAAACGCCTATTTCTATTAAAATATTCAATGGCGTTTTACAGTAAAACAATAAATAGACATAAAAATGAATAACAGTAAAATAATATGTATAAGTATAAAGCATGTGTAAAATGAATGTCTTAGATAACATAATAAAATTACAAGTACATAGTCCGGTATATAAACTACAAAAATCGACTGAACCGTGCATGGAATGATGTAGAAAATGTTTTTGCATTTTCTTGAAGCTAAGACATTGTAGTTTACGAAACTGGATGATGCCACTTCGGCACTCTTGGGCAACTCACAAAATTCAAGATGGCGGACAAAATGGCGGATGAAAGCTGATTATTGTATAATAAAACCATCTTTACCACAGTCTGATAATTTAAATAGCTGAAATTAGTCTAACATTATCTGCAATTTTATTTCATGCAATTTTGGTACCCCTCGTTTATTATCCAATCCAAGATGGCGGACAAAATGGCGGATAAAAGCTACATTTTTCGGGAATATCAACCCCAATGAGCAGAATCGTACATAGAGGCTTTTGAAAAAAGTTTTAATGCATTTTTGAAGTACTAACTCGTGATTTTAGTGTATAAAACTGGTTGATGCCTCACTGGCATCATTGGGCAATTTTCAAAATCCAAGATGGCGGCTAGAATGGCGTAAATAACTAACTGTCGGGTAAATATTAGTCCGGTATATAAACTACACAAATCAACTGAACCGTGCATGGAAGGATGTAAAAAATGTATTTGCATTCTTGAAGCTAAGACATTGTAGTTTACGAAACTGGACGATGTCATTTCGGCACTTTTGGACAACTACCAAAGTTCAAGATGGCGGACAAAATGTCGGATGAAAGCTGATTAATGTATAATAAATCCATCCTTATCACATTCTAATTTTAAATAGCTGAAATTAGTCTAACATTATCTGCAATGTTTTGTTGTTGCAATTTTGGTACCCCTCTTTTATTATCTAATCCAAGATGGCGGACAAAATGGCGGATAAAAACTACACTTGTCGGGTATTCAACCACAATGAGTAGGATCGTTCATAGAGGCATTTCAAAAAAAGTTTTAATGCATTTTTGTAGGAATTACTCTTTAGTTTAGTTCATAAAACTGGTTGATGCCACACTGGCATCATTGGGCAATTTCCAAAATCCAAGATGGCGGCTATAATGGCGTAAATAACTAGCTGTCGGGTATACGTATATCGACCACAATGAGCTAAGTCATAGACTGGGGTATACAAAATTATTTCAATGCATTTTATTTCGTAGTTAATCCTTTTTTGTTTATGTAACCGATTGATGCCATATTGGTATTCTTGGATAACTTCAAGAATTTAAGATGGTGGTCAAAATGAATGATTAGAGTTTGAAAAGTAATTTCAGTTCACATTGAAAGACATAACTCCTAACTAATGGGTATACAGCATTATGTTTAGGTTTTTATATCTCTTGGTCTTGCTAATATCAAATTATTGATGCTTGTTAGCTTGTCAGTTGACTCTGGAAGCAAATTGTTTCTAAGATGGCAATTTAGAGACACTATTCTGATAATATTTAACTCATTGAACAACATATGTTGTGATATCCTTAGAATAGCGACCACTTTCCAAATATGTTTGCCACTTCAATAATAATCAATATGTATTTAAAGGAGGTTATAAAAAAGAAAAAAAAAACTAATGACATTGTAAGTATTGTTTGCATGTTGTATTATCTTTCAAGAGTATATTTATGCCAAAGCAATTGATAGAAATTCTGTTGACATTGTAACACATTTTGATAGTAAATAAGAGAAATTGCAATAGGATCATTTCAAGTCCGATCTAGACATCAGATATCACAACTGAATCATGAATGTTCTTTATTTCATTGTAAATGACTCTGGCCATTGATAAAAAAAAATGGAGAAATAACAAAAGCACATTTCCATCAAAAGTGTGTAGTAGAATTTGGTTTTATTTACAATATTTGAGAGAAATTACGTGGCGTAGATGCTAATTCTTATTATAAGCGTATGCACTGCTATTTGAACCCAGTGTCTATCTCATGATTTAGCAAATAGTGTTACACTGTGCAAGATGGTGGTTTAAGGGATTCATTAATTACAAAACATGGCCAAGTAGAAAATTAAAAAATGTATTGTTTCACTTAACACTAAATATCTTGAAAGAACACATAACAGATCTGATGCATCAGTGCCAAAAGTTTAAACATGTCTGATTACTAAACACATTTGGAGTATATTCACTATCAACTGCAAAGACTCCCCCAAAGAAGGATGGTACGTTGAGACAACTTGTCGATCTCGTATGTAATATTTAAATATGTTCCACTCCAAACATTATAGACGATGCATTGCAAGATATGGTGATTCTTCATTTTTTCGGTAACATTACATATATGTTTAATCGCATAAACCTTTAAGACTTGGTATGAGAAGCACAGACAACAAAATTGTTCAACAAATGATCACTTTTGCTGCAATTTGCCGAGTACCAAAAATATCGGACGACATTGGTGTGCTGATACTCTTTTGAGATATCTATCTTGTTGAAGTGACACTATAACAATGCGGTCAACTGACATTCGTTCAAAATGTAATGTTACAAGTCAGTCAGTTTTTGACAATGTAAAGAAGGTACACTATTAGCATGGGTGTAAAATATGCTTTTAAAGCTACTTCACATATTCTACATCAAAAGTGAAGACATTTATGATATCTTTTGGCCATATGCTAGTACCCTCTTGGATACTTTCTAAAGATAACAATCATTAATATGTTTAGTTTACCATTGCATATGCTTAGAGTGTTGAGTTCAAAATACTCTGTCAACAATAATTTGTGTCGTCACTTGAACAACATACAAAACGACCAGAAAAATTGTGCTATCGTCATGTAATATTATTAGGCAGAAGCAAACTTAAGCATTTAAGCACATATTCTAATTAAGTCAAGTTTAGTCAAGTCAGACTGTATCATTGTTTGTGTAATGATATTGATAGAGCTCAGTCAATTAGTTTCTTCCTCATTTTTTGGCACATGCTTATTTTGCTATTGACATGTTTCAGTTTATTTTCACTGCATCGAAATATTTCAACTAAAAGGATTATAATTAAGCTTTTCAAATATCCACACATATTGCAATCTTAAACAAAATGATAGCACTTCATAAAAATCCTAAATTAAATTGTCTACTGTAAATTGTATATTAACCCAATTTTATTTTCCCGTTTTTCTTTATTTAAATGGCTTATATTTTGGAAATTAAATTAGTTTGTCCATCACAATTCGAGGGTTGCCAGCAAGACTGTACATAATAAGAACATTGCGTTGAAGAGCTAGTATCTTACGGGCAACCCTCGAATTCTTTATCAAATTTTCATTTCATTTAAACCTCGGCTTTTATGAGATTCAGGCATTTTGATTGCTTCCGAATCTCATAGTGACCGAGTTTTCTCATGAAGGCCATGTTTTTTTCTTCCACAAAAATGCCGCCATTTTGAATGTTGTTACAATCTGAGCGTTTTTTATTGGGACCCTATCTGCGACAATGGTGAATTAAGTGTTTTCATAACGGCCTGTATTCGGCTGAAGACATTCATTATAAACCGAGGCCACAGGCGAAGGCTAATATGACTGTTTTCAGCCAAATAACTAGGCCATTATGAAAACACTTCATTATTTACAATACATTATTGCTTAAAAAAATAGAACTGGTTGAATTTGCTTGGTAATCGTAATCTTTGACCCCACCTTGAATCTTGAGTTGCTAATAGATGATCAGGTGGTATTAACTAGTTTTACAAACTTGAGAGTTTATAAAGATTCAAAAAATCATATAACAAACATTGAAACTTAAACCAAATGTGTTTGTTTCCGTCCATGTATGTACTCGTATATTATATACTGAACTATTAGATCATATCGGCCATTTTAGCCGCCATTTTGGATTTATAATTGTTAATAATAAATTATAACTAAGTGAAATCAATCGGTGTCTTTAATAACATGAACTATTCTATAAGTAAATAAATTTCTACAGCACTCAGTCTCTTTCTGCCAGTTTGTTCTTTAGATACTGGGAAAAAAGCCTTTACCCGCCATTTTGGCCGCCATTTTGACCGCCATTTTGAATTTAAAAGTTTGTATAAGAATAACAAAATTTAACCAACTCGATCTGTAAATGTTGAAATCACTTTTGTCCTTCATTTTAAGACCATAATGCGTAAAAATACATTTTGCATGTATAATTTAGCCTCTAGCCGCCATCTTGGTCGCCATGTTGGATTCTGGGAGTTGCCCAAGGATGACAAAGTGGCATCAATCGGATTTGGAATCAGTAAGACCATGCCTACCAATAAATTGAATAACATTTTCTACATCATTTCGTGCAAGGTCATCCTTGGTGTTGGCCGGACTAACATAATCAATGATGTTAAAAATATAATAAAATATTTCTGCAAGTTTATACATATATATCTAGGTAAAAACAAATACTAAAATGATAAGAACCCTATTGCGTCACAGTATTTAATTTAACACTCAATTTTCTGTTTAAAACAGTGAATAAAAGTCACTAAAATAATAAGTTTTGACATTTTTCTTAAATACATCTAAGGAAGGTGACTGACGTATATACAGTGGTAATTTATTCCACAGAGTTGGACCCACAGTACTAAAACTCCTATCATTAAAAGTTTTCCGTTTGTTAAAAGGAACAGCAAAGCAATATTCCATATTGTTAACAGATCTAAGATTTGTTCTTTTTGGTACAGGTTTGTGTAAAAGTTCCAATAAATAATCAGGCGCTTTTCCAACGAAACAGTTATACATTGTGCATAGTATTTTGAAGTTAATTCTGGCTTTGATGGGCAACCAATGTAATTCAAAGGGCGAATCTTTGGAACTGTCATATTTTCCACATAATAAAACAAGTTTAGCGCACAAATATACCATTATTTCCCTGAGTTTTGAATAGTCAACAGTATTATTTATACAAAATGTATTTCAGAATTTATCAAGTGGGATGAATTAAATCTTGACTTATTACTAGGAGAGTATACCGAAGATGATGAGAACATATCACAAACATAGAATTCTAACAATTTTGTATATAATTACAAATGTCCAAAATGCAGCAAGGCAATGAAGACCATATCTGGGTTTCGAGGTCAAATTACTAAAAAACATGAAATCTCTTTAAAATTAATCTGTGACTTAACTAATAAACAATTATCTGAGACAAAGAAAACATATTTTAGTCTATGATGATGTATTGAATGATTTGAATAAATTATGTTAATGCATTACTTGCCTATATTTTAAAGTACAGTGTTATTTCTTTTTGAAGATAGAAACTTTGAATCTGCATATTAAATAAAATGACTGATTCAATTTTCTTTATTCAAAGATATTTTACACAAATAAAATAGTGGTTAACTGAACATCAATTATAATATTGTGGATGATGTCCTGCATGTGAAAAAAAGATTAAAGCATGATTCCCAACAAAACCTGTTCAAACCTGTCCCCTAACTCCAGTAATAAAGTCACGCCTCAATATGACATGTATATCATATTCATGTTATAAAAGAGTCAGTCAAAATTCTAAAACAAAAATATAAAAAATATACAGATGGATCAAAATGACCATAATCAGGCACCGTCTCATGTGCCTAAACAACCCTTTATAAAATCTTACATGTAATCAGAGGCTCTCAAAAAACACCTCTCTCAATAATGTAGAAATGAAAGCCATTGTTGTCTCCATAGGCTAGATAATTGAAATCTTATATTAATTATTTACGGCGTCCAGTGCACCTAACCTAGCTTTCCTGGACCCTTGTCTTTAACCAGTACTCACCTACCCTTCCAAAAGGCCATAAACTTCTCCATATTGTCTAATCAATGGAGGAAAATCGACATTATTGTCAAATTTTCATGGAAGAGTGTAACCTCTCCAGGTGAGATTCCAACTTGCACCCCCTCGTGCACCAGATTTCAAATCCCCGCGCGCTACTGACTGCGTTATCAATCCATGTTCTAATTGAAATCAACCCAAATCAGGTAATATTCTGAAAGTTGGGTACCAGCAGCTATGGCTGACCTGAAGCACCCAGTGGGTTATAGTGTTATGAACCTTGACCCCACTGAAGTATATTCAATTATAAAATCTCATTCAATAGGAAGTTGGCACAAGTACTTGAGTCGCAAGCTCATATAATTTTACATTCTTATTGGTGCTCAGGATCCTGAAGTCTATTAGTCAAGGAAAAGATTAGACTATATTGCTAATCTCCCCTGAGATTGGGGGGTAAACCTACTACCAGGATCCATTGGTCAATATTTTATCAAGAATAAAATCTGACTTGCCAACATTTTGGCGTAAACAACACGACTGATTACTTTCTGATTACATGCAGTGTTTACTGCTCTCCGAGCCCCCTTACTAGAATACATTATTCAGTTCAATATCTAAAATCTGTTGGAACCAAGTAAGGGATCAATCTGTAAGCCATACATAATGAACTGCCATGATGACTTATTATGCTTTTTATGCCGAACCTCTACCCAGCTCTTTAATATGTATTGAAATAATTTCTTGATTTATCAGTTTTACAACAGTATTTGTTAACAAAAACTGATCAAACAAGGGTTTTGTATTGAAACCTAAACAGGGTCTGCCCTCAAGCTCACATCAAAATCACAATGTGGATTCTTATAAAGACACATAAAATAATAAAAGGAAAACAAATAATGAAATATTATGACAAACACTGAACATAAAGTGACACAGGGTTTATTTTAAGTATAAGTTTATGTACAAATAAATTCAGCCAATATTATGAATTATTCTCTTGTAAACAATAAGTGTTACATCTACATCAACCTGAAATAAAGAAAAATCATATAGGTTAGAAAAAGTTCATGATACAAGTAAATATTAAAACTGTAGTCCTTAGGATATAAGAAAATGATAGAAAAAATATAACATCTCACAATTAGAATTCCCTATAACCCTATGTTATGGCTCATGGTCATATGATATTTAAGAGAACAACCTATTAACAACAAACCAAATGCAGGCTGTGCAAAATTGAGTATGGTTGTGTGGAGAATTGCAAGTAAGTTTAATACAGAACAAATAATACAGAACTACACTGCATTACTATGTTGCATAAGCACACAACTCAAGAATGAATGAAGTAGAATACGTTCATAAATTTCTAGATAATCTTATACTGTAAAAACATATTTAAGTCCCAATAGTAATAAAAAGAAACTTGCTAGATTTTTGTTTACTGTAATAAAACAATTCAACAAAAATATCCCTGATGTCACGAAGATAAATTAATACAATATGTATGCAATATTTTACTATTACAAAGGAACCCGGGTCGATAGCGCAGTTGGTAGCGCGCCGGGATTTGGATACTCGTGCCCGAGGGGGTGCGGGTTCGAATCCCACCCGGGGAGGTCATACCCTTCCATGAAAATTTGACAATAATGTCGATTTTCCTCGATTTTCCTTGATTAGGTAATATGGAGAAATTTCCGGCCTTGTGGAAGGGTTGGTGAGTACTGGTTATAGACAATGGTCCAGGAAAGCTAGGTTAGGTGCGCTGGACGCCGTGAAATGACCTAAATTGTGTTGATACGGCGTTAACTCCAATAAATAAAAAAAAATATATAAAAAAACTATTACAAAGAAGAATGCAGTCACCGCCTTTAAATTTTCTTGAGCACTAACCTATTCAATTTGTTTACATAGGTGAGAGTTAAAAGTTTCAAATTCTGAAAATCTTTTTTAAGTTAAGCGCTTAAAGCGCTTAACTTATTACGACCATCTCGACAGTCGTTTCGGGTTGAGCCAACCCAAGTCTAAGACATAGTAGTTCTTCCGACCTCTATTTTACCACAACCACGCAATTTTCTTTCTTAGTATGTACAAATTGTCTCTATTCTACGAAATTACAGACAAAAGTGCATCATATGGAACATAAAATCATTCAAAACAAGCTGTCCCAAAGTTTTCCTTTTATATTGGGCACGTTTCACAAGGCGAGCACTAATATGATACACAAAATTGCTTTCAAAAAGCGCTAGCTAGCGATAGCCTTGTGGAACATGCCCCTTGATATGAATACGCGCAAAGATATTGAACTATTTTTCTATGACGTCACTCAACCCAAGGAGATGAACGAAGTTGCCGGAAAGAGTCGAACTCTATGAACATTGAAATTATCAAGGGTGATTAGACGAGATGACCGGCATGCATTCGATCGCGATTAATTTGAATATCATCATTGAAGTGTTACAATGATTTTAAAGCGTTTGATCATGTCTGGGTGGTTTTATACACTTAACAAAACTTATAAGTTAACATGTATATTTGGGCTCGTATCTACGTCAGTGCTTGTCCGATTAAGGTCAAATTTTCAACAAAAATAGTTTAAAGACGGATCATTATTATTATGTTCATTTTATTTTTAGTATTCGAATTTAGCGCTAAACCATAGGGGAATATGTGTTTAGTCTTGGAAAGGAGACCTTTCACATCTCTTCCGAGTAAATTTCATAAGGAATTCATCGAGTTGGATACCTTATATTTTTTACAAAACAAAATTTTGGCTTTTGGCTATAACTTTTGTATTTGGTTTTTTTATGATAATAAGAGCATGTTAAAGTAAAAATTGATAATAATTTGGTGTTTTGTAATGCGATGGGCACCTGTGGTACAAACAACTTTTGTAACATATTATTGCTAAATTGCACGAACTATGGAACAAATACTATTGTTCTTTGTACACACGTTTTCATTGGAACGGTGAAATGAATTCCGGATATAGTCTGACAATAGACTGCATTATGTGCATAGCAAAGTGAAACTGAAAGTTGCATTGACGCTTACCATGCACTGAAGCTTTAGAAATAATCATGTACTCGAGTAATGTATCATGCAGGAATTGTATCAAGCTTTCACCTGATTTACTGGTGAATCTTGCTGTTACAAGTGTATTACCTTATTAAGTGTCACAACATTTACCTGCGAGCTGTTGATACTATGGGAAGAAGGATATGTAAGCGGCCGGATAGCTCTATCTATCTATCTACAGAGAGGTCCTGGGTTCGAGTCCCGGTCAGCCTGTATATATTTTTCTTACCCTGTCATGATTTTTCGCCCAATGTGGGACCGTGACAATTACTTGGTCAGTTAAGAAATGCTTGTAACAAAATAAATGCTACTTAAACAGCCTAGAATTCTGAAATTATTATAGAGATTATGTCACGGCACTTACCTGTTCACATTATGGGAAAAAGGATATGTAAGTGGCCAGAAAGCATAGTCAATAAAGCGCTTAACTTCAGCGCTTTCAGCGCTTTGATTAAAAATACTACAGTACAAATATGCAATTTTCCCTTAATTGCATCTCTATAGAGACACTTAAATATCAAAATACTGAACTCAGCATTAATACTGAAAACTGTCACCCATGTGTGTACCTTGTGCACTGCCAAATTATCAATTAAACTGACACAATGAGAGTTACCAGTAGTTATTGTCACTAGCACTAATCAATTTCAAGAGTTCAAGGTTTCTTGCTAATGAGTGAAGTGGATAGCTGGATTGCATCCCAACCGCAATTACTACAGCATTATTGTTTCTGCTCAATACATGACTGATCTACTGAGGAAGTAATAGTAATAGTAACACTAAAATGATATTATCATGATTTCACTTACCTAGAGTGGAGCAGTTTACATGTACCACAGTGACTGGATGAGTTGATAAAAAACATAAAACATTTGAAACAATTTTTTTTCTCACTAGGCACTTTATAAGTTGAAAAACAAAGCACAAGATAATATTGAAACAATAAAAATCATCACATGATTAAAGCCCCTATATCAAAAGTAACTTTGTTTTTTTTACTGCAAAGAAAACAGACATCTATTCAAACACCTTTAATGAACATGATTTTTAATTAAATGCAAATTTTGCCTAGATATGTTCATATTATTTATTGTATTTCAAAGTGAAAGTAGATCGAAACCGAAAGTAGATTTCGGTTGTCAATACTTGAAACAATAGTTTTGATCACAGTATATTAAACATGAAGTCTTATTAGAAAAAAAACTTACCCCAAATTACATAACTAAGCTTTTAAACTATTTTGGATCAGGTATATTAAACATCAGTGTATAAATGAATATAATGCGCTCTTTAAACTCTACTTTTTTAAGAAGTGGGAACTTTTTCAAACTCAAATTAGAAAGCAGAATGGTCTGAACTGGTAATTGTGTCTTTAATGCATATTATATTTTGATAAATTCATGGTTGTAAAACAATTTTAAAGTCAACTGTTTAAGAATATATCTTCATATAGGGGCTTTAATCTGCATCTGAGATCAAATGTTTATAAACTGCAGAAACATATCAGTTCAGCTATAGCCTTTTTACATTAGTTGATTATATAAGTGAACTGATGATTATTATGTATTTGTGTTTCCACTTCATGGTATTAAATACACATATCTTAATGATGATGGTTTTGCTCATCATATGTTGAAAACTTTAGTCGGTCTGGGAATCTACTCCCTTCCTGGGACACATATTGCTAAATAGATCATAATAAAATATGTGTAAAGTTTGTCAGCAACTTAATAGTGTACACATTTTTTATTTTAACTCAAAACAGGTACAGCCGCCTCGCTAGCTCAGTGAGTAGCGAACAAGTCCACTGATCGAGGAGTCGTGGGTTTGATTACCGGACCGGGCATACTTTCGTGGAGCTTGGTCGTAATATAATTTCTATTGCCTTTCTCCCTCCTAACATTGACTTTAAATCATGTAGAGCAGTAGTCAGTTACTGTTGAAAGTATGCGCTCAGTAGTTGGTTAACGGCTAAATCGACAGATTTAGCCTTTCCAGGAACAGTGTGTAGGTGGGTTGTCCGCCGTGATATACCCTGTAATGTGTTGCTACGGCATTAAATCCAACAAAACAAACCAAACAGGTTCATTCATTATCAATAGACCCAAGAGATTTATATAATGTATGGTCAACAATCAACTTGGAATATTGCATTAACAGAATGTATAGCCTCATTACATAAGTTTGTTTTTATAAAAATAATGTTGATATTAAAAACAAAACAATGTAAATCTTAGATGTCTGATGTTTCACTCTATTGTTAGGTTTAGTAGTATTAGAAATGAAGGTATAAGAGTAAAGAGTAAATCCTATTACTTACTTATTTGGATAGAAATACCAAACTATATACCTGTAAACTGTGTCATGTACATATTCGTGATATAAACCAGCATATCATTACTAAATGTTCTGGAACATAGACACTTAAAATATTTTTCTCAATGATATACGAATATCATGTAGAATAAATGTAAATAAGTTTATAGTCAATAATAAAAACAATTTTGATACAAACTCTTTATGGAATATGAAATTCATCATAGCACTCAAACCTACAGGAAATATTGAGTATAAAGACAGACATGTAAGTTCATACATGACTGTATCAACACTTACAATTGTATAAACTGATAACACGTAGTTACATAATTATATTAAAACAATAAAAACTCTTAAGAATTAGTTATGTACTTTGATTTTTTTTGCAAATATAATTTGCAGCATAAAAACTACATGTACATTACAACAAATATTATAGTTTAAATGGTAAAATGTTTCTTGTACTAGACGCTTGCATCTCCACATGAGTTGTCATAATTATAATTCACTACTTCTTAACATCACCTGAAATATACAACAAGGATAATTTTAATGCTTGAGAAAAATAAATAAAGAAAAACTACATATAATGATTAGTTCCCTGCAGCAAATTTTAAGTAAATAATAAAAAAGTTTTACATCAGACAGTCCTGATGCGGGTTTTTTTTCTGACTGGTACCGAAGTACAAAATTGGTAAGGGTACGAATGTCATGACTTGATTTTCGGAAAATCATTCACTGTACTTCTCACGCTTTTTGCTTCGATTTTGAGGCAAAGGCATCATTGTAGTTTTTTTATTCACAAATTACCTTGTAGTTAGCAATAAATCTCCGTTTTGATAGAGAAAGATTTGATTTTAAGAAAAGAAGTTGTCAACAGACGATGCGTTATGACGATATCTCTTTATTTCTTTGAAAATTTGCATTTACGGCAAATATCTACAATGAATACTATACTAATGATGGAACACGTACCTTGATAAATTCCAGCATTACAGATTAATGCTTTATTAAACTTCCGTTGTCAACAAGACTGTGTTCAAGATGATGCAATAATACACGGATGTATTCGTCATTCTTAGTTGATGTCATCTATCGAAAAGTCGAATCGGTTACTTCCCTTTCAAAAATTACCCGTAATCATTCTGATTAATTAGGCCCGCGACGTGATTAGACCGCAAAATTGATAAAAAGTGAATTATATCGAGAGCAAGTGTGTCCATTTTGTTTTAAAATTTCTACATTTACACAAAGTTTGATATTGGCCCTGTTTTTCAACCAATCAGAACGCAGAAATTTGTTATTGGCCCTGTAACAGATTTCGCCCCGGTTTACAGGGCCTATAACACATTAATACAGTCCACTCATATAAAAGGATCCCCTTTTTTTAAGAATGAAATCGACACTTTGTCAAGATTAGATTTAGATTTAGAAATCAAAATGGTTTGAATAGTTTATTGTGTAACTAATGTATGTTATATTGTAATAACTTCACGGCTGTAAGACAGTTTTTCATGTCTTCCAGTAAATGAAAATATCTTCATACAGTGGCGTTAATGTCATAACTTTCAGGTGAAAATATAGCATTGGGACAAAGGACAGAACAATCGGGAGTATTTTTAGATCATGTGTCCAGTAATGCTGTGGATGGAAATACTGATACAAGTGTTGAGTTTGGTACATGTGCTCATACAGAAGTAGCTAATACAATACCATACTGGCAGATATACTTTGATGTGCCTTATAGAGTCTCAGGAATTATAATTTACAGCAGAAGCTCAGAAAGTAGGTTACAACTTTTTGATGAATGAGGGATGTTAGTCAGTTATCATTCCTTGATGAAGTCTGACGCAATCCAATTGGCAAGTAGGTCATATGAGTTGGAATCCTCGGACTTTATCATTGAATGCCTATGTAAGGAGTATACAATATTTCAGCAAAATATCTTTGTTGATAATTACAAAAAGGTATTTAAAATTGATTGTGTCAATTTGGCTTTAAAAAATAAGGGTAAAATCTGAGTAATACAGCTGTTTGGAGTATACAAAGGGAAATAACTGACTAATGTCCCCCACCATTTTATTAAGGTATACAACCCCTTATGCCACTCACGATTAAAAGCTGCTTTTGAAAAGCATCGCACATGCTTATAGCATATCCTGATATCTTTCATTTATTGCAATGTGTTCATCATTTTACATGGGTTGAATTCATTTCAGAGAAAATTTCAGATACCTGAGGTGCGTTCAACAATGCGAGCGCTTGTGGGAACATTTAACGCTCTTGTTCTGAACGCGGACGCCCGCGCCACTGCTCGCAAGCGCTCGTGATTAAGCTCGAAAGGTGTTTCGCTTAGATATCAAAGATGGTGGCTGGAAAATTTTAAATTTTTATCTCAAATAATTATACCTGAAAAGTGGGACGCAAACTGATGCGTTCCACACAACATATCCACGCAATGCATATAATATAATTTATTTGGTACAGTTAATTGTATCATATTTATTCATATATGTGAAAAATGTGAAAGATCCCTTGTATAAGCAGAAATAATTGAGCGCTTACAGTCGTTCAATAGCCTAACAATTCGCGAAGCAGGCGCTTGCTCGAGCGCTCGCATTGTAGAACGCACCTCTGTTTTCCTTTCTCGTGTGTAAAATAATGTTTGTACTAGATCAATGTAGATTTTTGCCGTCTATGGACATGGATACAGGCCGTCCACGTAAACATTGCGTATGTAAACATTGCCAGTTTCATTACACACCAATATTTAGGGATGAAGCATTTTTACAATTTTAGAGATTAGTTAATTTACACTTAATTTATGAACAAATCTTTACATAAAATTTACAATGTTCATAAGCACTATTTGAAATAAATGGTAAAAATCAATGTGGTATGTTTAGTTCAGTGAAATGGTGTTTATGCGTCAGCTTAATCACCTATTTAGTTGGAAAGTGCATTGTTCAAAATACAAAAACACGCATGACCTAGAGTACGACCTGTAGTTTTGATAATAGGGCTTTAGTTATTCTTTCGTGCTGACTGAGATCTCTTGGCGATCAATCTCCGTAAATAGATATCCGTTAGAGCACTGCCGTACATGATCTCTCAGGGTCACGTCAAGATGATCATTGTGCGTCCAATCTATGGGTAGCTTTCATCTAGACAAAACACTATAAATAGCTATAAATTTCTATATTGAAACCGATGTTTGCGAGCTATTTGACGGTGGTGTTATTCACAGACTGTGATTGGCCTGCTTTTTTTAATTTGCATGACGAAGACGATGTAAACAAGTAACTGAACAATATGATTGCGTCATGTATATTCACACCAGGTAACCCGCTAAATCGGGCGCGTGAGGCTAATTCGGGCGATATCTAATACGATACATTTTTTAATCACAATCAGTGTAAGATTTCTGTTAATTATTCTTTATATATTTACTTTTGTGTTCTAAAAGTGGCACGGATCTATGGGACTGGGCTTGGCAATTCAACACATCGCTTTATATTTTCCAAAAATGAAAAATTAAGATAGAAAACGCGAGTTAAAGACAGAGAATCTATCCAAAATCCGTTTTTTGAAGTTTAAGGTCATTTTTACCTATATTTTAGTAACTAACGGTGTAACTTTTGTGTTTGTCTTGTAGAGCTGTCCCTTTTCTACTATAATGTCAATTTGCAGCCATTGAAACTGTATACTTTTTGAGAAATCGCCGTTTTACTCCACTGTACATAAAAATTGAGGCTAAATCGGGCGAAGTTGCTGTGTATTTAGCGCCAAGTCGGGTAACAGTAGCTTTTGTGTTACCTTGCTTACGGATATATTTTCTATTTGACAAAGTTTATATTCCACAAGAATGAGACAAACTATATAATTTTGTATTCAATTATAAATAAAACTCATTGGACGATTGATTGGCACTTATTGTTATAGGTAAGTTTGTTGTACTCTTTAGAGTATAGTGATTACCAGAATATTTAATCTTAATTAGGTACTTTTCTTGCATTGACCATTGACACAAGCCATCTTAATTGCCAAGTTATCAATAATCAAGTAAATCGGCTTTGTTCTAATCAAACATTAAAAAACGTACGGGGAACTACTTAGATTAAATACTTTGAATGACTGAAAGTACACCCCTGCATTTTTAACTTGTAAGTAAACCACGTGAGATTTTTCCGTGTCATTCTATAGCACTAGCTCGTTTTTGAAGGGGCCAATGCAACTTGTTCAAACTACGCATCATTAACTCTGTCCGGTACTCTGATAGGTCATCGTAATAAACTGGATGGATTAACTCCCTTGTATTTAAAAACATATACCTAGATTTGTATAACTATACACTAATAAAAATGTCGGTCGAATGCTCACAAAACAAATGGCGATGTTCAAAATGCGTTATTTTTGCTTGGGATATACCAAGATATTAAGATAATGCTTATCTGGTGAATATGTAAAACAAAGTATAATTTCATGTCAAAATAGTCTATATAACCGAACTCCTCACAGTGCTTACGTCACACGTTGCTACTTAACCACTGCTTACATGTAAATCACGTGACGCTATTTATATCATGAGACAAAAATGGCGACTGCCGTGAAAACATCCGAACTCCTCACTGTGTTACGTCACGCTTTGTTATTTTTAAGAATTATTAATCAATTTTTTTATTTATCTTTACATTCTTAGACATCATACTACAAGAAGACTTATTGTATAAAATATTGAGTTGTAAAAGAATGATGAAAAAAATAATATAAAGCTCTCTGGGGGACGAATATTCTTGTGGTGGAAGGGGTTATTGATTAAGAAATGGAACTAACCGCTGCTGGGAGTTTGGTATATTATGCAGATAATGGGAAAGAAGAAACTACATTGATTGAAGTTCGGAGTTCTTGAAAACTAATGACAATAAATCACAAATGAATTTACAATATTTATTTTAGAGAAAATAAACCCTGCTCCTAACTACTACACATTAATGTGCTAATGTGTTCTGGGTTTTAATCAGAATATTGAGTATTATTGATCTATGACTGGAAAATGCAGCAAATTATTACACGTAGGTAGGACATCTCTATTTGTTCTGAGGGCACACAGCGGACATTTTATTGGTGTAAAACTTTAAAATGAGATAAATCTTGGTATGCTTTCGACAATGTAAGGGAGGTAATTCATAAGTTTTGTACGGAGCCCTATCAGAGTACAGGACAGAGTCAATAATGAATAGTTTCAACAAGTTGCAATGGCTTTTTAAAAACGAGCTAATGCTATAAATGACACGGAAAATCTTATTATGTTTATTTCTAGAAAAAATGCAGGGGGTGTTCTTTCAGCTATTCTAAGCATTTAATTCAAGGTAGCTTCCCGGTACGTTTTTTTTTAATGTTTAAAAAGAAAAAAGCCGATTTAATTGATTATTAATAACTTGGCAATTAAGATGGCTTTTGTCAATGGTCAATGCAAGAATAGTACCTATTAAGATAGGATAGTCTGGTAATCACTGCACTCTTAAGAGAACAACAAACGTAACTATACAACTAGTGTTATTCAGTTATCCAATGAGTTCTATATATAACTGAATACAAAATCATATAGTTTGTTTCTTTCTTGTGGAATATAAACTTTGTCAAATAGAAAATATATCCGTAAGCAATGTATCACAAAAGCAACTGCTCCCCGACTTAGCGCTAAATACACAGCAACTTCGCCCGATTTAGCCTCAATTTTTTTGTAAAGTGGAGTAAAACGGCGATTTCTCAAAAAGTATACAGTTTCAATGGCTGCAAATTGACATTATAGTAGAAAAGGGACAGTTCTACAAGACAAACACAAAAGTTACACCGTTGGTTACTAAAATATAGGTAAAAATGACCTTAAACTTCAAAAAACGGATTTTGGATAGATTCTCTGTCTTTAACTCGCGTTTTCTATCTTAATTTCTTAAACGGCGATTTCTCGAAAAGTATAGTTTCAATGGCTACTTTATTGTAGAAAAGGGACAGCTTATAAACATAAAACATAAAAGTAAATATATAAAAAATAATTAACAAAAATCTAACACTGACTGAGATTCAAAAATGTATCGTATTAGATATCGCCAGAATTAGCCTCGCGCGCCCGATTCAGCGGGTTACCTGGTGTGATATTATAATGAGAAAAGGTTATCTCAACGCGAGCCGCATAACAAAACTGCCAATTTTCGATCTAGTTTAAATCAGATTGGCAGTTAATTAGATGGATTACGAAAGCATCTCATGTCTAATGATTCTACGGTTAATCTTAGACAGTTTTTTGTTGTTACATTTCAGGCAGGTTTCGACTTGAATATTTTAAAGTGTATGGTGTGGACTTCGCTTTAAGGACATTGATCTACGATGATGCAGTAGAACAACAATATAATGAAAGAGTTATCTTGATAAAAAATGACGAGTTCAGAGAACAGAAGTTCATAGGTATTCGTATTGAAGGAAGCAGGAACACCGACCCTAATGTTGATAATGGGCTCTCTATGCTAACGTTGTGCGAAGTGGAAATATATTCCATTAATGGTAAGTACTCGAAACTTTGAGGAAATAAAGTAAGCCTTGCGAGACCTTTGCACGTGTCCAAGTACCGATCCACTTTTTCAAAAAGTAACAATTTAACATGTATGATATTAAGTTAATACAAGTATTAGCATTTCCAAAAATGCTTGAAATCGTTGTTTAGCCGTGTATTCACAGCGTATCCAAAGTTCTAAACCGTTCCAAGTATATTTATAGAAGACAAGTATAAGCGTACCCTGGTAATATGTAAAACCATTGAGTCTATTTTTAGAATTCTAGGAATAAGCGCGCTCTGGTAACGATATGTAAAACAAATAGGGACTATGAATCAGTAGGGCGTTCCCAGTCTTGGACGTTAAGCTAACAGCAATGTTTATGAGGAGCGTGACTTAAACCTGTCTCAGTGGATACCGGTTACGCCTCTCGGCTGATTGGATACAGATAATCTTCTCCCGTATAAATAGATTCGCCCGTTAGAAGGGAAGATAGGTTTGCATTTTTTCAACAAATGGGAGTTTTTTTTTAAAGAATAACACATTTTATAATTAGCTGTGCATATTTTCTGGTATTATTTTGCAACTTTCTTGAAACTGGTAATAGTTCATACATTAATAATGATATTTTCTTGTATTACAAACAGGTAACCGTATAATACACGCCGTGGACGATTCCATACCCACACCCCTATTTTGACTGTATGACGTCATTTTTTTCATCATGTGACCTCAAATGCATTGTTCTTATTGGCTTACAGCAACCGGTGTCGACACAAAAATGCTCAAATCTTGATAATTGTTAATATCGTTGCCCCGCGGCAACGATAATAAAATCAAAGCAGTGAAAGTCCTTCCTATTGCAAGTAAATGTCTGCTTATGTACATGTTGCCATTTTTTCTTAAAAAGTTAAAATTTAAAAGCGTCTTATATATTGACAGCGTTGGTGAAGGGAGGTTTAATTTTGCTCCAGGATGTTTGTTTGTATAGTCCTTTATAACGCCATTACCTTGATTTTAGCGTACGGAACATAGAAAGTTGCACATAATTTGTTCTTAAGTATTCAAACTTGATATTTTAACAAATTGTGTGACTAAGTATATTCTTTATAATTATTGAAAACAACACCACCACAACAACAACCACAACATCAACAACGACAACAACAACAACCACAACACCAACAACGACGACAAGAACAACAACACCAACTATTTCTACACCGGAAATGAATGTAACAGAATCATGTGTAAATGAGGCTAAAACAGTAACGACTGGCCGGAATGTTTGCATCGTTGTCGGTATCATCTCTGGAATAGGAGGAGCTATATTTGCCACACTAGTACTTGTAATAGTCTGGTTCACAAAATTAAGGTAATATCTAGGAAATATTAAGGTTACTTTTAACATCGACTTCTCCATCCTTTGTGTTTATTTTTAACGCTGTAGCAACAGGCTTAATCTCTGGATTTAGCTGTCAATCATTTACTTGGCGCATACTTCCGTCAGTGACTGACAACTGCCCTATATTATTTAGATTCACCAGTGGGAGAGGAAATGTCCGTACGATTATTTTCAATATCAGATACAGTTAACCGGTTATAAAGGCTTAGACTTAAAAGTCTAGCCAAAAACGTAGCCATCTTTGACGTGAAAGTTCTGAGTAGTTTGGATGTCTGCCTTCTATCAAACAAATTATTGGCATCTATGCCACAAACAGTAGGTTCATTTCAGAATGATTGTTGACTAGCTCGATCTTTTGTCGCAACAAAGCAAATCTCCGTTAACAGATATATTGTAAAGATTTGTCGTACAGGATCTCTAGGGTTCCCATAGAGGGTCACATTGAGATGATCTTTGTGATGACCAAACAATGCGTAGCTTTCAACTAACCAAATCACTATTAATAGCATTTTAATTTCGTTATTTCTATTTTCATGCCAAGATTTGCGAGCTAATTAGACAGCGGTATTATTCACAGTCTGCGACTCATTTCAAATTGCGTGACGTAGACGATATAAACAAGTTACTAAACATAACGATTTAGTCATGAATACTATAATGAGAAAAGGTCACCTGAACGTGACTCTTTTAAGAAAACGGCCAGATCTAAATTAGCGAGTAAGCGAGCGGAAAATTTAAGATCGGTGTTTAATCAGATTGTAATAAAGCAATATAAATGTACAGTCCCTAAATTAGGCCACGACAAATTGGAATTCTGTTAAAAGTCAACTCAAGTTTGACAAACCTAGGTACCTATTCATAAAAACACACAAACCGAAAACAAAAACACACTTATTTTACATATTAAATATTTAAATCACTTTCGATTCTTAAAAAGCTCTTATGACTATGAACGCTTAAAATAACACACCAATCCTTTTTCATACAGAGAAGGGAAATATGCTTGGGTTTTTTCGTTTGTCTTCGCGAGAAGACGAACAACCTGAATGAGTCGTACATACGGTCGCACGATCATGGCGCATGGTCATGTCTACCCTATCATCGTAGAAAACATTTAGTAAAATTTAACACCACTTCTTAAATTTACTTTGGCTCTATATTAAAAATTCATTTGCCTTGTTTTACTCAAAGAGGCATTTTGGTTATCAAAGTAACTTTATCTACATACGCCTTTGTCATAATTATTCCATATCTATTTTCATTTTTTATAAATAAATTTGGACATTATAAGTTTCCTAAAAAGTTTGTAGATAAAGTTACTTTTCAACCAAAATGATTCTTTGAGTGAAACAAAACAAAATGATTATTTGATATAAAGCTAAAGTTAATTCAAACGTGGTGTTGCCTAAATCAAGTTGCCTAAAGTGGGACTAAATGTTTATACTTAGGTATATAGAGGGGAAGACGGTGTAGCGCGACATGATCGTGCGACCTTATGCACGACTCATGCAGATTGTTCGTAATCTCACGAAGACAAACGAAAAACAACAGCGTAAGCACAACCCCCAGCAAAACATCGACAGCTCTGGTAACCATGCCTTATTTTCCTTCTCTTTATGAGAAAGAATTGGAGTGGTGTTTTGGAACGACCTGAGCCATAATTATAATGCTTCAAAAGATGGCAAACGCTTGGTAGTGTGTACAATCCTTCATTGAGTAGTGTCATCTTTTGTATAACTGATAAAAAACTATTCAACGGTTTACGAACTTTTTAGATTACCATGTCTATTAAATTCAATTTGACTTTAATACAAGTAACATTAAGATGGTATGTTCAGTGTTAATAATTTTACAAGTCACACAATTTTTTGTCAATTAAGGACTTAAATAACTCATTAGATCAATATTTCAAAATTAATATACACTTTTGAATAATATCCCTTTCCTCTTATATTTTATGCAGAATATTTATAAGATATTATTTTTATGCCCTTAGGTCAGTCAATAGAAATATAATACAAAAGAGTATCTACTCGTATAAATATATAAGCAGGGGAGACAATCTAGTCTAGGATATGAAACACCACGGTTGCTTCCCGTGGCATTTGAATGAGGTTACCATGTATATAATAAGGTCATGCCAAATTAGAATTTTATTAAGGGTCAACTCAAGTTTGACAAACATAGGTACCTATTCACAAAAACACACAAATTGAAAACGAAAAAAACATGTCCATTCTAGCTAGTATTCACACAAATAAGTACTTGGTAGCACATGAATGTTATTCTATAATTAAGTTTATACAACAGACACATGTACATTTTACTTTTTTTCAATTACACAGAAACAAGGAACTAGCAGTTTTTCCTGAGAAAAATCAGTTATCGAATCCCGAAACAACAATTATTTAAGAAAAATTCGATAACAATTTTGTGGAGTTTTTTTTTAGATTGAGGACTCTGAAACCTACGCGCACGCGGACGCTTAACAAAATTCCGATATGGCATGGCCTTAGTACTCATTGCGACCCTTTCGAGCGAACGAGCAATATAGAAAATTCTAGTAGATACAATATATCCTGACTTATGCTAGTCTTATCTGAGCATTTTATATCACACACATGAAGAATTTCATTATTCTCTTTCTAGAGGTAAGCCAAAAGATGAAACATTAGCACACACTAACAGCATGACTGTTACATTTAATGCCGAATCAACAATGTCCGAGTATGATGATTTAGGAAGTGATTCAAGACATGTCCCAATGTATGAACCATTAGAAACAGGACGTAAGTTTATGTTTTATATTAGAAAAAGAAGTTTTTAGTTTATGCAGTCTTTATGGTTGAATTACCATCAATAAGAGGATAAGTGTAATTTCAAAAATCAAGTAAAAATGTCCACATGTTTCATTTTTTAATATTCTAAAATGAAAACATAATCTACCTGCAAACGAAGTAAATGGACATTTGGATATTCAAACTCAATTAAATGATAGTTATTTTGAATAGAAATCTTAAGATCATTATTTACCACCTTTTTAACAGTAAGTCGTTAATAGAAATCAAAGCGTTAATAGCGCTGTCGGACATGGGGTTTTGGTAGAATATAAGAACACGTTATAATAAACGGAAGTGATACATAGGCGGATCCAGGGGGTGCGGACGCGGCGTACGCAACCCCTAAAATTGCCGAAGCAAAGTATTTTTTCGACCAAAAATATGGTATTTATAGGAAAATATATAAATATAAACGTTATAAATTTTTGCACGCTCCGCGTGTGATTAGTAACAAAACTGGAACTGAACTAATACAATGACATAACGCACAATAATTCAAAGAAAATTCCTTTTAAGTATATGTAAGATTTTAACATGATCCAGCGGTTGTAAAAAAAATATATGATATATACATGTATATGGGACAGGCTCTGTGAAAACCGGGCTTAATGACAAAAAAATTTATTTTTACTTTTTTACATTTCCGGAAAGTACAACATCTCCGATGCATGAAACTGAAAACCTTTTCAGAATCTGACCAATATGAACGATTTTACAGCTAAATGAATGTCACGCATAAAATTATGTTTCTTGCAACTACGACGTTGCGATTTTTCCAAAATGACGTCTGACGCGTTGTTATCCACGAGAAGAGTTGCATACGTCAACGTCATAATATGCTTATAATAAAGAGTAAAGCTAACTAAATTTGATATTAAACTCATTTTCACATCCTTTCTTTTTTTTTTTGTTATACATTCGTATCAAAATTTGTCACGGACGATTACATATGGTCGTGCGTGCAATTCAGGAGATAATTACTTCTTCAATTAAGATAGTCCACAATACGCGTTAACAAGCAGACGATATGCTGTTTGTGCAATTGAGGTACTCTAATCCGTTAATGTAAGGGGAAGATTCCTTGTATCGCATAGGCGGATCCAGGATTTTCAGTTACGGGGGGATTCAAGTTACAGGAGGTGGACGAAAAATTATATA
The DNA here is from genome assembly GCA_025267735.1 of Mactra quadrangularis. NCBI lineage: Eukaryota > Metazoa > Mollusca > Bivalvia > Venerida > Mactridae > Mactra > Mactra quadrangularis. Next base: position 8,893,621 of record CM046307.1, on the reverse strand, counting down.
TATCTAGATGCTTACCCTAGGAAAGGATAGTTTAGGTTCTGTAAATGTGCCTGAATCCCTTAGAAATGAGCTTTAGGGGTCGCAGCCATTCTGAACCCCTAGTCAAGGCTTTGTCCAGGACCCATAGTGGGCCCTTCAATACGGCCGCTAGACCCACCCCCCAGTCTGCTTGTTCATTTTGCGTCCCCCCCTAAATTGAATTCTCTAAGAATTTGCTACAGTTCGCCACTAAACATAGGGACCCCATGTAAAAAACTTGTTTTAGTACAATGTACTAGAAGGAGGTATACTTATCCCCTTTTAGCACACGTATTTTGATAAAATTGACATATGTTAAAATTAGGGCTGCAACGGTTCGCCGAACTACCGTGAAACTCGAACCGTAGGTGGCCGGTACGAGTGTACCGTACCGTGACCTAAAAATCCGAGTGAACCGCGGTCTTTTTAATTCAAAATCTCATGTCAAGACGACGACAAACACAAGTTAACCAAATTTACACAAATTAAATAAATTAGTCGTGATAATCAGTACTTTAAGCCATTCGTTTACGTGTGTAAATCATATTAATTTTCTGTAGTAATTCTTAATTATTAACAAACAAACTCCCATGTACACCGGGTACATTGACCTTTTGTTTGATGACGAACACGTGCTTGTAATTTTTAATTGAAACTGATGTAAACAATTTAATATATGTGTCGGCATTTTTGCACAGTTTGTCGATATTTGATAGCCTAATAATACAATGTCATAATTGCTATGTCTCATCGTGTAATCATAGACGCTTCTATAATTTAATTGTTACGTTAAATAATTCTTAAAACAAGTGTGACCTAGTTTTTTAATTGTTGACTTTATACGCTAAATTATAGGCAGGTTTTGAAAAGATACACAATCGACGATCGCAAAAAATAGAATTTTTAGACTAACGTAAAATTAACTATGACTCCCGCTATTTTATCATTTTATTTCTAGAAAATTCAAACATTACTTTTTCCGTTCGTATTATTTTTTCCGTATTTTCTGGAAAAAAACAAACTTTTTTTCAACGAATTTTCGTATTTTACTGATGCAAGTGTAATCAAAATATCGTTTGCTAATCGTGAAAGAAATAAAAGCGTTATGTTGTGTATTGATATTGATGGATTAAAATGCGTTGGTGTTTTTAAGACGTGCAATTGTACGATTAACGCTAACAATTTAAAATCGCGCTACTTTTCGACCAGACGCCGATATTCCCAACAAGTGAATCTTATTAAATCATAAATATAACTTTAAAACTCAACAAAAGTAATTGTCTAAACAAACTTCATTGTCGTCATTTTACAACCTAATTATGTCTTAATTAGTAATATTTTCGTAAAAACAAATCCCTATGGTAATATATGGATATAGTCTAAATGTAATATATTTTCGCGACCCCGCCATCGCATATATTAACCTGAAACATTTTTGAAATTTATCTAAGTAATGAAAAAAGCTTATTAATTGTTCTTCCTTATATAAAAAAATACTTCAGGAACCAACAGATTCAAACAAAAAGTCACTGTTTTCGGGCACTCGAAGTTGAAACAAATCTTCCAACAACTGACGTTTTTTTGTCGATATTGACAATTGTTATGGTAAAATTATAAATTGCATATTGCATATTTATGTAATCTATGAATTCAATTAAAAATTTGTTTGATGCTATCATAGCTACACTGTATTTATCAAAACTATTGTATTATTGTGATAATCATTGACAAATAGTTAAGATAACTACACCTGCTAGTATGCATGACTTTATGAAAATGTTCAGTTTGTTGTTTAATGAGTATTTCAAATAGGCAAGGAACAGACAAGATGTTTGTATAAACTTGTAAGAAAATTAAAATACTGTTATGGTTACTAGTTGATTTATTAAACACAATTATACAAAAGAATCTTTATTATAAATAATATTACCATATTGAACCTAGGTACGTATTGTGAACCTTAACTGCCGTACCTAGGTACGTACCGTACCGCGACTTGGCTCAAGGTACGCAGCCCTAGTTAAAATGGAAACTATAAAATGTTTTTTCGCAAAGTACTCTTTCAATTAGACTACGATGAGTCATTTCAGTGTTTATTATATTCTATTCAGACCTGTTTCATTCGTAAAATAATCATATGTAGTAATGTATCATAAATGTCTTTCAGAAGCCACAGACTCGCAGCCAACAAAACCATTAGCAGCAGCAGCAGCGACAACAACAACAACTGATGATGAATATTATAACATACATCCAAAAGGAGCTACTTATGAAAACGTTTTGTAAGCTTAAGTTTTAGAAAATTAACTCAACAATCGGCATAATAGGGATTAATGCATCAGAATTTTGTAACCAACATCTCTTCTTCAGGGAAAAGCGGAGCTTTGGCTTTGAATCTTGCAAACCGCTCCTTTCTTGGGGGACATTGGGATGGTAATATCATCGATAGCCAAGACTGTATTTTTTTATATCTACATAAAGTTTGGATTATTTCTTTAAAAAATGTACATGTTTTTTTTTTAAATTTCAATTATGAACACCGTGAATACATTAAATTGAACAAAAAATAAACCTGTGACAAAATAAAGTTGATGAGAGGACCTAAGTATGAACATCCAGACTGTTACACAGTCCACGAAATTAGGATTTGAAAGTGGTTGCCACTATGTCTTGTATGTAGATTTTTAGTTGCCCAAAAGAAACTTTTGTTTTCCCGAACTAAAAAGTAGTTGTCCCGTCCAACCGAACCCCCACTTATTTTGTAGACTATAGACAATACAATGAAATTTACAAACTTGCAGATATTGTTATTCTGTATTTTAGAATCGTCTGTCGGTAACTGTAATAGTATTAGGAAAATTAGTTTTTAATAATTCAAGGCTAACTGACCTATAGAATGTGAGAAATACACATGTATATAAAACAATGCACATAAGGCACTAAACGCATCCATCTATACTATTAAATTTGCGAGTTTCCTGTTTTGTGGAAGAAACTGCACAGCTTTGAATAAATCTTTTGTTTGTCGCTGGAGCACCTATATACCGGCATATCAAGTTGACAATTCTTTTTTGACAAATCAACAAAAAATAGTGGGTTTTTTGTGTGTCTAAGAATAGTTCTAGATAAAACTAAAAATAGACACGTCAAACCGGAAAATCTAGTTTGATTCTCGACGTGAAGTAAAATATTTCTGATCTTTACTGAATCGAATGCAATGCCTCTGTCACATGACTGTAACTGCTGTATTATCATGGGGAATCACCCAGAATACGTGCAACCGTCTTGCCATTTTTTGAATATTCACCAAGCATGCGTTCTTTGTTCTCGAAATAATACCCATAATCGCCATACTCGCCCATTTCTTATATTTTACATTATGCAGAATAAAACACTTCACGTACTTCACATTTAATTTCGAGAGATACTGCGATCTGTCTGCGCAATTCACAAGAACGGTGACAAATTGTTAGTTACAATAATTAGATTCTTATAGAAATTACTGCACCACAAAGTATCACTTGAGAGCTATCAGAGACATAGGTAATCAAAGCATTGAAATGCTGGAGGAACGATGTCCCGAACTGATTTAATAAATAAAGATTTTAATTATGTAAAAAATCAAACTTATGCAGCAATATTATCTATAAATAATGTATTAATTATCAATTAATTAAATTTAACAAGAGCAGTCCAAGGATAGAACTAGACATTTTGATTGTTTTGCTAATTGCAAGGTTTATCTTACTTTATCAAACATATATCAGTCAAAGAATAATGAACCAATTCATATAAATATAAAAGAGGCAAAACTGCTATAACATAAATCCATAGTAAAGTCCCTTCAAAGTTAAGTAGATGTACCATCATTGAATTAGCACACCTACTTTCATTTTGATATCTTAATTAACTTAAAGTATGCAAATGTTGACTAGACACTTTATGATTATGTAATTGCAATCAAATACCATAAAGTCAGAATTATACTGACACACATCTTAAATTGGTTTTATCAATTTTCGTTCAAAACTGCAAACAAGTATTAATTAGTCACCAAATCAAAGCACCGATAGTACTGTTGAGGCAGTGATGCTGAAAGTTTAAAAGAACAGTGGTGTTTTTCACAAAATTCTTACGTTAAAGATCTTCGTACGTCAAAAGCAAGAAACCTCAGTAATACGCCAATTTTTGGCTTAACAATTCTAAATACTGTAGGATTGTGTATACCTTTTTGTTTCATAGTTATGCTTATTTTCATGCTTACTAAGAAGTGTTAATTATATGAAACTGACTAATGAAAATTATTCGTATAAGAATTTTTGTGTGAAAAAGCACCACTGATCATGACAGTCATACCTGATGGCCATGAACAACACGTCAAACTTAATATTAACTCACATCTAGTGAGAAGGTTTAAACCCAGTTTCAACAAAATGTTCATCGCCAAGTACATATTCATTTAGGCCAGCAGTTACAAGTTATCACATAATTATTTACCTTTTCAATAGTAAACTTCACCATGGAAGTACATGTACATGTAAGTCAGTCAGTGAAATATTTATCACAAGAAAAAACATGTGAAATTACCCGATATTATTAATTTTTGTTGCAATAATCGCTGAGGTCCTTTACTGCCATTCCATCGATAGGAAAACCATCGATATTTAAAGTTATTGCATATGTACAGTACTCCATGTCAAATGAACAACATTTATGTCCTCAATATATGTACAGTCGCTCAAACAATGTGAAATTTGATTATGTTTGTCTCTAATACGCCTAGAACTATTTCTCCTTCTTTCAATAACTATTTTAAACAATCTCTAACTCCCTAATTTACAGACCATTGAAATATTGCATCTACAGCAATAATGTTTGATTTTTTTTATTGTTTTGGATGTCCCTAAACTTTTCACCAGAGAAAAACTTCAAATTTAATAGATAATCAAAAGTTGTGGCATGTTTAGGATTATGCCCCCTTACTGTTGAAAATAGAAAAAAATGACAAAAAAGTTAATTCTGACAATAGACATTTAATTCAGCATAAAATCAATGTAAACATATAGGAATGGTATCAATCAAACACATATGTGTATACAAGTAAATGTTTAATGCAATTTGCCAAGTTTGTTTTGGTTTTTTTCCCCAAAAATTATGGCCTTTGAAGTCCTAGGCTAGGGTCAAATTAGCCTACTATGTCACACACATGACATTTTTAACACATCATAAAAAATTAATAAAAGATCAATATTCACCAAACTTGCACAATATTGTCTTATATTACAGATAATTCTTGAGAAGAATTATGATAGACTTTAACTGAATACTTTTTGAAAAAACAGTAAATCAATTATCAGTATTCCCGGAAAAGTGTAAATTTCTAGCATTGAAATATCATGAAATATGTATTTTCTAAATTCAAAAATTTAACTACACCAATATAACTAACATAATATGTTCCTATAATATAAACAATATCAGAAAAGAAAATTCAACAATATTCAAAGCATGCTTAAAAGTATAGAAGATCCAAATTCTAGGCCGAAGCATAATTTCTGAGTCACCAAAAGTTGATAAAATGAAATAATGAACTATATCTTCTTTAGTTAGACTTTAGAGTCAAAATAATTTCTCAAATGATAGGTGCTACTATTAAAAACTAATTGGAATATAATCTATACATACTTACAAGAAAAAGTTAAGTCAAATCATAAAAATAACTTTAAGTTGTGACCTGAAATCTACAGTACCAACCAAAAGTTTGGAGACATTTTCACTTTTTAAGCCTACTGAATAGCTGTTATCTTAAATTTGACAATTACTTATTTTGAAATGCTTTTTATTGTCAGCTTCATATTTTGATTATAATTATATTCATAAATAAAACTACAAAAATATCATTAAAGCTTTGTTATAGAAAATAATTACAATAAACATGAATTTAGAGGCTTGAGGGCATCAGATGCTGAATCTTGTAAATGTGTTGCATTAATAAATTTGTTTTCATTTTATCAAAAACCATACTTTAATATATAAAAGATAATAACTCTATAGAAATAGACATCAAAATTCAAGAATTGCAGTGAGTTTCTTTTGTCTCCAAACTTTTGGTGAGTACTGTAGATATTTTTTGCTTATTTAGTTATAAAAATTGATCGAATACCAAATCACTCAAACAATTTCAGTACAATACATTTTTACACAAGTAGCTTTATTGAAGCACAATTTTAAAGAGACATTACCATATTGTTCATTTCATTCTTAAAAAAGTACAGTTGTTCCTAAATTATCTTATGCATATCAAATTCATATAAAATTTTATGTACAAAGCACAAAAAATGTAAAAAACTTATCAAGCTTACACCAGGTAAACAGTAACAAAATTATGTATTTCTAAATAAAGAATGATTACCAACAAGATACACTAGTAGCTGCCATATTGTAAAAAACAAAAATGCTCTACAATCTTTCATTGTCAGGGTACTAACAGTATGTTGGAGCAATTTACTAAGAGCCCAAGCATCACCAACAGCATCATGAGCACTGTATGTAATATACAAAATATCAGAGACCAGAGAGTCTTGTTTATTTATACAGTCTTACTAAGATACATGTTATGACAAAGAGTTACATATAGCCATAACACACAATGAAAGTCTGTCAAAATCATTCACTTTGACAACACTGAAACTAACACATGAAAATCAAATCTGTTTTTCATTCTGGGCTGTAACTTTGTAAGAATGACATAAGAATTTTTTTCGAGTCACTCGATGAAAAAGTCTCAGGTTGTATTGATGTCCACTGTTGACACTGGTGATCCATTCACAAACATTTTGTCACCAACCATAGACATTCTCTTAATCTGATGTGAAGTTGCAGTAATAGGAATCAATAGCTGCACATAAGATAAAGGGTATAATCTGACCAACAATCTGAGTTGTATGAGGAATTTCACCTTTACTAACTGAAATAGAGACAAGTAGAATGACTTCACAAAATGATATAATTTTAAACTAGGATTTTTTCTCCAATATACAGGTACAATATTGATATACTCATTGACAAACACAATACCAATGTATGTTGTAGACAGCCTCAACATTTTTAGAAACAAGTAATAGACAACTTGTGACACTTGGTAAAATCCCTTGACTAATATCTGCATTTTCATTCAAGTAAATTGTATTCATGTGTCATCAATACTGCAGAGATAAGATAAAAAATTAAAATAAAATATAGTCATTTAACTAAATAATAATTCTTATACTTGCTTTGTTCAGTTATTTCTAAATCAAATGTCAAGTAACCAATGTCTACTGAATATGAATGAAACAAAAAATTGCTGCCAGATGATGGCAGTTAGTATGTCTAATGGACAATGGTTATGTGAACCATCCAAAACAAAACTCCAATTGAATTAACACCTATAAACTCAGTCCAACAAGAGCAATGCTACAATTATTGATACAGACTCATATATCATAGATTACCTGTAGTTTGGAGAAGAATCTGACAACAAAGCAACACCAAGGTCAGGATGTATAACTTGCATGATTGATTCAGTTTCCGAGTCTCTTCCACAGCTTGTCCTTAAATAAACAAAAAATAAGATTTTTACTAGCACCAGGACTGAAATGTAATCTCACATAATTGCAAAATGGAGTGTAATTTGATATTTGTAAGTACCATTTTTAGCTAATAAACACAGCAAGGTAAAATTGCCATAAAATATCATTATGCAGATCTACTATCTAAACTAATGAGACTCAAACCAGCCTTGGTGTGTCAAGCAAGATTGATAGCAACTACAGATTTCAGCCAGTTTGGAAACAATATGCGTCTCTGACATCTTTCACTAAATTCTGACCCATTAAAAGTTTAAGATAGATCATTACAGCCTTGTCTGGATACCCTGATTCATCTGCTACAGACAGGCAGGGACCGGACAACTCAACCCAGGACAACTCAACCTGTAAGCCGAGACAACTCAACCCGTGGACAACTCAAACCGAGGACAGCTAAACCCGAGGATAACTCAACCTGTATGATATATAATTAGTTATTCATCATAAATGATGTGTGATCAACAATTACTGCAATTTAAATTGTTTAATCTTGTTATAAGACGAATGGTTTCGGCACACTTCAATCATAATTTTATCTTCAAGAAGTTTATTTGACGGTTCGACATACTAGTTATACCATTACTGTACTTTATTCACAAATATCTTCCATTCTTGATAGAAATATATTCAATTTCATTTTTTATTGTTAATATATATTTTTATGATAAATAACCAATTAGATTATATATCAAACTATCATAATATATTTTACGGGTTGAGTTGGCCACGGTTTGAGTTGTCCACGGGTTGAGTTGTCCCAATTTTGGGTTGAGTTGTCCATGGGTTGAGTTGGATTCGGGTTGAGTTGTACCGGACCCGACAGGCAGTGTTACACATTATATTAGATAATAACTCTCTCAGGCAAAGTTAAATCTAGTTTGTTTGTTTTGTAGGGTTTAATGTTGTAAGAACACACTGTAAAATACATACATGTTATAATGTATCATTTTGTCAGTTACTGACAACTGCCCCACATAATTAAAAATCATTGGTAGTTGGGAGAATGGCCGTAGACATTATTTCATGACCAAGCTTCCACACAAGTATGCCCCGCTCTGGAATCAAACCAACGCCCCCACCCCCGATCAACTGACTTGCATGTTACCAGCCGGGCAAAGCGGGCGGCTATCACATGTTAAATATAGCACTGTGTTGTATGTTCTGTTGCATATACAGTACGTCTCTAGTTTTGTGCCAAACTAATAATTATTAATCTCAAATTGTAATGTAATCTCTTACCTGTAGAAGGACATAGATAAGGGTATCTAATTCCCTGCCTGTGCCTAGACTAGAGGCTAAAACATGGTGCACCAGTACCTTTCACCCTGAGTGCTTGTTAACAGCTTAACCCGCACATTGCTTATGTAACATCACTCTTCATAACTGCATTTATCAAATAAATATCCCGATAGTCCACGTTTTAATTCATCAACAACACAGCCTGTCATTTGTAAACAGTAAATCAATGGCACCGGGTCAATTCCACATCTTTCACAAAACCTCAGTGCGTCCGACTTATTTGACGCCCTATTCTCCATTCTTCAACCTCTGATGTTGTTATTTATTAATTACTATCCCAGATAGATTGTTTAGTCCTAATAAACTTCTGTCGAAACGAACATAACGTCGTTTTGAAAAACGATTGAGCTTATTGCTAACTGTCTCCGCCATGTTGAATAACTCGACTTTACCTCGGGAAACCCCGCTACGTCATACGTCACGTGGTCGTGGGTTTAAAGAAGCGAACGGGCACAGAATAAACGAATTGTCGTCAAAAAGCCGGATCGATTAGAGACACGAACATTAAGTCCCTGCATGTTCTGATATAGCAGGGAATTATCTATGTCTCTGATTAAATCTTCGAATCGCCAATGTCTGTTCCATTTCGTCCATATTGCCCCAAATGATCTATAGCGCATTTTAGTCATACCCGCGGTAAACCAGTCAATGTCTGTTCCAATGAGTGGATTTGCGTGTTTTAGTCGTATAATGATGTCGCTCTATTGCCGAATGAAAAATCAAGTCTATGGAAATAAGTTGCTAGCGATTATCAGGAAAACATACTAGCCGAAAACATCCGAATCAAATTTTGCAGTAATGATATGCGGAGTGGATCGGGGTTTTAGCTTAGATTCAATGCTCGGAGCTGAAATTACGGTTTGTTAACTTTGGAACGATGTTCAGAACATCGTTCCAAAAATTTATACGTGTCTGGTCACGCTATCTACCGAAGGTACGCTGACCGCTTCAAAGGGAGCAGTGTAATATGGGAGAACATATCCTCGGTCCATTTTAGCTCCACATTTCGAAGAAAGTGAGAGCTATTGCTATCACTTTTGCGTCGGCGTCGGCGTTGGCGTTGGTGTTGGCGTTGGCGTTGGTTTTCAGGTTAAAGTTTTTTGAAACACTTATAACTTCAACAATATCCAAGTTATTTTATTGAAAGTTGGTATACTTATTAAGTGGGACTATATTAACCATTCTGTAAAAGGGGATAACTCTGGATGAATTATTTTATGAGTTATTGCCCTTTTATACTTAAAAAATTGCAAAATATGAGGTTAAAGTTTTTCCTATGTAGAATATCTTCAATACTGATCAAGATATTTCACTCAAAGTTTGTATACTTATTTGTCGGTACTATATTTACCCGACTATGAAGGGATGTAACTGTGGATGAATAATTTTTGGAGTAATTGCCCTTTTATACTTAAGAAAAATGCAAAATATAATGTTAAATTTATTTCTTTATGTAATATCTTTAATACTAATCAAGATACTTGACTTTAAGTTTGTTTACTTAATTATGGGTACTATATCTACACAACTAAACAGGAACGTTACTTAGGATGAATTATTGTTGGAGTTATGCCCCTTTCTACTTAAACATTTAAGATTAAAATTTGTTCTAATGGGATATATTTTGAACTTATGAATATATTTGAATGAAAGCTGGAATGCTTATTCGTCAGTTCTTCATCTATCGGACTATAAAGGGACATAACTCTAGATGAATTACTTCTGAGTTATTCCCCCTTTATACTATGATATTAAAGGGTTATGTATGCTCAAATTTATATATTTTGTTTGATAGAAAGTTAGTATACTTTTTCATCAGTACTACATCTAGTCAAATACAATGGGACGAAATAATTGATGAATTATTGTTGGAGTTGTGACTCTTTTCAACTTTTTAATTCGGGAGAAAGTATTATCAAGTGAAATATTTTCAATACTTATGAAGATATCTAAATGACAATTAGTATGCTTATTCATCAGTACTACATCTACGCGACTACAAAGGGACATTACTCATGATTTTTTTTAAAGTTATGCCCCTTACTTTAATTTTGAATTTTGTTTTAATTGAAATCCAATGTATTTATAGTTCTTCACATAAATATTTAAATGAAAGTAGGTATGCCTATTCGTTGATACTATGTCTACTTTACTCTGAAGGGGCGTTACTATTGATGAATGTTCTAGGAGTAATGCCCCTTTTATATTTTACAAATATGAATTGGTAGTTATTGTTTGACTGAATTATATCCTTTCAAAAATTATGTCCTGTCTTGAAATTACTTTTGTTTAAAGATAAGCCTTGCCATGAACAAAACACCCGAAAAGTCGAGCGCGCTGTCCTTGGACTGCTCTTGTTTCACAAGCAAGCTCAATATGGCGGAACATCACCAGGAGCACGCGACCGGGGCACACGCTGCACATGGGAATCCGCACAAAGGTAAGAAGGGGCCCTTGGTTTAGTAAAAGAGTGGATAACTTTTAAAAGAACTCTTTCTTGAGACGTACAGCTGTGTAGTTCTCAGTGTGCGAATTCATCGACTCGCCAGTCAGGCCGCGCCAGATTAAACTTATATTTGCAAAATCATATCTCCGATACTACACAATTATCAATTTCAAACTTCCTACAAATATTTTGCAATCTCTTATGATCAAGTTTCATATGGCTTTTAAACATGCCCGTTTCGAGGAACTGTTTCGAGAACTGTCATTACCTAAAGCCCGTGCTTGTGTGGCGTAGCGGATGCTACGGATTGTTACTTGCCACACTGTTGTGTGAATCATGTGTTTGGTACACAAACACCAACATTAATACTTGGGATAAAGTTTATAACAACACAAGTTGGTATATGACGTTTAATAATGGTCCGTGATCGTTATTGTTTACAAACATACTTAGTAAAGTTCTAAATCTAATATCATAACTTAAATGTCCAGATTCAAATCAATGTTCCTAACTTATATGTTCGAGGCGCCAACAGCGCTCGAACATCTTAATATTTATATATCCTAAAATTGCATGTTTCTACTCTTAGCTTCAAACACTAACTAACAAGCAACAATATCAACTCACAACTTGACCATCTGTCAAATGTATGTATGTACTCTAGATATGTCTATATGATTAATTAGACATGTTTAGGATTGCCCATTATGCGACACCATTATGCGACAATACCTCATTTGCTTTTAAAAATTTTACATGAACATTTTAATGTTTATGCAAAATTAAAGTTTAAGATAGAGATTACATTGAATACTGGACAATCTGTGAAAGACAAATAATGCAATATTCATTATGATAAACAATCAACAGTATCAGTTCTTTTATCTAAAAAAATAAAAAAATAACATTCAACAAATCTATACATACATGTATATGCAAACAATGTTACACAATTGCATATTTACTTAAATGTTTATCTCTTACTTAAAAACTTGTAATTGTCACTTCTTAAAAATATTTGTATAATGTATAAGACTTGCTATTAATAAATGTTGTAGTTCTTATCAAAACTGAATAAAGTCACACAGCATCACAAGTAAGACTTCACGTGTTCTGTAGTAAACATCAAAATCTTCTAATACAGTCGCTCATGTTACTGTAATTGTCATGATCTTGTCATCTTCATTGTGTAGGTAACTGCTACTTTCTGACTGACAGGTAACTGCTACTTTCTGACTGACAACAAAAATTTCTTGTAATGTGATTAGTGTGATAGCTCTGAATTATGTCTTAACAGAATACACTATTTTTTATTGTTAACATCATTTTCGAACCGGTAATATTGATGTAAATTTGTTTGTACTTGTAAACTGTCAACTTTTATTAATTATGCCCTATAGCTGTCTACCATTTATGAACGAATTTCATAATCACAAATGTTTATAAATATGTCATACTTAGTCTGCTTTTTGGTTAACTAATTAATCACAAACTGTACCCAAGTTCAAGCATGCCCATGGATTGCGATATTAAACTGTCAATGAGATGTCAACATAAAACAACTTAATAACGTACTCAACCTAATTTTTAATACTTATACAAGTGAGTAACTTCCTGATGTCAAGTCTACCTATAAAATAGTACATGTATTTGATATAGTACATGTATTTGAATTGCATTTACTGAACACTTCCTAATTTATATAATTTTCCTTTAGGCATAATAAGCTACCTGTATTTATCTGTACTCGATACAATCATGGACATGTATTAATTTATGTAACGTTGTTTCTTAATATTTGGTTTTATCCTTTTTCATCTTTAATATACTAGTTTAACAACTTATGCATTATTTAAATTATTTACCAAGCAACTGAATTCATGTCATAGAGAATAAAAATGATTTACAGTCTTAGTCTTACATTTTCATAAAAAAATCTCAATTCACTTTTTACTGACACATATTAAAACGTCACATTTCTATAAATTGTGACAACATGTGGCTATTCACCACCTTTACTGTATTTCACAGTCTTACAATAATCGCTGCATAGATTATCCCTTCTATGAAGCCCTGGTCTTCTTCGACCTTACAATATCTCTCATTAAATCTCTAAAAACTATTTACAATACGACCTCCTTATAAGGGTCTCCTAAATGTGTCAGTTCACTGAAAAATTCAGACCTTTGAAAATAAACCAATTCTCAAACCCTTATCTACTGCATCTGTGCTTGGCAAATTTAAATTACTTTAACACAAAATAGTCAATTTTTCATTTCATTTTACTTTTTTTTTGAGTTAGCTTTTCGCAAGTGAGTATGCCTATTACTTCTTAATTTCCTTTGACTACTTTTACTTTTAACTTCCGTTTACTTAAGACAATTTGATTGCTTGAACGCGTAATTTCTATAATATCTTAATTTTCAATATAATCACTACAATAACTCGAAATTTCTCTAACACAATATGCTCTCGTATCTAGCTACATATAATAAGTCATTTGCAATGAATTTTATACTTCCAAAATTAAAGTTTTAACAGGTAATGTATACTTCAAATCGCTCCTCAATCATGATTAATACTGGTTAATATAATGGAAAGAATCGACTATTCTCTCCCTAGACACTTTAAATTTCAAATAAATAGCAGACAACAGTTCTCTGCTCATGGGCTTATCCCGTAATCTACAACAACTTATTGCATGTATACTTATGCAATCTTGGCCTTTACAGACCGTTATTCTAATAATGCGACCTTTATCGCAACATAAATCTCTTAGTCCTTCTCTTAATCGCAGGACCCTTAAATCTCCTTATACAACAAAAGTATCATTTATCTATATATTACCAGAATTTATCATGAAAAGATTCACGCTAAAAATTCGTATACAACCCACATTTATGTAACATGTTAACTTCGTTTAATGTGCATTTCCTATATTATTCGAAATTTTAAATACGACAATTTAACCTTACACGTAAATGATTATTTATTGCGTTTTTAACGTACAGTAAAATTTCATGAAAAATATCATCAAGCATTAATCTAGACTTTAAATTTATAGACTTTCTAAAATCATTTCAAATTATTTAGATCCTATTTTAAGCTATCATTTCTAACCAAGATTACAAAAATTAATTTGTCAGACTTACTTAATATAGCGTTGTCCCGTCTTGTGTTCCTGGTACCAGATAGTTTTTCCATTCCCTCAGTTTTTGCGTTGTTGTAACCATAGTTCATATTTCTGCGTTGTTTGACCAAAGTTGATAATATCTGCATTGTTCCAATCCACATTCTGCGTTGTTTAAACCAAAGTTCATGACTTCTGTGTTGTAAACCAATATTCTGCGTTGTTTCAACTCCAAAGATTCGTCCTTGGTCACGAGCACCAAATCAATCAAGTGTGGCGTAGCGGATGCTACGGATTGTTACATTGCCACACTGTTGTGTGAATCATGTGTTTGGTACACAAACACCAACATTAATACTTGGGATATAGTTTATAACAACACAAGTTGGTATATGATGTTTAATAATGGTCCGTGATCGTTATTGTTTACAAACATACTTAGTAAAGTTCTAAATTTAATATCATAACTTAAATGTCCAGATTCAAATCAATGTTCTTAACTTATATGTTCGAGGCGCCAACAGCGCTCGAACATCTTAATATTTATATATCCTAAAATTGCATGTTTCTACCCTGAGCTTCAAACACTAACTAACAAGCAACGATATCAACTCACAACTTGACCATCTGTCAAATGTATGTATGTACTCTAGATATGTCTATATGATTAATTAGACCTGTTTAGGATTGCCCATTATGCGACACTTGCACGGGCTCCCATCTAGTATAATACTGTTGTACGTCAGTCGCATTAACATTGTCATTATCAGAATAGTGTACCATTTAAAACAGAACACAAGTTATATCAGTAAAAAGGAAAAACATAGTTTCATAGTATATGTAGTTTTCATAGTTGAATTACCATCAATTCTTTAATGTCATGTAATTTAATGAGATGTTAAAAATACTTTGAATTTTACATTCACAACTATTTTGGACTTAAGTTCTCGAATTAGTGATCAATGATTCTGTACTGCCTCCAAGACGTTTCCAGACTGTTTCCTGGCTGTCCAATGATATAATCCTGACAGTGGCAGATTTACATGATTCATTACAAGATCATGTCACTGTATATTAAATTAACTGCATCATTTTTTGCCAAGCACATCCCTTTACTTTTCCTAACAACTTATATCACTTTCCTTAACAGCAACATTTCTTCTATATTTGATTTCGTCCACTGATTAAGTTAGCATTTTCTCTTCTTATGATGTTTGTCTACTCAAATGTGTTATTTTTGTAATAATTTTGTTTATTCTAAATTTAAATGAGTGTCATGATAAAATCTGATATCGTCGAAGCTTATTAACTGGTAATGAACGTCTTTAAGCTCCAAGTTTTTTGTTCATTTACCTATGTCTTTAATGTCTTTTTTATTTACCATTTATTTGGGATGTAAATCAATGGAAAAAAGGAAAAAAAACAATGTGTTCTGTAGTAAATGATCTTCCGAATAGCTTAAAGTTTCACCTTTAAAGGTAATGTCTCGACACCTTTAGGGAAATGTCTGAATAACAGTGGCATCATGTTACACTGTTCAGGACAACAACTTTCAATATCAAATAAATCAAAACTAATGTAAAAATAAGGTCGAATCATGAACTGTGATTAATGTAGGTCCTATAAACTTGATATATGAAAAAAACAAAATGCACAATCACTCTAAAATAACATCATGTGTGATAAATTTTATTTTGTTTTGTGTAATTGTATATATTTATGGTGGAGGGTGTTTACTTATTTACCATTGTTGTTATTAATCTTTTTGTACAACGCCATTGAATATGTAATATAGAAATAGGCGTTTAATCAAATAGAGAAGTTTAAGTTTAAGTTTATTTATGCTTGTTTCCTAATTCTTCGCCGTCTTAATTTTTAAAGACATTTCTTGTTTATGTCAATCACTATATCTATGTATGTACATTGTTGAAAAAAATGTTTACTCTAAACATTCAAGACGTTTATATACGATTTTGAAAGTCTTAGAAAAGTTAATAATTACATTTAAATTTGTAAACAATCTGTTTGAAATTACATTATACGTATGACGTTGAACTAATCTAAGGACGTTTATAATGTTGGTCTTGTTTACTGACATGTTCTTAGAATAACATAACACAGTTCACAATAGCGGACAGTTTAATTTGAAACGTGACACTGTGAAATCGAAACTGATTTTTATCGGGCAAGGTTAAACTTACATAGAAACTTCGATATAATGACCTGCATGGTGCTCATTCAGAATTTACTTCAAAAATACATGAATGTTGTTAAGGCTGTATTTTTTAATTTTATTCAACTTTTAGTAGCACAAACATTTACCCCGCTGATTTAAATAATCACTTCAGTACTTCTGTTCTCGTGACCGACAAAAGTAGATATCTGTATTTATGTACGGTGATTATCGAACGAATATCGAGTATTTATATCAGCGGAGTTAAAGTATGTACCACTGACAGTTGAACAGAATTTAACTACTCGTATACATGCTCTGAAAACGCATTTGATGAGATATTTAAAGCGGCGAGTTTTGAAAGAGAGCGGTCATGTGTAGTCTGGTATCGTTATCGGATGAGGCAAACGGGAATCATGGCGGCCTCCTCAGTTATTATACAGGTATTACGTTATCTTAATCGTGCATGAGCATTTGCTGACGATAGTGTTACTAGGGCTGCAACGATTCGATTCGATACATCGAAACTCGATTGCAAGGGCGCCGATTCGATTTCGATTCGGGACCCGCGAGTTTCGATTCGATACTGACTTTGAACATGTTTACATAAGTTATAACGATAAAAGCAAAGGCTCACCTAAAAGACAAAGTACGTTGACAGTGAAACTGGGGTTGACTTTGTTACATTTTTCTAAAGTTTCCATCACGATTTAAGTAGCATGGAAACTCTGTTCCAAATATTTACTTACAGTATATGCCCCCAACGCTACGCAAATTGGGTCGGTGTGATTGAATTTTACCGGTCAAGTTTTGATGTTAGTTAATTCAAATTTCAATATATTTGCCTACAAAGCGTAGGTTTATGTTAAATGTACAGTAGTATATCAAGAACTGCATCTTTCTACAATTTATGCTCCATGCTGTTTATACTTTTTTAGTCGAAATTACAATTATAATACATTTTCGCGAACTTTACATTCGTACCCAAACCATTTCGTACTTGAAAAAAGCAAATATTAATTTAGCAGATTTTCGAGTTTCGTGATATCAAATTTCAGTAACACTTTTAGTTAGTCCATATTATTTAGTTTTAAGCTCAAATTAATGTATAAATGCATATTTGAAGTAAATTATATTAATAAATGAATCGAATCGAAAAAAATCGAATCGAAAGAAAAAGTATCGAATCGCATCGAATCGACTTTCCTGTGAATCGTTGCAGCACTAAGTGTTACATAATGCATGCCCCCGTGGATATACTATAGTATTGTTATTTTTGTATTTCTTTACGCTTCATATGTTGATAGTGGAGACCCAACTGTACTGTTATCTTACAGGTGCATGAAACAACATTTTGATTTGGTTTGGTCAAATTATGATTGCTGGACGTAATATGTTATAGTCATTAACTTTGTTCATTAACTTTGTTTACAAGTATACGGTTATTATTAATTAAGCTAATTACCCATCTAAAAGAAATATTATTCTGTTATAGTCATTAACATTGTTAATTTTGTCGGATATAATCTGCATTAAAAGAGATGCCGCGAATCCATACTGAGACGCTGATTGAAAATACAACCACCCGTACTATCAATTTGCGTCGATTACATGTAAGCAATATTACAATACTAATTGACTAATTGGTTGATTAGAACCCACACCACAGGTGTCACTAAATACTGAATCCAAACTATGCACGTATAATAATTAAGAATGAGTCAACTTGTCTATTGATGAAGCAGTTTCGTATCGCTTATGCAATATTAAGAACTAAATGTATCTGATTGGCTAAATTCCGATTGTCGAATTATAAAGTTAATTATGTTGATGAGTTTGTTTACGAACAAAAGGGACACAATATTACTTTGATTCATGATAAACATCTGGAAATCTTATTAGTTAATTAATTGTATAATATAATATGCATATTGAAATCTCGTTAACTTCTATTATTTAGCCTTGTTGTAATAACTTCATTAAGTTTCTGTCATTATTGTAATTGTATGATGTCATTAATGATTTTAACGTATGTATTTTTGTATTGCGACGTGGCTTTTGTGGAAGGTATAAAAGAAATAGGAGAGTTAGATAGTGGGGGAGAAAAACATGAGAGTGGTGAAGGAATTGAGAAGGAGGAGAGTTAGAGAGTAGAGCTAGCGAGCAGCGAGATTATAGCCGTGTTAAGAATTTGCTAACGTATAATTTTGTATAATATTAGAATAGTGGAACTTGTAAATAAATTTGATTGTATCGCATCAAAGACTTTGACTTGCTGTTTGCAACCTAGATAAAGAGGCGGCCGTGTTACAATAGTTACTTTAGTAGGAATTCGGTACTATATAGGACATTCGATTTCGATTTTTCAGATTACTCGTATATTAAGTCGACGATTACCAAAAACATGTCTCGAGTGAACACAATTTGGACGTGGATTAGTCTTGTAAGAATTTCGGATGTTTTATTTTGCACAAATTAATGTAACCGAACAACTAAAAAGGTATTCACTGCAATTCTTGTACAATGATCCTTTGATTTAAGCCTGTGTAGTGAGAAATGCTCATTTGAAAACATAATTAGCCAATATCTAATTCATTACATAGGGCGCGGCCATGCTCATGGTTTGCCTGACGTACTTTTACCTGCCAAAGTACGACTGGGAACCAGGCAAGGTCATGTGGTGATGATAAGAAGGTTGTAATTGTTGATTGAAGGTGAACACGTCAAGCAGGTTGTACTAGATTTACACGTACAGAGTTCTAAAATCAATGATCAATAATACTCAATGTTAGGCTTTGTTTCTAATCTATGGTATTAATTAAATGAAATTATTTAAATTCTATACAGAATGTTCTAATCAATGTATACAACTGTGTGTTTTTGTAATTAATTACACTACTGTAATATTATTGAGCAAGAAAAACCTGCGTCCTACTATATAGACATTATAATTGAACTTGTTAAAATTGAAGTTGAAGCAACTCGTTTCACAATCTGATTACAACCCGATCTAAAATTATCCGCTCGCTTACTCGCTAATTTAGATCTGGCTGTTTCGTTATGAGGGTTACGTTCAGGTGAACTTTTCTCATTATAATATAAATGACGCAATCATTATGTTTAGTAACTTGTTTACATCGTCTACGTCATGCAATTTGGAAAGAGTCGTCCAATTACTTCCTGTAAATTACGCCACCGTCAAATTAGCTCGCAAACCTTGGTCTTAAATAGAAATTACGAAATCAAAATGCTATTATGGTGGACTCATCGGTTCTCGAACCTCTAAGGACTCAATGAACCATTTCTAATTTATCATTTAATGCAACATTTTATTTTTAGAAAAACACATTAAAAACACACCTTTTAACCTATATTCCACTTATCTATCATATATTTGTTGATATCTTATATTTAAAACCAATCCAAATTCTTCCAGAAATCAAAGTACTGAAAGTACTGTCGGAAGGAATTTTTGAAGGATTTTATCTTTTCTCCGTACACAGATAGAATAAACATTGATTAATGTGAAAAAACATTGAATATTATATCATCATAATATTAAGTATTTGTTTAAATTTGTATTTTTTTCAACTCGTCTGCAATTGCACATTTTTCTGTTGCTCTATTTTCTGGGTCACAACAGAGTTCAATTATGTGTTGTTCGTTCTTTTTCAAATTTCCGAGAGCGCTGACATAGAAAGGAATTGTTTCAAAACAATTCCTTCCAAAAACACGACCATTTTCTGAAAACTGTCATGGCGGCAAAACATAGATGACCTAATTTCGAACTTCTACCGTATTTGGTTATTTGTGAGGTTATAATTAGCTGTCACATGACTTTATGAGCAGAAGACAGGAATGGCTACCTTCCATGTGCTTCTTTTGCAAGAACATACTTTTAAGCAATAGTTGATGGATTGTACTGACAGAGCGGAAAAAGGTAAAATTTAAGGATTTACTGAAAAATATTCACCATCACAAAATATTCATTCTAATTACCTGTTTTTTGCGCATTATTCTCGTTTGACAGTTGTAGTTGCGTCGATTGTTGACATTACATTAGTGCACACGAATTGATGACGTCATACGCAATAACGTAGCAAAGTAAACAACATTTTTATGAAAGGTTCGAGATCAGATGAGGTTCGAGAGCAGGTGTTTGTACGATAATAATTTTGTACAATTTATCATAATCAAACTCGGTAGAGTTTTAGCTCGACCAACTTATAAAATAAATAGACCTGTACTTATTTGTCATTAATTGTTTCCAATCTTCAAACTATTAATTGTGTTTGCCTATTAATAGATTTAACTTTGCACTTGTTGACTGTATCACGCAACTTCATACATTACATGTCAAACTCTGTCGTACATTAGTCTGTTTATACATTTACCTAGTCTCAATATATATTATTTACACGCAAATCGTTTGTCTGGAATTTACAGGATTAGAGAAACTTGTATTCTGGTACTGGTTCGAGTAAACATAAAGATGTGGTTATAACTGGCATTTTTGAAAATTTATTTGAATAATTTATTTATTTAATATTTGAAATGTTCAACCAATTTTGAATGTAAATACGTTGTGGTGACTGGAGACATGTGTAAGTAAGTGATGAATATAGGATTTCGTCAAACAAATCTCTATATCCATTGTTTTTCTAATGTTGGATCGACCACGTGGTTCAATGCGACTCTTTCGCTTTTTCTGTAGGTATTTTGAGAATACATGAATTAAACATGTCTTGTTTCATAATGTGCTACAATATCAAAAATACAGTGCACTTTTTCACACACAAAAAATCTTACGAAAAAAATATCGTAAAACAATTTCATGACATGTATTTTGCATTTCAAAGTCAGACGGATA
This sequence comes from Mactra quadrangularis, assembly GCA_025267735.1. Classification (NCBI taxonomy): domain Eukaryota; kingdom Metazoa; phylum Mollusca; class Bivalvia; order Venerida; family Mactridae; genus Mactra; species Mactra quadrangularis. The sequence continues at coordinate 8,872,057 of CM046307.1, read as the reverse complement.
ATAAACATAACTATGTTATGATATTAAAAAAGGTACACAATATTCCACATAATTCAATAATATTTAAAATTGATTGGCCATTAAAGAAAAAAATATATTAATGCTTATTGCTTTGGACTATTTTTATCGTAAGATTTTTTTGTGAAAAGCGACACAGTTCTTTATATCCTCCAAGGTTGAGAGTTATGATTATGAATAACTTACAAAATACATGAAATATAAATGCCAAAAGTCTTTATTTTGTATGAATCTTAGGAAATGCATTTAATATTGGTGGCCATATTTGGCGCCATGTTGAGTTTATTTTTGCGACCAGATGCCAAAAAACATTTAAAGCCCTCAAACAACAAATTTTGCAATTTGGTACTTAAATGAGTATTATATTGTTGTTGTTGTTGTTCATGTACAGACCTCAATCCTTTAGACCAGATAATACAAAAACTTCAGTTAAGTACATTTTTATTTATTAATACATAAAATAAAATGAATATACGCATATGTGTATTCAAATAAACAAAAATGTTACAGAAATGAACACTACTCAACAAAATAACACTTTTTTAGTGAACGTTACTATAAATATTTATATTTATTTAAAAGGAAATGAAAAAGTCATAACAATTTTGTGATGAACAATTATTACTACATTAGAAAACTGATAATTATTCCATGAATCCTTTTTTAGAAATAAACTTAAAACATTCGTAGTACTCAACGAGTTAACGTAGTAGTTAATGAAGTAATTTATACTTTGATTTTTAATGGTTTAAAATTATTCGTAAATTGAAGAAAAAGCGGACGCTTTCTATTTTAAAGTCGAACACGACATTTTATGACATTCATGTTTGAAAATGTCTATTTGACATAATTTGGTGATAAATATTCTTTCCCAAAAACAAAATGTACCTTAAATTAGTTCTAAAAGTTTTGTCTTATGGCCAACGTGGTAGGACGATTAATGGGGGCAATAAAGATAGAGTTCTCTCAGACTGACCAGTATTGTTTCCCTTGAAAATAGAGGGCATAAAAATACTCTCTCTGTTCACTTCGTCAATACACATGATAGATAAACTGTAAAGTTAACATGGATTCAGGAACAAAGAAATCTCATTATTATGGATGGAGTGTCTTAAATCTGAAAAAAGAACTTACAAAAAGAGGTGCTGTTATTCATGGTAGAAAGGAGGATCTAATAGAAAGGTAATATACTGCTTTAAACTCATTAAAACTGCTATATTTTACACACCAACAGTCATTATTCATTATTCTTATGCATGTATTATATAGGTCAGTCAGGAAGGTAGATGCTTAGATACAGTATACATTACTTAGAATTGTACTGACCAAGGTGTCTAGATTAGAGTAACTGATAAGATTTATTCATACCTATCTGCCTTTTATTACATCTACTACTGAGATGTGTATTTGTTTATCTGTAATATCCAGATTCATTTAGGGTTTTATAATGTAATGGACGAAATGCACTTTCACACTTTCACCTGCACATACATATTGTTAACATTATGATAAATGATTTTGTATTTTACAGACTAGAGGCATATGATAGAAATCAAGATTTTCGAGGAGAAGTAGTGATTTTACCAGAACCTCTAGATCCAGACTGGCCGGGTGATGGATTTCACCAATTACAACTTGAACATCAAATCCATCTGCCTAAACTTACAAAAGAGCAAATAGATGGATACTTTAAGTACAGGATGGCAGATGACAACGAACAGATCTCAGATCTTAAAGCTCTACAAAAAGGTAAAAAAATGTATGAGAGTCAAAAGATATATGCCTGCAGTATAAATGTAAAAGCACCATCCATATTTTTCACCGGATTTGTTGGAGCTGCTATGCGTAAAAAACTAACGTACAACTACAAAATTAGGATAGACAAAGATAATGGTGAAGTACTAAACAGTCACTGTGAATGTCCATCTGGCAAGGGTCCGCATGGCACGTGCAAGCACATAGCAGCTGTGCTTTATATGTTGCATGATTTTGTACAAAGCGGATCTGACCCAAAAGTTCAACAGTCCTGCACAGAAATGTTACAAACTTTCCATAAGCCAAAGAAACAATATGCTGGAACACCTGTAAAAGCAAAAGACATCCCAAACACCTCAAGAAAATGTAAGCTGACGGACCCAAGGCCACCGGAATATCGAAATATTGAAGGCTATGAAGATCATGTAAGGAGTACAGTTTTGAATTACTGTGCAAACACATCAAAGGACATTACAATGAAGTATTTGTGGGAAAGAGCTGATTTGCAAGCAGCTGCAAATGATCATAATTACTTGGATCTACCTGTCACAGAACACTGGGTTGACAATTCCTATGTATGCTCAGATAGCACCATTAAAGAGTTGGAAAAGAAAACGCGAAAGCAAGCAGACTGTAAGAGATGGAAGGAAGAAAGATTGTGGAGGATAACAGCTTCTCGTTTTGGTGAGGTATGTAAGCTTACAGCACGAAGAAACATGAATAAACTATGTTACTCTTTCATGAAGACATCGAGACTTTGCAATAAAGCAATAATTCATGGAAAACAGTATGAATCAAAGGGATTAAAAGTGTTCCAATCAAAATCAGGATTGAACGTTCAGAAGTGTGGTCTATTTATTTTCAATGAAAGACCATATATAGCAGCATCGCCTGATGGTCTCATAGGTAGTGATGCCTTAGTTGAGATAAAATGTCCATACACCGGAAGAGATAATATGATAGCACCAGGAAAATTATTCCCATATTTAGAGTATCGAGATGGGGAGATAGAATTAAAGCAAACAAGCAATTACTATTATCAAGTTCAAGGACAACTGTATATATGCAAAAGACAATGGTGTTATTTCATTGTTTACACATTCAAAGACATTCTCATCAGAAAGATAATGATTGACAAAGAATACTGTGAGCATAGTCTGTTACCAAAACTTGAAGTCTTCTATGAAAAGTATCTTCGTAAATATATAGCTGCTCAACTATAATCAGTGTGAAAGAAAACAAATCAACATCTATACATAATTTGAAAAGGATGCCATTGCAGAGAAATGAGTAGACAGTGTAAATGTTAATGTATAAAAAATAATTATTTGATCGAGTGAATGAATAGAAAAATAAACAAAGATTGTATTGATTTTGTCTTAATTTTATTTAGAATTTAATATTATTATATTCTAAGTATATTCATGCTAACCTTCCAACAATACAGCGGTGAAAATTGGTAATTTTGAAGCATATAAATGCTATTCTTGAACCCAGATTAACTTTTGACATTGGAAGTTCAGAACTTAGTATTTTAAAGTTTTTCGCAAGACCAATGACTCTTTCAACATGTATACGTTTGGACGCAATGCGTCTGTCCTTCACGACTGTCTCTGGTTCAAGCTGTGATTTTCCTGCCAGCATAGTAGGTGTATTGACCTTTACATCCTTATTTGCAAATAAATCTTGCACCATTATCCCCCGGTCTGCCATAATGCTGTCTTTTTTATTAAAAAGGTCTTTCTTACAAAGATCTGAACGCTCTATTATTTGTCTGTCGCTAGCTGTTCCGGCATAAGAATCACTGACAAATGTAACTAAACCTCTTGGTGAAACACCAATCATAGTTTTGAGGGTATTTTTATGTTTATATGATGAAAACGTCGAGCTTTGAGCTGAAAAATTTGATGGTTTCTGTATTGGGACCTCTGTTGCATCAAGGATGACACGTGTTGTTGAATGTTTCCTCTTAAAATCCTCGGGCATATATTGTGTAATAATATCTCTTGTAGGCCATGTATTTATTTCCTTTAGTTGACAATACATAAAGTTTATCCATGTTTCAATCACCTTCGAAATAGTCGGTTGACTCACACAGAAAAATAGGCTAAGTTCATAGTCTTCCTTATTTAGACGAAGTTTCATTAATGTTAAAAACAATTGGTTTTTTGGTTCTATCTTTTGACACTTATAATTTAAATGGTTTACAGCTGGTCCTAACACATGAAAAAACATCATGAAATGGCCATAGTCATCAAATCCAGTATAATATTTGACTGCATTAGGTTTGTCTTTATAATTTTCTATTGAATATTGTCCACTTTTGTCAGTTAATATTTCACATTGTACTTGGGTACTTGCAAATTGATCACTATCACTGGCAATGGTTGCTATTTTATTTTCTGTTATAATTTCAATCTCATTGCATAAATTGGATATATCTGGGTCACTACAGGTGGACACAGGTATGCTTGAGTGTGTACATGTTGAAGTACGCTTTTCATATCTTTTCTTCCTGTTCAAATCAGCTTCATATTTGGCTACAGGGGTCTTTGTCATGCGTTCATGAAACACTGATGGCACTGCACCTCTTATCAGCCTTTTTCGTTTCCCTGAAAGATAAAATTGTTATATATACATAGTATAAATCATAGAAAGATTTACTCACACTATTCAACTAAAATATACTGATTTATTTTAATAAAATATTACTTACATTGTACATTATATGTTATAGTACATGCACGTGTACTACATGTTCTTATTACCAACGCACCACAATATATATAGAAATACAAGTATATTATCAACACCAATGTTTAATTACCTTCTGCAGTTGTTGTATAATCCTCTGGTAGAAAATGTTTATGACACACAACATCATGCTTTGATGGTTCCCATAACTTTGTCTTATTTCCTGAAACAGCCTTTTTTACTGCAACTCTCCACTTGTCTCTTAAAACTTTGTCTTTTGGAAAATGCAATCCACCAAAGCTCTTACATAAAGGTACACAGCAATACTGCACCATTTTCAGATTGTATGTTATAAAACATTCACCTCTAGAATAATATCAACAAAGCACATTCATTAACCAAATACACAAATTAACCTTGGAATTTAGCATTGAAAAGCTATATAAACCTATGTTGTAAACACTGATAAGCGGTCAGCAGAGAGAATTTACTATGCCCTCTAAATACTACTTCCGCTGTAGAGAAAAGCAGCTTATTGCCCCCATTATGTTAGTGATACATGCAAACAAAACTCATAAGTATACTCCGAACTTCGTGGCGATTTTCTATAAAAATACAATTCGGAACTACCTTGGCGATTTCCACGCTTTGTAGATAATCACCGAGGTAGTTCCGAATGTAAAAATACATGTATATCTGCATCGAAAATCGCCGAGATATTCCAAGTGTTCATTGTCCAAAATATAAAAAATGTAAAATATTATTCCTGAGCATATTGTTTTATTTTCTCTTCCAACATTTTCCCATTAGCTCCTGCAAATTCGTCTATCTGAAATTCAAACAACAAAATTATGTTCAAAATATGTTCAAAATAAAGAGGTTAAAATAACGTAGCCACAAAGTGTGTGAGACAGCTCAATTGTATTTTTTTTTCAAGTCAAAATATTTTATTGGCATAAACAATATGTTCATCGCCAAGAAAAACTTTTTTTACAAATAACGTACATTTGTATATACAATATATAATGTTAAATATAAAAGAAAAGCATGCACAATTAATATATACAATGTATGACAAAACACTAATTAAATAGAGAAAAAAATACAGATGTATATAAACAGGTATTAAACAGGATGTAAGATAGGCAATGTATGTTTGATGACATATAACAAGCTTAATTCATTATATTATAATATGATTATGACATGTTCTTCAACATCTAGCGTATTAAATCCTTTGACTAACGATTCATACACATTAACGATTCCATGCTTAATTAAGATATTTGTCTGATGCCTGACTTACATATTCATCAAAACCGCATCATTTATTCTAGGCCACTAGACAAACTAATAAACATTTTATATTTCTTTAGATGTCAACTATATCAAAGCGCTCAAAGCTCTCATTCTCGAAGCATTTCAAACAAACATGCAAAAAGCCCGTGACGATAAAGACCGAGTTATTCCGATTGGAGCGTTCTTTGTAAGATATAACAAATGCATTTTACCTTTTCTCCATATTTATAGAAGACAAACATTGGCATACATTCGATTCCAATCCATTCTGCAATATCCTGTAATTATAACAGGAAATTCTCAAAGACTATGTAGGAAATATGAATTATATTGCAGGTCATTGACATTTCTAAAATAAATTATAATCCACATGTCAAAAATACTGGGCCGAAAAAAAACCTATCAATTCTCGAAAGAACATGCGTAACAAAGTGGTTACGACATTTGATTGGTAGTGTTTGGATAGTCAGCTGTGTGTTTCGCTAATGAAAATCACCTCGTCGATGCTCTTGAGCAAAAACTTTATCCTATAAGCTTATTACTTAGAGTAAGGGAGCAGACAACTTTGTTTTAAATGTAGTAACCTAACAAGACAGACTTAGAATTTATAAATTTCAGAGATGAATGTACAAAACCCAAGTGTAGAACAGGAAAACATATGAATTAAGACAATAGGGATTTAGGAGATGAAATTGTGACAATAATGGCGATTTTCCGTCAAAATAAGGAGACACAGAAACACAGACTTACCACACAGCTAAAAAGCAAAGAGAAAGCCTGTTTTTAGATCTTGAAACTTTGTGATAAAAGGGACACCACAAACAAATAATGGAAACAAGAATCTAACGCTTTTCCGGCCAGGAACGGACAATGGGGGGGATAAACAAAGTACTAGAGCGTACCAATCTCACAATTGTGCCAGAAGGTCCAAGAGAAAACAGTAACAAATTGTCATGGTGATAAACCTTCAACCCACCCTTCACTTCACAATGTTGAGTGCAAAAACTAACGAACACATAAAAACAAGAAGCTACTAGTAAAAACATTGTCCAGATTAAAAGAAAAATGTTCATTTTCACCTACCGTAGCTTCGTCGACGTCAACTTTTACAAATATAAGTTTATTATTCACCGTTGGGTCCTTAGACAACCTCTGAAAAATAAATGCAAAATGCAAAATCGTAGTTACGTAAGGTATCAAATATATTGTTCATTTATCGACTAATTATTATAAAAATAATACAAATACAATTTTTTTATTCAAGCAATTAAGCACAATTGTGCATTTTTGCCGTCAGTTTGAGGCGATAACAATACATACATGTATACATGTCAATTGCAAGTTGTGACAATAAATCATCAGAAAAATAAGAAATCATATACGAACAAGCATGTATGCTTGTAAGATAAATTAGAATTTTACTGATGTCAAAGTATGTACTCAACAATTAAAATACAGAGGATTCCCGTTTATAAAACTTGAATTAACAAAACAAGACAAATATACGGTAACAACATATTCACAGTAAAATAATGATGTTAAAGTATATTTATATCGCTAATTATTTTCGGAACCAACCCCCATACCTCAAAGACAGGTCCAACAATCTTACATGGTCCACACCAACCTGCCCAGAAATCAATGACCACGACTTTATCACCTGCTTCTTCTAGGAACGATTCCAGTTCATCCTGAAATCATTAAAAAAAAAAAAAAAATATATGATGATATATATTGAAAAAACCAAGAGGGCCATGATGGCCCGTTATCGCTACCCTGAATACCACTGAATGCTGTGTGACCTAGACCCCAGGTGACGTATAATCGAACTTTACTTAGAAAATACAACACAATATTTCAGGTCAATTTCCAGGACATTTTTGATCAAAACAGTAGTCACTAGAGTGTCAACAAGATTTTATTTGCTCTAGTGAGTCAGTTTTTCATCCTAGATGGCCCATGTTCAAATTCATTCGAGCAATTACCTAGACAAGTATTATCACAAAGTTTGATGACAATTGAGGCAAAATAAGACCACTGAAGTGTTCACAAACAAAGTGGACGGACGATGGACAACGGGTGCTAAACATTAAACGATCCTAAAAGATAACCCTGAGCTAGCTCAGGTGAGCTAACAATAACACAAGCAATTAGGGACTTTTGTCAGTTATCTTTCCCGGATAAAATCTGAAGCAGTCCAATTGGTAAGTAGGTCCTTACAGTTGGAATCCTCGGATTTTATCAATGAATTCCTATGCAAGGATAACAAAATATTTCATCTAATATCTTTCTTGGTAATAAAGATATTAATAGGAGTGATGAAATTTAGATAGTTCTTTACCTTAAAAATACTAAGCTTGAATTTCAACAAATTAAATGATTTACAAAAAAAGTTTAGGCAAATTGACATTGAAAAGTAAGGGTAAAATCCGAATAATCCAACTAACAGGACCTACCCATTTGAAGATTATACAAGAGGAAATAACAGACTAATAAGTCCCTTATTGTTTTGAACAGTCGGTTCGACATCACTATTGAGTATTGATTACCAGCTGAAACCATCTGCAGTACATTTCCGCTATAAATACCACTTAGTGTGGCGTAGGTGTTGCTACAACCGCTTTGTGGCCTAATTGGTTTAGTCCCTGATTCACAAGGCACTTAAGGTTACTGGATCTCTAAAATCTGAAAATTCCAGGGGAGGTTGGAATCATTTTGACTGGATTTCCGCGGATCCTTCATTGTCCTTATGAAGTAATACATCTTAATCAAGTATGTTACATGTACATATGTATTGTAAAATCATCTTAACAGACACACTGTGAAAGCTGTGATTTAGTTTAAGTTACTCGCTAAAATATGGAGGGGTTTTGGGTTTTAATCCAAACCAATTATTTTCTAATTTCGACCCCTAAAACAATCGTGTACTTGATTCACTCCACCCATGGATAGTATTCGAAACCATGGATAATCGAAGATGATTTCAATACACGGTTGTTTTTATTATACTAGTACATGACTGTAAAATCAAGAATCAGTTTTCATATATCATGAATATAAATAATATAATATACATTTTAGCGCAAACACAAAACAATTTTGCTCCAAGTTAACGATATATGAAGTACAGTACAGTGTATTCACTTATTTAATAATCGACGATCAATCAAGCTCGTTATCATCATTAAACATCATGATACCCTGGACATAGCCTAACGATACAAATAATACTCGTATAGTAATCGAGAAGTTTTGTACAAAAGTCATTAATAGTTGATGACTTATTTTATGCTCATGATATCATCACTTAATATTCATCCTATTTTACTCTGACAATATAATATCGAACCAAGCAGGCATTCATTTACAAATGGATAATTTCACAGGTAATGAGAGACTTTTGTTAGTTATCTTTCCTTAATAACATCTAAAGCAATCCAATTGGTAAGTAGGTCCTTTCAGTTGGAATTCTTGGATTTTATCGCTGAAGTCCGTTAAAAGGATAATAAGATATTTCATCAATATCTTCCCTGTTGATTAAGATATTAACAAGAGTGGCGAAATTTAGATAGTTCTTAAACAAATCAATACGCTGCTTGATTTTCCAACATATTAAATCATTTACAAAAAAGTTATTGAAGATTAATTGTGGCAAATTGACATTGAAAAGTAAGGGTAAAATCCGAGTAATCCAACTGTTTGGACCTACCTATTTGAAGAGGATACAAGGGGAAATAACTGACTAAGGTCCCTAATTGTTTTAAAATGGGGTTACTCTTCCACAGTCATATTTTACAATTTTGGTACAAATGGAAATGTCAAAAAGCAAACCAAAGTACGAAATTTAGAAATAGAATGAAGTCAAGCCTTTACGTAATAGTAGAACAAAGTCATTGAAAATAATGTTCTCACTGCGTGCCACAATCCATGACACAGAATCACGTGTATAAATTTTACCTTTTATAATACAACGTTATAAGCGGATTCCATATGTATGTCCGTACATTAACCTGTGAACAATTTGTGGTAATGATTGGCACAATTATCAGCAAGATTCAACACCAGACTTCCATGATCTAAAATCGAGTCTAACTACAATCATAGCATGACAATTAGTTTTCATTTTGTTAAACGCCGTGTCAACACAAATTATGGTCATTTACGTCGACCAGCTCCCCTAACCTAGCTTTTTTAGACCGTGGTCTATAACCAGTACTTACTTACTCTTATACTAGGCCTATAATTTCGACATATGCCTTATTAATGGAAGGAAATTGACATTATTGTGAATACTAATGGAAGGGAACACCAGGCCGGATGAGCCTCGCACTAGTCACCTCTCAGGGACACTAGACTCTATATCCTGTCTACTACACTACAGGCCAGGTATGAAAACTCATCAATAAAATAACAATACATCAATATAATTTATTTATTTATTTTGTTGGATTTAACGCCATAGCAACACCTTGTTCAGGTTATATAACGGCGTCCAGCGCACCTAATCTAGCTTTCCTGGACCCTTGTCTATAACCAGTACTCACCTACCCTTCCACAAGGTTAGAAACGTCTTTACATATCTTGTTAATGGGTGAAAATTGTCATAATTGTCAAATTTTCATGAGAGGGTATAACCGCCCCGGGGGTGGGGTTCTAACCCGTACCCCTTCGGGACACTAGATTCGAAATCCAGGTGCGCTAACAACACATCAATATAAATAAAACGCTATTTTTATAGTAATAAAGTACTCACCATATTAAATAGTTCATGCATTTTATCAAGAATATTTGTACCTAGTCCAACAACAAGAAAAAAACACAATGCGTTTAGAAATCAGAAAACAGAAAACATCGAGTAACTATTTCCACCTTGTTACCATAGCAACCAAATAGATATCGATTACGAGTTCTGTCATTATTCTATAATAGCGTAAAATTAATTTCATCTAACATAATATCGTATAATGTTTTATAGAAACTGTTCACCTTATCACAGTATTCAGTGACAAATGAGCCGGTGGGGTTTAATTCTTTTTAACTAATCACATGAGATTGTATGGTTTGAGATTCGGAAATGAGGAAATATTCAATACTCAGCGATTGAGTTGACCATAACATGATGTTTAAATGCGCTAATACATTGTATCTCTAATTACAATACAGTAAGCTTTATCGACTTTTAATGGAATTGTCCGATGAATAACGACTGCCAATACGGAAAAATATGTTGATAAAAATTGTTTATACGGAAACCACCGATCTTTCACGATTGTCTACACGAAAATGCCCGATGTTTTGATGTCTCATTCCCGAAGTTAGATGATTGATTATACGAAGATAGTCGATGTTTTACTATTTTTATACGGAAATATATGTATACTCCATTTAAGGATTACGTTGATGTTTATCACTGCGTTAATTAACTTTGAGGTCTTTCATGCTAATCATTGGCCAAACGGCATTTATTGTCTGTTAGGCAAACGTTTAGTCAACGGTTGGCACAACAATACTTTTAAATATATTTGACCTTGAGCTGTTTTGATCCAAAGGTCTGTTATATTAGATTATACTGAGACGTAAATCCGTCCTTGACTCACCGGGATATATTATGAAATAAATCGACCATTCTTTCGCCGAAACAAACTCAATTATTCATGTGAGCTTTGATTATTAGCTTCAAATCATCTGCACAAACATTGAACCCAGGTGTAAACAAGGACATGTTCAAAGTTTAATTGTGAGGAGGATTTAGAGAAAACAATTACATCTCACAGGCTGGTCTAGTCATTTCCGGACAAAAACATGCACTAGTTATTTATACACTGTTTGAATCTTTCCTATTGCACGGCGACAATACTACGTGACTATGACATCACAAACGTTACGGTTTCAAGAAGAAAATAGAACAAATCCACTTTAATCATGACAAGAATTAAAAGACTTACTGCTCTTTGAAACTTTGAGTCGAAAGTGATTTTTTCACCGTTTTCTCTTCAAACCGGAACATTTGCGATGTCATAGTCAACGAGGTATTGTCACCGTGTATTGAGTACTGCAAGAATTTGACGAACAAATAAGTGTATGTTTAGTCTCTGAATTCCATAACTTTGTAACCTGAACAAGCACTGGTGATCAATGTAACAGAGGCCGTTGTTGAATGGTAACTATAATTCTAAATTGTTTGTTTATGGGTGTCACTGCATTCCCATTCATTTGAGACGAACTGGGTTCTCAAGTGTATATATTTTAATTGATATCATGTAATTAATAAACAAACGCGAGTATGGTGCTACAAAATATATCTATTGACACATGCAGGAAAATCAATTTTAATTAAAGGCACGTAGAGTCTATTGTTTTCTATTTATAAAAAAATACATGAAAATAACATGTTTCAGAAGACAAAACAAAGCAATTGTTCTAATTGGCCTACAAATATTGAATTCTAGTACTGTGAGACAAAAGCGCGAAAAAATGAATTACCAAAGACGTAATACGTAATTAGCGTGACATGCACAATTTGAAAGTTTTTATATGTTGACAGCAGCTAAATACGATAATTTTTTCTGTAGTATATGGTTTCTACGCTGTGTGAAAGGTCTGTGTTTTTACTTTTGCTGTTCATGATATGCTTTTCAGACGCAATTTTATCTCTGGTCCAAAAATGAAACTTACGCTTGTGTCTGGTGTTTTATTTGGGATACAATTAATTGTTTGTGATTCTTACCGAATGACAAAATACGCCATACCAACTAACAATTCGCTGGGAGTGAAGACAATGAGATGTGCATCAAAGTCAACAGAACTATCAAACATCGCAGCTAGATTTAATGTTGAATCTGGTGATTGTAAAGGCGAGACTCTTGAGCCATCAGAAAACAACGAAACTATAGATGGATATATAACCATGAGGAAAACAATAGTTAGGGAAGTTTACATTCCGCCGGTAAGATGTTTTTGTTGGAATCTTGTCGCAGCTTTTTTCTCCCATGCTTTACTGTATAACATTGGGTAATGCGATAAAAAATAGATCTACGATGAATATAATAAGGTGGAATTGTACTTCTGATTCATTTTAGATTTGCATTATGATTGGTACCAAAAAACTTGTAGATATTTCAAATTCAAATCCATACTTTATTTGACGTCATTACTGTTAATTACGTTACCATGACGTCGTGAACATGACAACGTCGCGCACTTTTTACGTCATTTGACAATGAAACCGAAAACGTGTATAATATGCTGCTAAATCTATTTTCCGAAGTACCATTCTAACTTAAAATATAAATACCGCCATCATAGAAGATTAATGACGTCAGGTTGTATCTGTGTAAAATACCTATTACAGAACACAAAATGGAGGAAAAAACAGACCATTCGTCACCTTTGGTGTATTGTCTTTTTATTTTAACGCGAAGCCTTAGAAAATAACATTTTCACACGTAGCTTTGCGACTTTTGCAAATATGGTTTCTTAGCTCCACGATGACATAAAAATTGATCTTGTACCAAAGTCGACTATTGTCTTCTATATATCTATACATTTTGTTCATATACTTGGATTTTCCAAACATTATGAACAATTTCAGATATTTTGCAACCATGGCAGCAAAATTCTTTTTTTTCTAGAAAAAAAAAACAAAAAATAAGAACAACGACGTCATTGTCGGATCTTCATGAAATGATGCCGCATCAGTAAGATGTACAAAATAATAAAATCATGGCGCGGTCTTCAAACTTATATTGTCTATTAATTACTATTCGATATTGAATTTGCGACTGCATAGCCAAGAAATTTTGGTAGATTTTGTAAGATTTGAACATTTTTGTAAGATTTCTCCTAGTGCATGAATGTTTTGAGCCGTTTTATCAAATACTGCTTACGTGTACATTTCAACATAGAACGTGATCTAGCGGTTAGTACTCTAGGGTATAAAGCCAACGGGCTTGGTTCCAATTCTGGTCACCCATGACCAATTTTAAAAGTTGATTTGAAGATAATCAAAATAGTAAACTTTATGGCCGAAAGAATTGTTGCATTTGATATTTAAGTGGATGGTTAAGGTGAAATAACGATTTGTATGGATCTCAAATCGGTTGTTTTGGACAGTAGAGTTGATTCTTTGGACCTTTTATCGGTTTAAAATAGTGGTTTTAGGGTTGCGACGTTTAGCGTCAGTTGCGACTTTTAGCGGCACTGTCACGTTTAGCGGCGCTACATGCATCTTTTTTGGCTTTAAGTTGAAATTCCAAAACATTTTGAATCAAACTAATAATAATTCTTTAATCTATTATACAAAATATTTTTGTGTTTTAGTTATTAGAGAATGGTTTAAAATTTTACAAGTTACCCGTTGATCCGAGAGGTGAATGTGAGATCGAGATAGTTTTCACCATGGTACATCCGTTGTGGGATGCGTAAGTATAAATGTGTTGTTAACTTGTTATATTGAATCATTATTTATACAGGGCATATAATCTTTTAAGGGTAAAGAAACAGTCGTTTATTGTCTTATTCTAGAACCAGTTCAAGCCGCCCGGCTAGCTCAGTTGGTAGCACGCAAAGTCTACTGGTAGAGGGGTCGTGGGTTCGATTCCCGGGCTGGGCATGCTTTCGTGGAGCTTTGTCATGAAATCATTTCTAAGGCCATTCTCCCTCCTACCAATGATTCTTAATTGTGTAGGTCAGTTGTCAGTCACTGACGAAAGTATGCGCTTAGTAGTTGGTTAACAGCTCATTCCAGAGTTTTAGCCTTTCCAGGAGCAGTGAGTAGGTTGACTGACCGCCGTTATATGACCTATACAATGTGTTGCCACGGCGTTTAACCCAACAAAAACAACAACAAAAATATCTAGAAAGTAAGCTTTTCATACACTGGACTTGTTACTTCAATAACACTCATTCATTCCCACAAAAAGAAACTGGCAAACTAGCTCATCTAATCTTCACTCGTATATAATACAAGCCTCAAAAACAATTATAATCAAATACCGTAACAAGGGGACCATGATGGTCCTTTATCGCTTACATGGTTACCATTGATAAAAAATGGTATTGGTCATAGTAATATAAGAATCGAACTCATTCGAGCAGTTACATAGACAAGCATCCTGACCAAGTTTGGTGACAATTGAGTAAAAAATGTGTCCGTTTGAGTATTCACATTATTTTTTACATATTTGAGCTGTGTGACATGGTTTTTACCTCGGATGACCTAGGCATCAAAACAACATTTCAGACCTATTTTCAGGATATTTAGATCAAAAGCACAGGGATTCCAGGCGATCACCAACCACATATACCTATACTATATATCATAGGTACGGTGGCATAGAGGTGACATGGAGAAATATTTAAAATACCGCTGCTATTACGTGGCCACACAGTAGCTATTACGTGCGCACGCAATAACGTTTACGTGGCCACGCAATATCTGTACGTGCGCACGCAGTAGCTTTTACGTGCGCACGCAATAACGTTTACGTAGCCACGCAATAACTTCAAATACATGCGCACGTAATAATTGTCTAATGAAAATGCTCGTTATAGCGGCCGCCAATTTTGACAACTCTCATTGGTCAATTATTACGTGCGCACGTAATGCCACGTAAACGTTATTGCGTGAGCACGTAAAAGCTACTGCGTGGCCACGTAATAGTAACGGTATTTTAAATATTTCTCCATGTTACCTCTATGCCACCGTACATAGGTATATATGGTTGGTGATCGTTTGATCAGAACCGTAGCCACTACAGTGTTAACAAGATTTATTCTATTTGAGCTACTGTGACCTAGTTGACATGGATTATGTAAGCAATTCAGGTCTTAGTAAGCGACATATGAACGTAGACATTCGACGGACATGCGCAGTCAAATTCATTATAACGGTTAATAGGTTGATCCCAAGCATGAATAAATAGTCCCATTGTTTACAATATCTGACAGTATATCAAGCAGTCTTGTTGTCAACACATAATACATGAAAGTATCATTGTTAATTCCCTTTTAGCATTTTCATCTGCTAAATACTGATAACAAGTTATGTAACCTCTGACCGATTTCTGTCCTTTCTGTACATTCAATAGAATCCCCGATGTGCTAAAAATAGACGCGCCTGCAATATTCCATTGTCTAAAAAATAGATCATATACCTGTGGTACAGGAAATCATGATCGGTTGACTCGCATTTTTCAGCGGGCGGTATCAGCGTCGCGTCATGAACCTTCGTTATACAGTTCGTTTGTACATTTTATACGCCGCAAATCCTTTCTGATGACATCAAATTTTGCCCTATTAAATCCATGTCCGGATAGCGCTATCGTCGCTATCGGTGTTATCATGATTAATTACCAATTAGACCGGTTTGGTACATTATGTAACAATGATTAATAAGACTAGAACACAGTAGGTTTTGTATCAATGTTTTCAATAACATGACATTACATATCTTTTATTTTAGATTGACCTTTATTCTCGCCGATACTTTGGATGAAACTGTACCAACGGATTTAGCACCAGAGGTTGATATACCCGCTAGAGTTATATTTAATAGAGATCTTGGTAAGAATAACTTTAAAACGTATGTTTTGGGCAAAATGTTCTGTATAACTACAAATGTAGTATTAGAAATAATTATACTATGGACCGACTTAGTTTGCCAGGGCAGCTTACGAACCGGCGTTAACTGGTCACCGATTGGTACGCCCCGGTGAGACATATGAATCAAGCATTCTCGCTAACTAAAGTGGCATCAATTGCAGTGACGGTGGTTGTGTCCAAAATAATAAGCGAAGTAATGATGAAGAAGATGACGATGAATTAATGTTGCAGACGGTCGCATTTAAAGCAGTTTATGTAAATAAATCATTGTTGTAGTCAATATTTTCAAGTTCGCGTCTGGCGAGTAAAATGTGTACTTATAAATCATTATTGTCTATTTTTTCTCAACTGTCAAAGTTTGAATAATTTCACGGTGGAAGATTACACACTATCTCAATATCACGAGCGTTAGACAAAGAGCACGAAGTCACCGTGAAATTATTCATGGTTTGACAGTTGAGAAAAACGGACTATATATATGTAACTCTCATATGAAGGACGCGTAAGGGGAGTAACACACAACATCAATGAGTATTTAACCCATAAAATTAGTAAATTTTAATAATTAAGGTTTCCCTTATAGCCATTTTCAGCCATATTTGTCACACGCTCGCCGCTCAAACGTAACCGGCGTATTCGGCGTACACCGGCTAAAGATTCCGGCTTAATCTAGGAACATATAAAGTGATTCGCCGTACGTCGGCTTAAGCCACCCTGGCAATTCAAGTCGGTCCTATGATTTTTATAGAAACAAAGGGTACACGCGTATTGGTAATATGACTTTGTTCATGAAAGTTAAAAGTGAAAGTGCGTTTTGAAGTCTGCTTCTTTATACATGTTCAGCCGACTTTACAATTTTTGTACGATTACTCCTGATCATTGAAATCTCCTTCAGGCAGGTGATACCCCATAGTACCCATATACACCTGGATGAAGTGGAACAGTTGTAGGTAAATTTCTTGATTAAGAAAATTAGCTGTGCTCCTCTGGGGTTCGAACCCGGGACCTTTCGCTCCATAAGGGCTCGTTCCACCACAATTATTGGTGAAAGTGGGTTACTGGTACATGTAACTGATTAAGTCGCTATAACAGTCTATTTCACCCGGTCTCGAAGAAAGATTGGCCAAAAAATTGGCTTCATGATTTTCACGAGAAGTTCTTGGCCATTTTGTTGATATTTTACAGGGATACTTCGAGTTAGGTCAAATACTAATGGAACATGGACGGGTTTCGGTAATGTAGATTTCACCGTTACATTAGATGTACAGTATAAACTGACAATTAAACTGTTGTTGACAAACATCAAGGTTAGAAACAAAGTTTTCTTAGACATTTTTTAAAAATGTATTATGAGGTATTACTTATTGTGACCCGCTAGTCGATAGAGCCTCTGATTACCAATACTAGAAGAATAGGTCCTATTCCCTAATGGGACCTATATACCTTCGTGGAGTTTGGCTATGAAATACTCGTATTTTTTTCAGCCATTCTCTCTCCTTGCGTTGTATCAAGTTGGACAAATCTCTGCAACTGGTTAGGGTATATGTATGGTGGCTGATTTATGCCATGTCATATTTTCGTTTCTTCGCCGCGAAGAAACGAAGAAACGAAAACACGAAGACACGACAAATCCATAGTTTGTCGTACCTTCGTCTTTTCGTTTCTTCGCAACGAAGAAACGAAAAGACGAAGATACAATGAACACTCAATATAATGAACAAACTACTTATAATGCTATTTCAACACAACAACGTTCGTTAATGTACATATAAGACAGTCAAAGCTTTCCATAATTGCGTCATGAATATTGTAATGAGATAAGATCACTTGAACGTGACCCTCATAACGAAACAGCAAGATTTAAATTAGCGAGTAATCGAACGTAGAAATTTAGGTCAGAGGCGCTTTTTCACAAAAAAAACTTACGAAAGAAATCACCGTTAGCCAAAAGCCAGAAACATTTATCATACAGAAATTTTTTGACCAATAAATGCTAAATATTTTGAATCGTGTAGAATATTGATATACCTTTTGATTATCATATCATAATTATATTTATTATCCTTCTTACTTTGAACTGCTATATTTATGATTTTTGACTTATGATAATTTTACGTAAGAATTTTTGTGAGAAGGTGCACAGGTTTTAATCAGATTGGAATGTGTGCAGAAACGTTTAAAGGGCAGTGTCAATCTGATTAAAACCCGATCTAAATTTTTACCGCTCGCATACACGCTAATTTAGATCTGGCCTTTTCCAAACGAAGGTCACGTTCAGGTGACCTTTTCTCATCATAATATTCATGACGAAATTGTTATGATACGTAACTTGTTTACATCGTCTACGTCACGCAATTTGAAATGAGCCGCCCAATCGCAGACTGTGAATAATACAAACTCCTCACAGCGGTTACGTCACGCGTTGCTACTTTAACCACTGCCTTCACATGAATCACGTGACGCAAGTAGTACCATGTGACTTATGTTTAAATTTAAACGAGCAATAACGGTCAGCCTAAAATGTGTTAGGCGTAATGTAGCGAAAAATAACATTGAATGATAAAAATTGTGGTTGATTTACAAGTACTGCGAAAGAAATAAGATAAATTAAATAGAAATATATCATAATGTACCAAAATTGTTTAGTTCATGAATAAATTACAAGTACAATAATCCATTTAATATTTACTTTGCGTAACATTTTGTTATTCATGCAATTTTACGCACTTTGGGTAACCGGTGTCAGGGTAAAATTAATCTTGTTTTTTTACAAGTTATTTATTTATACTATTTATTTTTTCCCTTTATGTACTTTGAACATCATATTTTACTAAGAGAAGACTAAATTTATTGAAAATATTGAATTGTAAAAGAAAAGATGAAAAAAGTTTTTCGGCTCTCTGAGGGACGAATTTTACTTGTGGTGGCAGTGGTTATTGATTTGATAAAGGGAGATAACCGCTGCGGGGAGTTTGTGAATAATACCGCTGTTAAATTTCCATGCAAACCTTGGTCTAAAAATAGAAATTACGAAATCAAAATGTGATTAATAGTGTTTTCGTCTAGATGAAAGCTACGCATTGATTGGTTGACACAAAGTTCATCTCGACGTGACCTTGCATTGACTAAGTAGAGATCCAGTACGGCAACGCGAGTAGAACAGGATCTCTGTTTAAATACGGAGATTGGGGCAGTGTATAATATATTCCATTTTCAATTATTATAGTACTCTCTATACATATAATTATTACATGTTTTCTTTTACATTCCAGTTATTGGTCGATGACGTAGAACTAATGTATGTAACGCCTACAACGGCTCCAAGTGACAGCAAATTATTGGGGATACGTCAAATGCAACATATAATGTTACACAGCATAACATTCAAAGAAATTTAATGCTATAAAGTTATTGTTAAATTTTTAAACTGTCAGTGGCGCATAAATTAACCAAAGTATTTAAATACTTACTACAATATTTTTGTACTCACTATCGATAAGAAAGTTATCTATATCTGATTTTAGTAGTGTATGAATGATTTTTTTCCATATTTGTTTCTATTCAAGACTTGATTTCAACAAACTAATTAATGAAGATTCGGTCACAAAATAACTTATACAAATGTGAGCAGACTGTCAATCTGAGAACATAGAACGTAGGATATTGTTAGGGCTGCAACGATTCGATTCGATACATCGAAAATCTATATCGATTGCGAGGGCGCCGATTCGATTTCGATTCGAGACCCGTGATTTTCGATCCGATACCGGCCTTTAAACATGTCTATATAAATATTAGGATTAAAGGCAAGGTGCACCTTATAGACAATGTGCATTGTCTGTGTTTCACATTGTTACATTTCTCTCAAGTTTCATTATGATTTTAAGTAATGTGTCTTGGAAACTCAAAAATTTATATTTTATATAGTTGTATATAAATTTTCAAAACCTGTTATCAATAAAAGTCAGTTAGCTTTAAGGTCAAATGAATGTATTGATTTATAAACTACACTATTCAATGAATCGAATAAAAAAATCGAATCGAAAGAAAGTAAATCGTTGCAGCCCTAGATATTGAAATACTGGTGTGGAGGAGCATTACAAATGTTGCCTTAGACGATAGCTCTTTTATTTTTTATTGGGTTTAACTTCGTGTCAACATATATTAGGTCATTTTACTGTGTCCAGCGCACCTAACCTAGCTTTCCTCGACCCTTGTCTATAATCAGTACTCACCTACCCTTCCACAAGGCAGACCGGAAACTTCTCCATATATCTTATTAATGGAGGAAAATCGAAATTATTGTCAAATTTCCATGGAAGGGTATAACCTCCCCGGGTGGGATTCGAGCCCGTACCCTCTTGAGGACACGAGATTCCAAATCCCGGCGCGCTACCAACTGCGCCACCGATCCGGATATAGCTCTTTTAAACAAAAAAGGTAAAAAATAAGATTTGCTTGATTTGATGACATAACTCTGACGTCATATAAAGGTAATTCATATGTACATATCTAATCATTAGGGCTCTTAGACTTGTCTATGCAATGCTACGCTAGGCATCTTGGGTAATATAAATTATTTTCATAAAACCTATGTCAGTTTTGACATTTGACCAACGCTCCGTTCAACTGCACAGTAGCAATGTTATCTGTTTTGGTGTCATTTAATAATATGGTATTGCAATCCAATAAGGATTGTACGCAGCTGGAGTCTGCGCATACTACATCTATATAGAGCAGACATATTTCAAATTCTCAATAAACATATAAACTAAAAAAACATTCATTAAATGATATACATTGTAACATATTTATAGACAATTTATTGTATATTTTATAACATGAACGTGACATGGTGAAAGTTTATACAAGAGAAATGAAGATCTGTATCCTTTTAACATTGACCTCTGAAATGAAATAAAATGTGTAAATTAGAATGCTGAAGACAAACTATAAGAAAAAAACACCCCTGGTGTGATTCGAACGCGCACCTTTCGATCCCTGAGTATAGCTACTACATACGTACATGTATATACTTGAACATAAAATATGAATTACTCCGAAAGTCACCTGTTTACAGGTGGTTTCAATGATCAAGGTTTATTGTACAAAAGAGAATTGATCATTTAGGACCCTTTGGCTATATCGTGCGTCAGCAGCGAGAATCTTGAAAACCTGTGTACGAAAATGTCTATGAATAGAACAAGTTAATATAAAATTATGTACAATAGATACAAAACACGTCATATGATATATATATATAATCTTACCCTAATTGTGTGATCTGTGAAAGCACATTATTTCCAAGACAGGTAAATTGTGCCAAACATTTAGAAACAGTGATGACGTCACCAGTGCTGTATATTCGACCATCGTATACACATCCAGCTACAAAATACAATACAGTCATGACAGATCTATATGGAACGCCTAAACTGTCTCATATGTTTATTTTTCTCCATAACGACGTCTATTTTGTGCAAAACAACACATGTCATTTGAGGACAACGAACATTAAACATATAAGGCAGTTTAGGCGTTCCATAGATTAACTACTTTAAGATATTTAATATGTTGATTTCTTGTATACTGCCATTCGGAACACCGCCGCGTTCATCTTCAAAGATACATGTATTTGCCTAGTAAATTACCGGGGAGTTCCGAACGGTAATCTTCCTACCTCTGGAACGGATTGGTTCATTTTTAATGTTTACACAAACACGTTTTGTTATTTTTTTATGTAAAACTTAGGCTACTGAAAACAGCAAAGGGACGTAAAACAAATAAAACACCAAAATATGTAGGCTTAGATAATATTGGCATTATTAGAAATAAAGTATCCAGCACTTACTTTGACCATTTACTTCACGTTTGTTTGGACAAACACCACTGAAAGTAAAATGTGAAAAACAATGAGTCGTTCATGTACATACCGGTATTTCCTTGTAAAACGTGTGGTGTTTTAATGCAAACCTTTTCATTTGCTTATACAGTTAAGTTTGGCTATATACGCTACTTTGATTAATGCAAAATCATTCGATTTTTGACGACTGAAGTACCAACTGCTAAATTTCATCAGAAAATGTCCTTATATAAGGACCTTTCCTAGAAACTAGATCACAGATTTAGTTGATTTTTTCTGTAATTTCAAAGTACCATTCATTGTCTGATATAGTGTCAAAAATTAATTCTTATAATTTCAAGACCTATAATATATGTTGCAAGAAATATGCAATAAATGTCACAAAAATGCACTAAAACTGTCTATACCATGACATACAGGATGGATATTTACTACGTTAGACACCATAATTTGTAGTTATATGTCAATTTGCACAAAAATTGTAATTATCAGAACCTACTTTCTTGCTTCAAGAAATGTTTCCATACAATTTAGATAGTTTCAGAAAAAATTGATATTTAAAGTTGAAATCTGTGAATGAGTACATTTGTACCATTAACAATTAAATTAATGTTTTTTTTATTGTGGACCTATGTTTGTCTGCTATGCTAAGTACAGTATGATTAATTTTCTTTTCTAAAGTACGTCTATCAGAAAGTTTTTCTCACATAATAAATATTAAGTTTGGTTATTATACATTCTAATCTTTGTAATGGAATATTTTTCAATGGATTCGATGTTTAATGGTTGACCAGAAACAATCCGCGATTGAATAAAAGAAGGTGAGGTTACCTAAACGTATAACGATCCATTTCATACAACTTTCATTCTTAAGTAACGCATGGCTAAAATCACATTTAAAAACTATGCGACATTTTTAGTTTTTGAAATAAGTAAGAACGATTTTTTTTAAAAATGACGTCATAACGATGATGTCATAATTACCCATATGATGTAATTGGTGAATAATTGTTGTTTCCTAAACATGTCATTTCACCTAGACAATTAGGAATCATTATCTTCTCACCGGTAGCATAAACATGTCCATCAAATAGACAACCGTCTGAAATTGTAAAATGTGTAAGTGTTCATTGACATGCCGGTTCATAATGCAATACGAATTCTGGAAGTTTTTTACCGGGTCGTTTTCCAATGAAAAGCGGCACTTTTCGCAAACATTCTTAGGTGTATAATCATCGTAAGTCAATTTCATAAATGAGCAGTTCATAATCCGAAGTATTAAGTCCACACCCACATATTTTGTATACGCCGAATAATAAGGTCGTAGCCGATTTCAAACATCGCGATCAAAACAGATTTAGTAAAGTCGATACAAAAGAGCTATACGTAATACATACGTTAATCAGTATTATTATCACTTTAGATCAATAAAACTACATTCTGTTGCCACGTTCTTAATGTAAATTTTCAAATAAAATGATTTTATCTCCTTTAATTTAATATCAAATGGTGTGATTTTATTTGTCCATAAAATACTAGTTAAGATATTTTTGTGTGTGGAAATGTTACTGTTGAAATATTACCTTGTCCATTGGCTTGTCGTCTGATTGTTGGACATTGTCCACTGAAATAATAATATCAATTAAGGTAAGAATCAAAGAATCAAAGGGAGTTAACTATAGTTAATAAAGCAAAATATGCGAATCTTAGTAGCTTCCCTTTGACCACAAATTAGATTAACGAGCGGAGTTGCTTCCCTTTGAACAAGAAAAGGAATACAGTTTTAGTTATTTCTCTTTGATAATGAACACAATTGCAATGTAAACCTCTCATTCGTAAAATGAATCAAAACATGTATTTTTTCGTTAAACACGAAATCGGAAACAATTCATTGCAGTGAATCCTGTTTGCTACCACAAGCGTAAAGAAGCCATTAAATAGGTTTGGGCAATGTGTCTCACACCTCTTTGATAAAATGACATGTGTCGGTAGTTGAATGATAATTGTTCCACTTAAAAGGTGGTCAGAACAAGTTTGACTGTTACACAGGCTTCATATTATAATGACATTCTATTGCACATCGTCTTGCTTTACATGTGCAGGTATATTCCCTGCAGAGGTTATTTCCCTTTACTGAGTTAAAGTAGCAGCGCGTGGGGTAAATGCTGTGAGGAATATGGCACAGATGAAACTCATACAATTGTCTGAGAACCTATCATTGAGATTGCTACATGTGAACGACAACTCTGTAAGAATACTGATGGATTAACCTACTCTAATGTGTGACATATGTATGAACGACAACTCTGTAAGAAAATTCATGGATTAACCTACCCTAATGAAACCATGTTGATATAATTGTTATTACCATTACATGTCATCTCAGCTAAACACGGTTGTATAATGATTCTATCTCCTTTACTGTAAACTTGACCATCAAATAAACAGCCAGCTAGAATATAAAATATAGAAGCTTTATATAATGGACCAGAGCGACTTAATCATAAACTTATACATGACTTATTTTGTGATTTGTATTATATGGATCAAAATATCAAAACATTTGCATTGTTAATTCAGCAGAGTGTTCAATTAACCTGAACGTTCCGAAACGTTCCGTAACGTTAGGATCGGGACAACTCAACCCAAAGACAACTCGACCCGAGAAACCTCAATACCTCACTAACGGTTTGAGTTGTCCAAACTTTGTGTTGAGTTATCCTTGGGTTGAGTTGTCCCGTATCCGTAACGTTCGTTAACAGTCGTTACTGAACACGCTGCTGGTACTAAAAAATTTTTTTAATTTTTCGACATCTTCATAGGAGACCATTGGTTGCCCCTTCTTTTAAAAAAGTAATCCAAACGTTTTTAGTAAGTGAAATAGTATGATGAGACAGTAAAATGTCAAGCTGTTTCACTTTGCTAAATTGTACCGATTTAGTGTCACCAAGGAGTCGTTGGTTCACAACCCATCTGGGTTAGTTTTACCCTTTCAAGAAAATTTGACGATATGGAAAAAGTTGTTTGCTTTGTCGAAAAACACGCGAGTACTGGTTAAAATGTAGTTAAAAGTCAACTCCCATGTACAATGTACACGTTTCCTGATCATTGAATTCACATTCAAGCAGGTGATACCTCAAAGTATACCAAATAACACCTGTGCGGAGCCGAGCAACTGTATGTAAATTTCTTGCTCATGGCAATTAGTAGTGCCTCTTTAAACCCGAGATCTCTCAACCCCTTAGCGCGCATTCTATCACTAGACCACTGCTCCTATGCAGTGTTATAAAATATAAGAAACACAGCACTTACTTTGGCCGTTCGTAGCTCTCTTGTGTGGGCATACACCACTGAAATAATGATGGTGTATCTCGATAAAACAAATAAAAGAAATTTCTCAAGATATTTAAACCATGAGTTACAGCCCTTAACTTAGTCTAGGCGGGACATGAATGCAATTCATGCCAGCCTGTATCATTCTATAATTGGACGGTGAAGATATCACCTCTGTACTAGAACGCACATTATCGTACCCAGAGGCTTGCAATATTCTCGATACTAGTGAATCTTGATAACCTCGGAGTTCGACCAGAGGTACAAACCATCGCAGTATTCGGCGAATTGGCACAAAGGTCAGTAAGACCGTTTGTGTACAAAACGCAATCTGCATGGACCAAGACAAGACAAGACAAGACAAATTTTACAGGAAAATCAAGGCCATCGGCCCAAAATTCAGCCATACAATATACAAAATTGTGTGGTTATGTAAGCGTATAGTAATAGAGTTGGATAAAATATAAAATTACTGATCTAATTCATAATAATTATTCATTAAAATTAGGGCAACTGGCCAAAAATACAACATTACACTATACAAATTTGTGTGGTTATGTTGATTTAAAGTTTAAGAATGAGACAATATATAAATTATTAAACTACTTAATAATACTTATAAATGAAAACTTTCATTTGCCCAAAATACAACCCGAAGGGATAAGGGTTCGAATCACTCCCGTATAATGAGTATGTATAGTGAATTCCATGTTATTCGATACATTCCATATCCAATTAAATAAGCGTTTGAGACATTTTATATGTTAATAGAATGATGTCATATTATTATAATTATTTAACTCACCCAAGTTGTACCATATTACCGTAGTTGTTATCTCCCAGACATGTCATTGTAGCTAAACATTTCTCTATCATTATAATATCTCCTTCATTGTATGTGTGTCCATCAAATATACATGGACCTACAGGCAAGAAATTAATTATCTTAAATTTGAACGAACAAGTAGTGATTAACAATTCATTGAAACTCAAATTCGTTTATGCACAGTGCAAATTAGGGATTCAGATAGAATCCCAGCTAAAATCAAAGGGATTCCACTAAAGTCATACCCAACTTTTAGACCCATCAAGATTTTCGCTGTTTGATACATCCATATACCACTGACTGTAGATACAGCAGTTTAGCAATATGATTATCGACAAGCCTTGACCCCATGCTGTGATCGATAATGTAAGATAAGGATCATAGATCACGATCATAACCATATAGATTTCACTTTATCATTGGGGGATTAAATACCTTGTAGACAAATGTTTTGTATTTGTATAATTGTCCATTGTGCATGAGGTGTAATTAGCAGATGAAGATGTCACTACTTTAGTGGTGACATTTTGTATACATGACAGTTAGTTGAAATAGGGGTTTTATGTAACAAATGCATATACATGTATGTTATACAAAACTGTTATATAAAATGCCTGGTTGAAAAAAAATAACGATTGAAAAAGTTTGTCGATAGTTTAATTATGTTAGAAATGAGAAATATAATACACTATTACATTTCCCTTTTTTAATTAATTTATTGCCCGTCCGTTAATTTTGATATGCCATATATTTTGAATAAAGTTAAATTGTAACAACTTATTCAATCCTGATCGTTATTGTTAAACCGTCAATAACTATTTTTTTTTTGTTTCGTTTGTCCGTTGCAATATTTTATTTTGACTGAATTTAAGTTCAGTTTAGTTGATGAATATTAGTATAGCTGTTTAACTAATTTACCTTTTTCATGAAATTGTTTTACATGATTAAACTAGTCAATAAAATTTTTTTCACGGTATCTTCGTTTAAATAAACCATAACTGTAGTGGTGAAATTAAAACAATTACATGTCAATTTCTATCATGCCGACAAAATAAACTACAACACTTAATTAATGTTTAAAAGTATTCATTTATCAGAGAAATATGAATACATTAAAACGAAAATTATATGCATATAGAAAATGTAAATATATCATAAGCAGTGAAGGAGTATTACTTCAAGTAAAATTGTTTTAAAGTAATATTAGTTTATAATACTGATTTCAGTGGCTCTTTTAGTCGAGTAAATCTACCAAAAATTATATTATCTTAACAGTCCAGAATACTATTTTTTCTAAAACTTTATTGCTAGATCATTTGACAGATACAACTTATATTATCAATAAAACAAAGACAGGAAGGTTATCCTGTCATAAAAGTGTACCCGCTGTGCCTTGCTATACACAATGTATTATACAATCACACCAGGGGTCCCTAAATCCGATAGCGCACATTATAAAATTAAGGGAAAAAAACATTAAAAATCCAAAACTTTTGGAAAAAAGTGCAAAACAGACCAAAACTTCATATAGATATTTTAAAAATAAAAAATGCTCCGGAAACTAGAAACATTTAGCTTTCCCAAGTCGTTTGCACAAATTTGATCAAAGAACCGGAAAGACTTTATTTTTTAACTTATATCAACACGGGTATTTTTTTCCCTTCTTATTCTATAGTAACGTGAGTAATCAAATATAACCTTAAAACAGACCAAAACTTTACAATTTTACAAAAATATAAAAACAACCTAATGAAAGAAGAAAGTTTAAACTTTTTAGCATCATTTGCACAAAATTGATATCTTAAACAATAAAAAAGATATGGCCGTTTAAAGAATTTTTCCCTATACTTTTCTATTGAAAGTCGAGCATCGATTTGAGATCATGTATGGGCCTAAAAGTTGGACATGGTTTGGAATCCTCGGAATCCCAGGACATTGCTAATGTAGAACCGTAATTATAGGCTTATGTTGATGGTAGGACAAAAGGTCCCACGGACAAAAAGTCCCATGTCATTTTTGACAGGGGTGGACAAAAAGTCCCATGTAGTTTTGCCCCCTGGACAAAAAGTCCAATCTAAGTTAGACAGGGGTGGACAAAAAGTCCCATGTCAATTTTACAGACTGAACAACTGGTACCATCTCAATTTGACTAATGTGTTGATAAGGTCCTCATTCATTTAAGTCCCATTGTTAGGTGATCAATAGAATATATTATCATTCAATGCAAACTGTTAAATTTAAACATTTTTTTTGTTATATTTTGTCCCAGTGATAGGTGGACTGTCTCCATCTATCAATTAATTCTAATACAGTAAAAACTCTGAAAACCGGACCTGGCTCAGACTGACCAAAAAGTCCGGTTTTCAGAGGATTCCGGTTTTCAGAGGTTTATACAGAATCACTAATTAAACATAGCTATGGGTATGTTGGGACATTTTCCTACATTAAATGGATGGCTCAGCTATTTCTTAATTTTTTTTTAATTAAAGCTTGGTCAATTTTGGTTTGGTAAGTGTAAATTTACTGAGAAAAAAGAAAATTAAAATATTATAACTTTTCTTAAGTTTCATGTACATGTTATCAATGGACTTTAAATGCATTCAAATAAATAATTGATAAATATGGATGCTATTCTCATTAAAATGAATGCATATTATCACATAACAACAATAACAACATCATATAAACTATTTTCCAATATCTTACTCAAAATAAAAAGATAGACGTCATTATTTTCTTACAACTAACAAACTTTAGTAATTTTGAAAACAAACATGTAGCCTTTTTATTTGTATAAAAACAATATTTGAAATTAAATATTTTCACAAATTATGTCTGTACAACAATACATGTTTATACAAAACAAACATTACAAGAATCCTAAACAATGACAGACAAGTGTTTTTCACACCTGTATAGATAAAATGCTTGGATATTTAATTAACAATTGACATCTGCCAGGGATTATGATTAACTAACTGTTACAATACACAGAAAGTTGACACTTGGTGTCCGGTTTTCAGAGGATTTTTTATGCATATTTATCATTAGAAGCCATGGCAAAAGGTCCGGTATTCGGAATTCAGAGTTTCCGGTTTTCAGAGGATATTTTTCAATGCATTTAAAAGGGAAAAATATGGGACTTTAAAAATCGTCCGGTTTTCAGAGGATTCCGGTTTTCAGAGGGTCCAGTTTTCAGAGTTTTTATTGTAGTTGTAAAATAACAACTTCTATCTTATCCAGATGGCTTCAGATGATTTTTTAAAGCTGATAGATTTATTTAATTCATAATAAGCATAACTGATTGCCAATTCCTAGTTATTACTACTTATCTTGTTGAATGGATCTTAACTGATTTTCATCTAGCTTTGTTTTTTTATTGTTGTGACAAACAATAACATTTTCAATAGTTATTGTGATCAGTTTGACTGCAACATTTAATTGATTTAATTTGCATAATATAAAAGTTAACAAG
This sequence comes from Mactra quadrangularis, assembly GCA_025267735.1. NCBI lineage: Eukaryota > Metazoa > Mollusca > Bivalvia > Venerida > Mactridae > Mactra > Mactra quadrangularis. Next base: position 8,842,192 of record CM046307.1, on the reverse strand, counting down.
TAGAGTGTGGTCATTGAGTACAAATCATAACTTTGTTACTTGTTTAAGTCATATAAAATATGGGACCAAACAGAGATGAGATGGGACTTTTTGTCCACCCTTGACAAACTGAGATGGGACTTTTTGTCCAGGGTGGCAAAACTACATGGGACTTTTTGTCCAGGGTGGCAAAACTACATGGGACTTTTTGTCCACCCGTGTCAAAAATGACATGGGACGTTTTGTCCATGGGACCTTTTGTCCGGCTCCCGCTTATGTTACATTGAAAAATAATTAGATAGATAAAACGGTATGAAAGATTATTTGCTCTATTAATCTTGATTTGAAATTAATGTTTTAATTTTCTAAATCTACTTAATTTTATTAAAAGTGATTAGTTTTTTATGCATTGCCCAATACACAGGTTTGAAATTGTAGGAATGAGGAACAACGTAAACACATATTTGATTGATTGATATGGACATTAACTTTAAAATGTCATAAAATAAATTACAAACATTTTCAAGTTAAGTAGAATTACATGTACATGTATAAATAAATAATATTATAAACAAAACTTATGACCGAAAACCTAACTGGATGGCTTGAAATGAATAGTTTGATGTCACGATAAATCATTCTATTAAATTAATCAAACCGAAAACGATCGAATCAGAAGAAACAAGTTGACGAATCGCATCTAATCGACATTTCCGTTACAGCCCTTGAATAAAGTAGACTCCGGTGAGCTGACTCCCCTCTCGTTAATCACAGCAATCTGTATAGATCAAATAGCGGCAATTTGATAGCCTCAGCGTTCGACAATATGTCATGACTTACATGAGCGCTCGGTTAAATCGAACATTTTATATCGCGTACAATTTGGAATTTATTTTTAAGATAGCACGAAATGCTAGAATTTAAAATCTCGCTATCATTCTGTATATCATGAGAGTTAAAATTTGCAGTTACACGTTAAGGAGACATAATATCAGCGTTTCAAAGTCAGAAAATTTAGAAAACAAATTAACATATTAGCTAATTTACAATTTACCTTTTTCACCAGCTGCAAACGCAAACAAGACAGAAAATACGAGCGCGATCATGGTCGACTATTTTGTTCAAGTGTTATAAAACTGAAAAGAAAGTCTGATATATTTTGTTTCTTATATTCAACAGGCCACATGAAGGTCCACGTGAGTTCAAACTAGGTCATGCCTCTTTTAGAAGTATAAGCCCAGATTTCAGTGATATCGGGGCAATGTACATGTACATATCGAGGGTTGCCTGCAAGACTGTAGTAAGTGCATTACATTAAAGAGTGAGTTACAACAGTCTTGCGGGAAACCCTTGATATATGTTTTCAACAATGCTAACACTTTAAGGTCGATGGTATGTGTGACAGGTTTGTAGAGAACATATTTGCACCAAAATTGTCATTATCAAAACACTGCTTACTGCATCTAAAATGTTACTTTACTGCTAAAGTCTTAGAAAAACTGTTATGCGAGTGGGAAAAAACTGAACAAGCAACTTTTATGACAATACACTTGTAAAGGACATTTTCTTAATTAGAGCGTACTGTAAAGTTACTGCGCAGTAAGTTACAGCACGCAGAATTTTCTGCGCACCAAATTAATGTAAGCACGATGCATCGCCTCGCTGTAACAATGCTGTAACTACCAAATTTTTATTTTTGGCAGTTCAAATGGTCATATCTTCATTGTTTCAGTCTGTATAGACATGAGACTCGGCAGGCACAGAAACAATGTATAGAGTCAAGAAACTTTTTAGAAGATAGAACAAGGTCATACTAATCGCTTGGGATGTTTGTCCCATTTTTTTCAAAAAGTGGGAGATAGGACATTGTTAGATTGAGGCGACGAATGTTTATGACTGAAAGTCGTTCAACCAGACTTATATTGTTGCTGTCTAAGGGTTCCTATCGGCAAAATTGGCATTTGTATTCTGAATGCCATTCTCATACCCAGAGGTTATCAAGATTCTCGATCTAAAATCTTAAGTATCAAGAAATTCTGATAACCTCTGGGTACGAAAATGTCCAATCTCCGTAAACAGATATCCTGTAGAGCGGTGTCGTACAGGATCTCTAAGATTCCAAAGGAAGGTCACGTCGAGATAACCTTTATGTCAACCAATCAATGCGTACCTTTCATCTAGACGAAACACTATTAATAGCTTTTGATTTCGTAATTTTTATTTTTAGACTAGGGTTTTCGCGCTATTTGACAGCGGTATTATTCACAGGCTGTGATTGGACGCCTCATTTCAAATTGCATGACGTAGGCGATGTAAACAAGTCACTAAACATATCGATTTCGTCATGAAAATTATACTGCGAAAAGGTCACTTGAACGTGACCCTCGAAAACGGTCAAATCTAAATATAAGCGAGTACACGGGCGGAAAATTTTAGATCGGGTTTTAATCAGATTGGAGAATGTCCGAATGCATACACGTCATTGGTGCCTCTCGTTCTTTCTGTAAACATGACAATTTAGCTTGATTAATTCAACAATTGTTGATCTATTGTTGTCATACATTTTAGAGACATCAACATAGATTATAATGATAAATATTAGTTATATGTAATATGTAGAAGGCATTTTATCACAGAACTATTCAACTTATATCTAGCTAATTGGAAAATTGCCAACCGTTCGATGAAAATAATAAAGTCATTTAGAATTGTTAGAGGGATTTAGAGGAGTAGGGTACGAATGAATGTCCTGACACCAAAATTACATCTCCAATTTTACCATGTTATTATTATTATAATTATTATTATTATTATTATTATTATTATTATTATTATTATTATTATTATTATTATTATTCCAAATTTATATTGCACTTTTATTCATGTATAAGCAAATATAATGTAATTTAAAAAAAATGAAATAAAAAAACAACATAAAATAATATTTATGGCCATAAAACAGTCAACAAATTATGCACCTAAATATTTAGTACATGAGATAATTAGAAAACCCTTTATGATTGAAGATACTCTCTTGAAGACCCCACTGGAGGCCTACAAGTAAATGGTCTGATTTATTAATTATATAACTTTTGTAAACTAGTTTATCACAGTGTCAATGCCTTATCTTTTACTACTCGTGTTTGAATAAGTTAATGATAATGAATAGTAAACATTTGATTAATACAATAAAAAACAACTTATTTATCTAAAAACGATGTCAGCCGTACCATATGTAGTCCTACTTTTAAAAATGAAAATTGTTGAAGCAAGGAAATAGTAGTCTTATTCTCTCAGTTTGTTACCACTTAGCCTACAATCAGTCGAACCAATGCAGTGTGTCATGATCACATAAACGGAAAATTAAAAGGTAAATGATGCGTGAAACTCTAATTCCGTTGCAAACATGAAATCCAATGAAATAAGGGACCTTAGTCAGTCATTTCCCTTGTATACTCTTCAAATAGGTAGGTCCAATTAGTTGGATTACTCGGATTTTACCCTTACTTTTCAATGTCAATTTGCCAAAATTAATCTTAAAAAACTTTTTTGTAAATCATTTAATTTAGTTGAAATTCAAGCTAAGTATTTTAGGGTAAAGACTTATCTAGATTTTATCACTTCTGTAAATATCATCATTAACAAGAAAGATATTAGATGAAATATTTTGTTATCCTTACATAGGAATTCAATCATAAAATTCGAGGATTCCAACTGTAAGGACCTAATTACCAACCAATTGGATTGCTTCAGATTGTTTTTTTATTAGATTTACCTGGAGCAGTAGGGCCTAGTCCAGTGGTAGGAGCAGACTTAAAACCGAACTTTTAACTTTAATTTAAAATCCAATCAAATATGAGTTGACCCCATAAAGTTCCCGTAAATGAATATAAAGTTGGTCCGAATGGCAGTTGCTGTCCTTTACGTACGTATCGCCAGTGCTTTGATCACAGGACAAAGTGATTTGCACGCTCGTGTGAAAATAACGGTGTTCAATGACAACTTTCCAAAATGTCAACCGAAGATGACCCGAAAAAGAAAAGTCGATGGGAGAAAAGTTTAATAAATACAGTATTTAACACCCCTGACTATGAACAGATACAAGAAAAGCGAAGGTTGCTTCTCAGAACTGGGTTGAGTGCAGGTAAGCAATGAAGGTCATAATGTTTATAACATGTTTTCGCGACTAGATTTGGAATGAGGTTGTGTTTACTTAGCTTATTTGCTTGTGTCAAAGCATCTATTCAGCAACCGAATGAAGGTCTTAACATTTGTACTTTACAATGCCTTTTTATTACTTGTTGGCAGTATGTTACATTATGCGTGAAGAAGATGAATGACGGGTGTATTTCGGTAAATACAGGTACTGGATTCCTCAAAAGAAACATATATAAACATCAGCAACAAGACCATCAAAGAGAAAGCCTATAAATCACTAGTCAGACCTTCATTCGAATATATTTGCTCAGTGTGGGACCCCCACCTAGTTGCATACATCCATAGACTGGAGATGGTACAGAGAAGTGCAGCCCGTTATGTACTGAATAGATACCACAACAGATCCTCAGTCACTGATATGATCCAGCAATTAGACTGGCCAACTCTAGAACACCGGCGTAAAAATGCAAGGCTTTCCACAATGTACAAAATGACCTACGACTAGGTGAACATCCAAAACAAAGATATACTCAAACCCAACCAACACCAGTCAAGAAACAACAATACCAGATACCTACCAGCAGAACAGCTGTCAGAAAGGAGTCCTTTTACCGCCCTACAATCCGGCACTGGAACACTTTACCTAGTAATATTTTTGCGTTGATTTCAACTCAAGAAAATTTGTGAGTTAAAATAAAAGTCACTCGCAATTTTCAGAATCCACTCGCATTTTGCGAGTATGAGAGCTTAAATTTGAGTCCTGATATACAAATCATTCTGATTACTTTTTCAGGTCTTCTTGTTGGCACATTTGATGCTTTGTTTCATACTCCATACAGTGGTGCTGAAATTTTAAGAAAACAAAAGTTACTGACTGGACTCTTAGTGTTTAAAGGCACATTGACAGGAGGTAAGTTTAAGTTATGATTTCTTCATCTGAGATACTGCTTATTTCCTTGAGCAAGAAAGTTACCTAAGGTTGCTTTACTTCACAAGGATTAAATGATAAAACAACAATAAAAAGACATGATCAGTCACCTCATAAACACATTAGTTTATTACTGGACAGTTGGTCCTGTGAAGTTCAAAATTATACAGGACCAAACTAAGTCTTACTGTAAGATTGTCCGTCTTACAGGACCAAAGACATTTAGTAATTTTACATTTTTTGATGAATTGTAAACTGTGTGAATGAGATCAAATTCAGACAGTTGGTCCCATTATTATTAACTAGCATATATAGACACACCTTCTATTTTTCTACAAGATTTGTCTGTCATGTTTGGGTGTGACTGCATGATGGTGTACAAAGGCAATGTTACCATGATTTGTCAGATAGAAAGAGGTTTTAACCTCATTCTAAGATTTTTTGCCAACAATCAAATATTATTCATTTGCATATTGTATAATTAATATAATGTATAATAGTCATTAAGCCACTAAGCTAATGCTTGGTTCTATCTCATTATATTCTTAAAACACCTTAATCAAGTTATTGGAATGGAATGTCACATTTTTTTTTGACAAATAACATTTTTACACAAAAAGTCATCATGATGTAATTCAACTTTACCAGTTTAGAAAATGGTAACAATACTTGTATATAAAACCTTGTTTTTTCAGGTGTCAGTGCTCTACTATACAGTTATACATCATCAGAACTAAGTAAATATCGTGGTAATGTCAGTGATGGATGGAATCATTTCTATGCCGGAGCTGCAGCTGTTTTACCATATGGAATTATTTATCGTAAGTATCTCAGCTCAACATCGGTGAAAGATTTCAATATTGAGTATTGATACTGTTTATACGAAATCTGTCTACTTCAGTTTTTTGAAAAGAGGTTTTCTGTATATTTCAACTTTTCAACTACCACTGATGATGGTTCTTTAGTGGTTATTCTAATGCAGAATAGCAAGGCCTGTACTCACTCATTTTTCTATTCTCTCTGGCTTTTTTGGTCCTCCCTATGTATAAATAGCTAATTTGAAACATCAACCCTTAGATGCATCCTGTTGCTTTTTTTCTGCCTCCCCTTATCTGAGTTCTAGAATTATTATTAGTTCTAAATAAACTTGATCAGTTATCATCTAGCGCCACATATTCTGTCCCTTTTTGAGCGACATATTTTTGTTTTCTCAACTAACCAATGTGATGGGTACTTCTTTATTAGACCTCTTTTACTCTGCCTCAAGATACTGACATCTTATTCGTTCAAGTCGATATAGCTTGTTGTCCAACCAGGCAACCTGCTTTAAAATTTAATATCAAGCCCTGAAAGGAAAATCGATTCTAAATATGATGTGTATAACTTGCTGTCACTAGGGTACAAACCTGGGATCTGTTGATTGGAAATCCTGCACTTAACCTCTGACCACAGCTGTAGTTTTTAAGCTCGACTTTACTAAGTAAATGGAGAGCTTTCCTACTCATCCTGGCGTCTGCGTACATATTTCTGATTAAAGTATTTGTTTACAATTTAACTCTTTTATTTCTTAAGGTAACAACTTCAATCTTTAAATGTATGTTCCTTATTTTAGCCACATCTCATGTGACAAGGTTCATAACTCCAAATTTTTTTTTCAGAATTGTCTCCCCTTGAACCTAATTTTTTTTAAATATTAATTTTACTGTAACTTCTTTATTTCTTAAGGTATCTACTTAAAACATCAAATATATGTTCCTTATCATCACCCACATGATGTATGATAAGATACATAACTCTAGCACACATTTGTTACAAAAATTATTTCCTCTTGTTACTTATAATTGTTTGTTACTTATTATATTTTTGTTTACTCATACACCCAAAATAGTCGAGCTGTCTCTACTGAAAGCTCTTGTTTGATATACAGTACATCCTGTACTCGAGGATTCATACTTAAGCCCTGTATTTATATGATTGTATTTGAATCTATTTTCAGAAAAACCTGTATTACTTACTATGTATGGTATGATCTTGGGAGGCTCTTTGGCAGCTTTGTTTAGATTAGCCATGGATTCAGATTTAATGAAAACAACTATGCCTACTCCAGAGAATAAGTATGTTCCCCCACCAACTAGATACCCAGAATTGTTTTTGATGTACGAAGGTAGAAAACAGAAACTAGAAATGAGAGGAAAATATTAATATGGAACTTATTTTTGTTATAATTAGAATTTAATTAATTTTCTTGTGTGATGCTTTTTCGTCATGTAGATTATGGACGAAGCTGTGTATAACGAAGTTTGAAGCTACTAGTACATTTGTATGATGAAAATTGATATAAAAAGTGATAATTTTTAATAGGTGAACATTTTAAGATAACTCTACAGAATGATATGCTTTGATTTCAGGGCTTGGAGGCATCCATTTTATATAAATTTTAGACTATTGTTTACTAGTGCTGATTTTTGAATGTATGAGTATGGGTTTTCGTGACAAATAAAATTGTTAAAACCTTTTACATGAAAGTGTATATAGTTGTTTCTTTTATTACGTTTTTGTTGGACTCCTTCCCAAAGAATGCCAGTGAGGCAAATGAATACGGCAGTATCAAATCTCTGAATTAATTAACTAAATTAATGGCTTATTTTTACTACAGATTTTGTGAACATTACAAAGTAGAACATCAATCCATTTCGTGAATGTGTCTCTGAAACAAGGCCAAAGACTTAGCTTTTTACACATGTTTGCTATCTTTTACCTCTAATGTACACTTATAATTAATCCAGACTAAATACTAGTGACCTAACACTAATCAAATAGAATTGGAATATCATTGGATTCGTTAATGATACCACCAAAGTACCTTTATATTTCAATTCCAAAATTGATTGGTGGATATTTATGTTGAAGTTATACACAATGTACATATTTTTGTAGATTTAAAATATGGTTAAAGTGAGGTTTAAAGTCTGCTTCCATGTACAAGTTCAACCAACTTTACAATCTTGTATGCTAACCCCTGATTATTGAAATCGCCTTCAGACAGGTGTTCTCTTGTGGTACACATTTACACCAGGATGGAGTGGAAAACTGTAGGTTAATTTCTTGCGCAAGGAAATAAGCAATGGCACGATACAAACCAAAAGTACTATATTTACATAAAAAAGGAAATTTATATAGCCTTAGCTACACGTGCATTATTAGATAAGTGAAATAAATATGCCTTTAATGGAGAAACTGGCCTCTAAGTGAAATTGGTTAAAACTACCTTTTTTGTAATATACCTTTAATATAATAGTGTTTTTTATTAATTTAGGGACCGTGCCGGCTGCCTGTGGTGCCTCCTATCACTAGACTTCTGCTTCTACTTATAATTATGAGATTCTGGTACCTAGCATATATAGAGAATCTTAAAAACCTCTTGGTACTTTAATCTTACACTGTAGCACAACTGACCACTACAACTTTTCACTTGTAAAGGGAAGCAACTGTTGCTAACTTATTCACTCAAGTTTAGAATTTATCTCCCTTCACCTCGATCCATGGAAAGGTACGCAATTATTCCGTTATAGGCAAGATTTTATTCAGTGATTGGTGACCCTATCTATGTATGAATATTTGTATATTATGATAACTCCTATGAAAAAATATCCTAGCATTCATCTTTAGTACTTAGTTTTTATTTAACATTCTTGTACCCAGAAGTAACCAAAATCCTTGATCTAACACATTTGTCGTTTCGAATAACGTTGACAACTAGAGGATTTTAATATTTTGATGGTGTAAATAGTTGAACTTTACTGACTTACATCCAAAGAGGTTTCTCTGCTCTGGATCGTTCATGGAGTTAATTTTCTTCAACTCAGAGCGAATATTTATTTACCTTGAAATTTTCGGTAACATCACGTCACCTTCTTCAGCTGATTCGTTTACTGACTTAGTCAACCTGAGATCAACGTTGCTAAAAGTGTTGGTGGTTATCAAATTGAGCGTCATGAAATGTGAATATTGTTTACATATACAACGGTATGTTCCCAATTATATACATTATAGTCAAATGGTCTCAATTTCTGTTACAATGTGCAATAAAAATTTGCTGTATGAAAGCAAAATCATGTGGTTTTTGACGATTTTATATCTCAAAATGCTTCATTTGAGAAATTAGGGTCCCTATAATTAGATCGTTCCGTTTCTGAGACCATCGATTTTGGTTGTCCCAATTATGGAACTTATTCCTTTCCTGGCTAGGACATGGTGAAAGTGGTCATTTTTCACCTTAACGCGCATAAGCTATTTCATTATGCTCTTATTTCATTACTTATTGACTGACAGATATGCAACTCGTCCAAGTTATTCCCTGGGTGACTCTTTTCCAGAAAATGCCAGTTTAGCCCCGCTCCACGTTACCATGTCTATGCTGGGCAGAGCAAAAAGGGAAAAAGGCAAATTTCACTCTTTGTTGGTCTAAAATTTGCATTTCATTCGGTAGTATTTTCCAAAAATGAGGTGCTAGCACTTTTCAGTGACTAAAAACATGTTTTCTTATCTGCATTTTGCGCCATATTTCTGCATTCACCCAGTTGTTTTCTGGCGATGCGGGCCGCTGCTTCCCCTTCCAACCCCAGTGCCAAAAGGGGCACAACCCCTTTGGGCCCCCTGAGGCATCTTTTGACCGGAAGAGGCACGCGATAAAAAGTCATGTTAAAACCGAAGCTGTCGCACAACTTTGCACAAAATAGAGTAGGTCATCCATTCAAAACAAATAAACAAAAACAAACACACACAGGTCATTTATGTACCACCTTAGCTTTAAGCATGTTTGACAATGAAATGTCTCATTCATTATTAACATCAAAATAACGGGATAAGTACAAACTGTACAATGTGCCGATGTGGTTGACTTTATTAACTTGCTTCAAGTCTTATTATGTCTTTCATCTTTTATTGCTATGAATTAGAAATCAAGGCTACCGTATTGCAGGTAGTGAGTACAGTAAACTGACGCTACAAACACCGATTAGGAAAATGCAAATCATGTGACAGTTATAAATTATAAACTTAATTTCAGAAAAAATCCCAAAAGTAAGACTATTCCTCTTCTTAGTGTACCATAATTGGAACTTGACACTGTACAGAGGTTTCTTGTTAATTTCGGTGTAAACCCGATCTTGGAACGGTGAAAGCGTTCCACTGAGGTCAACAGGGATGAAACCATTATGTTTCATGAATTAAAAAAAATCATATCTCGTGAATATTCAATTGTTCATGCTCTTATAATTTATCGACATAGACAAAAAGGAATTGTTCAAACGTAACGTCTTATTTAATCATTTCATCAAGTGATCACAACTTTCGGATCATCTCCGCGAAAGCTTAGCTAAACAATGATTGTCAGTTTCCGGAATCTCCCGAATGACTTTCATAGAAGCATAGATATTTATGTCCCTGGTGTCTCTCTTTTCAGAATGACGTTTTCAAGAGTGGCAAATCTTTCACAGCATAATTTCATCGTACCACATCTCATCAGCGGGCGTGGCAGGGTGGTTACGATTTTGGACTGGTAGTCAATTGATTGCCAGCTCTGCGTTGGTCCAAATCCTATCCAAAACCTGCCTTGTTTATTTCCTTGAGCAAGAAACTTTATCCTACTAGTTCAGAACTGTGGGATCAGGAAGCGAACTCAAAAGTGATTAATCTAAGTTCGTAATAACTTGTTTCACAATCGACCTAAATTAATTGGTATAAACTATAATATTTCATGGTCATAACTTCACATGTCCAAAATCGGCCTGGACACTATTTTCATTTATTGCCAATCATGATAACCGGGTATCATAGAAATATAGTTTAACGTGTATAAATACATCAAGCCTATAGTGAAACACTATCATATATTATCAAATGGTCAGTCACATAACTTGATAAAGTCACTACGATCTCAATGAAATTTTCTTCTGAAAAACAAACACTCCATAGATAACCCTTATCATTAAAGTCATAGGGGCGCCCTGTGGGTTTTTAATAGACAAGACCCCTTAAATTTTCAACATTACTTGTAGATCTATGTACTTTATCGATTGTGTGCTTTTGATACACCTATGTTGTTGAACAGAACAGAACATACCTCTCTTTCACATGAGCAATTCCATGAAAAATACAAAATACCAAAAAAGGTCAAAATTACATGCATATGAAATGTATTTATATCGTTGTATAGGGAGACAGAGAAAGACGGGAGGGTGGCGAGAAGAAAGTTAATACTTATAAACTTGTTAAATTTTATTTAAACTGTCAGTGGCGCATTCATTACCCCGCTATTTTAAATCGATTGTAAGTATAGAAGTAGTATTGTGAGTATTTAAATCAGTGGGATAGTGTATACGCCATTGACATTCTGATAGTTGGACAAAATTGAACAATAGCTATGTTGATATACCACGAGACCAAATACACGTATCATAAACCCAAGCATTCGAAACTCCTCGGCCATTTGCTACGAATTAATCATTCTTAAAGGTCGAGGTGTTCCGAATGAAATCCAAGAAGTTAAGGTGAACAATTCGCCTCGTCTGAGTTTCTAAAGTAATCTAAATGTACATAATATGTGTTTTAATAGTTTTATTTCCTTATCAAATAAATTATCATAAATTTTGAAAAGCTCTGACTTTTCTACGGAGAATTTTTTTTTCAAATGACCGTCATAATTTTATACTTTAATAACATAAGTAGCGCAGTTTTCTAAAATTTTGGAACCAACTTTAACAAAAAGGCAACGTTCCATAAATAATGTTATACATTGAACTGGAGCGCACTGAAAAAGTTTATAATGTTTTAGGAGACTGCGTAACTACCGGAAGTGTAGATCAAATACTAATACTTCATGAAAAGTTTACACTTTTCGCTTAAGAACCGTGTATAATGAATACCAAAAGCAAAATAATTAAAATTGTTTTCGTTTCGATTCCAGTCGAGATTATTATTTTAATTAGATTTGTAACCATTTGGTGGTCACGTGATATGCCCAACCTATTCATGTTTCTAAAAATGCCATGTCAAACATTTTAACAATAGTTTAATAAAGACGCATTTTCAACATATTCATGAATGCGTTCTTTCGCGTTGTAAAATAAATATTTTTCGTATTTATAATTTATTTACATGAGTACACCTTATTTACGACGTTTGTTGACTTTATTGCTATGAAAATATGACTCTCATCAAATGACAACAGGCGCTGTTTGGGACACAACTATGTCACCATGGTTGGTTAAGCTCTTAATTTTAATCAAGTTAACCACAGTGAAAGTATTTATGAGATACAATCTGCGGTAGAAGATATCAATGGACAACTTAGTGACAAAAATATGTGAGTTACATATTGAAATAGTAAAACAAAATACCACAGGGCTTCGCTACTTGAACTTTGAAACTGTTTGCTCGATTTTTTGTACTCCGCAGGTTTTTGCATGAATACAAGCATGTCACATTTTTTTACCAATACAATGTAGTTTCTTATAAATACGGAAATACATTTCTTATATATGGTCTTTCTGGAACTAAATGATTAAACCAAAAATAGACAATGCGTTTTCACGCATTTTACCCCCCCCCCCACAACTTCAAAACGGCCACTTAAATGGTTGTTTTTAGTTAAATTTGGTGGATTTCACTTCGACAGGACATTTGCCCCGCCTCCCCATAAAAAAACGCTTGAGCTCCCTCTGTTGGCCGGAAAAAAACAGGGCCACTGATTGTGGACGAAAGGCTCGATATGGTGATTAGACAAATTTAGGCTCTGAAAAGTTGGACATATTTGGCTTCATTTTAGGGGATTGTCTTTAGTGCAAATTGGGTGCTAAAAAGGGACGAAATAACATTGTATGCCAATTTTGCTTCGTCCAAGTGTTGCCATGGGTTCAAATGGCTATATCTCCCGGCCAATATCCCAGGAAACTATCAAGTCAAGCTGCACCTCTGCCTGACGTTTAAGCTGATTTAAAAGCTGCAAAGATAGATAGATAGATTTATTTGTGATGCTTTTACAATTTTTACAGATGATACAAATACATGTATTTAATAATAACATAATAACAAGAATATGACATAAGATATCACAGCAATGAATGAAGATATTAGTACAAGTATAGATTGCATCACAGGATAGCCCATAAAGTCCTAGGACTTAATTCCAATGGGGTCCTTTGCCCTAAATCATGAAATATTAAAGTAGGAAAAAAATACACAAATATATCTACCTAGGTTATGGTAATAAAAATAGATTAAAAAACATCAACATAGTACATATATATATATATAAAATCACTGACATAATTAAAAATAAATAAAATCTGATTTATCAACACTGAACATTTGTTCACTTAAGTAATTTTTAACTGCTACTTTAAATGATTTAGTATTTTTCATAATCTTAATTTCATATGGTAATTTGTTCCAATCTTTAATAGCATTATAAAAGAATGTTTTCTTGGTATAAGAATTGATATGGGGTATAAAATAATTATATTTATTTCTACTTTGATGGGTATGTAGTGTTGATGTTAATACAAAATTTTCTTTCATGTATGATGGACTATTATCATTAAAAATTTTATGAACATGGTTTAGTCTTAGAAATTTTACTCTGTTTTCAACATTTAAAAATCCATTATTTGTAAAATCTGTAACTTGTAAAGATGTTCTAAAAGTATATCCATTAATATATCTTATTACTTTATTTTGAACAATTTGTAATTTTTTCTTCATAGAAACAGTAAGATCTTCATACCAGGATGAACAAGCATAATCGAGATGACTTTGTATCAAAGAATTGCAAAGTAATAGTCTTGTTTTCTTATTTAAATAGTTATTGTGCCTGTATAAAAATTTAAGCCTGGAATTTGCCTTTTGTACAATGTTATTAAAAATAGTACTAGCAGAAAAATCATTTTCTAAAAAACTTCCAAGATATTTAACTGATTTTGATGATTTTATTAACTGATCGTCACATTGAATGCCAAAGTTTTCTGTATTAGAAACTTTTTTCTTTGGACCAAATAAAATACATTCCGTTTTCCCTAGATGCAATGATAACTTATTGTCGACAAGCCATTTGCTACAATTTTTCAGCTCAGTGCTTAATGTATTACTAATAACAGACGGATCTTTATGTGAAAAAAGTATGGCACTGTCATCAGCATATAGTATTAACTTACATTTATCACTTATGCTGGTACACATGTCATTAATATAACATAAAAACAGTAAAGGACCTAAGATACTTCCCTGAGGAACTCCACAGGTAATATCATTAAAATCAGACATGGTATTATTTATCATAACAGATTGTTTACGACCATTTAAGTAGGATTTGAACCACTCCACCGATCCCATACCAATAGCTTGTAATTTTTTACATAAAATATCATGGTCGACTGTGTCGAATGCTTTTTGTAAGTCTAGCATAATCATTCCTGTGAACAAGCCTTTTGATGACTGAATTTTAATATGATCTGTCAAATGTATAAGGCACGAGTCAGTGGAATATTTAGACCTGAAACCACTTTGAAATTCATACAGTAATCCTTGATAATTTAGATAAGATTCAAGTTGAGTATATACAGCTTTTTCTAAGATCTTGGAAACAATAGATAGAATACTAACAGGTCTATAGTTTGAGACATCTAATCTATTATTCTTTTTGAACAATGGTTTGACCTTAGCACTCTTTAACTCTACAGGTACTTCATTATTTGTTATGGAACTATTAATTAAAAATGTTATAGGAATCTTTAAAAAACATGCAGCATCTTTTAAAAACTTTGCAGGAATGCCATCTAGGCCCATACTTTTAGAACAATTTAGAGAGCACAATTGCTCGTAAACAAACTTTTCATTCACAGTCTTTAATCTAAATATATTACCATTTTGGTTTTGAATATGTTTCATCAGATGAATTATATTTAGCAACGCATGTCCAAAACAACTACAATTGGGTGCTACATGTAGTTAGGGGGTTTAACAAAACTGATTCTGCTAATGTTTTGACAAAAAGTGAAGATTTCTGACCGGACTTAAAATCTAAAGCACTGATAATTTAGAATCATCATGAGTAAATTAACAATTGGTCAAGGATCACTAATTACAAAATATTTTTATTATTGCTCAGATAACCTTTAAGGGTATTTATGTCAAATGAAAAAGTTATGGTCAACTTATCCTCGGGTAAGAGTACTGACCAATTACATTCGGAACACCTCGATCATTCGTTGAATGAATACTAATTATTTGTTATTCATAGTGAATGACCGAGGTGTTCCGAATGGACCTATTATACATGTACTGTACTACATTGTGTAGGATAACTGAAACAAAACACAATGATACCTGATCAAAATAAATCTATTTTTCGTATGTACATTGAGTTTTGTCAATTATATTTACTAAACTATTTGTACGTTGTATCTAAGAGATGCGGATACTATTCCCAGGCGGATCTACATTTCATTGCTGAGTTTGACTATAAAATGCTTTTACGTCCATTAATCCTACTTCCGACCATCTACTCTAGTCTGGTAATCGTCAACTTATCGTGAAGGTATGTCCTTAATACTGGTTAAAACCTTAGGTCTTGTCATCTAACCCCTTCCAGTGACATTCTCGTTCCCAGATTATCTTGATAACCTTTTGGAACTAGAATGCTGTAGTGACAGTGATAAGTTCGACTGGCCAACAGAGTATTAATTAAAATTTGCCGAAATGGTAGCATAAAACCCTAACCAAATATGTCTTCGTTTTAGATAAAAACAAATATGGAAATGATAGACTCATTTAAGCGGCCAGCACGGTTCTAACACCGTATATTGCCACGGTTGTGACCAGGAACCGTTCCGGCAGCCTGGTGGTAGATGCATCAACTTCGTTAATTCTACAACTGGTACAAGACACCAGAACCCTGTGAGCTGCTTTGATTAAATTTCTATTGACCTTTGACTCTATCTAAGTTTTTGTTGATAAAAAACTGACTTAAGATTTTTTTCAAATAAACTCTTTAAAATAAACCTAATGGATAATTTATGACTTCATGTATGTAGCTAAACGTGACCACATCCTCATTATACACGAGGTAAGTCTTTTTATTTCCGATCAAACGAAATTTTAACCTATACCTTGTGATTCGAGTACTTCTCAATGTATTTTGTTGGTTTTTGGTTGTCAATTCTTGAAACATTAGTTTCTGCTACAGTCCCATAAACATAAAAATAGTCGTGAGGGCACCGTACGGGCGCCGTGCGATCAAGCTCCACAAAGACTCGTACGAACTCTTGCGTATCCGTACGGACTGTTACGTTTTCACCAGGGTCCGTGAGATGAGCCATGGATACACGTAACAGTTTCAAAGTCAAATCGTGAACACAATCGTGGCCGAGTATAGATTAAACATGCATATCTTTCAGCTACAGCTCCGTACGGGTGTGTAGTTTTGTACCATGTGCGTACCGTCACCTTTATACGCAATGCTTCCCACGGCCTACGACTGTCTGCACGTACGGGTCCGCAACAAACCACGATTTTATGGGACTGAGGAATTAGATCACAGTGTGTTTAAGCCACTATATAAAGATATATTCATCAACAGTAGACTTGAAAACTGTTTTACCAACATAAAGTTATCAGAATATAACATGCATTAGAGAAACTATAAACAGTTCAAACCATTCTGCTTCATAAATTTGAATTTGTCGAAGTGACACTATATTCATTTATATGCTAATGTTCAATATATATTATCCAAATTAGTTTTAGAGCTTAATTATGTAATTTGGGGTAAGTATTTTTTTTTTCTTTTAATACAAAGATACATAACTTTATTATTATTATTATTATTATTACATGTATTACAAAAACATATCGAAGTAATATTCATTACTTTTACTACATTTTATATTTTTTGTCACGACACTTACCTGTTCACATTATGGGAAGAGGGATATGTAAGCGGCCGGATAGCTCAGTTGGGAGAGCACTGGGTTCGAGTCCCGGTCAGGCTGCATATTTCTCTTTCCCTGTGACACTTTAGCTACAAAATCTTCCACAAATCGTTAATTATTATTTCAACAAAACATATCGAAGTAGGGCTCATAATTTGATTGATATTTTTACTACGAAAACTTATTACACAAATTATGAATAATATATATTCTGACGACTCTGTTTGTCATGGCTTACAGTATATCTGAACTAGAGTACCGTATATCGGACAGTACAGATAAAACCTTGAAATTCAATAGTACACCTGTACTTGGGGTAAAACCGTATTGCAATATTTACATTGCACTTCGCAAAACCCGCATTGTAAAGTAATTATTGCAATGCGTATTGTTTTTTTTTTTGCGTTGACAAGCAAAGTAGAAATTAATGTAATGTGCCATCTTAATTGAACCAACATCACATATTGTCCGTTTTTTCTCAACTGTCAAAGCTTGAATAATTTTACCGTGAATGAATGCATTGTTTTTGTACTGGCGGCCTAATTGTTATTAAAAATATCTTGACTAAAACATATCATACGGCATAAGCAGCTTTACTCGATCATAAAGCACATTTTCGGAAACTCATGGATGAATTACGACAATAATTTTAACAAACGCATTCACCGTGAAATTATTCATGTTTTGACAGTTGAGAAAAACCGAACAATACATATATTATGTATTTTCAAATGATCCCTCATACAAATATTGGAATGATTTGTGTAAAATGGATCATAGAAAATTGTTTATTTTGAAACATAATCTTGTCTTCTCATTTGACGGAATGTTTTTATATACCTAATTCATATCATGATACGAATATTTCAAGTTTTTTTACAAATTTCAACATTTATTTAAACCTTCAAAATACATCTTCTGACAAAATCAACCAGCTAGTCAAATAACTACAAAAACCGGTCAGGGTAAATCGAACCGGTTAAAATTTTTCACCGTCAGAAATCGTATTACAATATTAACCGGTATATCAGTTAAGCATTGCACCCCTACCCGTAAGTTTACTTAGTTTCAAAGTTATCTAAGAATCCGTACCGTGAGAAATTCACCCCCCCCCCTCCCCGAGAAATTCGAAAACTTGTATATCTGAATCTTAAATAACTCGGTATCCTCCGGATTTTGAAGATTCTTTTGTAGTTAAAGTGCAGTTTAAAGTCTGCTTCTATATCTATATTCATATTTAGCCGACTGTACGATAAATCCTGATCATTAAAATCTCCTTCTGATCAGATAGATGAACTCTCAGTTCTTACTCATTTACAATTGGATGGAGTGGAACAATTGTAGGTGAATTTCTTGCTCAAGGAAATCAACCGTTATCCTTGTGGGTGCGAACATGGGACCTCTGGATCCTTAAGCGCGTGTCCTATAACTGGACCTCTGCTCCTACATATATTTAGTTTGCTCATTCAATGCAATGAAAAACCTTAAAAATCTAATTCTAAATATCAGCAAACGCATGAACTTAACTAACCACGTCTAATTATCTTACAAATAAACTTATACAGGACCAATATTATTTAGAGATAAACATATGTCATATGGTTTGGTTTTATGGTACTTAATGGGTTGCTCTTTCGAAAAATCCAGTCATATCGATGCGGTCATTCGACTAACTCACTATTCCTGGAGAGTATCTAGACCTTAGCTTCTTGACAAGATTAGAGGTAGCACATACCTTCACCAATGGTGGACGACTGGCAAATTGGATGACCGTAGAAATAAGAAAGTTATACAAATGTATATAGACCTGGAGATCGGACGAACGATTACAGCCGGGATCACACTCACAAAATATTACGAAAAATAAAGACAGCAATTTTAAGTCTGTAGAATTTATCTTCGAAACTAGTGAACGTATTCTGACGATATTACAGAATAGAATAGAATAGAATAGAATAGAATAGAATAGAATAGAATAGAATAGAATAGAATAGAATAGAATAGAATAGAATAGAATAGAACAGAATTGAATGAAACAGAATAGAATAGAACGGAATAGAACGGAATAGAACAGAATAGAATAGAATAGAATAGAATAGAATAGAATAGAATAGAATAGAATAGAATAGAATAGAATAGAATAGAATAGAATAGAATAGAATAGAATAGAATAGAATAGAATAGAATAGAATAGAATAGAATAGAAGTAGAATATTTTATTCAACTAATGTCATTTTGACAACTAAACATGTACAATTACAATAATATTTGATGCATATCATGTAGTAATATATAACGACGATATTATAGTTACTGTTACTTAATAAAATGCATTCCTCAGTTTAGGGGCTAATGGCAATATGGCTGAAAAAAGTGGCAAACAAAGGTTTAATAAAGTCCCCTTAAACCAACATACATAACTTTCAGAGTGTTTAAGTCTATTGTGAAAAGGACGTGGTAATTAATAATGTGTCAGGAAAATGGAAATAAAAGTTTTCATAGTTTGACAGAAATACGTCGGTAATATACATCTACTGTGCGCTTGTCACTTTCAACGAAACGCTTTCATTTTAACCTTAAGGTATTCTTGTTTTGCTTAATTTTGTATGTTTTTTGTGAACATACCTTGTCTTAATATGAATTTATGTGGATGTTGAAGAGAGTTGAATCAAGGGAAGTTTAGAAAGGTAACATATGAAAGGATTATATTTACCGCTTATGTATTAGTAGCATGTTTGTTTTTTAAACGACGGCTTTGTGTCAGTTTTCGAAAAACCTTGTCTTGTAGCTAGCGTTTCGCGTTGACATTGGACAAAGTTTGTTATTCAGTAACGTGATGTACCAAATATTGCATAGCGTAATCGAATACATATATGTCAAAAAGTGCGCTTTACAGAGTTCGGGTTTGAAATTTTAAGCGGAAATCGATTTTAAATTTTGTACTTCCGGTGCGCTCAACTCGCGAACCTGTCAAGTCACGTGATGTAATATTTTTCAGGGTGGCCACTAAAAGACAGTCGAGACAGATAAATTATTGTACGTTACGTGGACATTTTCCTGTTTGTAGTAAACGACGTTAATGAATTATACGTAGTTAAACAACTATTAAGTAAGGGCGGTTTTGTTTCCCTTAGGGGACAGTTCATTATCGCTGTCACTGTCCACGTGGTTATAGCATAAAATGGGACGGTCAACCTACCGGACTTTAGTAGGTAGTTGATTGACCATGTACCATATCTATGTAAGTTTGTTGATAAGCTTAGACTGGGATAAAATATTAATGATAGTAACTATAAAGTGTGATAAAACTATATCGACAATGACTGGTTGGCTTGAAGCTCGCAATGTGGAGTTGTAACCCACGAGTAGAATGACTGTTTGATGATAGCTGGTCTTTTCTCAGGTATATTTTTAACATTTTTCATAGATAAGACTTAAACCACCATTATGTATCGAATGTGTTTAAACTGTCGTTTGATTTCTTTCGTCTTTGTTCAAACTTTTCATTATATGCGAATTTTCGTTTATTATGTTTCTACACAAATATTAATATATCTGCACATGAGCATTTTTTGCAGAATTTGGAGGTAAGCATCATTTTTGGCGGGATTGTTGTGTTTTGTATTCAAACTATGTATTGCATTGATTTAAATCTAGTAAGATGCCAGAAAGCTAAATGTCTAAGCTGTGTGTATGTTAATGGTGACAGTATATTATGTATGAATTTTGGATTTTAATATGTCTGTGTATTTTAAGTGTCAGATTAAAATGGTCTAATTTACATTTATGTCGTAATAAATCTAGGAAAGCTATGACAACGAGCATTGTCTTTGTTTCATTCAATGAATTAATTCAAGCTTAGGATTTAGCAGATCCTGGTTTATACTGGTTATATTTAAATGACTTGCTTTAATAACAATCATGTTGTGCTATGTAAGTTCATTATGTGCAGACTAGGTTTTCATCAATGTTCCGTCCGTGCCATAGGAGTTCATTATGTGCAGACCTCTGAATGCAACTTTAATCCTTTAAAAAGTGTAAGGCCTAATTGTCGAAAATCATCTTGTATGGTTCATACTAGGTTGATAAAAATCCCACTTTCCTCCGTATATGGCGAAGTTTTTGGGCTGATCATGGGAGGGAAGCAATAACTGGTAAAAATGTGTCCATGAAAGTAAGTTAGGTGAGATGGCCGCAGTACATAACCTAATTAAAAGTTTTAATAAATCAAATTTAAACAAAATGTCACTTAAATATTGTAGAATTATTTCAATTACCAAGACCAGTACAGAAAAGGAAAGTACATGTTTATAATATTAAGGTACATTTTTCCCTAATGTCGACCTATCAAGATATCAAGGTTAATGGTCATCTAGAGTTAGAAATATTCACATGAAATATGGGATTGTTTATAAATATTACTTGTTTTATGACATTGTATATATAAATGTATATGTGTATATAACTTAATACTATCTACGAAGTCAAATAGCCATAGGTCACTCATATCAATCATATCTGTTTACGATCATACACGCTATGTCAGAACTGGTCATTTAGCCCTTGGTCATTATATGGTCAAATATGGCCGAAATCTTTACGTAGCCAGGCAACGTCCGATAACACGTAAACCCTGGTTTGATAAAGTCTGTTATCTCGTTTTATGTCCATACTGGCGTACAGGACCGAGTCTCAACACAGCTAGGGTTTTATTATTCTGTCTCTGATAAGAATGAAACTAAATTTACCGTGTACTAAAATGAAATATTTAGATGATGACATCAGTATATGGGTACTTTGTGATTGGTCAATTTTTCATGATTGGATTCCACTCGTTAAGTTCGTTGATAACGAATTAAGGCATTTGAATGGGTCAACTATGAAGATGTTAAAATTACATTGAAATATCAATGGAATTCCTATGGTTGTGAAATTATGAACATTGTTGGAGTAATACGTTCTATGAGTTCAGTTGAGTAGTATTCAACATTTGGTTCAAATTAAACGATTTTGCGGTTAAATTGACTTCAAAGGTAAAGTTTTTATATGATATTTCAGCTCGTTTTTGTTTGTTTCACCTTTGCAACAAATACATGTAATGTTTAATTTACAAAAGCATGCATATGCAATAGGGGACTTGGAGGCGTCCTTACTTATTTAAAATTATCTTAACCAAGTGTGGAATTTTAAAATATAGATGGGTCTCAGCTCATTTTACCAATTGTATGTACATGTGCCTTTATACGAAGGTCAAAGGTTAAGACTTTTTGGCGCCAATTTACTCTTCATTCATCAACGATCATTTAAAACAGAAAATATGAGATTTTTTGCGTATTCCCATTATACTGCATTTATGTTTTTAATACAATGAAGCCTTTGTGACTAGTTTTTGTGATTTTCATTTAAGTTGTAAGCGATATGATACGAAGATTTTTTGTATAATTTAAAACATTTTGTCTTAAATTTAATTCATCTGAAGGTTTGTTGAAAGCTTACTCGTCTCTGTGTTGATAAATCTAGTAGCGAACAATTTCTGGCATTTTTATGAATTTTCTCTAAGTTACACAATGTTTTTTATTATTATGATAATTATTCGTTTATTAACCTCTTGAGGAAGTCGCATTAATTACGTCATTCTTAGTTCGCCTTCGTCGTCTAATGTCAGTAGAAAAGTTATTATAATTATGCATGTTGAAAATAAATTCATGTCCAACTACAAGGGCAACTTATTTTGTATAATTCAACATATTTTAGGTGCATTTTATAATGCTTTGTACGACTACACTTAATTAAAACACGAGTTTTTGGTTAAGGAATAGTGGATGGATATTTTTACCTTCATAAAGGAGAGCTTTCGGCACCAAAAAAATTTAACCTCTGTATTAGGAAACTACAGAAAAAAGCTGCAGAGTCTTTTCGCAATCTAATTAAGACGGTAATTTCTTCATATATTTGCATTTTGCCTGTGGGAAACACTTCAAAATATTTTTTCAAAACCGAAATTTTGTGCTGTCAAAGATTTTTTATATTTTTTTTCCCCTCTGTACGGAGGTTATTTCCGAGGCCCTCATATTGCTCTATATTTCTAGCTATATTCAGCATTCCTTGCATATAACATGTTTTGTTTAATTGAGTGTATAATTGGTAATATTAAAACAATGTGACATTGTAATAATCTGAAATATTGTCTCTATGTCATTTTATGTAATTAATAGGTTGAGGTTAAAATAAGAACAGAGCAGAACAGAACTTGTTTAACTCAGGCTTGATAGAGAAAGAAACAAAAACAATGTACAGTTCACAGTTTATCTAACTAATAAAACCATAATATGAATTTTTGGCTAAACATAAAACATGCCAACAGAAACATATATACGATATATATCATACGAAGTGGAAAGCACTCACACAAAGTAATTCTACAGAATATTAGAAGTATAAAATGAAAACCCATTAAAAGTCACATAATTATAATTATACCATTAGTATCGGAGTTGATGCTTTTTATATATAAATCACCATTTTTTTATAGTTGTGTGTCAATTTCCACTAAATTTGTCATAATCTTGACACGGCTTCACTGCCTTAACAATGTTTTCATGAAATTTTAATTTTTACTGAAACGTTTCAATTTAAGTTGAATTCTGTAAACAAGGATGTCTCAGCTTTGCGTACATTTTACTACTCGTATTTCTTAATTTTGATGAATTTTTGATGGATCAGTGCAAAACTAGTCTACATTCTTCTTTATTTATACATAGGTAGACTAGTTTTGAGCTAACCTATCGAAATGCTCTATTTCTATGACGTCATCAACTTGTGTGCACTACGAAGTTCACTAAGATTATAATGGCTGCCATGAGAACAAGTTATGAGATAGGACAGTGTAATAAATCCCAATCATAAATGTCATACTTAAAGTAGCGTTGTTTACAAGTTTAGACCTTGAAATACCTGGACGTGTTGACCCAAAGGCTGTTTGTAATATTTAAATAAGGAAGCGTACGTTGAAAATTATTGCTATAAAATTTTATTGAGTTCTTACAAATTATCAAATACACACACCCCCAAATTGATTCATTTGAAAATATAGAACAGCGGTGATAAAGTGATTAATTATTATGACCAATGCTCTGTTGTTGTTTATAAAACAAGTTGTGCCATTTTTCATGATGATGTTGTTTGTTGTTACGTATTTCACCAGGGTCCGTCTGTCCCTTATGACTGCACGTGCAGACCCATTCTCGTACCCAGAGGCTACCAATATTCTCGATACTAGCTTGTTAGATCGAGGATCTTGATAACATTTGGGTACGAGAATAGTGCAGACCCTGACCAGAAACTTAATACGTTTAGTCTCCAGGAGACATTCTGTTTAGAAAGACTTCTTCTTTGACTTGTCTGTGGTTCTTACAACAGCATTTTCTGTGATGTACTTGTATAAGGGCAATATTATAGAAGCACTGGATGATTACTTTAAAACAAACCATGGCATTACTTTATCAAGGTAATTAAGGCCTATAACATAATGAATTATGTTGAAATATACAATAAAATGACACCAAACAGACCAAACTCCTCAGAGGTTGCATCACGCGTTGCTACCAGTACTTCAATGTTATTAACTTAACAAGGGAAAATAAGCGCTGTTCTGGGAGTTTGCAAACAACCAGGTGTTCCATTTGCTGGTTTCAGAGTTATTACTAAAATTAAGTATGTAGCTGTTGTTTATTTTCTTTCTATTTAATTCAGCATACTTGACACTGCACAAAATGAAAACAATAAAAAGTTTGGAAAAAATGAAACATTACACGACTCGTGGGTGAGATTAGGGCGAGATTTTACTGTATCTATATATAGATAGATACTCTATTCAACAAGCATAAGAACAATTGTTTAATATATGCATATGTATAATCATTATATTTTCTTTCTTATATAGTATTCTTATATTTTTATCTTATCTTAAGCTATCTGTCAGCACTCTATTGTATGTAGGATGTGAATTTCTAACTACTGTTTAGCATTGTGTTGTTGTTTTTTTTTTTTCAAAACAAAAATGAGAGAGAAAACGTTTGCTGCTTGCCTGGGGGATACCAATTAATATAGTCTTTGTAGAATGTCATGAGTAATTATTAACTGTATGGGTGTATCAGTCTTTGGTTTAAATGAATCTAATGTTTTAGTCATCCTTGCATTACTGATATGTCTCTATTTTATCACCTATTTGCATTCTTTTCTTAAATGCATTTGCTTTTGACTCAGTTTTTGAATCCTCAAATGAAGTTGCCGTTGGCTTTAGTCTTTTCCTTAGACATTGTTACCTTTAGTTATTGTCTTTTTCTCAAATGCCCTTTGTTTAGTTTGGCTTTTGTGCCTTTTCTTAAATATGCTTAGCTTTTATCTTATCTTATTATCAAATGCATTTGTCTTTGGTTGTTTTGTGCCTATTTCTAAAAATGGGTAACTTCGAATTATGTGCCTTTTAAATGCGGTATCATTTGACTTTTATCCCTTTTATTCAAGATATTTACATTTGGAACTCACACTGAGTGAAACCTTTCACAAATATGTATTTTAGTGAATCCGGTGCCAAGTACTCTATCAAATTGCAAGAATTAACGAGATTCTCATTGTATTTAGTATATTGACTTTAGGGCTTTCTTAACTGGTGTACCAATGCACTGAATGTAAAAAATTGGTAATTTTATTGTCCATGAGCTGTAGTATTTCTTATTCATGTATGCTGTTATCATAATTACTCAGACCTCAATTAGGACATGTTATAAATATGAAAATAATTGACTACAACAACAACTAGAACATTGTTTATATATTTATATACAAAATAGTACTGTAGTTGACATTGACACACACACTTCTCATTATACTGCACCTAATATGTTATAATTTATATAAACATGTTTCACACACAGGTATCTGTATCCAGAGACATAGATAACATATAATTCTCTGTCTGTATCAGAATAAACTGATTCTGCTAAAGTAGTCTACATGCACTACTGATAAACTTTATTCAACTGTCAGTGGTACATACATTAACTCCAATGTTTTAAATACTCATCACAGCATTTCTTAACTCACTATCGATGATCGAGTATTTAAATCAGCGGGGTAATGTATGCGCCACTGATATGTGAATAAAAATTAACCAATATTATAAAGATAAAAATAGCTGATTTCTATCAGTTACACGTACCTTTAAACTCTAAATTCTGGAGTAAAGGGAACAAACCCAATCACAAATTTTGACTCCCTACAAGGAGGTGGTGAACTTTTGTACGTAATATTCTCCTCATGTAACAACTTTCATAACGAATGGTTAAAAGTGAGGACGCTTATATGATACATTGTATGAAAAGACAAAATAAACCTTTTAGTGCATAGAATTACGTTCGTTTTTTTTACTTTAGTAAATTTAAAATTCCTATTTTAATTCAAAATCGAGGAATATAGATATGAATACAGCTCACTTAAAAGCTTTAACATCATAAGCGGCATTTAATATAAGCATTCCATACATAAACCTGTGTACCATAATAAGAAAATTATCATATAACACATACAAATTTAAAATATGTGATGTCGTTTTTTTCTTAGTTTCATACGACAAATTACTCTGTTTATTTTCTAGTGAACAAAGAAAAAACCTCGCAGGTATTTTAGAACGTTGAGTCATGAAGGCGGACAAAGTCATGGCTCATACGTCAGTTTGTCATTTATTTTGTTAAAATGTTTTAATGTTGCAGTCATTATTAAGTGTACTTGCTACGTACGCTGTTGTTAATTATATGAATGAGAACAATTAATTAGTACGTATAAAAACTTTGTGTTTATGGGTATAAACATATTTTGACATATGAATGAGACTTGCTCCTATAAGCCCGACTTGTCCGATTTGTGCATTCATGTCTGCGGACCAGACATTCCGAAAAGTGCCGGTCCGATGGACCTGACCGGTTAATTTCCATTCGGTCCAGTAAAAAGTCTGTCATATAGCTGGTCTGAATGTCTATTCCATTTTTTAAATTAAAATCAGGACAACTATTGGCTATTTTATCAAATTTCTCGATAAGTATGGAACCTAATTTGTGTTTGTCTTCAGTTAAAAGTTAAAATAAATTATAATGACTGAGAAAACAGTAATATGTCATGACGTATTGACTTCTCTTTTTTAATCCAATTAGTAATAAAAAAATGTTGTTGATAAAGATGTAAAAATCTGTTATTTTGATTATTTCTTCAGTCCAGTGAAACCTGATTCGGTCCAGTGATTCTTCCAAGATCACAGGACGGAATGTTTAGTGATGTCAAAACACTTTTCGGAATGTCTGCTGCGGACAAGTAAATATTTCCATACCTCTTGTTCATGGACAAGTAATAAGTTTTAGCTGTAAGTATACAAATATTGCAATAGGATATAAAGTAGCTGTTTAAATGCTACAATACTTTTTCATTACTAACCATTATTCTTACTTATAGTATGTATTTTATATCATAGTACTCAATATTTTTGTTTGAGTATTGAACTTTTGGACTAGCATATATCAATAATAATCCAAACTTCTTAAAATGAATTTCAACATAATGGAAGCAGATCGTTTGTTTTTAACAATCCTCATACTGGTTAAGTCAAAACAAAAACAGTCAAATATCTTAACAAATACGCTATGAATGTTGAAGGGATTGCTGGGTTCAGGGTAAGTCATGATGACCTATATGAGGCAATAAGAACTATGTTACACAAGTATAGTATATATTGATTGATAATTTAAAATTCTTTTAAGTCTCCCGAATGCTCATCTAGAAAGCACTATGTGCAAACCCCGAATGGTATACTTACAACAAGGGGTGCTTACAATGTGCACAACAAAATCATTGAAGACGGAATATTTCGGAGAATAATTGAGTAATCTAGAGAGGACTTTGCGAAATATCTTTCAAGTGGATTCATACAAGGAGTGATTAACGGAGTGGAATTTACGGAATGTCACGAAAACGAATATCTCGAAATGGAATTCTTGGAATAAATGGAAAGGAACACGTGGAAAAGGGAATTCACGGAATATCACGTAGAGAAATTTACGGAGTATCACAAAAAGGAATTCATGGAATATCACGTAGAGAAATTTACGGAATATCACGGAAAGGAATTCACAGAATATCACGAAGTGGAATTAATGGAATATCACAAGATTAAATATCACTGAAAGGAGTGCAGTATTTTCTCAAGAAGAAGCACAAGGACCTACTCTTTACTGGATGTTCAAAGGGGGGTAATTTGTTAGAGAATGTTGGAGGCTAAAACACCTTATCGAGATTTCGTGAATAAAAGCAGAATTCAGTGTAATTGTTCTTGTATTATGCTGTTATTCACGAAATATCACACTTATCTTCGAGAGGAAATAATTTCTTCGCATCAATGGAACCCAACAACTTTGTGAGTTATGTTTCTACCTGAGACTACAGTGGTCATCTCGTAATGGAGTAAGTTATTTTCAAACCAAAGGCGTCCGGCACGATCCCGAACTAAAACATCATTCATATATACATAATAATAAAGTTCTTTACTCCGAAAATGGTAGTTTTTTGTTCTCAATTCAACTACTGGCCTTTTTTCTTAATTAGTCATATGTATATACACGCACGCACAGCTAAGGATTTGCACTTCCGATTAAAAGCGACATACTGTTATTGAACTGTTATTAAAATTCTCAGGGTATAACACTGCAGTTTTAGAGACAATACATATTGTGATTAACAAGCATATCATGTCATTATGTACTTACGAATCAAAGGTTATAGATGATATTGACAGGTCATCAACATAAATGAACAATTATTACATAACGGCAAACATAAATGTATGTAAACAAATAAATAAATAAATAAATAAACATGTACGTATACATATATATTATACCATTTATATCATTTTAATATGTAGACAATACGAGCATTGATATTTGTTTGAATACATTGCACACAATGCCACACATTAGTAGTTACACTGACGTACTCATGTTTTTTGAGTATAAAAATATACTTGTAACGTATAAGGAATAGCAAGAGTCAAAAACACAAATTTTCTACAAATGAAAGAACAAGAAACGTGCAACATTTGTTTATGCCATTCATATCCTCTGCGTGCTGGCCAAACCTTATACACAATGGTCTGTAAACCCATTACTAGAAGTTAAAGAGAACATCTATTAACTATGTACGTCGACACGTAGGATTTCATAGCACACACAAAGCAAGAAACAGTGTCATTCAATGCTGCCTTGTCCTGATGATTTTATATCCAAACACTTTTTATGGTGTTATACCCAAATACTCCAGTAAAATACTCGTACTATTAA